>JARHVA010000285.1:625000-1927500 GCA_037957365.1 Torreya grandis | reverse complement strand
TGTTGTATCATATCAGACTTAGTACTTTTTGAAACCTTATTCCATGTACCATGGTGTCTCATATTATCCATTGGTATCATTTAATTATACACACACTAGTTAGTAGTCATTATGTTACTAATTAATAATCTAATTGTGTGTGTGTGTGTGTGTGTGTGTGTGTGTGTGTGTGTGTGTGTGTGTGTGTACTATTAATGCCTAAAAGTGTATCATAGGTGGTTCAGAGTGTTTAAGAAACACTTACAATTTTTTATTCAAAGAATCCATTATATGAGTAGTAGGTTGTGATATTTTTAAAATATTTGGTGGAATAATTGTAGAGTACATGGATTGTTTCACAAGTTGATAGTGTAACTATTTGGTTTTTGGGAGCAACCATGCCAAATAGCTAACCTGTGAGAATGAAAATGATCTAAATTAAGTAACACTAATTATGCTCAAAATCTAGGATCTATAATCGAAGATAAAATGTATATTTAAAATGGAAGCTAATCTAAAGTGATATGATCAAAAAATATGAAAAATAAAGGGTAGGAAAGCGAAGAAATATGATATTGATCCTCAATCTAGACATTATGACAAACTTCAAATTTCATCTAGATATGTACTTAATCGATATATGACATGAAATAGTATAAGATTAAATCCTATCACACATCAAAAAAACATCTAAATAAGTGGAAACAATGTAAATAATAATTAGATTCACTTTAATGTTTTACTCTTACAAGTAAATATCATAAGCACATCTACAAACAAATCAAAGAAAGTGAAATGAATTAAAGATCCTTCAGTCAATATAGCATTATCATAAATTAATAACTTTGCATTTAAAAAACACACATCAAAAATCAATAAAAACCATTCAAATGTGAATATTAGACTAAACAAGTGAGAGATAAACCATAATAGCAATCATAGAAACAAAATGCGATAATCTTTTCAAAATTATTTACTTGTATTAATTACTCCAAAAATTACACAAAGTTTTCTTTCTCAAAACTCACTCTCATATTAAAAATGATAATACCCCTTGTATATAATACTAAGGAGGTATGTTGGTTAGTAAAATTGTATAAGTGTCATAGATAGTTGTCATTTCTATAATGTTATAAAACTATGATATCTCCTAATGGACTGACCTATAGGTGATGTACTTTACAAGTTGCACATTCCTTTACAAAAATAATATTATCTTTTTAGAATGTTAAACATGTCAAATTATAAAAAAATATACTTAAGTCAACTAATTTAAATTTGGGACTCCATTATTGTTGATGTCCTTTATTTCTATTATAGGATCTTCATTGCCTTTTCATCTTGTCCATCAATCATCTTGAAGTTGATTATAGGCTCCAAGAATAACTCATCTTCTTTATCTAATAGGTTTCTAAAGTCCTTTTCATCTCTATTTGGTACGTATATGATGCTCTTGGATTCACCAATATTTTCCTCTACACTTAGGATCATGTCCAAGATCCTATTGTTGTCATCCCCTATCCTTCGTTAGATTTGATTGTTTACCTCCTAAATAAATTGAGTATCCATGAGATTGAATTCTTCATCAATGATTATTCCAATAGGGATGAGTGTCATTGGGTATGTGATCATACTCTCTAATATATATCTCATTCTAATCTCTAATTATTTACCATCCTTAAAATATCCATCAGACTCTTGGACCATTTACTCAACCTCTTGATCTTTTATGTCAATATAACCATAGCCATGTTCAAGTGGGATAGATTGACTATCTTAAAATTTCGAATTTGATATTCTATTAAAATAGTGACCAAGTCCTTCACCTTTCTATATGAATCCCACCATTAATCTACTTTCTTCTTGGGCATAGTATCCTAGTTACTCACTACATCCTATCTCAACCTCATTGATTTCAAGGATTTTAACATATCATATAAAGGTAGTTTCAAATATATTGATCATAGCTTCTAGAATAGATAGAATAGACTACTCCTTTAAGTTATTTTTTTAAGCCCTTGATGGAAGCTTTTAGTTGTTATGTTTGTGCTTCAATAAAATCCAAGACATCTTCTTCAAAACTTGCATTTTCTCCTGGTTTCTATCTTCTTACTTGAGTCAGATTGGTCAATGGTTATACTTTTTGATGTGATCTCCTCACCATCTTCCATGATTATTTTATGAATTATCCTAATTAAGCTAGTAGTCTTTGGATTAAATTTGAACCCAATATGGATTGAGTCACGTGTGGTGGTGGGACCTCCACTTGTGATGAAATTCTTATCTCATCTGGGGTAGCTATTCTTATTACCTCCTCTTCTTATAGTGATATGATCCAAGGCTTCATTTTTGGATGTACAATAATGTTAATATCTTTTATTAAATCCCAAGATTGGTGCACAGTAGACATTTTCTGTAATATAGGTTCATACAAGAACCATTCTAGAATTGGTAGACCATATAATATATTTTATTGATTGAATAAGTTGACCTCACTTAGAGGAGTAGTGAAATCTACTTTGGTTATTTTTTTCATAGGAACAATGGCAAGTTCGGCCTTCCTCTTAAGACGGGTAATAATAGCTACTAACTCCAAAGATTTCCTTTTACAATCATAGTTTCCATAATACTTATCTTCTCTTCCTTAACTTAATCTAGTATGTCATAGATACATCCTTCAATACATCTTCAACAAAATTTTGAGGTTATATGGCTATCATGTGAACCTATTCTTGATGTGATTCATGTTCTACTTCTTTGGGAAGTTCCTAATTCAATGAACTTTAAGGTATTTCATCTATTCTTCTTTATTTATCCCTACACTCTTCAAGTTTTTATGTCTCTACCTATGCACCGACTGTTGGGGTCTAGAGGGTTTCCTACTAATCATATGGTATTGTCTGGATCCCAATTGTAATATACCATCCAATTTTTTATTTCTTTCTACTCTCTTCAAGCTTTTATGTCTCTTAATGGTTTTCTTAGGTTGTGTTCATTCTCTTAGTCACATCAAAGTAGGATGATGCCTTGGTGTAAATAAGGTTAATTATTTTAGGCTCATGATCATAGGTCATATTTAGAATTCCTTTATTTTTCAAGTGTTCCTTATGTTTTCCATAGGGGTCCCACTATTTAATCTCATCAATCTATAGGTTGAAGGATGCTCTAAATTTTGATGTAGCGTCAATATTATCCCACTATCTAAATATAGTCTCCAATTATCATTATGGAGTTATAAAGGACTCCTTATCTACTAGTCTTGCATAGACCATCAAAGCCATGGAATAGTTGGTATGTAACCTCTTACTCATCTAACTTATCAAGGACATGAATAGGTATCTTAAGAGGATAAATTTATGTTCTCTAAACCCTTATAATTGTGTGGTCTAGATATAGCCATATATCCCCCATAGATTTAGTAGATTTCTTGATTAGTAGGCTAATTCTTGTCATCAAGATGCCAATTATAGCTTCACTTAGGGTAGGTGAGACATAATCACATATAAATTAGTTGTGTTCCTTATACTTGAATATGTGTAACTTAGATTAATATTAATATATTGTTTGTTTTCCAATATGTGACCATTGTCTCTAGTTTTGGATCTTGGTTATTGTATAAAGAACATCTAAGAGATATGAAATCATGAAAAACTAGTTTTTCTTCTTGTGCCTAATTGCATAGATTTTTTTACTTAATGAGATACTAAATATTTCTCCCAAAGGGTTTAAAATTGCCTTTTCAACTATAAATTAGACTATGGACACCCTTATTAGGTCTACATATGTAGTGGTTGCATTTCCACATAATCTATTGTACATAGTCATTATCATTCTGATACCAGGTCTAAATTCAATGATAGGAATGTTCTTATTAAAGTCTAAAAAGACCTATTTTCCAAAATCTAACCATATGGTAAGGGTTTTCACCAAATTCATCTCTTTGTCCCAAGAATTTATTGAATATAGGTAAACTTAGTGTTTGAGTAGTTTATAATATGGCTAAAATAAAATAGCAAAAGTATAAACAAGTTTTCTCAAATTGTGTTTATTAATTATCATGACCTTATTTATTGGAGTGTCTTAGGCTTTGCTATTTCATTGTGGAGATTGGTCATTTTAATTGTAATAATTTTGTTGTATAACCTCTTTTCTAAGAGGTTCTTCTCTTTTTCCCAGGTGATGGTTGGTTGATTCTTGATCATCCAAAACAATTTTGACCAAATATTATCTCTTGTGTTTAAAATATAGGTGACTAGCATGGTATCCTTGAAAATATGACCTTTAACATCTATTGTAAAGTACAATTTTACATCTTCCTTTAAAATAATCTTTTGAGCCACCATTGCTATGAATTATTTCAAATTAATCACTAGTGCATTACAATTCAGATTTTAATTGACTTTTCTTAATGCAAATGATAATTCAATTCTCCTTTTCTCTATTACAATGATAATAGGGACAAACTAGGGCTTCCATACACTTAGGGATTTCTTGGAGGTTTATGAAAAGTTTCAATGGAAGCAATTGAGTTTGACCAATGAGTTTATGTGCCTCTAATTTTAATTAAATAATGCATTTATACCTTTCATTTTTATGGGTCCACAAGATCTTTCAAACTTACATTTCTTAATTATATGGCCCCACCATGTCAAATTATTCATTAATTTTGAAATGTGACCATTCATCCTTTTTTATACCTATGTCAACACCTCATGCAATCCTAGATATTGATTAAATATGATGCATTGATATTTTAATGAGTCCTTTAGATTTGAATTATCATGGACTATTTATCTTTCTTTAAATAATCTAATATCATGCCACTTGGTAGCTCGTCGAGTCTTCTATACTCCATTAAAACACACACCATTACTTAATGCATTTGTGCCACATGGTAGCCTTTCACTAGATCTAGGTTTTTTGAATTGTCAACTCTCTACTCACCACTAAATCTTGATTTGATAGGTTAAATGCCATTGGTTTATCTTTATCTCATTTATCATAGTTATGACACATGTCGATACCACATTCATTTTGGGCTCTTTGAAAAGTTAGCTTTATCTTGCATTGTTGGATCTTTTTTGCATAAATTAATTTGCACCATTGATTGTGATCCATTTGATCCTATTAAGATGAATCAGGACCTTTGATTTCAAGTTAAGTCATCAAGATCATGACACTTATCACTTTTATATTCCTCTGAAGAGCCTTGACTTATTGGTTTTTCCTCACATCATTATATCTCCATTATACACTTTAACGTAATCCATTGATTATAATCTAAGAGTTTAAGCATGATTAATTGTTCTACTTCCTTTAAATGATGTTTGACTTATTAACTTTTTTCTCATCGTAAGATCTTTGAGCTACCTTTGAGATGGTGACATTTATCACTCCCACACTTGATATGAGTTCTTTGACATTTTGACCTAGGTGGGTACCTACATAATGTAGATCTTCCTTTTAAACTCTAAGATCTCACCACTTATCACCTTTGGATTGATTCATTTCTATAGGTAATTAAAATAAACAAGTTAGGGATCGAATAATATAAATAATTTAGGAAAAAAATTTAGCCTAAGGTCTTATTTGTATTAATAAATATAATTAAAGATTAGGATAAAAGTTTAGATTAAGTCTAAAATATAATTAAGTGCTCTCACATTTAATTGGGCTATGTGAATAATAAAATAGACTTAGTGGGGTCTCAGGATATAAAAGAATTGGCATAAAAAATTTAGACTAATTTTTTGGTCATGTTGTTAAACATGACTAAAACCATAGGATAAAAAATTTAACTAAGTCTAGGACAAAAAAAAAAGTTCCCATGTAAATTTGACCCATGCAAATTTGAATCTACTTCAAAATATTTAGGCTAAAACATATTAGGCTAGGGGTTTTTATATGATTTAACATAGATTCAATTAAATAATAAGAGAATAAGGGTTAATCAAAATAGATGGTTAAACTAGCATCAATGTATAAAACTGTAGATACTATTATTCCAAAAAACCTATAACATGGGCCACAAGAATCAAATCAGCAACATTAGATAAAGTCAAATAAATACAATAAGTTGACATGCTAATGAAAGTTGAAGCAAACATGACATTCAATAATACAATTTTGATTAGTTTAAATGTCAATTTATAGCACAATATGTAAAATTGAATAAGGGTCCTTATTTTTCAAAAAAGGGGGTATGTTGACCTCAACAAATGGTGACTTTTATGGGAAACATTGTAAAATGTTAGAACTCAAATACTCTAGGTTGAACTAATAACTAGACTAATCATTCCATATGACTAAGTACCATCATTAAGATCAATTCATGATTAACACAAGTCTTACTAATCTATAATTAGGATCAACCATAAAAACATCATGTTGTGTGTGTGACTATGATTTCTTAACTGATTGCCACGGGATTTAGAGAACAACTTTTAGATTTCATATCTTTATCCATTAACATTTACATATAACATATTTAGATATTCATTAAAAATCATGATTTATAAGTAGGGAAGGCTTGGGTATTGCTCTAATATTATCTAGGTGTCCATAGTCTTGACATAGATACCTTTAGCTCCATTTTAGGCCTTACTCCGCTACTAGCTAGGCATCCATAGACCCGATGGATATTATCTAAATCACCTTTGGTCAAAAAGATTTTGAATTTTCAATAAAGATTTTTTTTTTTTTTCCTCAGATATATTACCTTTCCAACAAAGGTTGGGAACCAAAATTAGCCAAGTTTTATGATTTTGTGTCAAAAAATTGATCTTTAGGTAATCATCCTTGGCCATAAACTTTATCCCAAAAAAATGTTTTTCTTTAAGTGTTAACAAGACTTTGTCCCAATATTTCAAACTTTCACTCAACATGTTCAATCCTTATTAGAACCATATTTAAATTAGAATGAATCTTAAAACATTTATAAACAACCAACCTAGATATCAATCTTTGCCATTTTCTCCAAATGATAACATTAAGCTCACATTTCTATAATCCATGATTAACCATTGGTTAAGAGTTATACCTACATTCCTGATTTCTTGACCTTTGAGTAACTATATGCATTAGAGCTTAAAGACTATCCTAAAAAGACTTATTAAAATCAAGGAACACAAAAAATAAGAGGAAACACTAAATAGGAAAATAAAAAAGTAAAAAAATATTTGCATGCACTATGTATACAGAGGTAATAAGAAAGGAAACAAAAATAGGCCTACATACACTAATTCTAACTAGTCTCTCAAATTACTCCATGTAGACTTTAGGTGTGGCATCAGAGAAGTAGTTTTTTATATATTTACTTTTTGTTAGTAAGGTAAACTCTACTCCCTATGATTCCTTGAGCTTGAAGATTTTGTCTCCTAGTATCTCAACACTAATAGGGGCCAATCCACAAAGGTGTGAACTTTTCATACTTTCCCTTAGGCTTAGATGCTTTCTCCCAAAGGATAACTAGGTCTCCTTGCCTGAACAACTTAATTTTAGAACATTTATCAAATAATTTCTTAATTATGGTTTGATGTCTACTCAAAGTGATAAAATATTTTTCTCTTGCATCTTCCATCTAAATAATGTCAAGTAACCTTTAATTTTCAAATTCATAATCCTCTTCCATGAAATCTTGCATGAACTTGTAAGTTGGTATCTTAAGAGTAATGGGAAATATGAGTTCTTGAGCATATAAAAGTACAAATGGTGATAATTTAAAATTTTGTTTGACTCTAGTTCTATTTGACCAGAGGGCATACTTAAGAATCTTGTGCCATGTTCTTGGTTTTTCATCAATAGACTTCTTGATGGATTTCATCAAAAAAATTATTGATTCTGACACTCCATTTCCTTAAGAGTAATGGTTTGATGAAAACTTGAGAAAAATGTTATTATAATATGACTACTTAGTCATCTCAATGGATATAAAGTCATATCCATTATCACAAACTAGAGATACTAGATTTCCAAATCTTGTGCAAATTTTTTCCTCCAAGAATTTAATCACATCTTGTGTCTTGCACTACTTGGTTTCTACTACTTCTATCTATCTTGTCTAGTAGTCAGTAGTAGTAAGCACATACTCATGTCCATCTAAAAAATTAGGGTTGATGACCCCCATAAAGTCCAATCCCCACTGAGCAACATATTTATTAATCATAACTAGCTTTAATGGCATGGTTGTTTTTGTCTCCTTAGTGTTCAATATTTGATAGTGATGACATTCTATCACATGGATATGAGTGTCTTTGAAGATTATATGCCTATAATAACCAACCCTAAGGATATTATGAGTTATTATCCTTCGATGGGGGTGCCAACTTCTAATATTTTCATGGAAAGGACTCAAGATCTTAGCTGATTCTTCTTTTACAAACACACCTTGACTATATACCTTCATAATTATTCACTCCATCTTTGATCAGGAAATGAGTTGCCTTGAGCCTTAAATCTCTCCTTTGCTCTCTATTCAACCTTGAAAAATAAGAGACATTAATTAGTACATAAATAATTGAATCATACCAATCATCAGGTTGAAAGCTTTCTTACTCCACCTACATGCCACAATTTTTGGTTGGTGTTAGAAATTAATTGAAGAATTAGTCCTTGACACCTTACCAACTTGGCAAGTTTGATTTCAGGATCATACTTCACATTGGTTAAGCATAAGTTTAATGTCAGGGTTTGGTAGTATTGCATGCCCTGATTCCTCACTAGAATCAATGACCTTAATGGGGTCCACCTCTTCCATTCTCACTTGTTATTTATCTTCCATCTTTTTCCTTAGAGCTAACCAATAATGGTTAGCCTTGATAGTTTATTCCTAAGAAGATAGTGTATAATTTTATTAACTACCTTAACTAAAGAAAATTCTTGCTTACCAATTAGAGAGTAATTTAACTTATTATTTTTAAAACTAGTACTCATGAATGCAATAGGATGGTCACATCCATCTATTTTATGAGTTAGAACAACTTCTATTGTATGATTAGAAGTAAAGGAATAAAGATATAAATCTTTTGAAAAATTAGGACTTATCAACACTAGTGCCTACAATATTACTTATTTTATATCCTTGAAGGCTTTACTTGTCTCTTCATTCCAACTGATCTTGGCATCCTTATTCAACATGTCACTCAATGACTTTAGAATTTTTGCAAAACTTGAAATGAACTTTCTTAAAAATTTGATTTTCCTAGAGAATGACTTCAATTATTTTATACTATTAGGGGGTTATATCTTGGATATGTCATCTACTGTATCAGGTTCTACATATATCCACTCCTTGGTTATCACATGTCCTAAGAGTTTTCCCTCAGTAACACAAAAAATGTTTTTCTTGGGATTAAGAGAAATTACATACCTACTACATCATAAAAATATCTACTACAAGTGCATGATGTGATCTTTTATATTCTTAGAAAACACAATTAGATCATCCATTTATATAATAATGTACTTACCTATGAGACCTTGGAAATCATGGTCCATAGCTCTTTGAAAAGTTACACTTGCATTTATCAGTCCAAATGGATTCTTTTTTTTGGAAAAAGTGCACCACTTAGTATTGAATGTAATCTTTAGTATATTCTCTTTGTTCACAAGTACTTAGTTATAACCTAAAAATCCATCAAGAAAGGACATCATAGTAGAACCACTAACAATTTGAATAACTTGGTCAAGTGAAGGCAAATGATAATTATCCTTTTCATATATTCTCTTCAAATTTTTGAAGTTTATGCACAGTCAAATTTCTTCATTATTCTTCCTTATTGGTACTAAGTTAGCTACCTAAGTGGAGTGTCTAATGGGAAAAACTATTTTTACATCCAATAAGATCCTAACCTCCTTTTATATCAATGGTTTTAGGATAGGGTTGACCAGCCTTTACTTCTATCTAAAAGGTTTATAGGCTCATTTTAATGGGATCGTATGGGTAATGACTCTAGAATCAATGAACTTTAAGTCTTCATAGGACCATCAATTCTTTATCTTTTCTCAACTCTTTGATAGAGCAAGCTATACCAATATTGATTGTTTGGGGTTGACCTTGAGTTCCTAGGTCAACTGCATTATAATATTTCGTATTTACCTTGGGAATTTTGATAATTTCAATTAGTTTTCAATGTCAAAAAATATTTATAATTTATTCATAATTTTGGGAATTTTATTATAATTTAATTTCAAAATCTTGTCATCAATGTTATTTCCATCAAGACCATTCTAATTATCCTCATCAATAATGTGGGACTCAAATATTCCTAAATTGTTCATGAAATCTAGGATCTATTGATCATCATTAAATACTTGAAAATGGTTGATATTATTAAGGACTGAGGGACATGGAACTAATTCAACGCTTAAATTTATTAGTTTAGAGTCTTGATCTAGCATAAGATTGGCTGCAATAGAGGCTAGCTCATCAACACACTTGTTTTTTCTCTAAGAATTGAGACAATATTAAAGGCATCAAAGTACTCTATCAAGTCCCTACTCTAAATTTTTATTTTTAAGATATGATAATTTTTACTAGTACTTAATTCTAACCTAATTAACGACTAACTCACAGTCATGATACACTAGTAGTTCTTTGACCATGTGCTTGATATAAAATTGTAATCCTAAAAGTAGAGCCTCATACTCTACTAGATTATTAGTGCATGAAAATTGAATCTTGTAAGAAGTAATAAACTATTTCTTATGGGGATTAATTATAATAATTCTTACTCCAAAACCAAATTTACTCCTAACACCATCAAAATATAATTTCTATATTTCAAGCATAGCATGAATATCTTTAGATTCACATACCTTAAAAGTGTCAAGAGTGTAAAATCCCAATTCAAAGCTTATCATGTTGACCCTTTCATTTATAGCATTGTAATCAGTGATCATGTATTTCATCTTGGTCTCTCTTTCAATGCAAATATGATTTGGAACTCCCTTCCATGGAAGCCACATATGGGAATAGTCAGTTTTCACGTAATCATTCAAAGACATTGTCTAATCTCTACTTAGTAACATTCCATAATCATCAAAATATCTACCACTTGGATGTATATGAGCTATTATATCCTTGGATCAACAACAAGCTACATATGAACATTCAAAAAAATTATAATTACTTTAACTCTTAATTTATATAATTAAGTAATAAATCTATCATATTTAATTAGAGTTAAGCCAAGTTGTTCACAAATACCCTTAAGCATGATATTAATAAAATCCCCTGAGTCTAATAAATAGTTATGAAAATTCTTACCAATTTTTTTGACTATTAGCAAGAAGGTGGAATATATGCCTTGTTCCTATACATAACTATATTGGCATTTGTGGCCTTTGGTGATGTACTAAGATTCTTGGATAAAGATTCAAGTAACAAGTCTCTTTGGTCAATAATTAGAATCATCTCATGTAAAGTGATGTTATCCTTAATTTTTTTCATGTCCTCAACTATATTATATCCACTCCTAGTATAAGAACTAGATGTATCAAGATTGTGTTTAGAGGTACTTCCTTTTGAAGGCTCTAGATTGTTGTCAGTTATAGGATCAAGAGGTGTGTCAAAGTTATTTGGTAGAGTTGAAGTTGTCAAAGGTTGATTATGGTCCTTATTACTTAGAAGGTAGTCTTATTTAGGTACTAATAAAAGGCATGAAACTATTTTAACATATCCTTAGGCTCATTCTCCTCTTGGAAAGGGAATTCAAATGTATCCACCATCAGGGTTGTATCGACATATATAGATGGATTTAAAAATTATATGTACCTACAATATAACCTCTATTAGGTGCACCTTCACATGTATCTAATTTATCTTTAAACAATTCAAAAGAATTATAGAATTCAATACAGTCCATTTCACCATGCTTTGAAGTATTGTGAACTCTGAAATATTTAGTTAAAGATGCATCACAAATATTCATCTCAGGATTGTTCTTACTTGATGATGACTCAATATTTTTATTATTATTACCATTTGAAAAATATTTGGCAAGTTTGTTGGACCTTTGATAGGAGTAATTTTTTTTGGAGTTTTCCCTAGTATTGCCTACTTATTTTTTCGACTACAGGAAGTCGATGCTCAGTTTCTAAACCATTTTTAGTATAGATTCAATCTTATTCTTTGGTGCCTTAGAATTATGAACATGAGTATTATTTATAGTTTTTGGCACCAAATTTATTTGATCTTGTGGATGAAATCTATTTCTAATGTTATTCAAGAATCCTAGGTTTTGTCTAGAATGAGCATGAGTCAAGGGAAATTGGTTCAATACTAGTGTATGACTTAAAGTACGCTTGTTTTGATTTTCATTTGGAATGAAATTTAATGTATGTAAATTAGGATTAACATTGAGAAAGGCATATGCAAGTTGACATTGAAGTTAAATTTGATCATTGATTGTTATGGATTCAGCATAGGCCATGTTTAATGTGTTTATAACCCCAAAAAACCTTTTAAGAAAGATAAAAGTCATGAGATATAAAGCATCCTTATAAATTTCTAAATCCAAAGCTTCAATAGGCCTATAAGGAGATACGGTTCTACTAAAAATCTTCTAAAATTTGGCATTAAAGGCTCTAATGGTTTCACTTGAATCTTTTTTAATAGTGGTGAATTATTGATAAAGAATGCAAGGACTAATGATCTTTCCAAATTAATCAACAAAAATTCTATTAAAATCATTCCAAATAGTGATATAATTCTCAAGAAGGTTGAGAAATTAATCACATGTTACATCTTTGAAATTAAAAGGAAACAATCTACATGCAACATCTTCATCACCTATAGTAAATAGCCTTAAAGTATATTTGAAACTTTTGATATGTTCTTCAGCTATGACAACATCATTAGGACTAAAAGATGGTAAATATTTCTCATGATTTCAGGAAAGTCATGTACACCACCAGGCACATTTATGGAAGATCCACCTAACCAAGCCATATCTTGATAAGGATTAAACACAAGAGCACCATGAATAGGTGAAGTAAGATATAATTTAGAAATATTTTGCTTACCTTTATTTGCTCTTACTTTTCTATGAAGTTTTATTGAAAGGAGGGGTAACCTTGATTCAGAATGTGACCTAGTCCTAATTCTTGGTTGTTCCAGCGTGTAAACCTTGAATATTGTTCAAAATATGACTTAGATACCTTATCTTTACAAAGATGAATGATATTTAGTTTAATTATATCATATAAAATTATAATTATTACTTATGAGTAGATTTTCATGTTTAAAATTCCTAAGTTAAGCAATCTTTTCACAAATTTATATAAATCTCTTTAAAGGACACCTATTTTTGACTAAATAAGCTAAAATATATATCTAAACTTGAGAATATTAATGATATTTACATGTCTAAGTTCAAATAGACCTAAATTTGTAAAGAATCAATTAATTTTTGAACAAATTTATTATCACTAATTTCCAATGCAAAATATTTATAAAGCTTAAGCTACCTTTGAAACTATTTATCATGAATCTTCAAATAATAACAATATTTAGCTAACTAAGCCTAAAGATTGGTTTAAAACAATGAATATCAATGTTATTTACATAATTAAGCTAATAATAACACAAATATGAAAAAATTCATTGATATTTGAAAAAAAAAATTAGTAAATTTAGCAAAGACACTAAAAAATCACAAAGATTTATCTAAATGCCCTCCTTCTAGTGCTAGAAAATCTCATCTTGTTGATGCCTGATAGTGTATCACAAGTAGTTCAAAGTATTTAAGAAAAACTTATCATTTTTCAATTCAAATAATCCATGTAATTAGTAGTAGGTTATTATATTCTTGATATCTTTTTTCGAATAACATAAATCACATACACTGTTTGGCAAATTTATAATGTAACTATTTAGTTGTTAAGATCAACCATGGCTTCATAGCTAACATGTGAAAATGAAATTGATCTAAACTAAGTGAAATTAATTGTGATAAAAAACTAAGATCTATAATCTAAGCTAAAATGTATATTTATGATGGAAGCTAATCTAAA
This sequence comes from Torreya grandis, assembly GCA_037957365.1. NCBI lineage: Eukaryota > Viridiplantae > Streptophyta > Pinopsida > Cupressales > Taxaceae > Torreya > Torreya grandis. Next base: position 1,913,508 of record JARHVA010000285.1, on the reverse strand, counting down.
GTGAGATAATCAAAAAATAAGAAAAAGGAAGGGTAGGATAGAAAAGAAATATGTTGTTGATATTCAATCTAGACATTATGACAAAGTTCAAATTTTATCCAGATATGTACTTAACCAATGTATGACATAAAATAACATAAGATCAAATGTTATCACACATTAGTCGAACATCTAAGGAAGTGAAATCTATGAAGGGGTCATTTTCTCTTGGTTTTGTTTAGACCATCAATGTCATAGAATAGCTAGTATGAAACCTCTTAATTAGATTACTAATTATGGATATGAATAGGTAGCTTGAAAGGATAAATTTGGGTTCCCTGAACCCTTATAATGGTGTAGTCTAGATATATTCATATATCCCCCCTAAATTCAATAGATTTCTTGATTAGTGGGCTAACTCTTGTCATTAGGATGTCAATTATAGCTTCACTTAGGGCAAGGTAGACATAGTCACATACAAATTGAATGTGGTCCCTATACTTGAATATGTTCACCTTTGAGTAATATTAGGATACTATCTATGTTTCATTAGGTTACTATTTTATCTAGTTTGGGATCTTGGTTGTTACATAAATAACATCTAAGAGATATGAGATCATGAAAAATTGGGTCTACTTAATGAGATACTGATTATTTCACCCAAAGGGGGTACAATTTCCTTTGCAACTATAAAATAGACTATGGGCACCCATACTAGGTCTACATATGTAGTGGTTGCATTTACACAAAATCATATCAACATAATCATTATCATTCTGACCTCAAGTCTAAATTGGTTGATAGGGATGTTCTTATTGAAATTTGAAAAAACATGGTTTCTAAAATCTAACCATATGGCATGGGTGTTCATCAAAATGTTCTCTTTGGCCCAGGAATTGATTGAAGATATGTAAATTTAGGGTTTAGGTAGTTTTTAATATGACTCAAATGAAATAGAAAAAATATAACTTTTCTCAAATTGTGTACATTAAATATCATGCCCTTATCTAACTTAGTTTCATAGAAAATAAGTGAAAGAATGTCAATGCAGTGGAGTACCTAGAGATTCATTATTGCATAGTGGAGACTGGTCATTTGAATTGTAATAATGTTATCATATAACCTCTTTGTTAAGAGGTTTTTATCTTCTTCTTGATTGATGGTTGGTTGATTCTCGATCATTTAGAATAATTTTGACCAATTATTATCTCCTATGTCTAAAGCAGAGGTGACAAACTCATTATCCTTGAAAATATGACCTCAACATATATTTTAAAGTATATTTCTACATCTTCCTTTTAAAAAGTCTTTCGAGTTGATATTGCTATTAATTTTATAAAATTTCTCACTAGTGGACTATAACTCATCATTTGATTGAGTTTTCTCAGTGCAGATGATAATTCAATTCTCCTTGGCTTGATTACAGTGATAATAGAGACAAATTAGGGCTTTCATATACTTAGGGATTTATTGGAGGTTTATTCAAAGTTTTAATTGAAGCAATTGAGTTTGACCAATGAGTTTATGTGCCGTTGATTTTACTCAGATCATGCATTTATACCTTTTATATATGTGGGTCCACAAGATCTTTTGAATTGATTTGTCTTTCTTATTTGGCTCTAGCATGTCAAATTATTTATTAATTTTGAAATGTGATCTTTTATCCTTTTTGGGACATGTATCAACACCTCATGCAATACTGGAGCTTGATTAAATATGTTTTGTTGATCTTTAAACTAGTCATTTAGCTTTGACTTATCATGGACCATTTATCTTTGGTACACACATCTAATATTATACCACTTGGAATCCCCTAAGGTCTTATATTATCCTTGAAAACACATGCCATCACTTAACACCTTTGTGCTATCTGGTAGCCTTTCATTATATCTAGGTTCCTTGAATTGTTAACTCTGTACTCATCATTAGATCTTGATCTGAGAGATTTAATATGCAATGGTTGATCTTTGTCTCATTTATCATGGTTATGACATGTGTCGATATTGCATTCATTTTGGGATATTTAAAAATTTATCTTTATCTCGTACCATTAGATCTTTTTTGATTAGTTCAATGTGCACCATTGATTATGATATGCTTGATCCTATTAGGTTAAATATGGACCTTTGATTTTGGGCAAAGTCATTGCGATCATGATACTTTTCACTTTCATATTCCTTTATATAGCCTTGAATTATTGACTTTGCCTCATGTCATTATATCTTCATTATACACTTTAACTTGCTTTATTAATTTTGATATGGGAGGTTGAATGTGATTGATTGTTTCACTTCTTTTGTAGGATGTGTAACTTATTGAATTTTTTCTTATCTTAATATCTTTGAGTTGCCTTTGAGATGGTGAAACTTTTCATTCTGATGCTTGATATGAGTTCTTTGACATTTTAATCTAGGTGTGTGCTTGTATACTATAACTCTTCCTTTTGGGCTCTGAGATCTTACCACTTATTGTATTTGCATTGATTCATCCCTGTGGGCAATTGAAATAAACAAGTTAGGGATCGAGTAATATAAATAACTAAAGATAAATTTTTATCCTAAGGTCTTAGTTGTATTAATAAATACAATTAAATCTTACGATAGAACTTTAGACTAATTTTAAAATACAATAAAGTGCTCCCACGTTTAATTAGTCTATGTGAATAATAAAATATACATAGTGGGGTCTTAGCATATTAAAAACATGGCATAAAAATTTTAGAATAAGGTTTTGGTTGTGTTGATAAACATGACTAGAACCTTAGAATAAAAGATTGAACTAAGTCTAGGACATAACAAAAATTTTCCATTCAAATTTAATCCTTTCAAATTTGAATCTAGTTCAAAAGACCTAGCATAAAATGTATCAGACTAGGGTTTTTTTTAAATGATTTAACATATATTTAATTAGACAATAAGAGACTAATGGTTACTCAAAATAGAGGTTTAAATTAACATTAATGAATAAAACTATAGGCACTATTATTCTATTAAACTTGCAACGTGGACCACAAGAATCAAGTTAGCAACATTAGATAAAGTCAAATAAATGCAATAAACTAACATGTTAATGAAATCTAAAGTAAACATGACACTCAATAATGCAATTTTTGATCATTTTGAATGTCAATCTATAGCACAATTTTCAAAATTGAATAAGGGTACTTATTTTTCAAAAATAGAGGTATACGGACCTCAACATATGTATGTATATATGTATGTAAAGATACATACACACACACACACACAGATACACACACACACACACACACACAGAGATATATATATATACACATACATACATATATATATATATATATATATATATATACATATATACATATATATATACATACATATATATATACATATATATATATGTATATATGTATATATATACATATATATATATATACATATATATATATATATATGTATATATGTATATATGTATATATATATATATATATGTATATATATATATATACATATATATATACATATGTATATATATATATATACATATGTATATATGTATATATATATATATATACATATGTATATATGTATACATATGTATACATATGTATATATGTATACATATGTATATATATATGTATATATATATATATATATATATATATGTATATATATGTATATGTGTGTATGTGTGTGTGTGTGTGTGTGTGTGTGTGTGTGTGTGTGTGTGTATATATATATGTATGTATATATATATGTATGTATATATATATGTATATGTATATATATATGTATATGTATATATATATATATATATATGTATATATGTATGTATATATGTATATATGTATATATGTATATATGTATATATATGTATATATATATATATGTATATGTATATGTATATGTATATGTATATGTATATATATATATATATATATATATATATATATATATATATATATATATATATATATGTATATGTGTATATATGTATATATATATATATATATATATATATATATATATATATATATGAATATGTGTGTGTGTGTGTGTGTGTGTGTGTGTGTGTGTGTGTGTGTGTGTGTGTGTGTGTGTGTGTGTGTGTATGGACACACACGCACATACATATGTCTAATTAGTATCACTCTCCCCCTTATAAACACTTTATGTTTCTTTGATATCATTGGATTAATATTTAAATTATATGAAATTAGATTAAAACTTAAATTATTTACCCTTGCACAAAGGAAAAATACACTATTTTATGAAGTGGTTTTCTATGGAGGTCATCTTGACTAAATTACCGTCACCCAAACTAAAATCTAATTTGATCACAAAATTAATAATCACTCATGTCATCAACTCAAATATGTCATTTTAAATAACACTAATTTGTTTCAAGAAATGGGATTTTTGTTAAACTAAATAAAACAAATAACTTTTAGCTTCTACAATCAAAGAATAAGATTACTTGCATTACCACTCCTCAACTGAGTAAAACCTGATTACAATTGAGAAAAAAATAAATACATAATGTTTATATTTTCCAAGTATGAAAATAGCCTTAAAGTAGATTTGAAACTTCTGATATGTTCTTTAGCTATGAAAACATCATTAGGACTAAAAGATGGTAAATATTTGTCATAATTTCAGGAAAGTCATGTACTCCACCAGGCACATTTATGTAAGATCCACCTAACCAAGCCATATCTTGATAAGGATTAAACACAAGAGCACCATGAATAGGTGAAGTAAGATATAATTTAGAAATCTTTTGCTTGCCTTTATTTTCTCTTACGCTTCTATGAAGTTTTAATGAAAGGAGAGGTAACCTTGATTCAGAATGTGACCTAGTCCTGATTCTTGGTAGTTCCAGCATGTAAACCTTTAATATTGTTTAAAATATGACTTAGATACCTTATCTTTACAAAGATGAATGATATTTAGTTTAATTATATCATATAAAATTCTAACTCTTACTTATGAGTAGATTTTCATGTTTAAAATTCCTAAGTTAAGCAATCGTTGCACAAATTTATATAAATCTCTTTAAAGGACACCTATTTTTGACTGAATAAGCTAAAAGATATATCTAAACTTGAGAATATTAATGATATTTACATGTCTAAGTTCAAATAGACCTAAATTTCTAAAGAATCAATTAATTTTTGAACAAATTTTTTGTCACTAATTTCCAATGCAAAATATTTATAAAGCTTAAGCTACCTTTGAAACTATTTATCATGAATCTTCAAATAATAACAATATTTAGCTAACTAAGCCTAAAGATTGGTTTAAAACAATGAATATCAATGTTATTTACATAATTAAGCTAATAATAACACAAATATGAAAAAATTCATTGATATTTGAAAAAAAAAATTAGTAAATTTAGCAAAGACACTAAAAAATCACAAAGATTTATCTAAATGCCCTCCTTCTAGTGCTAGAAAATCTCATCTTGTTGATGCCTGATAATGTATCACAAGTAGGTTAGAGTGTTTAAGAAAAACTTATCATTTTTGAATTCAAATAATCCATATAATTAGTAGTAGGTTATTATATTCTTGATATCTTTTTTCAAATAACGTAAATCACATAGACTATTTGGTAAATTTATAATGTAACTATTTAGTTGTTAAGAGCAACCATAGCTTCATAGATAACATGTGAAAATGAAAATGATCTAAACTAAGTGAAGTGAATTATGATCAAAAACTAAGATCTATAATCTAAGCTAAAATGTATATTTATGATGGAAGCTAGTCTAAAGTGAGATAATAAAAAAATAAGAAAAAGGAGGGGTAGGATAGAAAATAAATATGTTATTGATATTCAATCTAGACATTATGACAAAGTTCAAATTTTATCCATATATGTACTTAACCAATGTATGACATAAAATAACATAAGCTCAAATGTTATCACACATCAGACAAACATCTAAGGAAGTGAAAGCTATGAAGGAGTCATTTTCTCTTGTTCTTGTTTAGACCATCGATGTCATAGAATAGCTGGTATGAAACCTCTTAATTAGATTACTAATTAGGGATATGAAAAGGTAGATTGAGAGGAGAAATTTGGGTTCCCTAAACCCTTATAATGGTGTAGTCCCGATATATTCATATATCCCCCCTAAGTTCAATAGATTTCTTGATTAGTGGGCTAACTCTTGTCATTAGGTTGTCAATTATAGCTTCACTTAGGGAAAGGTAGGCATAGTCACATAAAAATTGAATGTGGTCCCTATACTTGAATATGTTCACCTTTGAGTAATATTAGGATACTATCTATGTTTCATTAGGTGACTATTTTATCTAGTTTGGGATCTTGGTTGTTACATAAATAACATCTAAGAGATATGACATCATGGAAAATTGGGTTTTCTTCATATACCTAATTGAATATATTTTTCTACTTAATGAGATACTGATTATTTCACCCAAAGGGGGTACAATTGCCTTTTCAACTATAAAATAGACTATGGGCACCCATACTAGGTCTACATATGTAGTGGTTGCATTTACACAAAATCATCCCAACATAATCATTATCATTCTGACCTCAAGTCTAAATTGGCTGATACGGATATTCTTATTAAAATTTGAAAAAAAACATGGTTTCCAAAATCTAACCTTATGGCATGGGTGTTCATCAAAATGTTCTCTTTGGCCTAGGAATTGATTGAAGATAGGTAAATTTAGGGTTTAGGTAGTTTGTAATATGACTCAAATGAAATAGAAAAAATATAAGTAATTTTTCTCAAATTGTGTTCAATAAATATCATGCCCTTATCTATCTTAGTTTCATTGAAAATAAGTGAAAGAATGTCAATGCAGTGGAGTACCTTGAGATTCATTATTGCATAGTGGAAACTGGTCATTTGAATTGTAATAATGTTATCATATAACCTATTTGTTAAGAGGTTTTTATCTTCTTCTTGATTGATGGCTGGTTGATTCTTGATCATTTAGAATAATTTTGACCAATTATTATCTCCTATGTCTAAAACAGAGGTAACAAACTCAGTATCCTTGAAAATATGACCTCAACATATATTTTAGAGTATAGTTCTACATCTTCCTTTGAAAAAGTCTTTCGAGTTGATATTGCTATTAATTTTATAAAATTTCTCACTAGTGGACTATAATTCATCATTTGATTGAGTTTTCTTAGTGTAGATGATAATTCAATTCTCCTTGGCTTGATTACAGTGATAATAGAGACAAATTATGGATTTCATATACTTAGGAATTTATTGGAGGTTTATTCATAGTTTTAATTAAAGCAATTGAGTTTGACCAATGAGTTTATGTGCCTTTGATTACAATTGAGAAAAAAATAAATACATAATGTCTATATCTTCCAAATATGAAAATAGCACTAGGTTTAAAATAGACACACACACAAACACACACACACACACACACACACACACACACACACACACACACACACACACACACACACACACACATTAGCATATTACACCATTTTTCATACACATTCCCACACAAGGGAGAAAGACATAAGTGTAAAGAACTCCTTATAGTATCGGATATATAGGGAATGGTTATTGATAAGAGGGGTCTTTTATATAAGATTCACACTGTGATTTCACTAACCCATTTTAGGTTAAACACAATCCCAAGGGTGAATAAGGATAAAGAACTAGGATTTAATCTATAAGTAGACACATACATTATGTGTTACAAATCTTAATAAATTAGAATAAAGGTGTCATAAAACCCCTAATACTTAATTTGATTACATCATAATCTAACACATATTCCATAATGGATAGTTGTGTCATAGAATGGGCAATAACATCAATGGTAGTGTCCTAAGGTTGGAGGTGTTCTTCACAGCTCCAAAAACAACATTTATAGAATCTAATGACTATCTTAGAATATTGATCATACACACTTCTACTAATGTATAACTTATATTTTCCTATGCATTATAAATTCAACTAAGTATCACATATCCTTATAATTACAATTAATAAAGCATATTTAAAATTTAGCAGTTTCTATATTTAACACATCTTAGTATTTTAATTTTGAATATTCATTTATCTAAATTTGTAATTATTTAGCTTAATTTAGAATTATTTTATCCATCCTTATGTATAGGATATTTTACACCTTAACTCTTTCCAAACAAAGAGGGTTATGAATTTGGTGAACCCAATCATGGTGTCTTTTCATCAAAAACAAACTTACCCTAAGGTTTTTCAACTTTTAATTATGATTTTTTCCATGATGTTCAAATATTTTCTACAACTTTTACATATTTTCTTTACTATTATTATATTAGTCCATGGAACATTTAAAATGGATAAAAATGAACATCTTTTTCTTCCTAACCCTAAGGAGGGTGATAGATCACATCCTTTTAACCAAGTCCATGATATCACTACTTCAATGGGTAATATGTCCCATCCTATTCTTTACTAACAAAGGTAATAAATATATCATTACTTAAACACCTCCACTTCCAAAATCTCCCTTATATTTTATTTTTATACATTTTAAATCATAAGTACCTAAGGCTTATGCTTGTAAATCCCTTAAAATCAAATCATCCTTACAAGAAAGTTAATATAAGAGTTTCAAAAGAATTTCTATGCAAATATAATATCTTTGGAGAATTAGATTACATACCTAGAAAATATAATATATGTTAGTGTCGATCATGTGTTTGCATTTTCATCTAACAATGTTATAACCAAATAATATTTAATATAATAAGGCAACACACTTAACCAAAATTTATCACACCCTGCTATGACTGTCATGATCTAAATGTAATTTCCATATAACACACATATATAAACTATTAAAACCTAACAAATTTTATTTCAAAACCACCAAATCACACAATATTCAAAATAATAACTAACCCTACCATTTCCCATACCAAAAATAAACTAAAAATCACTATGGATAGAGTAAACCCCTTTTCATAACTATTAGTCATTTTATATACACTTAGGAAATCATCAAAATGTATTTGAAACAACATCACAACTATATACCATAAAAACATCTTAAAAACCTAGGAGATGAATTTGATCGATTATTTATGCAAAGTAATGATTAAATAAAAACCGACTATTCACACATAAATCATGACAATTTATAAATTATTCCACTAAATTTTCTAGTTTTTACATATGCATACAAAACTTAATCACACATTTTCATATATGAACCATGATACTAATTTCTTCAAATCAGAATGCATGTATAATGGAACAAAATAAACTCCTTGAAATTTATTAACAATAAGAAAATAAATCATTTAATCATATTTTCCATTTAAATAACATTATCATAACAAATTATTTCTCTAATAAATAGAACAAATTATATGCATCTCACCCTATCATTTCAAAATAATTTCATGTGTATAATAGAGACTAAAAATAATTTTTCATCAAAATAACTAACACTCACCACTTGATTGTATCAAAAAAAAATTTAAAATAATCTCTATGAACCAAAAAATGAATGCATGCATGACAAAACTAGAAGATTTATTCAAATAACCACTAAATATTTAAATCCTCTTCAACAATAAAAAATGCCAAGATAGTTCAAATAAAATTAATTCATATATATGGTAATGTAAATATCAACTGCATGAAATATTTTAACTTCAAAACATATTTATGCTCATGAATAAATGATTAAATTTTTATGTGGAATAACTAACACATAGTCACATCATACACAATATTTTCAATCAAACCATATTATTTTCCCATTAGATAATACATACATGAATGAAAAAGAATATTAATTTAGGAAACTATTAAATTCTATATATTTCTTGAGAGCGCAACACCAAGAAAATAAAGGTCAAACCATCTAATTTACTCAAAACCAGATAAAAGCTTTCCATGTCTTGAATGAAGGACATAATATTTAATGCAATAATTTTGATGAACATTATTTCAAAAATCATTTAGACTGCAAATGGTATAACCAAAATTTAAACCATGTAACAAAAATTCAAATTTTGATCCATATCTTTCATAGTATTTCTTTGAATCAATAAAATAACTGAACATACATCATCAACCTCCTAAACTATTTTATCAAAATATCATTGTATTCTCTTTGACCCTTCTAGAATGATTCTAGGCCAAGATTCAATTTCATAGTAGTATTGAAATAAAATGAATCTAAAATAAAAAAGAATACCAAATTATATTTCCATAATTACTATTTGATATTTGACATGAGGTGTAAAAGTTTCATTACTTTCCATAACATTCACCATCCTACCAGCTATATAATGCCAAAATTATCAAATCATTAATCTATTTAGTGTTTTATTTACATGTTTACCAAATCACCTACTAAATCCTCATACCAATTAAGGTACATGGAATCAAATTCATACAATCTTATCAAATATTTCTAACTCAAAACTTGAGACTACAAATTATTAACTCTATTTGTCACAAAATCTAAGGTGAATTACCATTCAAACTCTTAGAAACTACTTCAAAATTATAACCTCACCATGTTTATTATTTATATTAGGACCTTGATCAAAATTATTATTAACTATAATAACATGTTCAAAGTGAAGCATCAAAATATATAACTTGAAACCTATGTTATATTAATATTACCTCCTAGGTAATAAACATGTATAAAACTTAGGGAATGTCTTTATGTCTTAAAAAATGTTTTTAGCCTAGGTGACTAATGATTAGTTTTTAGGTTTTCCAAATATTTGAAAATATGTTATAGGATTATGAAAACATAAATCATTAAATTGAGAATTATTATGCAATGTAATATGATTGCTATTAATACTATAAAAACAAAAATAAAATGATCAAGAACACCGAAAAACATATTATATATTTGAAAACAAATACTGATGACAAATAATTATAAATGTGTCAACTTGTAGAAGAAATGATTGAATGTATATCTCACTCATTCCCATAACTTTAAAAGGATAAAATGTTATATAGTATGATAATAAGATGATTTTCTAATTCAATATTAACTATGCATCGTATCATACTCAAACAAAACATTATTTATATTGTGAATCACTAAATACTATGTAATCTACTAACACAAAAACATTAAAGATTGATACTAAAATATATTTCATTTAGAACCAATATTATGCTTTTAAAACACTTAATCAACGTTAAAAGAAAAAAAACTGTATAAAATATAGTAATTAATTATATTCTAATGTATAAAAAATGTGTATTTGATTAAATTAAAATTAGTTGGTCCCCACCATAGTTTTAGACTTCATTACATTATGTCATCTATATATTGTAGAATTGAAATCATGACATGATTTTTAGGAAAGAGGGGGTAATAAAAATAAGGGTAATAAGGTTGATGACCACTACCATCATGTACTAGTATAATATGGTAGTGTTCTACACTACCATCCAAGATTCACCAAATGCATTTGGTGCTATCATTCAACATGATTTTTAAAATTTTATTCTTAGATAATATTTTCATAAACTACAATCTGATGATTAATATGTGTTTTTAATTAATTTTCTATACATAAGGATGTTCATATTTATGAGTTTTGGCATAGAAATAGTTTTCCTACTCTTTTCGATCTTAGTTTGGTTGATCTTGATTGGGGAATTATTGATAAAGAAGGATTATGATATGTGGCTTATTTATGTTAGGTTCTTTATGATTTCCATCTCATGATATCATTATCTAATACATGGAATATTGATATTTAGACATTCTAACTCATAATAGGGGAAATGATGATAACACAGGAGGATGTTTACTAAATTCTTTGATTGATTATCACATGAGATAGGGAGCATGTGTTTGGACATGCTATTATAAGATATATTAAGTGATATCAATTGTAATTTATTAGGTAGTTGTCTATAAATGTAGATCAGAGCATTATTATCCACTTAGATATAATGACTAAAATTTATGTTCCATGATTGTGGATGTTTATATTCTACTTACCTTCTTCTTTTATAGATGTCAATGGTGGTGGCATAGTAATAGTCTATCAAATGTATCACATTGAGGATTGGGGAGTTATATTATATAAGGGGTGTACCATGCTAGCCCATTTTTAGAGAGAGTTATATAGGTTCTTCTTAAAGACATGTAGTGGTGGTCTAGGTGTTGGGACAATCTTGTGAAAACAAAAATATAGATTCTGCACCTTGAATTTACGACTAACCAAAAATCAAATAATTTTAAGATTTATGCCTCTCACCATTACAAAATAAATATTTCCACCATGAGGAAAAATATAAATATCCACATATATATTCTACCATAAACCTTGTAAAATAGTAATATCGATGTCAAACCTACAACCTACTCTAACATTTTTTAAATCCTTAAATATTATAACATTAAAAATAATGGCCTAAATATGAATCAATGATAAAAAAAAAATAATACATTACCAATTGACAATATATAAATCATAAAGATAAATCATTTTGAGGTTAATGACTTTCACTATTACAAATTTCACTTTTTTACACAAAGATAAATAAAACTATTCATAAGTATTTTCCACTCCAAGCCTTATTGAAAAAAAAAATTAAATTGTTATTAAAAATAAAAATTATAAAAATTATGAAAATATATGGATGAAATATAATGGAATGTGGAAGAAAACCATCTAAATATTCAATGTGGGATGGTTTTCAGAAGATCTCAGTTATTATATCAATGGTGTATGCAGTTAACATTGTTATGGTATATTTGGATGAGGAGGACCAAAAAATTAGTGGAGTTGTTTGAGTAGGCCATTTGGGTAGATTAAACACTAATCATATTCAATGCATTTCACCACCATTTGGTAGATCTGCTAGTCAAATTATCACTAAATTAGCTAAGAGGATCGGGATAAAGATGCATATCCACTAGTCTATGACCATGGGCCAGTGAAGTAGGTCATTTGGGGGAACACCTTTATGAATTTATATTAGGGAATGTGACTATTTAATAAAATGTATAATGTGAACTAAAAAATATATTTTTCATGGGAATTATATTATACAATTACTCATTGAAATTTAAACAATTGGGATGTGTTTAACCAAAATTTTCAAATAAATGAAAAAAAGGTAATTTACTCAAGGTATTTTTAAGATAATTATTTCTTATGAGGCCAATTGGTAAGTATCCCTTACCAAATTATAATGGAGAAATTATTTTTCTTCCATGGATCACAACCAAACTACATGTTCTCTTTCTAAAAGCATATGCATGGTTTAAAATTGTTGGCTTTGTGCTAGTATAAATTTGCATCTTAGGTTAGAAGTGTTGGTGATCATGGTATGTGATGTTATTATGGATTATATAGAATATATATTAGAGGAATTTTAAAATTTATATGTCATATTGTGTCAACAAATTCTTTGTGGTCAAATTATTAAACAGTCAGTGGTTGATGTTGAAGGTGGGGATTATTAAAGAATACACAATATTTTTAATGATGTTAATAAGGCTTAGACTAAAATAGATTGGTAGGGACATGAAGTTAGGGTCACCAAAAATATTATGTAGTTAGATTAATGGAGTAATGATAATGGAGTATATTTTATTTGGAGACCTAATTTTTATTTGACTCCTACATCCCTTATATATTCTTCAACATCTACTTAGGGTATATCATCATCATCATTAAATCTACCGTATGATTAGGATCATGTGGTCAAAGTCTTATCCTTTTGATAATTTAGATTTTAGGGTTATTCTAAACCTATTCCAAGAATTGAATAATATTAAGGGTGAATCATTAGGAGCAATGAAATGTACTTATGACCTCAGTCATGTAAAAGGAAAGGGAGAATAGAGATATTAATTAAATAAATATTAGGATAAGTTAGAGGTGTGTCTATAATATGGGATATCTTATATATCTTGTTTTAGGGATGATAGTTAAATACACCAGCTGGTTATTTTATTTGAGTAGGCCTTGTTGGGGTAATTTTAGGGTCATAACATGTATGACAATACCCTAAGAGTTTGGCTAGGTAGGTTAGAGAACTGATTCTTTTATATGGACCATAACTTCATATTCGAGTTAGAGGATGGATGGCCTATATTTTAAGGTATTTAGGGGATGTGATGAAGATCAATGGAAAATTTTGGATATGGGATTCAATTCCTTTAACTCTTAAGAGATGGACACCATTCTTTGATTATAACTAATAGAAATCTTATATTATTCCAAGTTAAGCAAACTTCCCTAATTTACATTTGGAATTTTTGTCTAAGGATGTTTTGAAGGAGATATATAACTTCATTGGGGAATTTTTTGACATGGATGTGAGTTTTATTTAAGTCTAATTCATGACTATAAGGTGTATGCTGGTTGGTTTGGACCTTGAGGAGGGGTTGGATGGGTAAATTATCATTCATAAGAGATCTATCTCTAACAAACATATATTACAACATATTATAGTATCCACTTTATGTGCATCAGATTTCATAGCTATAGACATAGGGTGGTAGATTCTTCTCTTAAGTTTCATAATAAAAAATGGAAATAGGTTACAAGGGTGCTTTCTTCTCTAGAGTAGAGGTAGATGAAAAGTGTAGTAAGGAAGAAGTGCTTGTTTGTATAAATCATATGGCTAAGGGATTAAAGATAAAATCAGTGGAGGACATGCTTAATATGGTTGCAATAACTCAAGAAGGCATTTTCAAACAAATAAATTATGGTATTATTACAACACAAAGTCAAGAGATTGTTTTATAAGGTTTAGTGGTTGATTGTATACCTTAATACATTTCTTTGACAAAGGAAAAAATTTATTCTAATACACCTTTTGTTACTTTAATAAATTGGCCAATTTAGAAGTATACAAGGATTTATATCAGACTATAAGTGATAAAATCCCTAATTTTATGAGAATTATGGATGTTAAGTATGATAAAATGGATATTCTATGAGAACATAGTTAAGGGCCATATGACATTTTTTACATGGTTAATAATAAACTTGATAATAGTATGATTCATACTTACTACAACTCAATATAGGGTCGATGAGGTTCACTTGGATTATATAGGTGTTCTCTTATGCCTAGACCTACCAGGTGAAAAATTCTAGATAAATATTTTTAAGGTGGATTAGGTCAGAATGTAGTTTTTGGAATTTTGGGTTCAAGTAGGGGTAGTAGGTGCATAAAGTCTTTTTTTTATTAAGTCACATGAGAAAGTTCAAAAAAAGGTTTTGTTAGGTAAAAAGGTACTTTAGATTGGGTTCTTATAGTAGCGTATACCCCTGGGCTAGGTGATTAATAACTTTTTATGACTTTGAATGTGAGAGGTTTGGGAAATTCTTTGAATAAATTGGACATTTGTAGTTTAGTTGAAAGGGAAAAAATAGATATTTTTTTACTACATGAGATCATGGGAGATGCTCATAAATGTGTCTATGATTTAACCAAGTTTTTAGGTGATTGGTATTTCAACTATTTAGTTTCTAAAAGATTTTGAGGTGTATATATCATGACATGGAGAGAAAAAACCTTAAATGCACTAATCTCCTTTCTTTTAAATTTTATTTATGTATTATAATCTATGATCAAGATATTGGAGAGGATATACATGTTTTAAAAATTTATGGGCATATGTTGATTAGGTGACCTATTAGGATAATATTTTCAGAAAAATATTTATTAGACAAAAGTTCCAAATTGTAAAAGGAAAAATGAATTTCTCTTTCAAGATAAAATAAATATAGAGTTGAACTACAAAATTTGATGTCTTATTTGAGTATTTTATAATGAAATAAGATGACTTACATGTAATTATGACATTGAACAACTGATGTTGAGCCCTACTAAGATATACATGTAAACTATGATGTTAGAATAGGTAAACACCTTAATCATTTACTTGTAAGTGACGCCTTTATACAAGATATAATAAGAATTAGATAGTAGATCAGATCAATAACCCACTTTTATTGCTAAGGTTGATAACCCAATTTATTTTGATCAATATGGACCCATTTATTTATGAAACTTCATCTATAAAATCTAATCAAAATTCATTTCCTTGATATTTTTGATATTTTTATCAGATTCCAATTCTAATGAGCAGTTTTGATTTCTTTTAGACAAGTATATTTATGAGGCTATAGGGTTCACCCAGAAGGGGATGCATACCATAAAAACTAAAATGTTATCATCCATGGTATTAAATTTAAACCTATCTAAATCATATTATATAGTTGTCTTGTTATATTTCATATTGATGATGATACATGTTTTAACATCCATATTGTTAATTGTATTATGATTTTTGTAGCTTTTATATCTTTTTCTATCATAATTAACAGTTGTAACTATACTATTTTGAGAGAAAACATAGGATTTAGGTAGGTATGTCCTACATCTCCACTCTTAATTTTTATAGTTGTTGAAGGATTAAGTATATCCCTTTTAGAGGTTAAAATAACTAATTATTTTAAAGGAATTTTTATTTGTGGTCCTATTTTTCTCTCACACCTTTCATTTGTTGATGAAATCCTCCTATGTTTTAATGGAACTAGAAGGAATGCCCTCAATATTAAAGAGGTTTTATAACTTTTTATAATACTAATGAAATGGTGGTGAATGTTTATAAATTCACAGCTATGTTTTTGAGTATTGTTGATGAGGATATCATAATTTTATTTTAATTAATCATTTTTAGTAGATTTATTCTAAGTTTGGGTTGAAACATTTATGTATATTCCTCAATACAAATGTCTATGTTATCAATTATTGGAATTAGATTATTTATAATCTAGATAAACCAATAAATATGTGGTGTAATAAGTGGCTTTCATGGGGAAACATACTCATTTTAGTTAAATTTGTTATTAAGGCCACCTTGATCTATTGGATGTCATTTTATTATGTTCTAAATGGAGTGTTTAAAATATTATACAATCGAGTTTCATATTTTTGTGATCAAGGAGTAAGGATAAAAGGGGACATCTTGGGCCAAATGGAAATAGATTGTCATTCCAAACTACCAAAGACTATGCAATATTAATAATATCCATATGTTTAGTAATGCTTTGGATGCCAAATGTGTTTGGACACTAATTGATAGTAATGGAATTTGGTGTCAAGTAATCACCCAAATATATATATATATATATATATATATATATATATATATATATATATATATATATATATATATATATATATATATATATATATATATATATATATATATAACCTAATTTGGTGGAATATTTGATCAAGAACCCAAATAAGTGATGTAAAAACACTTTTATTATTTGGAAAGTAATGCTTTTAGATTTTTATTTAATAATAAATTATCTTATGTGTTGGATATAGAATGGGATGAGAGAGACTATTAGTTTTAACTAATGGGTCAGTAGTGGTGATGATTATAAACTACGTAAAGTTTTAGTTGTCAATCTACATAGAAATGTTTTTATCTTTCTCAATATCTTCTATATAGAAGTAGTAAGGAAATTGGCATCAATATTAATGTTATAAATTAGATATGTCTATGATTTAGAGAGTCTTACTATTATTTTAAATATTATCCATGTGTGGATTAAGGATCAAAATGATAAACTCATCTAGAGAAAAATAATTATGGGAGGGATTTATACTCCTAAAATTGGTTATTGGACATTAATTTTTTTTATTAATGGTAAAAGTGGGTCTTGAAAAAGAACCATACCTAGTAAAAAAATCAATCCTAGACAACACATCTATGAGGAACAACAAATAGAATATGATCAAAGGTAGTCCAAAATAGCAAACAAATAGCAACAAATGCTTCATAGTTGAATAACTAAGAAACAAATAAAAGTTAAGACACATGCTATACATTTTATATTTGATATCTAATGGTTATTTTTAAAAGATCCATTTATTTCTTTCCTTTAGTTCCATTTTTGTTACACATAATATTTTAATCACTGTCTCCCCTAGAATTTGGTAGAATTGGAATAAAGAATTCTAGTGAGTCATTAGATAGTCCTTCCATTTTTGAAATGGTGGATTAGATTTTCTTTGAAGGGGTATAATCCATATGATTTTCCTCAGTATCAAATTTGAAACGTTCTAAGTCTACTTTATTCCCTTTGTCTAATTGCAATTTCATATGGATCCATTTATAGTTTTAGAACTAGATAGGAGTCATGCTACTTTCTTTTATATCATCTAGAGATTGTACAATAATGTGTTCAAGTCCATCTTCCTTCCACCAATTATTCTTCATTTATGTTTCAAGAAAAGACAATCATTTACCAAATGTCTAATTTAGAATCATCTACAGTATCTAAAGGGAATAATTTCATAGTCTAGTGGTTGCATACATGTTCTATTTTTGACTTTCAGTTCTATTTCTATAGGTAAATATTTAGTGATATTAACAATAACTAAAATTTAAGGATATGTTGAATGAATCCCTTACAAGGATTTTGAAACAACATCCTAAAATTCTCTAATGGATTCCACTATGGTTGTTAAAATGGAATGCTCCCAAAAGTAGAAAGGTAGACTGGGAAGCCTAATCTAAATAGGTTTTGAATTTAAAATTTCAATATAAGGGTTAAGACTAGGTCCCATAGGTGAGCCAAAAGCAAATTATTTCCCCATTCCTAATGAATTTCATCACTAAAAATTGCCTATTTATCTACAACATTATCAAATATCGTAATGAATATGCCTTTTTCATAGGGATGGATTTGTATCTAACCTATAACCATATTTTACCATTCCTTCAAAATCCATTAATGGAGTTGGGGTAGGTTCATCCAAAATATTATCAACCAACATATCATGCCAAGGGTGGACAAGTGTTTGTGATTATTATTAATGACTGTTAGTTCTTCTTCTATAAAAACAAGAGTGGAAAAATCTTTATCAGGGGCTAATTATTGTTGTAGAGGCAAAGGATTGATTTTTTTCGATAGAAACACATATGGAAGTTCAAATGTCCATTTAAATCATGTATTTTTATGTGGTTCACTCTTAAAAATAAATTAATCTCCTAATTTTGTAGATTACTCTATAAAATAATTGTAATCGTGAAACCACCAAATTTAACTTGCTACATGAACCGTAGACATTGAGTGTCAATAGGTTTACAAGTGGTAGGATAATATGTGGAACCAAAAAGTTTGGCCAATAAAAGTGTAACCATAGACATTGAGTGTCACAAGAATTTAATGTGGTCCACTAACAAAATATAGATGAATCACATTCATGTAGATGGATCTAAATTCTATTGAAACTTTTGTGCCTTCTAAAATTTTGAACGTTTGAAACTTTTGATCTTTGAAAAAATAAAATATGAATTTTCCATGTGGTAAAATGAACATAAACGGATATCATGTCCCATGTACTCTGCTTAATTTATATAGAGTGCCAATTTAACATATGACTATTTGAACCATGTAATTTTTAACTATTTTACACATGTATGTGTATATACATCAAGTATATGTGAATATGAAGTCAAGTAACTATATGAATGAGTTCACATGTATGTTACATGTCCCCATGATATAAAAATTATTAACTATGTTGTAATTATAATAATATTATCTATACACTATCATAAATTTCAAAAACAATTCCCATAAAGACTTTAATTATATATACAAGCCCATTATGATGCCCCCATTTTGAGATGAGATACGTAGCTTCCAAGTCATTGATATGAAAATAATAATTTTAAAATATGTAATCTTATAGTAGTGTATGAATAATATGAATTGTATTACATCAAAATATTGAATATAACATTGAATTTCATATGAAACATGCCTTAGTTAGATATAACATCAAAGCATATAAGTAACATGTGAATGATATGTATCATGGCTCAAGAGTAAAAGAGATGTAATATATGATATATATCATGTAACCATACTATCAAGAAATGAACATATAAGTTATTATCATGAAATATAACATAATTTGAATGATATGACACACATAAGGCCATAATGACCACATACTATGCAGATTTGAATTTCACACAAAGAATCAAGGAAAAGGGCCACACTCAAGTAGAATTATAATGTCATACAAGAAATAAAATTTATATATTCCACATATAATAATAAGATAAATGTGCCTTAAATAAGCAATCCATAACTTATCATGTAGTAAAGAAATAATTTTGAAAATAAACATAAAGTGAACGAGACTAGTTTACATTAATAATATGTATGAATGCCATTTTTATGAAATAGAATATCCATGTAACACAAACTAAATTATGATATATTAAGAAAATATGTAAATGATATATAGATCAACATTGTATAGAGGTTGTGGATAGATAGAACATTTTAAAGTGTTCATTGAGAGAGAAGTGATGCACTGAGATTAATAAGGTTGTTAGGTAATAAGGTAAGTCTGACATTAAAAACCAAATTATAGTACATCATGTATCACACTCACATACCTTGTGAAAACATTATGTATATGAAACTTGAAATATTTTACTTACTTGACCTGAAATAAATAACATGTGTGAATAACTAAGCTAGTAACATTTTAAAATGCTCGTAGGTCATGATTCTAAATTATTGAAAAATATTTTTATTTTCAAGATATGTGATTTTTTTTCCATATTCATTATTTTTAATATTTTAACTTCACATATTTTAAAAGTGCTGGGTATCAAGGATTTTTAAATTAAATAAGCTTGAGGAATCCTAACTCTTCTCAAAAATGTAATAAAGCATATATGGGAAGGAATGAAGGCAATAAATATGCCCCTAATATATATGTAAAAGATTCATAGCAATGTATCATAAATGATTGATATAGATATGAATATACATGCCACAATGGAAAATAGACTATGTGTGATTATGGAGAATATAGGAGTAGATAGATGTGATCATATAAGTAGAAAGGAAGTTAAGGTATGATAAATATGCAATAATAAGAAAACGGATTGCCATAAAGAATGGTCATCAAAACACTTGTAATATAGTTTTTTTGAATTGTTTAAAATGGTTTGAAAATTAATAATGCAAGTTTTGAAAGTGAAAATAAATCCAAAGGATAAAAAAACTATTTGATAAGGGATATAAGAAGTAAACAAAGTGAAATAAAAAAATGTGTACAAATTAAAATATAAGCAACTAACCAATTATGTATGTAATGGGTGGTATGTATTCATAACCCATGGTGTGAGATGAAAGACTAACTTCCTATGAAAAGAAAGTGTTTTCTGTAGATGATTTAAAATCAAAATAAGAATCATGTCATTTAATATAATCATCTAAATCACTACTCATATACCCATGTAAGCATGTATCCTCATGTGTGATATAAAAATATGTAACCACTTGTACCTATTGTGAATCACTAGGATATAAAAACCTTTTTCTATGTTCCACTTTATGCTTTAGAGAATATACCATGATCTTTGGAATTAAATTATTATGGTGATGTGTATTTGTATCATGCTAATAAATACATAGAAAAACATATTCTATAATATAGTCATGTGTAACTGGATCCTACTCATAAATAGATAAAGAAATTAATTTTTTACTATGATTTGGAATATCCTTTGGAAACAATGGTATTTAATCCTATAGAACAATTTTGAGGTACATACATTGATAAAAGTAATGAAATATTTTATTTAACCATTCAAGAACATGATATATATAATATTTAATGGTTATATATAATATTTCATTACCATGTTTCTCAATGTATGTACCTTGAAATTGTTCTATAGGAGTACATATCTTTGGTTCCAAAGGATATTCATGTTGGGTTCTTACAATTTTGACCCCTTGATTAACATGAATATATTTGAGACAATTATGCACTATAGTATTTACTTATCTAACATTTTATATCCAAGGATTCCCAATAGCATAGCAAAGACCCATGTGCTTTGTAGAACAAAAAAATTAGATGAAAACCATGAGATATCCCACTTATCAAGGTAGTAGTATATTCCTAAGAGTATCATTTCTATGTCCATTAAATACTTTAACAAATATATAAGTGTCATATAAATATTATTTTGTATAACCAAGAGAGTATAGGAGTGTTATGGTGCACACATTTTTTCTTGATCTATTATCTATCATTACACCATGTATGGATTCATTATCAATATATGCTTGAATAAATAATGCATTTTTATCTAAATAATCATCAAAAAAATTCACTATAATGAAATGTAATCATATAATGTGATGAGTGTATTATTTTAACTATACCAACAATGGTATCAAAGGGAAGACCATATGTATAAGGAAAAGGTTGAGCATTTTATGCACTGAAAATCAAAATGATTTTTTTTACTTATTACGCATGATTTGGAAAATGAACTTTATACATTTTGAGCTTTGATTTATCATTTTATCATGGCTTAGCCTATTTAATAGGTTTACAAATAGAAATAATATTATCATTAATTAGATATTCAATATTTGACTTGAACTTGCAACATTGATTTTTTGAACATCTAATATGTCTATGATAATCACAATATGCATTGCTATTAAGGTTGTTAGATTGTGGTTTATACATATCCACTTACATTTATTGAGAAAGAGTGATGAAATTTCATTAAATTATATTTTTTAATAATTCATGAGGAGGTAATGGTAACTTTTGGAATTACCTCTTTAGTAGATCTTATAATTTAAGTGTTTGTGTTGGTTGTGAGATAACATTAACTGTAATCATAGATTTATTATTTATTTAAATGCATTTATTCTTATATTTTGGCTTGCTTTAAAACTTAACATTTGAATTATTAGTATCATTTAATGTATACCTGAGTTTGTTCAAAATAATCAATTTGACCTCACGCTCTTTCACTATATGACATATCTCATGAAATGATATAAACTTATGGAACATAATAGACACTCAAGAGGACATATAAAATTTTGAGTGAATATATCTTGGAGATTATTATCAACCATTTGATTTTACATTTTGATAGCATAGTCTTGTATTTTAAAAATATTCACCAATTATTTCATTTGATCCTTGTTTGAGCTTTGTAATTTGAACATGTGATAATTTTTCATGGATGTTTATATAAAAGTGTATTAAATTATTTTTTCCAATGGATTAAAGTAATTTATTAATTTAATTGGAAGATCATAAAACCATATAATAAATATGTCAATAATTTGTCATCATATTCAAAGTCTAGACAAAGTGAATGGAATGCACACTAATGCTTTTTAGGATCACCTTTGAATTCATATAATGGAAGCTTAGGAGCCACAAAACAAATTGGTAATGGATGGGATGAAATTTTAAGTTATAAAGGGTTATGTAACAAAAAACATGATCCCTAATCATTAAGGAAATAATAACACAAAAACCAAATCATTATGAAGAACTTGTAGTGATAGAGACTAGATCAACGATGGAAATAGGCTCCTCATTGGATAGGTATGACAGGCTATTTATAGGTTCCTCATTGGATAGGCATCATTAATTTGAATATTGAATTAGATTTTTGTGTGTGTGTGTGTGTGCACGTGCACGCGCGTGCGCGTGCGCGCGTGTGCACATGCATGTCTATCAAGAGGTGAAATATTCTTGTTATATCTTATATCATGTTACATTTACTTATGTCTATATATACTTTCTTTGTATATATATGTTATATACGATGTAAACATATGAAGATAAGTAAATTGAACACAATAATCGTGTGTGTGTGTGTGTGTGTGTGTGTGTGTGTGTGTGTGTGTGTGTGTGTGTGTGTGTGTGTGTGTGTGTGTGTGTGTGTGTGTGTGTGTGTTTGTTTGTTTGTTATATTTTATATCATATTCAATTTACTTATGATTTTATCCCTTCTTTGTGTGTGTAATTTTCAAATATTTTTATTATATTTATATTATTTTCAAAAAAATTATCTTCATATATTTACATCATATATTCTTGTAATGATTTAATATGCTTTGATTTTCATGCATCTTTCATATTATTTCTTATCTACCTCATGTTAGTGTTTCATATTATGATGCCCCCCTTTTGAAATCAGATATGTAGCTTCCAAGTCATTAATATAAAAATAATACTTTTGAAACACGTAAAATATGTAATCTTATAGTAGTGTATGAATAATTTGATTTGTATCACATCACAATATTGAATATAACATTGAATTTAATATGAAACATTCCTTAGTTAGATATCACATCAAAACATATACATAGCATGTGAATGATATGTATCATGTATGATGTAATGTATGATATATATCATGAAACCATACTTTCAATAAATGAACATATAAGTTATTATCATGCAATATAACACAATTTGCATGATATGCCACACATAAGGCCATAATGGCCACATACAATGGAGATTTGAATTTGACACAAAAAATAAAGGAAAAGGGCCACACTCAAGTAGAATTATAATGTCATACAAACAATAAAATGTATATATTGAACATATAAGACCAAGAGAAACACACATTATAAGCAATTTATAACTTATCATGTAGTAAATAAATATTTTTGAAAAGAAACATAAAGCGAATGAGACTAGTTTACATCAATAATATGTATGGATGTCATTTTTATGAAATATCATATCCATGTAACACATTATAAATTATGATAGATTAAAAAAACATGTCTATGATATATAGTTTAACATGGTAGAGAGGTTGTCGATACATACGACATTTTGAAGTGTTCATTGAGAAAGAAGTGATGCCCCAAGATTAACAAGGTTGTTGGGTAATAAGGGAAGTCTGACATTAAAAACCATGTTATAGTATATCATGTATCACACTCACATACCTTGTGAAAAAAATGGGTATATGAAACTTTAAATATGCTACTTACTTAACATGAAATAGATAACATATGTGAATAACTAAGCTAGCAACATTTTAAAATTCTTGTCGGTCATGATTCTAAATTTTTTTCCAAAATATGATTTTTATTTTATTTTTAAGATATTTGATTTTTTTTCCTTATTAATTATTTTAAAATTTTAACATTACATATTTGAAAAGTGCCAAAAATCAAGTTTTTTAAAATAAAATAAACTTGAGGAATTCAAATTTTTCTCAAAAATGTAACAAATCATATAGGGGAAAGAATTAAGGCAATAAATATGCCCCTAATGTATGTGTAAAAGATTCATAGCAATGTATCTTAAATGATCGATATAGATAGGAAAATACATGCCATAACGAAAAATAGACTAAATGTGATTGTGGATAATATAGGAGTAGATAGATGTGATCATATAAGTTCAAAGGAAGTTAAGGTATGATAAATATGCAATAACAAGAATATAGATTTCCATAAAGAATGGGCATTGAAAGACTTGTAATATAGTTGTTTTATATTATTTAAATTGGTTTGAAAATCAATAAGGCAAGGTTTCAAAGTGGAAATAAATATAAAGGATAGAATAATTATTTGATAAGGGATATAAGAAGTAAACAAATTGAGATAAAAAAAAATATGTGTACAAATGAAAATATAAGTAGCTAACCAATTATGTATGTAATAGATAACATGTATTCATAACCCATGGTGTGAGATGAAGGAATGACTTCTTATGAAATGGAAGTGTTATCTATAGATGATTTTAAATATGAATAATAATCATGTCATTTAATATAATCATCTGAATCACTACTCATATACCCATGTAAGCATGTATCCTCATGTGTAATATGAAAAGATGTAGCCACTTGTACCTATTGTGAATCACTAGGAGATAAACACCTTTTTCTATGTTCCACTTTATGATTTACAAAAATGTAGCATGATCTTTGGAATTAAATTATTATGGTCATGTGTATTTGTATCATGGTCATAAATACATAGAAAAACATATTCTATAATATGCTCATGTGTAACTAGATCCTACTCATTAATAGATAAATAAATTAATTTTTTACTATGCTTTAGAATATATATATATATATATATATACACACGCACACACACGCACACACACACACACACACACACACACCATTAAAGATAATGATATACATACATCCATATATGTTTGTGTGTGTTTATCATGCTCTTGAATGGTTATATATAATATTTCATTACCATGTTTCTTAATGTATGTACCTTGCAATTGTTGTATAGGAGTAAATATCATTGGTTCCAAAAGATATTCATGTTAGGTTATTATAATTTTGACCACTAGACTAACATGGATATATTTGAGACAATTATGCACTATACTATTTACTTCTCTAACATTTTATATCCTAGGATTCCCAATAGCATATCAAATACCCATGTGCTTTGTAGAACAAAAAATAGAATGAGCACCATGAGATATCCCACTTATCAAGGTAGTATTATATTCCTAAGAGTATCATTTGTTTTTCCATTAAATAATTTAATAAATCTATAAGTGTCATATAAATATTATTTTGTATAACCAAGAGAGTAGAGGAGTGTTACAATGCATAGATTTTTTCTTGATCTATTATGTATCATTACACCATGTATGGATTCATTATCAAAAGATGCTTGAATAAAGAATGAATTTATATATAAATCATCATAAAAAAAATTCACTATAATTAAATACCATCATATAGTGTGATGAGTGTATGATTTTAACTATACCAACACTGATATCAAAGGGATGACCATATGTATAAGGAGAATGTTTAGCATTTTATACTCAATGGAAATCAAAATTATCCTATTTATTCATTATTCATTATTTTTAAAAGGACCTTTATACATTTTGAGCTTTGAATTATCATTTCATCATGGCTTAGCATATTTAATAGGTGTATAAATATCAATAATATTCTCATCAATGAGATATTCAATCTTGTACTTGAACTTGCAACATTGATTTTTTTAGAATCCAATACATCTATGATAAAAGAAAATATGCATTGCTATTAGAGTTTTTAGATTGTGGTTTATACATATCCAATTACATTGGTTGAGGAAGAGTGATGATATTGCATTCAATTATATTTTTCAATAATTCATGAGGAGGTAATGGTAACCTTGGGAATTACCTCTTTAGTAGATCTTGTAATTTAAGTGTTTGTGTTGGTTGTGAGATAACATTAACTGTAATCTTAGATTCATTATTTATTTAATAGGATTTATTATTATAATTTGGCTTACTTTGAATCTTAATATTTTAATTATAAGCATCATTTAATGTATACTTGAGTTTGATCAAAATAATCAATTTGACCTCATGCGCTTTCATTGTATGGCATATCTCATCAAATGATATGAACTTATAGAACATAATAAACACTCAAAGTGGAGATAATTTTTTTTGAATGAATATATCTAGGAGATTATTATCAACCATTTGATTTGTCATTTTGATATCATAGTCTTGTATCTTAAAAATATTCACTAATTATTTCATTGGATCTTTGTTTGAGCTTTGAAATTTGAACATGTGATAATTGTTCATGAGTGTTGATATAAAATTGTATAAAATGATTTTTTTCTAGTGGATTAAAATAATTTATTAATTTAATAGAAAGATCATAAATCCATGTAACAAATTTGGCAATAATTTGTCATCATATTCAAAGTCTAGACAAAATGAATGGAATACACACTAATGTTTTCTAGGATCACCTTTAAATTCATATAATGGAATCCTAAGAGCCACAAAACAAATTGGTAATAGATGGGATGCACTTTCAGGTTCTAAAGGGTTATGTAATAAAAAAACATGAGCCCTAATCATTAAGGAAAGCATGATAGTGAACCCTAATAATTATGAAAACCATATAATGGTAGAGATAGGATCAACGATGGAAACAAGTTCATCGTTGGACAAGTATGGCGGGTTGTTAATTATATTAAAGGGAAACTAGTGTATTAAGACTCAAGGGACCCTACCTTCCATATGGGGGATACTCTATTAGATGGGATTAATCCCCCTGTTATGAAACCTTTACTCCTTTGCATCATGTTCTTATTGAGTTGGTAGCATATGACTCTCATACAGATGATGAAGGGGTTCCTAAATACTTTATCATGACTAGCCCTAACTTAAATTTTAGTGATGCGACTATGGGAAAGAGATCCATAGTGGCAGTGATTTTGGTCTCTTTTGTTTTTGAATTAAATGATGCTAGTACAAAGGAGAGTATGGAGGTTGATAATGATGTTGTTTTATAGGTCAAAGAGACAAAATTTACTATATAAATAGGGGAGAATATTTTTTCAATGATAGGGGATTCAAGAGGTATTTAGTCCCTCTCATTAAATCTATGATCCCCTTCTAGAGTTTTAAACTAGAACACAATAGACAAGTATCTCTCTTATACTACAAGTGTGGTTAAGGTGAAGCAGGTGGATAATAATCTATTAGCTCCTACCAAATAAAACCCATCTATTTCCCTTGAATAAGATCAGCTTTAGGCTCTTTTAAAAATAGAATGATATTTAACAAATTTTGGGATGATCTATTAGTTTTCCAACATGTGGCCTTCTCTAGAAGATTTGAATGGCTGGATGAAGAACTGGTTGTCACTAATCAAAGGTAACTTGTATAAATTATATATACATTATATATACTTATATTTATAATGGGTACATTTTTAGTTTTATCTATTTCCATGATTCATATCATGTTTTTCTTTTGTATTTCTCTGTTTACTATTATTTATATTATTCTCATATTATTTTATATGTTGCTTACCCTGATCATTATGTGAATCATTTTCATGTGCCTAATCCCTTTGACGTTCCATGTCCCATCTCTCTCACCCTTTCCCCTTGCTCCCGTCTCACACCCTCCCCCACACACCAACCATAAACAGGGCTAACATAATGATCATGGTAAAAACATATTCATTAAAAACCTAAGAATAATGTCTCTATGTGTCTACATGGAGACATATAATTCTTGTCATTTTTTATATATTTATTACCATGATTCCTATGATAATAATTTTTATGTGCTTCACTCCCTTAACACACATATAAACACATGCACATATGCACACACACACGCATGCACACACATGTTCTTCTCTCATATTTTATATGTTTCTTATCATGATTATTATATTAATATTTTTCATGTGCCTCATCCTCTTATGTTCCAAATCTCTACTTTTAATGCTCACACATTATTTTTACATTTTATATTTCATTTAATTTACTTATGCCTTCTTATGTTTACATCATATATTCCTGTAATGATCTAAAATTATTTAATTTTCATGCATCTTCCATGTTATTTATTATTACATTGCTTATCTATTGCATGCCAATTTATGTGTTTGAGTTTTTAACATGTTTCTTAATATTCAATATTATATAAGATGTGCTTCCTTGTGCCTAATGTGCTTCCATGCTCTTGATGTGATTTTTAAATGTTTAACATGTATTTACATAGTCATTTTCATGCCCCTATATATGTAATATTCAAAATTATTATAGGATTGAATACTTTGATTCTAAATTACTCAACCATTCCAAAATTAATTCCTAGTGACTTAATTATTCATGTTTATGGTTTGGAGGCCCGTCACTCGATGATATATAGGTTTATAATTTGAACCTACCTAGATACTTCCTTTAATGATATGAAAGATACATGACAAAATTTTATTATATACTAAAGATGGAGGTATATTTTTATAATCTATTCCCATACTTGTCATTTATTATCTTCTACTAACCAATATTTTTTAAGGAATGTGATTTTTAAATTTGTAAGGCTCATTGTCTTAAATTCAAAAAATAAAAATCAACCACACACTTATAAGTGTATCATTGATATGTTTCACTTTTAAATTGACACCGATGCTATAATTTATGGCTAACTATATAAATAAAATTTGAGCCACATTTAATATCCTGAAATTGCTCAATCACTTTTATTTTATTGCTATTTATGTTAAATTTAAAAAAAAAATATTAGATATTCATCCAAACTAAAAGAAAGTCGAGAATCTAGCTAACTTTCAAGCCCAAATCCCTCTTTTAAGATCATTAATACAAAATTCATTGTTTCATTCTAAACCTTTGGTCTCCTATATAAAATATATTAAACATTATTTTCAAATTTTCAGTCTTTCCTCATTTTCGATTGGTCTATCTAATTTATGAAATTTTCAATTCCAGATGTTGGAAGTGCTCACACATGATAACAAATATTTAAACTCAAAATCACTTTTAAATATTAAGAAAATTAATTATCTAAACATCAAATGATTATAAATATATAATTGACTATATTATTGTTGTGTTAAAGGTATATTTTGTTATCAAACACCTTTTTAGTGATTTTGTTGTTATATATTATGATGTTTGACTATTGAAGGTTTTTTTGGGGAAAAAATAGTTACATAAATATTTATGTACACTCTTAATTTAGTTTTTTTAAAAATCTCTATAAATAATATAAATATTACATGTACACATAAATGTAACATTTAAATTGAAGGGTGACAAGCAAAGAGACGAATCAAATGAATGAACATAGAGATCATATTTATATCACTAACGCATTACAATGGATTAAAATTTATATTCAATGCACTTGTCTTAGGTGAAGTTTATGGTATTAGAAATATTTTTTAATGAAATAAAAAGAAATTAATGAAAATCGTCTTTATTCTAGTTTCATGTTTTCAAACTTTAATTTTAATGAATTTTATTTTTATTTCAATTTATGTTAGTTTTTAAATTTTATCTATTTATTCAATCCAAATCTATTAATATTTTCTAATTTAATTGACAATCAATCCCAAAATCACTTCTTTTAAGCTTCCTAAGACATAATTTGTTATATTTTTCTAAGCTTCTAGTCCCCCATGTAATTTGCGTGGAACAATATTTTCAAAATTTTTATATCTCCTCATTTAATAGATGAGTTGATCTATTTATTTATTAATTTTTTTATTTTAGAATTTGAATACTACCACACATATTAATGTTGTAAAATTTGAATTCATAAACATTTAAATATAAAAAATTGATGTGAATCATTTAGACATAAAGTCACCATTGATTATAAATCTAACATTTAATTTTTTTTCCATTAAAAATATAATTTATTATTCTAAAATTCCCAACAATTTCATTATTATATTATATAAGGTTTGATTACTAAAAAACTATTTGGGCACCATTAATCACACAAATCCATACATAGGCCAAGAATATGTTTGGTAAAATATTCAACTATTGTATGTATAAAATTGTGCAATCGAGAGTAGTGAATTGAAAAGCATGACCGAACAAGAAAACCTATAAAGTCATATTTCTATCATAGATAACTTACCAGGTTTGAAAGTGTATGCTAGAGACACTTGTCTTAAGTGGATTCCTTAGTTGACTAGATAAAAAAACAATATAATGAAAATCTTCTTATTGATTGGAAAGGATTTAAATTCATATTTCAATAATGGGTCTTACAACTACAACTACATGAATACCTTGTATCAGTGTATGTTCTTGAGACATTGATCCATTGTAGATGGTATTACACAAAGATTTTTCATCCAAGGGTGTCCTAAAAACATACCAAAGATCATATTAATATATATAACTAATAATGGAGTGGTTATTATGGAAAATCCCACTTGAATAGGTAAAATTTTAAATATGTGTCCAAGGGTATTATATTTATATCTATAGAATCCCTTAATAATTCTTTATGTATAGTGCATATCATGTTATGTGTATCAAAGGGAGTGAATACTTATCATTATACACATGTTTTAAATTGACCCATTATTGATCATGACACTATGTAAGGGGTTTTCATTGATATAGACTCATATGAATAGTGGATGAAAATAGCAATAATTGTCAATAATCTCATTGTCATCAAATGTGATCATAGGATGTTGTGGTGAGTTTATGATAAATGTACCAATAATAACATCTATTGGGTAATCACATGTCACATGTGGAGGATGAGTATTGAATTCATAGTGTAAGTATGAAGTATCCTTAGTCTTTGTCATCTCATTTTGAGAAATGGGTCATTTAGTGTTTTGAACTTATAGTTTTAATTTCTCTGTAGTATAGATTCCTTTGTAGGTGTGCTCAACTCAATAGCATTTTCATCAATAAGATCTTGTATCTTATGTCTTAATTTACAACATTTGTTCATAAGATGTCCCATAATTTTATGATAGTCATAGTATGCATTGATATCATAGTTCTTTGGTGGAGGCATATTTGGAATAAGATCTTGTGGAGGAGTAAGAATGATAATATTTCACTCAAATAGATTTTAAAATAGTATAGGAAGAGGTGATGATAATATATAAAATTGAATCTTCAGTGGAGTTAACAATTAAAGTTGATTTATAGGTTATGATAATGTATTAACTAAAATATTTGCCTTATTATTTTTGTAAATTAATTTGACCTTGTAGCTTGGTTTTATTTGAAACTTAATTATTGAATTAGTTGTAGGAGTAGGTCTATATATGAGTGTTTTCAAAGATAAGAGTTTAAATTTTTTGTCTCTTACTGGGTGGCATATCTCATCAAAGGATTTGAACATCTTGAAGATGATTGGCTTATGGAGTGGTGCAAGCAAGTTTTTCTTAAATATGTATTGTAGATTATTATCCACCATAACATTAGTCATATTAGCTATCATAGTATTTTACCAGATTATATAATCACTTATTGGCTCATTGGACCCTTGTTTGAGTTTATAAACATGCACATAATATAGTTTCTCCTTGATGTTTAAAATGAAATGTCTTATAAATTTGTCTACTAAAGGGTTGGATGCTCTAACTAATGTTATCAACTAATATTTTCAAATAAATGAACAAAAAATAATGTATTCAGGGGATTTTCAAGATAATTATTTCTTATGAGGCCAATTGGTAAGTATCCCTTACCAAAGTATAATGGAGAAAGTATTTGTATTCCATTGATCACAACCAAACCACATGCTCTCTTTCTAAAAGCATATGCATGGTTTAAATTTATTGGATTTATGGTATTATAAGATTTGGATCTTAGGTTTGAAGTGCTGGTGATCATGACATGAGATGTTATTATGGATTATATAGAAGATTTGTTAGAGGAATTTAAAGATTTATGTCATACTTGGTCAACAAATTCTTGGCAATCAAGTGATTAAATAGTCAGTGATCAATGTTGAAGGTTGGGATTATTAAAGAATACACAATATTTGTAATGATGGTAATAAGTCTTAGATTAAAATGGATTGGTGGGGACAAGAAGTTAATGTTATGTGGTTTGATTAATGGAGTATGTTCTATTTGGATACCTACTGTGTATTTGACTCCTAAATCCCCTATATATATATATATATATATATATATATATATATATATATATATATATATATATATATATATATATATATATATATATATATATATATATATATATATATATATATATATATATATATATATATATATATATATATATATATATATATATATATATATATATATATATATATATATATATATTCTTCAACATCTACTTAAGGTATGTCATCCTCATCATTAATCTATTGTATGAGTTGGATAATGTGGTCAATGTCTTATCTCATTTTGATAATTTAGGTTTTAAATTTATTCTAAACCTATTCCAAAATTAAATAATATGAAGAGTGAATAGTTAAGAACATTGAAATCTACTTATGACCTCAGTTATACAGAAGAAAAGGGGGAGTAGAGATAGTAATTAAATTAATATTAAGATAAGTCAAAGGTGTGTTTGAAATAAGGGATATCATGTAAATCTAGTTTGAGGGATGATAGTTAAATACATTAAGTGGTTGTTTTATTTGAGTAGGACTTGATGGGGTGATTTTAGGGTCATAACATGTATGGTAATACTTTAAGAGTTTGTCTAGGTAGGTTAGAGAACTGATTCATTTATATGGACCATAACTTCATATACGAGTTAGAGAATGGATGGCCTATATTTTAAGCTAAAGGAGGATGTGATTAAAGATCAACGAAATTTTTTGGAGATGATATTTAATTCCTTTAACTCTTAAGAGATGACACTATTCTTTGATTCTAATTAATATAAATCTTATATTATTTCAGGTTAGGTAAAGCTCCATAATTTACATTTGGAATTTTGGTCTAAGGATGTTTTGAATGAGATATAGAACTTCATTGGGGAATTTTTGGACATGGACATGAGTTTTACTTAAGTCTTATTCATGACTATAAGTTGTATTTTTGTTAGTTTGGGCCTTAAGGAGTTGTTGGAGTAAATGATCATTCATAGGAGATTTATTTCTCATAAATATATACTATATCATATAGTATCCCATTTATATGCATCATATTCCATAGATATGAACAAAGGGTGTCAGATTCTTCTCTTAAGTTTCATAATAAGAAATGGATGTAGAAGGGTGCTTTCTTCTCTAGAGTAGAGGTAGATGAAAAGTGTCGTAAGGAAGCAGTGGTTTTTGGTATAAATCATGTGGCTAAGGGATTAAAGAAAAAATTAGTGGAGGACATGCTTAAGATGGTTGGAATAACTGAATAAGACATTTTCAAATAAATAAATTATGGTATTATTATAACAAAAAGTTAAGAGAATATTTTATAAGGTTTAGAGGTTGATTGTCTACCTCAATACATATCTTCTACAAAGGAAACAATTATTCCAATACACCTTTTGTTACTTCAAAAAAACTAGTCAATTTAGAAGTATAAA
This sequence comes from Torreya grandis, assembly GCA_037957365.1. Classification (NCBI taxonomy): domain Eukaryota; kingdom Viridiplantae; phylum Streptophyta; class Pinopsida; order Cupressales; family Taxaceae; genus Torreya; species Torreya grandis. Next base: position 1,878,847 of record JARHVA010000285.1, on the reverse strand, counting down.
AGGATTTATATTAGATTGAAAGTGATGAATGCCTAATTTTATGAGAATTATGAATGTTAAGTATCATAAAATGGATGTTTTATGAGAACATAGTTAAGGGGCATATGACATTTTTAAAGTGGTTAATAACAAAATTTATGATAGTGTGATTCATAATTCTTACAACTCAATATAAGGTTGATGAGGTTCAATTGGATTATAAATGTATTCTCTTAGGCCTAGACATACAAGGCATAAAATGCTAGATAAATATTTTTAAGGTAGATTAGGTTAGAATGTAGTTTTTGGAATTTTGGGTTCAAATAGGTGTAATAGGTGAATAAAGTATTTTTTATTAAGGCACATGAGAAAGATCAAAAAAATGTTTTGGTAAGTAACAAGGTACTTTAGATTGTGTTCTTAGAGTAGCATTTAACCCTAGGCTAGGTGATTAATTTTTTTTATGACTTTGAATGTCAGAGGTTTACAAAGTTATTTGAATAAATTAGACATTTGTAATTTACTTAAAAGGAAAATATATATAATTTTTTACTACATGAGATCATGTGGGATGATCGTAAATGTGTCTATGATTTGGCCAAGTTTTTATGTGATTGGTATTTCAACTATTTAGTTTCTGAAGGTTGCTTAGGTGTAATGATCATGACATAGAAGGAAAAAACCTTAAATGCACTAATCTCCTTTTTTTTTAAAATTTTATTTAGGTATTATAATCTATGTCAAGATATTGGACAAGATGTACATGTCTTAAACATTTATGGTCATATGTTGATTAGGTGACCTATTGGGATAATATTTTCACTAAAATATTTTTTAGACAAAGGTTCCAAATTGTAAAAGGAAAAATTAATTTATTTGTCAAGAGAGAATAAATATAGAGTTTAGCTACAAAATTTAATGTCCTATTTGAGTATTTTATGAAGAAATAAGATGATTTACATGTCATTATGACACTAAACCATTAGTGTTGAACTCTACTTGGAGAAACATGTAAACTATGATGTTAGAATAGCTAAATATCTCAATGATTTCCTAGTAAGTGATGCTTTTATAAAAGATATGATAAGAATTATATAGTGGATCATATTGGTAACCCACTTTTATTACTAAGGTTGATAGCCCAATTTATTTTGATCAATATGGACCCATTTATTTATGAAACTACATATATAAAATCTAATCAAAATTTACTTCCTTGAGAGTGTTAATATTGTTATCATATTTTAATTCTAATGAGTAGTTTAAATTTATTTTAGTCAAGTAGATTTATGAGGCTATAGGGTTAGCCTAGAAGGGGTTGTATACCATAAAAACTAAGATGTTATCATCCATGGTCATAAATTTAGACCTATCTAAAGCTTATGACATAGTTATCATTTTTTAATTTGAGATTGATGATGATCCATTTGGGTTTTAAAATCCATATTATTAATTGTACTATGATTGTTGTAGCTTTTATATCTTTTTTAATCAAAACTAATTCATCTACCTCTTTCATTTTTAGAACAAGCATAGGATTGAGGTAGGTATGTCTTATATCTCCACTCTTAATTGTGATAGGTATTGAAGGATTATGTAGATCACTTTTAGAGGATAAAATAACTAATTATGTTAAAGGAATTTTTATTCATGGTCCTTTTCCTCTCTCACACCTTTTCTTTTTTTGATAAAATCCTCCTAATTTTTAATGGTACTAGAAGGGATGCTCTCAATATTAAAGAGGTTTTATCAATTTTTGTACTACAAATGGAATGGTGTTCAATGTTCATAAATTCATTGTTATGTTTTGAGGTATTATTGATGAAGATATCAGATTTTTAGTTTAATTAATCCTTTTTAGTATATTTATTCTAAGTTTGCATTGAAATATTTAGGTTTATTCCTCAATATAAATGTCTATGTTATCCAGTATTAGAATTGGATTATTGCTAATCTAGATAAACAAATAAATATGTGGTGTATTTAGTGGCTTTCATGCCAAAACAAGCTCATTTTAGTCAAAATTTTTACTAAGTCCACCCTGATCTATTGGATGTCATTTTATTATGTTCTAAATGGAGTGTTAAAAAATATTATATGATTGAGTTTCATATTTTTGTGATCAGGGAGTAAGGATACAAAGGGACATCTTGGGTCAAATGGAAATAGATTGTCATTTCAAACTACCAAGGACTATGTGATATTAACAATATCCATATTTTTAATAAGACTTTGGCTGCCAAATGTGTTTGTAGATTGATTGATGGAAAGTTAATTTGGTTTCAATTAATTAGCCAAAAGTATATATTGCCTAATTTAGTGGAATATTGGATCAAGAACCCAAATAAATAATTTCATAGAACTTATATTAATTAGAAAGCAATGGTTTTAGTTTTTATTAAATAGGACATCAAATTATGTGTTAGATAGGGATTGGGATGAGAATGACTATTAGTTTTGACTAATCGGTGAGTAGTGGTGATCATTATAAACTTCTTAAAGTTTTAGTTGCTAATCTCTATAGAAATGTTTTTATATTTCTCAATCATGTAGCCCATCTTGAATTATTTTTTATGTGGAAGAAACTATGGAAATTGGCATCAATTATTGGGTTACAAGTCAGATATGTCTTTCATTTGGAGATTTTTACTATTATTTTAAATATTATCCATGTGTGGATTAAGGATTAGAAGGATAAAATCATCTACAAAAAAATAATTATTAGAGAGTTTTATACTCCAAAAAGTGGTTATTGAATATTAATGATTTTTATTAATGACAAAAGTGGGTTTTGAAAAGGAACCATACCCAATATAAAAATCAATCCTAGACAAAACATCTAGAAGGAAAAAAAACATAAGAAGATAAAAGGCTATCCAAAATAAAAAACAAATGGAAACAACCACTCCAGAGTTGAAGAACTAAGAAACAAAGAAAAGCTATGACCCATTCTATACATTTTCAAAGGATCCATTTCTTTCTTTCATTTAGTTCCCTTTTTGTTACACACAACAATCCAATCACTACCTCCCCTAGACTTTGGTAGAATTAGAATAAAGAATTCCAATGAGTCATTAGATAGTCCTTCCTTTTTTGAAATGGTGGATTAGATTTTATTTGAAGGGGTATAAACCATATGGTTTTCTACAGTATCAAATTTGAAACTTTCTAATTTTGTTTTATGCCCTTACTCTGATTGTACACTTGGATCCATATGTATTTTTGGAACCAGAATAGGAGCCGTGTTACTTTATTTTATATCATCTAGAGCTTGTAGAATAATGTGTTCAGGTCTATCTTCCTTCCACCAATTATTTTTATTTTTCAGGGAATGATAATTGCTTACCAATTCTCTAGTTTGGAAGTATCTATGATATCTAAAGGGAAGACATTCATAGTCTAGTGGCTGCATGTAGGTTCTATTTCTGACTTTCAATTGTATTTGTGTAGGTAAATATTTAGTGATATCAACATTAACTAAAATTCAAACATATGTTAAATGAATCCGTTCCAAGGATTTTGGATCAACATCCTAAAATTCTCCAATGGATTTTTTTATGGTTTCTAAAATGAAATGCTCTCAAAATTATAAAGGTAGATTGGGAAGTCTAATCCAAATAGGTTTTGATTTTAAAATTTTAGTATAAGTGTTAAAATTTGGGTTTTATGGCTGAGCCATAAGCAAATGATATCCCCATTCCCAATTAAGTTTATCACTAAAAGCTACCTATTTATCTTCAGCATTATCAAATATCATAATGAATATGTCTTTTGCATAGGGACAGATTTGGATTACCTGTAACCATATTATCCCATACCTTCAAAATCCATTCATGGAGTTGGGGTAGGTTTAGCCAAAATATTGTGAATTGACATATTATGCCAAGGGTGGACAAGTGTTCTTTATTATTTTGAATGAATATTAGTTCTTCTTCTATAAAAATAAGAGTGGGATAAGCTTTATTAGGGGCTAATTATTTATTTAGAGTCAAATGATTGATTTTTATGGTACAAGCACATATGGAAGATCAAACATCCATTTAAATCTCATATTTTTATGTGGTTTACTCTTACAAATAAAGTACTCACCTAATTACGTAGAGTACTATGTAAAATAATTATAATAGTGGAACCACCAAATTTAACTTACTAAATACACCATATACATCGAGTATCGATATATTTTCAAGTGGTAGGATAATATGTGGAACCAAAACATTTGCCCACTAAAAGAGAAACCATAGACATTGAGTATCACCAGAATTATAAATTTTCCATGTACTAAAATTAACATGAATGAATATCATATCCCATGTAATGTACTTCATTAATATAGAGTACCAATTTAACATATAATTATTTCAACCATATAATTTATAACTATTTTAGATGTCTATATATATGAATATGAATTGAAGTAACTATAAGAATGAGTTCACATGTATATCACATGTCCCTATGGTCTAAATATTATTAAATATGTTGCAATTATAAAAAATATAGATATATACTATCATAAATTTATAAAAAAAATCTCTTACAAACTTTAATTATACATACAAGCCCATTATGATGCCCCCCTTTTAAGATGAGAGACATAGCTTACATGTCATTGATACCAAACTAATACTTTTATAATATGTAATCTTATAGTATTGTATGAATAATTTGAATTGTATTACATCAAAATATTGAATATAACATGAAATTCCATATGAAACATGCCATAGATGTAAAAGAAAATGATATAAATGACATATGAATGATATGTATCATGACACAAGAGTAAAGAGATTATATGTATGATATATATCATGGAACCATACTGTCAAGTAATAAACATATAAGTTATTATCATGAAATATAACATAATTTTCTTGATATATCACACATAAGGCCACAATGGCCACATACAAGGGAGATTTGAATTTCACATAAACAATCAAGGAAAAGGGCTATACTCAAGTAGAATTATAATGCCATACAAGCAAAAAAATGTATATTTATACATATAATACCAAGATAAACACACATTAAATGATCAATCCATAACTTATCATGTAGTAAAGAAATAATTTTGAAAATAAACATAAAGCCAATGAGACTAGTTTACATCAATAATATGTATGAATGTCATTTTTATGAAATATCATATCCATCTAACACAATATAAATTACGATAGATTAATAAAAACATGTGTATGATATATAGCTCAACATGGTAGAGAGGTTGCAGATAGATATGGCATTTTCAAGTGTTCATTGAGAAAGAAGAGAAGTCTGACACTAAAAAGCATTTTAATGAATATCATGTATCACACTCACATACCTTGTGAAAACATTTTATAAATGAAACATGAAATATCTTATTTACTTAACATGAAATAAATAACATATATGAATAATTAAGCTAGAAACATTTTAAAATGCTTGTAGGTCATGATTTTGAATTTTTGAAAAAAAAAATATTTTATTTTTATACTTAAGATATTTTATTTTATTTGTGATTTCCATATTCATTTTTTTTAATATTTTAACTTCACATATTTGAAAAGTGCCAAGAATTAAGGATTTTTAAATAAAATAAGCAAGAGGAATTCAAAATTTTCTCAAAAATGTAATAAAGCATATAGGGGAAAGAATGGAGGTAAGATATATGCCCCTAATGTAAGTGTAAAATATTCATAGAAATGTATCATAAATGATTTATATAGATAGGAACATACATGCCACAATGTAAAATATAATATGTGTGATTGTGGAGAATATAGGAGTAGATAGATGTGATCATATAAGTGTAAAGGAAGTTAAGGTGTGATAAATATGAAATAATAAGAAAATGGATTGCCATAAAGAATGGACATTGAAAGACTTATAATATAGTTGTTTTGGATTGTTTAAATTGGTTTAAAAATCAATAAGGAAAGTTTTGAAAGTGAAAATAAAGCCAAAGAATAGAATAATTCTTTGATAAGGGATATAAAAAGTAGATAAAGTGAAATAAATACATATGTGTACAAATGAAAATATAAGCAGCTAACCAATAATATATGTAATGGGTGGCATGTATTCTTAACCCATGGTGTGATATGAAGGATTGGCTTCCTATGAAAAGGAAGTGTTATCTATAGATGCTTTTAAATTTGAATAAGAATTGTGTCATTTAATATAATCATCTAATGTATGGTAAAATTTCTATGGTATTGCTAAATTTGTATTCAATGACCTTGGTGTGCTTATATAGAGGAATATTTTAAATATTTACGTTAACCAAATTGACTAAAATTATAGTAGGGCCAGTATAAAACTTATTAATTTATAAAATGTATTGTTGGAGCATAGGGGACAATGCCACACTAATAGACAAGTCTGAGTTGTGTCCCTATCTACCTAGTGCAATTTTGTCCCAAAAACATAAAGAGTGTTCAGATTTAGATAATAGGAACCTGTAAGCATAATAATGATACTTGAATGATCTTTATAGTAACTACAACATAGTAAATGTAATAGTGAAGGCTCACATAGAGATTACAAGTTAATAGAATGGATATAAGACAAAATAAGGTAAGAATGTCAAAACTAAACCTTATCAAGCACTTAATGATTATTTTTGAGTGTCTACAACACTCTCATTTTAGAGATTAAAAATTATTGCATTGCAAACAACCAGTACATCAAATCATAACTATAAATCATTTAACATTTTCCACCATAATGATAGACAAATTTACACACATATTTTCCACTATAAAGCTTACTATAAAAATGCCCTGACAATGACTACATGACCAAAATCTATTTTATCCATGTTGATCTATCAAACTACATGACGTTTGTAACTCATTATCAAAAATAATGTATTACCAATGGCAAGAAATCCAAATCATAACTATAAATCATTTTGAATACTACCATCCACAGACATTTTCCAAAGCAACCCTATTGTAAATAAAATACAACATTGCTAATAATAATTTTATGAATAAAATAGTTTTTTTGCAACCTTACCTCCAATGAAAAATCACAATATATACATCATTGCTAGTAATAAATTTTATGAATAAAATAGGTTTTTTGCAACCTTACCTCCAATGAAAAATCACAATATATGTCACTAATGAACTATAGTGATATTTCATCCTCAATTATATTCTAACTCATCATCATTGATTCAACATAACCCTACTAGTGACCCTAATACCCTATGCCATGGCAATAATGGACATTTGAAATGTGGTTTACATAGTTTATTTCATGCCATTATGTGTTTAAAATGCTATGTAGTTTTGATGGTCTTTCATTTATAAGGATTATGGTAAAACATTATCTACATATATAGTTCTCTCTTTCAATTTTTTTAGTTTTCAATTTATAATATAATTTTTGGTTTTCACATAGGGAAACATTATTTTATTTATTTAGTGTGATATGGAAGGTTTTTTAGATAATTTTGCACACGTGAATAAATGGCTAACACAGTGAATCATAACCAGAAATCGTCTAACATTTCCACCATAACTATAGAGAAAAATATATATAGTTATTTTTTATTGCAAACCTTATTACTAGTTTATCTAGGTTGACCTATCAAATATACACAACATTTTAACCCCACTATCATAAATCCTTTTACAATATCCATTGTCTTCTTAAAATTTTAATAAACTACTACAGCGCTTATGGTCAACAAACTAGATCATAACAAAAATATGTTTCCAAGTTTATGGATCTCACCTTAACAAACCCTCACTTCCTTTTACGAGAATAGAGACACCCATCCACAAACATTTTCTAGTACAAACTTTATTGTAAAAGGAAAAAATGTATTAATGTCAAAAATAAAACCTACACATGCCAAATATTATCACTCCACTCATGCAAACAAAGTGATTTGATTTTAACCCATCTCACAATGGTTTCACCTAATCCTTGATCATGTGTATAATGCTATCATGTTGAATAAATAAAATAAATGTTTCATTATGTGAAAATCTTAAAAATAACTGATTTTATGCAATCATGCCACCAACAAAAAATTACAATAAATGTCATTAATGAATTTTAATTCCGTGTTGTTGTTTTATAACTACTACCTCATCATTGCTAGTTTGCCAACGTACACCCACACGTAACCCTCAAGTCTTACGACATGATCGCACCAAAATGTATCGCACGTCAACAAAATATAAATATGATCGTAATCATCTTCCAACATCAAATATAAAATGCCAATTAAATGTGGAATAGAGGGCTTGTCCTTACAGGTGAACACCTATTCACATAAACATGTTGTTTTAAACACACTGACGAGGCATGCCTTGTCTGCAGCATAGTTTATTCCTTCCTTAAATAGTAAAGCCAATGAATAGAGTATGATTCCAAGGAGCTATTAATAAGGAATAGACTACGACCTAGAGTGGGTCGAACGATACATACACGGATAAAGTACCAGTGCCAAAATAATGTAAGAAAAAATATCCCTATTTCATAGAATGAACATACTCTCCACATTAAAACATAAAAGAAATATAACGTCAAAAATAAAATATCACGACAAATTCCTATTTCGTGGAATGAACATACTCTCCACATTGAAACTTAAAAGAAATATCACGACAAATTCCCGAGTGTGCATTTTCTGGTAGTAGAAATATCGCAGCCATCAACTTAAAAGAAAAGAAGACGCTCGTCTTTTGTGTTATAATTGAGATGGAAACAACGTAAATTGTCGTTACCACTCAGAAAATGTAGGTAGCGTGTACATTGCAGTACACACTGAAAGAAACATCTTAGAAGATTAAGTTTCTACATGGTAATTCGTCATATATGGCACGATGTGAATTTACCTGCGTCCAAGAAATTTCCTTGGAAATCTCTATTAGGGATGTTTGTTTTTCTGTGCCACTTTCCTATTAATTCCGTCCACAGACTGGGATCCATATATAAGGCTATAGGAGTAAGATTTGTCCAAGCCTGTGTAAGTTGTATACGGTCAATGGCGTTTTATCACTGTAAGAAATTTCAATTAGTGTCTCAGCCAATCCAATCCATGTTATCGATATTTGAAGCCTGCTGGTTCAAAGCATCAATGATAACCGTGGTTGCGTTGGCAGACATCCATATAAAAGTAGGCTAGTATTAGATTTCCATGGTGTGTTTTGCTTGGAGTCTCTAGTTATCGCAGAATTGAAACAAATTAAGAGGGAAGATATTCATGCAATTTCTAGGCTACCTCTGGGGATGGGAATTGCGGGAGGCTAATCATCTTATGTTTGCAGAGATTCAATGCTAACCAGAGGCTCATCGTGATGGGATAAGGCGTCTGATCCTGCTAAAAATACGTTAATATGATAACTCCGGTAAAGATAGAAACAGAGATTATTTTTGGGTAGAAGTGAAATCACATTAGTTTTAGCCTTCCTTAAATAAGTTTTACTGTTTAAATATAAGTGGATTGTAAAATCAATTGTGGTTTTTAATTTTGGTTATGTTTATAATTATATGCTTCTGTGTTGTTTTTAGTTTTGGTAAAGACATTAACTTCACACATACCGAACGTCTATCCTTCGTTAGAATTTTTACCGCCAATCCATACATTTTGACTGTCGGAACTACGAGGTGAGGAAGTGGTAGCTGCAGGACAAATTGAAATGCACAGCCGACGAGATGATTTATGAAAACGCTGTGGTGGTGCAGCCTCCCCTAACGGTTGGTACCCTACTATTTTTGTTTTTCTATGTTAACAATACATATTATTAGCAATTGCATCGGATGAGGTGTAACGCAAATCATCATAAAGTGAAAAATGTCTTGTTAATTGTTTGGAGAAAGGACGGGACATAAGAAGAATTTATTGAAACTGTTGGTCATTTTTAATCAAATTCTACATAACGTAATCAATAAATTCCATCTAACATATTTTGATACTGTTTAAATATTCAATATTTCATTTTAGATTTCATAATAAAGATATAAAAATGATAGCAACTGAAACATGAATAGAAATGGAAATGAATAACTGTAAAAAATTCAGCTTTAATTTTCAAAACTAATATCTATTACATTTCTTAAAACTGTTGTACATTCTATAATTTATATATATATATATTTTAGAAAAAATTACATTCTAATTAAAGTTGAAAAAATTATTAAAAAAATTATCAATATTAAATATTTAAATAAAGCATAATAATATTATTTCAAATTTGTCTTGCATACATAGCAAACTTTTGAATTATTTCAGCAACGTCCTATGAGTTAGAGAATTTGTAACAAGAATTAAATCTTATTGAAGTTTGATATTAAATAAAATTTCATATTCATTTTATTTTTTTACAAAAAATATGAAGCATTAATTTGAATTAATAAAAAGTCAAGGAAATTCATGCAACCTTCTTACATATTAAAATATAGGAAAAAATATTAATACAATCCTTAAATGCGAAAAAAAAATATTTACATAGTAAAATTGTTATCATGGAAAAAGTTCTTTTGTCATTGATTTAATTTATTGGCTGTTAACCTGACTATGGAAATCCAACACATCTCTAACGTTACTTTTATGCTTGTGACATAGCTGGACCAGTATGCACCACACATCAAAAGTAGAGATATGTTATTATATTTATTCTTTAACATTCAATGTCAACTTTTGATCAAGTATGAAACGCAATGATCATTTTAAAGAACAAACTAAAAACTTTATTTACATCTTAAAAAAATGAAGAATGACCATAAAAAAATATTTGTATGCATAAAACTATGATTTATACATATATATCAATCTGAAAATATAATCTATCTATAACAAACTTTATATATGCTAATTAGATAACAAACTTTATATATGCTAATGAAAAATAATGGACAATGATAGACATTAACTCAAAATATAAATTTAAGTACCAACAAAAAATTTATGAACTTATCGTTTGTAATAACTCCTTAGGATACACTCAAGATACAATAATAGAAAATCTACAGAAAATGAAAGTGGTACAACTTTAAAGATGAATATAATGACGATTATAGCAATGATTATGTTTCAAATAATGAATACTATAATTTAATTATTAAGTTAATGGGTATCTTAATTTTTAATTTTATTATCTTAATTCTTCTTACAATACTTTGTCACTCATAATTTTATATATATTTATTTTATTTATTTATGTATTTAATTAAATTTTTATTAATTTCTTTTGCAAGTTTATTACTATGAAATAGTATGACATTGATTTTTTTTTGTCATTTTCTGATTTTGTTCCTTGATTGAAATATTTTACACCTTTTAAGTATACTAAATTATGTAGTAAACATTCATGCAAGCCACATGCACATAAATGACAATAAATGGTATTTTTTTTTAATTTGTAAGGTACTAATAAGATTGAAAAAAAAAACCACATAATTTTTTTCAAAATTTAAACAATTCCTTATTTCACTAATTTTAGTGAATAGTGGACAAGTCGAAATTCCATCTTTTCGCAAGGGAAACATTAGGCTTAGGAGAAATGTGGGACAATTCATTTCTCCATCACATATAATATTTCATTTGTATAAATTATATATACATTTATATATTTATATTTATAATGTGTATAGTTTTAGTTTTATCTATTTCCATGATTCATATCGTGTTCTTCTTTTGTATTGCTCTATTTACTATTATTTATATTATTCTCATGTTTTTATATGTTTCTTACTCTAATTATTATGTTAATCATTTTCATGTACCTCATCCCCTTGATGTTCCATGTCCCCTCCTTCCCATCCCTCCGCTTTCACACCCACTCCCCACACACCAACCATTAAAATGGCTAACATAATGATCATGGTAAAAATAAATTTATTAAAAACATAAGAATAATATGTCTCTATGTGTTTACATACACACACATAATTATTATAGTTTTTAACATATTTAATTATCATGATAATTATGATAGTCATTTTCATATGCGTCATTCCTATAACACTAAAACAAACAAACACACACACACATGCACAAACATGTTATTCTATTATATTTTATATGTTTCTTACCATGATTATTATATTATTATTTTTCATGTGCCTCATCCTCTTATGTTCCATATCTCTACAACACACACATGCACTTTTAATTCTCACACATTGTTTTTATATTTTGTTTAATTTACTTATGCCTTCTTATGTTTAAATCATAAATTCCTCTAATAATATAAAATTATTTGATGTCCATGTATCTTCCATGTTATTTTTACATTGCTTATCTATTGCATGCCAATTTCTATATTTGAGCTTTTCATATTTTTCTTAATATTCATCATTATATAAGATATGTTTCCTTTCCTAATATGCTTCCATGATCTTGACATAATTTTTAAATGTTTAACATGTATTTACATAGTCATTTCCATGCCTGTGTGTGTAATATTCACATTTATTATAGGATTAACTACTTGATTCTAAATTACTCAACCATTCCAACATTAATTCATAATGACTTAATAATTCATGTTTATGGTGTGGAGGCCCATCACTTGATGATATATAGGTTTATAATCTAGCCCCGCCTAGCTACCTCCTTTAATGATATGAAAGATACGTGACACACTTTTGTTTCAAACTAAAGATGGAGGTATATTTTTGTAATCTATTCCCATACTTGTAATTTATTATTTTCTACTAACCAATATTATTTTCTACTAACCAATATTTTTTTAGGAATGTAATTTTCAAATTTCTAAGGCTCATTATCTTAAATTCAAATGATGAAAATCAACCTCATCCTTTTAAATGTATCATTGATATGTTTCACTTTTAAATTGACACCAACGCTATAATTTGTATCTAAGCATACAAATAAAATTTGAGCCACATTTAATATCCCCAAATTTCTCAATCAATTTTATTTTATTGATATTTATGTTGAATTTGAACAAAGATATTCATCCTAAGTAAAAGAATGTCGGTAATCTAGCTGACTTTCAAGCCCAAATCCCTCTTTTAAGATCATTAATACAAAACTCATTGTATCTTTCTAAACCTTTGGTCCCCTACATAAAATATATTGAACATTGTTTTCAAATTTTCACTTTTTCCTCATTCAATTTATTGGTCTATCTAATTTATGAAATTTTCAATCCCAAAAGTTGGAAGTGCTCACACATGATAACCATAATTTAAATTTAAAATCACTTTTAAATATTAAAAAAATTAATTATGTAAACATAAAATAGTTATAAATATAAAATTAATTATATTATTATTATACTAATGGTATACTTTGTTATTAAACACTTTCTTAGTGATTTTATTATTATATATTATGGGGTTTGACTATTGAAGGGTTTGTTTAGGAAAAATAGTTACATAAATATTTATGTGTGCTCTTAATTTAGTTTTCTTAACAATCTCTATAAATAATTTAAATATTACATGTACACAAAAAATGTAACATTTAGATTGAGGGGTGATAAGTGAAGAGGTAAAACATAGAAAGCCATATTTATATCACAAACAATTTACCATGGATGAAAATATATAGCCAATGCACTTGTCTTAGGTGAAGTATAAGGTAATGGAAACATTTTTCAACAAAATCTAAAAATTAATTGGAAATCATCTTTATTCTAGTTTCATGTTTCCAAGTTCAAATTTAAATGATTTTTTTTTAATTTCAATTTATGTTAGTTTTTCAAATTTGTCTATGTATGTAACCTATTTCTAGTAATATTTTCTAATTTAATTGATAATCAATTCCAAAACCATTTCTTTTAAGCTCCCTAAGACATAATTTTTAATATCTTTCTAAGATTCTAATCCCCCATGTAATTTGTGTTTTTCAATCTTTTTATATCTCCTCATTTAATGAATGAGTTGACCTACTTATTTATTAATTTTTTTTTTGTAACATTTGAATTTGCCACACATGTTAATATTATAAATTTTGAATTTAAAAACAACTAAAAATACAAAATTGATGTGAATCATTTAAACATAAAAAATAATCGATTATAAATTCAATATCTAATTTTTTTTCATTAAAAATATAATTTATTATTCCAAAATTCCTAACAATTTCATTATTATATTATATAGGGTCTTACAAGTAAAAAACTATTTGGGCACCATTAATCACACAAATCCCTACATAGGCCAAGAATGTGTTTAGTAAAATAGTCAACTATTGTATGTACAAAATTTTGCAATTGAGAGTAGTGAAGTGAAAAGCATAACCGAACAAGAAAACCTATAAAGTCATATTTTTATCATAGACAATTTACCAGGTTTGAAAGTGTATGCTTGAGACACTTATCTTAAGTGGAGTCCTTCCTTGACCAAACAAAAAACAATATGGTGAAAATATTCTTATTGAATGGAAAGGATTTAAATTAAGATTATAATAATGGGTCTCATAAAACATTATACATCAATATTATGAACTTTCTATCCATATATATTTATTCCTTAATTAAATATTAAAATGAATGGATAGAGTGTTTTTATAGGTAGATAATAATAAGGAAATCATATCATGCTAGAGTAAGTCCAACAACATATAAAAATAGCATGCACCATTTATTTTCAATCACATGCCATGTTCCTTCCTATGACTACAATTTTTATCCAATGCATGTCCTTTCTTGTGTTTGAATTTTTCCCATCTCCTCTATCTCCTTCCTTATTCAATATGTGATTCTTTGTGCCTGATGCGCTTATATTTTCATAATGTGATTTCACTAATTAAAATTATTTTTCCATACGTGTGATATTCCAACATGATTTTTCATATTTATTTATATTTCTCTATATATGTAGTATTTGCATCTATTATGGGATTGAGTACTTATTTCCAAATGAGCATAATATTTTAATATAAATTCCAAAATTCTTAGTAGATAAATGGTTTATTTATAGGGTATGAAGGTCCATTAATTGACAACATGGACATTCATTTTATGTTTTATAACTACCTTACGTTTTACATTCTACAAGTATTTTATTATATCAAAAATAATAAATACAAAAGGGTGCCTATATGCCATTAACCCTTTATAATCATAAAAGGATGAACTTTAATATATTTCAACAAAATCTATTCCTAGAACTATGTGATTCAACTGGACACTCCATGATCCTCAAGTTTTTCAATCATACTATACCAACTTTCCATGTTGTCACTACTCTTAAGTGTAGTTCAAAAATATTACTCTTCTTCTATTTTGATTCTTGTTAAAACTTGTTTCCATCAAGAAACCATTACTTTGTTAATATTTTCAATGTGATTTCAAAAACTGATATCAAAGAAACCAGTGCTTTGAAAATTCTCTCACATGTTGATACAAATATGTTCCTCTAACCTAACCCTTACCATCTAAAACAAAAGTATAAGCACATATTCAAAAAAATAAAATATAATTATATATTCAAAAAATATAAGATAATAACATATTCAAAAAAATAATGCTAGAATATAACCTCATTATAAACATTTTTATTGCAATCCTATAAAACATATTCTATATAAAGTTGTATGTTACACAATTCTTTGATTAAATTGAAACTTTCAATAAATTCAATAAAAATAAAATCGACAATTTACCCTTCCTTTATACAAGGAGAGGAACATCAAACATGTAAAATATTGACCAAGATATATTAGATGGACACTACCATGTAATATAGAACCAAAAAACTCTAGTAAGGCATAAAATCACCTAGATAGACAATCACTGATGGAGGCATTATCATTGGTAGTTGACACAGGCACTTGCATGAGTTAAAAATTCAAAAACTTGAGTGAAAAGAGATAATAGAAATATTTTTGTGATATAAAGTAATATGAAAAATTTCTGGATAGAACAAGAGTGCTATAAGATAGTTGTAGACAGACTTTTCAAAAAAATTCAATGGACATACATTTGTCACCACTTTCTAGCTGTGGCTACAAAATGAAACCAAAGCACTATGATTAGAACCATAAAATAATACTAAATTCATAAAAATGCATATTTAAAAATCTCAAATGATCATATTCTAACTGCATTAGACAACTAACTTTAAGTATTTTTTATGATCTATAAACAATGCCCTCCAATAGTAATTTTACAAGGAGATTTGCCAAAAATCTCTTGGTCATACTCTAACTGCATCAGACAACTAATTTTATGTGTTCCTTTTTATGATAAAAAATCATACCCCTTTAATAATAACTTTCTAACAAGTAAATTTACACAAAGTAAAACAAATATAATCTAATTGGATGAGACGACAAGATAATTTCAAGTGTTCATTTTTAGGATCAATATTCATTATCCTACGAAAAAGGTACAAGATGTTGGCATCAAATAAAATAAAGAATATAGAGAAATTAAAAATTCCTGAAGCATATAACATTATAGAAGGCAATGCCAATTTCAAATAAAAAGGAAAATAGTTTTAATAGGGTCTAATTATAAGCTTGCCTTTATAAATATGTATAAATTGTTAATTGCACATGAGGAAGTTGCAAAAGCAAGATGCTAGCTCTCAAGAAAGAACTAAATCATGATGCATTCCAAGATATACTAAGTTTAATTACAACATATTTAATGTAACAATACATAAGAATGTACATTAAGAGAAGCTTCAACTATTAAATTATGGTATTAATCATTGTGCTTCCATATTGATAGTACACTTCTAGATGGGCAATGTGAAAGGGTAAGGTGGCTTCTACAATACAAAAAACTTGACATAGGTCACAATCAAGGCATTGGGTTGTCTTCTTTTCACATTATAGTGAGGAAATAATTTTGCGACACCATGGAATAGATAAATTGTCAAAAAAAATTGATGTGAATACCATTTATTTCATAAAATACCTATGCACAAGTGTAAACAATAATTGTGGAGCAATTTGACTCCTTTCTAAAAATTTATGCAATGTACTTGAGAATAACAATGGACTGTAGAAGCTTAACTTAACCTTTTTGTCTAAAGCATTGAGTTTCACAAGTCATTCATGGATGAGGTGTGAAGATGTTAGTTACATTAACATATAAAAGCCAAATTAAAATAAATATATACAACAAAAGGGGATAGAAAATTTATGCTTAAAAACATTCTTTTAGTTTGGATTCTTTCTTCATACCAAAGCAAACTTCATTGAAAGCATGGAAGGTCCCTTAATCTTGGGACATGATACTAATGATGAAGACCCTAATTCTAGTTAATATTGAATTATCCTTGAGAAAGAATTTTTTTTGAGCCTCTTGACTTTTGGTACTATTTCCTTTGGTTGAATACTATATTATAAAATATAATTGACTATTAGAAACATTATAATTGGTGACACTACTAATCACCACCTGTATTGGTGTTTTTTTCATGATGACAATAGTGACAAAACACAAACTAGAAGGGTTCCATCTAATACTTGTTATACTAGTTTAATTATATACATTAGTATGGATAATGCAGATGAGAAGAAACAATGTGATATATTTTATTTTTAGTTTTTTCACTGCTCTTAGATCATTGTCACTACGACAAATCATATGTACATGTCTTAGTTCTTTATTTGATAACTAGAGTTGCAATTCATTTTATGAAATTAAGTGTTGAAGTTTTGTATTTTCCTCTCTTCCTTGATATATTTTGACCCTTTGTTAAAAAAATACTTCATATTTATGATGTTTGGAATGGATCATGATAATAAATACAAACAACCTTGACAGAAGTAGTGATAAAAATTCCATCAATTTCTAAGCATTTAACTTAATTTTATCTCAATAATGTCATATGTTTTAGAATAATATATACAAATACATATTTAAAAATAAAATATTTACTCTAAATTTGTATGTAGGAAATTTGATGAGCTCACTAACATTGATTGGTATGGGCTTGGGTTTGGGATCCAAAAAATTGATTATATGTACTGCATGAAATGTAAAAAAGATGAAGAATTTTATGAAGGAGAACGCCAACATCTTAGTCTTGTTGGTCTTATCCTATCGGTTATGGCCAGGTTTGTAGGGGTTTGTACCTCTATAACATGTAGTTTATACTTTATACTAGACATCACAAGTGCATGCCTATTTCTTCCTTAGAAAATGGCGCTTGCAAAGGGATCTTCCACCCTTTAATAATAGAAAGAAAGATAAAAACAAAACCACATGAAACTGGTAAAACCTAAAAAAAATAAACTTGTGAAGAGATTATATTATTACCAATCTAATTTCAAATGTTTTAAAATAGATGCTTTTGTAGTAAAACTACTAAGCCCATTAAGATAAAAAGATTTACATTTCCTAAAAACTAACTATACCATAATAAAGACAAAAAAAATGTTTCTACTAGCCAACTTGGCCATAAGATTTTTCCTATTTCCAAATAATAATTCATATTTTAAATGTTTATATTGTAATCTTGATACATTCTTTTCTTTTAGTTAAATGATATCCAAGAAAGGGCCCTAGACCTATAAATAAAAGAGTTACAATTTGAAATTGAAAAAATTAGCACATCAAGTTCATATAATAAGAAGCATTATATCATGCAAAGGACACTAAACCTCAACTAATACTCAAGAGTCACCTTAGTAAATAAGATAATGAGATTTTACCACTTTGCTAAAATTATTACAAATTGACAACAAACACTTATCTTAATTTTATAATAACCCTTTGATCATTGGTTCCAATATCCTATTGCTTCCTTCATCTAAAATCATAGCCACTAGAGTGTGATTAAGATCATAGGATATCTAGCCATCAATACTAATAATAATTTTATTTATGAAAAATATAAAAATCATTCTTTTCACATGATATTAGACTATATACAGTCAAAAAAATTTGAGTGAGTGCTCTTAGTCATTCAACTGCAATGCAAGAGGATGCAAGTGTAGTGAGTACTGTATATCATATGGACCAAACTCTATAAATTTTTTTTCACCCAACTATTCCATTTATAAAAAAAGATGACATATGAAACTTATATAGAAGTCTAAATAAAGTCCATATCTATTTATCCATATATATATTTGTCAATCTTATCATTTGTGAAGGATTTTACAACAAACTACCTAAAAGTTACTATTAGGGAGAAAATTATGTAGATCACCCATCATATCAAAAAGAGATATTTACAATGTTAATTATATCCATGAGTTATCTTACTATATAATTACCAAATTCTTGGGGTTGGTTGACATAGAGGCATCTTCATCTTTCTCAAAGGGAGAACAAGCAAGAGGTATGGATGTAGCTTTAGGAAGAAGCTCGACATTCATTATTTTAGCCAACATCACTTTACCCAATGCTAAGGGCATTTAAGCCCCCCAAAATATGAAGTTGATGATGGATAATATCTACTCCAACTACTTGTATAGAGCATTCAATGTCCACATGGTCATTATGCAGGGTGAAATTTCTAGCTATGTTGGACATCATATTAGCATAACTTAGTGATTGAGATATATAGAATGCATTCCTCCTCTGAATTGACTAACTAGGGTCCAACATTATGGATTTCATCAAATTTCCAATTTTAGTAATCTTCACATCATTAATTTCCATAGCATCTCACCATATGTAGTGTATCCACAACCATGTATATCGATTGCAGATTCACGGGTCTACATATGTTGAAAATATTTCCATAAGGGATTCACCAATCAAATTCTCATCCCTTTGTGTGCCTTACTCTTCATGGATTACTACATCCAAGGATGAACCATCCATATTTTCCACACTCCTTTTTCCTTTAGAGAACACTTTAGGGAATCCTAGTCTCATAGGTTAAGAAGAGGGCATCATGATGTTTTGAAAAACTACAAGGACCCACATTTGAAAACAATAATAGAAAACACACACCATAGATAAAAACAAATTAAATCAAAAAGGGAGAAATTTAGACGGCAAGGGTATAATCAGAAACATGCAATCCTATGCTGACTAACTATTAGATCCATACAAAACAACTATAAAATAGAGAATTGCATTGTCTAATATTTAGAAAAAATTAGATAAATCAGATTTGTTGCAAAGAAACTAATAAATTATACATTTGGATTCAATATACATATACATAACATGTTAGAAATCATAGACTTATCAAGCTTTGAAATAAATCAATTAAAATTGGTCTTATATAATAGTAACTATGACCACCAAAATGGGTAAGAATCAATTAGACACCTAAACAAGTGTCACATTAAACTCCACCTAAGCAAGTTTTAAAAACATGAGCTCTAATAGAAATACAAATGGGATATTTGGACCAATCAAAGTGAGGTCATCTTAAGGAATGAAAGGAAAAATATATTTGGGCAAGATGTATAATATTATATGAGATAGTGAATCTCTAATATATGGGCTTAAAATTGCCATAGACATTGATCTTCAAAATAATCAAGTATAGGACATTCAACTTCAATTACCAAGTCAATACGACAGAAACATGCAAGGCAACTATCTACCAAACTTATCAACTTAATAAAATGTTCTAGTATAGGAACAAGTAATTGAGACTTGGTGAATTTAGCTTTTATAATAGGATTTTTGGGCATCTGAACTAGTTGAATTAATATATATCCTAATCAACTCCAATCATTTCATATATAAATGTCACCTTTTAGAACCTATTGATCAGCATTGAGTTTCTTGACTAAAATTGACAAAGGTTGAAAGTACCTAACTTTCAAAAATATTTCTAATTTATAAAACCTAAAATTGGTCCAATTTACCTCTTATAACTTTGATGGTACCCCAAAAAAATCTAGAACATTTTTTTCATTTACTTTACTGGTTTTGGATTTAAAACTTTGATCATTTGTGAACCCATCTCAACTAAAGAACTACAGACCAAAATAATGATAAAAACAATCAGATATTAATGATCTCAAGCTATGTAAACTAATTACTTTGAAATTTATAGGTTTCTGACTAAGCTATAACATATCTAGGGGCTAGAAAATTTTAAAAAAATTAAGATTTGCTAGTTTGGTCTTATAGTCTTGCATGTAAAGCTCCATAGTTCAAACCTTGCTATAGTTGATAATTACATTAGGTGTGCATACATAAGGTCCTTAGCTCAAACCCGGTCAATGCCATTTGGATATTCTAGTTATTTGTGTCTCCTTTCTCCTACCCTTGTCTGGCATTTGTAGTAGTAACATCGAGCAGTGTTTGGAGAAAGAGAGTTGTAATGAGACTAGTCTAGGTGGGCTTATTATAATTCATCTAATTTATTTCATTCAAAGCGTTCCTTTCCCTACCTGAAGTCAAAGCATTCCAATTACTTAGGTGACTATTTCTTTCCTTCTCTTTCATTACCTTTGCTACTATTCATATTTTTCTATATTTTAATACAATACAAAATATTTTTTCAAAAACAAAAAAATCCATATTTGATAAGGAATGGATGATTTAGCATACCATAAGAACAATCAAAGCAGCCACAGAACCAGTTTTAATAGCTTTTAGAAGAAGGATGCCACTTAAAGCAATTTCATCTACTGAACTTTGATTTGCACCTTTTTTGATATGTCTCACCTATTATTCAGAATGTTTCATTGTAAGGATATATGAATTTAAGCTACTCACAAATTGCCCCTCATTCACCTCACTCTATTTCAAAAAAAAACAATAATCATCATAGATAGAGGAACCATTTACTTAAAATTTGCACACCATGTTTGTCTGCACACATTAGAAAAAAAATGAGTGTTCACAAAATGACCCAGCACCCCAAAAAATCCACTTGTTCTTCTTGCCCTGTTATAGTTGATTATGACAGGAAAGAACATCTTGATTGAGATTATATGAACTTATTATTTAGTGAGCAAATGCTACATACAAAATACAAATTCCATCATAAGGAGACTTTACCTCATATCATCAGTTTTGATAGAGAAGCCCTTGCATCCTGGTTTTGGAACTTGGGGTTACCCCTTGGCCTTGCAAGCCTGTGCCAAAGCTTTGAAGCACAAATTTTCCCTTCTACTCTTTGGAGACACATCCAACGTTGGGATTTAGACTGGTGACCATTTCCCTTCTAAATCTTAGCGTTCATTTGTTTCCTTTGGGCTCTGATGGAAAACAGTGGACAGAGGGGACATCTTTTACCAACTCTTGTGAAATTAAACAATTGATAAAAAATCAGTCATGTTTACGCAGAAGTTATAAGGCATATTCCTTCAACAGTTGAAAGGATTTCTTTGCATTGACTCTTTCATTTCAGGATTGATACATCTTTGAATCCCACACACATATTCATAGACACGTCTCCCCAAATGGACAACAAGCACATGCTCATATTGCTATTAACTTGTAGGTTTTATTGGTGTCTCAAAGTATTTTAGAAAGCGTGTCAAGTGATTGACAAAATGCCACACTAATTTTTTCCTTTTGGACTGTGATTTTCAATGAGTTTTCTTTCTTTGGATTGAGACGGATATTTTAGTTTCTTGCATGTCGATTTCCTTTTAGAAGATAGCATTTGGAGGGACATTCGTTGGTTTTTGTTTGTTTTTTACATTGACTCCACTCCTCGATTTCACCATGCTTCGCCACATTGAGATTAGAGAGTGAAGATATCTCTTTGAAAGCTAGCCTGTGGTCCTCTTGACCTCTATCTATTGGCTTCGTTTCTTCTTCTTTTCGTTTGGGAGTTTGCTTGCTGGGGTTGCATTGTCGGAGTACTTCTGGTCTTTAGAGACACATGCAACGTTGGGGTCTAGACTGGTGACGGTTTGACTTCTGAAGCTT
Source organism: Torreya grandis (assembly GCA_037957365.1). Taxonomy (NCBI): domain Eukaryota; kingdom Viridiplantae; phylum Streptophyta; class Pinopsida; order Cupressales; family Taxaceae; genus Torreya; species Torreya grandis. The sequence goes on along the minus strand of JARHVA010000285.1, from coordinate 1,856,126 downwards.
ATCATTCTTTTGTTTCCATCATACGGAAACTATACCTCATATCATCAAATTTGATAGAGAAGACCTTGCATCCTGTATGTGGAACCTCGGCCTAGCCCTTGGCCTCGTAACCCTGTGCCAAAGCTCTTAGGCACAAATTTTCTTTGTGCTTGTCAATCAACCCTGCCCAGCACAAATGCAAAGTCCCGCATGTCTTACTCAGTGGAGTATGGTGAGACAAGGGCTCGACATGGTGGCAGACTTAGACAATAACTGGGGTGTAGAAATTAGTGCAGTCATACACAAGAAACAGAGCTAATTTGACCCTGCATGCATAAAAAATGTGAAAACTAATTAATAAATACACCGATCTGAAAAAAATTAGAAGAGTTTCATGCTTACTGTTGCATTTGTAATGGCAGATGATGAGGAAAGAAGTGTGTAGAGAACCAGCCGCCGAAACAGAAAATCTTGTGGTGAGCAATACAATTGAGTAAAACATTGAACGGTAACCCTAGTTTCCTTCCCGCTTATAATTTAAAAAATAAAATAAGGTAATATTTTAATAAAAAAATATGAAAAATAAAATGACGAGAGTTACAGACATATGTCTAACTTTAGTCTCAAAACACCCCTATATGTTGTAGTGAAATATGCTTCTATGGTGCAGAGAATTTCGTACAACGATACTTGCCTGCATCTTATGAGAAGACTTGTCCTATTTACGATAAGCATGGAACGCTGTCCACTACAGAAGTAAGTTAGTATAAAATTTCGATGGTGTGTTTTGATTGGAGTCTAGCTGTCACAGAATTGAGACAAAGTGAGCGGCATGATATTCATGCAATTTCTAGGCTACCCGTGGAGCTGGAAATGGCGGGAGGCTAACTCTATTATGTTCTGCAGAGATTCACTCACACCATGTCCACAGGTAGCCTTGAAACTGCATGGATATCATGCCTCGCAATGATTCCCAATTCTGTGACAACAGAACATTCCAATCGAAAACACACAATGCAAATTCAATACCAGCCAGCGTTTCAGCTCATCGTAATTAGGATCAGCCTTCGGATGGCATAACGCGTCTGATACTGCCAAAACTCCAACCGATTTAAAGTATAAGAAACCGAATTTGTGGGAGACATGAAGATATGTAAATATGTTAACTCGGGGGAAGAAATAGAAACAGAGATTTTATGGATAGAAGTGAAATCACATTAATTTTAGTGTTCCCTATATAAGGTTTGCAATCAATGGTGGTTTTTAATTTTTTGGTTATGTTTATAATTATCTTCTTCCCTGTGTATCATTCTTCGTGCACTATATTTGCACATAATTAGGATTTTTCGATTTTTATTTTTATTTTAATTTAATAACCATCGTTAAGACATTTACTTCACACTAACCGAATGTTTTGCCTGAGTTAGAATGTTTACCGCCAATCCATACATTATAATTGTGAGAACTAGTAGGTGGGAAGTGGTACTGGACTAAACATCAACACAGCCGAAGAAGAAATTAAAATTCGTAGAGGAATTTGATTTATGAAAAAGCACTGGAGGTGCAGTATCTCCGAACGGTAGTTACTCTAATATTTTCGTTTTTTACTGTTTTTAAAATAAATAGTGAATGATATATTACTAATAATTGTAGGAAGGAGGTATAATGCAAACAATTATAAAGTAAAAGAAGCCTTTTGTTAATTGTTCTGAGGAGACAGGAAGTGAAACATGAATTGGAATTTATAGAAAGCTGTTAAATATTTTAATTAAATGTTATATAATGTAATCAATAAATTATATGTTTTATGTTAAATATTCTAAGTAAATGTTATATAATGTAATCAATAGATTATATTAAACATATATTGATAGTGTTTAAATATTAACAATTATTGTTTTATTTTAATTATATAATATAAATAAAAAAATAATAACAAATAAAATATGAATAAAAATATAAAAAATAATTAAAAAATATTGATTTCCAATTTTTGAAACTATAATTTATCATATTCCTAAAAGATTGTAACACATTCTATAATAAAGATCTTCTTTTAGGAGAAACTACTTCTTGATAAAGGTAGTAAAAATAATATAAACATAAAATATATTAAAAGATATGCCAATAATAAATAATTTAATAAAGTATAATAACAATATGTAAAAATTGTCTTACTTACATGATAATATTTTTAATTATCTTGACAACATTTATTGAGTCAGAAAACCTGCAACAAACGATAACAATTAAATTTTATTGAAGTGTGTTATTATAATTTTTCCTTTTTTTTTTAATTTCAAAAAATAATTAAAAATTGAAGTATTATTTTAAGTTAATAACAAATTAAATGAATTTATGCATCATTACACATTAAAATACAGGGGTAGAAAAAGATCATTGGGGTCTAGTGTAACAAAATTAATATTTGTAAAACATACATGACACCATGATAAAAGAAACTCATGTCATTGATTTAACTTATTCATCACTCATCTTTCATATTTGCTATCTAGTCACCAAAAAGCCAACACATCCCTACCATTACCTTCAAATCTTGTGATACAATTGTACCAATGCATGCCACACATCGAAAATATAAAAACATTATCATAATCATTCTTTAACATCTAATATAAACCTTTGATTAATTAAAAAACATAAAGTTAATTTATTTATTGAAATAAAAAACTAAGCACATTTTCTGTATATTAAGAAATGATGAAAAGTAGGTATTAAAAAGGCTTATGTACATAAAATTGTGATCTACTTATGCTTTCAACATGATAACAAATTATCTATGATAGATCATGCCCTCATATAAGTACATATTGTTATTATTTTAATACATATTTCCCCTTTTTATTTATATTATTTATTTATTATTATTTATGTTATGTTCATTTTTTTTATGCATTATTTATCATGATTATTATGTTAGTAATTTTATGTCTCTCATTTCATATATACATATATACACACATAGAGACATATATGTGCACATACATGTGTGTATGATTATCATGTTTAATTTACTTATCTTCATATTTTTATATCGTATATATACATATATGCTTGTATGTTCTTGTTATATTTTATATCATGTTCAATTTATTTATCTTCATATGTTTACATCGTGTTTGTGTGTGTGTGTTTATGTCTATCAAAAAGCGAAACATTCTTGTTATATTTTATATCATGTTAAATTTACTTATGTATTTATATACTTTCTTTATATGTGTGTTATATACAATGTAAACATATTAAAATAACTAAATTGAACATAATAATCATATGTGTGTATACTTATGTTCCTTTTATATTTTATATCATGTTCAGTTTATTTATGTTTTTATCTTTTTTTCATGTGTGTAATTCTCATATATTTATATTATTTTGAAAAAAATTATCTTCATAAGTTTACATCATATATTATTTTGTAATGATTTAATATGCGTTGAGTTCCATGCATCTTCCATATTCTTTCTTATAATTACATTGCTTACCTACCTCATGTCATTTTATGTTTGAGTTTTCCCCTTTTTGTAACGTCCATCATTATGCAAGCTATAATTCCTTATGTTTAATTTCTTTTCATGCTCTTAATATAATTTTATTGATTAATGTATTTTTCATATATATGAATTTATCAATTATATATATTTATATATATATAGTTCATAATCATTTAGAAGATTGAATACTTATTTCCAAATACTTCATTTATTATAACATTAACTCCTAATAACTCGATGATTCATGTTTATACTAAGGAGGCTCTCACTTAATGATAAATAGAGTTCTAATTCAAATCTACTTAAATACCTCTATTTATGATATGATAAATACTTTAAAAAATTGCTACATATTAAATATGAATAGAGCATATTGTTATAATTTATTTACATATCTATCATTTACTATTTTTCAAACCAACCAATATCTCTTTAAGAAAATTATTTTTCAATTTCCAAGGCTAATCATTTTAAGTTCAAAGGATAAAAATCAACCACATACTTTTTTTTTCTTAAATGATTCTCTTTTGAACTGACAATGATGCTACCTAGTTTTTGGCAGAGTATACACATCGAATTTCAGCCAAATTTAGTATCCCAAAATGGCCTAATCACTTTTATATTATTTTTAATTATGTTTGATTTTTATATTTTTTTATGTGTATAAATTCAACCTAAATCAATGGTACTCTAGTTAACATTCAAATCCCAAATACCTCTTTCAAGATCTTTAAGACAAAATTCATTCTATCTTTTTTAACCATTTAGTCCTCTGCATAGGCTATATTGTACATTATTTTAATATTTTGTCCCTCTTTATTTAATAGATTCATTTTATCTATTTTTTGAAATTTTTATTCTAGTAATGAACTTAATATACATAATAATATTGAGAAATTTAAATTTATTTATAATTATAAAATTTGTGAATCATTCAAATATAAAATCACTATTTATTCATAATATAATACTGAACATATTCTTATTACATTAGAATCATATATTTTTATTCCATATTTCTAATTATTTTATTATTATAATTTAGGGTTTGACTACTATAAAATATAATTGTAGACACTAGTTACATAAATCATTATGCATGCTTTCTATCTAGTTTTCTTAGTAACATATAGAAACGATTCATTAATTGAATGTACACAATAAATGTAACATTCAAATGGAAGGGAGATAATCACCAAGAAAAATTAGATAAGTAAATTTTAAAAATTATATATTTATTACAAATGCATGATACACTTGTCTTAAGTGAAGTTTATGATATTGAAAACAGTTTTTGATTAAATTGAAATTTCATATCAAAATTTACTTTTACTCTCACTACATATTTTCAAGTTCAAATTTCAATTATCATTATTTTCTTTCTATTTATATTAAGTTTTTAATTTTTTTTTAATAAATAATTCAATCTAAATCTAGTAATACCAATACTCCAGTTGACATTCAATGCTAAAATATTTTTTTAAACTCCCTTAGACAATATTTCATGTATCTTTATAAGCCTCTAGTCCCCCACATAAGCTATGTTGTGCAGTCTTTTCAATTTTTTTCTATCTTCTCATTTAATGGAGGAGTTGTTTTGGTTATTTGTTAATTTTATGATTATATTTGTTGAATGTTATCACACATACTAATATTTTAAAATTTATGTGAATCATTTAGACACCAAAACATGATTGATTATAAATTAAACATTCAACATATTTTTTCATCAAAAATATATCCTTTTATTTCAAAGTTCTTAATGGTTTCCCTATTCTATTATATGAAGATTAACTGTTAAGGGCCACTAGTCACACAAATCCTTATGTAAATCAAGAATGCGGTTTCCTTAAAAATCTAAGGAAAAGATTTAATTATTATATGTATAAAAATAAATAAATTAAAGGTATAAAATTAAAAATTGAAATCAAATAAAAGTACTTATAAAATTACAAATAAAAATACTAAAATTTGAAAAATAATTTGAAAACATATTAAAGAAATATATATATATATATATATATATATATATATATATATATATATATATATATATATATATATATATATATATATAATTTAAGATAATAAATTATATATTTAAAATAATTTGAGTGAAGAGTTTCTTTTCTTTCGTTGATATATATAAGATCAAAAGAGAACCTAAAACTTTAATAAAAAAATAAACAACAATTGTTACATCAATCTTTAAAATTATATTTCTAACAATTTAATAAATGGGTCAATTTGCTTTATACTAATGTTCTGAAATTTAAATTTGAAATCACCTATAAAGACAAAAGTTTAATTGAATATTTAGAAACAAGAGCACTCTTGATTAGAAATATAACATTGAAAATATTTTTAATTTCATTAGTGGAATATTTTCTTATTCTAAATTTTTAATTATCTAATTATTATATTATGTAGATTCTAATTGTTAGAGGGCATGTTTAGGGACACTGATTACACAAATCACTGTGTACCTTCTTAATCTAGTTTATTTGATAAACTTAAGAAAAGATTCAACTATTGCATGTACACAATAAATGTAGCATAAATTGAGGGAAGAAAAGAGAAGAGAGGAAATGATTGAGTAAATTTAGAAATTCATATTTGTATTAAAAACTCTTTATTAGAATTAAATTTGTAGGCTTGGACACTTGTCTTGGGTGAAGTGTAAGTTATTAAGCATATTATTCCATAAGATCAAACTTTATTGATAACAATAGTCTTTATTTTAGTTATACTTTTTCAAGTTGAAATTTTAATACATCTTCTCTAATAATCTACGTCAATATTTTAGACTTTCTATTCATATATATTTTTTGTTTAATTTATTATTTAAACATTGTTATTTTATTATACTTATATTATAATATATAGAAAAAACCTTTTTTAATAATAATAATAATAATAATAATAATAATAATAATAATAATAATAATAATAATAATAAATAACATTTCTTGAATTAACATTTTGAGCCACTCTATTAACTTTCCTTTAAAGATATGATAGTGTAGTCCTCTAGAACCAACATGACAACACTTACGCAGATGTCATAACAGATCAACATGGATGAATCCTGAGACCTCCAAACAACACTTGCCATGTTGGAATAGCATCACATAAGATATTTCATTATTTTGAGAAATAAGGAAAATATTCTAGACTAGTCACCAACTCAGCAGGCTTGCTACGATAGCCTAGTTCGATGCTTCTAGAAATATCCATCACTATGTATAAATTAGCATGTATACTATCCTATTTGTATCAATGAAAAATATTTTTAGTTTGTTAAGAATTGGTATCAGAGCTCGGTGTAATAACTTGGGAGAAAACATCAGTAGCATGAGCAAATCATTGGAAGAGGGAGCAGTGATGTAAAGGAAAATCCAAAGAGAGCATTGACAGTAGATTGAGGGAGTGTTTGATGTAGGAATTTGAGAGATAAACATGAAGATTGCTGGAGTAAAACATAGCAGTTGACCTCATAAGAGTGAAGCACTGCACCCATTTATATAACACCAAGTATGAGAGCTTTGAGTGACATAGAAGCTGACAAGGTGGTTTGAGGCATAGACAAACCTGTAGCATATACTTATGGTCAAAATACCTAGAGTATTTAGAAAATAAGTAAGAAGGGATGCATTCAAAACAAAAGCCTGGGAGAATACATCATCTAATTAACATCTACCTAATATTGTCTGAAGCAGATCACTGATTACCACATAGCAGAAGTCTACATAAGCTTGTAAGAATTGATTTGACTAGAAATAGAATGACTAGAGTAGAATTTCTACCATTAGAGGAGACCATTAGAAAATAAGGAAGATTGGTTAACGTATTGAAATCATGATCAAGAAGCACACAAAGTAAGAGCATTGTGAAGGAGTTAAAATTAGATAGAATGGTGAATGTCCAGTGTAAAAGAGTGTGTTAAAACATTTGAAAGTAGTAATAAAAACTCAAAGGCGATAGAAAACCACATTGATGAGATCACTAGTTTCTATTTTGCCCTGCTAAAAGTCCTTCAAGAGTGCAAAAATCTTCAATTTGATGAAATAATCCACAAAGGTCCTATGGACTACTTCTTGTTCGACATATGCTACCAAGCCAAGAAAATCTAAGAAGAATTCAAAGCCAAATATGATGTTGATACTGAAGATGAGGTTGAACAATCTAAGAAAAATGACCATCTTTTAGCACATCAATATTTTGATTATCTCCTAACAAAACTCTCTCATCAGAAAGACTTATAACTCTCTTTTATAATAATAAAATAAAATTTTGATTTTATTTTCAATGTCTGCTACAAAGTTATTTCTATCAAATGCCCAACTTCTTAAAGAGACAAATTATGCTATGTGGAAAATGAAGATGCACATCATCCTTCAGTTTGAAGGACTATGGGGAATCATGATAGAAGATGATCAAGCTCCACCAATCCTAATGCATGTGTAAAGTATTATAAATATACTGCTAAAGCCTTGATGTTAATCATGCTAAGCATCACTGATGACATCCAACCACATATCAGGGACATTGATGGTCCAAACATAGCATGGGAAAAGTTAGAAACCATATATGAGGCAAAGAATAAGATAAAGAGCCTCAATTTGTAATCGAGACTTCACACAATCAACATGGACTCTGATGATAAAGTTGAGGAATTATTACATCAAGTGGGTAAAATACGAATCAAATTACTAGCACTTAGTGAGAAGGTAGAATATGATCTCTTTATTCAGATTACCTTGAGAGCACTACCTTCTAAATTTAAAGTTTTCATCATGACACTAAATGTTGCTAAACAATCAATATCATTTGAAGAGCTCATGAACCTTTTACAAAAAGAAGAAGCTATCAACTCAGTCCAAGATGAGTTTGAAGATAAAGCTCTTATCTTAAAGAGGAAACAAGGTCAGAAGTCCCATAAAGGGACTTCAAAGAAGTAGCCATAGAAACAACAATAGAAACAATAGTATTGACATAAAAAAATCTTAGAAGTTGAATAAATGGTGTCATTTAGGTTGAGGCAATACTTACAACATAAACAACTACTAGTATAATGCCTAAAAGTAAGGGTCTACTAGCACATCAGGGTGAAAATATTCTCAAAAATCAAAAAGCAATCCCCATTAATGAAAGTAGAAGGGACATCTCACTGCTCAATAAGAAGATATATCTGAACAAGAGATATCTGATGAACATAAGAACTATAGGTTATTTAGACTAATCTATGTGGCCTACTATCTAATTCATTCTCAGGATACAAGTACTTCTATCTATTCATGGATGACTACTCCCAAAAGATGTGGGTGTTCTTCCTAAGGAAGAAGAGTGAAGCACTTCATCATTTCCAAATCTTCTATTAGTAGGTTGTTAAGGAGACATGACAACCTCTACTTCACCTATACTCAAACTGAGGGTGGAAATTCATGTCGAAGAAGTTCTTGGCATTCCTGAACAAGCAAGGTATAAAACAAAATTTGATTGATCCCTACATGCCATAGTAGAATGGCATTTTTGAGTGACACAATCATACTGTGAAGGAGATGGATTGTTGTATGTTATCAATAGTAAAGCTAGAGAAATTATATTAGGCAAAAATAGTCTAGATATTTGTGTATCTTCTTAACAGGGCACCAATAAAAATTTTGAAGTAGAAAATGCCAGAAGAGGTAGGGAGTGGTAAAAATCCATCTATTTTTCATTTACGAGTATTCAATTTTAAAGCATATATACATCTACTAGCTAAAAAGAGGAATAAACTCGAGTCCAAAATAATCCCGTGCATCCTATTGGGCTATAGTAAAACCTTGAAGGCATATCATCTTAAGGATCCTGAGTCAAGGAAAATCTATGACAGCAGAGATGTGGTATTTGTTTAATAATCCTTTGAGATGTAGAGTGGTGAATCAACACCAATCACCTCTCAAAAATTACTTCATGATTCAAATAATGAGGAAACTTCAGAGCCACAAGGAGAGTTATATATTTATCTTGGAGAATTAGATCCTCTAGAGTTACAAGGAGAGTTATATGTTAATATTCAAGATTTAGAACATCCACTAGATAGTTCTTCACATCCACCAAGTATTTCTTCACAATAGCAATAGAGTTCTCATCCAAAGTCGGTACTAGGTACCAGTAGAGACACTCATTGATTCAAAGTAAGAATGAGGAGTCAGACAAGACATGACATAAATTTTGCACTCATGATTATAATTTTTGATAGTTCAAAACCTGATAATGTTCATGAAAGCTTAAATCAACCACAATCAAAGAAAGAAAGAGATGCTAAATATGACTCACTCATGAAGAATTAGACTTGGGAATTGGTTGATCTACTTATAGGAAAGATACCCATAGGCTAAAAATGGGTTTTCAAAACAAAATGGGTTTTGAAAATGGGTGATTCAGCCACAAGGCAATCCAATCCATGATATCTGTATTTGAATTAAGCATGTTGGTTTAAAGCTGTGAGATTAAACAAAGCATAAAGAACAAGAAAATAAAAAATAGACTTCAACAGATTGCTACAGCAATGCTGAAAACAAGAATTTTTTGAATTTATTGATCTTCTTTTTCTTGTACATTCCAATGCTGCCCCTGAGGTGTCTATAATTATAATGTGAAAGCAAATAAAATTGAAAATAAATTGATTTTTTAACTGCATCTAACTAAGTCTAAACTAATCCTCAACTGCTACTGCATGCAAGCTGCGTAAGGAGTAAGTATGCGTGTTTAACTGATTAAACTAACTGATCTCTAACTATTTGTTAACTACTGTGCATGCATAAGAAGGAGGGAGGTGGAACAGGTAATTAGACTGAAGTGGAGAAATTATCTCTTGTTCATCTTCAATTTTTAACACTCTCCCTTAATTTCTACCACTAACAACTTCAGCATTTACAATGCCTAAATTTTGTCGTAGATAATGAAAGGTCTCCTTTGTTAATGCCTTTATTAATATATCTACCAATTGATCTTCATATCTGTAGAATTTCAAATGGATTTCTCCATTGTTCACTAACTCTCTGATAAAGTGAAATCTTGTATCAATATGCTTGCTTCTCTTGTGAAAAACATGATTTTTTGATAATGCAATTGCTGATTTGTTGTCACAAAAGATTGGTGTTGACTCCTTCTATGCTTGTAATAAATCTTTCAATATTATCCTCATCCAAGTTGCTTGACATGCTGCTAATGTCATTGCTACATACTCTACTTCAGATTATTAAAGTGTCACTATAGGTTGCTTTTTGGATGCCCATGTGACCAAACCTATTCTTAAAAGAAAGGCATGCCCAGACGTACTCTTCTTGTCATCAATGCTACCTACAAAATCACTATCAATATAACCAATCAAACTAAAATCTTTAGTTGTGGAATATAAAATTCCATATTTAGTAGTTCCTGCCACATATCTCAATATCCTCTTCCAACTTGCCAATGTGAGTCTTTTGGTGACTCCATGAATCTAGAGATTAAACTGACCCCATACATGATATCTGGCCTTGTAGCTATAAGATACATCAAACTACCAACTAATCTTTTGAATGTTGTAGAATCAACATTAGACCCTTGATCTTCTTTGCTAAGTTTGGTCCCTGTAGCAACTGGTGTAGGTGTTGGTTTACAATTCAGCATCTTAAATCTTCTTAACACATCCCTTGCATATTTAGTTTGACAAATAAATATTCCTTTCTCTGATTGTACAACTTCTATGCCCAAAAAATACTTTATTAATCCCAAATCTGTCATTTCAAATTCTTTTTTCATTGCTGATTTAAATGTGTCTACAGACAAATTTCTAGTGAAAATCAAATCATCAACATACAAACACACAATCAAAATCTAACCTTCTTTATTGATATTTGTGTACAAAGTAGGCTCACTATTGCTTCTGCTAAATCCATTATTTGTCATGTATGAATCAATCCTTCTATACCATGCTCTTGGTGCTTGCTTGAAACCATAAAGGGCATTCTTCAATCTGTAGACTTTTTCTTCATGTCCTTGCACTTCATAACCTTATGTTTGTTTCACATACACTTTTTCATCTAGAAAACCATTTAGGAAAGCTGATTTGACATCCTTTTGATATACATACCAATTATTTTGAGTAGCTATTGCTAAAACCATTCTAATAGTATCAAGTCTAGCAACTGGAGCAAATGTTTCATTATAATCAACTCCATGTTCTTGTGCAAAACATTTTGCTACTAACCTTGCCTCATGTTTTTCAACATTTCCATATGCATCAAATTTAATCTTATAAACTCATTTGAATCTTATACAATCCTTACCTTCAGGTAGATTAGTTAGATCCCATGTTTGATTTCTTTCAATGGCATTTATCTATTCATCCATTGCTTTTATCCAATGTTCCTCATTAACCGCTTCTTCATAATACATAGGATCATGAGTGAAAAGAGCAAAATTTGAACACAAATCTAACTTCTCTTCTTCTTGATTATAAATCTCATTCAAGTTTCTTATTTTCTTACCTTTAAATCTTGATCTTAAAGTAGCAAGAGTTAAATCTGATTCATCACTTACTTGTGAATTTGGACTAGGATGACATGCATGACCAGATGATTCACCTTGTTCATACCTCCTAGGTGTACTTATTGGAGTGCTTTTTCTTGCTTGTGGAGATGATTGATCACCTTGCAAATTTTGTTCTTTAGATTCTTCTTCATTCTGTGGAATTGGTGCTCCAATTGTCATGGGGCTACCATTCCATGCTTCTTCATCCTTAAATTCAACATCTCTGCTAATAATCACTTTCTTTGAAATAGGGTTATACAACTTATAAGCCTTTGATTCTTAACTATAGCCAATAAAAATGCATTTCTCACCTCTATCATCAATTTTTCTTCTCAATTTAGATGGTATAAGAGAATATGCTATACAACCAAAAATTCTAAAATGATGTACACTATGTTTCTTACCACTCCATGCTTCTTGTAGAATTCGATCTCTAACACTCTTTGTTGGGCTTCTATTCAGAATGTATACTACACATGCTACTGCTTCTACCCAATATTTATTTGACAAGTGTTTGGACTTCAACATGCTTCTTGCCATTTCCATGATTGTTCTATTCTTTCTTTCTGCTACACCATTCTGTTGTGGTGTGTACCTTGTAGTAAATTGCCTTTTAATGCCATGATATCTACAAAAATCTTGAAATTCATTAGACATATATTCACCTCCTCTATCTGATCTAAGTACCTTGATATAATGGCCACTCTACTTTTCAAGCATTACCTTGAATTCTTTAAACTTTCCAAAGGCTTCCGACTTATTTTTGAGAAAATATATCCACGTCTTTCTGCTAAAGTCATCAATGAAGGTTATAAAATAAGTGCTACCTCCAAGTGATGGAATTTGCATTGGTCCACATAAATCACTATGGACTAGCTCCAATATTACCTTTGCTCTTTATGAGCCTCCTATTGGAAAGCTCTCTCTATGTTGTTTTGCTAGAATACAACTATCAGATGAACTTCATGGTTGTTCTATTAGTGCTAATCCCTTCACCATATTTTTTTCTGTAACAAATTCAAACCTCCAAAATGTAAATGGCCATACCTTAAGTGCCATAGCCATGAATTGTCTAGATGCATGGTTTTGAAGTGGGCTTCCTCTTCTCCTTGGATGCACTGAATTCAAAGAGGGAACATCCGATTCTTAGTCATCTCCACTTTTCCTATCACCCTGTCACTTGTAAACTTGTCTAGTATTATGCAAACATTATCCACAAAAGATACTCTGTAACCTTTCTGTACTAACTGTCCAAAACTCATAATATTATGCTTTAGTCCAGGTACAAAATAAACATCAAGTATAAACCTTCTTTCACCATTTTTTTCCAAAACATTTATTACTCATTTACCCATTACATCCACTTTGATATTATTTCCTAATTTCACTTCAGATTTTACAGAATCATCAAGACTAGCAAAGAATTCTTTATTCCATGTCATATGATTACTGCATCCACTATCTAAGAACCAAATATTTCTAGCTTTTTCTTGAGTAACATGACAAGTGAAAAATAATATTCCAGGATTAGAACTAGATTCACCTGGATTAGAACTAGATTCATTTGTGTAATTAGCATTCTACTTGTCCACATATCCTTGTTTTCTTCTGCAGTCACTTGCATAATGTCCATATTTTTTGTAGTAATAACATTGAATATTTGATTTATCAAACCTCTATGAACTTTGCTAGAAGTGATTGTTGCCACGTCCTCTATTGCTATAGTTTTGATTACTGTTTTCACCTTGATCTGGATTGTTCCTTCCAGTTCTGCCTCTGCCTTTTCCTCTAAAGTTTGACCTACTTCTTCCTCTTCCTCTTCCTCTTCCTCTTCCTCTTCTTCTTCATTTGTCAAATGATACCTATGACTTGAAAGCATTCTCAAGAGAAGTATTGGTATTCATATTTATTCTGGATTCATGTGTTAACAAAGAACCAATTAATTCATCTACTGATAACTATTCCAAATCCTTGGTTTCCTCAATAGCTACAACTATTACATCAAATTTACTGGGTAAACTCCTAAGAATTTTTTTTATGATCTTCTGATCCGTTATAATTTCTCCATTAGATCTAATTTGATTCACTATATTCAACACTTGACCCATAAACTGGTCTATTGAATATGAATCATTCATTTACAAATTTTCAAAACTTCACCTAAGAGATTGCAATTTAGAAAATTTTACCTTTATAGGTAGTCTCCAAGATTTTTCATGTCGATTTAGATCTCGTCGCTGTTGCAACTCTGGAAAAAATAGATTCATCCAATGCCTATTGGATTAGAAATAAAGCTTTTGCATCTTTTTCTTGTTCTCTTTAAGCTCTTTATTTTGTGCTTGATTTAATGCCTGATGGGCAACCTCGTCATGCGGTTCTATAAAACCACTCTCTACCAAATCCCAAACTTCTTGTGAGCAAAACAATGTTCTCATTTTAATTGCACAAAAATCGTAATTCTTACTATTAAAGACAAAAATTTGAGGCTGAGAAATACTATTATTCATTGCCATGTCAATCGCTGAAGTGACTAAATCAATAGCGGCTGCAAGGAGGATTGAAGTGTACTTCTTTGTTGTGCTTCTTCTTCAACCGTCTAGGCGTTTCAATGAGTCTTCCCTCTAACTCACTACACACTTGTTGCACTGACCGGTTGGAACACATCTTCTTTATTGCGCTGACTGGTTTGAGTTTTTGCGAACACCCTTTCCCTTTACAAAGGTTTTTTTTTTTGGAGCAATGTATTTGCTTGCTCGTGGTAGTTGTATGTAAAATCGGGCTTATAGCTATAGCTATACCATGATTTACTTGAGCACTTTGCTGCACTCTTGCCTATGGTCTGCGATCGCTTCTCCCTTCACGGCTAACTACTGTTGCGCTGACTTGTCTGGGTTGACTGCGCTTCACCTAACGCCAAATTGACTGTGCACTTCGCCTTCACTCAACCTGCCAGGTCTTTGCTCCTTTAGCTCTGATGCGTCGATCCGGATGAAAACAAAGGCTCTTCTCTCTCTGGGTTCGCCGCTTTCTCCTTACGGGCTTCTTGGTTGTATTGGCTCGTTCTAAATCTCACAGACTTGTCTGGCTTTGATACCAATTTGTGAGATTAAACAAAGCATAAAGAACAAGAAAATAAAAAATAGACTTCAACAGATTGCTACAGCAATGCTAAAAACAAGAATTTTTTGATTTTCTTGAATTTCTTGATCTTCTTTTTCTTGTACATTCCAATGCTGCACCCAAGGCATCTGTAAATAGAATGTGAAAGCAAATCAAACTATAAATAAACTGATTGTTTAACTGCATCTAACTAAGTCTAAACTAATCCTCAACTGCTACTGCATGCACGCTGAGCAAGGAGTAAGGCTGCTTGTTTAACTGATTGAACTAACTGATCTCTCACTGTTTGTTAACTGTTATGCATGAATGAGGAGGGAGGTGGAATAGGCAGTTAGACTGAAGTGGAGAAATTATCTCTTGTTCATCTTCAGTTTCTAACAAAAGCGTCAAGGACATCCGCAGCTGCGTTTCCAGTCATATATATATATATATATATATATATATATATATATATATATATATATATATATATATATATATATGGAAATTGTGACGAAAATTTGCAAATATGCTTCCATGGTTCAGAGAATTTCGTACAACGATACTTGTCTGCATCTTATGAGAAGATTTGTCCTGTTTACGATAAGCATGGAACGCTGTCCACTACAAAAGTAAGTTAGTATTAGATTACGATGACGTGTTTTGATTGGAGTCTAACTATCGCAGAATTGAGACAAAGTGAAAGGGAGGATATTCATGCAATTTCTAGGCTACCCATGGAGCTGGAAATGGCGGGAGGCTAATTCTATTATGTTTTGTTGAGATTCACTCACACCATGTCCAGCTCCACAGGTAGCCTTGAAACTGCATGGATATCGTGACTCGCAATTAGTCCCAATTCTGTGACAATTAGACAGTCGAATCGAAAACACACCATGCAAATTCAATACTAACCGGCGTTTGGGCTCATCGCAATTAGGATCAGCCTTCTGATTGAACAACGTGTCTGATACGGTCAAAACTCCAACCGATTTAAAGTATAAGAAAGCGAATTTGTGGGACACATGAAGATATGCTAATATGGTAACTCAGGGGAAGAAATAGAAACAGAGATTTTATGGATAGAAGTGAAATCACATTAATTTTAGTGTTCCTTAAATAAGTTTTGCAATCAATGGTGTTTTTTTATTTTGGTTATGTTTATAATTATCTGCTTCTCTGTGTATCATTCTTCGTGCAAATTAGGATTTTTTGTTTTTTCTCTTAATTTAATAACACCATCATTAAGACATTAACTTCGCACTAATCGAACGTTTTGCCTAAGTTAGAATGTTTACTGCCAATCCATACATTTCAAATATGGGAACTAGTGGGAAGTGGCACTGGACTAAACATCAAAACGCAGCTGCAGAAGAAATTAAAATTCGTAGAGGAATGTGATTTATGAAAAAGCACTGGATGTGAAGCATCTCCGAACAGTGGTTACTCTAATATTTTTGTTTTTTAATATTTTTAAAATAAATAGCGAATAATATATTAGTAATAATTGTAGGAAGGAGGTATAATGCAAACAATTATAAAGTAAAAGAAGCCTCTTGTTAATTGTTCCGAGAAAGGAGGTTTAATATAAATAAGAATTTATAAAAAAGCTGTTAAATATTTTAATTAAATGTTACATAATGTTATCAATAAATTATATTAATTTTTAAAAAAAAAAAAAAAATAGTGTTTGAATATTAAAAATTATTTTTTTATTTCAAATTATATAATACAAATAAAGAAATAATAACAAATAAAATATGTATAAAAATTTAAAAAAATAATTTAAAAAGAAATATTTTTAATTTTTTAAATTATAGTTTGTTATATTCCTAAAAGATTGTAACATATTTTATATTCAACATCTGCTTTTATGAGAAACTATTTCTTGATTAAGGTAGTAAAAATAATACAAATTTAAAATATGTTAAAATATATGATAATAATAAATAATTTAATGAAGTATAATATTACTATGTAAAAATTATCTTATTTATATGATAATCTTTTTAATTATTTTGACAACATTTATTGAGTTAGAAAACCTGCAACAAGTGACAAGAATTAAATTTTATTGAAATGTGTTATTATACTTTTAACCCCTTTTTCTTTGATTTCAAAAAAAAAAAAAAATTGAAATATTATTTTGAGTTAATAACAAATTAATGGAATTTATGCATACACATTAAAATGCAAAGGTAAAAAAAGATAATTGAAGTCAAATGTAGCAAAATTAATATTTACAAAATAGACATGACACCATGATAAAAGGAACTTTTGTTATTGATTTAATTTATTTATCACTTATTTTTCATATTTACCATCTAGTCATCAAAAAGCTAACACATCCCTACTATCACCTTCAGATCTTGTAATGCAATTACACCAATGTATACCACACATCAAAAATAGAAAAACATGATTATAATCATTCTCTAA
Organism: Torreya grandis; assembly: GCA_037957365.1. Taxonomy (NCBI): domain Eukaryota; kingdom Viridiplantae; phylum Streptophyta; class Pinopsida; order Cupressales; family Taxaceae; genus Torreya; species Torreya grandis. The sequence continues at coordinate 1,838,532 of JARHVA010000285.1, read as the reverse complement.
CATCTAATGTGAACCTTCGATTAGATGCAAAAGACAAGGTTCATTTATTTATTACAATAAAAAACTAAGCACATTCTCTATATATTAAAAAGTGATGAAAATTATCTATAGAAAAAAAGGCTTGTGTGCATAAAATTGTCATTTACATATGCTTTCAACATGATAACAAACTATCTATGATAGATTATGCCCTCATATATGTACATATTATTTTTCATTTAATACATATTTCCCCTTTTATATATAGTATTTTATATTATTTTATTTATTATTATTTATGTTATGTTCATGTTTTTTATGCATTACTTATCATGATTATTATGTTAGTTGTTTCATGTTCCTCATCCCATATATATGTATATATACATTTAGAGACATATATATGCACATTTGTGTGTATATATGATTATCGTGTTCAATTTATATATCTTCATATGTTTACATCATGTGTATACATATATGTTCTTATATTCTTGTTATATTTTATATCATGTTTAATTTACTTATTTTCATGTATTTACATCGTGTGTGTTTATGTGTATCTATCAAGGAGTGAAACATTCTTGTTATATTTTATATCATGTTTAATTTATTTATATTTTTTAATACTTATTTTGTATGTGTGTGTGTTATATACGATGTAAACATCTCTCTCTCTCTCTCTCTCTCTCTCTCTCTCTCTCTCTCTCTCTCTCTCACACACACACACACACACACACACAGAGTTATATTTTATATCATATTCAATTCACTTATGTCTTTATCTGTTCTTCGTATGAATAATTTTCATAAATTTATATTAGTTTCAATTTTTTTTTCCTACATATGTTGACATCATATATTCTTATAGTGATATAATATATTTTGATTTCCATGCATCTTCCAAATTCTTTCTTATAACTGCATTGCTTATCTATCTCATATTATTTCATATTTTAGTTTTCCTTTTTTTTTAAACATCCATCATTTTTCAACTTATAGTGATATAAAATACTTTGATTTCCATGCATCTTCCAAATTCTTTCTTATAACTGCATTGCTTATCTATCACATGTTATTTCATATTTTAGTTTTCCTTTTTTTTAAAACATCCATCATTTTTCAAACTATAATTCCTTACACTTAATTTTTTTTCATGCTTTTGATGTAATTTCATTGCTTAATGTATTTTCCATATATAAGAATTTCTCAATAGTTAGCATATGTTTTCATATTCATTTTTAGGACTGTATATATATAATATTCATAATCATTAAAATTTTGTATGATTTATATTTATAGTAAGGAGGCCTTCACTTAATGATAAATAAAGTTCTAATTCGAATTTATTTAGCTACTTATTTTGATAAGATGATAAATACTTAAAAAAATTTACTACATATTAAATATGAAAAAAGTATATTATTATAATTAATTTTTATATTTATTATTTATTATTTTTCAAGGCTCATCATTTTAAATTCGAAGGATAAAAATCAACCACATACCTTTTAATATATCTTCTATATGTTTTAATTTTAAAGTGACACTGATGCTACCTAGTTTGTGGCAAAATATACACATCAAATTTCAGCCAGATTTAGTATCCCAAAATGGCCCAATCACTTTTATGTTACTGTTATTTATGTTAGATTTGTACAGTTTTTTATGTATATAAATTCAACCTTAATCAATGGCACTCTAGATAACATTCAAATCCCAAATCCCTCTTTTAAGATCCCCAAGACAAAACTCATTCTATCTTTTTAACCCTTCGGTCTTTTGCAAAGACTACATCGTACATTATTTTAATATTTTTTCTCTTTCTTTATTTAATAGATTGCTTTTACCTTTTTTTTAATTTTTTATTCTCGTAATGAACTTAATATACATGATAATATTGAGAAATTTAAATTTAAATTTATTTATATCTACAAAATTAATGAATCATTCAAATACAAAAGCACTATTTATTAGAAATATAATATTGAACATATTCTTCCTACATTAAACATATATTTTTAATCCATATTTTTAATTATTTTATTATTATAATGTAAGGTTTGACTATTATAAAATATATTTGGAAACACTAGTTACATAAATCATTATGCATGCCTTCAATCTAATTTTTTAATAATTCATTTATCGAATGTACACAATAAATGTAACGTTCAAATTGATGGGAGATAAACACAAAGAAAAATCAAACGAGTGAATTTAAAGAATCATATATTTATCACAAATGATTGATACACTTATCTTAAATGAAGTTCATGATATTGAGAATAGTTTTTGATTAAATTGAAATTGAGCGGCATGATATTCATGCAATTTCTAGGCTACCCGTGGAGCTGGAAATGGCGGGAGGCTAACTCTATTATGTTCTGCAGAGATTCACTCACACCATGTCCACAGGTAGCCTTGAAACTGCATGGATATCATGCCTCGCAATGATTCCCAATTCTGTGACAACAGAACATTCCAATCGAAAACACACCATGCAAATTCAATACCAACCAGCGTTTCAGCTCATCGTAATTAGGATCAGCCTTCGGATGGCATAACGCGTCTGATACTGCCAAAACTCCAACCGATTTAAAGTATAAGAAACCGAATTTGTGGGAGACATGAAGATATGTAAATATGGTAACTCGGGGGAAGAAATAGAAACAGAGATTTTATGGATAGAAGTGAAATCACATTAATTTTACTGTTCCTTATATAAGGTTTGCAATCAATGGTGGTTTTTAATTTCTTGGTTATGTTTATAGTTATCTTCTTCCCTGTGTATCATTCTTCGTGCACTATATTTGCACATAATTAAGATTTTTCGATTTTTATTTTAATTTAATAACCATCGTTAAGACATTTACTTCACACTAACCGAATGTTTTGCCTGAGTTAGAATGTTAACCGCCAATCCATACATTATAATTGTGGGAACTAGTAGGTGGGAAGTGGCACTGGACTAAACATCAACACAGCTGCAGAAGAAATTAAAATTCGTAGAGGAATCTGATTTATGAAAAAGCACTGGAGGTGCAGTATCTCCGAACGGTGGTTACTCTAATTTGTTTGTTTTTTAATGTTTTTAAAATAAATAGTGAATGATATATTACTAATAATTGTAGGAAGGAGGTATAATGCAAACAATTATAAAGTAAAAGAAGCCTTTTGTTAATTGTTCTGAGGAGACAGGAAGTGAAACATGAATTGGAATTTATAGAAAGCTGTTAAATATTTTAATTAAATGTTATATAATGTAATCAATAAATTATATGTTTTCTGTTAAATATTTTAAGTAAATGTTAAATAATGTAATCAATAGATTATATTAAACATATATTGATAGTGTTTAAATATTAAAAATTATTGTTTTATTTTAATTATATAATATAAATAAAGAAATAATAACAAATAAATTATGAATAAAAATATATAAAAAAATTTAAAAAAATTGATTTCCAATTTTTGAAACTATAATTTGTCATATTCCTAAAAGATTGTAACACATTCTATAATAAATATCTTCTTTTAGGAGAAACTACTTCTTGATAAAGGTAGCAAAAATAATATAAACATAAAATATATTAAAAGACATGCCAATAATAAATAATTTAATAAAGTATAATAACAATATGTAAAAATTGTCTTATTTACATGATAATATTTTTAATTATCTTAACAACATTTATTGAGTCAGAAAACCTGCAACAAAAGATAACAATTAAATTTTATTGAAGTGTGTTATTATAATTTTTCCTTCTTTTTTTTTAATTTCAAAAAATAATTAAAAATTGAAGTATTATTTTAAGTTAATAACAAATTAAAAGAATTTATGCATCATTACACATTAAAATACAAGGGTGAAAAAAAATCATTGGGGTCTAGTGTAACAAAATTAATATTTGTAAAACATACATGACACCATGATAAAAGAAACTCATGTCATTGATTTAAATTATTCATCACTCATCTTTCATATTTTCCATTAGTCACCAAAAAGCTAACACATCCCTACCATTACCTTCAAATCTTGTGATACAATTATACCAATGTATGCCACACATCTAAAATATAAAAACATTAGCATAATCATTCTTTAACATCTAATATAAACCTTTGATTAGTTAAAAAACTTAAAGTTCATTTATTTATTGAAATAAAAAACTAAGCACATTCTCTGTATATTAAGAAATGATGAAAAATATCTATTAAAAAGGCTTATGTACATAAAATTGTGATCTACTTATGCTTTCAACATGATAACAAATTATCTATGATAGATTATGCCCTCATATAAGTACATATTATTATTATTTTAATACATATTTCCCGTTTTTATTTATATTATTTATTTATTATTATTTATGTTATGTGCATTTTTTAATGCATTATTTATCATGATTATTATGTTAGTAATTTTATGTCTCTCATTCCATATATACATATATACACACATAGAGACATATATATGCACATACATATGTGTATGACTATCATGTTTAATTTACTTATCTTCATACTTTTATATCGTATATATACATATATGCTCGTATGTTCTTCTTATATTGTATATCATGTTCAATTTATTTATCTTCATATGTTTACATCATGTGTGTGTGTGTGTGTGTGTGTGTCTGTCTATCAAGAAGTGAAACATTCTTGTTATATTTTATATCATGTTAAATTTACTTATGTTTTTATATACTTTCTTTATATGTGTGTTATATACAATGTAAAAATATTAAAATAACTAAATTGAACATAATAATCATGTGTGTATGTGTGTATACTTATGTTTTTGTTATATTTTATATCATGTTCAATTTTTTTATGTCTTTATACTTTTTTCATGTGTGTAATTTTCATATATTTAAATTATTTTCAAAAAAATTATCTTCATAAGTTTACATCATATATTATTTTAATTATTTAATATGTTTTGAGTTCCATGCATCTTCCATATTCTTTCTTATAATTACATTGCTTATCTACCTCATGTCATTTTATGTTTGAGTTTTCCCCTTTTTGTAATGTCCATCATTATGCAAGCTATGATTCCTTATGTTTAATTTCTTTTCATGCTCTTAATATAATTTTATTGATTAATGTATTTTTCATATATATGAATTTATCAATAATTTACACACACACACAATAATCATTTAGAAGATTGAATACTTATTTCCAAATAATCCATTTATTATAACATTAACTCCTAATAACTCGATGATACATGTTTATACTAAGGAGGCTCTCACTTAAGGATAAATAGAGTTCTAATTCAAATCTACTTAACTACCTCTATTAATGGTATGATAAATACTTTAAAAAATTGCTACATATTAAATATGAACAAAGCATATTGTTATAATTTATTTACATATCTATCATTTACTATTTTTCAAACCAACCAATATCTCTTTAAGAAAATTATTTTTCAATTTCCAAGGCTAATCATTTTAAGTTCAAAGGATAAAAGTCAACCACATACTTTATTTTTTCCCTTATGATTCTCTTTTGAACTGACAACGATGCTACCTAGTTTTTGGCAAAGTATACACATCGAATTTCATCCAAATTTAGTATCCCAAAAAGGCCTAATCACTTTTATATTATATTACTTTTATTTATGTTTGATTTTTATGTTTTTTTATGTATATAAATACAACCTAAATCAATGGTACTCTAGTTAACATTCAAATCCCAAATACCTCTTTCAAGATCCTTAAGACAAAACTCATTCTATCTTTTTTAACCCTTTAGTCCTTTGCATAGGCTATATTGTACATTATTTTAATATTTTGTCCCTCTTTATTTAATAGATTCATTTTATCTATTTTTTGAAATTTTTATTCTGATAATAAACTTAATATACATAATAATATTGAGAAATATACATTCAAATCTAAATTTATTTATAATTATAAAATTTGTGAATCATTCAAATACAAAATCACTATTTATTAGTAATATAATATTGAACATATTCTTCTTACATTAAAAACATATATTTTTATTCCATATTTCTAATTATTTTGTTATTATAATTTAGGGTTTGACTACTATAAAATATATTTGTAGACATTAGTTACATAAATCATTATGCATGCTTTCTATCTAGTTTTCTTATTAACATATAGAAATGATTCATTAATTGAATGTACACAATAAATGTAACATTGAAATGGAAGGGAGATAATCATGAAGAAAAATCAGATAAGTAAATTTAAAAAATTATATATTTATTACAAATGCATGATACACTTGTCTTAAGTGAAGTTTATGATATTGAAAATAGTTTTTGATTAAATTGAAATTACTTATCAAAATTTACTTTTACTCTAGCTACATATTTTCAAGTTCAAATTTGAATTATCATTATTTTCTTTCTATTTATATTAAGTTTTTAATTTTTTTTTAATAAATAATTCAACCTAAATCTAGTAATACCAATACTCCAGTTGACATTCAATGCTAAAATATTTTTTAAAACTCCCTTAGACAATATTTCATGTATCTTTATAAGCCTCTAGTCCCCCACATAAGCTATGTTGTACAGTCTTTTCAAAAAAAATCTATCTTCTCATTTAATGGAGGAGTTGTTTTGGTTATTTGTTAATTTTATGATTATATTTGTTGAATATTATCACACATACTAATATTTTAAAATTGATGTGAATCATTTAGACACCAAAACATGATTGATTAGAAATTTAACATTCAACATATTTTTTCATCAAAAATATATCCTTTTATTTCAAAGTTCTTAATAGTTTCCTTATTCTATTATATGAAGATTAACTGTTAAGGGCCACTAGTCACACAAATCCTTATGTTGATCAAGAATGCACTTTCCTTAAAAAACTAAGGAAAAGATTTAATTATTATATGTATAAAAATATATAAATTAAAGGTATAAAATTAAAAATTAAAATCAAATAAAATTACAAATAAAAATACTAAAATTTGAAAAATAATTTGAAAACATATTAAAGAAATATATATAGTTTAAGATAATAAAATTTATATTTAAAATCATTTGAGTGAAGAGTTTTCTTTTTTTTCTTCTCTTTCTTATGTTGATATGTATAAGATCAAAAGAGAACCTAAAACTTTTTAAAAAAAATTAAACAACAATTGTTACATCAATCTTTAAAATTATATTTCTAACAATTTAATAAATGGGTCAATTTGATTTATACTAATGTTGTGAAATTTAAATTTGAAATCACTTATAAATACAAAATTTTAATTGAATATTTAGACACAAGAGCACTCTTGATTAGAAATATAACATTGAAAATATTTTTAATTTCATTAGTGGAATATTTTCTTATTCTAAATTTTTAATTATCTAATTATTATATTATGTAGATTTTGATTGTTAGAGGGCATGTTTAGGGACACTACTTACATGAATCATTGTGTACCTTCCTAATCTAGTTTCTTTGATAAACTTAGGAAAAGATTCAACTATTGCATGTACATAATAAATGTAGCATAAATTGAGGGAAGAAAGGAGAAGAGAGGAAATTATTGAGTAAATTTAGATATTCATATTTGTATTAAAAACTCTTTATTAGAATTAAATATTTAGGCTTGGAAACTTGTCTTGGGTGAAGTGTAAGGTATTAAACATATTCTTCCATAAGATCAAACTTTATTGATAACAACAGTCTTTATTTTAGCTATACTTTTTCAAGTTGAAATTTTAATACATCTTCTCTAATAATCTACGTCAATATTTTAGACTTTCTATTCATATATATTTTTTGTTTAATTTATTATTTAAACATTGTTATTTTATTATACTTGTATTATAATATATAGAAAAAAACCCTTATTTAATAATAATAATAATAATAATAATAATAATAATAATAATAATAATAATAATAATAATAATAATAATAATAATAATAATAATAATAATAATTTGATTGAAAAACATTTCTCTAAAATAACAAATAACATTTCTTGAATTAACATTTTGAGCCACTCTATTAACTTTCCTTTAAAGATATGATAGTGTAGCCCTCTAGAACCATCATGACAACACTTACGTAGATGTCATAATGGATCAACATGGATGAATTCTGAGACCTCCAAACAACACTTGACATGTTGGAATAGCAGCACATAAGATATTTCATTATTTTGAGAAATAAGGAAAATATTATAGACTAGTCACCAACTCAGCAGGCTTGCTACGACAGCCTAGTTTGACACTTCTAGAAATCTCCATCACTATGTATAAATTAGCATGTATACTATCCTATTTGTATCAATGAAAAACATTTTTATTTTGTTAAGAATTGGTAACAGAGCTAGGTGCAATAACTTGGGATAAAACATTAGTAGCATGATCATTGGAAGAGGGAGCGGTGATGTAAAGGAAAATCCAAAGAGAGCATTGACAGTAGATTGAGGGAGTGTTTGATGCAGGAATTTGAGAGCTAGACATGAAGATTTCTAGAGTAAAACATAGCAGTTGACCTCATAAGAGTGAAGCACTGGACACATTTATATAACACCAAGTATCAAAGCTTTGAGTGACATAGAAGTTGACATGGTGGTTTGAGGCACAGCCAAATCTGTAGCATATGCTTATGGTCAAAATACCTAGAGTATTTAGAAAAGAAGTAAGAAGGGATGAATTCAAAATTGAAACTTGGGAGAATACATCCTCTAATTAACATATACCTAATAATGTCTAAAGCAGATCACTTATTGCCACATAGCAGAAGTCTACATAAGCTTGTAAGAATTGATATGACTAGAAATAGAATGACTGGAGTAGAATTTCTACCATTGGAGGAGGCCATTAGAAGAGAAGGTAGATTGGTTAAGGTATTGAAATCATGATCAAGAAGCACACAAACTAAGAGCATTGTGAAGGAGTTAAAATTACATAGAATGGTGAATGTCTAGTGTAAAAGAGTGTGTTAAAATATTTGAAATTAGTAAAAAAACTCAAAGGCGATAGAAAACCACATTGATGAGATCACTAGTTTCTATTTTGCCCTACTAAAAGTCCCTCAAGAGTGCAAAAATCTTCAATTTGATGAAATAATCCACAAAGGTCCTATGGACTACTTCTTATTCAACATATGCTACAAAGCCAAGAAAATCTAAGCAGAACTCGAAGCCAAATATGATGTTGATACTGAAGATGAGGTTGAACAATCTAGGGGAAATGACCATCTTTTAGCACATCAATATTTTGATTATCTCCTAACTCAACTCTCTCATTAGTAAGACTTGTAACTCTCTTTTATAATAATAAAATAAAATTTTGATTTTATTTTCAATGTCTGCTACAAATTTATTTCTATCAAATGCCCAACTTCTTAAAGTTATTTATATCATCCTTTAGTTTGAAGGACTATGGGGAATCATGACAGGAGATGATCAAGCTCCCACTGATCCTAATGCATGTGCAAAGTATTATAAATATACTGCTAAAGTGTTGATGCTAATCATGCTAAGCATCACTGATGACATCCAACCACATATCAGGGACATTAATGATCCAAACGTAGCATGGGAAATGTTAGAAACCATATATGAGGCAAAGAATAAGATAAAGATCCTCAATTTGTAATCGAGACTTCACACAATCACCATGGACTCCGATGATAAAGTTGAGTAATTATTACATCAAGTGGCTAAAATATGAATGAAATTACTAGCACTTAGTGAGAAGGTAGAATATGATCTCTTTGTTTAGATTACCTTGAGAGCACTACCTTCTAAATTTAGAGTTTTCATCATGACACTAAATGTCGCTAAACAAATAGTATCATTTGAAGATCTCATGAGCCTATTACAAAAATAAGAAGCTATCAACTCAGTCCATGATGGGTTTTAAGATAAAGCTCTTATCTTAAAGTGGAAACAAGGTCAAAAGTCTCGTAAAGGGCCTTCAAAGAAGCAGCAATAAAAACAATAATAGCAACAATAGTATTGACATAAAAAAATATTAGAAGTTGAATAAATGGTGTCATATATGTCGAGCCAATACTCACAACTTAAACAACTACTAGTATAATGCCTAAAAATAATGGTCTACCAGCACATCAGGGTGAAAATATTCTCAAAAATCAAAAAGCCATCCCCATTAATGAAAGCAGAAGGGACATCTCACTATTCAATAAGAAGATATATCTAAAGAAGAGATATTTGATGAACATAAGAACTTGGTACTAGTCTCCTAGAACTTGAGGCCTATAAATAATATCTAGTTGATTGATTCTAGTGCCACCAAACATATGTCAGGTGATAAGAAGCTATTTGATTCACTTGTGGACCAACCCACTAGAGATCATGTTAGGATCATAGATTATAAAGAGTACATTGCAGAAGAAATATGAAAATTTGCCATTCCTCTTAGAATGCAAAATGTACACTAACAAATGTATTATGCTTACCTAGACTGACATCTAATCTCTTATCAGTTAGCCATCTATTGAATAACCATCTAAAGGTGGATTTTTTTGTTGAAAATGGCATCAAAACTTGCTTGATATCATGAAAAGGTGAAGTTATTGTTAAATCTTTTCTTAAAGATAAATTATTTGCTCTAGATTCTATTTCATCTTCTATAGTAGCATTATCTACCTCAATGGTAGAATCCACTACCCTCTGGCACTACTAGTATGGTCATTTGTCTACCGATTCATTATATGAGTTAAGTACTAAAATTATGGTACATGGACTTCCAAAGCTATCTAGTTCCTTACACATTTTCCCTAGTTATCTTGCAGGTAAACAACACATGGATCCATTCAATGGAAGCTCATTTCATGCCAAGAAAGAATTAGATGTTGTTCAGACTAATCTGTGTGGTCTACTATCTAATTCATTCTCGAGATACAAGTACTTCTATCTATTCATGGATGAATACTCCCAAAATATGAGGGTGTTCTTCCTAAAGAAGAAGAGTGAAGCACTTCATCATTTCCAAATCTTCTATCAATAGGTTGTGAAGGAGACATGACAACCTCTACTTCACCTCTACTTAAATTGAGGGGGGAAATTCATGTCGAAGAAGTTCTTGGCATTCCTGAACAAGCAAGGTATAAAACAAAATTTGATTGATCCCTACATGCCCTATTAGAATGGCATTTTTGAGTGACACAATCATACTGTGAAGGAGATGAATCGTTCTATGTTATCAACAGTAAAGCTAGAGAAATGATATTATGCAACAATAGTCTAGATATTTGTGTATCTTCTTAATAGGGCACCAATAAAAATTTTGAAGTAGAAAATGCTAGAAGAGGTAGGGAGTGATAAAAATCACTCTATTTTTCATTTGCAAGTATTTGATTTTAAAGCATATATACATCTACTAGCTAAAAAGAGGAATAAACTCAAGTCCAAAATAATCCCGTGCATCCTATTGGGCTATAGTAAAACCTTGAAGGCATATCATCTTAAGGATCCTGAATCAAGGAAAATCTATGAAAGCAGAGATGTGGTATTTGTTGAATCATCCTTTGAGATGTAGAATGGTGAATCAACACCAATCACCTCTCACAAATTACTTCATGATTCAAATAATGAGGAAACTTTAGAGCCATAAGGAGAGTTATATAATTATCTTGGAGAATTAGATCCTCTAGAGCTGCAAGGAGAGCTATATGTTAATATTCAAGATTTAGAATATCCACTAGATAGTTCTTCACATCCACCAAGTAGTTCTTCACAATAGCAATAGAGTTCTCAACCAAAGTTGGTACTAGGTATCAGTAGAGACACTCATTGATTCAAAATAAGAATGGGGAGTCAGACAAGACATGACGTAAATTTTGCACCCATGAGTATAATTTTTCATAATTCAAAACTTGATAATGTTCAAGAAGCCTTAAATCAACCACAATAGAAGAAAGCAAGAGATGCTAAATATGACTCACTCATGAACAATTAGACTTGGGAATTGGTTGATCTACCTATAGGAAAGATATCCATAGGCTGAAAATGGGTTTTCAAAACAAAATACAAGGAAGATGGATCCGTTGATAAACATAGAACATAGCTAGTAGCAAAGGGATATGCTTAGAAAGAGGGCATTGACTATGAAGAAACCTTTGTACCCACTATAAAGATAAATACAATCAGAGTTGTTTATTCACTGGCAACATAGAATGCATGGTGAATTTAGTAGATGGATGTCAAAAGTATTTTTATTAATGGTGATCTAAAGGAAAAGTATACATGACCCAACCAAAAGGATTTATTGATGAAAAACATCCTAAAAAGGTAAGTCATCTCATCAAATCACTTTAGGGACTGAAACAACCTCCTAGGGTATGATACACCAAAATAAATGATCGCCTTTTGCAACATGGTTTTACTCATAACCCCTTAGATTCTAACTTATTTATAAAGAAGGTTGGAACAAAAATCATCATTCTTGTCCTATATGTAGATCATCTTGTGATCACAAGAAGTTCATAAGATCAGGTTAATATTGTGAAGATTGACTTCAAAATATCCTTCAACATGACTGATTTAGGGATACTACACTATTGTCTTAGCTTGGAGATATAGTAGAAAAATAATCACATTTTTATCTCCCAAATCAAATATGCCAAGACACTCCTAGAAAAGTATAGAATGTCAAAATGTAAGCCACTTTCAACACTGATGGAGAAAGACTCACAACTTTCTCGATTCCAAGACTCACCTCAAGTAGATGCAACTCTATACAAATACCTCATCGGGAGTCTCATCTACTTGACTTACACTAGACCAGATATATATTTTCCTATAAGTTATCTCTCAAGATTTATGTGGGAACTAAATAAATGTCATTGGATAGTAGTAAATCATGTTTTAAGATATGTTTGAGGTACACTTGAGTATGCTCTAGAGTACAAGAAGAATACTAAATTCTTCTTATAAGGATATACAGACTCGGACTATGTTGGATCTATTGATGACATAAAGTCAATGTCAGGATACATATTTCATCTTGGATCTAGACCAATTTCATGGATTAGTAAGAAGCAAATAGTTGTTGTTCTTGCATCCACTAAAGTAGAATATCATGCCACATGTGGAGTTATGTGTGAAGTGATATGGTTACATCACATACTAGAAAATATAGGTTATAAATAAAAGAATCCTTCATTCACTATGACAATCAAGGTGTTAAAACTTTTTAAGAATCCTTTTTATCATGAAAGGATAGAACACATAGAGGTAAAATGTCACTACATTTGAGAACAAATTTTAAACCATCATATCTAGCTCCAGTACTACCCTACAAATACACAAATAGCAAATATACTTACCAAATCTCTTGGGAAAGTTAAATTTGAACTATTCAAGGAGTACATTTGTAGAAATTATGTAATAAGGGGGGGGGGGGGGGAATGACAGCTCACTCCTCTAGAACCATCATGACAACACTTACGTAGCTATCATAATAGACAAACATGGATGAACCCTGAGACCTCCAAACAACACTTGCCATGCTGGAATAAAAGCGCATAAGATATTTCATTATTTTGAGAAATAAGGAAAATAATCTAGACTAGACGCCAACTCAGTGGGCTTGCTATAACAACCTAGTTCGATGCTTCCAGAAATCTCCATAACTATGGTATAAATTAGCATTTATAATATGTATATTACCCTATTTGTATCAATGAAAAACATTTTCAGTTTGCTAAGCAGATATAAAAGAAGATATTCAAATTAATATTTAGAATAGAAAAGAAAATCTTGAAACTGTACTTGTTGCTAAAGAATTTGTATTGTATAGGAATGTCGTGGTTTTAAAATGTTAATTTCCATATTATATTATTTAAAGAAAATAACTAACGTTTTAAACATCATTCCCTATGAGGCATTTTGTCTTTTGCATAGTTTATTCCTTCCTTTGGAGAGTTTCATTCCAAGCAGCTACCAGCTACTAATAAAGAAACGATACATACCAGTGCACCCAAAAAAAAAGTGAGAAAGAAAGAAAAAGAATAATATACCCCTATTTCATGGAATGAAAAAAATACTCTCCTGGCGAAACATAAAACAAAACAAGGTGCTCATCCTTTGTGTTATGATTGAGATGGAAAGCAGAGCAGATAGGGAAGTTTAACTTTCTACTTGGTAATTTATCAAATAGGGCACCTTGTGATTTTAGTAGTGTCTAATAAATTGCCTTGGAAAACTCTTCCATGGATGTTTATTTTTCTTGCTACTTTCTTATTAATTCCACAGACTAGAATCTACCATTGATTCTATTAGACCAGTAAGATTTTTCCAAGCCCATGTAACTTGTAGAAGGTCAAAGGTGTTTTATGACTGTAAGAAATTTCCATTAGTGATTCAGCCACAAGGCAATCCAATCCATGATATCCACATTTGATTTAAGCATGTTGTTTCAAAGCTGTGAGATTAAACAGAGCATAAAGAACAAGAAAATAAAAAACAAACTTCAACAGATTGTTATAGCAATGCTAAAAACAAGAATTTTTTCATTTTCTTGAATTTCTTGATCTTCTTTTTCTTGTACATTCCAATGCTGCCCCTGAGGTGTCTATAATTATAATGTGAAAGCAAATAAAATTGAAAATAAATTGATTGTTTAACTGCATCTAACTAAGTCTAAACTAATCCTCAACTGTTACTGCATGCAAGTTGAGTAAGGAGTAAGGTTGCTTGTTTAATTGGTTGAACTAATTGATCTCTAACTGTTTGTTAACTATTGTGCATGCATGAGAAGGAGGGAGGTGGAACAGGCAATTAGACTGAAGTGGAGAAATTATCTCTTGTTCATCTTTAGTTTTTAACACTCTCCCTTAATTTCTACCACTAACAACTTTAGCATTTACAATGCCTAAATTTTGTCTTAGATAATCAAGGGTCTCCTTTGCTAATGCCTTTGTGAATATATCTGAAAATTGATCTTCAGATCTGTAGAATTCTAGATGGATTTCTCCATTGTTCACTAACTCTCTGATAAAGTGAAATCTTGTATCAATATGCTTGCTTCTCTTGTGAAAAACATGATTTTTTGATAATGTAATTGTTGATTTGTTGTCACAAAAGATTGGTGTTGACTCATTTTGTGCTTGTAATAAATCTTTCAATATTCTCTTCATCCAAGTTGCTTGACATGCTACTGATGTGGCTGCTACATACTCTGCTTCAGCTGATGAAAGTGTCACTATAAGTTGCTTTTTGGATGCCCATGTGACCACACCTGTTCCTAAAAGAAAGGCATGTCCAGAAGTACTCTTCATGTCATCAATGCTACCTACAAAATCACTATCAGTATATCCAATCAAACTAAAATCTTTAGTTGTAGAATATAAAATTTCATATTCAGTAGTTCCTGCCACATATCTCAATATCCTCTTTCCAACTTGCCAATGTGAGTCTTTTGGTGACTGCATGAATCTAGAGATTAAACTGACCCCATACATGATATCTGGTCTTGTAGATGTAAGATACATCAAACTGCCAACTAGTCTTTTGAATGTTGTAGAATCCACATTAGACCCTTGGTCTTCTTTGCTAAGTTTGGTCCCTATAGCAATTGGTGTAGGTGCTAGTTTACAATTCAGCATCTTAAATCTTCTTAACACATCCTTTGCATATTTAGTTTGACAAATAAATATTCCTTTCTTTGATTGTACAACTTCTATGCCCAAAAAATACTTCATTAATCCCAAATCTGTAATTTCAAAATCTTTCTTCATTGCTGATTTAAATGTGTCTACAGATAAATTTCTAGTGAAAATCAAATCATCAACATACAAACACACAATCAAAATCTGACCTTCTTTGTTGATTTTTGTCTACAAAGTAAGTTCACTATTTCTTCTACTAAATCCATTGTTTGTCATGTATGAATCAATCCTGTTATACCATGCTCTTAGTGCTTGCTTGAGACCATAAAGGGCCTTCTTCAATCTGTAGAATTTTTCTTCATGTCCTTGCACTTCATAACCTGGTGGTTGTTTCACATACACTTCTTCATCTAGGAAACCATCCAAGAATGTTGATTTGACATCCATTTGATATACATACCAAATATTTTGAGTAGCTATTGCTAAAATCATTCTAATAGTATCAAGTCTAGCAATTGGAGAAAATGTTTTATTATAATCAACTCCATGTTCTTGTGCAAAACCTTTTGCTACTAACCTTGCCTTTTGCTTTTCAACATTTCCTTCTACATCAAATTTAGTCTTATAAACCCATTTGACTCCTATACAATCCTTACCTTCAGGTAGATTAGTTAGATCCCATGTTTGAATTCTTTCAATGGCATTCATCTCTTCATCCATTGCTTTTATCCAATGTTCCTCATTAACCACTTCTTCATAATACATACGATCATGAGTGAAAAGAACAAAATTTGAACACAAATCTAACTTCTCTTATTCTTGATTATAAATCTCATTCAAGTTTCTCATTTTCTTATCTATAAATCTTGATCTTAAAGTAGCAAGAGTTGGATCTGATTCATCACTTGTGAATTTGGAGTAGGATGACATGCATGACCAGATGATTCACCTTGTTCATACCTCCTAGGTGTACTTATTGGAGTGTTTTTTCTTGCTTGTGGAGAGGATTGATCACCTTGCAAATTTTGTTCTTTAGATTCTTCTTCATTCTATGGAATTGGTGCTCCAATTATGATGGTGCTACCATCCCATGCTTCTTCCTTAAATTCAACATCTCTGCTAATAATCACTTGCTTTGAAATAGGGTTATAAAACTTATAAGCCTTTGATTCTTAACTATAGCCAATAAAAATGCATTTCTCACCTCTATCATCAAGTTTTCTTTTCAATTTAGATGATATAAGAGAATATGCTATACAACCAAAAATTCTGAAATGATGTACACTATGTTTCTTACCACTCCACACTTCTTCTGGAATTCGATCTTTGACACTCTTTGTTGGGCTTCTATTTAGAATATATACTACACATGATACTGCTTCTACCCAATATTCATTTGACAAGTGTTTGGCCTTTAACATGCTTCTTGTCATTTCCATGATTGTTCTATTCTTTCTTTCTGCTACACCATTATGCTGTGGTGTGTACCTTGTAGTCAATTGCCTTTTAATGCCATGATATCTACAAAAATCTTGAAATTCATTAGACATATATTCACCTCCTCTATCTGATCTAAGTACCTTGATATAATGGCCACTCTGCTTTTCAACCATTGCCTTGAAATCTTTAAACTTTCCAAAAGCTTCAGACTTATTTTTGAGAAAATATATCCACGTCTTTCTGCTAAAGTCATCAATGAAGGTTATAAAATAAGTGCTACCTCCAAGTGATGTAATTTGCATTGGTCCACATAAATCACTATGGACTAGTTCCAATATTACCTTTGCTCTATATGAGTCTCCTACTGGAAAGCTCTCTCTATGTTGTTTTGCCAGAATACAACTGTCACATGAACTTCCTAGCTGTTCTATTGGTGGTAATCCCTTCACCATATTTTTCTTCTGTAACAAATTCAAACCTCTAAAATGTAAATGTCCATACCTTATGTGTCATAGCCATGATTGGTCTAGATGCATGGTTTTGAAGTGGGCTTCCTCTTCTCCTTGGATGCACTGAATTCAAAGAGAGAACATCTAATTCTTGGTCATGTCCACTTTTCCTATCAACCTATCACTTGGAAACTTGTCTAGTAGTGTGCAAACATTATCCATAAAAGATACTCTGTAACCTTTCTGTACTAACTGTCCAACACTCATAAGATTATGCTTTAGTCTAGGTACAAAATAAACATCAGGTATAAATCTTCTTTCACCATTTTTTGCAAAAACATTTATTACTCCTTTACCCATTACATCCACTTTGATATCATTTCCTAATTACACTTCAAATTTTACATAATCATCAAGACTAGCAAAGAATTCTTTATTCCCTGTCATATGATTACTGCATCCACTATCTAAGAACCAAATATCTCTAGCTTTTTCTTGAGTAACATCACAAGTGAGAAATAAGATTCCGAGATTAGAACTAGATTCACCTAGATTAGAACTAGATTCATTTATGTAATTAGCATTTTATTTGTCCACATATCCTTGTTTCCTTCTATAGTCACTTGCATCATGTCCATTTTTTTTGTAGTAATAACATTGAATATTTGATTTATCAAACCTCTGTGAACTTTGCTAGAAGTGATTGTTGCCATGTCCTCTATTGCTATAGTTTTGATTACTATTTTCACCTTGATCTGGATTGTTCCTTACAGTTCTGCCTCTGCCTCTTCCTATGAAGTTTGACCTTACTCTTCCTCTTCCTCTGTCGAATGATACCTGTGACTTGAAAGCATTCTCAAGAGAAGTATTGTTATTCCTATTCATTCTAGATTCATGTGTTAACAAAGAACCCATTAATTCATCCACTGATAACTATTCCAAATCCTTGGTTTCCTCAATAGCTACAACTATTGCATCAAATTTACTGGATAAATTCCTAAGAATTTTTTCTATGATCTTCTGATCCGTTATAGTTTCTCCATTAGATCTAGTTTGATTCACTATATTCAACACTTGACCCATAAACTGATCTATTGAATCTGAATCGTTCATTTGCATATATTCAGAACTTCACCTAAGAGATTGCAATTTATCAATTTTTACGTTTCTATTACCTTTATAGGTAGTCTCCAAGATTTTCCATGCCGATCTAGATCTCGTTGCTGCTGCAACTCTGGAAAAATTAGATTCATCCAATGCCTATTGGATTAGAAATAAAGCTTTTGCATCTTTTTTGCTATTCTCTTTAAGCTCTTCCTTTTGTGCTCAATTTAATGCCTAATGGGCAACCTCATCCTGCAGTTCTACAAAATCACTCTCTACCAAATCCCAAACTTCTTGTGAGCTAAACAATGTTCTCATTTTAATTGCCCAAAAATTGTAATTCTTACTATTAAAGACTGGAATTTGAGGCTGAGAAATACTATTATTCGTTGCCATGTCAATCGCTAAAGTGACTAAATCAACAGTGGCTGCAAGGAGGATTGAAGCACACTTCTTCATTGTGCTTCTTCTTCAGTCGTCCAGTTGTTTCAATGAGTCTTCCCACTAACTCACTACGTGCTTGTTGCGCTGACCAGTTGGATTACGTCTTCTTTATTGCACTGAATGGTTTGAGTTTTTGCGAACACCCTTTCCCTTTACAAAGGTTTTTTTTTTCTTTTTTGAGAAATGTATTTTCTTGCTCGTGGTAGTTGTATGTAAAATTGAGCTTATAGCTGTAGCTATACAATGATTTACACAAGCACTTTGCTACGCTCTTGCCTAGAGTCTGCGATCGCTTCTCCCTTCATGGCTAACTGCTGTTGTGTTGACCTGCCTGGGTTGACTACGCTTCACCAAATGCCAAACTGACTATGTGCTTTGCCTTCACATGACCTATCGGGTCTTTTCTCCTTCAGCTCTGCGACGTCGATCCAGATGAAGACAAAGGCTCTTCTCTCCCAGGGTTCGCCGCTTTCTCCTTGCGGGTTTCTTGGTTGTATTGGCTCATTCTAAATCTCAAAGACTTGTCTGGATCTGATACCAATTTATGAGATTAAACAGAGCATAAAAAACAAGAAAATAAAAAATAGACTTCAATATATTGCTACGGCAATGCTAAAAACAAGAATTTTTTGATTTTCTTGAATTTCTTGTACATTCCAATGATGTGCCCAAGGCGTCTATAAATAAAATGTGAAAACAAATCAAACTGAAAATAAATTGATTGTTTAACTGCATCTAATTAAGTCTAAACTAATCCTCAACTGCTACTGCATGCAAGCTGAGCAAGGAGTAAGGCTGCTTGTTTAACTGATTGAACTAACTGATATATATGTGTGTGTGTGTCTGTGTGTGTGTGTGTGTGTGTGTGTGTGTGTGTGTGTGTGTGTGTGTGTTTGTTAACTTTTGTGCATGCATGAGGAGGGAGGTGGAACATGCAGTTAGACTGAAGTGGAGAAATTATTTCTTGTTCATCTTCAATTTCTAACAAAAGCATCAAGGACATCCGCGGCTGCATTTGCAGTCATATATATATATGTTTGTTAACTTTTGTGCATGCATGAGGAGGGAGGTGGAACATGCAGTTAGACTGAAGTGGAGAAATTATTTCTTGTTCATCTTCATTTTCTAACAAAAGCGTCAAGGACATCCGCAGCTGCATTTGGGCTGCAAATGCAAATGAATATGAACAAGAAATAATTTCTCCACTTCAGTCTAACTGCATGTTCCACCTCCCTCCTCATGCATGCACACAAGTTAACAAACATATATATATATATATATATATATATATATATATATATATATATATATATATATATAAATATATGGAAATTGTGACGAAATTTCGCAAATATGCTTAAATGGTTCAGAGAATTTCGTACAACGATACTTGTCTGCATCTTATGAGAAGACTTGCCCTGTTTACGATAACCATGGAACACTGTCCACTACAAAAGTAAGTTATTATTAGATTTCGATGACGTGTTTTGATTGGAGTCTAACTGTCGCAGAATTGAGACAAAGTGAGAGGGAGGATATTCATGCAATTTCTAGGCTACCCGTGGAGCTGGAAATGGCGGGAGGCTAATTTTATTATATTTTGTTGAGATTCACTCACACCATGTCCAGCTCCACAGGTAGCCTTGAAACTGCATGGATATCGTGCCTCGCAATTAGTCCCAATTCTGTGACAATTAGACAGTCGAATCGAAAACACACCATGCAAATTCAATACAAACCAGCGTTTGGGCTCATCGTAATTAGGATCAGCCTTCTGATTGAATAACGTGTCTGATACTGTCAAAACTCCAACCGATTTAAAGTATAAGAAAGCGAATTTGTGGGACACATGAAGATATGTTAATATGGTAACTCAGGGGAAGAAATAGAAACAGAGATTTTATGGATAGAAGTGAAACCACATTAATTTTAGTGTTCCTTAAATAAGTTTTGCAATCAATGGTGGTTTTTTTTTTTGGTTATGTTTATAATTATCTGCTTCTCTGTGTATCATTCTTCATGCAAATGAGGATATCTCGATTTTTCTCTTAATTTAATAACACCATCATTAAGACATTAACTTCACACTAACCGAACGTTTTGCCTGAGTTAGAATGTTTACCGCCAATCCATACATTTTAAATATGGGAACTACTAGGTGGGAAGTGGCACTGGACTAAACATCAAAACGCAGCTGCAGAAGAAATTAAAATTCGTAGAGGAATGTGATTTATGAAAAAGCACTGGATGTGAAGCATCTCCGAACGGTGGTTACTCTAATATTTTTGTTTTTTAATATTTTTAAAATAAATAGCGAATAATATATTAGTAATAATTATAGGAAGGAGGTATAATGCAAACAATTATAAAGTAAAAGAAGCCTCTTGTTAATTGTTCTGAGAAAGGAGGTTTAATATAAATAAGAATTTATAAAAAGCTGTTAAATATTTTAATTAAATGTTACATAATGTTATTAATAAATTATGTTTATTTTTTTAGTAGTGTTTGAATATTAAAAATTATTGTTTTGTTTCAAATTATATAATACAAATAAAGAAATAATAAGAAATAAAATATGTATAAAAATGTAAAAAAATAATTTAAAAAAAAATATATTTTAAATTTTTTAAATTATAGTTTGTTATATTCCTAAAAGATTGTAACATATTTTATATTCAACATCTGCTTTTATGAAAAACTATTTCTTGATTAAGGTAGTAAAAATAATACAAATTTAAAATATGTTAAAAGATATACTAATAATAAATTATTTAATGAAGTATAATAATACTATGAAAAAATTATCTTATTTACATGATAATCTTTTTAATTATCTTGACAACATTTATTGAGTTAGAAAACCTGCAACAAGTGACAAGAATTAAATTCTATTGAAATGTGTTATTATACTTTTAACCCTTTTTTCTTTGATTTCAAAAAAATAAAAATAACTTGAAATATTATTTTGAGTTGATAACAAATTAATGGAATTTATGCATACACATTAAAAAGCAAAGGTAAAAAAAGATAATTGGAGTCAAATGTAGCAAAATTAATATTTACAAAATAGACATGACACCACGATAAAAGGAACTTGTGTCATTGATTTAATTTATTTATCACTCATTTTCCATATTTGCCATCTAGTCATCAACAAGCTAACACATCCCTACTATCACCTTCAGATCTTGTAATGCAATTACACCAATGTATACCACACATCAAAAATAGAAAAACATGATTATAATCATTCTCTAACATCTAATGTGAACCTTGGATCAGAAGCAAAAGACAAGGTTCATTTATTTATTACAATAAAAAACTAAGCACATTCTCTATATATTAAAAAGTGATGAAAATTATCTATAGAAAAAAAGGCTTGTGTGCATAAAATTATCATTTACATATGCTTTCAACATGATAACAAACTATTTATGATAGATTATGCCCTCATATATGTACTTATTATTTTTTATTTAATACATAGTTCCCCTTTTATATATAGTATTTTATATTATATTATTTATTATTATTTATGTTATGTTCATGTTTTTTATGCATTACTTATCATGATTATTATGTTAGTTGTTTCACGTTCTTCATCCCATATATATGTATATATACATTTAGAGACATATATATGCACATTTGTGTGTGTATATATGATTATCGTGTTCAATTTATATATCTTCATATGTTTACATCATGTGTATACAT
The DNA here is from genome assembly GCA_037957365.1 of Torreya grandis. Classification (NCBI taxonomy): domain Eukaryota; kingdom Viridiplantae; phylum Streptophyta; class Pinopsida; order Cupressales; family Taxaceae; genus Torreya; species Torreya grandis. The sequence goes on along the minus strand of JARHVA010000285.1, from coordinate 1,815,806 downwards.
ATATGTTTTTATATTCTTGTTATATTTTATATCATGTTTAATTTACTTATCTTCATATATTTATATCGTGTGTGTTTATGTGTATCTATCAAGGAGTGAAACATTCTTGTTATATTTTATATCATGTTCAATTTATTTATATTTTTTTATACTTATTTTATATGTGTGTGTGTGTTATATACGATGTAAACATATAAAGATAAGTAAATTGAACATGATACTCTCTCTCTCTCTCTCTCCCTCTCTCTCTCTCTCGTCTTTATCTTTTCTTTGTGTGTATAATTTTCATACATTTATATTAGTTTCAATTTTTATTCCTTCATATGTTGACATCATATATTCTTATAGTGATATAATATACTTTGATTTCCATGCATCTTCCAAATTCTTTCTTATAACTGCATTGCTTATCTATCTCATGTTATTTCATATTTGAGTTTTCCTTTTTTTTTTAAACATCCATCATTTTTCAAACTATAATTCCTTACACTTAATTTTTTTTCATGCTTTTGATGTAATTTCATTGCTTAATGTATTTTCCATATATAAGAATTTCTCAATAGTTAGCATATGTTTTCATACACATTTTTAGGATTGTATATATATAATATTCATAATCATTAAAAAATTGTATGATTCATATTTATAGTAAGGAGGCCCTCACTTAATGATAAATAAAGTTCTAATTCAAATTTATTTAGCTACCTATTTTGATAAGATGATAAATACTTTAATAAATTTACTACATATTAAATATGAAAAAAGTATATTATTATAGTTAATTTTTATATTTATTATTTATTATTTTTCAAGGCTCATCATTTTAAATTTGAAGGATAAAAATCAACCACATACCTTTTAATATATCTTCTATATGTTTTAATTTTAAAGTGACACTGATGCTACCTAGTTTGTGGTAAAATATACACATTAAATTTCAGCCAAATTTAGTATTGCAAAATGGCCCAATCACTTTTATGTTATTGTTATTTATGTTAGATTTGTATAGTTTTTTATGTATATAAATTCAACCTAAATCTATGGCACTCTAGATAACATTCAAATCCCAAATCCCTCTTTTAAGATCCCCAAGACAAAACTCATTCTATCTTTTTAACCCTTCGGTCTTTAGCAAAGACTACATCGTACATTATTTTAATATTTTTTCTCCTTATTTATGTAATAGATTGTTTTTTTTTTTTTTTAATTTTTTATTCTCCTAATGAACTTAATATACATGATAATATTGAGAAATTTAAATTTAAATTTATTTATATTTACAAAATTAATGAATCATTCAAATACAAAAGCACTATTTATTAGAAATATAATATTGAACATATTCTTCCTACGTTAAACATATATTTTTAATCCATATTTTTAATTATTTTATTATTATAATGTAAGGTTTGACTATTATAAAATATATTTGGAAACACTAGTTACATAAATCATTATGCATGCCTTCAATCTAATTTTTTAATAACTTATTAAAACATTCATTTATTGAATGTACACAATAAATTTAACGTTCAAATTGATGGGAGATAAACACAAAGAAAAATCAAATGAGTGAGTTTAAAGAATCATATATTTATCACAAATGATTGATACAATTATCTTAAATCAAGTTCATGATATTGAGAATAGTTTTTGATTAAATTGAAATTGAGCGGCATGATATTCATGCAATTTCTAGGCTACCCGTGGAGCTGGAAATGACGGGAGGCTAGCTCTATTATGTTCTGCAGAGATTCACTCACACCATGTCCACAGGTAGCCTTGAAACTGCATGGATATCATGCCTCGCAATGATTCCCAATTCTGTGACAACAGAACATTTCAATCGAAAACACACCATGCAAATTCAATACCAGCCAGCGTTTCAGCTCATCGTAATTAGGATCAGCCTTCGGATGGCATAACGCGTCTGATACTGCCAAAACTCCAACCGATTTAAAGTATAAGAAAGCGAATTTGTGGGAGACATGAAGATATGTAAATATGGTAACTCGGGGGAAGAAATAGAAACAGAGATTTTATGGATAGAAGTGAAATCACATTAATTTTACTGTTCCTTATATAAGGTTTGCAATCAATGGATGTTTTTAATTTTTTGGTTATGTTTATAATTATCTTCTTCCCTGTGTATCATTCTTCGTGCACTATATTTGCACATAATTAGGATTTTTCGATTTTTATTTTAATTTAATAACCATCGTTAAGACATTTACTTCACACTAACCGAATGTTTTGCCTGACTTAGAATGTTTACCGCCAATCCATACATTATAATTGTGGGAACTAGTAGGTGGGAAGTGGCACTGGACTAAACATCAACACAGCTGCAGAAGAAATTAAAATTCGTATAGGAATGTGATTTATGAAAAAGCACTGGAGGTGCAGTATCTCCGAACGGTGGTTACTCTAATAATATTGTTTTTTAATGTTTTTAAAATAAATAGTTAATGATATATTACTAATAATTGTAGGAAGGAGGTATATTGCAAACAATTATAAAGTAAAAGAAGCCTTTTGTTAATTGTTCTGAGGAGACAGGAAGTGAAACATGAATTGAAATTTATGGAAAGCTGTTAAATATTTTAATTAAATGTTATATAATGTAATCAATAAATTATATGTTTTCTGTTAAATATTTTAAGTAAATGTTATATAATGTAATCAATTATTATATTAAACATATATTGATAGTGTTTAAATATTAAAAATTATTGTTTTATTTTAATTATATAATATAAATAAAGAAATAATAACAAATAAATATGAATAAAAATATAAAAAATAATTAAAAAAATTGATTTTCAATTTTTGAAACTATAATTTGTCATATTCCTAAAAAATTGTAACACATTCTATAATAAATATCTTCTTTTAGGAGAAACTACTTGATAAAGGTAGCAAAAATAATATAAACATAAAATATATTAAAAGATATGCCAATAATAAATAATTTAATAAAATATAATAACAATATGTAATAATTGTCTTATTTACATGATAATATTTTTAATTATCTTGACAATATTTATTGAGTCAAAAAACCTGCAACAAACGATAACAATTAAATTTTATTGAAGTGTGTTATTATAATTTTCCATTTGTTTTATAATTTCAAAAAATAATTAAAATTTGAAGTATTATTTTAAGTTAATAACAAATTAAAGGAATTTATGCATCATTACACATTAAAATACAGTGGTGGAAAAAGATCATTGGGGTCTAGTGTAACAAAATTAGTATTTATAAAACATACATGACACCATGATAAAAGAAATGCATGTCATTGATTTAACTTATTCATCACTCATCTTTCATATTTTCCATCTAGTCACCAAAAAGCTAACACATCCCTACCATTACCTTCAAATCTTGTGATACAATTGTGCCAATGTATGCCACACATCCAAAATATAAAAACATTGTCATAATCATTCTTTAACATCTAATATAAACCTTTGATTACTTAAAAAACATAAAGTTCATTTATTTATTGAAATAAAAAAGTAAGCACATTCTCTGTATATTAGGAAATGATGAAAAATATCTATTAAAAAGGCTTAGGTACATAAAATTGTGATCTACTTATGCTTTCAACATGATAACAAATTATCTATGATAGATTATGCCCTCATATAATTACATATTATTATTATTTTAATACATATTTCCTCTTTTTATTTATATTATTTATTTATTATTATTTATGTTATGTTCATTTTTTTATGCATTATTTATCATGATTATTATGTTAGTAATTTTATGTCTTTCATTCCATATATAGATATATACACACATAGAAACAAATATATGCACATACATGTGTGTATGATTATTGTGTTTAATTTACTTATCTTCATATTTTTATATCGTATATATACATATATGCTCATATGTTCTTCTTATATTTTATATCACATTCAATTTATTTATCTTCATATCTTTACATCGTGTGTGTTTGTTTATCAAGAAGTGAAACATTCTTGTTATATTTTATATCATGTTAAATTTACTTATGTTTTTATATACTTTCTTTATATATGTGTTATATACAATTTAAACATATTAAAATAACTAAATTGAACATAATAATCATATGTGTGTATGTGTGTGTATACTTATGTTTTTGTTATATTTTATATCATGTTCAATTTATTTGTCTTTATCCTTTTTTCATGCGTGTAATTTTCATATATTTATATTATTTTCAAAAAAATTATCTTCATAAGTTTACATCATATATTATTGTAATGATTTAATATGATTTGAGTTCCATGCATCTTCCATATTCTTTCTTATAATTACATTGCTTATCTACCTCATGTCATTTTATGTTTGAGTTTTGCCCTTTTTGTAACGTCCATCATTATGCAGGCTATGATTCCTTATGTTTAATTTCTTTTCATGATCCTAATATATTTTTATTGATTAATGTATTTTTCATATATATATATATATATATATATATATATATATATATATATATATATATATATATATATATATATAAGATTGAATACTTATTTCCAAATAACCCATTTATTATAACATTAACTCCTAATAACTCGATGATTCATGTTTATACTAAGGAGGCTCTCACTTAATGATAAATAGAGTTCTAATTCAAATCTACTTAACTACCTTTATTAATGATATGATAAATACTTTAAAAAATTGCTACATATTAAATATGAACAAAGCATATTGTTATAATTTATTTACATATCTATCATTTACTGTTTTTCAAACCAACCAATATCTCTTTAAGAAAATTATTTTTCAATTTCCAAGGCTAATCATTTTAAGTTCAAAGGATAAAAATCAACCACATAATTTTTTTTTTCCCTTATGATTCTCTTTTGAATTGACAACGATGCTACCTAGTTTTTGGCAAAGTATACACATCGAATTTCAGCCAAATTTAGTATCCCAAAATGGCCTAATCACTTTTATATTATTTTTATTTATGTTTGATTTTTATATTTTTTTATGTGTATAAATTCAACCTAAATCAATGGTACTCTAGTTAACATTCAAATCCCAAATACCTCTTTCAAGATCATTCTATCTTTTTTAACCCTTTAGTCCTCTGCATAGGCTATATTGTACATTATTTTAATATTTTGTCCCTCTTTATTTAGTAGATTCATTTTATTTATTTTCTGAAATTTTTATTCTGGTAATGAACTTAATATACATAATAATATTGAGAAATTTAAAATTTAAATTTAAATCTATTTATAATTATAAATTTTTTTAATCATTCAAATACAAAATCACTATTTGTTAATAATATAATATTGAACATATTCTTCTTACCTTAGAAACATATAATTTTATTCAATATTTCTAATTATTTTGTTATTATAATTTAGGGTTTAACTACTATAAAATATATTTGTAGACACTAGTTACATAAATCATTATGCATGCTTTCTATCTAGTTTTCTTAGTAACATATAGAAACGATTCATTAATTGAATGTACACAATAAATGTAACATTCAAATGGAAGGGAGATAATCACGAAGAAAAATCAGATAAGTAAATTTAAAAAATTATATATTTATTACAAATGCATGATACACTTGTCTTAAGTGAAGTTTATAATATTGAAAATAGTTTTTGATTAAATTGAAATTTCTTATCAAAATTTACTTTTACTCTAGCTACATATTTTCAAGTTCAAATTTAAATTATCATTATTTTATTTCTATTTATATTTAGTTTTTAATTTTATTTTTATAAATAATTCAACCTAAATTTAGTAATGCCAATACTCTGGTTGACATTCAATGTTAAAATATTTTTTAAAACTCCCTCAGACGATATTTCATGTACCTTTATAAGCCTATAGTCCCCCACATAAGCTATGTTGTGCAGTCTTTTCAATTTTTTTCTATCTTCTCATTTAATGGAGGAGTTGTTTTGGTTATTTGTTAATTTTATGATTATATTTGTTGAATGTTATCACACATAATATATTTTAAAATTGATGTGAATCATTTAGACACCAAAACATGATTGATTATAAATTTAACACTCAACATATTTTTTCATCAAAAATATATCCTTTTATTTCAAAATTCTTAATGGTTTCCTTATTCTATTATATAAAGATTAATTGTTAAGGGCCACTAGTCACACAAATCCTTATGTAGATCAAGACTGTGGTTTCCTTAAAAATATAAGGAAAAGATTTAATTATTCTATGTATAAAAATATATAAATTAAAGATATAAAATCAAAAATTAAAATCAAATAAAATCACTTATAAAATTACAAATAAAAATACTAAAATTTGAAAAATAATTTGAAAAAATATTAAAGAAATATATATAATTTAAGATAATAAAATATATATTTAAAATCATTTGAGTGAAGAGTTTTTTTTTTTTTTTTTTTCTTTTCTTTCTTCTGTTGATATATAAAAGATCAAAAGAGAACCTAAAAGTTTTTAAAAAAAATTAAACAACAATTGTTACATCAATCTTTAAAATTATATTTTTAACAATTTAATAAATGGGTCAATTTGCTTTATACTAATGTTGTGAAATTTAAATTTGAAATCACTTATAAATACAAAAGTTTAATTTTAATTGAATATTTAGACACAAGAGCACTCTTGATTAGAAATATAACATTGAAAATATTTTTAATTTCATTAGTGGAATATTTTCTTATTCTAAATTTTTATTTATCTAATTATTATATTGTGTAGATTTTGATTGTTAGAGGGCATGTTCAAGGACACTGCTTACACAAATCATTGTGTACCTTCTTAATCTAGTTTCTTTGATAAACTTAGGAAAATATTCAACTATTGCATGTACACAATAAATGTAGCATAAATTAAGGGAAGAAAAGAGAAGAGAGGAAATGATTGAGTAAATTTAGATATTCATATTTGTATTAAAAACTCTTTATTAGAATTAAATTTGTAGGCTTGGACACTTGTCTTGGGTGAAGTGTAAGGTATTAAACATATTCTCCCATAAGATCAAACTTTATTGATAATAATAGTCTTTATTTTAGTTATACTTTTTCAAGTTGAAATTTTAATACATCTTCTCTAATAATCTACATCAATATTTTAGACTTTCTATTCATATATATTTTTTGTTTAATCTATTATTTAAACATTGTTATCTTATTATAATTATATTATAATATATAGAAAAAACCATAATGATTATTATTATTATTATTATTATTATTATTATTATTATTATTATTATTATTATTATTATTATTATATTGAAAAACATTTTTCTAATATAACAAATAACATTTCTTGAATTAACATTTTGAGCCACTCTATTAGCATTCCTCTAAAGATATGATAGTGTAGCCCTCTAGAACCATCATTACAACACTTACATAGATGTCATAACGGATCAACATGGATGAATCCTGAGACCTCCAAACAACACTTTCCATGTTGGAATAGCAGCACATAAGATATTTCATTATTTTGAGAAATAAGGAAAATATTCTAGACTAGTCACCAACTCAGCAGGCTTGCTAGGATAGCCTAGTTCGACGCTTCTAGAAATCTCCATCACTATGTATAAATTAGCATGTATACTATCCTATTTGTATCAATGAAAAACATTTTTAGTTTGTTAAGAATTGGTATCAGAGCTAGGTGCATTAACTTGGGAGAAAACATTAGTAGCATGAGCAGATCATTGGAAGACGGAGCAGTGATGTAAAGGAAAATCCAAAGAGAGCATTGACAGTAGATTGAGGGAGTGTTTGATGCAGGAATTTGAGAGCTAGACATGCAGATTGATTTAGTAAAACATAGCAGTTGACCTCATAAGAGTGAAGCACTACACCCATTTATATAACACCAAGTATCAGAGCTTTGAGTGGCATGGAAGTTGACAAGGTGGTTAAAGGAATAGCCAAACCTGTAGCATATGCTTATGGTCAAAATACCTATACTATTTAGAAAATAAGTAAGAAGGGATGCATTCAAAACTGAAGCCTAGGAGAATACATCCTCTAATTAACATCTACCTAATAATGTCTAAAGCAGATCACTGATTGCCACAGCAAAAGTCTACATAAGCCTGTAAGAATTGATTTGACTAGAAATAGAATGACTGGAGTAGAATTTCTACCATTGGAGGAGACCATTAGAAGAGAAGGTAGATTGGTTAAGGTATTGAAATCATGATCAAGAAGCACACAAAGTAAGAGCATTGTGAAAGAGTTAAAATTACATAGAATGGTGAATGTCTAGTGTAAAAGAGTGTGCTAGAACATTTGAAAGTAGTAATAAAAACTCAAAGGTGATAGAAAACCACATTTATGAGATTGTTGGTTTCTATTTTGCCCTGCTAAAAGTCCTTCAAAAGTGATAAAATCTTCAATTTGATGAAATAATCCACAAAGGTCCTATGGACTACTTCTTGTTTGACATATGCTACCAAACCAAGAAAATCTAAGCAGAACTCGAAGCCAAATATGATGTTGATATTGAAGATGAGGTTGAACAATCTAGGAAAAATGACCATCTTTTAGCACATCAATATTTTGATTATCTCCTAACTCAACTCTCTCATCAGTAAGACTTGTAACTCTCTTTTATAATAATAAAATAAAATTTTGATTTTATTTTCAATGTCTGCTAAAAAGTTATTTCTATCAAATGCCCAACTTCATAAAGAGACAAATTATTCTATGTGGAAAATGAAGATGCACATCATCCTTCAATTTGAAGGACTATGGGGAATCATGATAGGATATGATCAAGCTCCCACCAATCCTAATGCATGTGCAAAGTATTATAAATATACTGCTAAAGCCTTGATGCTAATCATGCTAAGCATCACTGATGACATCCAACCACATATCAGGGACATTGATGATCCAAACGTAGCATGGGAAAAGTTAGAAACCATATATGAGGCAAAGAATAAGATAAAGATCTTCAATTTATAATTGAGACTTCACACAATCACCATGGACTCTGATGATAAAGTTGAGGAATTATTACATCAAGTGGCTAAAATACAAATGAAATTACTAGCACTTAGTGAGAAGGTAGAATATGATCTCTTTGTTCAGATTACCTTGAGAGCACTACCTTCTAAATTTAGAGTTTTCATCATCACACTAAATGTCACTAAAAAATCAATATCATTTGAAGAGCTCACGAACCTATTACAAAAAGAATAAGCTATCAACTCAGTCCAAGACGAGTTTGAAGATAAAGCTCTTATCTTAAAGAGGAAACAAGGTCAGAAGTCTCGTAAAGGGCCTTCAAAGAAGCAGCCATAGAAACAACAATAGCAACAACATTATTGACATAAGAAAATCTTAGAAGTTGAATAAATGGTGTCATATATGTCGAGCCAATACTCACAACTTAAACAACTACTAGTATAATGCCTAAAAATAACGGTATACCAGCACATCAGGGTGAAAATATTCTCAAAAATAAAAAATCCATCCCCATTAATGAAAGCAAAAGGGACATCTCACTGCTCAATAAGAAGATATATCTGAAGAAGAGATATCTGATGAACACAAGAACTTGGTACTAGTCTCCCAGACCTTGTAGCCTATAAATAATATCCATTTGATTGATTCTAATGCCACCAAACATATGTCAAGTGATAAGAAGCTATTTGATTCACTGGTAGACCAACCCACTAGAGATCATGTTAGGATCATAGATTATAAAGAGTACATCACAAATGAAATATGAAAAGTTTCCATTCCTCTTAGAATACAAAATGTACACTAACAAATTTATTATGCATTCTTAGACTGACATCTAATCTCTTATCAGTTAGCCAGCTATTGAATAACCATCTAAAGGTGGAGTTTTTTGTTGAAAATCTCATCAAAACTAGCTTGATATCATGAAAAGGTGAAGTTATTGTTAAATCTTTTCTTGAAGACAAATTATTTTCTCTAGATGCTATTTCATCTTCTATAGTAGCATTATCTAACTCAATGGTAGAATCCACTACCCTTTGGCACTAGTAGTATGGTCATTTATCTACTGGTTCATTATATGAGTTAAGTACTAAAATGATGGTACATGGAATTCCAAAGCTATCAAATTCCTTACCTATTTTCCCTAGTTACCTTGTAGGTAAACAACACATGGATCCATTCAAAGGAAGCTCATTTCATGCCAAGAAAGGATTAGAGGTTGTTTAGACTAATCTGTGTGGCCTACTATCTAATTCATTCTCAGGATACAAGTACTTGTACCTATTCATGGATGACTACTCCCAAAAGATGTGGGTGTTCTTCGTGAAGAAGAAGAAGATTGAAGCACTTCATCATTTCCAAATCTTCTATTAGCAGGTTGTGAAGGAGACATGACAACCTCTACTTCACATCTACTCAGATTGAGGGGGGAAATTCATGTCGAAGAAGTTCTTGGCATTCCTAAACATGCAAGGTATAAAAAAATTGATTGATCCCTACATGCCATAGTAGAATGGCATTTTTGAGTAACACAATCATACCATGAAGGAAATGGATCATTGTATGTTATCAACAATAAAGCTAGAGATATGATATCAGGCAAAAATAGTCTAGATATTTGTGTATCTTCTTAATAGGGCACCAATAAAAATTTTAAAGTTGAAAATGCCAGAAGAGGTAGGGAGTGGTAAAAATCCATCTATTTTTCATTTACGATTATTTAATTTTAAAGCATATATACATCTACTAGCTAAAAAGAGGAATAAGCTCGAGTCCAAAATAATCCCATGCATCCTATTGGGCTATAGTAAAACATTGAAGGCATATCATCTTAAGGATCGTGAATCAAGGAAAATCTATGAAAGTAGAGATGTGGTATTTATTGAATCATCCTTTGAGATGTAGAATGGTGAATCAACACCAATCACCTCTTACAAATTACCTCATGATTCAAATAATGAGGAAACTTCAGAGCCATAAGGAGAGTTATATATTTATTTTGGAGAATTAGATCCTCCAGAGCTAGAAGGAGAGCTATCTGTTAATATTAAAGATTTAGAACATCCACTAGATAGTTCTTCACATCTAGCAAATAGTTCTTCACAATAGCAATAGAGTTCTCATCCAAAGTCGGTACTAGGTACTAGCAGAGACACTCATTGATTCAAATTAAGAATGAGGAGTCAGACAAGACATGACGTAAATTTTTCACTCACAAGTATAATTTTTTATAGTTCAAAACCTGATAATGTTCATGAAGCCTTAAATCAACCACAATAGAAGAAAGCAAGAGATGCTAAATATGACTCACTCATGAAGAATAAGACTTGGGAATTGGTTGATCTACCTATAGGAAAGATACCCATAGGCTGAAAATGGGTTTTCAAAACAAAATACAAGGAAGATGGATCCATCAATAAACATAAAACATAGCTAGTAGCAAAGGGATATGCTTAAAAAGAGGGCATTGACTATGAAGAAACTTTTGTCCCCACTGTAAAGATCAAGACCATCAGAGTTGTTTGTTCACTAGCAACATAGAATGGATGGTGAATTCAGTAGATGGATGTCAAAAGTATTTTTATTAATGGTGATCTGAAGGAAGAAGTATACATGACCCAACCAAAAGGATTTATTGATGAAAAACATCCTAAAAAAGTATGTCATCTCATCAAATCACTTTAGGGACTGAAACAACCTCCTAGGGCATGATACACCAAAATAAATGATCACCTTTTGCAACATGGTTTTACTCATAGCCCCTTGGATTCTAAGTTACATATAAAGAAGTTTTGAACAAAACTCATCATTCTTGTTCTATATGTAGATCATCTTGTGATCACAAAAAGTTCATAAGATCAGGTAAATACTGTGAAGATTGACCTCAAAAGATCTTTCGACATGACTGATTTAGGGCTACTACACTATTATCTTAGCTTGGAGATATGGTAGAAACATAATCACATTTTTATCTCCCAGATCAAATATGCCAAGACACTCCTGGAAAAGTATAGAATGTCAAAATGTAAGCCACTTTCAACACTGATGGAGAAAGACTCACAACTTTCTCGATTCCAAGACTCACCTCAAGTAGATGCAACTCTATAGAGATACCTCATTGGGAATCTCATCTACTTGACTTACATTAGACCAGATATATATTTTCCTATAAGTTATCTCTCAAGATTTATTTGGGAACTAAAGAAAAGTCATTGGATAGTAGTAAAGCATGTTTTAAGATATGTCTGAGGTACACTTGAGTATGGTCTAGAGTACAAGAAGAATACTCAATTCTTCTTACAAGGATATGTAGATTTGGACTATGTTGGATCTATTGATGACATAAAGTCAATGTCAGGATACATATTTCATCTTGCATCTGGACCAATTTCAAGGATTAGTAAGAAGCAAACAGTTGTTTCTCTTTCATCCACTAAATCAGAATACCACACCACATGTGGAGTTGTGTGTGAATCGATATGGTTACATAACATACTAGCAAATATGGGTTATAAATAAAAGAAGCCACCCATCATTCATTGTGGCAATCAAGGTGTTAAAACTTGTTAAGATTCATTTTTATCATGAAAGGATAGAACACATAGAGGTAGAATGTCACTACATTCAAGAACAAATTTTAAACCATCATATCTAGCTCTAGTACTACCCTACAAATACACAAATAGAAAATATACTTACCAAATCTCTTGGGAAAGTGAAATTTGAACTATTTAAGGAGTACATTTGTAGAAATAATGTAATAAGGGGGGGAAATGATAGCTCACTTCTCAAGAACCATCATGAAAACTCTTACGCAGCTGTCATAATAGATCAACATGCATGAACCCTGAGGCCTCCAAAAAACACTTGCCATGCTAGAATGGAAGTGCATAAGATATCACATTATTTTGAGAAATAAGGAAAATAATCTAGACTAGTTGCCAACTCAACGGGCTTTCTACAACAACCTAGTTTGACGCTTCCATAAATATCCATAACTGTGTATAAATTAGCATGTATATTATGTATATTACCCTATTTGTATCAATGAAAAAAAAATTCAGTTTGCTAAGAAGATATAAAAGAAGATATTCAAATTAATATTTAGAATAGAAAAGAAAATCTTGAAACTGTACTTGTTGCTAAAGAATTTGTATCGTATAGGAATGTCATGGTTTTGAAATGTTAATTTCCATATTATATTATTTTAAGAAATAACTGACATTTTAAACATCATTCCCTATGAGGCATTTTGTCTGTTGCATAGTTTATTCCTTCCTTTGTAGAGTTTCATTCTAGGTAGCTACCAGCTACTAACAAGGAAAAGATACATACCATGCACCCAAAAAAAAAGTCAGAAAGAAAGAAAAAGAAGAAGACACCCCTATTTCGTGGAATGAAAAAATACTCTACTAGCAAAACATAAAACAAAACAAGGTGCTCATCCTTTGTGTTATGATTGAGATGGAAAGCAGAGTAGACAGCGAAGTTTAACTTTCTACTTGGTAATTCGTCAGATAGGGTACCTTGTGATTTTAGCAGCGTCTAAGAAATTGCCTTGGAAAAATCTACCATGGATGTTTGATTTTCTTGCTACTTTCATATTAATTCCACAGACTAGAATCTACCATTGATTCTGTTAGACCAGTAAGAGTTTTCCAAGCCCGTGTAACTTGTAGAAGGTCAAAGGTGTTTTATCACTATAAGAAATTTCCATTAGTGATTCAGCCACAAGGCATTCCAATTCATGATATACGTATTTGATTTAAGAATGTTGGTTCAAAGCTATGATACTAAACAGAGCATAAAGAACAAGAAAATAAAAAATAGACTTCAATAGATTGCTACAACAATGCTAAAAACAAGATTTTTTTGATTTTCTTGATTTTATTTTTCTTGTACATTCCAATGTTGCGCCCGAGGAATCTATAAATAGAATGTGAAAGCAAATCAAACTAAAAATAGACTAATTGTTTAGCTACATCTAACTAAGTCTAAACTAATCCCCAACTGCTACTGCATGCAAGCTGAGCAAGGAGTAAGGCTGCTTGTTTAACTGATTGAACTAATTGATCTCTAACTATTTGTTAACTTTTGTGCATGCATGAGAAGTAGGGAGGTGAAACAGGCAGTTACACTGAAGTTGAGAAATTATCTCTTGTTCATCTTCAGTTTCTAACACTCCCCCTTAATTTCTACCACTAACAAATTCAGCATTTATAATGCCTAAATTTTGTCTTAGATAATCAAAGGTCTCCTTTGCTAATGCCTTTGTGAATATATCTACCAATTGATCTTCAAATCTAAAGAATTTCAGATGGATTTCTCCATTGTTTACTAACTCTCTGATAAATTGAAATCTTGTATCAATATGCTTGCTCCTTTTATGAAAAACATGATTTTTTGATAATGCAATTGTTGATTTGTTGTCACAAAAGATTGGTGTTGACTCTTTCTGTGCTTGTAATAAATCTTTCAATATTCTCCTCATCCAAGTTGCTTGACATGCTGTTGATGTAGCTGCTACATACTCTACTTTAGTTGATGAAAGTGTCACTATAGGTTGATTTTTGGATGCCCATGTGAGCACACCAGTTCCTAAAAGAAAGGCATGTCCAAAAGTACTCTTCTTGTCATCAATTCTATGTGAAAAATCACTATCAGTATAACCAATCAAACTAAAATCAGTAGTTGTGGAATATAAAATTCCATATTCAGTAGTTCCTGCCACATATCTCAATATCCTCTTTCCAACTTGCCAATGTGAGTCTTTTGGTGACTCCATGAATCTAGAGATTAAACTGAACCCATACATGATATATGGTCTTGTAGATATAAGATACGTCAAACTGCCAACTAGTCTTTTGAATGTTATAGAATCAACATTAGACCCTTGGTCTTCTTTGCTATGTTTGGTCCTTATAGCAACTAGTGTAGGTGCTAGTTTACAATTCAACATCTTAAATCTTCTTAACACATCCTTTGCATATTTAGTTTGACAAATAAATATTCCTTTCTCTAATTGTACAACTTCTATGCCCAAAAAATACTTCATTAATCCCAAATCTATCATTTTAAATTCTTTCTTCATTGCTGATTTAAATGTGTCTACAGACAAATTTCCAGTGAAAATCAAATCATCAACATACAAACACACATTCAAAATCTGACCTTCTTTGTTGATTTTTGTGTACAAAGTAGGCTCACTATTGCTTTTGTTGAATCCATTGTTTGTCATGTATGAATCAATCCTACTATACCATGCTCTTGGTGCTTGCTTCAGACCATAAAGGGCCTTCTTCAATCTGTAGACTTTTTTTTCATGTCCTTGCACTTCATAACCTAGTGGTTGTTTCACATACACTTCTACATCTAGGAAACCATTCAGGAAAATTGATTTGACATCTATTTGATATACATACCAATTATTTTGAGCAGATATTGCTAAAACGATTCTAATAGTATCAAGTCTAGCAGCTGGAGCAAATGTTTCATTATAATCAACTCCATGTTCTTGTGCAAAACCTTTTGCTACTAACCTTGCCTTGTGCTTTTCAACATTTCTATCTGCATCAAATTTAGTCTTATAAACCCATTTGAATCCTATACAATCCTTACCTTTAGGTAGATTAGTTAGATCCCATGTTTGATTTCTTTCAATGGCATTCATCTCTTCATCCATTGCTTTTATCCAATGTTCCTCATTAACTGCTTCTTCATAATACATAGGATGATGAGTGAAAAGAGCAAAATTTGAACACAAATCTAACTTCTCTTCTTCTTGATTATAAATTTCATTCAAGTTTCTCATTTTCTTACCTTTAAAACTTGATCTTAAAGTAGCAAGAGTTGGATCTAATTCATCACTTACTTGTGAATTTGGACTAGGATGACATGCATGACCAGATGATTCACCTTGTTCATACCTCCTAGGTGTACGTATTGAAGTGCTTGTTCTTGCTTGCGGAGAGGATTAATCACCTTGAAATTTTTTTCTTTAGATTCTTCTTCATTCTGTGAAATTGGTGCTCCAATTGTGATGGTACTACCATCCCATGCTTCTCCTCCCTTAAATTCAACATCTCTGCTAATAATCACTTGCTTTGAAATAGGGCTATACAACTGATAAGCCTTTGATTCTTAACTATAGCCAATAAAAATGCATTTCTCACCTCTATCATGAAGTTTTCTTCTCAATTTAGATGGTATAAGAGAATATGCTATACAACCAAAAAATTTGAAATGATGTACACTATGTTTTTTACCAATCCACGCTTCTTGTGGAATTTGATCTCTGACACTCTTTGTTGGGCTTCTATTCAGAATATATACTGCACATGCTACTACTTTTGCCCAATAGTCATTTGACATGTGTTTGGCATTCAACATGCTTCTTTCCATTTCCATGATTGTTCTATTCTTTCTTTCTGCTACACCATTATGTTGTGGTGTGTACCTTGTAGTTAATTACCTTTTAAAGCCATGATATCTGCAAAAATCTTGAAATTCATTAGACATATATTCACCTCCTATATCTGATCTAAGTACCTTGATATAATGGCCACTCTACTTTTCAACCATTGCCTTGAATTTTTTAAACTTTCCAAAGGCTTCAAACTTATTTTTGAGAAAATATATCCACGTCTTTCTGCTAAAGTCATCAATGACGGTTATAAAATAAGTGCTACCTCCAAGTGATGGAATTTGCATTGGTCCACATAAATCACTATGGACTAGCTCCAATATTACCTTTGCTCTATATGAGCCTCCTACTGGAAAGCTCTCTCTATGTTATTTTACTAGGATACAACTGTCACATGAACTTCCTAGCTCTTCTATTGGTGGTAATCCCTTCACCATATTTTTCTTCTGTAACAAATTCAAACCTCCAAAATACAAATGTCCATACCTTAAGTGACATAGCCATGATTGTTCTAGATGCATGCTTTTGAAGTGCGCTTCCTCTTCTCCTTGGATGCACTGAAATCAAAGAGGGAACATCCCAGAACATCCACTTTGATATCATTTCCTAATTTCACTTCAAATTTTTAAAAATCGTCAAGACTAGCAAAGAATTCTTTATTCCCTATCATATGATTACCACATCCACTATCTAAGAACCAAATATCTCTAGCTTTTTCTTGAGTAACATGACAAGTGAGAAATAAGCTTCTAGGATAAGAAATAGATTCATTTGTGTAATTAGCATTCTACTTGTCCACATATCCTTGTTTCCTTTTCTAGTCACTTGCATAATGTCCATATTGTTTGCAGTAATAACATTGAATATTTGATTTATCAAACCTCTGTGAACTTTGCTGCAAGTGATTTTTTCCACGTCCTCTATTGTTGTTGTTTTGATTACTATTTTCACGTTAATCTGGATTGTTCCTTCCAGTTCTACCTCTACCTCTTCCTATGAAGTTTGACCTTCCTCTTTCTCTTCCTCTTCATCTTCCTCTGCCAAATGATCATGTGACTTGAAGGAATTCTCAAGAGAAGTATTGTTATTCCTATTCATTCTGGATTCATGTGTTAACAAAGAACCATTAATTCATCTACTGATAACTGTTCCAAATCCTTGGTTTCCTTAATAGCTACAACTATTGCATCAAATTTACTAAGTAAACTCCTAAGAATTTTTTCTATGATCTTCTGATCTATTATAGTTTCTCCATTAGATCTAACTTGATTCACTATATTCAACACTTGACCCATAAACTGGTCTATTGAATCTGAATCATTCATTTGCAAATTTTCAAAACTTTGCCTAAGAGATTGCAATTTAGCAATTTTTATCTTTGTATTACCTTTATAGGTAGTCTCCAAGATTTTCCATGCCAATCTGGATCGCATTGCTGCTGCAACTCTAGAAAAAATAGATTCATCCAATGCCTATTGGATTAGAAATAAAGCTTTTGCATATTTTTTCCTGTTCTCTTTAAGCTCTTCCTTTTGTGCTTGATTTAATGCCTGATGGGCAGCCTTGTCCTACGGTTCTACAAAACCACTCTCTACCAAATCCCAAACTTTTTGTGAGCAAAACAATGTTCTCATTTTAATTTCCCAAAAATCGTAATTCTTACTATTAAAGACGAGAATTTGAAGCTGAGAAATACTGTTATTCATTGCCATGTCAATCGCTGAAGTGACTAAATCAACAACGGCTGCAAGGAGGATTGAAGCGCACTTCTTCGCTGTGCTTCTTCTTCAGTCGTCCAAGCATTTCAATGAGTCTTCCAACTAACTCACTATGCGCTTGTTGCGCTGACTAGTCGGAACACGTCTTCTTTATTGTGCTGACTGGTTTGAGTTTTTGCGAACACCCTTTCCCTTTACAAAGGTTTTTTTTTCTTTTTCGAGAAATGTATTTGCTTACTCATGGTAGTTGTATGTAAAACTAAGCTTATAGCTGTAGCTATACCATGATTTAAATGAGCACTTTGTTGCGCTCTTGCCTATGGTCTACAATCACCTCTCCTTTCATGGCTAACTGCTGCTGCGCCGACCTGCCTAGGTTGACTACGCTTCACCTAATGCCAAACTGACAGCATGCTTCACCTTCACACGAGATGTCAAGTCTTTCCTCCTTCAGCTCTACTGCATCGATCTAGATGAAGACAAAGGCTCTTCTCTCCCAGGGTTCGCCTCTTTCTCCTTGCGGGATTCTTGGTTGTATTGGCTCATTCTAAATCTCACAGACTTGTCTGGCTCTGATACCAATTTGTGAGATTAAATAGAGCATAAAGAACAAGAAAATACAAAATCGACTTCAACAGATTGCTACAACAATGCTAAAAACAAGAATTTTTTTATTTTCTTGAATTTCTTGATCTTCTTTTTCTTGTGTATTCCAATGCTGGGCCCAAGGCATCTATAAATAGAATGTGAAAGCAAATCAAACTGAAAATAAATTGATTGTTTAACTGCATCTAACTAAGTCTAAACTAATCCTCAACTGCTACTGTATGCAAGCTGAGCAAGGAGTAAGGCTGCTTGTTTAACTGATTGAACTAACTGATCTCTAACTGTTTGTTAACTGCTATGCATGCATGAAGAGGGAAGTGGAACAGGTAGTTAGACTGAAGTGGAGAAATTATCTCTGTTCATCTTCAGTTTCTAACAAAAGCGTCAAGAACATCCGCGGCTGCGTTTGCAGTCATATATATATATATATGGAAATTGTGACGAAAATTTGCAAATATGCTTCCATGGTTCAGAGAATTTCGTACAACGATACTTATCTGCATCTTATGAGAAGACTTGTCCTGTTTACGATAAGCATGGAACGCTGTCCACTACAAAAGTAAGTTAGTATTAGATTTCGATGACATGTTTTGATTCGAGTGTAACTGTCACAGAATTGAGACAAAGTGAGAGGGAGGATATTCATGCAATTTCTAGGCTACCCGTGGAGCTGGAAATGGCGGGAGGCTAATTCTATTATGTTTTGATGAGATTCACTCACACCATGTCCAGCTCCACAGGTAGCCTTGAAACTGCATGGATATCGTGCCTCGCAATTAGTCCCAATCGTGCCTCGCAATTAGTCTCAATTCTGTGACAATTAGACAGTCGAATCGAAAACACACCATGCAAATTCAATACTAACCAGCGTTTGGGCTCATCGTAATTAGGATCAGCCTTCTGATTGAATAACGTGTCTGATACTATCAAAACTCCAACCGATTTAAAGTATAAGAAAGCGAATTTGTGGGACACATGAAGATATGTTAATATGGTAACTCAGGGGAAGAAATAGAAACAGAGATTTTATGGATAGAAGTGAAATCACATTAATTTTAGTGTTCCTTATATAAGTTTTGCAATCAATGGTGGTTTTTAATTTTGGTTATGTTTATAATTATCTGCTTCTCTGTGTATCATTCTTCGTGCAAATTAGGATATTTCGATTTTTCTCTTGATTTAATAACACCATCATTAAGACATTAACTTCACACTAACCGAACGTTTTGCCTGAGTTAGAATGTTTACCCCCAATCCATACATTTCAAATATGGGAACTACTAGGTGGGAAGTGGCACTGGACTAAACATCAAAACGCAGCTGCAGAAGAAATTAAAATTCTTAGAGGAATTTGATTTATGAAAAAGCACTGGATGTGAAGCATCTCCGAACGGTGGTTACTCTAATATTTTTGTTTTTTAATATTTTTAAAATAAATAGCGAATAATATATTAGTAATAATTGTAGGAAGGAGGTATAATGCAAACAATTATAAAGTAAAAGAAGCCTCTTGTTAATTGTTCCGAGAAAGGAGGTTTAATATAAATAAGAATTTATAAAAAGCTGTTAAATATTTTAATTAAATGTTACATAATTTTATAAATAAATTATATTAATTTTTTTTATTTTTTTAATAGTGTTTGAATATTAAAAATTATTTTTTTGTTTCAAATTATATAATACAAATAAAGAAATAATAGCAAATAAAATATGTATAAAAATTAAAAAATAATAATTAAAAAAATATATTTTTAATTTTTTAAATTATGGTTTGTTATATTCCTAAAAGATTGTAACATATTTTATATTCAACATCTGCTTTTATGAGAAACTATTTCTTGATTAAAGTAGTAAAAATAATACAAATTTAAAATATGTTAAAAGATATGCTAATAATAAATAATTTAATGAAATATAATAATACTATGTAAAAATTATCTTATTTACATGATAATCTTTTTAATTATTTTGACAACATTTATTGAGTTAGAAAACGTGCAACAAGTGACAAGAATTAAATTTTTATTGAAATGTGTTATTATACTTTTAACCCCTTTTTCTTTGATTTCAAAAAAAAAAAAAAAAAAAAAATTGAAATATTATTTTGAGTTAATAACAAATTAATGAAATTTATTCATACACATTAAAATGCAAAGGTAAAAAAAGATAATTGAAGTCAAATGTAACAAAATTAATATTTACAAAATAGACATGACACCATGATAAAAGGAACTTGTGTCATTGATTTAATTTATTTATCACTCATTTTTCATATTTGCCATCTAATCATCAAAAAGCTAAGACATCCCTACTATCACCTTCAGATCTTGTACTGCAATTACACCAATGTATACCAAACATCAAAATAGAAAAACATGATTATAATCATTCTCTAACATTTAATGTGAACCTTCGATCAGATGCAAAAGACAAGGCTCATTTATTTATTACAATAAAAAACTAAGCACATTCTCTATATATTAAAAAGTGATGAAAATTATCTATAGAAAAAAAGGTTTGTGTGCATAAAATTATCGTTCACATATGCTTTCAACATGATAACAAACTATCTATGATAGATTATGCCCTCATATATGTACTTATTATTTTTTATTTAATACATATTTCCCCTTTTATATATAGTATTTTATATTATTTTATTTATTATTATTTATGTCATGTTCATGTTTTTTATGTATTACTTATCATGATTATTATGTTAGTTGTTTCATGTTCTTCATCTCATATATATGTATATACATTTAGAGACATATATATGCACATTTGTGTGTGTATATATGATTATCGTTTTCAATTTATATATTTTCATATGTTTACATCGTGTGTATACATATATGTTCTTATATTTTCGTTATATTTTATATCATGTTTAATTTACTTATATTCATATATTTACATCGTGTGTATTTTTGTGTATCTATCAAAGAGTGAAACATTCTTCTTGTTATATCTATTTATATTTTTTTATACTTATTTTGTATGTGTGTGTGTTATATATGATGTAAACATATAAAGATAGGCTCTCTCTCTCTCTCTCTCTCTCTCTCTCTTCACTTATGTCTTTATCTTTTTTAAAAATTTGTATGATTCATATTTATAGTAAGGAGGCCCTCAATGATAAATAAAGTTCTAATTCGAATTTATTTAGCTACCTATTCTCATAAGATGATAAATACTTAAAAAAATTTACTACATGTTAAATATGAAAAAATTATATTATTATAATTAATTTTTATATTTATTATTTATTATTTTTCAAGGATCATCATTTTAAATTCGATGGATAAAAATCAACCGCATACCTTTTAGTATATCTTCTATATGTTTTAATTTTAAAGCGACACTGATGCTAACTAATTTGTAGCAAAATATACACATTAAATTTCAGCCAAATTTAGTATCCCAAAATGGCCCAATCACTTTTATGTTATTTTTATTTATGTTAGATTTGTATAGTTTTTTATGTATATAAATTCAACCTAAATCAATGGCACTTTAGATAACATTCAAATCCCAAATCCCTCTTTTAAGATCCCCAAGACAAAACTCATTCTATCTTTTTAACCCTTCGGTCTTTTGCAAAGACTACATCGTACATTATTTTAATATTTTTTCTCCTTTATTTAATAGATTGCATTTATCTTTTTTTTAATTTTCTATTCTCGTAATGAACTTAATATACATGATAATATTGAGAAATTTAAGTTTAAATTTATTTATATTTACAAAATTAATGAATCATTCAAATACAAAAGCACTATTTATTAGAAATATAATATTGAACATATTCTTCCTACATTAAACATATATTTTTAATCCATATTTTTAATTATTTTATTAATATAATGTAAGGTTTGACTATTATAAAATATATTTGGACCATATTTTTAATTATTTTATTAATATAATGTAAGGTTTGACTATTATAAAATATATTTGGAAACACTAGTTACATAAATCATTATGCATGCCTTCAATCTAATTTTTTAATACCTTATTAAAACGATTCATTTATCGAATATACACAATATATGTAACGTTCAAATTGATGGGAGATAAACATAAAGAAAAATCAGATGAGTGAATTTAAAGAATCATATATTTATCACAAATGATTGATACACTTATCTTAAATCAAGTTCATGATATTGAGAATAGTTTTTGATTAAATTGAAATTGAGCGGCATGATATTCATGCAATTTCTAGGCTACCCGTGGAGCTGGAAATGGCTGGAGGCTAACTCTATTATGTTCTGCAGAGATTCACTCACACCATGTCCACAGGTAGCCTTGAAACTGCATGGATATCATGCCTCGCAATGATTCCTAATTCTGTGACAACAGAACATTCCAATCGAAAACACACCATGCAAATTCAATACCAGCCAGCGTTTCAGCTCATTGTAATTAGGATCAGCCTTCGGATGGCATAACGCGTCTGATACTGCCAAAACTCCAACCGATTTAAAGTATAAGAAAGCGAATTTGTGGAAGACATGAAGATATGTAAATATGGTAACTCGGGGGAAGAAATAGAAACAGAGATTTTATGGATAGAACTGAAATCACATTAATTTTACTGTTCCTTCTATAAGGTTTGCAATCAATGGTGGTTTTTAATTTTTTGGTTATGTTTATAATAATCTTCTTCCATGTGTATCATTCTTCGTGCACTATATTTGCACATAATTAGGATTTTTTTATTTTTATTTTAATTTAATAACCATCGTTAAGACATTTACGTCACACTAACCGAATGTTTTGCCTGAGTTAGAATGTTTACCGCCAATCCATACATCATAATTGTGGGAACTAGTAGGTGGGAAGTGGCACTGGACTAAACATCAACACAGCTGTAGAAGAAATTCAAATTCGTAGAGGAATGTGATTTATGAAAAAGCACTGGAGGTGCAGTATCTCCGAACGGTGGTTACTCTAATATTTTTGTTTTTGAATGTTTCTAAAATAAATAGTGAATGATATATTACTAATAATTGTAGGAATGAGGTATAATGCAAACAATTATAAAGTAAAAGAAGCCTTTTGTTAATTGTTCCGAGGAAACAGGAAGTGAAAGATGAATTGGAATTTATAGAAAGCTGTTAAATATTTTAATTAAATGTTATACAATGTAATCAATAAATTATATGTTTTCTGTTAAATATTTTAAGTAAATGTTATATAATGTAATCAATAGATTATATTAAACATATATTGATAGTGTTTAAATATTAAAAATTATTGTTTTATTTTAATTATATAATATAAATAAAGAAATAATAACAAATAAAATATGAATAAAAATATAAAAAATAATTAAAAAAAACTGATTTCCAATTTTTGAAACTATAATTTGTCATATTCCTAAAAGATTGTAACACATTCTATAATAAATATCTTCTTTTAGGAGAAACTACTTTTTGATAAAGGTAGCAAAAATAATATAAACATAAAATATATTATAAGATATGTCAATAATAAATAATTTAATAAAGTATAATAACAATATGTAAAAATTGTCTTATTTACATGATAATATTTTTAATTATCTTAACAACATTTATTGAGTTAGAAACCCTGCAACAAATGATAACAATTAAATTTTATTGAAGTGTGTTATTATAATTTTTCTTTTCTTTTTTTTTTTTCAAAAAATAATTAAAAATTGAAGTATTATTTTAAGGTAATAACAAATTAAAGGAATTTATGCATCATTACACATTAAAATACAGGGGTAGAAAAAGATCATTGGGATCTAGTTTAACAAAATTAATATTTTTAAAACATACATAACACCATGATAAAAGAAACTCATGTCATTGATTTAACTTATTCATCACTCATCTTTCATATTTGCCATCCAGTCACCAAAAAGCTAACACATCCCTACCATTACCTTCAAATCTTGTGATACAATTGTACCAATGTAAGCCACACATCAAAAATATAAAAACATTATCATAATCATTCTTTAACATCTAATATAAACCTTTGATTACTTAAAAAACATAAAGTTCATTTATTTATTGAAATAAAAAACTAAGCACATTCTCTGTATATTAAGAAATGATGAAAAATATCTATTAAAAAGGCTTATGTACATAAAATTGTGATCTACTTATGCTTTCAACATGATAACAAATTATTTATGATAGTTTATGCCCTCATATAAGTATATATTATTATTTTAATACATATTCCCCCTTTTTATTTATATTATTCATTTATTATTATTTATGTTATGTTCATTTTTTAATGCATTATTTATCATGATTTTTATGTTAGTAATTTTATGTCTCTCACTCCATATATACACACATAGAGACATATATATGCACATACATGTGTGTATGATTATCATGTTTAATTTACTTAACTTCTTATTTTTATATCGTATATATACATATATGTTCATATGTTCTTGTTATATTTTATATCATGTTCAATTTATGTATCTTCATATGTTTACATCGTGTGCGTGTGTGTGTCTGTCTATCTGTTTATCAAGAAGTGAAACATTCTTGTTATATTTTATATCATGTTAAATTTACTTATGTATTTATATACTTTCTTTATATGTGTGTTATATACAATGTAAACATATTAAAATAACTAAATTGAACATAATAATCATATGTGTGTATGTGTGTGTATACTTATGTTTTTGTTATATTTTATATCATGTTTAGTTTATTTATGAATTTATCCTTTTTTCATGTGTGTAATTTTAATATATTTTTATTATTTTTCAAATATTTTATCTTCATAAGTTTACATCATATATTATTGTAATGATTTAATATGCTTTGAGTTCATGCATCTTCTATATTCTTTCTTATAAATACATTGCTTATCTACCTCATGTCATTTTATGTTTAAGTTTTCCCCTTTTTTGTAACGTCCATCATTATGCAAGCTATCATTCCTTATGTTTAATTTATTTTCATGCTCCTAATATAATTTTATTGATTAATGTATTTTTCATATATATAAATTTATCAATAATCAGCATATATATATATATATATATATATATATATATATATATATATATATATATATATATAATCATTTAGAAGATTGAATACTTATTTCCAAATAACCCATTTATTATAACATTAACTCCTAATAACTCGATGATTCATGTTTATACTAAGGAGGCTCTCACTTAATGATATATAGAGTTCTAATTTAAATCTACTTAACTACCTCTATTAATGATATGATAAATACTTTAAAAAATTGCTACATATTAAATATGAGCAAAGCATATTGTTATAATTTATTTACATATCTATCATTTACTATTTTTCAAACCAACCAATATCTCTTTAAGTAAATTATTTTTCAATTTCCAAGGCTAATCATTTTAAGTTCAAAGGATAAAAATCAACCACATACTTTTTTTTTCCTATATGTTTCTCTTTTGAACTGACAACGATGCTACCTAGTTTTTGGCAAAGCATACATATCGAATTTCAGCCAAATTTAGTATCCCAAAATGGCCTAATCACTTTTATATTATTTTTATTTATGTTTGATTTTTATTTTTATTTTTTATAAATTCAACCTAAATCAATGGTACTCTAGTTAACATTCAAATCCCAAATACCTCTTTCAAGATCCTTAAGACAAAACTCATTCTATCTTTTTTAACCCTTTAGTCCTCTGCATAGGCTATATTGTACATTATTTTGATATTTTGTCCCTCTTTATTTAATAGATTCATTTTATCTATTTTCTGAAATTTTTATTCTGGTAATGAACTTAATATACATAATAATATTGAGAAATTTAAATTTATTTATAATTATAAAATTTGTGAATCATTCAAATACAAAATCACTATTTATTAGTAATATAATATTGAACATATTCTTCTTACCTTAGAAACATATGTTTTTATTCCATATTTCTAATTATTTTGTTGTTATAATTTAGGGTTTGGCTACTATAAAATATATTTGTAGACACTAGTTACACAAATCATTATGCATGCTTTCTATCTAGTTTTCTTAGTAACATATAGAAACAATTCATTAATTGAATGTACACAATAAATGTAACATTCAAATGGAAGGGAGATAATCATGAAGAAAAATCAGATAAGTAAATTTAAAAAATTATATATTTATTACAAATGCATGATACACTTGTCTTAAGTGAAGTTTATGATATTGAAAATAGTTTTTGATTAAATTGAAATTTCTTATCAAAATTTACTTTTACTCTAGCTACATATTTTCAAGTTCAAATTTAAATTATCATTATTTTATTTCTATTTATATTAAGTTTTTAATTTTATTTTTATAAATAATTCAACCTAAATTTATTAATACCAATATTCCGGTTGACATTCAATGCTAAAATATTTTTTAAAACTCCCTGAGACAATATTTCATGTATTTTTATAAGCCTCTAGTCCCCCACATAAGCTATGTTGTGCAGTCTTTTCAAAAAAATTCTATCTTCTCATTTAATGGAGGAGTTGTTTTGGTTATTTGTTAATTTTATGATTATATTTGTTGAATGTTATCACACATACTAATATTTTAAAATTGATGTGAATCATTTAGACACCAAAACATGATTGATTATAAATTTAACATTCAAGATATTTTTTCATCAAAAATATATCCTTTTATTTCAAAGTTCTTAATGGTTTCCTTATTCTATTATATGAAGATTAACTGTTAAGGGCCACTAGTCACACAAATCCTTATGTAAATCAAGTATGTGGTTTCCTTAAAAATCTAAGGAAAAGATTTAATTATTATATGTATAAAAATATATAAATTAAAGGTATAAAATTAAAAATTAAAATCAAATCAAAGTACTTATAAAATGACAAATAAAAATACTAAAATTTGAAAAATAATTTGAAAACATATTAAAGAAATATATATATAATTTAAGATAATAAAATATATATTTAAAATAATTTGAGTGAAGAGTTTTCTTTTTTTTTCTTTTCTTTTCTTTCTTCTGTTGATATATATAAGATCAAAAGAGAACCTAAAACTTTAAAACAAAAATTAAACAACAATTGTTACATCAATCTTTAAAATTATATTTCTAACAATTTAATAAATGGGTCAATTTGCTTTATACTAATGTTGTGAAATAAAAGGCTCGTGTTGACTGGCTTCAGGAGGGTGATAAAAACACGACTTTCTTCCATAACTCTGTCCAGGATCATTATAATAGGAGCTTCATCTCCCCCTTGGTTACTTCGGATGGTAGAAGCTTGACGTCCTCCCAAGACATATCCAAAGAAGCTATACAGTTCTATTCTACTCTATTCGCAAATGATACTCCTCCAGATGAGCTTGTTGAAGGTACTATTTTATCTTGCATTCCCCCTATTATGTCTCCAAGAATGAATGACTCCCTTTTTTGGCCTATTAGTATGTCAAAACTAGAGGGAGTGGTCTTTGGCATGAAGAAAGGTAAGGCTCCGGGACCAGATGGATTCCCTGTGGAATTTTTTCAAGCATTTTGGGACGTCATCAATCAGGATCTTTTGGGGGTGATCCAAGAGTCCTACTCCAACAAAGAAATGCTCTGGGCCCTAAATGCTACTTTTTTGGTGCTCATCCCGAAGCGCAAAAAAGCTAACTAGTTAGAATATTTCAGACCTATTGCTCTTTGCAATGTGGTCTACAAGATTATCACTAAACTAATTGCGAAAAGGCTTAAAATCTACCTTCCCAAGCTCATCTCCGAGGAGCAAGGGGGATTTGTTGCTAGTAAGCAGATTATAGATGGAGTAGTTATAGCGTCTGAGGTTATTCATTCTATGAGTATTTCCCAGGACTGCACTATGTTTGTCAAGCTTGATATGGCTAAGGCATATGACAGAGTCAGTTGGGGCTTCCTGCATAAAGTTCTTCAGGCTTTCAGCTTTAATCAAGATTGGATTAGTTGGGTGCTTAGTTGTGTTATGACCCCCTCTTTCTCAGTCCTTATCAATGGTGCCCCCTCTGAACTTTTTGGTCCCTCTAGAGGACTTCATCAGGGAGACCCTCTTTCTCCATATTTATTTATTATTCTGGCAGAAGGCCTTGGGCATCTTATTAAGCTTTGGGCTTCTCAGCATATGTTATAGGGGTGGTGGTGGGGAAATGGATTACCCACTTTATCCCACCTCCAGTTTGTGGATGACACTTCCCTGGTGGGGAGAGCTTGAATTTGGGAAGCTAAAGCTTTTTAGCTCATTCTGGACACTTATATGGCAGCTTCTGGATAGATGATTAATGATCACAAATCCTCTATTGTGTTTTTTAACACCCCTGAGCCTATTCAGTAGAGGATTATGGCCATCTTGAGGTTTTAGACATAATCTCTTCCTCTTACCTACCTTGGGGTCCCTGTTGTGGTTGGAAGATAGCCAAGGCTCTTCTAGCAGAGGATGCTGGACAAACTTAGATAGAAAGTTAACCACTAGACACACAGATGGCTCTCCACTACTGGTAGGGTGACACTCTTGCAGTCGGTGATTCAAGCCCTCCCCATTTACTGCAGTATGGTGCAGGTTGCCCCTGGATACTTCCTAAAGGAATTCGATGCTCTTTCTCACCAATTTTTGTGGAGTGGTAATCTCCTTAACACCAAATGGAGCCTATTTAACTGGGACACCATTTGTCAGCCAAAAAAGGAAGGTGGCCTTGGACTATGCTCTGCAATTTTATGCAGTTAGGCTCTTGCCACCAAACTCTATTGGTGCTAGTGTTCCCATCCTGCCCAACTCTGGGCCCACATTTTGGCCTTTAAATACTACCCTAGGGAGAGGCCTGAGGATATTCCTAGAATCCCCCTAGAGGGAAGAGGGTCGATGGTTTGGAAAACCCTCAAGCGAGGCGCTCAGCTGGTGAAGCATAGCCTTTTTTGGATCTGCAATAGGGGAATGGACACTCTTTTTTAGAGTGACTCTTGGGATGGACATCCCCCTCTCTTATCCTCTCATCCACATCTGTAGCTATTTTGTGATGCTATGCTTGATGTTGGCTGGAATACGGTGGATCATTATAAGGAGGCCATCAGGCTGGGCACTACAGTGAGTTATAGATGGAAGAATTCCTTGGACTGGCCTTTGAGAGGCTCTATTGAGAATCAGAAGGAGTTATCTTTGATATTGGCCTCTAGGGAATGTAGTTCCTTGCAGGAGCATGATGTTCTGGCCTGGGGAGGAGACCCCTCAAGGAAGTATTCAATTTTTGCTGGATACCTTGCCTTGACTAAACATCTCCTTGGTGAGGTGGTGGTCCCTTGGGGGACCAATGTTTGGAATAGCTACTCTTGGCCCAAGTGTAATTTCTTTCTTTGGGTGTTAGTTCACAACATCTGTCTCACCTAGGACAATCTCTGCAAACATGGTTTCTAAGGGCCCTCCATGTGTGTTCTTTGCCACAATAGTGGGGAGACTATCTCCCATCTTTTCTTTTAGTGTCCTTTTGCCAAACTAATTTGGCACCTATGGTGGGATGTTTGGGACTCCCCATGTTGGCACGTTTCTTCTTTGGCAAAATTCTGGGACCACTTGTGTCATCCCCCCTCTCAGGCTTCTTTTCTCCAGGTCGCATGGCACATTGGCCCATCTTTTGTCTTGTGGCAGCTGTGGCTAGAGAGGAATAGATAGATTTTCCAAGGTACTAGTACTGAGATTCACGTCTTGTGGGGGAGAATTTTGAGCTCTCTTTTAGAAATGCTTCATGCTAAATGTGACCTAGCAGTGGACTTGAGTTTGACTGATGCCAAGGTGTATGCACGTTTGGCCCCTGCCACCCCCTGAGGTACTCCCCTCGCGCCTCTCACTATAGTGCGCACCCATGGTCAGTCGAAGCATCTTGTTGATAGGACGGGTCAGTGGTTTCCCCCTGAGACTAGTTGGCTTAAAATCAACACCGATGGTTCATCACGTGGGAACCTTGGACCTGTTGGGATAGGTGGGGTGGGTCATGACAGATCTGGTCAGGTGAATTTTTTCTTCTCTATTCACAAGGGTTGGTATACTAATAACTTCATGGAGGCTCTTGTGATTTTAGTAGCTGTCTAGCAATGTTGCTCTCTCGGCTAGAATAGAATCATTTGCAAATCTGACTCACAGGTTGTTATTAATATGTTGAATGATCAAAATTTTGAGACTACTGACTGACATTTGGCTAGAGTGGCACTTTAGATCCTTCAGCTCTGTACTTCTTTAGACTCTATTTCCTTTTGGTATATTCCCCATGAATGGAACAAGGTGGCTGACTGCTTGGCCAAATGGGCTTCTAAGCATGCAACCACTTGGAACGTGTCAGAACATAGGTTGCTGCCTCTGGAATTCTCCTAGAAGCTTGACCAACTAATTGACTAGGATAACCTTATGTAACTTTGTTTTTTTCTGGTTTTAATAATATTTTTACCCCTTTTTAGTTAAAAAAATGTTGTGAAATTTAAATTTGAAATCACTTATAAATACAAAAGTTTAATTGAATATTTAGACACAAGAGCACTCTTGATTAGAAATATAACATTGAAAATATTTTTAATTTCATTAGTGGAATATTTTCTTATTCTAAATTTTTAATTATCTAATTATTATATTATGTAGATTTTGATTATTAGAGGGCATGTTTAGGGACACTGCTTACACAAATCATTGTGTACCTTCTTAATCTAGTTTCTTTGATAAACTTAGGATAATATTCAACTATTGCATGTACACAATAAATGTAGCATAAATTGAGGGAAGAAAAGAGAAGAGAGGAAATGATTGAGTAAATTTAGATATTCATATTTCTATTAAAAACTCTTTATTAGAATTAAATTTGTAGGCTTAGACACTTGTCTTTGGTGAAGTGTAATGTATTAAACATATTCTTCCATAAGATCAAACTTTATTGATAACAATAGTCTTTATTTTAGTTATACTTTTTCAAGTTGAAATTTTAATACATCTTCTCTAATAATCTACGTCAATATTTTAGACTTTTTATTCATATATATTTTTTGTTTAATTTATTAAATAAACATTGTTATTTTATTATACTTATATTATAATATATAGAAAAAACCTTATTTAATAATAATAATAATAATAATAATAATAATAATAATAATAATAATAATAATAATAATAATAATAATAATAATAATAATAATAATAATAATAACAATAATAATAATAACAATAATAATAATAATAATAATAATAATAATAATAATAATAATTTGATTGAAAAACATTTCTCTAAAATAACAAATAACATTTCTTGAATTAACATTTTGAGCCACTCTATTAACATTCCTCTAAAGATATGATAGTGTAGCCCTCTAGAACCATCATGAAAACACTTACGCAGATGTCATAACAGATCAACATGGATGAATCCTGAGACCTAAAAATAACACTTTCCATGTTGGAATAGCAACACATAAGATATTTCATTATTTTGAGAAATAACAAAAATATTCTAGACTAGTCACCAACTCAGCAGGCTTGCTATGATAGCCTAGTTCAACGCTTCTAGAAATCTCCATCACTATGTATAAATTAGCATGTATACTATCCTATTTGTATCAATGAAAAACATTTTTAGTTTGTTAAGAATTGGTATCAGAGCTAGGTGCAATAACTTGGGAGAAAACATCACTAGCATGAGCAGATCGTTGGAAGAGGGAGCAATGATGTAAAGGAAAATCCAAAGAGAGCATTAACAGTAGATTGAGGGAGTGTTTGATGCAGGAATCTGAGAGCTAGACATGAAGATTGCTGGAGTAAAACATATCAATTGACCTCATAAGAGTGAAGCACTACACCCATTTATATAACACCAAGTATCAGAGCTTTGAGTGACATGGAAGTTGACAAGGTGGTTTGAGGCATAGCCAAACCTGTAGCATATGCTTATGGTCAAAATACCTAGAGTATTTAGAAAAGAATTAAGAAGGGATGCATTCAAAACTGAAGCCTAGGAGAATACATCCTCTAATTAACATCTACCTAATAATGTCTGAAGCAGATCACTGGTTGCCACATAGCAAAAGTCTACATAGGCTTGTCAGATTTGATTTGACTAGAAATAGAATGACTGGAGTAGAATTTATACCATTGGAGGAGACCATTAGAAGAGAAGGTAGATTGGTTAAGGTATTAAAATCATGATCAAGAAGCACACAAAGTAAGAGTATTGTGAAGGAGTGAAAATTACATAGAATGGTGAATGTCCAGTGTAAAAGAGTGTGTTAGAACATTTGAAAGTAGTAATAAAAAATCAAAGGTGATAGAAAACCACATTAATGAGATCACTAGTTTCTATTTTGCCATACTAAAAGTCCTTCAAGAGTGAAAAAATGTTCAATTTGATGAAATAATCCACAAAGGTCCTATCGACTACTTCTTGTTTGACATATGCTACCAAGCCAAGAAAATCTAAGCAGAACTCGAAGCCAAGTATGATGTTGATACTGAAGATGAGGTTGAACAATTTAGGAAAAATGACCATCTTTTAGCACATCAATATTTTGATTATCTCCTAACTCAACTCTCTCATCAGAAAGACTTGTAACTCTCTTTTATAATAATAAAATAAAATTTTGATTTTATTTTCAATGTCTGCTACAAAGTTATTTCTATCAAATGCCCAACTTCTTAAAGAGACAAATTATGCTATGTGGAAAATGAAGATGCACATCATCCTTCAGTTTGAAGGACTATGGGGAATCATGACAGGAGATGATCAAGCTCCCACTGATCCTAATGCATGTGCAAAGTATTATAAATATACTTCTAAAGCCTTAATGCTAATCATGCTAAGCATCACTGATGACATCCAACCACATATCAGGGACATTGATGATCCAAACATAGCATGGGAAAAGTTAGAAACCATATATGAGGCAAAGAATAAGATAAAGATTCTCAATTTGTAATCAAGAATTCACACAACCACCACAAACTCTGATGATAAAGTTGAGGAATTATTACATCAAGTGGCTAAAATATGAATGAAATTACTAGCACTTAGTGAGAAGGTAGAATATGATCTCTTTGTTCAGATTACCTTGAGAGCACTACCTTCTAAATTTAGAGTTTTCATCATGACACTAAATGTCGCTAAACAATCAGTATCATTTGAAGAGCTCATGAACCTATTACAAAAATAAGAAGCTATCAACTTAGTCCAAGATGAGTTTGAAGATAAAGCTCTTATCTTAAAGAGGAAACAAGGTCAGAAGTCTCATAAAGGGCCTTCAAAGAAGTAGCCATAGAAATAACAATAGCAACAATAGTATTGACATAAAAAAATCTTAGAAGTTGAATAAATGGTGTCATATATGTCGAGCCAATACTCACAACATAAAAAACTACTAGTATAATGCCTAAAAATAATGGTCTACCAGCACATCAGGGTGAAAATATTCTCAAAAATCAAAATGCCATCCCCATTAATGAAAGTAGAAGGGACATCTCACTGCTCAATAAGAAGATATATCAGAAGAAGAGATATTTGATGAACATAAGAACTTGGTACTAGTCTCCTAGACCTTGCAGCATATAAATAATATCTAGTTGATTGATTCTAGTGCCACCAAACATATGTCAGGTGATAAGAAGCTATTTGATTCATTGGTGGACCAACCCACTAGAGATCATGTTAGGATCACAGATTATAAATAGTACATTATAGAAGAAATATGAAAAGTTGCCATCCCTCTTAGAATGCAAAATATACACTAACAAATGTATTATACATTCCTAGACTAACATCTAATCTCTTATCAGTTAGCCAGCTATTGAATAACCATCTAAAGGTGGAGTTTTTTGTTGAAAATGGCATCAAAACTTGTTTGATATCATGAAAAGGTGAAGTCATTGATAAATCTTTTCTTAAAGACAAATTATTTGCTCTAGATGCTATTTCATCTTCTATAGTAGCATTATCTACCTCAATGGTAGAATCAACTACCATCTGGCACTACTAGTATGGTCATTTATCTACCGGTTCATTATATGAGTTAAGTACTAAAATGATGGTACATGGATTTCCAAAGCTATCTAGTTCCCTACCCATTTTCCCTAGTTATCTTGCAGTTAAACAACACATGGATCCATTCAAAGGAAGCTCATTTCATGCCAAGAAAGGATTAGAGGTTGTTCAGACTAATTTGTGTGGCCTACTATCTAATTCATTCTCAGGATACAAGTACTTCTATCTATTCATGGATGACTACTCCTGAAAGATGTGGGTGTTCTTCCTGAAGAAGAAGAGTCAAGCTGTTCATCATTTCCAAATCTTCTATCAGCAAGTTATGAAAGAGACATGACAACCTCTACTTCACCTCTACTCAAATTGAGAGGGGAAATTCATGTCAAAGAAGTTCTTGGCATTCCTAAACAAGTAAGGTATAAAACAAAATTTGATTGATCCCTACATGCCCTAGTACAATGGCATTTTCGAGAGACACAATCATACCATGAAGGAGATGGATCGTTGTATGTTATCAACAGTAAAGCTAGAGAAATGATATCAGGCAAAAATAGTCCAAATATTTGTGCATCTTCTTAACAGGGCACCAATAAAAATTTTGAAGTAGAAAATGCCAGAAGAGGTAGGGAGTGGTAAAAATCCATCTATTTTTAATTTACGAGTATTTGATTTTAAAGCATATATACATCTACTAGTTAAAAAGAGGAATAAACTCAAGTCCAAAATAATCCCATGCATCCTATTGGGCTATAGTAAAACCTTGAAGGCATATCATCTTAAGGATCGTGAATCAAGGAAAATCTATGAAAGCAGAGATGTGGTATTTGTTGAATAATCCTTTGAGATGTAGAAAGGTGAATCAACACCAATCACCTCTCACAAATTACTTCATGATTCAAATCATGAGTAAACTTTAGAGCCACAAGGAGAGTTATATATTTATCTTGGAGAATTAGATCCTCTAGAGCTGCAAGGAGAGCTATATGTTAATATTCAAGATTTAAAACATCCACTAGATAGTTCTTCACATCCACCAAGTAGTTCTTCACAATAGCAATAGAGTTCTCATCCAAAGTCGGTACTAGGTACCAGCAGAGACACTCATTGATTCAAAGTAAGAATGAGGAGTCAGACAAGACATGATGTAAATTTTGCACTCATGAGTATAATTTTTGATAGTTCAAAACCTAATAATGTTCATGAAGCCTTAAATCAACCAAAATAGAAGAAAGCGAGAGATGCTAAATATGACTCACTCATGAAGAATTAGAGTTGGGAATTGGTTGATCTACCTATAGGAAAGATACCCATAGGCTAAAAATGGGTTTTCAAAACAAAATACAAGGAAGATGGATCCATCAATAAACATAAAACATAGCTAGTAGTAAAGGGATATGCTTAGAAAGAGGTCATTGACTATGAAGAAACCTTTGTACCCACTGTAAAGATCAAGACCATCAGAGTTGTTTGTTCACTAGCAACATAGAATGGATGGTGAATTCAGTAGATGGATGTCAAATGTATTTTTACTAATGGTGATCTGAAGGAAGAAGTATACAT
This sequence comes from Torreya grandis, assembly GCA_037957365.1. NCBI lineage: Eukaryota > Viridiplantae > Streptophyta > Pinopsida > Cupressales > Taxaceae > Torreya > Torreya grandis. The sequence goes on along the minus strand of JARHVA010000285.1, from coordinate 1,779,532 downwards.
GACCCAACCAAAAGGATTTATTGATGAAAATCATCCTAAAAGGGTATGTCATCTCATCAAATCACTTTAGGGACTGAAACAACCTCCTAGGGCATCATACACCAAAATAAATGATCACCTTTTGCAACATGGTTTTACTCATAGCACCTTGGATTCTAACTTGTATATAAAGAAGGTTGGAACAAAAATCATCATACTTGTTCTATATGCAGATCATCTTGTGATCACAAGAAGTTCATACGATCAGGTTAATATTGTGAAGATTGACCTCAAAAGATCCTTCGACATGACTGATTCAGGGCTACTACACTATTGTCTTAGCTTGGAGATATGGTAGAAACATAATCACAATTTTATCTCCCAGATCAAATATGCCAAGACACTCCTAGAAAAGTATAGAATGCCAAAATGTAAGCCACTTTCAACACTGATGGAGAAAGACTCACAACTTTCTCGATTCCAAGACTCACCTCAAGTAGATGCAACTCTATACAGATACCTCATCGGGAGTCTCATCTACTTGACTTACACCAGACCAGATATATATTTTCCTATAAGTTATCTCTCAAGATTTATGTGGGAACTAAAGAAATGTCATTGGATAGTAGTAAATCATGTTTTAAGATATGTCTGAGGTACATTTGAGTATGGTCTAGAGTACAATAAGAATACTCAATTCTTCTTACAAGGATATATAGACTTGGACTATGTTGGATCTATTGATGACATAAAGCCAATGTCAGGATACATATTTCATTTTGGATCTGGACCAATTTCATGGATTAGTAAGAAGCAAACAGTTGTTGCTCTTTCATCAACTAAAGTATAATATCACGCCACATGTGGAGTTGTGTGTGAAGTGCTATGGTTACACCACATACTAGCAAATATGGGTTATAAATAAAAGAAGCCACCCTTCATTCACTGTGACAATCAAGGTGTTAAAACTTGTTAAGAATCCTTTTTATCATGAAAGGATAGAACACATAGAGGTAGAATGTCACTACATTTGAGAACAAATTTTAAACCATCATATCTAGCTCCAATACTAACCTACAGATACAAAAATAGCAAATATACTTACCAAATCTCTTGGGAAAGTGAAATTTGAACTATTCAAGGGGTACATTTGTAGAAATAATGTAATAAGGGAGGGCAAATGATAGCTCACTCCTCTAGAACCATCATGACAACACTTATGCAGTTATCAAAATAGATCAACATGGATGAACACTGAGACCTCCAAACAACACTTGCCATGCTGGAATAGAAGTGCATAAGATATTTCATTATTTTGAGAAATAAGGAAAATAATCTAGACTAGTCACCAACTCAGCGGGCTTGCTACAACAACCTAGTTTAACGCTTCTAGAAATCTCCATAACTATGTATAAATTAGCATGTATATTATGTATATTACCCTATTTGTATTAATGAAAAACATTTTTCAGTTTGCTAAGAAGATATAAAAGAAGATATTCAAATTAATATTTAGAATAGAAAAGAAAATCTTGAAACTGTACTTGTTGCTAAAGAATTTGTATCGTATAGGAATGTCAAGGTTTTGAAATGTTAATTTCCATATTATATTATTTAAAGAAATAACTGACATTTTAAACATCATTCCCTATGAGGCGTTTTGTCTATTGCATAGTTTATTCCTTCCTTTGTAGAGTTTCATTCTAGGCAGCTACCAGCTACTAACAAAGAAAAGATACATACCAGTGCACCCAAAAAAAAAGTGAGAAAGAAAGAAAAAGAAGAAGATACCCCTATTTCATGGAATGAAAAAATACTCTCCTAGCAAAACATAAAACAAAACAAGGCGATCATCCTTTGTGTTATGATTGAGATGGAAAGTAGAGCAGACAACGAAGTTTAACTTTCTACTTGGTAATTCATCAGATAGGGCACCTTGTGATTTTAGCGGCATCCAAGAAATTGCCTTGGAAAACTCTACCATGGATGTTTGTTTTTCTTGCTACTTTCTTATTAATTCCACAGACTAGAATCTACCATGGATTATGTTAGACCAGTAAGAGTTTTCCAAGCTTGTGTAACTTGTAGAAGGTCAAATGTGTTTTATCACTGTAAGAAATTTCCATTAGTGATTCAGCCACAATGCAATCCAATCCATGATATTTGTATTTGACTTAAGCATGTTGGTTCAAAGTTGTGAGATTAAACAGAGCATAAAGAATAAGAAAATAAAAAATAGACTTCAACAGATTGCTACAGCAATGCTAAAAACAAGAATTTTTTGATTTTCTTGAATTTCTTGATCTTTTTTTCTTGTACATTCCAATGTTGTGCCCAAGGCATCTATAAATAGAATGTGAAAGCAAATCAAACTAAAAATAAACTAATTGTTTAACTGCATCTAACTAAGTCTAAACTAATCTTCAACTGCTACTGCATGCAAGCTGAGTAAGGAGTAAGGCTGCTTATTTAATTGATTGAACTAGCTGATCTCTAACTATTTATTAACTATTGTGCATGCATGAGAAGGAGTGAGGTGAAACAGGCAATTAGAATAAAGTGGAGAAATTATCTCTTGTTCATCTTCAATTTCTAACACTCCCCCTCAATTTATACCACTAACAACTTCAGCATTTACAATGCCTAAATTTTGTCTTAGATAATCAAAGGTCTCCTTTGCTAATGCATTTGTGAATATATCTACCAATTGATCTTCAGATCTGCAGAATTCCAAATGGATTTCTCCATTGTTCACTAACTCTCTGATAAAGTGAAATCTTGTATCAATATGCTTGCTCCTCTTGTGAAAAACATGATTTTTTTATAATGCAATTGTTGACTTGTTGTCACAAAATATTGGTGTTGACTCCTTCTATGCTTGTAATAAATATTTCAATATTGTCCTCATCCAAGTTGCTTGACATGCTGCTGATGTGGCTACTACATGCTCTGCTTCAGCTGATGAAAGTGTCACTATAGGTTGTCTTTTGGATGCCCATGTGACCACAAATGTTCCTAAAAAAAAGTCATATCTAGAAGTACTCTTCCTATCATCAATTCTACCTACAAAATCACTATCAGTATAACTAATCAAGCTAAAATCGTTAGTTGTGGAATATAAAATTCCATATTCAGTAGTTCCTGCCACATATCTCAATATCCTCTTTCCAACTTGCCAATGTGAGTCTTTTGTTGACTCCATGAATATAGAGATTAAACTGACCCCATATATGATATATGGTCTTGTAGCTATAAGATACATCAAACTGCCAACTAGTCTTTTGAATGTTATAGAATTAACATTAGACCCTTGGTCTTCTTTTTTAAGTTTGGTCCCTGTAGCAACTAGTGTAGGTGATGGTTTACAATTCAGCATCTTAAATCTTCTTAACACATCCTTTGCATATTTAGTTTGACAAATAAATATTTCTTTCTCTGATTGTACAACTTCTATGCCCAAAAAATATTTTATTAATCCTGAATCTGTCATTTCAAATTCTTTCTTCATTGCTAATTTAAATGTGTCTACAGACAAATTTCTAGTGAAAATCAAATCATCAACATACAAACACACAATCAAAATCTGACCTTCTTTGTTGATTTTTGTGTACAAAGTAGGCTCACTATTACTTCTGTTGAATCCATTGTCATGTATAAATCAATCCTGGTATACCATGCTCTTGGTGCTTGCTTGAGACCATAAAGGGCCTTCTTCAATCTATAGACTTTTTCTTCATGTCCTTGCACTTCATAACCTAGTGGTTGTTTCACATACACTTCTTCATCTAGGAAACCATTCAAGAAAGCTGATTTGACATCTATTATTTTGAGCAACAATTGCTAAAACCATTCTAATAGTATCAAGTCTAGCAACTGGAGTAAATGTTTCATTATAATCAACTCCATATTCTTGTGCAAAACCTTTTACTACTAACCTTGCCTTGTGCTTTTCAACATCTCCATCTGCATCAAATTTAGTCTTATAAACCCATTTTACTCCTATTCAATCCTTACCTTCAGGTAGATTAGTTAGATCCCATGTTTGATTTCTTTCAATGGCATTCATCTCTTCATCCATTGCTTTTATCCAATGTTCCTCATTAACCACTTCTTCATAATACATAGGATCATGAGTGAAAAGAGCAAAATTTGAACACAAATCTAACTTCTCTTCTTCTTGATTATAAATATCATTTAAGTTTCTCATTTTCTCACCTTTAAATCTTGATCTTAAAGTAGCAAGAGTTGGATCTGATTCATCACTTGTGAATTTGGACTAAGATGACATGCATGACAGATGATTCGCCTTGTTCATACCTCTTAGGTGTAATTATTGGAGTGCTTGTTCTTTCTTGTGGAGAGGATTGATCACCTTGAAAATTTTATTCTTCATATTCTTCTTCATTCTGTGGAATTGGTGCTCCAATTGTGATTGTGCTACCATCCCATGCTTCTTCCATAAATTCAACATCTCTGCTAATAATCACTTACTTTGAAATAGGGTTATACAACTTATAAGCCTTTGATTCTTAACTATAGCCAATAAAAATGCATTTCTCACCTCTATCATCAAGTTTTCTTCTCAATTTAGATGGTATAAGAGAATATGATATACAACCAAAAATTCTGAAATGATGTACACTATGTTTCTTACCACTCCACACTTCTTGTGAAATTCAATCTCTGACACTCTTTGCTGGGCTTCTATTCAAAATATATACTGCATATGCTACTACTTCTACCCAATATTCATTTGACAAGTGTTTGGCCTTCAACATGCTTCTTTCCATTTGCATGATTGTTCTATTCTTTCTTTCTGCTACACTATTCTGTTGTTGTGTGTACCTTGTAGTCAATTGCCTTTTAATGACATGATATCTGAAAAAATCTTGAAATTCATTAGACATATATTCACTTCCTCTATCTGATCTAAGTACCTTGACATAACAGCCACTCTGCTTTTCAACCATTGCCTTGAATTCTTTAAACTTTCCAAAGGCTTTAGACTTATTTTTCAAAAAATATATCCACATCTTTTTGCTAAAGTCATCAATGAAGGTTATAAAATAACTGCTACCTCCAAGTAATGGAATTTGCATTGGTCCACATAAATCACTATGGACTAGCTCCAATATTACCTTTGCTCTAAATGAGCCTCCTACTAGAAAACTCTCTTTATGTTATTTTTTTAGAATACAACTGTCACATGAACTTCCTGGCTATTCTATTGGTGGTAATCCCTTCACCATATTTTTCTTCTATAACAAATTCAAACCTCCAAAATGTAAATGTCCATACCTTAAGTGCCATAGGCATGATTGGTCTAGATGCATGGTTTTGAAGTGGGCTTCCTCTTCTTCTTGGATGCACTGAATTCGAAGAGGAAACATCCGATTCTTGGTCATCTCCACTTTTCCTATCAACCTCTCACTTGGAAACTTGTCTAGTATTGTGCAAACATTATCCATAAAAGATACTCTGTAACCTTTCTATACTAACTGTCCAACACTCATAATATTATGCTTTAGTCCAAGTACAAAATAAACATCAGGTATAAACCTTCTTTCACTATTTTTTGCCAAAACATTTATTACTCCTTTACCCATTACATCCACTTTAATATCATTTCCTGATTTCACTTTAGATTTTATAGAATCATCAAGACTAGCAAAGAATTCTTTATTCCCTATCATATGATTACTGCATCCACTATCTAAGAACCAAATATCTCTAGCTTTTTCTTGAGTAACATGACTAGTGAGAAATAAGCTTCCAGGATTAGAACTAGATTCATTTGTGTAATTAGCATTCTGCTTGTCCACATATCCTTGTTTCCTTCTGCAGTCACTTGCATAATGTCCATATTTTTTGTAGTAATAACATTGAATATTTAATTTATCAAACCTCTGTGAACTTTGCTGGAAGTGATTGTTGCCACGTCCTCTATTGTTGTAGTTTTGATTACTATTTTCACCTTGATCTTGATTGTTCCTTCCAGTTCTACCTTTACCTCTTCCTTTGAAGTTTGACCTTCCTCTTCCTCTTCCTCTGCCTCTGCCAAATGATACCTGTGACTTGAAAGCATTCTCAAGAGAAGTATTGTTATTCCTATTCATTCTAGATTCATGTGTTAACAAATAACCCATTAATTCATCTACTGATAACTGTTCCAAAATCTTTGGTTTCCTTAATAGCTATAACTATTGCATCAAATTTACTGGGTAAATTCTTGAGAATTTTTTCTATGATCTTCTCATCTGTTATAGTTTCTCCATTAGATCTAATTTGATTCACTATATTCAACACTTGACCCATAAACTGGTCTATTGAATCTGAATCATTCATTTGCAAATTTTCAAAACTTCGCCTAAGAGATTGCAATTTAGCAAGTTTTACCTTTATATTACCTTTATAGGTAGTCTCCAAGATTTTCCATGCCGATCTGGATCTCGTTGCTGCTGCAACTCTGGAAAAAATAGATTCATCCAATGCCTATTGGATTAGAAATAAATATTTTGCATCTTTTTTACTGTTCTCTTTAAGCTCTTCCTTTTGTGCTTGATTTAATGCATGATGGGCAACCTTGACCTGTGGTTCTACAAAACCACTCTCTACCAAATCCCAAACTTCTTGTGAGCAAAATAATATTCTCATTTTAATTACCCAAAAATCATAATTCTTACTATTAAAGATAGGAATTTGAGGCTGAGAAATACTATTATTCGTTGCCATGTCAATCACTGAAGTGACTAAATCAACAACGGCTACAAGGAGGATTGAAGCACACTTCTTTGCTATGCTTCTTCTTCAACCGTTTGGGTGTTTCAATGAGTCTTCCCACTAACTCACTACGTGTTTGTTGTGCTGACCAGTTGGAACACGTCTTCTTTATTGCGCTGACTGGTTTGAGTTTTTGTGAACACCCTTTCCCTTTACGAAGGTTTTTTTTTATTTTGAGAAATGTTTTTGCTTGCTCGTGGTAGTTGTATGTAAAATTGGGCTTATAGCTGGAGCTATACCATGATTTACACGAGCACTTTGTTGCACTCTTGCCTACGGTCTGTGATATCTTCTCCCTTCATGGCTAACTGCTGCTGCACCGACCTGCCTGGGTTGACTGCGCTTCACCTATTGTCAAACTGACTACGTGCTTCGCCTTAACATGACCTACCGGGTCTTTGCTCCTTCAGTTCTACTGTGTCGATCCAGATGAAGACAAAGGCTCTTCTCTCCTAGGGTTCGCCGCTTTCTCCTTGCGGGCTTCTTGGTTGTATTGTCTCGTTCTAAATCTCATAGACTTGTCTGGCTCTGATACCAATTTGTGAGATTAAACAGAGCATAAAGAACAAGAAAATAAAAAACAAACTTTAACAGATTGCTACAGCAATGCTAAAAACAAGAATTTTTTTATTTTCTTGAATTTCTTGATCTTCTTTTTCTTGTACATTCCAATGCTGTGCCCAAGGCGTCTATATATAAAATGTGAAAGAAAATCAAACTGAAAATAAACTGATTGTTTAACTGCATCTAACTAAGCCTAAACTAATCCTCAACTGCTACTGCATGCAAGCTGAGCAAGGAGTAAGGCTGCTTGTTTACCTGATTGAACTAACTGATCTCTAACTATTTGTTAACTGTTGTGCATGCATGATGAGGGAGGTGGAACAGGAAGTTAGACTGAAGTGGAGAAATTATCTCTTGTTTATCTTCAATTTCTAACAAAAGCGTCAAGGACATCCGCAGCTGCGTTTGCAGTCATATATATATATATGGAAATTGTGACGAAATTTTCCAAATATGCTTCCATGGTTCAGAGAATTTCGTACAACGATACTTGTCTGCATCTTATGAGAAGACTTGTCCTGTTTACGATAAGCTTGGAATGCTGTCCACTACAAAAGTAAGTTAGTATTAGATTTCGATGACGTATTTTGATTGGAGTCTAACTGTCGCAGAATTGAGACAAAGTGAAAGGGAGGATATTCATGCAATTTCTAGGCTACCCGTGGAGCTGGAAATGGCGGGAGGCTAATTCTATTATGTTTTGTTGAGATTCACTCACACCATGTCCAGCTCCACAGGTAGCCTTGAAACTGCATGGATATCGTGCCTCGCAATTAGTCCCAATTCTGTGACAATTAGACAGTCGAATCGAAAACACACCATGCAAATTCAATACTAACCAGCGTTTGGGCTCATCGTAATTAGGATCAGCCTTCTGATTGAATAACGTGTCTGATACTGTCCAAACTCCAACCGATTTAAAGTATAAGAAAGCGAATTTGTGGGACACATGAAGATATGTTAATATGGTAACTCGGGAAGAAATAGAAACAGAGATTTTATGGATAGAAGTGAAATCACATTAATTTTAGTGTTCCTTAAATAAGTTTTGCAATCAATGGTGGTTTTTTATTTTGGTTATGTTTATAATTATTTGCTTCTCTGTCTATCATTCTTCGTGCAAATTAGGATTTTTCGATTTTTCTCTTAATTTAATAACACCATCATTAAGACATTAACTTCACACTAACCGAACGTTTTGCCTGAGTTAGAATGTTTACCCCCAATCCATACATTTCAAATATGGGAACTACTAGGTGGGAAGTGGCACTGGACTAAACATCAAATCGCAGCTGCAGAAGAAATTAAAATTCGTAGAGGAATGAAATTTATGAAAAAGCACTGGATGTGAAGCATCTCCGAACGGTGGTTACTCTAATATTTTTGTTTTTTAATATTTTTAAAATAAATAGCGAATAATATATTAGTAATAATTGTAGGAAGGAGGTATAATGCAAACAATTATAAAGTAAAAGAAGCCTCTTGTTAATTGTTCCGAGAAAGGAGGTTTAATATAAATAAGAATTTATAAAAAGCTGTTAAATATTTTAATTAAATGTTACATAATGTTATCAATAAATTATATTTATTTATTTTTTTTTTTTTAATAGTGTTTGAATATTAAAAATTATTGTTTTGTTCAAATTATATAATACAAATAAAGAAATAATAACAAATAAAATATGTATAAAAATTAAAATATATATATTTTTAATTTTTTAAATTATAGTTTGTTATATTCTTAAAAGATTGTAACATATTTTATATTCAACATCTGTTCTTATGAGAAACTATTTCTTGATTAAGGTAGTAAAAATAATACAAATTTAAAATATGTTAAAAGATATGCTAATAATAAATAATTTAATGAAGTATAATAATACTATGTAAAAATTATCTTATTTACATGATAATCTTTTTAATTATCTTGACAACATTTATTGAGTTAGAAAACTTGCAACAAGTGACAAGAATTAAATTTTATTGAAATGTGTTATTATACTTTTAACCCCTTTTTCTTTGATTTCAAAAAAAAATTTAAAAAAAACTTGAAATATTATTTTGAGTTAATAATAAATTAATGGAATTTATGCATACACATTAAAATGCAAAGGTAAAAAAACATAATTGAAGTCAAATGTAGCAAAATTAATATTTACAAAATAGACATGACACCATGATAAAAATAACTTGTGTCATTGATTTAATTTATTTATCACTCATTTTTCATATTTGCCATTAGTCATCAAAAAGCTAACACATCCCTACTATCACCTTTAGATCTTGTAATGCAATTACACCAATGTATACCACACATCAAAAAAAGAAAAACATGATTATAATCATTCTCTAACATCTAATGCGAACCTTCGATCAGATGCAAAAGACAAGGTTCATTTATTTATTACAATAAAAAACTAGGCACATTCTCTATATATTAAAAAGTGATGAAAATTATCTATAGAAAAAAAGGCTTATGTGCATAGAATTATCATTTACATATGCTTTCAACATGATAACAAACTATCTATGATAGATTATGCCCTCATATATGTACATATTATTTTTTATTTAATACATATTTCCCCTTTTATATATATAGTATTTTATATTATTTTATTTATTATTATTTATGTTATGTTCATGTTTTTTATGCATTACTTATCATGATCATTATGTTAGTTGTTTCATGTTCCTCATCCCATATATATGTATATTTACATTTAGAGACATATATATGCACATTTGTGTGTGTATATACGATTATCGTGTTCAATTTATATATCTTCATATGTTTACATCATGTGTATACATATATGTTCTTATATTCTTGTTATATTTTATATCGTGTTTAATTACTTATCTTCATATATTTACATCGTGTGTGTTTATGTGTATCTATCAAGGAGTGAAACATTCTTGTTATATTTTATATCATATTCAATTTATTTATATTTTTTTATACTTATTTTATATGTGTGTGTGTGTGATATACGATGTAAACATATAAAGATAAGTAAATTGAACATCTCTCTCTCTCTCTCTCTCTCTCTCTCTCTCTCTCCCCTTCTCTCTCCTTATATCATATTCAATTCACTTATGTCTTTATCTTTTCTTCGTGTGTATAATTTTCATACATTTATATTAGTTTCAATTTTTTTTTCCTTCATATGTTGACATCATATATTCTTATAGTGATATAATATACTTTGATTTCGATGCATCTTCCAAATTATTTCTTAAAATTGCATTGCACTTATATTTTTTCATGCTTTTGATGTAATTTCATTGCTTAATGTATTTTCCATATATAAGAATTTCTCAATAGTTAGGATATGTTTTCATATTCATTTTTAGGATTATATATATAATATTCATAATCATTAAAATTTTGTATGATTCATATTTATAGTAAGGAGGCCCTCACTTAATGATAAATAAAGTTCTAATTCGAATTTATTTAGCTACCTATTTTGATAAGATGATAAATACTTTAAAAAATTTACTACATATTAAATATGAAAAAAAGTATATTATTATAATTAATTTTTATATTTATTATTTATTATTTTTCAAGGCTCATCATTTTAAATTCGAAGGATAAAAATCAACCACATACCTTTTAATATATCTTCTATATGTTTTAATTTTAAAGTGACACTGATGCTACCTAATTTGTGGCAAAATATACATATCAAATTTCAGCCAAATTTAGTATCCCAAAATGGCCCAATCACTTTTATGTTATTGTTATTTATGTTAGATTTGTATAATTTTTTTATGTATATAAGTTCAACCTAAATCAATGGCACTCTAGATAACATTCAAATCCCAAATCCCTCTTTTAAGATCCCCAAGACAAAACTCATTCTATCTTTTTAACCCTTCGGTTTTTTGCAAAGACTACATCGTACATTATTTTAATATTTTTTCTCCTTCTTTATTTAATAGATTGCTTTTATCTTTTTTTTAATTTTTTATTCTCGTAATGAACTTAATATACATGATAATATTGAGAAATTTAAATTTAAATTTATTTATATTTACAAAATTAATGAATCATTCATATACAAAAGCACTATTTATTAGAAATATAATATTGAACATATTCTTCCTACATTAAACATATATTTTTAATCCATATTTTTAATTATTTTATTATTATAATGTAAGGTTTGACTATTATAAAATATATTTGGAAACACTAGTTACATAAATCATTATGCATGCCTTCAATCTAATTTTTTAATAACTTATTAAAATGATTCATTTATCGAATGTACACAATAAATGTAACGTTTAAATTGATGGGAAATAAAAACAAAGAAAAATCATATAAGTGAATTTAAAGAATCATATATTTATCACAAATGATTGATACACTTATCTTAAATGAAGTTCATGATATTGAGAATAGTTTTTGATTAAATTGAAATTTCACATCGAAATTTACTTTTACTTTTGTTATATATTTCAAGCTCAAATTTAAATTACCATTATATTATTTATATTTATATTAAATTTTTAATTTTATTTGTATAAATAATTCAACCTAAATTGAGTAATACTAATACTTTGGTTAACATTCAATATTAAAGTATTTTTCTAAACTGCCTTAGACAATATTTCATGTATCTTTATAAGCCTCCAGTCCCTCACATAAGTTGTGTTGTGCAGTGTTTTCAAGTTTTTTCTTTCTTCTCCTTTAATGGATGTGTTGTTTGGGTTATTTATTAATTTAAAAATTCTATTTGTTGAATGTTATCACACATACTGATATTTCAAAATTATATATTAAAAAAGGTGATTTGAATCATTTAAATACCAAAACTACATTGATTATAAATTTAGCATTCAACATATTTTTTCATTAAAAATATATCCTTTTATTTCAAAGTTCTTAATGATTTCCTTATTCTATTATATGAAGTTTGACTCCTAAGGGCCACTACTCACACAAATCCTTATGTGGATGAAGAATGTGTTTTCCTTTAAAATCTAAGGAAAAGATTTAATTATTATATATATAAAATATGTAAATTAAAAATATTAAATTTTTTTAAAAAAAAAATTATAAATTTATAAATAAAAATATTAAAATTTTAAAAATAATTTAGAAACATATTAAATAAATTTATACAATTTAAAATAATAAAATATATATTTAAAATCATTTAAGTAAAAAGTAGTTTTTTTTTTTCTTCTTCTGTTGATATATATGATAAAAAAAAATCCTAAAACTTTTTTGAAAAAAATTAAATTAAATGATAATTGTTACATCGTTCTCTAAAATTATATTTCTATAATAATTTTCTAAATGTAAACAAAATTTTATTATTAAAAATATATAAAAATAAAAATTTATTATCTATAAAATAATTAAAATAACAATAACAATAAATCAACGATATAATTATCACGATAATTTATTTACTATCGAAGCGAACCTATGAAGGGGTCCAATGTCTAAAATTATTCATTTCTTTCATGCCGACAACTTAAGCAGTAACCATTTTTAGGAGAGGCTGCAGTTCCCTCTTAATTATCTTCAATGTCCTGTTCCGCTGAATTGTCCGTCCGCAGCAATACAAACAACCTCAGTATCACGCACCAGACTAAAAGGACCCAAGCAATAGACCCACAAATTCAAATTTGTACAAGAAACACAAAATCAATACAACGGGCGTCCCGATCAAATAGACAGAGCCCAAGTTAATGTTTGCGTCGATGGCAGGGCAGGCGCTGCCTCGGAGAACTCCGCATCCGGTTGTCTGGGGTCAATTTGCCAGCTCGCAGAGGCCAACGATGGGCAGCGCCGACGACACAAGCGATAGAATCTCCGCGTCTTGGGTAAACATTTTACCCCATATATGACGCACGGTCAGCGTAAAGCTCAGTAGAGCTGCACAACCAATTGCCACTGTCATGGCCGTGCGGGCCTTGGCGGGTCTGTTATCACCGAGCTCGTTTCCAACTCTCGTCGAAACTCCTACGCCCAGCGACGATGGAAATATGTAAAGCAACGCCGTTGTCTGGATGAGAATACCCATTGACGCAACTGTTGCTTTGGGGTTTGACAACAGTCCGCAGATGAGGATCATGAATTCGTACGACCACCACTCCAAGCACACCGACGCACAGCTCGGGACAGCAAGTTTCAAAAAAGATGTCCATCCTCTCAGGCATTCTCTAGACAGGCCTGGGAACGTAGTTTTACACAGTCCCAAGAACCATATGTAACATGCCAAGCATATAACAATGTTCAAATCGGTCCACACCGCAGCCAGCGCGACACCTCTGATCAATAGCCTGAGATACACCACTAGAAAATAATTGATGGGAACGTGAAGGATAAAAGCTACGGTTGCAGAAATTGTGAGTGGGAGGGTCCATCTCTGAGTTCGAAGGTAAATTCTCACGGATGGAGGAAAGACTGCGCGATAAGGTCAGGAATAGAGTAGAGAATGTATGCACCTGCCATCCTGGCGATACTCTCGTCCTGCCTGCACCCCACAAGAATCGATTCGACGTTCAACCACAGCAAAACGATGGGCACCGCGGCGCAGAGAAGAATGAGAATCGTTCTTTGAAGAGAGAGGCCCAGGAGACTCCACCGTTTTGCTCCAAAAGCCTGACTGCATCCGGGTTCCATTCCCATAGCCAGACCCTAAATAACTGAATAGCCGGTTATGTTTGCAAAGCTGATTGAGAGAGAGCCTACCGCCAACTCAAGCTCTCCAAGGTAGCCCAGGAACTGCATTGATATCATACTTCTCAAGTAGAGAAGCAGTGCCGTTACTAGCATTGGGCCCGAGATTCCGGCTAATTGCGGCAGTTCCTCTACAACCTGAAACGCATTTGATAACTTAAATTAAGTGGAAGACGGAATGCATAAATCATAACATAGCACAGTTGAAATTCGTTACTAACCTCATGACGTTCTGGCTGGTCGTAATGAGGATCAGCCTCGGGATGGGATACGAGACACTTATCATATACATCAAAACTTAGTTTAAGTTGACTCTCCACATCATGGCTGGAGAATTGCAGATTGTCTCCATGGTTTCGAGACATTCGCATGGTTGCAATTTCAATATCAATGTCGATCGCGTCACCCCGTTTGTGGTCGCTAAAATTATAATCAAAAGCGCCGCACGAAACTTGAGCTTGACATAACATGAAACGGAGTCGATTGCGTCACGAAAAGTTATTTAAACGCCATTGAAATCATAAAATGTGAATTAAAAACTCCATCAATCAAATTTCTCAAAATCAAAACGGGAATTTGTAGGAGACTCACAAGTCAAAAGGCAAATTAAAAGCGTACAAGGTCTAAGTATACCTCTCAGTCAGCCAGCGGTTTTGACTATGTGGGTCCATAGTCCATCGAGACACAACGACAAAATCAAAAGAATTTGAGAGCAGAAACAAAGTTTCTCGCATATTTCCTAGGTGGATACATTGCATTATCCTTTGCATTTTGTTTTACAATGGATAACTGTATTCTATTCACGATGTATTATATTCGCGATAGATGCGTGTTTCTGTCTTTTGGCCTAGTCACGATTATCTCTCGTCTCCATACTACAAACAAAAGCACAAGAGACGGGTTTTTGATTTACTATACCACTACGAAATTGCAGCGAGCTTTCCAGCATCTAAAACGTTCCGCTAGAAGCTAAAACACCATCCATAGCATTTCAACAATCTGAGAAAATAGACTGCAACATACGCTATATGCCATACGATTTGTAATTGCACAAGGGAGGCACAATCCAAACATTTATAGATTGAGTGAAATGAATACCATAAACATTGGCAATTCAGGTAGTTTGGTACTTGTTCTATAATGAGTGCTATTGACCAACCCAGATTCCACCCATAAATTGGATGTAAGCATAATTTGTTGTTTTTTTGATAGAATATTCTTGACTTTTAATTGGTTATCATCAAGGTGTTCAAAATTCATTTCTTTAACATGTTCTTTTTTCCTCCATACAATCATCATATTTAACGATTTCAAATTTTCCTTATTATTATTGAAACTAAAATATTTGTCGCATATATGTGAATTGATAAACAAAATGAAAGTCTTTATTTAGAAGACAAATAGCTATCTATTTGATACATTAATAATTTTCAATCTTCAACATTTAGTTCAGCAGTTTATATATTCAACAATAAATTTTGGAAAGTTACCTAGCCAAGAACAAAACCTTTTTTTATGGGAAATGGTGCACAATGTAATAATAATGTTGAAGGTCTACCAAAGGGTTGAACCACATGATATTCTAGCATCCATTTGTATTTTATATTTATGAGAGGGAGCAGACCCAAATCACCAATAATATCAATAGATCTTGTACCAAATGGCTCGTTTAGCTATTATGGGAATGCCTTTCACAAATATTGATCAATATGTCTCAATAGCTTCGGCCCTATGAAACTCTTGTTGAAGTGCTTTCCCTTCCAATGCTTCCATTTCTTTTATAGGTATGCAAAGGCTTGAATGGATTGTTTAAACACTAATATTAAATGCAAAAATACCTACTAGTGCAAAGAATATCAATGGTAAATTATTATGGGTTACTTGTGGATTCAATACAAGCCTTATTTTGTTGATAAAGTATCATTTCCCTATATCCGCAATGCCTTGAACTGTAATTATCAATGGAAGCATTATGTCATACTAATTACAATGTTGCATAATAATAATATCAATTAAATTTTATTTTTCTATAGATAGCGTAACTTAATTGGATGGATTAGCATATGGGATTCATAAATTTTGACAAGTATTTGGATTTAGTTTTATAAGGAAGTCGTTATTTCTTGTGATGAATATTAAAAGTTACTATCATTCCATTTATGATGTATATTAAAGTCACTATAAGTAAACATATCAACATCACTAATTTTAATATCATTGTTGGGGTGTAGATGTGACAAAATTTTCCATTCATCATGTTCTTAAAAGTTATGGAGAATAATATTTTCATCTAAAAATATCCCATCTGAAAATAATTAATTTTTAAAATTTGTATGGTGAATATGCCATTGGTGGTAAGAATTTTTCATGTTTTCCAAGTTTTAAGCTTTTTATTTAGTCGAATAAGCAATGTTTGCAATGATGTTCTAGAAAATTTTGGACAAATATGTTCACTCCAACATAACAAGACATAAACAACAAATTTTTTGAGGGAATTTTTAGAGCCTAGATTAGACAAACAATAGTTGGCACTCTTTTTCTTTTTCTTTTTTTCACCATGACAATTTTTATCATCTAACAAATTCCTTAATTCTTCTATAAGTGATAGTATATATAATGAAGAGGGTGATCTATATATGCATCAATGATGGATGAGGTAGTAATCAAATGAGATTCATAATGTAAGATAAGGTGTAAATTCTTTTCTCTAAAATTTAATGAAATAAATGATCAGTTGCACAAAACAAATGGGGTACCTAGTTTGCAAAAGATAGAAAAATTTGTTTTACATTAATGTCATGATCCACAAAACTATCAATTAAAATTTTCCTAAAGGCATTCAAGGATGGTTAATGTGAGCTTGCATTCTCTAAAACTATTTTTAGCATATGGTGGTAGCTTTCAAATTCATTCTTTACTTTTAAAGCATATTTTACAATATATTTCATTTCATCTTCATCTGAAAGAAATGTATAAAATTAACATTTGATCTCAAAATAGAAACTATGGTTGGATTGTGAGTATTCAATTCATCATCATTATTAGAATAATTTTATTTTTCTACTCCATTATTTTCAATTAATATGAAATATTATTGACATAATTACCAAGACACTCTAATAGACATTAAAAAGTTAGTTCTCTTTTTTTAAGTATATTTATTATGTGCACTTAATATGCCTTTGAACAAGATTCAAAATATCTTCATATTCAAAAGAAAGATTGATTGAAATAATTTTAGTTGTATATAACAAAATTGGTTCATCAAGAATAGAAAAATAAACTATTTAAAATTTATGAAAGCTATCACATGAATTCCAATTTGGTATAAAATTAAGATCATGATTATAATTTCCTCTTACATATCTAAAAATTCTATTTAATTCTTGTAAATACTTTAGTGATAGTTTGCCCATAATACTAGAAATTAATCTAGCTTTTAGTTTTTCAAATGTACTAGCACTTTTATCCTTGATATTATAGAACCATTTTTTATAAATGACATAATTATTAAAAAATATAGAACCAAAGTTCATGTATCATTTTTTTTGATCGAATCCATCTCTAATTTCATAGCATCAACCCATATTTTCTTTTAACTAGCTTCTACATAAATTTTATGTTCACTAGTCCCAGATGTTAATGCAAACATAGTATTTTCATAATAAGCATAATCAAATAAGTTACCTACATAATATTATATAATTTCAATCCTCCTCTCATAATTATGATCCAAAATTTGATTGGTTGGATGAGGATTCAACAAATGCTTGCTCTTTCATAGAATTGATGTAGATGTATGACTAGTCTCTTACAAAGAGCTAGTATTATTTCCCATTGAACTAGAAACCTATGTAGGACTTGTAATATATTAAAATAAAATTCAAATGTATACCACCCTTAAATAATTAATTATGTAGCTATATGATCAGAATCAACATACACATCATTTTTTTTTTAAATCCTAAAAATAATTATCAATTTACTATTAGGATCTAATAAAACTTATATGATTTTATTTTATCACTACAACCTAGGAAATTTTTATCAACTCTCTTACAATAAATTATGTCACCCTTACCTTTTCTTATGTTAATTTTATCGTGTGTCTTAGTTTTTTATAGTAATAACAAGTAATGTATTTCTTGCTCTTATTTATGAAAATTTTTTTAGATATTTTATTTGAATTTTAGTTTTATAAACTCATTTAATTATAATTTTTATTTATCTATTTGGTATTTGAACATTCACCTTGGTTTTATGTTTTTTGTCTAGACCATGTTCTATATCTCCTATATATAATCTCATCTTATCCTCATGAGATAAAAGAGGACCGACTAACTTATCAACACTTATAGTGTTTATGTCTTTACATTCTTATAGAGTGATCACAATATGAAGCTATCTTTGGCTCAAAGATCTCGAAATATTTTTTACTATAACACTATATTAGATACTTTATTCATAAACATTTAGTCTATGTACTAAATCATTTATCCATATGCAATAATATCTAACTCCTCCAGAATCTGAAATAATACTAGTTCTCATGGAAATTCTTATATCTTAAAATTTTTAGATAAATGTTTGAGTCTATGACACTCTCAATATAGAAAAAAGCTTATGCATCTCCATTTTCTTAATTTTTTTAATTTTTTCATATTGTGTCAAGGTGTTATAATCTTGACATAGTGTCTATATATGGATAACATTCTCCCAAACTCTTTTTCACATAATAATTTTATTCATTTTATCTCTCCAACACTCAAAGTTTTCACCTTTGAAAATAATAATATTCATGGAATTAAAATTCACTAAAGTTGTTATATCTTCTTAAAATGGCCTTAACATATTTGTGAACTTTAATTGAACATGGATATGATACTAAATGAAAATTATAAATTATTTTATGGAGTGAAAATAATTTTTATTTATATCTAAAATTGAATCTATGTATGAAAAAAAATCTCAAATTTACTACATATCAAACTAGTTTTGTTGTGAGTGAAATTATTGATTAAAAAATATATTTAATAACATTAAACTTGAAAATATATGATTTTTTGTCTAAATTAAAGATAAAACTTTTTTTTTTAAATATTTGAATTAATGCACAAAACAACTTGCATGACATATTATTTCAATAAAAGTATAAATTATAAACTAAATAAAGAAATTTAATTGAAAATATAAGTAATATATAATTATACTTATAAATTTATACTCTAATACAAATTTTAAAAATTAAACATAAATTTAAGATACAAATAAGAGTACCACTAACACTAACTAATATATTTTAGGTCATCATATAAAAATTGACTTTTAATTAACTGCCACAAGATATAATTATATGGAAGTGGCATATAATTTTTTTTAAAATATTTACTATCTTAAATACATTTTAATTTCACTTAAATAACATTAAATGTGTGTCTCATCACTTAGGAACTTAGTTCAGTATATAGACAATTAAATGGAATTAATTGGCAGTTCTAATCATTTTTATAGAAAATCATTGAAAAGTGATAAATTTTTTATTAAGGTCATAAATAAATTAAATAATATTCTAAAATTCATAAAAAATAAAAAATATACTAAGTTATAAAAATTTAATTCAAATGCCCATTGACATTATACTTAGCAATGTGTAGAACCTCTACGTTTTCATTCATATGTATGTATGTATGTAAATAAATACATACAAGATTCAATAGAAGAAATTATTTTGAAAAAATGAAAGGAAAAATGTAGTTTTTTTTCATATCATTGCCAATAGTCTTATGTTTTATATGCTTCTCTAATTCTGTGTGTGTGTGTGTGTGTGTGTGTGTGTGTGTGTGTGTGTGTGTGTGTGTGTGTGTGTGTGTGTGAGATGTGAATTAGGCATAGTATTTTTATTCTCAAATAATAATATTAACATACATCTTCAGGGAGATGAAATATAATGTATTATCAAAATTGAGTTATTTGGTGTTATCAAAATTCAACGTGAAAAATGGAGTAAGATAACCTAATTAATAAATTATGTGAACTAATTTAAAATATTTTTTTTTATCAAATAATATCTTTTTCCCAACATATTTAAACCAAAATTCATCAATTATTTGGTCATTAGGCATTGAATGAAGCCATTCTCAAAGATCCACAATAGTAGTTGGTAAATTATTGTCAATATTTTTATTAACAAAAAGAGAATATTTTCCTTAAGTGTCATGATGAATCATCAAATTAATCATAAAATATGTAAATAGTATATGACTATCAAATCTATTATCATGGTAGTGCATATTCGTGCATATGAATCTTTTTGAAATGAGGTAGTTTGAACATAACTACATATGTAGGGAATAAATTAGGACATACCCTAGAAAATAAAACTTTTGAAGTGTATTCATTTATAAGGTACTTTCCAAGTGTTTGACATAGCATATCACATCATTTTGGTATGTTTATTTATTACTAATAATATTGTATTTCATCTTTTTTTATTCTTATATTTTGGATAACAAGTATGAATGAATAATTTAGTTGTGTTGTATAGTTATACAATGTAATTTTTCATGCAATAAAATTTGGTTCAATATAATAGGATCATTTAATGTTAATATGTACATATGGAAGCATGGATAATATGTTTATAAGTTCAATAGGTTATGAATCGAATGTGCCATCATTGAAAAAGATATCCTTATAATATGGATCAAACACTATGTTTTATTTTAGATATTTTTTAACATGTAATTTGTTAACATTGAAATTAAATCTTTTTCTTGAGGATATTATTTTTTGATAGGTATTATATACAATTAATCAAATTTTCATGAAATAAATTTTTGATTGACTCTAATGTCCTGAGAGAAACTAATAGTATTTCTAGTATATTTGTAATGGCTTCCAAGAACATGTTGTACCTATAAAATTGGATTAACTCATGCTATAATCATTATCTTAGCATGGGTAAAAAAATGAAAAAAAATTAGGGTTTTCTCTAAGTTACACATTATTGTATTTAGAGAAATGATGACCATTTCATTTTAAAAATATATAACAAATTAATACTTCTCTTAATATTTGATTTTTAATGTCTAAATAATTTTTAATGTATGTAGATTATAGTTTAACTAATATACTATGTGTTGAAATTGATTATGTGTCTCAAAATGGTTTAACTTATATCTACCAATATTAATTAGGATGTTTGCATTTATTTTGGAAATGAGAAATAGAGAATTGAGATGGATTTCCATAGATATATCATGGAATATTTGAGATGATGTGCCTCTAACATTGTCAAAAGAGAAATAAATTGTAGTTAATATTTTTTTTTTCAATTCCAAACATGACCTTTATGTGTTTTCAAATAATATATTCAATATTCATCTAAGTATTACATTCAATGTTTTGAGGAACACCTTCAATAATTATGTATTGTAAATGGATATTTTCAAAATGATTTGTAAAAATTATATCCTTATTTGTGATATGTACATTTAATGGTCTAATTGAGGAATTTTTTTCCCCTTCTAAATTTATTAATAATATATTTTTTGAGTTGGTATCAATAGTTTTTGTTTTCTTCAATATTTTTGTATTCTTTCCATAATATTTGCATGTTTTTTTTCTATATAGAGTTGACATGTGCAAGCTTAATATAAAAAAATACATTAAATATCTAAAATTATTTATAATCAATAATTTAGTTAAGTAATTACTCAATATTAATTTATTTTTACATCAATAAAAATAATTTAAAATATACAATTTTTTTTTTTTTTAAATGAGCAATACATTGAGAATTTAAGAACTCGACAATATAGTTTTTTTTTTTTTTAAATACAAGATAAGAACAAGAAATGTATATGTAAATTTTTTAAAGTCCTAAATATAGATATTTATAGAAAATAATTCAATAAAATGGAAACAACATGAATTAAAGATAATATTTATGAAATAGTAGAAAAATAAAGATATGATAACACTATCATTAAATGAAATAGTTAAAGTACAATAAAAATAAATGTGACATTAAAAAAAATCTAAACCATTACAAAAGAAACAAATTATTTTTAAAAAATTAAATATTGTTAATAATTTCAAATATCTATATATTTTCTATAAATACAAACATGATAATATTATTTTAAAATTTAATACACTTTTAGTTTATATGAAAAACACAAGAATATAAGGCAATGTTCATGAGAACATATTGTAAAAAAACAAGTGACATATTGATAAAATAATAATTTTAATTTGAGAAATGAATCCAATTACATGATAACAATGCCAAATCAAGATAATATTAATGATGATATTTTTATGGTTAAAATATTAAAATTACAATAAAATTAAACATAACATTTAGTATATTTTTGAACCATAATAAAACAAAGATAAACATTTTTCATAGTTATTAATTACAATTGAGAATGTTAGTTATCTATAGAGTTACTTAAAATATAAGAAGTCCAAGTTATATAGGAAAAACATATATATTTTTTTAAATGATTCTTGAAAAATTTATGATCAAAATAAACAAAAAATTGAATCTAGAAACATAAAAAACTAAGCATAAAAAGTGATCTATAATATCTAGTTTTGAAAATAAGTATGTAGATAACTTTATTTATAGTAAAATAATAATAATAATAATAAATAAATAAAATAACATCTTAATTTATGGTTATGTTTGGTTGAAATATTTATGCATCAAATATGAAATATTTAATTTGATTTTGTGTATTGTAGTTTTCTATCTTGATTAATATTATAAATAAGAAATCTTAACTAACAACATGATATATCATTTCTTATGTAGCTTCATCATCAATGATACTAAAGTAATAATCCTTTAGTACAATACACATTATTGATTTTGTAATTTTTTAAAAGGAAACCAATAAATTTATCTTGGTTTTGAATTCACTTATTTATAATCAAAAATAATATTTTTAATTACATTTAATTATATCTAGATTGCATTTATAATAATGCCAACCATCACCCATTTTTCTATAACCTTTTTTGCATGGCATTTTGTCTACCATGAGTTGAAAATTAAGGTAACATAAGTTATCCATAAGGTCGTGTGTCATTTTTTATTTCATTAAATCCCATTCCAAAAAAAATTGAAGATCCATGTAAGTTATTTCAAATAGTTTTGATTTAAAATTCAAATTCTATGGTGGCTACAATTATTTTCTTATCACCAAAGGTGAAGGAACATTCAAGCTTGTGAGGGGATGTTTTTTAAAGTACCTATTGAGATTAATTTATTTGGGAATGGAGATTCAGTCCAATTCTTAAACCAAAATTTATAGCAAGGAGATGTCCATGATACCTTAGTATTCTTCCTTTCCTTCCTCTTAGGGTTATGGTGCATCTTCCCATCTCTCAGACTCTAGAGGTGACTTTTTATCAAGT
This sequence comes from Torreya grandis, assembly GCA_037957365.1. Lineage (NCBI taxonomy): Eukaryota > Viridiplantae > Streptophyta > Pinopsida > Cupressales > Taxaceae > Torreya > Torreya grandis. The sequence goes on along the minus strand of JARHVA010000285.1, from coordinate 1,756,074 downwards.
AGTTATAGAAATTTATGCACACATTGATGTCCTATTGTGAATTTATCATCTAAATCGTAACATTATCATTTTTCCCATTGGACATGCATCTCAACCTTTATTAGGCATTTAATGAATGTAGTTTTTGGGTTTGTAAATGTTGTTACTTATGGTGTCATGGAATTATTGAATGGTTTGGATTTAGAAGAATATATTATGAATTTTGATTTGTAAAAATTATCTAACGCCATCGATACCATCATATCTTAGCACTTAAACATTTTCATCTCATTTATAGTATATTCTTGTAGTCTTATAACTTTTTTTTTTTTAAAATTGTTTGTCAACCCTCTTTATCTACTTAAAAAAATCAAATTATGTCTGATATTCTAAAATAGAAAAACATAATCACAATTTAGTTATGGCTTTAATTAAATCCTCATATTTACTTGGGCTAGAGTAAACCAAAAAAAATTGACCATGATGGAATACCAATAAATTTTTCATACTAGTGAACACATTGAATATCTTCTTTCTCCATGTTGAAAGAGGCTATAGGTACCATGTCTCAGAGTGAGGAATTGTACAAATACTTATTTTCATTGTATATCCAACTCATTGCAAACTTACCATCATATTAATAAAATATAGTTATGTACCACATGAAATTCTCTAAGAACTATATTTGTGTACATAATTATTTCTTGTACTAGTTTATAAATTAACTAATTAGTTTTTGGAGAGTGTTTATCATTCTAATTTATTGGGCATTAATATAAATTATTTTTTTATTGGATTTAATTATACATGGCATGCATTTATGCTAAAATGTTAATAAGTTTTATCACTATGTCCATTAACTAGGTTAGTATATTTATATGCCCCAACTTTGAAAAAAAAATCCAAATTTATGTTTTGTTTTTTTCACATATTGATAGACTTATTACACTATGTCAACGTAATTATTTAGGAATATTCTAAATCTTTATATCTTCTATAATTTCTAAAGTAAGTCTAAATAGTCTAAAACATTATGACTATTGTGATTACTATATTTATGAGAAATGTACATTTAAAATTAATGACTCTAAAGGTATAGAGTTATGATGGGAAATGTCACTAATATTAATATATATATATATATATATATATATATATATATATATATATATATATATATATATATATATATATATATATATATATATATATATATATATATATATATATAATCTAAGATTCAAAATATATTTATCCATTTTTTATTAAATGGATACTTCCTACACTTTTAGCTTTAGCATACTAAGGTGTGATAAGAGGTTAAGTGGGTGAGAGAGTGAGTTCTACCTAGAGTTTCATCTAGATTTCTACTAAGTTTCACTGCGAGTTCTTTTATGAGTTACACTTGGTTCCACCATGAGTTCTCTAGTGAGTTAACTCCCCCACTCTTTACTTATATTCCTCTTCACCATGCTATTATAATTAAGAAAGCAATACATAGTAGATAATTGGTAAGCAAGAAATTTAATACAGAAGGCAATTATTGCACATCTTCTTGTAAATTTCTAAATACAAATAAGGTCATGATTATTATAGAATACTTATGTGCTCACTCTACAATAAGATCACCTATTGGCTTATTCTGACATGGTATTAGAGCTAAAGGTTCTAGTAATGAGCATCGATTAATCTATTAGATTTCTATTTTTTATTATCTTGAATTTTTAAAGAAGAATTTGCATATTGCTTGTATTAGCACTTACATGTATTTTCTTGTGGATTGGCATACAAGTTTTTTGGTTTCAGATCTAAAAAGCATACATGCCATGGAAAGGTCAAGGTATTTTCTCTTTATTTTGAAGTTCAAGCCTATTTACCCTCATGTGATAGTGTGCTACATATTTTTTCAAGGATTGCTCATCCTTCATGGAGGTGCCCTTATTATACAAGGTTGTTTGGGGTTTTTGGAAGGAATTGGTATCATCAAAAATGACATATAAATTAGATAGAATGTAAACTAATCCCTCCACCCTCTTGATAAAACCCAGCAGCATTGGTGTGGTGAGTGATAGAAAATATGTAAGAGTAGCATATGTATTAAAGAAGACTTATCCTCATTGCATGTAGTTTACACTTGCCATTCACCTCAACTATTTATTTCCTTTTAATAGCCTATTATCCATTATTTAATGCTAATCAGAGCCCTTAAATCCAAGATTATCAATTGTCTATTATTTCATACATAACTAAGCTATGGGCAATGGGCATTATATACACTGCTCTTTACTTCTTTGCTTTTTGGTAGAGATGGATTATTTTTAGTAGGGAAATATATGCAACTGATAGTCTATTTGGATTTCCAAGGTAATGAATTTTTTTTAATTAGCTCAAGAAAATATAATTCATTGAATTTTTCTTATTCGAAATATGGTTTTGAAGGGCTCATTAATGAGAAAGGTAAGATCTATTTGTGGAAAAATTTAAGTTGGGGGAGTCTAATAATGATCTTTATTATCTGCATATCTTTGAGGAGACTTATAATATATTCTTATGATTTATTTTCTATCTTAGAATGGAAGCCAAAATTTGGCTCTAAAAATTTGATTTAATCTAATCTAGTATGGTGCTTTGATAGCTTGGTGTTAGAAATTTAATGGCCTCCTACTCCCTGATCTGGTTCTTCCTCCAAGCATCCACTACCTGTTAAACTAATATTTATGCATGCAACATTTTAATCCCTAAAAAACTCCCACCTCCTGTTAAACCACTATTTGTGGATGCAGCATGCATATGGTGATGTTCATCTCTTAGTTTGTTGGCTTATGGAAGTGTCTCTATGAACTCCTTGCCAAAAGATAACATTAAAAATTTGCCTTATAATCTTTTGAGAAAATATGCTATTTTTAACCATTTTTAAATAGCTATTTTTCATTTCTGAAAATATTAAAAATTAAAACTTGTTTTAATTTTATTTAAAATATTTTTATTTTTTAACAATTAAAACACTTTTTATAAGTGTTTTCTAGAGAAGTGCATGTTGAAGTGTATGGGAATGGATAATTCTATGTTTTGTTATTTTAAGAAGTTCGGGGTCTCTATTCCAGTTCTAATGAGTGGTTGGAATGATAATTTATAATTTATTTAGATGGACATTTTAAAACTCTAAGTGCAATTTAATTAAATAGGCCATTAATGATGAAAAATATATTTTGCTATAAATTTTGACTGGTAACTCAGAATTGAGTGCCAATTTTTTCAAAAGTGCATATTTTTTCATCATTTTTCCATTGGTCTACTTTTTTTATAAAAATAAATCAAGTTATAAAGTTTCATATTCAGGGGGTTATGGGCTCTACTACTTTCTACAGCATACTTAGTGCATTGATTACTCTTATTTGTATTGAATCAATTTTAGCTTAGTTCAAAGTCCATCTCTAGAGCGTGCACCATTATTTTAAACCACTCCATCATTGATTGCTCACATGGATGCATTCTCAGTTATGTCTAACATCCCTTTCATGAGATTGATTTAGAAGTTTATTGTTGAGTATATTGTGTAGTTGTACACTTTCTTGATGTCTTCTCTTAGTCATGTTGACCTCATTTGAGAGAATCCACATGAGGAGAGTTGTTTCATCTCTAATGATGACCTTGTGAGAGGGTGAGTTCCACTTAGAGTTCTATCTGGAGCTATACTAAGTACCACTACGAATTTTTCTATGAGTTTCATAGTGAGTTACACTCAATTCCACCATGAGTTATTCAATGAGTTAAATCTTCCTATTTCTTATTTATATTCCTCTTCACCATGCTATTATAATTAACAAAGTAGTGCAAAGTAGATAATTGGTAAGGTATTTAATATAGAAGGTAATTATTGTACATCTTCTTACTTATTTATAAATACAAACAAGGTCATCATTATTTTTGAATACTTATATTCTCACTCTACTAGAAGATCACCTACTGACTTATTCCAATAGTTTTAAATAATATTTCAAATATCTAACTATAAAAAATTGAAAGGTCACATGACCCAAAATCCCATCTTTGATGTATGACATAAATATTTTTTTAGAAATAACTAGTTACTAGTGTATTACACAATAAAAAAAATTGAAAACTTCCCAACAGAAAGAAAAAAACAAAAAAAACCTATATGTTTCAAAGAACTATGTAACTCTTTAAAGTTTACAAGAATTAACTTTTAATATTTTACATAAAAATTATTATTTTATAAAAAAGAGTTCTACAAAAAATGCATGTATATGCAACATAAAATTCTAAATGAAATAGTTTTTAAGATTTAAAGGCTCCAACAAATCAAAAAAAATGAACCTACTAAACTTATTACAATAAATAATAACATTCATAAATTGTGAGGAATGTGTATAAATAAAAAAAATTAAAAAACCTACTTTATTTTTAAGAATGAAAAGAGGTGAAAGTAAGAAGAAACCAGACAAAAGATAACCAACAACAATAGCATCTATATAAACCACTATCAAAAACTGACAATCACAAAGTAAATATAAAACTATAAATAAATCAATGTAAAATTGCAAATCTGGCATGTCATTTAAAATTAATGACATGTCACACATAAAAAGAGACCAGCAGTAAAAACAACTTTCACTATTTAATATAATATTTTAGGGATAGGATTCAAGAATTCCACTCCACTTTCAATCTTGTGAGGGGAGTCAAACTTAGTTATATTATGTATCCATAAAAATAGTTAGGCTAATAGCTAGTAGTGACTTAGATTGCCTACCTTAGCAAAAGAGTATTTACTTTAACTATAACAGAGAATCAAATTAAAGGCTTTATATTTTTTCAAGACATATTATTACTAATACCATCATTCACATATTACAATTAGAACAGTGAACATTTTGATGAGGTTTTATTCCATATAATTTATAAAATTAAATTATTTTTATTGCATGAATGTACAATTATTAATCACATGGTTAATTAAAATTTTAAAGAAGAGATAATTAAAAAAATCTACATATATTAATATATTTTTTCAATTAATCAAATGATATTTTAAAAAATATATTTAAATATATATTATTCTTCGAATCAATATTTCTTAGATAAAAATCTTTAAATATATCCTCCAAACTTTATAGAAAACTTTGATGCATCAAAATAATATATCATAATGATACTGCTTTCGTATTCCAAATTCATTTAGTAATATATCAACATTTTAAAGGAAAACGTATAAGCTAGGCCAGGTCTCTAATAATGACCCTTTTTTTTTTTTTTTTTTCAATAATTTTTTTCTACTTTCAGAGGCGCTAACTATAATTGAAAACATTTCATTGATAGACAAATATGAAGAAAAACATGTAAGTATAGTTTTCCGAGTTAAATGCTACGGAATATAGTAGTGATCTTGTAAGCACAATCATGATCCGTGTGCATAATTTTTATTTTTTTTTTAAAAACGGCATCGTCAACTTGAGTGTTGTAATTACACAAGTGATGTAGGAATACAGTCGGGTCCCATTGCAAACATATTCATCGCCCCCAACCGACAGACAGAATTAGAATCCCAACTGACATACTAAAACCAAATTTCACAAATTCGTTGGTGTGGTCCGACATGGGGAAGAGATGAACCACGTGCACACAGAATTAGAATCCCAACCAACACTTATACCAAAATTCGTTAGTGGAGTCGTCCAATCACCACGTGGACACAATTAGATTCGATAGCAAACCAAAAGATTGTTGAATAAGATTAACAATTACATATTCCGGGGGAAAATAAATCGTGAACCGGTGAGTTATGTCACTCATTTATTTGTTGAATCACTGACCTCTTTTTTGCTGGCGGCTGGGTTTCCACTTGATTGTTAATATGCAACTCTGAAATGTTTAAAAATTGCCAATCGTTCTCTCTCTACCGATTTTTTTGCTTTAAATTTCAAGCTTTCTGATAGTAAGCGTCAAGATTTGCCAGAACCCGTCAGATATATATCTAGTCGGGAAAATGGCTCACGGATGAGACTTCTGGCGATGCCCATCTGTGGAAATCCATCAAATCGGCTAATCTACGGTAACACTTGAGCGATATGACAATGGCCTCGTATCTCATCGGAAGGCAAATCCTATTTACGATTAGTTGAAACTCTTTGAAAACAAAAATGAGGTTTATATTAACTTTCAATCGTGTTTTAATTGTAGCCCAGCTTTGTTTCCTTTATTTTACAGGATTTGTGGGAAACAAAGCACGATTGAAAAATAGTATAAACCAGAGTTTGAGGGCGTCGTAATTAGGATCGGCCTCCTGAAGGGAGCAAGGCATACAGGATCCTCTTAAGACGAGGAACAAAATGAAATATTGGAGATCTGTATGTTGCGCTTGGGGATAAAAATAGTTATGGGGCAAAAAAAAGTATGTTAAGAATGACTTTCGTTGTCTGGTTTCATTATCCTCCAGAATTATATTGGTTTCAACTTTTAAAATATTTAGTTAAGAATAGAAATGGTTATGGTGCAATATATATATATATAATAGAAAAGAGTTTTATTGATATATTAGTTTCAAGCATTTTGGTTATATCTGTGAATTAGAAATAATATTTGAATTAAGTAGAAAATTGAAGTTTCTGAATAGTCTTAAAATTCTGTAGAGAGTTAGAAGGACTAAAGAGTAGGCCTATTCAAACATTTAAGCCACAAAATTGATTAGAGGTCATCAAAATATTAATTTATTTTTGAATAATATATAAATTTTAGAAGTAATAATTATTTGCGTATTTAGATTTGGATTTAGTAATTTTTTTCAATTTTTAATATTTTTGTTATTTTAATATTTTATGAATTATTTTTTTAGATTTGATTTTTTTTTGTTTGACAATAAATAACAATCATCATCATCATCCTCTCCACTCTTATGGGTGGGCTTTGTCTTAGATCCTATCAGCCTTTTTCCAACATACTCTTTATATTTAAATACCTCTCAAAAAGTAAGAACCCTCAAATTCCTTATATATATTTATGTAGTCGGATTTTAAATTTTTGTTTGTGTCTCCAAAATAAGAGAATCATTCTTTTCCTCTCTTCCTTCTTGTTGAGCTTGATCCTTATCTACCATGTCTCAAGTCTCTCCATCCTCAAGAGCCTCTTCCTCCTCCTCCCTCATTGTAACCTTCAAAATACCTTCATTATCCTCATGATGACTTGATCCTAGTCTTCCAGCCTCTAATCTCTCCATCCTCAATATCTTGCAGATCTTTCTCCTCCTCCATCATTGTAGCCTCAAAACTACCTTCATTTTTCTCATGATACCTTAAGTTCAAGGCATTCAAACTAGAAGGCCTACTTTCAACTATGCCCATAGGTTTTTCAAACTAGTTTTTTACCATTCAGTATTGTGGCTTTTAGATCTCTCCCTATTCTTTGGTTGGTTCCTCCTCTTATTTTTGTCCTTGGTTTCTTTCTTCCCCTATATCTTGGAATTGTAAGTCTTCTTTCTTTTTCTAAACCTAGGTTCTTTTTCTTTTTGATGAATAGGTATTCATTTTATGGCCCATCTTCTTAGAATCTGCATAAACCATAAATTTCCCTTCGTATTCAATTAGTTGTGTCCATATTCCATATTTAGAAGAGAAATTTATTATTGAGGAAAGTTCCTTGTTGATAGGGATTCTCACATAAAAATAAGCATAAATCAATCTTTTTCTATGTTGGATTATCAAATCAAAAGAAAGGTAGGATCTGGCCAATAACTTTAATAATTCTTATCAAAACTTTTACTTCCCAAAATTTTAAGAGAAGGCCCAAGAATCTAACCCAAACTAAGATTTCATTGAATAGTTTCATATCTAAATTAAACCTTATTTTCTATTTTTCTTCAATACTAAATTGAATTTCAATAGGAAGTACAATCTCCATAAGAAAGTACTAGTACAATCAACATTATTAACATTATTAGAGAAATAAATTAAGAAAAATGTTAGGGTAAAGTAGAGATTTCTAGTCAAAAATACTTTATTAAAGTTTTGATTGTATAAATTTTTATTTTTTATTTTTTTATTGAAAATATTTTTAAAGTTTTATAAAAAAAAAATTAAATTTTTAAAAATAATAAAATTTCAGTAGTAATTAATATTTATCCTATATTTTTATAGCTATTAAATAAAAATGTCATGTTATATATATATACATATATATACATATATATATATATATATATATATATATATATATATATATATATATATATATATATATGTATATATGTATACATACATATATATATATATATATATATATATATATATATATATATATATATATTTGAATTAAGTAGGCTTTCCTAAAGAATATGATTATTTATTGGTATTTTATGCTATGTTTGGTGGTCAAACAACCTACACTTGAGTTTTATTTTTATGGTTGTGAGGGCTTGTACATGTTACTTTATTTTAAATGAAGTATACATTCTTCTTTGTTTTTTAAAAATTTGTTAAATTTATTGGTATTTTATATCATGGTTTTATTATTATTAAACATTCAATTTATTTTATATTTAGTTGTCAAACAACTTATATTTGGGTTTTCTTTTCATGGTTATGAGGGCTTGTACATATTACTTTACTTCGAATGAAGTGTGCTTTCCTCTTTGTATGTTAGAAAATTGTTAAAAAAAATTATTTCAAGATGTAAGTGTAACCTAGGAGAATATTTAAGAAATATCAAATGCATAAGGGGGTTTGTTACACCAAAAAAAATTTGGGCATAAGACTAGTTTTAAATATGTTCTTTCTTTGTAATATTAAAGATTTTAGACATTTTAATTGGTATATTATATATTATATTTTAAAAAATAAAATAATATATCATTCTTTCAAAGGGCAATGCCCTATACATTAGTGAAGCAGAAAGAGAGGTGGATGGAAGAAGAAGATTTCAGTTTTCTAGAGGTCCTCAAATATTATGGTTTACGATAGCATGGCATCTGATCAAAGGTTTTTTTTTTTTTTTTAACTGTATATTTATTGCTACTAATATTACCATCCATATATTGTAATTATAACAAGTTCACATTATGATGAAGTTTTATCCATATAATTTAGAAAATAAAGTCATTTTCACTAAGTGAATGTGAATGTACAATTATCAATCATATGGTTAATGAAAATGTTAAAAAAGATATAACAAATAAATATGCATCTTCTAATGTATTTTTTCAATTAATTAAATAATACCTAAAAAATCATATAAGCGTATATTAATCTTTAAATTAATATTTCTTAAATAAAAACCTTTGAATATATCCTATGATTTTTTTTTTCTAAAATTGACGTATCAAAATAATGTATCATGATTATCCTACTTTCACCATCCAAATTTATTTTGTAATATATATTGACATTATTTTGAAAAACATAAAGACGAGGCCATGCCTATAATATATCTTTGGTACCAGCCATAAGCAAGTATCAAGAAAAACATGTTAATGTATAATTTATTTATTTTCAAGGAACAACTTTTAAATAATAAAAAAAATCTTTAAGCTAGAAATTCTAAATTCCACTTGCCTCCATAAGATACTTTCATATGCATTTAAGAAATGATCAATGTTGAATTGAGATAGTTTAGCTCCTTGTTGAGAGATAAGATCCTGCCAAATGCATTTGCTGAAGTAAATTGAAAATAATGGAATTTATTATCCCCAAATATTATGTATAGTAAAATTGGAAAAACTGTTGTGTGGCGTTCTTTAATAAATGAATTTATGATTACCTATCTGTGAAGATTAAATATTGAAGATCTAATTCAATTTTTTTTAAGGTTTAACACATTTTTGAATCTTAATTATTTGTATGGATCTAGTTTTATTTTTTTCATATAATTTCTCCATTAGAATTGTTGAATTATAGTTCTCAATAATTATTGAAACACTTTTTTAAGATTAGTCTAAATGTTGGTTGGGCTATACAAATCCATTATTTTGATGCATTGAATCTAGACTCTTAATATATTTGGGGTTTGGAACATTGTTTTTTTAAGGTACAAGGTAAAGATGGGAAGAAGATAGTAGTTTCAATATAGTTTGAAGGCTACAATGTATAGGTGACATTTTTCAAATTTAAGACACTTTTTGTGGGCCATTCACTTAATGATGGAAACAACATTATTAATTTATGATAGGTTAATTAAGATGGGTGTCATTTTATTTATCTAAAATTTAATATATCACATGTTCTCTTCTTTGACATAATAAACTATTTTGGAATAAAATTATATCATACTAGTATTATGCACAATGGACATAATTAAAATAAAAAATGTCACCCTACTTCTTGTGCTACTTTTAGCCTTTCAAAAACCTATTTTCCTTGAGAGGAAGTTGAGGACTTACAGGTCTTCTTTAGTTTCTCACTTTAAACATGGATGGTAAGATTAGTCCTTTTTATTCATTTACTAAACATTTTATTTTTATTTTTATTCCCATGAATTTTAATATTTCATCTTTCAATAAAAAGAAGGAAAAATAAAAAAATCTCAACTGTATCTATATACATATTACATATATTTATGATCTTTGATTTGATGAAATAAAGATTTTGCGTAGATTTATGGTTCTTTTCAAGCTAATCAAAACCTATCATTAATTTGTTTAAGCTTTTATTGTATTCCCACATAAATTATAAAATGAGAAAACACCCAACATTCTTTGAATTGATCCCCTGATTGAGTTGTGATGATGCAGATTCATGGTGGACAGTTTGTCAATCAAAGTGTTTAGAATGTTATCCCACCCTCAAAATTCATTAGCACATATTAGTAGTTGAATCATTCCAAACAATATATTCCATATAACATGTGTCACCAATTGAAATAGTCTAAATAACATATTTCTTTTTTACCATTACTCTAGATGAATATACAAGCTTCACCCACTGTATAAGCCTTTGACTTAATTATATTGTATGTTGCATCCAATGTTGATGACTCTCTTATTTAGTGTACCTTATAGTGGATTAAATCTACCACTTCGATGTCTAAATTATGACTTTCTTATCATGTTTTTTGTATAGATGCAGCTTTTGATTATGCTTTATTTCTTGAACAATACTACTATAGACAAATTAAAGAAACTAGTGCAAAATGCTTTCTCAATGAAAAAAGGTATGGTGAAAAGGTACTAAATATAATATGGATTAACGAATTATAAATAAATTTAAAAAATTAATAATATAAATTAATTTAATACTTTGTAAAATTATAGAAGACTAATTATGTAAAGTTTAGAATTTAGAGATGTATCTATTTTATTTTAAAAATGTGTGACCGTTATCATAACTTTACAATAAAAATATGTACCTAGTAGTGATAGAGTCCTTGCCTAATAAAAAGATAATGATTATAATAATATCTCTAGAATATTAATGAAACTCTAAATAGTGTCCAAAGTTTAATGATACCCTAGTAGGTAAAAAACATGCCCAATTTCAATTGATAATTATGCATACTAGTTTAATCTTTAATGATTATGCTAAATTTTATGCACTAAAACTTTAATCATTATAAAAATAATTTATTCGCTTTAACTTTGATGGATAGTAACACTTAAAAATTAAGGGAAAATTATATGTTTTGGGGTCTATGTTGAGGATTACTTAAGTTTTAAAGCACTATTTACTTGTCAAGTCTTTGAGAAAAAATAATATCATAAAAATAAAATTTTATAAATGTAATAATTTCATAAGCATACAAAATCTTGGTGTTGTACAATATGAGTCTTCTTAAATTATTTATCTAACATGAAATTTTGTCTCATAATAATAAAATCTCTAAAGATTCCTTAACCTTTGTAGAATGTCTACCATTACTTAATAAATTATCTATAAAATGCTTAGTCTCCTTATTCTCCTTCCTTTCCAAATGACATAGAATTATTATATATTATAAACAATAAAAATTCTAATCAAGACCCTATTTTCACTTAAACTAACATCAAACAATCAAAAAAATAATAAAAATGGAATAAGGGATCATGTGGTCACGATCCAAAAAGGACTACACTAAGGGGCCATGAACATTCTTAGTGAGACTAGGAGTGTTAATGATGTTCTAGACATAAAAACCAAGGTAGGAAAAATTAATAAGAGATGAACAAATAGATGGTGGGGTTTAGAGAAGGTATGAGGACCATGAGAAGTTGATAAATGTGTTAATGATGCCTATTTTGAACCAATAATTGACAAGGTATGAAAACATCCTATAATCATGAAACTTAATGACTAAGTGCATGTGTGCATGCACACATAAAAATAAAATTAGAAAATAATAAATTTTATTTATATTAAAAAAATCCTAGTATTTCAAAATAAAAGCTAATGTGCCTTTGAATCTATAAAAATATTTTTTTCTACACATGCATGTGCGAGTGCCAAATAATAATTTAGCTAAAAATGAAAAAAAATACCTTATTCTTGGGAAATGAAATCTAGTCAGGATGTGAGATGCTCCAGAACAAGTTTCCCAAAAGGGATAAAAAAATTTATATGTACAAAACATTCTTTGTTTTTTTAGGATGTTTTTTCACATAACACAAGCAAAACACAAATCTTTTTCTCAAGCAATAAATAATGAAGCATAAGAGATCACAAAATTAAAGTACCCTTGCATCAGTTTTTTAGATAAAGATTGATGAATATAATCTAGAATCACAAAAATAAAATATACTTCACAACATAGTTTGAACTTTATAAACTCCATGCATATCATACTTGGAATAATTTAAGTTTCCTTATCTTTGATGTAGAACAATACATACTTAAAATCACATATCAAGGGACCCCATACCTATTAGAAGTTAAAATAATATAACATAACTTTAATTATAGAGTTAATCATTTTAATACAACTTCAAAATCCATTCTTAGAACTTACAATTCAACACAGTCGATCATTCATGCTATTAAAAAATAATTATTTCAAGAAGACACCCATATTTAATTATTATTTTATTATTTTCAAATAATAAATTTTTTAATAAAACTACTTAGATATTCACACAATAGAATATTAAATCATATAAATAAGATCAAAATATATAAATCCATGATAATAATTGATAGAAGTGCAAAATACTTTATAAATATAATTGAGCCACTTTGATGGGGTAACCTCCAAATCAATACATTGAGAGTAAAGGTTTTAATATGATGATCAAATATTAACCATTGTCTCCTATATATACTCTACTTAGCATGGTTATTCCATAGGCTAACCTTACTAAGAACATAGAGAAATGTGACAAGATAATATAAAAGATGTGTAAGCCATAAGTTGACCACACATATCCCTAGACACGCCATAAGTTAGGGGCATAACATGACCCTCTCCTCAAGAAATATGTTATCATAAACATTGAATCAACCTCGGATGTTGTTATAGCAAAGATTCATCATCCCATGTTACATATTCAAAATGTAGATTATTCTATTTTATCAAATACTCCTTAATCTCTTTAGTACATAGTTTCTTATTGCACATTTGAAGGATCTCTTTAGGCTCCAAAATAACCCTACCTTCTACATCCAATTCAAGTAACTAATTTTGAGTAAAAATTATGTGTCCAATTACCTTCTTCAGGGAAGATACTTGTAATATTGTATCTATACGAGTCGACTAGGGGAATTCCATCTTGTAGGCCACACTACCAATTTTTTACAAGATATGATCAGGTCCATAATACTTGGGAGACAAATTGTTATCATTTTTTTATTGCTTTAGAGACATTTTATTATATCATTGAAATCATATAAAGACCCAATCATTTATGTCAAAATTTTCTCACTGTGATGTTGATCCATTTGTTGCTTATTTCAATTTTATGTCATGGCTAAATTTTCTTGCAAACTAGTGAGTACCTCTTGTTGATGGTGAATGTGTTACTCAATAGCTTGAACCTTGTGATGGACCTTCAAGGTTGGAATTATGGATGAGTGATGATATCCATACAAGTCCACAAAGGGAGACTTTGAACAAACTATGAACAAAATTATTATACCACCATTTAGCAATTGTGGTGGTAAATAAAACCATTTATCCCTTTTATCAAAAGTAAAATAATAGAGATACCCTTCTAGACATTTATTGACTACATATTTTTGTTCATAAAATTGAGGATGATAGGATGAGATATAAGGCAAATGGGTGCCCAAACATGCAAATAATTGAAGCCAAAAATTACTAATAAATCTAGGATCTTGATCACTTACAATGATCTTCAGAGTATCATGGAATTTATGACTTGTATTGAAAAAAGTAGAATCTATTGTACTGGCAACAAAAGGTTATGATAAGGAACAAAAATGAGTATTTTTGGTGAGTTGATCCACAACAACCATGATAACATTTTTACCTTCAAACCATAGTAACCCAGTAAATAAATCCATGGAAACCTCCTCCCAATGCTAGTTAGGGATGGATAAAGGCTGTAAAAGACCTATGGTTTTAATGGGTTCACCTTTTTTCTATTGACATATCATGCATTCAACCACATATTTGTGAACATCTCCCTTGATTCCTTTCTAAAATAAATCTTTATTGACTCTATGATATGTTTTCAAAAATCCTAAGTGATCTCTTATTGGAGATACACGAAGTTCCTAAAAGATTTTATATATGAGGAAATAATTATTAAAAAGTTATAATATTTATTTATATACCATAATATGTTCCCCTTTCATGTAAATTTTTCATAGCCCCTAGAACCCTATTGGATATTTTGAATCAAATCATGGGTAGGACTATCATTCTCCCATTATGATCTTGCTTCCTTTAACCAATCTTCCTACCAGATGGTCATTCTACATAACAATGCCTCAGTTGATTCATCTTTCTAGGATAATACACCTACCACCACATTATCTTTTTATTTCTTATATATTATTTCAAAATCATATCTTTACATTTTAGTCACTCATTTTTATTGTTCTTCATAAGATAATCATTTTTCCAAAAACTAATTGAGGCTATCATGATCAGTCTTTACTTAAAAGTAATAAACCATCAGATAAGGTCTCCATTGCTTAACTAAATGAAAAATAGCCATCATTTATTTATCATAGATTAGATTGAATATATTATTTCACTTTAATTTATAAGTCTCAAATGTAAGAGGTATTGCTTATTGCATGAGTACATTCCCCATGTCATATCCTAATACATCACAGTCCATAACAAAAGTTTTACAAAAATTAGGGGTGGTCAAAATTAGAGTGGTACACTTAGCCATTTTCAATTGTTAAAATTATTTGGTGGTTGTATCAGTTCAATGGAAAGGGTCTTTTTTCAACAAATATGCAAGTGAAGCTATGATGCTACCATTATTTTTGTCAAACATGTGATATTAACCAATTAGCCACAAAAATCCTTAGAGTTTCTTGAGGGACTTAAGAACCTACCACTCCATCATCACTTAGATATTTTTAGAGTCAAATTTCACTCTTTCATGTGAAATAATGTGACCCAAGTACTCCACCTCATAGATGCCAAAAGCACATTTGAAATGTTTGGCATAAAGTTGATGTTATTACAGAAGTAATAGTACTTAATTCACATCTTCTAAATAGACTTCCCATTTTTTGTTATAAATGAGGATGCCATCAAAAACATCAACATAAAATTTCTCAAAAATGGCCCAAAAATAGTATTCATTAAACTCTGAAATGTAGATAGTGCATTTATGAGGCCAAAAGGCATGATGATCATAAACTCATAATGGCCTTCATGAATTCTAAAAATTATTCTAGGTATGTCATATTCATGGATTTGAATCTAATGATATCCAGAGTGAAGATCTAACTTGCTAAAATAAATAACACCATGTGATTCATCTAGAAAATCATCAATTATTGGAATAAGAAACTTGTCTTTAATGATGTACTTGGTGAGTTCTTTATAGTCTGGGCACATCCTCCAAGTGTCATCCTTATTTTAGACCATGATGACTAGGGAGGAATATTCACTTTGGTTGTGTCAGATGATTCCTAACACCATCATCTCTTGTACCATATTTTCAATTTAACTATTCTAGGTATAAGGATACCTATAGGGTCTAATGTTGGGTGGTGTACTTTTAAGAATTAGTCTAATGGCATGATCATGGACTCAACTTGGTGTTAAAAAATTTAGCATGTCACCAAAAATAGAATAATTATTATCCAACAACATTTGTAAATTAGGATGGGTAGACTCCTTGGTTGATTGAATGTCTATGGAAAATAAGCATGCCCTAAATCCTTCAGAGCCTTTTTTGATACTCTTCTTCAGTTGATGGGAACTAACTAGTTGTGTAGAATTATCCCATAATCCTCAGTTCAAATTGCATGTCGTCTAAGTGGAAGTACATGAATATTTCCTATAAATTCATCTCAATGGTGCCAAAATTAATAAGCCATTTCACTCCCAAAATAATGTTAGCCCTATCCATGAGAATAAGAAAAATAGGAGAATCTAATAGGTAGTTTCCCATAGGAAGATTAATATTATGGAATTTTTTGTAATGGTTGATTGTATCACCATCTAAAATCATGGCCTAAAATTTTGGAGCTAGGAAATGAAATAGTTTAAAAGAAAAGAACTTACTATTGATTAAGTTGTGCATACTCCTAGATTTAATCAACACAATCACTTTCTATTTATTGAGGAAACCTACCACTTTAAGTGTTTGAGGAGTGATAATACTTAAATTTTCATGATAAGAAATAGTAGGTTGAAAATATTTATATTCATCCTTAGGTTCATCCAATCTTTCACCTGAGGCCTCATCATCATCACTGGCACCTTCAATATAAAATATATATTTTTAACATAATGATGTCACTTTCTCCATTTACTATCACATACAAAACATAAACTTTTTGTACCTTATCCACATTTTACTTAGTGGTCAATCTTGTAGGTTGAGGAAAGGATGATGTTGGGAAAGTACATTCATGGATATTAGTGAAATGCCTTTATTTGATCAGATATTCTTCCTATCCATGTGTGCCCTTAAGATGGAATTAAATATTAATTTGGGACTAAACATGTGAACCTCCAAATATATTTTATCTTTGAGGCCACCCAAAAAAAGGTCAGTTAGATTTTCCTCAATGACGTTTTCCACACATAATGAGAGATTCTAAAATTGATGAATATAATCCTTTACATTTCCTATTTTGTACATTTTGGATAGTTGGCTAAAGTAGTTTTATGGTACATTATTAAAATAGTGAAGCTAAAAATCCTCAAAAAATATAGACCAAGAAATTAGGAGAGCCTTCTTTTTTTTTAACTAGAACAGGGTAAAAATTTATTCAAAAATGAGAAACCAGAAACATTACAGAGTTTTGTCCTTCTTGACCAGAAGACTCAGCTTCTAGGAGAAGCTTAGAGGCAGTAAACTATGATCCAAAATTTTCCATTGGGGTCCCTGCTCCGAGGCCCATTTTGCCAGGCAATTGGCAACACCATTCCATTCTCGAGGAATGTGTTTGAAGCACACTGACTCCAGAGCGTTAGTTAGCTGGAGAACTTATTGCACAACCACTGCCAACTGCCAATCAACACTATCAAAATTACAGTTATTTAATAAATTGACCACAACCTAGGAGTCTGACTCACAGATGATGTTTTGCCAACCATGTTGGCAGTAGAGTTAGATCCCCTGAAGAATAGCCAGCACTTCCATGTAGTTGTTGGAGTACCATCCCTTGTAGATGGAGAAGATAAACTAAAGATTTCCAGCATTGTCACACCCAACACCACCGATGCCTACTTCCCCTGGGTTTCCACGCGAGGAGCCATCGGTATTTATCTTCAAAGTTCCAGTCGTGGGGGGAGGGGGTCCAACGACCCATTCTGCAAATTAGATTAGGAGCACGATTGTCTCTGCTCTTAGGACACGCAGGAGGAGAAGTGGTTAGGTCAAAAAAATGCATTCCAGCAATGTTGGAAAAAATAACTTGGTCCTCCCTTCCCAGGTCTGCCATGATGAGGCCTTTAGCATGGAGCATCTCCTGTAGAGAGGTGTGAATTCATTCCCAAAGGACATTTTTGTTCAGCTATTCACCTCAGAAAATTTGTCAATTTATTTCAATCCACAAATACCACAGAATAAATATAGGGCCAGCCAGCCAAGCAGCCTGGAGAGTTGGTGCTTTAGAGGGGGGAAACTTAAACGGCTCCAAAAGTCAATTAGAGATGAAGCATGCCAGTAGGGTTTACCCCACACATTCCACCACCTGTGCCATATCCATTTAGGAAAAAAACATTGGAAAAAGAGATGCGCCCCTATTTCCTCCTCCCTACAGCAAAGGACAAACCTAGAAGGTCCATGAAAGCCATGCCTGCATAAATTGTCCCAGGTGAGGCACCTGTTATAAGCAAGAATCCACAAGAAAAAATTACATTTGGGCCAGGTAAATGGGTTCCAAATCTTCTTCCCCCATAGGAAATTAGCTTCCCCAAACATGTGCTTAGATAGAGCATGATACCCTGCAGAAACCGAGTAGTGTCCAGAAGAGTCGATGCCACAAGCAAGCACGTCCTGACCTTGGAAAAAACTGCAATTTTTACATACTAAAAGTTGAGAAAGCTCCACTCAGCTCTCCCTGGATCCCCTCGATGGCCAATCCAAAGAGTGCTTCTATCTAAATCTAGTAGCCATGCCCAGATTATACTCTTGTAATGAGCAACATTGTTCCAGCCAGCTGCTTGAAAAACAATGCACAAAGGCTGCAAGTGCGGGTGGGAGGCCAATAGTGGGGGAAAACCATCCTACGAGTCTTCCCAGAAGAGAGCCTCTACTCCGGTTTTGCAAATCCAAAAAAGGCTCCTTTTGACCAGTTGAGTGCCAACTTTGAGAGTGTGCCAAATCATAGAGCCACCACGCTCAAGAGGCAAGCGAGCAATCTCAGATGGTTCCACCCCTAGAAAGTACTTGAAAGCCAGAATGTGGGCCTAAAGATGCGACTGATTAGAGCACCATCTCTAGTACAATTTGGTAGTAAGGGCTTGGCTAGCTAGGATGGCTGACCACAGCCCAAGACCACCATCCCTCTTAGGCTGACACACCGTGTTCCACTTTATCAGACTCCATTTGGTGCTGCATAGATTTTTGCTCCAAAGGAATTGGCAAGACAAGGCATCAAATTCCTTAAGAAAGTAGATCAGAGCAGCCTACACCATGCAGCAATAGATAAGAAATGCCTGGATCACTGATTGCAAGAGCATGACTCTTCCCACAGTAGAGAGCCATCTATGTGTCCAATGGCTGACTTTGTCCCTGAGCTTATCTAGCATCGTCTGCTAGAAGAGGTGTGGCTACCTGCCAATCACAATGGGAATCCCTAAATAAATGACTGGGAGAGCCTAAATTTGGAATCTCAAGATGGCCGCAATCCTCCTTTGAATAGGTCTCGGAGTGTTAAAAAAGAAAATGGAGGATTTGTGGTCATTAATTTTCTATTCGATTGCATCCAGGTACATGTCAAGAGTACTCCAAAAAGCATTCGCTTCTTGAATACGAGCTCTTCCCATCAGGATAGTGTCATCGACAAATTGGAGGTGGGACATGGTAAGACCATTCCCCCACTACCACCCCTGCACCACATTTCGTGAGACCTAAAATCTGATAAGCCATCCCAAGCCCTCTACCAGAATAATGAATAAGTAGGGGGACAACAGATCTCCTTGGCAGAGGCCTCTCGAAGCACCAAAAAGCTCAGTGGGTTGGCCGTTGATAAGAATCGAGAAGGAGGGCATAGCAACACAACTAAACACCCATTGGATCCATGCCGAGTTAAAACCAAAGGCCACCAGGATCTTCTACAGGAATCTCCAACTGGCCTTGTCATAAGCCTTAGCTAAATCCAACTTGATGAACATGGCACACTCCTGAGAGGTGCTCATCGAGTGGATGGCTTCCGAAGCAATGACAACCTCATCAAGAATCTGCTTTTTGGTAACGAAACCACCTTGCTGCTTCAAAATAATCAAGGGGAGGCATCTTTTAAGCCTCTCCGCTATGAACTTAGTGATGACTTTATATACCACGTACAAAGAGCAATAGGCCTAAAATGTTCCAGCTGATTCACCTGCTCTTTCTTTGGAATTAAGACCAAGAAGGTGGCATTTAGAGCTCTAAGCATTTCTTTGTTGGCAAAGGATTCCTGAACCACAGCAAGAAGATCCTATTTGATGATATCCCAGAAGTCCTAAAAAAATTCAGCTGGGAAGCCGTCGGGACCAGGAGCTTTGCCTCTTTTCATGCTAAACATAGCTGCCTCCACTTCAGCCCTTTCAATAGGTCTCATAAGGTTCTCATTTAGCCCTAAGGTTACCATGGCTGGGATGCAGGACAGCAAATCATTTTTAGCCAGCTCAACAAGAGGCGGCCCTCCTGAGAAAAGGTTAGAGAAATACCAAACCGCTGCCCTGGATATATCCTAAGTAGAATTCAACCATGTCCCATATGGGCCCACCAGGTGGGACAGATAATTTCTATTGCGCCTAGCCTACATAGACATGTGAAAAAAGGTGGTGTTTCTGTCTCTAGCCTGGAGCCAATCAATATGAGCCTTTTGCTTCTAGAATATCTCCTCTCAAAGGTCCCATTCAGCAACCTCATTCACCGCTTGAGACTCTGCCAACTGAAGATCCTTAGAGAGGCCACAGTCTCTGATCTGCCTAGTAATCCCATCCAAATGGTCTTGAGCCTTTTTCTTCATAGTATGGAGATTCCCAAAGCTATTTGCATTCTAATACTGTAGCCTTCCCTTAACATACTACAATTTTTGGCAAAGGAGAACATAGCAGTGCCATAGCTGGGTCCCCCTATCTCCACCACTGCGCCATTAGATCCTACAGAGAGGGCTCATAGAGCCACATGATCTGAAACTTAAAAGGGACCTTCCTTGGCTCAGGGATGTGACTAGTAGATAACTTAATCGGCCAATGATCTGACCCTCTCAAGTCAAGAATCTCTAAAGCAAGGGAATGGGAGCTGGATCACCAAAAACATGACACAAGGAATCTATCAAGGCACTCAGAGATGCCAGCTTCACCACTCCTATTGTTCCAGGTGAAAATACCATTGAGCGGTTGGACATCTGAGAGGTGCAAGAATTCAATATTTTTCCAGAGGGTCTCCGAAGACAGCCCCAGCTGAGTCAAACCACCTCTCTTTTCCTCCAAGCTGAGGATAGCATTAAAATCCCCAGTCAATATCCAAGGCAAATATGGGTGATAGCTTCTCACAAAGTGAATATGGTCCCATAATTTTAGCTAGCCAAGGAGATCCATAGGGGCGTAGATATTAGTAACAAGAATGAATTCCCCTAATTCCTTGGAGGTAGCAACCATCGTTAGAGCTGAGTTGTTAGCCAGCCAACTCAAGGGTGTTATGTGCTCTGGGTTCCAACACATAGCCAGCCCGTCAGAGCATCTGAGTGCCCCCACACATTGGTTGTTCCTAAAATACCAAAAATTTTCCATATATGAAAACCAAGAGACCACTAAAAATTTAGTCTCCTGGATACAAAGGATATCAGGAGAATGTTCACTTACCAATTGATGAATAGCTCTTTGCCGGGGGGAGCTATTCAATCCCCTTACATTCCATGAAAGGATGATCATTGGGTAGAGTGTGCAAAGTGCTCCTTTAGGGGTTTAACAAACCCCACCTCAACTAGAAGATCTCCTGTAAGTTTGAGTCTTTCCTAGTCCTTTTTGCACCTAGCCCTTGAAGGAGCAGAAGCCGATGCCTTCTTGAAGGGGCATTGCAAAAGTCCAAGTCCAGAGGAGGAGCCTTTGTCTTTCCTAGATGCCTCCACCTCCTTTGCCATATCATCCCAGCTACCCTCCTTGTCACCAGGCACTACATGGGTGCTAGAGGAGCATCCCGCAAGTCTAGGGTCAGCTCCTGGGTCGGTCCAGTATCCAAGCCTGAAGACACATCGCCTAAGGGAAGTTGTTCCATTAGCTCTGTCTCCTCCTCCTACAGTAATTCAGGGATGTCGTCCTCTATATTCATACTATCTAGAGCATCAAAGTGGTTGAATCTAGCTTCAAGCTACCTATCCAAATTTGGTCTCCTTTGGCCATGATCTTTTGTATGATGTCTGACTGTGGTGAAACCATCCTTGTCTGGGCCCTTGGGGCCTGCTGTGCCCTATTTCAAGCCTACAAGGTAAAGGGGATTTTTACCTTTGCTAACATTATCTAAATGTCCAGGGGTCTTCCCCATATGGCTCTGTTGGCTAGTTCCTCTATCGCCCTTACCCACCTGTGCGCCAAGCGAGTCTCCTTGACCAACATTATCTCCCATAGCTTGAGGAGACTACCGGTGCAAATGGCCATAAACGTGACAGATGCGGCATCGAAAAGGAATGGCTTCATAATCTAATTGTTTAATCCATGAAGAGTTTCCCATACAAATTTCTAGAGAGTCTGGTAAGGGGTTATTCAGATTAATATCCACACATATTCAAGCATAGGAGATTACTTTTCTGTCTAGTGTTTGATGCGCAATAGCCATCCGTGTCCTGAGCAAAGATGTTATCTGGTGAAGGATATCCTCACACCAGTATTCCAAGGGCAATCTCGGCAAATGAACCCAAATAGGGACGTAGGTTGGGAGGTCTTCAGCCGAGTTAAACCCTGCATGCCAAGGTTTTAGGAATAGGCCAAACTGATCGAAGAAGTAAGGGCCTCCTTAAAAAATCCTATTGCAGTCTGATACTGAGGAAAAATTCACCATGAAGTAGTTGTTTCCAGCCAGCATGATATCAAAGTCCCCCTCAATCTACCAATTTCACCGAATCCAGGCTTCCAAGGCTATTAACGAGATGCAGATGCCCAAAAATTTGCATATTAGGGCATGAGCAGTCAAGTATTCAACTTCATCCTTCACAAAGTCCGGGGAAATCAACAAGACCGGTCACTCTTGGCTCTGAGGTAGGCAACCATTGATCCTTTGGAGCTTAGAACCCTCATTCACATACACCTTTTCGGCCTCCTGCGCACTCACACCCTGCCCAAGCTGATCTGCACTGAGGGCACTTACCTAGCTGCCTGGCTTCTCTCCTTCGTGCGCAGCCATCAATCTTCATCATTAGCAAAGCCTTCTTTTTCTTTTGAGTACACAATCATCAATACCAAATACAACACATAATTTCTAGATATATAATGGTCATGACCACCTTTTATGAACATGTAGTGTGATGTAGATCAAATAAATTTTCAATTTAATTGATCCATGTGAGTGATTTTGGCAACATCAACTTTGGACCCAAATTGGTGGTGTATTTTTTTTAAGGATGAGAATGAAAGTGGAGTGGTGGAAGGTTATTTTTCAAACACTGAAGTATAAATTTGAACAATTGCCTAGTTATTTTTTTAAATTGATCCCACAAGCCATTTAGGTCCCCTCTTATTCTCATGAAGTCCCCTTTAACCACATTGAGATCATCTTTAACACTGTGCCATGTAATTCTAACTAAATTTGTTGAACCAACTCTAACATACATGAATCATAAGTTTCAAACTCAATATCAACATTGTGAGGAGTTTTATGAGTTTATTTATTTTTCCCATGTCTATGAGAGTTAGGACTAGCCATCATAAAACCCAAGGAGGGTTTCAGCCTCAAAAATAAAATGTATCAATAGATGAGATCATTGTGATAACCTCATGAAGATGAATTTAATGACTTCTAATGTGCACAAGGATGAAAAATTTTAGACCAAAAATTATACCAATAAAATATACTATTGTGATCATATTACAGAGATGAATCGAAGGACTATTAATTTACATAAGGTTAAAAAAATTCCAAAAAATTTTTACTATTTTTTTAAAAATCACTTCCAACATACTGCACTGATGTAAAAATTAAATTCTTCCTAGATCATAAGTTATTTTTTTCGATCCTTCATCTCATAAGAGATGCACAACACCAGATATATAAAAAAACATCATAAAAACTTGCCCAAATTGAAGATGTGATACCACATTGAATTGAATTAATTAGATGTTCACATAATAGAATATTGTTTCATAATTTTTTTTTTTTTAATATATATATATATATATATATCCACAATAATAATTAACATAAGAGTAGAATGCTTGATAAATATAACCGAACCACTTCAATGGGCCAACCTCTAAAACAATGTAATGCGAGCATAAATCATAATATGATTATCAAATACTAGTCATTACCTCTTATATATACTCTACTCAACCATGGTTATTATATAGTCCAACCTTACTAAAAACATAGGGAAATGTGACAAGATAATATAAGAACTATGTAAGCCACAAGTTAGTGACACATATCCCTAGACATTCCATAGGTTAAGGGTGTAGCAAACTCTATCTTTTCTTTTCATAATAAAAAATATAATATGACTTCCATAACAACATCCTTTCCCAAGCACATGAATCCACAACATCATATTTTCCCAAATCACAAAAACATAGCAAGAAAGCAAAGGGGGAAAATTTACCCCTCATCCATGTGATGTCATCAGTTATTCATGGTCCTCATCAACCTCAAGCCAAATAGGTTTCAAAAAATACCCAAAATATAAGCATGTTTCTCACATATTGTAGAATATATAGCAACTATTTAATTCTTAATATTGGCTAGAGATCCATTCATGCATAGTCAACACAAATTTAAGGAAAGTTAAGTGAGAGGAAAATAGAGGGAAAAATACATTGTGTACATCACTTTTGGTAACTAAAAATTGGTAAGAATTCAACTTCTATAATATCATTCAAATAATTAACCACAACAAAGTTTCCCATTTCACTAAATCCCTTCCCCCTTATTGACCCTAAATTAAATATTTATTTTATGATCACTTGCACAATGGTTTATTTAATCAAAATTAATAAGTAATATAACACCTACTTTATTCTATAGGAATCCACCTTCTTTATCTTGGTCTTTTTGTCTCTAAAATCTTATACTTTTTTTGTAACTTGTCCTCCCCCTATTTTAAGTGGAAGTGACTTGTAGTAGAAAGATTATTTACAAAAATTGGAGGAGGTTATTGTAATTCATATCCAACCATGGAGAGACATGTGTCCAATCATGGTCATGCAGGTCCACTCCTCTAAGCAACCTAAAAGGCCTCAACCTTGGGCTAAGGGTTTCCTATAATGTCATAAAAAGGTACACACCCAAAGGTACCTTAATTTTAGCTAGTGAAAAAGTAATAGAATAAATTTGAAGTTAGAAATTTTTATCTTTCATTGCAAATTCAAATTCCACATTTATTCAAATTGGTCCAAGCTTATACATAGTAAAAAAGGTGTGTTTGAATTACAAAATCTTGTCATCAAGGTTTAACAGTCTCTAGGTACAAGTTTTCAAGATATATTATTGTCAAGGGTTAATATTAACCCTATGCACATAAAATTTAGGTGGAAATGTTAATGTTTTGGTCTACATCCCCTAGGTCATGTCTAGGTTAGGAGTGGTTAATGGGTCTTTGGTTCACCTCTTGTCCCCATTTTTGTCTTCACATCTATCCCTAGAACACTCACTTTACCTATCAAAACATTCACATAAGATAAATTAATGTAAAAATAACACAAATTTACCTATCTAAAGATATAGCCAAATAGTATCATAGAATCCAACATGGCATGCATCGCCATGTCTCTCCTTGGTTGTGTCTATATCCTTGATCATATTTTTTGAGACATTACATGGTTTTTCTCACCCTTGTGTACATCACATTTCAATCTTTACATGTGTGATTATAAATAACACATGTCTAGAAATCTATTACCACATAATTGTATTCATGGTTACATAACTAATATCCAAAGACATGTATGATAATAATAAAATAATGATGAACTAACATTGTAAAATAATTGAGAATGATATACCAAATATTTAAACATGTCTATAGCTAATCCATAGAGATATAGTATATCAATCACATCCATTATCCTCCAAAAATATCAAGTCAACCATTACATGAGTTAGAAATATAATATCCTCAAAATATACTACCACATAGTTCTATTTATGGTGAGATAACTAATATCCAAGCACTTTTATATATAAACATGATAATGACAAAATAATAATGATCTAACTCTATAAAATAGCTTAACATGATATACCAATTATCAGAATATGTCCATATCCAATTTATATGGAAAAACTAACATAAAGGATATCAACCATGTCCACAATCCTCCAAAAATATCAAGTCAATCATTACAAGAGGGGTTAGAAATATCATGTCCTAAAAATATATAGTGCAATTTTCCCTAGTGAGTCACAATATGTAACTAGTGATATCTCCATCATTGTTGTATAATAAAAAAACCCATCTATGTTTACTTTAGACTCCAATTATTAACTACATGTAAAATAATAAATACAACTTGAAACAAGATACCTATCTACTAAATCTCATGCCCATTGTACCCAAGATGCCATTATCTTCCATCAAGTAAAGAAATAAATACAACTCATAGTATCATACCCACTTGTTATAGTTAACATATGATCTACCCAAGATTCTATTCATTATCAACAAGTAATTAGGAAATATAACTCATAGTAGGATATACACCTTCTAGAGATAACATTTGTTCTACCCAGGATTCCATTTATTATAAATAAGTAAAAGAGGAAATACAACTCTTATTAGAATGCTTGTCTACTAGAGCTAACATTTATTCTAATTAGGACTCCAGGATGGTCTTTAGCAAGATGAAGTAAGAAATACAAGTCATAACAAGATACCCATCCACTAGAGCTAACATCTGCTCTTCTTCTTAGCGTGATATCATCTACTTGGAGGGTAGTTCTAATATGTTAATGGATCTCAAATAATTTAGGAGGAGAGTCAATAATAGATCCATAACCATCTAATCCCCTCCAACTTCTAGAATAACCAATGAGCATCATGGCACTTAGTTACTCTTACGCATCATAGTAGTACACCTCTTATCATCATCCATCATGTCATTAGAGTAGTGACCAATAACATATGTGGATGTGATAGTGTAACCTACGATGGAAAATTATATGAATCAGTCAGATTTTACTCAAACAATCATATGGTTAGTTTATATAAAGCTAGGCATTGCATATAATATAACTCATAATCATGTTCTATATTCAAATAATCATGAACAATAACCATGTATGCTAATTATAATGCATTGAACTATATCATGATTAATCATTGATATTTCACAATCTTTATTAGCTTCATTTATATCTTGGATCATATCACATTGATGAGAGAAAAAAAGTTAGAGGAAGAGAGGAATGATACAATTTTTAATTCAATCAAAATAATACTAGATATAATCCATACTTATAATCTAAATACTAGTAAGGTATCTATAAAAACTTTACTAAAGTGAATTTAATTAATTTTTGTGCATATCACAGATAATGAGGTTATTTTACAGATGTAGAATTATCATATAATAATAAAGGTAAGAATCATGTCATCTAATAGCAAGATACATAATGATAAATGTGTGTGTGTGTGTGTGTGTGTGTGTGTGTGTGTGTGTGTGTGTGTGTGTGTGTGTGTGTCCATGAAATAATCAAAAATCTCTAAAATATATACTCAACGCCTTATGATATGATAATTTATATCAAACACCCATCCCAATCCATTATAAATGTAATCTAAAATGAAACATGTCTAAATCTTAGTATAATTATAACATGGTTGGATATTCTAATCAATACATGTCTACGATATACAATGTGTAATAGAAAAATTTCTAATGTGCACAACATACATATAAATATCATTAATATAATTATGGAAACATACCTAAATGTCGAAGGGTTGCCTATAACAAGGTTAATAAATGGATAATATCAACATGTGAAAAGATCATGACAACCTAAGGCTACCTCCACATTACTGGATGGTCACAAAATTTTATCTAGATAATCATATCAATGTGTGCCTCAATATATGTCAACTAAATTAATGAGTGACCAAATTGTCAAAACATTATGAATTCAAACATTACAACTATGTCTTAAGCCATCGATGAAATAGGTAATATCCCCATGAGGCACCCATGAATATAAATATAGGTGTGAAATATAAAAATGACCCAAGTAATTTTTAGGTATGAGGAAATGCCAAAAATGGGGCATGACATAGGAGCCCTAAAATATTCATGCCTCCACACATGTTTGTGTTTCATCCTAATTTGGTCTATAAAGCCATAATAGGGTATAAACTACTATGTGAATTCAAATTATGAAATATGGAATTTAACTATGAATCTAAATGTAAAATATTGAAACATATTGTAATGATTTGACAAGTGACATGTGTTAAATATAGTAATCACAACAAATGGATGAGTACCTAATTTTTTTGACTAATTATCCTACTAAGACTATGATCTAATAGTGAAAAAAATACTGAAGTAGACCTCTGATTTGTCTAGATCCAGAACTGTGTTTTTGTCTACACATGGTTCATCAGCTTTGGATCAATATTAACTATTGATCCTAGCCTATAGTAGTCAATAGTGACATGTTTTGGAATAAGGGTTTATGACCATACAATCACCTTTGCTTATATCTAAATTATTTATATGTGTGATGTCAAACTTTTATGATGTAGACAACTCTACAAATTAGCTCCCTTGACCTTGAAATACTAGGTGTGCTTATGAGAGATATAAACCTACAAAACATGAAAATTTCAATGCATTGAGTTGACCACAATAACCGATGTTTATTATTCACCATTTACTATTTAAATGATACTCCAAATATACAAATAAATCCACATGTAGTTATCCCACCTAGTTTGATTATGCAATTATGCTTCTTCACTATATGAATTCAACTAATGATTTGAATTTTATTCTTGACAATGTTTTTGTTGAATTTGATTTGGTATGCTTCAAAATTGTTTTTGGGATGCTTATAGTGATTTATTCACAATTTGGAAAGAATATTGAAAAAAAATTGCAATAGTGTATAGATGTGTATCAAATAATTACCAAGTCTACTATCAAGTGACACCTTAATCTATATATATGATTCCAATTGGGTAATTTCTCATGATATTAACATGTTAGGTAGATGGACTGACCTAAAGTAAAAAAATTATTTTATAAAGTATTCATTTCTAAGAGAGGGTCAATACCATGAAGCTTGGATTGATATCAATAGGCGATACTAACATAGTCTAACAAACTAGTGACCCATACATAGATGAAATAAATTGAGCATTCAAGTATGTCTATGTAGGATAGTATGTAGGTTTCAAATAAATATTGAGTTTCTTATATGTGTGTAATAATAAAATAGAAGGTTCAAACTCATAAGGTAATATGTAGGTATGAGAGAATGACATGTTAGGACCATATTTGTGTAGACAAATTATGTATGGAAAATATATGTCAATTTTAAATATTTTTATGCCATATTTTAGTATCTAAACATTCCCCATTTTATTATAATAATTAATTTTCTATAGTAAATGGAAAAGGAAAACCTTAGTGTGTATAACACACATTATCTTTGGTACGAAGCTCCAATTATGAAGGTCACTTAAAATCAAAACATGAAACAAACTTACGGTTGTTAATTACCATCAAATAAAATTTGAAATTTGAACTTGAAATTTTAAACTTAAAGATCAAGGAAGGAGTGCATCTATGTTTTGGTGAAATCTTTATTTTCCTTGCAACTTGTTGGAGATTATGCTTAATTTTTGAAACATTAGAGAAAGGTGATTTCCATTGAAGCACTTGTAGATTGGTTCCTCTTATTGAACAATGGAAAAAATTTAGGGTGATCAAACCCCAAATTTTTATAACTATGAAATCCCTCAGGTTTGTAAAATAGCATGCCACGAACCTCATTTTTAGATGCGGAACCTGATTGTCTTTTAGGATTAAAGGTTAAAAAATTTATGCTATTTTAGTTGGGTTTGGATTCTTTATATTTGTTATAGTGTGGGGGTTGTAAGGGGGTTTACCCCCCTTGAGGGGTTTGGGGGGGCTATCCCCCTAGTGGGGGATTTTAGAACCACATGCCCTAGTGGGGGTTCAGGGGGAATGCCCCTGAAGTAAAAAATTTATTAAAATTACCTTATAAATTTGTAATTTTGTAGTCAATATGAGCCATTGATTAAAGGTTTCTATATCTTATGGTATAGGTTATGTATAGGTGTTTTTACCCTAAAATGTATTATTACATGGTTGAGATGAAATATAAAATAGATGGTACATAGAGAGGAGGTATAAAAGGTAGAGAGGTGTAACAGGTTTTGTTGTAAGATTTGTTTCTCCCTTGTATTAATGGAAATAATATACTAGACAAGTTTAGCGGATGTATCCCATCTTAAGTGAACCACATTAAATTTGGAGTCTCTTATTTTATGCATATTTATGATTATTTTTTGTATGTTTGATTAATTCATTTTATAATTTCCCTTGTATGTGATTTAAGGATAAATCTAGGTTTTATTTTATCCTAACAAGCGATATCAGAGCAAAGGTTTTGTTTACATAATTTTAAATTGCAAGAAGAAAAGGGTTTGACCTTGAGAGGGAGATATGGTTGATGAAAATAAATCTAAGGTGGAGAAGTTTAATGGATAACAATTTGGATTGTGAAAGATGCAGATGGAGGATTACATTTATCAGAAAGACCTATATTTATCATTGGGAGGGCAAGTCAAGAAGCCATCAATAATGTCAAATGAAGCTTGGTAACTATTGGATCAAAAAGCCCTTGGAATCATATGGTTGTACCTTGCATCTTTTCTAGCATTCAACATATCACAATAAAAGACAAAAGAAGGTCTTATGATTTCATTAGGAAAGTTATATGAAAAACCCTCTCCTTCAAATATAATATTTTTGATAAACATATTATTTAATATGAAAATGTCTAAAATGGTTCAGTACCATATCATTTAAATGAGTTTAACATGGTTACTAGTCAATTACATTCTATAAATATTGACTTTGATGATGAAGTTAGGGATATTCTCATTCTTTGTTATTTACCTAAAATTTGGAATAGCTTGGTAATTATAAGAAGAAACTACATGTCTAATAATTCTAAACTAAAGTTTGAAGATGTGGTGGGTGTTATCCTAAGCAAGGAAATGTGAAGGAAAATCATAGGTGAAACATCTATATCTATAAATGCATTAATAGTGGAGAATAAAGGAATAAAAAATAATAGAGGAAAATGAAAGCATGGAAAATCAAAAGGGGGTACAAGATCTAAATCAAGAGGTAAGATGGAATGTTGGATCTATGGCAAACCAGAACACACAAAAAAAGACTGCTAGTTTTGAAAGGATAAATTGAGTAAGGACCAACAAGAAGGTAATAGAGAAGCAAATGTAGAAGATGATGTACTAAAATGTGCTCTTATAATTTATTTAGATAATATTACTAAATCTTAGGTTTTAGATTTATGTGATTTTCTTCATGCTACCACTCATAGACATTTTTTATAGATTACATTCAAGGTAATTATGGGAATGTTTACCTTGGTGATGATGAACCCTATAGTATTTTTGGAAAAAAAATTGTTTAGGTTAAATTATAGAATTGAAACACTTAGGTCTTGAAGGCTATCTAGCATATTCCAAGCTTGAGGAGAAATTTGATCTATACATGGTAGCTGGGTAGTGAGGGTTGTATGGTCACATTTATAGCCAAATCATGGAAGGTTACAAAGGGTTCCTTAGTGGTTATAAAAGGTAATAAAGTTATCACTTTATATTTATCTATATATAATGTTAATTCATCATGTGTTGTAGCTACTAGAAGTAAAGACATAGCTTTGTGGCATTATAGACTTGGCCACATGAGTGAAAAGAGAATGAAGACCCTACATGCAAAAGATAAACTACCAGGTCTAAAAGAATTAGATTTGAAATTTTGTGAGCACTACGTATATGAGAAACAAAAATGTGTGATTTTTCTTAAGGTTGGACCATCTAGGAAGGAGCAAAAGTTAGAGCTTGTGCACATGGATGTATGGGGACCATCTCAGGGATCTTCACTTGGTGGTTCTAATTATTACATTAAATTTATTGATGATGCAACTAGGAAGGTTTGGGTATAATAATAAAAAGGAAGCCCAATTTTTTTGATACATTCAATAAATGGAAAGATTTAGTTGAAAATGAAATAGGTTTAAAACTAAAATTTCTCAAATCAGATAATGGAGGTGAGTATTGTAGTAATGATTTTAATAATTTCTATTTAAAAAGTGGAATTCATAGACAAAAAATAGTTATAAGAACACCATAATAGAATGGTGTGTTAGAAAGAATGAATGGGACTATTATGGAGTGTGCTAGATGCATGATATTGCATGCAGGTTTGCTTTTATAGTTTTGGGAAGATACTATAACTATTGTAATTTATCTGATAAATAGAGGAGGTTCAAGTGTTTTAGATGGTGGAATACCAGAGGAGGGATGGACTAGAAAGAAGGTAAATTATTTTTATCTACGATTTTATTATTGTGAGGTATTTTTTATATTGAAAAAAATCATAGGAATAAGTTAGAAGCTAAGTCTCAAAAATACACATTTATTGGTTATAGAACTGATAATTATGGATTTCAATTGTGAAATCTGGAAGATAAGAAAATAATCAAGAGTAGATATGTTGTGTTCCATGAAAAAGTCATGTATAGGGACCATTTTCAAGAAAATAAGCAAGAAGAATCTAAAAGAATCTAAAAGGCAATATATAATATTAGAAGACATTACAAAAAAAGCATGTCCCAAAAGTTCTTGATCAAAATGTGCAACAAGAACATGTACCTCAAACCCCTGTTAGAAGATCTATAAGATAAAGTAGACCACCTAATTATATTATTTATTACTTACTAAATGTGGTGAGCCAAAAATCTATGACTAATTAGTGTAGATTGATGCCAAGGATATGAGGGAACAAGCTAAAGATGAGGAGTATGATGCTCTAATGGAAAACTAGACATGGGATTTGGTGGAGCTTCCTAAAAGAAAGAAGGAATTGTAGAATAAGTGGGTATATAAGATAAATAAAGAGAGTGAAGGTAATCATAAATTCAAGACCTGAATGATGGTTAAAGGTTTTACACAAAAGAAAGTTATAGACTTTGATGAAATATTCTCTCTAGTAGTTAAAATGACTTCTATAAGAGTTGTTTTAAGTTTGGTAGCAATAGAAGATTTGCACCTTGAGCAATTAGATGTGAATACTGCATTCCATCATGGTGATTTAGAGGAGGAAATAAATATGTAGCAGCCATAGGGATATGAAGTTAAAGGTAAGGAGAAAATGGTGTGCAGGTTGAAGAAGAGTTTGTATAACCTAAAACAAGCTCCAAAATAGTGGTATTTGAAATTTAATAGTTTTATGACAGAACAAGGTTATTGTATATGTCATTCAAATCATTGTGTATATATTAAATTAATAAATGAATAATGTTGGAAAGATCACAAGGAAAGTATATCAGAAAAGTGTTGGAAAGATTTAATATGCAGGATGTAAAATTAGTTGTGACACCTTTGGTTGCATACTTTAAATTAACAAAGAAACAATGTCCTAAAACATAAGAAGAAAATAACTTGATGTCCAAAATTATATATTCATCAGTAGTTTGTAGTTTAATATATGCAATGGTGTGTATAAGGCCAAACATTACACATGAAGTGGGAGTGGTGAGTAAGTTCATGAGTGATCTAGGAAAAGAACATTGGAAGGTAGTAAAATGAATATTTCATTACTTAAGAGGGACCATAGATACAATGTTAAGGTATGGTGGATCAGATGTGACATTATATGGATATGTTGACTTAGATATGGTAGGTGACTTGGATGGTAGAATAAGCACTATAAGTTATGTGTTTACAATAGGTGGTATATAAATTAGTTGGGTATCACAGTTATATAAGGTTGTGCCACTTTCAACCACAAACGTTGAGTATGTTTCTGCTATAGAAGCAAGCAAGGAAACAATTTAGTTATAGAAGTTAATGGAAGAATTGGGACATAGTCACGAAATATGTACTCTATATAGTGACAGTTAGAGTGAAATCCATCTAGCCAAAAACTCAGCTTTTCACTCCAAAATAAAACATATTTAGTTACGATATCATTTCATTCTTTTAGTGATAGAGGAAGAGAAACTAAAATTGGAGAAGATACATACCACTAAAAATCCTATAGATATGATGACCAAGGTAGTTACAAGAGAAAATTTGAAGATTTTTTCATCTTAAATTGATCTTCATGGATGATAATTAAATTAATGAACTTGTCCATGTCTAAATAGTACATTGGATGCAGTAATAATGGAGTTGCTACAATTACTCTTCAAGTGGGAGATTGTTAGGTGTGGAGCCTAATTTTCTTTCAAGATCAGAGGTTAAAAACATGATGTTATTTCAGTTAGGTTTTGGATCCTATGATTAGTATCTATAATGGCATGGGGAGTTTCAATGGGAGGTTACCCCCCTTGCGGGGTTCAAAGGGGTTATCCCCCTATGGGGGGATCGAGGGTCATACACCCTAGTGGGGGTTTAAGGGCAATGCCCCCAAAGCAAAAAATTTATTAAAATTACCTTATAAAATTTTAATTTCATAGTTAATCTGGGACATTGATTAAAGGTTACCAGATCTGATGGTAGAGGTTATGTTTAGGTGTTTTTACCATAAAATGTATTATTACATGACTGAGATGAAAGATGAAATAGATGGTACATAGAGAAGAGGTAGAAAAGGTAGAGAGGTGTAACATGTTTTATTGCATGATTTGTTTCTCCCTTGTATTGCTAAAAATAAGATACTAGACAAGTTTGGTGGATGTATCCCATCTTGGATGAACCACGTTAAATCTGGTGTCTCCTATTTTGTGCATGTTTATGATTATTTTATGTTTGTTTTATTGATTTATTTCATAGTTTCTCTTGTATGCAATTTGAGGATAAATATATGTTTTATTTTATATTAACACTCATAAATGTGGGGGAAATTACATAATGTATTAACCCAAATAACTACTCAGGTCTAATAAAAGATGGAAACCATGTGATGGGTTCTCTAGAACTTATGTCATGCCCATTGAGCCTTATTGAATCTCAATGTACATTACCCATAAAAACATAAATCAACCACTGTAATTGGATTTATAAATTCAAGGTTGTTCACTACTTGGTGCATATTGTAAAGGTATTTTAAAATAAGTAAGTATAATATCACTCATTGAAACTATGTAAATTTGAATGAATTAGTATTATGCCCCTTTGGAATAGTGATAAATATAAATTTTCATAGTATGTATGTGAAGGAACTAGTATAATGCCCCTTGAATCTACATCAATTGATACATAATGTTATGCATCTATATATTCATCCTAATAACTTGTATCTCAATTATATGTATATTCACCCAATTGTGTATGAATTTTTACTCAAATCCCTATAAATTAAGTGCATGTGCATGGAATATGCCCTTATAATTTATATTGATGTGTCAATACTTGTCATGTAACTAAACCATCTATATATAAACTATTTAAAATCTTTGAAATATATACTCTTATTCCACAATATAATTTTTTTTCATAGAGGCTTATGTCTCTATGACAAGCCCATTGTAATGCTTCCCTTTTTTAGATGAGGGATGTGTCAAATAAATTAGTCATCTCAAAATAAAATTTTAATTTTATCATGTCATACATAAATATATCATCATGTATAATAATGTGAACATGTGAAGAGTATGTCATCATAGTAATGTATATGTCAATCAAGGCATGTATGTAACATATGTAATGTAGGTAATATAAGTGACATGTCTAGATAGATGTATCCATGAGGTTAATAGTAATAATCATCACTAAAAATATAACTAAATAATATTACATAATAAAAGTGCATAATATGGATCATGTCACCACTCAATTTTAGCAAGCTCAACAAGATCAAGAGTTAGTGTCAGATATAATTCCAAGGGCCACATACAAGAGACATGATTATATTGTAACAAACAAGGCCAAGGCCACACATAAAGGGCATAAAGATGTCATAAATATGTTACATCAAATAAGTTCAAGGGCCATATACAAGGAACATATGTATGTCAAAAATAATACCAAGATTCCACACACCATAGACAAGCACAAACTAACCTATCATGCAAGAGAGTAACAACATTAATGAATCATATAACAAGTAAAGAATAATCTACACTATCCATAATTATCAATATCACATCATAGTATAATAGATTATTCATGTAGCATTGTGTAATATATGATTAACTACAATACATGTGTAGGCAATCTAGATAGCTCAACATGGTAGAGAGGTCATAGAAATGTATAACCTATGATAGTGAAACCTGTGTAATAAGATGTCCATAGTATTGGCATGGCCAATAGGTATATAGAAGTCTAACATCAATATGTCTATGTGTAACATGTGTGGCATACATTGCACTCATATACTATGAAATGCATGTGTGTATAAGAATAATATACCATATACTAAATATGTTTTAAATAAAATATGTAAATAATGTAATCTATTAATCATGTTATGTTTTTTTTTATTTTTTTGGAATATTCTAAATGTTTTTTTAATTTTATAATTGTTTGATTTTTTTTTAAATATTTGTTCTTTGAAAAGTTCTAACCACTTATCCCATTACTAAGATGACCGTGGGGAGTATTTGTATCACCTAGTGTAAGCATCACTTATCTTGAATGAAAGGTATGAGGTGTAGGCATATAAAAATTGGATAAGAATCATCTATTGTATAGTAATTTTCATGATCACTAGTCATAGAATCCTATGTATGATGGGTCACTTTCTAAATCCTATGACTCTATAACATCCATTTTTTAGTTAGAGAATGTCTCACTACATGTGTTTGTTGTGGAACACATTAAAATACCATATTACTAACCGAGTATGTTTTATAATATATGATGGCCTTCATGAGCCTTGAATAACTCTCTGATATGATGGCCATTGAATAGTTCACTATATATAAACTAAAGTACTCTCTTTTTAATTGGGTGTATAGAAATAGCTTGCATATGTGTAACTACTAGCTCTATATAATGAATTTTTATTGGTGTAGCAACTAACTATGGTGGTGGTGGGTATGGAGGAGGAGATGCCACTAAGTGTAAAGGGTAATCATATCATACACCTATAACTACATGAATACCTTGTATCAGTGTATGTACTTGAGACATTGATGTATTGTAGATGGTATGTCATAAATATTTTGCATTCAATGGTGTCATAACAACATACCAAAGATCATATTACTATATATAACTAATAATGGGGTGTTGATTATGGTAGAGCCCTCTTGAAGAGGTATAAATATGTGTCCAAGGGTATTATATTTATGTCTATATAGTCCCTTAATAGTTCTTAGTGTATCATGTATATCATGTTGTGTGTATCTAAGGAAGTGAAGAATTGTCATTGTGCACATATTCTCAATTGACGCATTATTGATCATGACACTATATAAGGGTTTCTCATTGATATAGACTTATATGAATAGTGCATGAAAATATCAATAATCATCAACAATCTCATTGTCATCAAATGTGATCATAAGATGTTGTGGTGAGTTTTTGATAAATGTAATGATAATCACATCTATTGGGTAATCATATGACACATGTGAAGGATGAGTATTGGATTCATAGTGTACTTTTGAAGTATCATTAATATTTGTCATCTCATTTTAGGATATAGATCATTTAGTATTTTCAACTTATGATTTTAATTTTTCTATGGTTTACATTCCTCTATAGGTTAGCCTATTTAGATCAAAATCTTGTGGAGGAAGAAAAATGACAAGATTTCACTCAAATATATTCTATAATAGTATATGACGAGGTGATTATAATATATAAAATTGTCTCTTCAATGGAGTTGACAATTTAAGTCAATTTATAGGTTGTGATAATTCATTAACTAAAATATTTTCCTTAATCTTTTTGTAAATTAATTTGACCTTGTATCTTGGTTTTATTTGAAACTTCATTGTTGAATTAGTTGTAGGAATAGTTGTATACTTAAGTTTTTTCAATGATAAGAGTTTAAATTATTTATCTCTTATTAGGTGGCATATATCATCAAAGGATTTGAACATATTAAAGATGATTGGCTTATGGAGTGGTGTAAGAAATCTTTGATTGAATATGTCCTATAGATTATTATCCACGGTAACATTAGTCATATTAGCTATCATAGTATTGTACCAAAGTATATAATCACTTATTGGCTCGTTGGACCCTTGTTTGAGTTTATAAATTTGCACATAATATAGTTTCTCATCAATGTTTAAAATGAAATGTCTTATAAATTTTAATACTAAAGGGTTGAATTCTCTAACTAATTGTAGTGTAAAGTCATAGAAGCATCATAAATCATATTCTTTGATACTTCTCTTGAATATCTTATTTAATAATTTATCATTGTATTTATAATCTAAGCATGCTACATGGATAATTGAATGTGTTGTTTTGGATAATTTTTACCTTTGTATAGTGGAAACTTAGGCTATTAAAAACCTATAGGTAAATGATAAGATACTATATTAGAGGATAATGAATTATGAAGTAAGGCATGTGAATCCACTGAATGAATATATCTAGATGCACCTTACTCTAATACCAACACCTTAGCCTATAGAGTTGTAAGAGTCTATGTCAACACCAAAAATATACTTATAAAATTTAATTCTTATTAGTTTAGATATTGTAAATAATTTGATGTAAAGTGTAAAGAATAGTAGCATCTATTAGAATTTATCAACACCTGCTAAGGAATAATGGTGTACATCAAGGAATGTCATAAAGTTAAAATTAAATATTCCATGGTAGTGGTCAGAGCACTTATCCATGATAGAAACTAAATATTTGTAGTAAACGGTCATAATAATGCCAAAATATTATTGTGATGGTAAATAGGTCACTAGAGTCAATGTGATCCAAAATAAATACTATTTTAATTTTAATGATTACAAAAGAGTGACATAATAAATATTTTGTAAATATTTGATATATTATTATGATAAGTCTAGAAAAAATAGATGAAATCTAGGATATATTTGGTCTATTATTATGAGAAGTCTAGAAAATATTTGGTCTATTATTAGAAAAATCTTGGGAAATATTAGGTGAATTTTATAATTAGGTGATTAGGTGGGGATACTATTTGGTATTTTGTGTCATTTCTTATCTTATATTTGTATGAGGTGGAAGGCCTTGATATTATATAAAAGGATGCATACCCACCCCCTCATATATAGATGAATATACACTAAGCTATAGATAGAATAAGACAATAAGGAAGACAATAAGAAGGAGAATTATAGATTTAGAGTGTGAAAGAAGATATTGGGTTGTAAGAAATTTATGTTTCTCCTAGAAAGGTCATTGAAAAGGCTAGTGAGTGTAGTACATGTGAAGGTGGTAACACTTGGTGGAATCTAGATTCACCTTTTGGGTGAGATTGTAGATACATAATTCTAATAATATAGTTATTACTTTCATTCTAATATTGTGTAAATTAATTTTACTATTTTTCCTATTACCCTTGCATTTTTTTTGTTGAGTTGTCTTTAGATTCACACTAACACAACTATGTTATGCATTGATAAAATAATCATAGTACAGGAAGTTCCCAATGAAAGATTTATTGAGTGTCAAATTGAATTAACATTTTGGTTTTGTTATTAGTACCATTCCATGGTGGTGGTAGCCTTAAAATTATGCTGACGATCAATATATAATTATTTATAGAGTAACCTTATTCCTAGCTTGAATGATAATTCCCTATATTTCATCTAGTCTTACTTTTTAATTTCATTTTAACCATTCAAATTATTAACTATGACAATTAAGTTTTCACCGTGGTTATTGGAATTTATGTTATGAAAAAGATTTACTACAATAAATTAATGTTTTACCACACTTATTTCACTTTTTATTGTGAATAGATTTTACTTCAATAAATTTAGTTTTTACCACACTCATTTTAATTTTTACCGTGAACAATGTTTACCATAGTAAATTCACTTTTTACCATGGTCATTCTAGTTTTTATTGTGATCATTTTAGAATTCACCATTATGGTAAGAATAAAAGTAAAAAGAATGGAAAAAAAAATCATATCTTCTTGTATTGTGGGTTCAGTAAATTGTTAAGATTATTTTACCATATAATCTATAGTGTTAAGCACTTGGGTTGAGTTTTATTGGACTAAATTTCAAGTTGGAGAAACTTTTTATTTTGGCAAGAAAAAACTATCTTTAATAATGGAGGAAGGGTAAAATGCTTATTTTTTCAAACTATTATGTTTTTTCCTTCATTCAATTATTTAAAATATCTTGTATTTGTAATGGGTTTATAAGAAGGGAACAATGGGAAAAGTATTTTCCCACATTTTTCAATGGTTTAGTACTTAGATGGTTTGAGACATTAAATGACAAAGTTAAAAATTTATGGGATTTAATTCTTGATATATTTCCCAAATAATCTGGTGCACAACATAAATATATATATCTCATGATATATATCAAAAAGTTAGCCTAAGGAGAAAAAGATAATATTTGAGATTACCATTCATAAATTTTTAAGATAAGAAGGAAGCTAGAAACTCTAATTTAAAAAGGATTGGAAAAAGGCCTAATGATTGATGTGTACAACAACTTGTGCAAGCACTTCATCTAAGGCATGAATCTAGAAATCAGATAATAGGTGATGTACAATCAACTAGCAAACCTTGAGAAACCAAAGTAAATTGCTATAAGACAAGAATAAATAATGGAGGAAGAACCATAGGAAGTTACTAACAATGTTGAGGTTTAACCAGTGCCTTTGGTGCAAGCACCACAACCATTACTATTGACCATTTATCCCTCTCCTCTTATATCAAGTGAATATGATGATATAATTAATAAAATAGTCCAATTATCTATACACATTCTTTAATTAAGGGTTTGTAATCCCAATGCTTCTCATGAGGGGATAAGGGTCCAAGAAGTAATTTGACTAAAATTATGTGTTATGAGTGTAGAGAGAAAGGGCATTATAAGTAGAATTATCCAAATAGAGAATCTACTTCTAGGATAAAGGATAATGATAAGGTTAAATCACATGTTAATGCATTATATTTTGTTGATATAACTCTAAATTAAAAATTAGATGTGTTAATAAAAAAAATAACTAAGGAAAAAGATACATATTATAACAAAGAGCATAAAAAATGAAATAGGATACTATCAATAAACATAGAAAAAGAAATTTGGGTGTGCAATATTTTATTATCTCACAAGGGAAAATGTTGGAATAAAAATTATTGAGAGGGTGGGGGGTGAATCAGTCTTCAAAACATTTATTCAATTTCACTTATCATTGATGAGCCATTCATACAAATATATAGATCAATCAAAGCAAAAGTAACCATACATATGAACATGAAATAAAAGAATGCATCACATATGTGGGAAACCATCAAGGGGAAGAAAACCCATTGATATCTAAAAATGTACTATATTAATATAAGATAAAAACTAAATTTAATGAATCACCAACTCCACATGGATAACCAACCCCAACTAGCCAATCACCCACTTAACTAAGCTTTAGCAAGCACCTACTTTCAAGGAGGCACCGACCCCCTAGATGACTCAACACCAACTCAACCACATGATTGATTTGATCAGCTTCGACACACTATGTTTTTAAAAAAATATATGGTGGCCACCTCTTCATCTCTTCACACTCTTATCCCTCTCAAACTAACTTCTACGCCTCTTCGCTTAACTAGGTCTCTTCAAGACTGATTAGGTCATATGACTTGATATTCATACTCAGACCTCCTATTAGATATTTATGATAGTCCCTATGCTCTCTTTTTATGGTATATAATACCCCCTTCCACTCAATTATCTTCTATCTTATTTTCTCCATAATCCAATCCACTAACTCACCAATTAGGCCTAAAAATCTTTGCTCTTATACAAGCCTCTTGCTCATACACATCATGGCTGGTCACACACACTTTCCCACATATATTGGCCAAAAATAGGCCTTAGGATATGTTACAATTAATAATAAATCATCACATTAGGTCCTTCATAAATCAAATAGACCAAATCCTTCTTTAGATCTCATGGAGACTTAATTTCATTAGGCCTACTTTATGACACATTACCTTATAACCCCTTAAAACACTCTACACATCTATACACAACAAAAAAAATTCATACAATAATAAAATATGCCTTATCCAACATCATTAGAGTACCATGACACTTTTTAGGTCCAACCACCACTTGAAACACTCCATTATCACTATTCACATTAGGTCTTTAAACACACATAAAATTTTATTTTGAACAAATGAAGATAACACATAATTTATCCACACAAGCATGATAATAAATCACTTATAAAGAGCCTAAATTAACTCAAAATATCACTGTAGGCATTAGACATGTCCACTCAAGAGATAAAGGTTCAAGAACATATCTACAACTCACTTACTTAAAACTACCAGTTTTCCTCAAAGACCAGTCATGGTGAATTTAAAATCAAACACCTATGTAGACACAATAAAATACTCTTGATGCATTCAAAATATTTTATGACATATTAATTACATACTCAAACATAAAACTCATATGGTCTAATAGTAAAATATTGGTCTTTTAGACAAATCTCATGACCTTATATCTCATTGTCTTATCTAAACTAGACATATCAACTTATGAGAAACCTTTCACCATACTCATTGAGATCCAAAAAATATTTCAAGAATGGACATGACTTAAAAGTCCTTAATAACACCTCCATGTACTTGGTTTCATCATTCTATCATGAAAACATAATCTAATTCATCTTCTCACTATTGCCTAGGTTTTTATTGTTTGCACCATTAGGCTTGTTAGTGACTGGCTAAATTGGATGATCAATTTTACACACTTAAGGACTATAACCTATTAATGATTATAAATGAACCACTAGTGCTCTTAGTTTTTAAATAATACTTCTCATTTTATGATCCAAAGGATTTAGGGTATGAGTTATAGGTATTTGGCAATTAGGATTCCCGTGGTGAAATAGCAGCAGAGCAACATAGATTGTTCCACAATATTTATAAAGTTTGATGGTTGGGAGCCATATTGGTGCCTTATGTTAATTTTAACAAATAAGCCTAGATATAAACTCTTGACTAAACTAAATAGTTATGAATAATGTTTTAAACTAAAGTTAATTATTTAAAGAAAGAGCAAAAGGAAAGGGCAGAGTAAGAAAGAAATGGTGATTGTTGATCCTTGATCATGAATAGATTGACAAAATTTAAAGAATTACCAAGCATGATCTGAACCAGCATATAGTTTAAAGTAGCCTAAGCTCACATTTCACTATAAACTAGGCCTAATTCTGAGGATAAGATGACAATATAAGTAAGAATTGGATTTAATTTTAAAGTTTTACACCACATCTAGATAACTAATGTAGATCTTTATTGTATAGAGTAAATAAAATAAATTAAACTCAATTTCATTCAACTAACCTATCATTACACAAGTTAGAAACCCTATAATTAATGATCTAACTTAGTATTTGTAGAAACTATTCATATTAAAACCTAGACAAGTAATTTAGAAACTTAGAAATTCAAATAAATCAACCAAGATAATTCTTGTAGAATTCATTAATATTTTGTATTGATTTATTAAAATTGGTATAAAGTAGCTCAAATTCCCTCATGTTACAAATGGTGATACGTGCTTTTATATAAAATCTAGGTAGTACACTGGTTAGTCTAAAATATAGGTGTACAAAGATAAATATAGTTGTTTTTGTAGCAAACTATGATACATGTGTCTTTTACAATCATGTTGACCTAAAGGCAATCACACTAAAAAAATAGCATGTGCCTTTACAAAATAATATGCCATCTCTCAGGTAAACCATAATTAGGATGTTGGAGGTGGGGCCCTTTGTTGTTGAAATATGCTCATAGCTCATTCATGTTGTTCATCCACTAGGCCTAAGTATACGGTAGGATTTGTGATACATTCATCTTCTTAATCAGCGAACTCATCAAAATCTTTGTCATTCCTAGCCAAAGCTTCCTTAATGATTTTAGCTTCATTGATCCTCTCTCTTGTATTGAATATCATGTTAATATTCTTTTATTATCTTTCCCTAATTGTCCTTTATGCTTACCCCTAACATCTTGAGTCACCAAAGTGGCTCTATGTTGGAATTCTTCATCACTAATAATTCCTAGGGTAGTGGGCTATGTAATATCCTTAATTATAGTTCATAAGAGCCTCTTAATTCTACCCATGATCTCTTTCTCTTCCTCAATAAGTTATTATACTTTAGTATGCCAAGTACTCAAGGCTTGGACCTTATCTACAATAATTCCCAAAATGGCACTCATGTGCCCCATCCTGATGGCCTTAAATTTTGGATTTTTTTCTTAACCTGAATATTAAAAACTTGGGCAATCTTATCCTCAAAAATTTTCCATTGAGTAACCAT
Organism: Torreya grandis; assembly: GCA_037957365.1. NCBI lineage: Eukaryota > Viridiplantae > Streptophyta > Pinopsida > Cupressales > Taxaceae > Torreya > Torreya grandis. The sequence goes on along the minus strand of JARHVA010000285.1, from coordinate 1,711,471 downwards.
CTCCTTGGTTAAGGTAGCATGATTTTCTAGTATATCATGCCTTAATTTCATAGATTTTAGTGATTTGAACATGTCATGGAATGACTCCTCAAGTATTTTAATCATTGAATCAAACACTGAGAGAATTTCTTGAGTTTGAAAATTCTCTTTTTCCTTCTTAAGGTTCTGAATTCTTTGTACTAATCCCTAGACACTAGCTCTAGCTTATTAAGATTTAGCCTAAATTAAACTTTCTACATCTTCTTCATGGATGGGAACTTCTCCAAGTTGTTGTCTTCCAATATGGGTTAGCCCTATGAATGGTTCCACCTTTTGAAAGGTTAATTCCTCTTGACCAACCATGGTTTTCCTTGTGATGAACCTTTCCAATCCTACAATGTCTGGGTTGAATTAGACTTTAAACTCTATCTCCTTAAACATTTGGGGCTCAGGAACCTCCATAATTAAACTACCAAATGCTCCTAGGGTGTCGATTTTTATCCTCCTTGAATATGATGAACTTGTATTCTTCTCTCTTTTTGCTTTTTTACTATGTATTTGATCTATGGTTTGATGTTATCATGTATTGTCAAGCCAACCTGTCTCAAGGATCATGAAAGAGATAGGGATGGTATATTTTGTAACTTCCCATATATGAACTAGTTAGGGATGAGTGGCCCATGGATTGTATTCTCATCACTTAAGAGGTTTACTTCACTAGTAGGGTGAGTAAAGGTCAACCTAGGCTTCTTCCTTGAGTCATAGGAACCAAGGCTAGCTTTGCTTTCCTTTTCTCCTTTTCTAAAGGAACAAGCACCTTTCTTGCTTCTTCAAAGGGATCCCCTTATCTATTTGAGCCATATGTTTCTAATATATCAATGTGATCACCCTCTAATTTATCTTCTAGCTCAATATCTATCATGTTGATAAATTCTATGGGAGAAGGTGGTCTTTGTGGAAGTTCTATAGGTGAGAGACCTTCCTCGGGTCTATGTTCCCATCTTGGTTCTCCAACTTTCTCCTTAACTTTATCCTTTCCATCAATGAGTTATGGTTTCCCTTGATCAGATGGCTCCTCATGAGTGGTCCTAGATGATCCTATAAACAAATGATATTACAATGGATGCAACTTATATATCTCATGTGTAGGCTTGTTGTCCTTGATCAATTTGCATTCCAACTTGTTATTATAGATTTTGATTCTGGAGAGAACTTCTTCAAAATTCTTTTCTTTAATATAGATGTCATCACTAACATCTAGCCTATGTTCATACTCAATCTTAGGGACCTTTCTATTTTTAATGTGGTTAACCACCCTGCCTCTAGGATCCCACATTTTAAGGTCATCTAACTAATAATCAAAATAATTCCTATATGTCACCATGATTTCTAATTGCTTCCAATATTTGATTATAGTCTTCCCAATATCCAATTGTATGGGGTGGATTTGGCCTTTCCTTTTCTCTTTATATACCTTATCCACACCTTGAATGATTTACGAGGTAATATTTTACTTGAAAAGCTTGTTGGGGACATTTATTGGTAGTCTGTAATGTTGGGTTAGGATCTCCTATATCCTTATGACAGTGTAGTCTAAATAATACCACACATCCCCCATGGTTTATACCTATCACTTGATAAGGAGGTGCAGTCTTGGCATAGGAATTCCTGTGATTGCTTCATATATGGTTGGGAAAACATAGTCAAAAATGAATTTCATGTGGTTCCTATACTTGAATATGTATAATTTGAAATAGTGGTGAGAAAATATGGTTCTACCATTAGGGGATCAATTCCTAATGTCAAGAAAGGATACAGAGTCTAGAAGGGAATACAAAAAATAAGACATCATATATAATTACTTAGAGGTCTATCTTTTGATGGCTATGAATTTCTTAACCAAGAAGAAGCTAATCAGGTCTCCTAATAGAGGGGTTAATTTCTCTTGTATCATGAAGTGGACATAGGACACCCAGACTTTGTTTACATATGTGGTGGAAGGGGCACCAAAGGTTTGATTCAATAGGGTCATGGCTACTCTAATGTCTTCCATAAATTAGATAATGGGTATCATGCCATCTAGGGTTCTGAAGACATGGGGTCCTTGGATTAACCAGGGTGCAAGGACTAAAACAAGGTCTTGGGTGTTAGCCCAGTTTCTCATGTCAGGGAGGTTGAGATGGGGTAAAGAGAGCTTGTAATAAATTTCAAATGCCATAGGAGAGATGTATACCACCCTTTTATAACTTCCCTCATAAATGATCTATTCCCCATCTATCCTATAATCAATAAATATGGGTGTCAGGACATCAATATAGTGCATTACCTCTTGTTTTGTTGTGGCATGGTGGAGACTAGCTATTTAGATTACCACTAGGTTGTTGTATCTTTGATTTTTTGTGGCATTATCTTTTCTTCTTGAGAGATAGGTTAAAACTCATCTATAAATAAGAACAATTTAGACTAATTCCTCACTCCATAGATGTTTAGGGCTACCAAGTCTAGCTCTTTATCTTTGAAAATCATTCCTTCATTGTCAAAGGTTAGATAAAGATCATCTTCTATCTTAAATTTCTACTTGATAGTGGCCATTTTTTATGTTATTTAATTGCCTACACTTTATTATCAAGAGTTCTTGCTATAACACTTGTTTTTGGGAGAATAATTATGCTATCTTGATTGAACTATAATTGATTGAACTGATTTAGGTCTTTTTATAGAGGGTTTAGAGTTTGGAGCTTTAATGGTAGGAGATATTTAGGATTTAAATTCATATATACTTTACATTTCATGGAGATGCTTTTGCTTTATACCCTTGTGTTTTCAAATTTAGAAGATCTTTGATTTTGACCTTTTATGCTTACGTGGAGTCCATGTGGCATCATTTTGGGCTTTTCATGGAAATATTCATATGTGTCATTCAGATACTAGCTATTGGATTTTAAAATATTCCTTTTATTTCATGTTGTTGGATCAAATCCAGTGAGCAAGCATGATCCATTGATCTAAATCTAAGTCTTTAGCTTTTATTGGTCTAATGATTTATAGGCTCGTGAATGTGACACTTGGCACTCTCACAAATATTTCTCATGCTATGTATCTCTTGTCAATTGTCACCTTGGTCAAACACTAGTCACATGTTGAGCTCATAGAGATTTCAAAATTCATTATACCATTTATGCTATTAGATCAAATCCAATGAGCGAGTGATTCTCATTGATTTATTATGTGGGTTTGATCATTGATTGGATGCCTTTATTAGGTGGCCCCCTTTATATCCACCTTTTGATCATCATTTGACACATGTCTGGTGCTTAAGGCCTTATATTATTTGAAAATTCATCAATCCTTTCATTCCATTAGATCAAATCCAAAAAATGAGTGATTGCCATTGATCTATCATGGTACACATTGTTTAAGCCAGAACCTTTTGGTTATAATGCTCCATTCAATCAAATCCAGTGAGTAAGTGTCATTCGTAATATCTAAAAAAGAGTAAGGGAGATGACTATTAGACCTAATGACACAAATAAAATCACTTATCATAAGGTATTAATGCTAAGCTTGAGGTAATATAGGGCCTTAATATTAATGGCTTAGGCTAAGTTAGGTAATGTAAAAAGGGACCTCATAGAATTATATCAAATTAGACCCAAGGAACTTGGGAAAAGAAAGGGGAAAGAAACAAAAAAAGATTATCCAAATCACCTTTGGTTAGAAAGATTTTGAATTTTTAATAAATCTCTTATTTTTTGTATTTTTTAGATATATTAGGTTTCAAAAAAAGGTTGGGAACTAGAATTAGCTAGGTTTTAGGATTTTGTGTCAAATATTTGATTGTTAGGTAATCATCCTTGGTCATAAACTTTATCCTAGACAATGGTGTTATTTAAGTGTTAACATGACTTTGTCCCAATAATTCAAACTTTCACTCAACATGTGCAATCATTATTAGAACCATATTTATATTAGAATAAGGCTTAAAATTTTAAGAAACAACCAACCTAGATATCAATCCTTGACATTTTCTCCAAATGATAACAATAAACTCACATTTCTATAATCCATGATTAACCAATGGTTAAGAGTCAAACCTGCATTCCTGATTTGTTGACCTTTGAGTGACTATATGCATTGAAGCTTGAGGACTATCTTAAAAAGACTTATTAAAAGCAAGGAACAAAAAAATAAGAGGAAACACTCAATAAATAAGAAAAAAAGAAAACAAATATTTACATGCACTATGTACATATAAGTAACAAGAAAAGATACAAAACTAGGCCTACCTACACTAATTCTAACTAGTCTCACAAAATACTCCATGTAGATTGGAGGTGAGGCAGTAGAAAAGTAGTTCTTGATATATTTCCCATTTAATGGAAAAGTAAACTCTAATCCCTATAATTAATTTAGATTGAAGGTGTTGTCTCCCAGCATCTCATCACTCTAATAGGGGCCAATCTATAAAGGTGTGAATTTTCCATACTTTCCCTTAGGATCAGATGCTTTATCCCAAAGGAGAACTAGGTCTCCTTGCCTGAACACCTTAATCTTAGAATATTTTCAAACAATTTCTTAACTATGGTTTGATGTCTACTAAAATTGATAAAATCTTCTCTTGCATCTTCCATCTAAATAATGTCAAGTAACCTTGAATTTGAAAACTCCTAATCCTCTTCCATGTACTCTTACATGAACTTGTAAGTTGGTCTCTTAAGAGTAATGGGAAATATGGGTTCTTGACCATATAAAAGTAGAAATGGTGATGATTTCAAAGTTTGTTTGACTCTAGTTTTATCTACCTAAAGGTCATACTTGAGCAACTTATGTCATGTTCTTGGTTTCTTAGCAGCAGACTTCTTGATGGCTTTCATCAAAAAAATTATTCGTTCTGACACTCCATTACCTTGAGAGTAATGGTATGATGAAAATATGAGAACATTTTTATTATAATATAGTTACTTAGTCATCTCAATGGACATAAATGCATATCCATTATCACAAAATATAGATACTAGAGTTCTAAATCATGTGCAAATGTTCTCCTCCAAGAACTTAATCACATCTTATGTCTTACACTACTTGGTTGCCACTACTTCTATCCATCTTGTGTAGTATTCATTAATAGTAAGCACATAATTATGTCCATCTAAATAATTGGGGTTGATGACCCCCACAAAGTCGAATCCTCACTGAGCAAAATATTTATCCATCATAATTGGCTTCAATGGCATGGTTGTTTTTTTCTCCTTAGTGTTCAATATTTGACACTGATGACATTCTCTTGCATGGTTATGAGCATATTTGAAGATTGTAGGCATATAATAACTATCCATAAGGATATTATGGTTTTTTTCCCTTCCAAAGGGATGTCCATTTCTAAGCTTTTTATGGAAAATACTTAGGATCTCAATTCCATCTTCTTTAGAAACACACCTTAAGTATATACCTTCATAATTTTTCTTGAAAAATACTCCATATTTGATCAAAAAATGTGTTTCCTTGAGCCTTAAAGAGATAGTTTGCTCTATATTTAACCCTACAAGATAAGATACATTAATTAGTACATGAATAATTGAATCACACCAATCATTGGGTCAAAAATTTTCTTGCTCCTCCTACATGACATTCAATTTTGGGTTAGTGTTAAAAATTAATTGAAGAATTAGTCCTTAACACCTTACTAGCTTGGTATTTTTTATTTCAAGATAACACTCTTGGAGTATGGACATATATTTACCTCTTCTTTCCCCTAGTTTACATTGGCTAAGCATAAGTTTAGTGTCAGGGTCTAGTAGTATTGTATGCACTTTATTCCTAAGAATATAGTGTCTAAATTTATTAAATACATTAACTAAAGCAAATTATTACTTATCAATTAGAGAGTAATTTAATTCAATATTTTTAAAATTATTAATCATAAATGTAATAGGATGGTCACATTCATCTATTTTATGAGTTAGAACAGCCACTATTAAATGATCAAAAGTAAAGGAATAAAGATATAAATCTTTTGAAAAACTAGGACTTATCAACTCTAGTGCCTACACTATTACTTGTTTTATGTCCTTGAAGGCTTGTCTTTTCATTCTAGGTGATCTTGTCATCCTTCTTCAACATGTCATTTAATGGCTTTATAATTTATGCAAAACTAGAAATGAACTTTCTTACAAAATTGATTTTCCCAAAGAAAGACTACAATTATTTTATACTATTATGGGGTTATATCTTGGATTTGTCATCTACTCTATCAGGGTCTATAGAAATCCCCTCATTGGTTATCAAATGTCCTAAGAGTTTTCCTTTATTAACATAGAAAATGTTTTTCTTAGGATTGAGAGAAATTCCATACCTAATACATCATTCAAATACCTATTTCAAGTGCATGATATGATATTCTATGTTCTTACAAAATATAGTTAGATCATCCATGTATATGATAATATACTGACCTGTGAGACCTTGGAAATCATGGTCCATAGCTCTTTGAAAATTTACACTTGTATTTATTAGTCCAAATGGCATATTTTTATAGGAAACGTGCCCCACTTAGTATTGAATGCAGTCTTTATTTTATCCTCCTTGTTGATAAGTACTTGGTTATAACCTCAAAATCCATCATGAAAATACATCATAGTAGAACCACTAATAATTTGAATAACTTGGTCAAGTGAAGGCAAAGGATAATTATCCTTTTTAGAATTTCTCTTTAGATTTCTAAAGTCTATGCATAGTCTAATTTCTCCATTCTTCTTCTTGATCAGTAATAAGTTAGCTACCCAAGTGGAGTGTCTAATGGGAAAAACTATTTTTGTATCCAATAACCTCTTGACTTCCTTGTATATCAATGGTTCTAGGATAGGGTTGACTGACCTTTGCTTCTACCTAAAAGGTTTATATGCTTATTTTAATGGGATGATATGGGTAATTACTCTATGATCAAATATATTTAAGTCTTCATAGGACCATGATATAAAATATTTGTATTTAATCATCAATTCTTTATATTTTCTCAACTCTTCATTAGTGCAAGCTATACCAATATTGACTAGCTGGGGTTGACATTGAGTTCCCAGATCCACTGTATTATAGTCTTTCCTATTTACTTTAGGAATTTTGACCATTTCAATTAGTTTTTTTATGTCAAACAATCTTTCTAATGCAATCATGCTTTTAGGAATTTTATTGTCATTTAATTTCATAGTCTTGTCATCAATGTTATTTCCATTAAGACCATTCTCATCGTTCTCATCAATGATGTCTGACTCAAATACTCCTGAATTGTTCATGAAATCTAGGATCTATTAATCATCACTGAATACTTGAAAATGGTTGATATTATTAGGGACTAAGGGACATAGAACCAATTCAATGCTAAGGTTTCCTAGTTTAGAGTCTTGATCTAGCATAAGATTGGCTATAATAGAGGCTAGCTCATCATCACATTTGTTTCTTATCTAAGAATTGAGACAATATTAAAGGCATCAAATTACTCTATCAAGCCCCATACTCTAAATTTATATTTTTTAAGATAAGATATTTTTTATTAGTACTTACTTCTAACCTGATTAACTAAGAGCTCAAAGTCACCATACAATAGCACTTCTTTGACCTTGTGCTTGATGGAAAATTGTCATCATAAAACTAAAGCCTCATACTCTGCTAGATTAATAGTACATGAAAACTAAAGTCTGTAATAAGTACTAAATTTTTTCTCAAGGGGATTAATTAGAATAATTCCTATTGTAGAACTAGACATAATTTTTGTATTCCAAGCATAGAATGAAGATCTTTAAGTCACATACCATAGAAGTGTCAAGAGTGTAAACTCCCAACTCATAGCTGACCATATTGACCCTTTCATTTTTAACATTGTACTCAGTGATCATGTGTTTCATCTTGCGCTCTCTTTCAATGCAAATTTGATTTGGAACTCCCTTTCATGGAAGCCACATATGGGAATAGTTAGTGGACATGTAGCCATTCAAAGACTTTGTCCAATTTCTTATCATTAACATTCTATAAGCATCATAAATATCCACCACTTGAATTTCTATGAACTATTGTATCCTTAGCTCAATATCAAGCTACATATGAGCATTCAACAATTCTCTAATTACCTTAACTCTTGATTTATCTAATTAATTAACAACACTATCAAATTTAATTGGAGTTAAACCAAGTTTTTAATAAACACCCTTAGGCATGATATGAGTCTAAAAAATAGTGATGAAAAGTCTTACCAAAAAATTTAACTATTAGCAAGAAAAGTGGAACATATGCCTTGTTATTATACATAACTACATTGGCATTTTCAGCCTTTGGTGATTTACTGGGCTTCTTGGATAAAGATTCAAGTAAAAAGTCTCTTTGTTTAGTAATTTCAGTCAGATCATGTAAATTGATGTCAACCTTAATTTTTTTCATGTCCTCAACTATATTATATCCACTCCTAGTAGAAGAACTAGATGTATTAGGATTGTGTTTAGAGGTACTTCCGTTTGGAGGATCTAGATTATTGTCAGTTATAGGATTAGGAGGTGTGTTAAAGTTATTTGGTGGAGTTTAAGTTGTCAAAGGTTGATTCTGATCCTTATTCCTGATATGGTAGTTCTTATTTATGTACTACTGAAAGGCATGAACCTATTTTGAGATATCCTTAGGCTCATTCTCCTCGTAGAAAGAGAATTTAAATTTATCCACCATCAAGGTTGTATTAATAGATTTAAATGGCTTTGAAGATCCAGATGTACCTATAGTATTATCTCTATTAGGTGCCCCTTCACATGTATCTAATTCATCTTGAAATAATTCAAAAGAATTAGTGAATTCAATATAGTCTAATTCACCATGTTGTAATCTTTATCATTAGGACTGAAGGATGGTAAATATTTCTCATGATTTTAGGCAAGTCATGTACTTGACTAGGAACATGGATGGAAGATCCACCTAACCAAGCCATATCTTGATAAGTATTGAACACATGATCACCACAAATAGGTGAAGTAGGCTAGGATTTAGAAATGTTTTTCTTACCTTTATCTGCACTTACTTTCCTATGAACTTCTAATGAAGGAGAGGTAATCTTGATTCAAAATGTGACCTAGTCCTGATTCTTAGTAGTTCTAGCTTGTAAACCTTGAATATTGTTAAAAATATGACTTAGAGACCTTATCTTTGCAAAGATGAATGATATTTAGTTTAATTATTTCAAATAATAGTTTTATTCTCACTTATGAGTATATTTTCACATTTAATATTCCTAAGTTAAGAAAGCTTTTCACAAATTTATATAAATCTCTTTGAAGGACACCTATTTTTGACTAAATAAGCTAAAATATAAATCTAAATTTGAGAATATTAATGATATTTACATGTCTAAGTTCAAATAGACCTAAATTTTCAAAGAATCATTTAATCTTTGAACAAATTTATTGTCACTAATTTCAAACATGAAAGATTTATAAAACTTAAGCTACCTTTGCAACTATTTACCATAAATCTTCAAAGAATAATAATCTTTAGCTAACTAATCCTAAATATTGGTCTACAACCATAAATATCAATGATCTTTACACAATTGAGGTAATAATAACATAAATATTTAAAGAATTCATTTTTCTTTGAACAAAATTCACTAAAATTAGCAAAGACACTAAATATTCACAAAGATTTATCTAAATGCCCTCATTCTAGTGCTATAAAATCTCATCTTGTTGATACCTAATAGTGTATCATAAGTGGTTCAAAGTGTTTAATAAACTCTTCTCACTTTTGAATTCAAAGAATCCATTGCATGAGTAGTAGGTTGTGATATTGTTGATATCTTTTGTGGAATAATGCAAAGCATATGGGTTATTTCACAAATTTATAATGTAACTTTTTAGTTGTTAGAAGCAACCATGACCTAATAGCTAGAATGTGAAAATGAAAATGATATAAACTAAGTTAAGTGAATTATGCTCAAAAACTAAGATATATAATCTAAGCTAAAACGTATATTTATAATGGAAGCTAATCTAAAGTGAGATAATAAAAATAAGAAAAAATAAGGGTAAGGTAGAAAAGAAATATGTTGTTGATCTTCAATATAAACATTATGATAAAGTTCAAATTTTATCTAGATATGTATTTAACCAATGTATGACATGAAATAACATAAGCTCAAATCCTATCACACATCAGTGAAACATCTAAGGAAGTGGAATCTATGAAGGTGTCCTTTTCTCTTGGTCTTGTATAGACCATCAATGCCATGGAATAACTAGTATGAAACCTCTTACTTAGCTAACTAATTAGGGACATGAAAAGGTATCTTGAGATAACTTTGGGTTCCCTTAACCCTTATAATGGTGTAGTCTAGATATAGCAATATATCCCCCATAACATCAATATATTTCTTGATTATTGGGCTAACTCTTATCATTAGAATGTTAGTTATAGCTTTACTCAGGGCAAGGTAGACATAGTCACATATAAATTGAATGTGGTCCCTATACTTGAAGATGTTCACCTTTAAGTAATATTAGGATACTATATATGTTCCATTAGGTTACCATTTTATTTGGTTTGGGATCTTGGTTGTTACACAAAGAACATCTAAGAGATATGACATCATGAAAAACTAGGTATTCTTCTCGTGCATAATTGAATAGATTTTTATACTTAATGAGATACTGATTATTTCACCCAAAGCGGGATAACTTTCTTTTCAACTATAAATTAGATTATGGGCACCCATACTGGGTCTACATATGTAGTGGTTACATTTCCACAAAATTTGTTCAGCATAGTCATTATCATTCTGACCCTAGGTCTGAATTGATTGATAGGGATGTTCTTATTAAAATTTAAAATGACTTGGATTCTAAAATCTAACCATATGGTAAGGGTGTTCATCAAATTATTCTTTTTAACCCAGGAATTGATTGAAGATAGGTCAATTTGAGGTTTGGGTAGTTTGTAATATGATGAAAATGCAATAGAAAAAAAATAAGTAACTTTTCTCAAATTATGTTCATTAATTGTCATGCCCTTATCTATCTTATTTTCATTGAAAATAGGTAAAAATGTCAATACATTGGAGTACCTTAGAATTCATTATTTCATAGTGGAGATTGGTCATTTTAATTGTAATATTGTCATCATATAACCTCTTTACTAAGAGGTTCTTATACTCTTCTTGAGTGATGGCTAGTTGATTCTCGATCATTTAAAACAATTTTGACCAATTATTATATCCTATGTTTAAAACATAAGTGACAAACTCAATATCCTTAAAAATATGACCTCAGAATTTGTTTTCAAGTATAGTTAACATCCTCCTTTGAAATAGTCTTTTGAGTTTCCATTGCTATGAATTTTATCAAATTGCTCACTAGTGGATTGCAACTCATATTTTGATTAAGTTTTCTTAGTGTAGACAATAATTCAATTCTCCTTGGCTTGATTACAATGATAATAAGGAAAAACTAGGGATTTTATATACTTAGGGATTTATTGTAGGTTTATGCAGAGTTTTAATGGATGTAATTGAGTTTGACCAATGAGTTTATGTGCCTTTGATTTTAATCAAATCATGAATTTATACCTTTTATGTATGTGGGTCCACCAGAAATTTTAAATTGATTTATCTTACTTATGTGGCTCTACCATGTCAAATTATTCATTAATTTTAAAATGTGATCATTTATCCTTTTTGTGACACATGTCAACACCTCGTTCAATCTTAGATCTTGATTAAATATGTTTTGTTGATCTTTGAATGAGTCCTTTAGCTTTGACTTATCATGGACCATTGATCTTTGGTATGGGCATCTGATATTATGCCACTTCACATCTCCTCTGATCTTTTATGCTCCTTAAAAACACATACCATCACTTAATGCCTTTGTGCCATTTGGAAGCCTTTCATTAGATATAGGTTCCTTGAATTATCAACGCTCTACTCATAATTGGATCTTGATCTGAGAGATTAAACACACAATGGTTTATCTTTGTCTCATTTATCATGGTTATGACATGTGTCAATATTGCATTCATCCTAGGCTCTTTGAAAAGTTAAATTTATCTCATACCATTGGATCTTTTTTTGCATAGATCAACGTGTACCATTGATTATGATCCACGTGATCCTATCAGGTTGAATGTGGACCTTTGATTTTAGGCTAAGTCATTGAGATCATAATACTTTTCACTTTGGACTCCTCCATAGAGCCTTGACTTATTGAATTTTCCTCATGTCATTACATCTTCATTGTACACTCTAACTTACTCTATTAATTTCAATCTGGGAGGTTGAATGTGATTGGTTGTTCCAATTCCTTTGTAGGATGCTTGACTTATTGAATTTTTGTTTATCGTAGTATCTTTGAGTTGCCTTTGAGATGGTGAAACTTTTCATTCTCATGCTTGATATGATTTTTTTGACATTTTAACCTGGACAGGTGCTCACATACCATAGATCTTCCTTTTAGGCTCTGAGATCTTGCCACGTATCATCTTTACATTGATTCATTACTGTGGGTAATAAAAATAAACAAGTTAGGGATTGGGTAATATAAATAACTTAGGACAAATTTTTAGTCTAATATCTTAGTTGTATTAATAAATATAATTAAAGCTTATGATATAACTTTAGACTAGGTTTAAAATACAATAAAGTGATCCCATTTTTAATTAGTCTATGTGAATAATAAAATAGACTTAGTGGGGTCTCAGGATATAAAAGACTTAACATAAAAAAATTAGATTAAGGTTTTGGTTTTGTTGATAAACATAACTAGAACATTATAATAAAAAATTAAACTAAGTCTAGGACATACTAAAATGATCCTGTGAAAATTTGACCCATGTAAATTTGAATATAATTCAAAAAACCTAGGATAAAACATATTAGGCTAGGGTTTTTTTACATGATTTAACATGGATTTAATTAGACAATAAGAGTCCAAGGGATAATCAAAATAGAGGGTCAAATTAACATCAATGCATAAAACTCTAGGCACTGTTCTTCTGTTAAACTTACAACATGGTCCATAAGAATCAAGTCTATAGCATTAGATAAAGTCAAATAAATACAATAAGCTGACATGCTAATGAAAACTGAAGTAAACATGACATTCAATAAGGCAATTTTTGATCAATTTGAATTTCAATTTATAGGACAATTTACAACATTAAACAAGGGTACTCATTTTTCAAAAATAGGGGTATGTTGACCTCAACATATGTATGTATATATGTATATGTATATGTATGTATGTATGTACAGATACAGACATACATACATCCATGCATACATACATACATAAATACATACATGTATGTATGTATGTATGTATGCATGCATGCATGTATGTATGTATGGATGGATGCATGTATGTATGTATGTATGTGTGTATGTATACATATGTCTAATTGGTATCACTCTACCCCTTACAAACACTTTTTGTGTCTTTGATATCATTGGATTAATATTTATATTATATGAAAGTAGATTAAAACTTAAATTATTTACTCTTGCATAAACAAAAACTACACTATTTTATGAAGTGGTTGTCTATGGAGGTCACCTTGACTAAATTACCCTCACCCAAACTAAACCCTAATTTGATCACAAAATAAAAAAAACCCATGTCATCAACTTAAATATGTCATTTTAAATTACACTCCTTGGTTTTGAGAAATGGATTTTTTGTTGAACTAAATCAACAAAATAAATAAATTCTAACTTTCATAATCAAATAATAAGATTTATTGCATTACCACTCCTTCTCAACCTAATAAAACTTGATTACAATTGAGAAAAAATAAATACATAATGTCTATATTTTCTAAATATGAAAATGGCACTAAGTCTCAAATAGATGTGAAATATCGATGTACCAATGAAATTTTTTTTAAAAAACATTATAGTTGCAGTTAAGTTGGGCTAGTTCTTGAAGACCTTTTTCACAAACAAATTTTACTACCTTTCTATGTCAATAAAGTTGGTTTTTAATTTACTTAAACTTAGAGATAAAATTAATAAAATGTTCTGATTGAAAAGTATTTAGAATGGTTAAAATTTCTCAGTTAAACAAAAAATATTTTCATCATTAAATATTTCAATTAAAGTTAGACAAACTTTAAATCAATTTTACAAGTGGATATTTATAAGAAAATTTCAACCTATCAAAATGATTTAAGACTAATAATTTAATTTATTAGTTGACCTTGTATAAAAAATATTTATTACTAAAATTGTATTATCTCTATCTTAGAAAGCATGTATTAACCATTAGAAAAAATGATTATCTCTTATGTAAATTACATTAATGGAATTTTCAAACCCAATTTATAAACCCAAAACTAGAGTAGAAACAATGTTTTCAAATTGTATTTACTAAACTAAAAATTTAATGTTAAATCAATGAACTTGTGAACACTCATTATACACACTTATCTTATGCTCAATTACATGATTCTAAACTACTATTCTCTACTTTTATGTAGATGATCCTTACCCTTATACTATTATGATACTAATCATTACTTCTTTTCATTCTAAGAATTATAGACTCACTATTTTATTGATTCACACTTCCATTTAGTTTTATTTGCTCATCAGATAAGGCCACTCATTCATGATAATCTCTCTTATCAATAGTGTCTAAATTCACTAGTTTCAATCTCCAATGAAAATTGACTGATTTCTCAAATTCAAATTATACTAATGGGTCATCCCACACATTTTTCAAGTTACATTTAGAGAAATGCCTAAAACACCTTTATAGAATTAACATTTTTATTTATTTGTTTATAAATTAGAAAGAGGATTCTATATTGAAAACATTAGAATTATTTTAATTTTACATTCTTAGGAAAGCACCTATTATTCCCAATTCTAAGTCCATATAACCCAAATAGTGTTGATTTAAGTATTAATAGACCTCTAAGGTAAAAATTCATTTTTTCAATACATTATTACACCATGATTTCACAAACATATAACATTACATGAATATTTCACACACACCAGTGTGTGTGTGTGTGTGTGTGTGTGTGTGTGTGTGTGTGTGTGTGTGTGTGTGTATTAAAATTGAATTTTTATAGTATCTCAATTTTTTACATTTGACAAATACCAATCAGGGCACTAGCCTTCAATTTTGTACCTTATCACTATTGAAAGACTCACATTCACCATGTTACTATGTTTAATTTATTATTTGTAAATGACACTTCTAATTTTGATGACCCGAATCTCCTATACTATATATAAATTTTCAAACATGATATAGATTCTTCACTATAATTTTTAGATCGTTAACTATTTTCTATATTTTTTAACACTACCAGCCACAAAAGGATATTAACATAGTCGCTAGTGTCAAGATCCTTATATAGTGTCTAGTACTCAAAATCCATATAAATTTTAAATTATTTGAAACTCATGGCTCAACCTATTTTTCTTATTGAACCATGTCAAAATATATTTTCAAAAGGTGATATATAAATATAATTCTAAACCTTCTCTTTAACCATATATAATATACCAAGAAATCACCTATTCAAGCTCATTCAATCAATTACAAAACTAAGTTCTATTTCCCTATTACTTCTTAGTTTTATATTTGTCATAGGAAAAGTCATAAAAAAGGTCTAAAACATCAAAAGATCATCCCATGAGAGGTATTTATTAAGTTTTAATATATATCATTGTATGCATATACATATTAGCATATTACACCATTTTTCATACACACTCCCATACATGGGAGAAATACATAAGTCTAAAGACCTCTTTAGAGTATTGGATATAAAATAAATGCTTATTGATAATAGGTGTCTTTTATATTAGATTCACACCATGATATCACTAACCCATTTTTGGTTAAGCACAATCCTAAGGGTGAATAAGGGTGAAGAACTAGGATTTGATCCATAAGTAGACACATACATCATGTGTTACAAATCTTAATAAATTAGCATAAAGGTGACATAAAACCTATAATACTTAATTTAATTACATCATAATCCAACACATATTCCATAATGGATATTAGTATCATAGAATGGATATTAGCATCAACGGTAGTGTCCTAAAGCTAAAGGTGTTCTTCACAGCTCTAGAAATAACATTTATAAAATCTAATGACTATATTAGAATCTTGATCATATGCACTTATGATTATGTAAAAATTATATTTTCCTATGCATTAAATTCAACTATCACATATCCTTAAAATTTTAATTAATAAATCATATTTAAAATTTAGTAGTTTCTATATTTAACACATGTTAATATTATAATTTGGAATATTCATTTATCTAACTTTGTAATTAATTAGCTTAATTTAAAATTATTTTATCCATCCTTATGTATAGGATATTTTACACCTTAACTCTTTCCAAATAAAGAGGGTTATGAATTTGGTGAACCCAACCATGGTGTCTTTTCATCAAATACTAACTTACCCTAAGGTTTTTTAGCTTTTAATTCTAATTATTTCCATGATGTTGAAATATTTCCTATAGTTTTTACATATTTTATTTAATATTTCCATATTAGTCCATGGAACATTTAAAATGAATAAAAATGAACATCTTCCTCCTCCTAACCCTAATGAGGGTGATAGATCACATCCTTTTAACCAAGTCCATGTTATAACTACTTGAATGGGTAAGATGTCCCATCTTATTCTTTACTAACAAAGGTAATAAATATATCATTACTTCAACACCTCCACTTCCAAAATCTCCCTTAGATTGTATTTTTATGCATATTAAATCATAAGTACCTAGATCTTAGGCTTGTGAATACTTTAAAATCAAATCATCCTTATGATAAATTTAATAGAAGAGTTTATAAAGAATTTCAATGTAAATATCATATCATTAGAGAATTAGATGGCATACCTATATAATATGAAATATACTAGTGTTAATCATGTGTTTACATCCTCATGTATCAATGTTATACATGTTGGGTGAATATTATGTCAGCCAGTTAACTGGTGACCAAAATAGTTCCTATCACCATAGCATAGGGAGATGGGTCATCCTAGTGTGTAGGTTTACTACATCAACAGGGGACAAATCTCTCCTCTCATCAAGGGGAGGTTCCTTATTAAATATGTGGAGGCTATATACTACATAAATAAGTAGAAAGCAAGACACAGGGGTGGGATAAACCATCCATCTCTCTTTTTTCAAAGATGATGCTAACAAATAGAGGATAAATCTTGGGTGATTGGTGAAGGTACTTCTCTTCTTTCAGAAGTAACATTCAACCAAGAGCCAAATACCTTCCTGGATAGTAGAAATCCTGGTGAAGTGACAAAAGGCACTTCTCTTCTTTCAAAAATGCTTGTTCTTGCAGGCAACAGGAATCTTTTGGTAATAAGTGACTGATAGCAAAATGTAGAACAACCAACAATCTAAGGTGTAACTCAAATTCTCCACCTTGACTGCCCAAGAGTGAGGTACAAAGAACAATGGGGGCACAAAGTCATCCCAAGGTCCTTTACACAGAAATAGAAAAGAAAAACACAAACTAAAGACAACTATGACAGCGCAAAGTCTGAAAGTAGTTGGCTTCAAGACACCTTCCTTATCACCTCCACTAGTTTTGCTTGTTAAATCAAATAAACAAGAATGCTTTCAAAAGATAGACATAAGAAAAATCTCCTAAAGTATCACAAGCTATCATAGCACAAAGTTTACAAGTAACTTGCTTTCTCATTCAATCAAAGAAATATGAACTACAATTTGAGCTCAAAGTCTTAGTAATGCCTTTTAATTTGGGTTGAGTTTCACTTCTGGTAAGGGGAAGATCTCCCTTGTAACAAATGAGAGATTAAAATATATAGCACTCCAAGAAAGACTTGGGTGCTTGTTTTCATGAAAAAGGCCCATGCTACAGTCAATGTCTTCAATGCACCTTCATTTCTATCTAAAGGAACCATGTTGGGAACAATGCATTGCCTCAACTATGATGTGTCCATTCATCTAATGTCTCTTCCTTGGTATGGACTATCTAGTCCTTTCTCTGATGTCTACGTAACTATCCAATTCACCATTACTTCATGGAAAAAAATAGGCTTGTGTCTTTGATTTGGTGCACTCAAAAGTCTACTTGATCCACTATTTCACCTACTAGGAATAACACTTTTGAAGATATTTCTAGTCCTTTGGTTTCACTCCTCTCTTCACTGCTTAAGCATTTATTTTCTCTCTAGTTAAACCATCACTTTAATTTAACTTGCCTTTGGAATCATCCATGTTTCTTCTTTGTCCTTTATAGCCCTTCTTGTCTAAGTCTTTGGGGGTCCTTTCTGCGTCTTTGACGAGTGGCAAATTTCATTGTTATGAAACTCATTAAAAAATCATGAAAAATGGGATCCATGACATGTCTTGCACGAGAAACTTTAAAAGGGGAACACGGATGCAAACACTTATCACACTCTGCTGAGTCATAATAGGACATGTGATGTATTCCACTCTGCTTTATAATGGACACATGGTAGCTTTCAGGCTTCTTTCTCTCGGTGGGCTTTATCCTTTATATCCTTTAGACAGAATGTCTGAAGGAATTCCTTCAGACCATTCATTCAAAGGAAATCTTCCTTGC
Source organism: Torreya grandis (assembly GCA_037957365.1). Taxonomy (NCBI): domain Eukaryota; kingdom Viridiplantae; phylum Streptophyta; class Pinopsida; order Cupressales; family Taxaceae; genus Torreya; species Torreya grandis. Next base: position 1,692,879 of record JARHVA010000285.1, on the reverse strand, counting down.
CTTTGCATCTTTTCTGTCGGGCTTTTGCTTTGTCTTTTGGGTGAATTCCTTCAAATAATTTATCTGAAGGATTTTGCTTTGTCTTTTGCCTTGTTCACTTTTCTGAAGGAGTTTTCTTTGTCTACTTTTGCTCACTGCCCTCCACAAGGGCACTTGGCTTGGTTCATAGCCCTCCATAAGGGTACTTGTTCCATTGGCTTTGGGGCAGCCCTTTGAACCTGTTGATTGAACTAACCAATTAAACCAACTTTGGTTCAACAATTCAATGGTTCAATCTTGTGCTTGAAGCCATCTTTTTGTCTAAGTCTTTTGATCTCTTTGAATTGATTTAACCCATTGAACTAATTTGGTTCAAGGTTCAATGGTTCAATGGTTCATTCCTTTGTTTTTCACCAAGTCCTTTGATTGCTCGAACAAAATGCATTGAACCAACTGCTTATTGAACCTATTGAACCATTGAACCCATTGAACCTTTGCCAAAGTGCTTAACTCTTGTTGATGACATTGAATCTTTGAACCCATTGAACCTGTTGGACCAAAATGGTTCAAATTTCAACGGTTCAATGGTTCATTCCTTAGTTAGAAGCTTGCTGATGAACATTTTTAGTTGAACCAAGGCGTTGAACCAATCCTAAAAATGACTAAGCATTGGAAACTTGTTCTTTTGATTGAACTCACCTATAAAAGCCTTTGAACCTATTGAACCTGCTAATTTCAAGCATGTTAAGTCCGTAGAAACATATCTACAGAGTCCATAGAAATGTGCCTATGGAATCCATAGATTCAAGCCTGTAGAGTCCATAGATTCAATCCTGAAGAGTCCGTAGATTCAATCATGTAGAGTCTATAGATTCAGGCCTGTAGAGTCTGTATATTTCTGAGAAAGCTTTGAAAAATGAAGAACTTGAATGCTCAGAACAATTTTTGAAAGGGGAAGAGAGGATTTTGGTCTGTAGGACCAAAATAGTTCAAATGTTGTCCCAAAAATGAGTGATATTTTTGGAGGACAACAATACCCAACAATATTTAATATAAAAATAAGTATAAAAAATGAATTCATCTACAACCAATGATTCAAAAAGTGAAAAAAAATGATACTAATAAATCAAGCCAAATTTTAAGATAAATGATTCAAAATATAGTGATAAAATTACCTCATGTACATCCTCTCAGAAATTCAAAATATTATTGTGCATATCATAAAATACATAATAAAATACAAAAGATAAATGGCAGTGGTGATACTATCATTTTTATATTAATCAAGAAAGCCACTCACTTATTTATGTGTCCTTTACAACATATGTGAAAAAATAGCAAGTGTCCATACCAAAGAATTATTCATATTAAAAAAAGATGAAATTTCAAAATAAAACATGAAAAGATTCAAAAGGCAAAGATAGAGCAAATAATATTTAAAAATATCAAAATGAAAAGGAGTAACTATAATTGGAAATGTTATAAAAAGAGAGAATATTATTTTTAAAATCAAAATCAAGATAAGAATTTAGTATTGATATAAACAAATACAAATTAAAACCCATATTGATTCTAATTTTTCCAATAAAGTAGTATTTATTCCAATAGAAGTTCAAAATTACCATAATGAGGCAACACGCTTAACTATAATTGATCATACCCAATTATGAATGTCATGATCTAAATGCAATTTCCATATAACACACTTACATAAACTAAAAAAACCTAAAAAATTGTATTTCAAAAACACCAAATCACATAATATTCAAAATAATAACTAACCCTACCATTTCCCATATCAAAAATGACTTAAAATTACTATGCATAGAGTAAAACCCTTTTCATAACCATTATTCATTCTATATACTCTTAGTAAATCATCAAAATGTCTTTGAAACAACATCACAACTATATACCATAAAAACATCTTAAAATCCTAGGAGATGAATTTGGTCTATTACTTGCATAAAGTAATGATTAAAATAAAAACCAACTATCCACACATAAATCATGACAATTTGTAATTTATTCCATTCAATTTTCTAGTTTTTACATATGCATGCAAAACTTAATCATTTAATCATAGTTTCGATTGAAATAACATTATCATAACAAATTATGTCTCTAATAAATAGAAGAAATTATATGTATCTAACCCTATCATATTAAAATAATTTCATGTATATGATAGAGACTACAAATAATTTTTCATCAAAATAACTAACACTCATCACTTGATTGTATCAAAAAAATGACTAAACTAAACTTTATGAACCAAAAAATGAATGCATGCATGACAAAACTAGAATATTTATGCACATAACCACTAAATACTAAAAGCCTCTTCGACAAATCAAAATATCAAGATAGTTCATATCAAATTAATTCATACATATGGTAAATATAAAGATCAACTACATGAAATATTGTAACTTTAAAACATATTTATGCTCATGAATAAATGATTAACAAATTTTCTAGAGTAACTAATATGCATTCGAGTCATGCACAATATTTCAATCCAAACATATTATTTTCCCATTAAATAATACATACATGATTGAATAAGAAAATTAATTTAGGAAATTATTCAATTCTATATATTTCTTGAGAGGGAAACACCAAGAAAATAAAGGTCAAGCCATCTAATTTACTTGGAACTAGATTAAAAAAATTCCATGTCTTGAATGAAGGACATAATATTGAATGCAATAATTTTGATGAACATTCTTTCAAAAATAATTTATACCTCCAATGATATAATCAAAATTTAAACCATGTAAAATAAATCAAATTTTGATCCATATCTTTCATAGTATTTCTCTAAATCAAGAAAATAACTGAACATACCTTGTCAACCTTGTAAACTATTTTATCAAAATATCACTGTATTCTCTTCAACCCTTCCAGAATAGTTCTAAGCCAAGATTTACTTTCATATTAGGAATTAAATAAAATTAAACTAATATAAAAAATAATGTCAATTTATATTATCATAATTACTATTTGATATTTGACATGAGGTGTAAAAATTTCATTGGTCTCCATAACATTCACCGGCCTACTAGCTATAAAATGCCAAAATTATCAGCTCATTAATATATTTAGTGTTTTATTTACATGTTTACCAAATCACATACTAGATCCTCATACCAATTCAAGTACATGGAATTAAATTCATACAATATTGCCAAATATTTCTAACTCAAACCTTGAGACTACAAATTATTAACTCTATTGGTCACAAAATCTAAGGTGAATCACCATTCAAACTCCTTAAAACTAATTTAAAATTACAACCTCACCATAGTTACTATTTATCTTATGACCTTGATCAAAATGATTATTAACTATAATACGACGTTCAAAGTGAAGCATCAAACTATATAACTTGAAACTTATGTTATATTAATATTACCTCCTAGGTAATAAACATGTATAACATTTAGGGAATGCCTTTATGTCTTAGATAATGTTTTTAAGTTTTCCAAATATTTAAAAATATGTTATAGGATTATGAAAACATCAATCATTCAATTAAGAATTATTATGCAGTGTAATATGATTGCTATTAATATTGTAGAAACAAAATAACTTGATCAAGAACACCTAAAAAACATATTATAGCTTTGAACACAAATACTGATGACAAAGAATTATAAATGTATCAACCTATATAAGAAATGATTGAATGTATATCTCAATCATTCCCATAACTTTAATAGGATAAAATTTTATATAGTATGATAATAAGATGATTTTCTAATTCAACATTAACCATACATTGTATCATACTCAAATGAAACATTATTTCTATTATGAATCATTAAATACAATGTAAACTACCAACACAAAAACATTATATATTGATACTAAAATATATTTCATTTAGAACCAATATTATGATTTTGAAACCACTTAATCAATGTTAAAAGTAAAAAAATTATATAAAATATAGTAATTAATTATCTTCCAATGTATAGAAAATGTGTATTTGATTAAATTCAAATTAGTTGGTCCATACCACATTTTTAGACTTCATTACATTATGTCATATATATATGGTAGAATCAAAATCATGACATGATTTTTAGAAAAGAGGGGGTAATAAAAATAGACTTAATAAGGTTGATGACCACTACCATCATGTACTAGTATCATATCATTGATCTTTAAATGGTAACATATAATTTAATACGGTAGTGTCCTACACTACCATCCAAGATTCACATAAGCATTTGGTGCTACCGTCCAACATGATTTTTTAAATTTTAGTCTTAGATAATGTTTTAAATAACTATAATCTGATTATTAATATGTGTTTTTTCTTGGTTTAATATACATAAGGATGTGCATATTCATGAGTTTTGGCATAACAAGAATCTTTATACTCTTGTTGATCTTAGTTTGGTTGATCCTGATTGGGGAGTTATTGATAAATAAGGATTATGATATGTGGATTATTTATGGTAGGTTATTTATGATGTCCATCTCATGACATCATCATTTGAGAGATGGAATCTTGATATTTGGATGTTCTAACTCCTGACAGGGGAGATGATGATAACATTGGAGGATGTTTACCAAATTCATCGATTGGTTATCACATGAGATAGAGAGCATGTGTTTGGAGATGATAATATAGGATATATTCAATGATATTAATTTTAATTTATTGGGTAGTGGTGAGTAAATGTAGAGTAGAGCATTACTATCCACTTAGATACAATCACTAAAAACTATGTTCCATGATTGTGGATGTTTATCTTCTACTTACCTTCTTTTATAGATGTCAATGGTGGTGGGGTATCAATAGTCTATCAAATGTATCACATTGAGTATTGGGGAGTTATATTATCTAAGGGGTGTACCATGATAGCCAATTTCTATAGATAGTTATATAGGTTCTTCTTAGAGACATGTAGTGGTGGTCTAGGTGTTAGGACAATCTTGCGAAAACAAAAAAATATAGCTTTTTCACATTAAACCTACCACTAACCAAAAATAAAATAATTTCAATATTTATAACTCTCACCATTACCAACTAAATATTTCCACCATGAGGAAAAATATAAATATCCACATATATCTTCCACCATAAACCTTGTAAAAAAGTGATGTCGATGTCAACCTTGCAACCTACTCTAACATTTTTCAAATCCTTAAATTTTATAACATTAAAAAAAATGGCCTAAAAATGACTCAAGGCTAAAAAATAATACATTACCAATAGAAAAAATCCAAATCATAAACATAAATAACTTTGAGGTTAATGACTTTCACCATTACAAATTGCACTTTTTTACACAAGGATAAATAAAACTAATTGCAAGTATTTTCCACGACAAGCCTTATTGAAAAAATTATTTATATTAGTATTAATAATAAAAATTATAAAAATGATGAAAACATATGGAAGGAAGAAGATGGAACTTGGAAAAAACCATCCGAATATTCAACGTGGGATGTCTTTCACAAGATCTAAGTTATTTTATCAATGGTATATGTAGTTAACATTGTTATGGTATATTTGGCTAAGGAAGACAAAAAAATTAGTGGAGTTGTTTGAGGAGACCATTTGGGTGTATTCAACACTAAGCATATTCAATGTATTTCACTACCATTTAGTAGATTTGTTAGTCAAATTATCACTAAATACGCTAAGAAGATTAGGATAAAGATGAATATCCACTAGTCTATGGCCAGGGGCCAGTGGAGTAGTTCATTTGAGGGAACACCTATAGGTAGTTATATTAGGGAATGTAACTATTTAGTAAAATGTCTGATGTGAATGAAAAAATATAGGTTGCATGGGAACTATTTTATATAATTACTCATTGAAATTTAAACAATTGGGAGGTGTTTAACCAATATTTTCAAATAAATGAACAAAAAATAATGTATTCAAGGGATTTTTAAGAAAATTATTTATTATTAGGCCAATTGGTAAGTATCCCTTACCAAAGTATAATGGAGAAATTATTTTTCTTCCATGGATCACAACTAAACCACATGTTCTCTTTTTAAAAGCATATGCCTACTTTAAATTTGTTGGCTTTGTGGTAGTATAAGTTTACATCTTAGGTTATAAGTGTTGGTGATCATGACATGTGATGTTATTATGGATTATATAGAGGATCTGTTTGAGGAATTTGAAAATTTCTATGTCATACTTGGTCAACAAATTCTTTGTGATCAAGTGATTAAATAGTTAGTGGTTAATGTTGAAGGTGGGGATTATTAAAGAATACACAATATTCGTAATGATGGTAATAAATATTAGACTAAAATGGATTGGTGGGGGTAAGAAGTTAGGGTCTCCAAAAATGTTATTTAGTTGGATTAATAGAGTAATGATAATAGAGTATGTTATATTTGGAGACCTAATTTTTATTTGACTCCTACATCCCTTATATATTATTCAACATCTACTTAGGGTATGTCATCATAATCATTAAATCTACTATATGGATAGGATCATGTGGTAAAAGTCTTATCTCCTTTTGAGAATTTAGATTTGACGGTTATTCTAAACCTATTCCAAGAATTGAATAATATTAAGGGTGAATAGTTAGGAGTATGGAAATCTACTTATGACCTCAGTCATGTAAGGAAAGTAGGGATAGAGATAGCAATTAAATAAATATTAAGATAAGTTAGAGGTGTGTCTATAATAAGGGATATCGTGTAAATCTAGTTTTAGGTATGATAATTAAATACACCGAGTGTTTGTTTTATTTGGGTAGGCCTTCATGGGGTAATTTCAGGGTTGTAACATGTATGGCAATACCCTAAGAGTTTGGCTAGGTAGGTTAGAGAACTAATTATTTTATATGGACCATAACTTCATATATGAGTTAAAGGATGGATGGCCTATATTTTGAGGTATTCAGGGGATGTGATGAAGATCAATGGAAAATTTTGGAAATGGGATTCAATTCTTTTAACTCTTAAAATATGGACACCATTCTTTGATTCTAAATAATAGAAATCTTATATCATTTTAGGTTAGGCAAAGCTCCCTAATTTATATTTGGAATTTTGTTTTAAGGATGTTTTGAAGGACATATAGAACTGCATTGGGAAATTTTTTGGCATGGATGTGAGTTTTATTTAAGTATTATTCATGAATATAAGTTGTTTGTTGGTTGGTTTGGACTTTGAGGAGGGGTTGGAGGGGTAAATGATCATTCACAGGGGATCTATCTCCCACAAACATATATTATAGCATACAGTGTCCCCTTTATGTGCATCAAATTCCATAGATATAGACATAGGGTGGTATATTCTTCTCTTAAGTTTCATAATAAAAAATGGATGTAAAAGGGTGATTTCTTCTCTAAAGTAGAGGTAGATGAAAATTGCAGTAAGGAAGTATTGGTTGTTGGTATAAATCATGTGGCTAAGGGATTAAAGACAAAATTAGTGAAGGACATGCTTAAGATGGTTTAAATAACTCAAGAAGACATTTTCAAGCAAAGAAATTATGGTATTATTACAACATAAAATCAAGGGGATATTTTATAAGGTTTAGAGGTTGATTGTCTACCTCAATACATCTCTTCTATAAAGGAAAAACTTATTCCAATGCATCTTTTGTTACTTCAAAAAAATTGACCAATTTAGAAGTATACAAGGATTTATATCAAACTAGAAATGATAGAATCCCTAATTTTATGAGAATTGTGGATGTTAAGTATGATAAAATGGATGTTCTATGAGAACATAGTTAAGGGCCATTTAACATTATTATGTGTTTAATAATAAACTTGATAATAGTATGATTTATACTTCCTACAACTCAATATAGGGCCGATGAGGTTCACTTGGATTATACAAGTGTTCTCTTAGGCCTAGACCTACTAGGTGCAAAATGATAGACAAATATTTTAAAGGTGTATTAGGTCAAAATGTAGTTTTTGGAATTTTAGGTTCAAGTAGGGGTAGTAGGTGTATAAAGTCTTTTTTTTATTAATGCACATGAGAAAGCTCAAAAAAAGGTTTCGGTAGTTAAAAAGGTACTTTAGATTGGGTTCTTAGAGTAGCGTATACCCCTAGGCTAGGTGATTAAACTTTTTTTATGACTTTGAATGTGAGAGGTTTGGGATGTTCTTCAAATAAATTAGAAATTTTTAGTTTAGTTGAAAGGGAAAAAAAGATATTTTTTTACTACATGAGATCATGGGAGATGCTCATAAATGTGTCTATGATTTGGCCAATTTTTTAAGTGATTGGCATTTCAACTATTTAGTTTTTGAAGGATGCTGAGGTATACAGATCATGGCATGGAGGGAAAAAAACCTTAATTTCACTAATCTCCTTTCTTTTAAATTTTATTTAGGTATTGTAATCTATGATCAAGATATTGGAGAAGATATATGTGTCTTAAACATTTATGGTCATATGTTTATTAGGTGACAGATTAGGATAATATTTTCACAAAAATATTTCTTAGACAAAGGTTCCAAATTGTAAAAGGAAAAATGAATTTCTCTTTTAGGAGAGAATAAATATAGAATGTCTTATTTGAGTATTTTATGAATAAATAAGATGACTTACATGTCATTATGAAATTGAACAATTGATGTTGAACCCTACTTGGACAAACATGTAAAATATGATGTTACAATAGCCAAACATATTAATCATTTACTAGCAAGTGATGCTTTTTTACAAGATAGAATAAGAATTAGATAGTGGATCATATCAGTAACCCACTTTTATTGCTAAGGTCGATAACCCAGTTTATTTTGATCAATAAGGACCCATTTATTTATGAAACTTCATCTATAAAATCTAATCAAAATTCATTGCCTTGAGAGCTTTGATATTGTTATCAGATTCCAATTTTAATGAGTAGTTTTAATTTCTTTTAGGTAAGTAGATTCATGAGGCTAAAGGGTTAGACTAGAAGGGGTTTTATACTATAAAAAATAAGATGTTATCACCCATGGTCATTAATATAGACCTATCTAAAGCATATTACGTAGTTATCTTTTATTTGAGATTGATGATGATCTAGGTTTTAACATCCATATTGTTAATTATATTATGATTTTTGTAGCTTTTATATCTTTTTCTATCATAACTAACAGATCTACCTCTACCATTTTTATAAAAAAACATAGGATTGAGGTAGTTATGTCCTATATCTCCACTCTTAATTTTTATATTTGCTGAAGGTTTAAGTAGATCCCTTTTAGAGGCTAAAATAACTATTTATTTTAATGGAATTTTTATTCATGGTCCTATTTTTCTCTCATGCCTTTTATTTTTCAATGAAATCCTCCTAATTTTTAATCGAACTATAAGGTATGCCCTCAAGATTAAAGAGGTTTTATAACTTTTTCTAATACTAATGGAATGGTGATGAATGTTTAGAAATTCACAGTTACATTTTCAAGTATTGTTGATGAAGATATCAAATTTTTAGTTTAATTAATCCTTTCTAGTAGATTTATTCTAAGTTTGGGTTGAGATATTTGGGTTTATTCCTCAATACAAATGTGTATGTTATCAATTATTGGAATTTAATTATTGATAATCTAGAAAAATAAATAAATATGTGGTGTAATCAATGGCTTTCATGGGGAAACAAACTCATTTTAGTCAAATTTGTTATTAAGGCCACCTTGATCTATTGGATGTCAATTTCTTATGTTCTAAATGGAGTGTTAAAACATATTATACATTTGAGTTTCATATTTTTGTGATTAGGGAGTAAGGATAAAAAGTGACATCTTAGGTCAAATGGAAATAAATTGTCATTCCAAACTACCAAAGAGTATGTGATATTAATAATATCTATATGGTCGATAAGGTTTTGGATGCTAAATGTGTTTGGACATTGATTGATGGTAATGGAATTTGGTGTCAAGTAATTACAAAAAACTATATATTGCCTAATTTGGTGGAATATTGGATCGTGAACCGAAATAAATCATGTTATAGCACTTATATTATTTGAAAATCAATGGTTTTAGCTTTTTATTTAATAAGAAATTATCTTATATGTTAAATATAGAATAGGTTGTGAGTGACTATTATTTTTGACTAATGGGTCGGTAGTGGTGATGATTATAAACTCTGTAAAGTTTTAATTTCTAATATAATAGAAAAAAATTTATCTTTCTCAATCATGTAGCCCATCCTAAATTATCTTCTATGTGGAAGCAAGTATGGAAATTGGCATCAATATTTGGGTTGCAAATCAGATATGTCTATGATTTGGAGAGTCTTACTATTTTTTTAAATATTATCCATGTGTCGATTAAGGATAAAAATGATAAACTCATCTAGAGAAAAATAATTATGGGAGGGATTTATATTCCAAAAAGTGGTTATTAGACATTAATTGTTTTTATTAATGGTAAAAATGGGTTTTGAAAAGGAACGATACCCATTATAAAATCAATCTTAAATAACACATTTATGAGGAACAACAAACAAAAGAAGATCAAAGGCTATCCAAAATAGTAAACAAATAGCAACAACCACTCCACAGTTGAAGAACTAAGAAATAAAGAAAAGTTGTGACCCATGCTATACATTTTATATTTGACATATAAGGGTCATTTTCAAAGGATCCATTTATTTCTTTCCTCTAGTTACCTTTTTGTTACACACAACATTCCAATCATTGCCTCCCCCAAAGTTTAGTAGAATTAGAATAAATAATTCCAATTAGTCATTAGATAGTCCTTCCTTTTCTAAAATGGTGAATTAAATTTTATTTGAAGGGGTATAATTCATATTATTTTCCTCATCAACAAATTTGAAACTTTCTAAGTTTGGTTTATGCCCTTGCTCTAATTTTATGCTTGGATCCATTTATATTTTTGGAACAAGACAGGAGTCATGATACTTTCTTCTATATCATCTAGAGCTTGTACAATAATGTGTTTCGTTCCATCTTCTTTCCACCAATTATTAATAGTTTTATATTTTATGAAAAGATAATCATTTACTAAATTTCTAGTTTAGAAGCATCTAAGGTATTTGAAGGGAAGACTTTCATAGTCTAGTGTATGTATACTGGTTCTATTTATAACTTTCAATTTTATTTATGTAGGTAAATCTTTAGTGATATCAACATTAACTAAAATCTAGGCATATGTTGAATGAATCCCTTCCAAGGATTTCAGATCAACATCCTAAAATTCTCCAACAAATTATACTATGGTTGCTAAAAAGGAATGTTCCCAAAAGTGTAAAGTTAGATTTGGAAGCCTAATCCAAATATGTTTTGAATTTAAAATTTCAATATAAGGGTTAACACTAGGTGCCATGGCTGAGCCATAAGAAAATGATTTCCCCATTCCCAATGAATTTCATCACTAAATATTGCCTATTTATCTTTAGCATTATCAAATATCATAATGAATATGCATTTTTCATAGGGATGGACTTGGATCTTACCTATAAACATATCCTACCATTCCTTTAAAATCCATTCATGGAGTTGGGGTAGGTTCATCCAAAATCTTGTGAACTGACAGATCATGCCAAGGGTGGACAAGTATTCTTCATTGTTCTCAAGGATTGTTAGTTCTTCTTCTACAAAAACAAGAATGGGAAAAGCTTTAACAGGGTCTAATTATTGTTGTAGAGGCAAAGGATTAATTTTTGTGGTGGAAGCACATATAAAAGTTCAAATGTCTATTTAAAACACATATTTTTATGTGGTTCACTCTTTAAAATAAATTACTCGCCTAATTGTGTAGATTAGTCTTTAAAATAATTTTAATTGTGGAACCACCAAATTTAACTTGCTACATGAACCATAGACATTGAGTGTCGATAGGTTTGTAAGTGGTAGGATAATATGTGGAAACAAAAATTTTAGAGACTAAAAGTTTAACCATAGATATTGAGTGTCACAAGAATCTAATTTGGTCTACTTATAAAATAGAGATGAATCACATTCATGTATATGGATCTAAATTCTATTGAAACTGTTGTACCTTTTAAAATTTTGAACTTTTGAAACTTTTGATCTTTGAAAAATTAAAATATGCATTTTTCATGTAGTAAAATGAACATGAATGGATATAATGTCCCATGTACTATAATTTATTTATATAGAGTGCCAATTTAACATATAACTATTTGAACCATGTAATTTGTAACTATTTTGCACATGTATGTGTATATACATCAATTATATGTGAATATGAATTCAAGTTACTATAGGAATGAGTTCACATGTATGTTACATGTCCTCATGATCTAAAAATTATTAAATATTTTGTAATTATAAAATTGTATCTATATAATATCATAAATTTCAAAAACAATTCTCATAAAGACTTTAATTATACATACAAGCCCATTATGATGCCCCCCTTTTGAGATGAGATACGTAGCTTCCCAGTCATTGATATAAAAATAATACTTTTAGAATATGTAAAATATGTAATATTATATTAGTGTATTAACAATTTGAATTATATTATATCACAATATTGAATATAACATTAAATTTCATATGAAACATTCCTTAGTTAGATATAACTTCAAAGCATATCCGTAGCATGTGAATGATATGTATCATGGCTCAAGATTAAAAGAGATGTAATGTATGATATATATCATGGAACCATACTATCAATCAATGAACATATAAGTTATTATCATGCAATATAACATAATTTGCACGATATGTCACACATAAGGCCACAATGGCCACATACAATGGAGATTTGAATTTCACATAAAAAATCAAGGAGAAGGGCCACACTCAAGTAGAATTATAATGTCATAAAAGAAATAAAATGTATATATTGCACATATAAGACCAAGAGAGACACACATTATAAGTAATCCATAACTTATCATGTAGTAAAAAAATAATTTTGAAAAGAAACATAAAGTGAATGAGACTAGTTTACATCAATAATATGTATGGATGTCATTTTTATCAAATAACATATCTATGTAAGACATTCTAAATTATGATAGATTAACAAAACATGTGTATGATATATAGCTCAACATGGTAGAGAGGTTGTGGATAGATACGGAATTTTGAAGTGTTCATTGAGAAAGAAGTGATGCCTTGAGATTAATAAGGTTGCTAGGTAATAAGGGAAGTCTGACATTATAAACCATGTTATAGTATATCATGTATTACACTCACATACCTTGTGAAAACATTGTGTATATGAAAATTGAAATATGTTACTTAATATGAAATAAATAACATATGTGAATAACTAAGCTAGCAACATTTTAAAATGCTTGTAGCTCATGATTCTGAATTTTTTTTTTTTTTAAATTATTTTTATTTTTAAGATTTTTTTTTTTCATATTCATTTTTTTAATATTTTAAATTCACATATTTTAAAAGTTCCAAAAATCAAGGATTTTTAAATAAAATAAGTTTGAGGAATTCAAACTTTTCTCAAAAATGTAATAAAGCATATAGGGGAAAGAATTAAGGCAAGAAATATGCCCCTAATATATGTGTAAAAGATTCATAGCAATGTATCATAAATTATTGATATAGATAGGAAAATACATGCCACAATGGAAAATAGACTATGTGTGATTGTGGATAATATAGGAGTACATAGATGTGATCATATAAGTGCAAAGGAAGTTAAGGTGTGATAAAAATTCAATAATAAGAAAATAGATTACCATAAAGAATGGGCATTGAAAGACTTGTAATATAGTTGTTTTGGATTGTTTAAATTGGTTTGAAAATCAATAAGGAAAGTTTTTAAAGTGGAAATAAAGCCAAAGGATAGAATAATTATTTGATAAGGGATATAATAAGTAAACAAAGTGAAATAAAAAAATATGTGTACAAATGAAAATATAATTAGCTAACCAATTATGTATGTAATGGATGGCACATATTCATAACCCATGGTGTGAGATGAAGGAATGAATTCCTATGAAAAGGAATTTGTATCTGTAGATCATTTTTAAAAATAATAAGAATCATGTCATTTAATATAATCATCTGAATCACTACTCATATACCCATGTAAGCATGTATCCTCATGTGTAATATGAAAAGATGTAACCATTTGTACCTATTGTGAATCAATATGAGATAAAAACCTTTTTATATGTTCCGCTTTATGATTTAGCAAATGTACCATGATCTTTGGAATTAATTATTATGGTCATGTGTATTTGTATCATGCTCATAAATACATAGAAAAACATATTCTATAATATGCTCATGTGTAAATGGATCCTACTCATAAATAGATAAGGAAATTAAAATTTTACTATGCTTTCAATAGTAAAAATTTAATTTCCTTATCTATTTATGAGTAGAAATATATATATATATATATATATATATATATATATATATATATATATATATATATATATATATATATATATATATATATATATATATATATATATATATATATATATATATATATATCTTGAATGGTTATATATAATATTTCATTACCATGGTTCTCAATGTATGAGTAAATATCATTGGTTCCAAAGGGTATTCATATTGAGTTCTTGTCATTTTGACCACTTGATTAACATGAATATATTTGAGACAATTATTCACTATAGTATTTACTTCTCTAACGTTTTATATCCAAGGATTCCCAATAGCATACCAAAGACCCATGTGCTTTGTAGAACAAAAAATGGAATGAGCACCATGAGATATCCCACTTATCAAGGTAGTATTATATTCCTAAGAGCATAATTTGTATTTCCATTAAATACTCTAACAAATATATAAGTTTCATATAAATATTATTTTCTATAAACAATAGAGTAGAGGAGTGTTATGGTGCACACATTTTTTCTCGATCTATTATCTATCATTACACCATGTATGGATTCATTATCAACAGATGCTTGAATAAAGAATACATTTCTATATAAATCATCATCAAGAAATTTACTATAATTAAATGTGATCATATAATGTGATGAGTGTATGATTTTAACTATACCAACAATGGTATCAAAGGGATGACCATGTGTATAAGAAGGTTGAGCATTTTATGCACAATAGAAATCAAAATGATCCTTGTTACTTATTACTCATGATTTTGAAAAGGACCTTTATACATTTTGAGCTTTGATTTATCATTTTATCATGCCTTAGCCTATTTAATAGGTGTACAAATGTCAATAATATTCTCATAAATGAGATATTCAATCTTGTACTTGAACTTACAACATTGATTTTTAAACGTCCAATGCATCTATGATAATCAAAATATGCAATGCTATTAAGGTTTTTAGATTGTTTTTTATACATATCCACTTGCATTGGTTGAGGAAGAGTGATGATATTGCATTCAATTATATTTTTCAATAATTTATGAGGACGCAATGGTAACCTTGGGAATTACTTCTTTGGTAGATCTTGTAATTTAAGTGTTTGTGTTGGTTTTGAGATAACATTAGATATAATATTATAATCATTATTTATTTAATAAGATTTATTCTTATAATTTGGCTTACTTGGAAACTTAACATTTGAATTATAATCATCATTTAATGTATACTTGAGTTTGTTCTAAATAATCAATTTGACCTCACGGTATTTCACTGTATGGCATATCTCATCAAATGATATGAACTTATGGAACATAATAGACACTCAAAGTAGAGATAGAAAATTTTGAATTAATATATCTTGGAGATCATTATCCACCATTTAATTTGTCATTCTGATAGCACAGTCTTGTATCTTAAAAATATTCACTAATTATTTCATTTGATCCTTGTTTGAGCTTTACAATTTGAACATGTGATAATATTTCATGATTGTTGATATAAAAGTGTATAAAATGATTTTTTTAGTGGATTAAAATAATTTATTAATTTAATAGGAAGATCATAAAACCATATAACAAATTTGTCAACAACTTGTCATCATATTCAAAGTCTAGACAAAATGAAGGGAATGCACACTAATGTTTTTTAGGATCACCTTTGAATTCATATAACAAAATATTAGGATCCACAAAACAAATTGGTAATGGATGGGATGCAATTTTAGGTTCTAAAGGGTTATCTAACAAAAAACATGAGCCCTAATCATTAAAGAAATCATGACACTGAACCCTAATCATTATGAAAACCCTTCAGTGGTAGAGGTTGGATCAAGTATGGTAACAAGTTCATCATTAGACAGGTATGGTAGGTTGTTGATTAAATCAAATGGAAACTAATGTATTAAGAATTAGGGGACCCTACCTTCCACTATGGGGAATACTCTATTTGATGTGCTGAATCCACCTGTTATGAATCCTTTTCCTCTTTTGAATCATGTTCTTGTTGTGTTGGTAGTGTACGACTCTCATACAAATGAGGAAGGGGTACCTAAATGCTTCATCGTGACTAACCCTAACTCTAAGCTTAAGGATGCGACTATAGGGAAGAGATCTATAGTGGCAGTGATTCTAGTCTCTAGTATTTCTGCATTGAATGACACTAGTACAAAGGAGAATATGGGATGATAATGAGGTTGTTTTAGGGGTCAAAGAGACACAATTTACTATAGAAATAAGGAGAATATTTTTTCAATGATAAGGGATTCAAGAGGTATTTGGTCCCTCTCAGAAAATCTATGATCCCCTTCTAAGGTTTTGAACCAGAACATAGGAGACAAGTGTCCCTCTTATACTGCAAGTATGGTTAAGGTGAAGTAGTTGGATCATAAGCTATTATCTCCTACCAAATCAAACCCATCTATTTCCCTTGAAGGAGATCAACTTTAGGCTCTTTTGAAAAGAGAATGAGATTTAACAAATTTTGGGATGATCTGTTGGTTTTCTAACATGTGGCCTTCTCTAATGGAAGTTAACCTATATAAATTATATATACATTATATATACTTATATTTATAATGTTTACATTTTTAGTTTTGTCTATTTCCATGATTCATATCATGTTCTTCTTTTGTATTTCTCTATTTACTATTATTTATATTATTCTCATATTTTTTATATATTTCTTACCCTGATCATTATGTTAATCATTTTCATGTGCCTAATCCCCTTGATGTTCCATGTCCCCTCCCTCTCTCCCTTTCCCCTCACTCCCCTTTCACACCCTCCCCCCACACACCAACCATAAAAAGGGCTAACATAATGATCATGGTAAAAAATATGCATTAAAAACATAAGAATAATATGTCTCTATGTGTCTAAATGCACACACATAATTCTTGTGGTTTTTTATATATTTATTGCCATGATTATTATGATAGTCAATTTCATGCGTTGCACTCCCCCCCCCCCACACACACATTATTCTCTTATATTTTATATGTTTTTTATCATGATTATTATATTAATATTTTTCAAGTGCCTCATCTTCTTATGTTCCATATCTCTACAACACACACAAGCACTTTTAATGCTCACACATTATTTTTACATTTTATATTTCGATCAATTTACTTATGCCTTCTTATGTTTACATCATATATTCCTCTAATGATCTAAAATTATTTGATTTCCATGCATCTTTCATGTTATTTATTATTACATTTCTTATTTATTACATGCCAATTTTTGTGTTTGAGTTTTTCACATTTTTCTTAATATTCAACATTATATAAAATGTGCTTCCTTGTGCCTAATGTGCTTCCATGATCTTGATGTGATTTTTAAATGTTAAACATGTATTTACATAGTCATTTTTATGGCCCAATATATGTAATATTCAAAATTATTATAGGATTGAATATTTTTATTCTAAATTACTCATTAATTCTTAGTAACTTAATGATTCATGTTTATGATGCGGAGGCCCGTCACTCGATGATATATAGGTTTATAATTTGACCTTGTCTAACTACCTCTTTTAATGATATAAAACATACATAACACCTTTTTTTACATACTAAAAATGGATGTATATTTTTGTAATCTATTGCAACACTTGTCATTTATTATCTTCTACTAACCAATATTTTTGTAGGAATGTGATTTTCAAATTTGTAAGGCTCATTCTCTTAAATTCAAAAGATAAAAATCAACCACACACTTTTTAAGTGTATAATTGATGTTTCACTATTAAATTGACACCGATGCTATAATTTATGGTTAAGAATACAAATAAAATTTGAGCCACATTTAATATCCCTAAATTGCTCAATCACTTTTGTTTTATTGCTATTTATGTTAAATTTGAAAAAATATTATAAAATATTCATACTAAGTAAAAGAATGTCGGTAATCTAGCTGACTTTCAAGCCCAAATCCCTCTTTTAATATCATTAATACAAAAGTCATTGTATCTTTCTAAACCTTTGGTCCTGTATAAAATATATTGAACATTGTTTTCAAATTTTCACTTTTTCCTCATTTAATCGATTGGTCTATCTAATTTATAAAATTTTCAATTCTAGAAGTTGGAAGTGCTCACACATGATAACAATAATTTAAACTCAAAATCACTCTTAAATATTTAAAAGATATATATCTAAACATCAAATAATTATAAATATAAAATTGACTATGTTATTGTTGTATTAAAGGTATATTTTGTTATCAAACACTTTTTTAGTAATTTTATTTTTATACATTATGAGGTTTGGCTATTGAAGGGTTTGTTTGGGAAAAATAGTTACATAAATATTTATGTACACTCTTAATTTTTTTTTTTTTTAAACAATCTCTCTAAATACTTTAAATATTACATGTACACGAAAATGTAACATTTAAATTGAAGGGTGACAAGCAAAGAGATGAATCAGATGAGTGAACATAGAAATTATATTTATATCACTAACACATTATCATGGATGAAAATTTGTATTCAATGTACTTGTCTTAAGTAAAGTTTATGATATTGGAAACATTTTTCAATGAAATAAAAAAAAATCGATAAAAATCGTCTTTATTCTAATTTCATATTTTCAAACTCAAATTTTAACAAATTTTATTTTTATTTCAATTTATATTAATTTTTTAATTTTGTCTATGTATGCAATCCAGATCTATTGATATTTTATACTTTAATTGACAATCAATTCCAAAATCACTTCTTTTAAGCTCCCTAAAACATAATTTGCTATATCTTTCTAAGCTTCTAGTCCCCCATGTAATTTCTGTGGTGCAATCTTTCCAAACTTTTTATATCTCCTCATTTTACAGATGAGTTGACTTGTTTATTTATTAATTTTTTATTGTGGAATTTGAATACTACCGCACATATTAATATTGTAAACTTTGAATTTAAAAACATTTAAAAATATAAAATTGATGTGAATCATTTAAACATACATTCACCATTGATTATAAATCCAACATTCAATATTTTTTTAGATTAAAAATATAATTTATTATTCCAAAATTCCTAATAATTTCATTATATAAGGTTTGATTACTAGAAAACTATTAGGGCACCATTAATAACACAAATCCCTACATAGGCCAAGTATGTGTTTGGTAAAATATTCAACTATTGTATGTACAAAATTGTGCAATCGAGAGCAGTGAAGTGAAAAGCATGACCGAACAAGAAAACCTATGAAGTCATATTTCTATCATAGACAACTTACCAGGTTTGAAAGTGTATGCTGGAGACACTTGTCTAAAGTGGAGTCCTTACTTGACCAGATAAAAAACAATACGATGACAATCTTTTTAATGATTGGAAAGGATTTAAATTCATATTTCAATAATGGGTCTCTTAAAACATTATACATCAATATTATGAAATAAATAATAAAATATTAAAATGAATGGATAGATGTTTTTATAGGTAGATAATAACAAATAAAACATATCATGCTAGAGTAAGTCCAACGACACATAAAAATAGCATGTCCCATTGATTTCCATGCATCGACCGTGTTCTTTCTCATGACTACAATTTTTATCCATTGCATGTCCTTTCTTGTGTTTGAACTTTTCCCATCTCCTCGATGTCCTTCCTTATTCAATATGTGCTTCCTTGTGCTTGATGCGCTTATATGTTCCTAATGTGATTTCACTGCTTAGAATTTGTTTTCCATACATGTGACATTACAGCATGAGTTTTCATATTGATTTTCATTTATGTAGTATTCACATTTATTATGGGATTTAATATCAATTCCCAAATCTAGAATGGTTTATTTATAGGATATGGATGTCCATCAATTGATAACATATAGAGTTATAATTTCATTTTATTTATTTAGTTATTTTGATGGTATGATATAAAAATGAGACTTTCATTTTATAATGAGAGTAACTAAAGTATATTATTGTAATTTATTTTCATATTTATTATTTTTCATTCGCAAATGTTTATATAAGAAAGATATTTTTTAATTTTAAGGCTCATAATTTTTACTTGATAAGTCATGTAAGAAAGGCAGTTTTTAATTTCAAAGGTTCATAATTTTCACTTCACAAAATAAAGATCATTTATATTAGTTTAAGTATTTATTTATATATTTTATTTTTAAATTTACATCCACACTACCTACTTCATGATCAAGCACACAAAGTGGAACTAAATGTAATATCATAAAATAGTCGAATAATTTTTACTTTATTATTAATTATATTAGTTTTTTACATTTCTCTATGTCTAGATATTTAGCCTAATCAAGCAATATTTGTTTTCTAGTCTATTCAAAGATGAAATCCCTCTTTAAAACTCCTTAAGACAAACTTCATTTCATATCTATAAACATTTGGTCCCCTACATAAGATACATTATATGTTCCTTAGGACACTGCTTACACAAAAAAAATTGTATCTTCTTAATCTAGTTTCTTTGATAAACTTAGGTAACGATTCAATTATTGCATGTACACAACAAATGTAACATGTAAATTGAGGAAAGAAAAGAGAAGAGAGAAAACGATCGAGCAAATTTAGATATTCATATTTCTATTACAAACTCTTTATTAGGATTGAAATTTTAAGCTTGAGACATTTGTCTTGGGTGAAGTGTAAGGTATTAAAAATATTCTTCCACGAGATCAAACTTTATTGATAACAATAATCTTTATTTTGATTATATTTTTTAAATTCAAATTTTAATGTATCTTCTCCAACATTTTACCTCAATAATTTAACCTTTCTATTCATATATATTTGTTGTTCAATTTAATATTTAAACATTATTATTTTTTTCTAATAATAATAAATGATTGAAAAACATTTCTATATAATAACTGATAACATTTTTTTCATTAACATTTTGGGCCACTCAATTAACTTTCCTCTAAAGATATAAAAGAAGATATTCAAACTAATATTTAAAATAGAAAATAAAATCTTGAAACTATACTTATTGCTAAAGAATTTGTATCCTATAGGAATGTCATGGTTTTCAAATGTTAATTTCCATATTATATCATTTAAAGAAAATAAATGATGTTTTAAACATTGTTCCCTATGAGGCGTTTTGTCTGTTGCATAGTTTATTCCTTCCTTGATAGGGTTTCATTCCGGGCAGCTACCAGCTATTAACAAGGAAAAGATACATACCAGTGCAAAAAAATAAAAAATTAAATTAAATTAAAAAAAAATACCCCTATTTCATGAAATTAAAAAATACTCTCCTGTCGAAACATAAAACAAAACAAGGCGCTCGTCCTTTGTGTTATGATTGAGATGGAAAGCAGAGTAGACAGCGGAGTTTAACTTTCTACTTGCTAATTCTTCAGATAGGGCACCTTGTGATTTTAGCCGCGTCCAAGAAATTTCCTTGGAAAACTCTACCATGGATGTTTGTTTTTATTGCTACTTTCCTATTAATTCCAGACTAGAATCTACCATGTATTCGGTTAGACCAGTAAGAGTTTTCCAAGCCCGTGTAACTTCTATAAGGTCAAAGGTGTTTTATCACCGTAAAAAATTTCCATTAGTGATTCAGCCACAAGGCAATCCAATCCATGCTATCCATATTTGAATTAAGCGTGCTGGTTCAAAGCGTCAAGGACATCCGCGGCTGCGTTTGCAATCATATATATATGGAAATTCTGATGAAAATCTACAAATATGCTTCCATGGTGCAGAGAATTTCGTACAACGATACTTGCCTGCATCTTATGAGAAGATTTGTCCTATTTACGATAAGCATGGAACTCTGTCCACTACAAAAGTAAGGTAGTAATAGATTTCGATGTCGTACTTCGATTGGAGTCTAGCTGTCGCAGAATTGAAACAAAGTGAGAAGGATGATATTCATGCAATTTCTAGGCTACCCGTGGAGCTAGAAATGGCAGGAGGCTAATTCTATTATGATGTCCACCTCCATAGGTAGCCTCAAAACTGCATGGATATCATGCCTCCCAATTCTGTGACAACAGGACATTCCAATCGAAAACACACCATGCAAATTCAATTCCAGCCAGCGTTTCGGCTCATTGTAATTAGGATCAGCCTTCTGATGGGACAACGCGTCTGATACTGCCAAAACTCCAAACCGATTTAAAGTATAAGAAAATGAATTTGTGAGAGACATGAAGATATGTTAATATGGTAACTCGGGGGAAGAAATAGAAAATGAGATTTTATGGATAGAAGTGAAATCACATTAATTTTAGTGTTCCTTAAATAAGTTTTGCAATCAATAGTAGGTTATAATTTTGGTTATGTTTATAATTATCTGCTTCTTTGTGTATCATTCTTCGTGCACTATATTTGCACATAATTAGGATTATTCGATTTTTCTCTTAATTTAATAACCATCGTTAAGACATTAACTTCACACTAACCGAATGTTTTGCCTGAGTTAAAATGTTTACCGCCAATCTATACATTTCAATTGTGGGAAGTGGCACTGGACTAAACATCAACACAGCTGCAGAACAAATTAAAATTCGTAGAGGAATGTGATTTATGAAAAAGCACTGGAGGTTACTCTAATATTTTTATTTTTTTAATGTTTTAACCATAAATAGTGAAAAATATATTACTAATAATTGTAGGAAGGAGTATAATGCAAACAATTATAAAGTAAAAGAAACCTTTTGTTAATTGTTCGGAGGAAGGAGGTGAAATATGAATAAGAATTTATAGAAAACTGTTAAATATTTTAATTAAATGTTATATAATATAATTAATAAATTATATTAAACATATTTTGATAGTGTTTAAATATTGAAAAATATTGTTTCGTTTCACATTATATAATACAGATACAGATATAATAATAGATAAAATATGGATAAAAAATTTTAAAATAATTTTAAAAAATTGATCTCCAATTTTTGAAACTATAATTTATTGTAGTCCTAAAAGATTGTAACATTTTATATCATAATATCTGCTTTTAGGAGAAACTACTTCTTGATC
The DNA here is from genome assembly GCA_037957365.1 of Torreya grandis. Lineage (NCBI taxonomy): Eukaryota > Viridiplantae > Streptophyta > Pinopsida > Cupressales > Taxaceae > Torreya > Torreya grandis. The sequence goes on along the minus strand of JARHVA010000285.1, from coordinate 1,669,642 downwards.
AAGGTAGCAAAAATAATACAAATTTAAAATATATTAAAATACATGTCAATAATAAATAATTATAACACTATATAAAAATTTTCTTATTTACATGATAATCTTATTCATTATCTTGACAACAATTCTTGGGTTAGAAAACTTGCAACAAGTAATAAGAATAAAATTTTATTGAAGTGTGTTATTATAAATTTTCCCTCTTTTTTTACCCCTTTGATTTCAAAAAAAAATATTAAAACTTGAAGTATTAATTTGAGTTAATAACAAATTAAAAGAATCTATGCATCATTACACATTAAAATATAGGGGCAAAAAAGGATCATTAGGATTTAATGTAACAAAATTAATATTTGCAAAATAGACATGACACCATAATAAAAGGAACTCATGTCATTAATTTAACTTATTTATCACTCATATTTTATATTTACGATCTAATCACCAAAAAGCTAACATGTCCCTACTATCACCTTCAGATCTTGTGATGCAATTGTACCAATATATGCCGCACATCAAAAATATAAAAATATGATCATAACCATTCTCTAACATCTAATCTAAACCTTTGATCAGGTACAAAACATAAGATTCATTTATTTATTGCAAGAAAAAACTAAGCACATTCTTTATATATTAAGAAATGATGAAAAATATCTATATGATTTTAACATGATAACAAACTATCTATGATAGATTATTTTATTTATATTTATATATATATATATATATTTATATATATATATATATATATATATATATATATATATATATATAATTTTTTATTTAATACATATTTCTCCTTTTTATATATATTATTTTATTTATTATTATTTATGTTATGTTTATGTTTTATATGCATTGCTTATCATGATTATAATGTTAGTAATTTCATATCTCTCATCCCATATAAACATATATACACACATATAGACATATATATGCATATACGTCTGTATATATATGATTATTATGTTCAATTTGCTTTTTTTCGTATGTTTACATCATGTATATACACATATGCTTTTATGTTCTTATTATATTTTATATCATTTTCAATTTACTTATCTTCATATGTTTACATTATGTGTGTGTGTGTGCATGCGCACACGTGCGTATCTATCAAGAGGTGAAACATTCTTGTTATATTTTATATCATGTTAAATTTGCTTGTGTCTTTATATACTTTTTTCGTATATATGTGTTATATATAATGTAAACATATGAAGATAAATAAATTGAACACAATAATTGTGTGTATATATACATACGTTTTTGTTATATGTTATATCATGTTCAATTTACTTATTTTTTTATCTTTTTTTTGGGTATAATTTTCATATATTTTTATTATATTTATATTATTTTTTATTTTTTATCTTTATATGTTTACATCATATACTCTTGTAATGATTTAATATGTTTTGATTTCTATGCATCTTCCATATTCTTTCTTATAACTACATTGCTTATCTATCTCATGTTTTCTTTTGTGTTTGATTTTTTTCCATTTCCTAAACATCCGTCATCATGCAAGATGTAATTTCATTGCTTGATATATTGTTCATATATATAAATTTCTCAATAATTAGTATATATTGTCATATTTATTTTCATATATATATATATATATATATATGAATTTAGCAAATTGATTTTTTTTTTTCTTAAAAAGATATTGGTTGGTTTGAAAAATAGTAAATGATATAAATATACTTTCATCATATTTAATATGTAGTGAAAATTTAGGTATTTATCATATCATTAAAAGAGGTACTTAAGTAGATTCGAATTAGAATTCTATTTATCATTAAGTCATTAAAAGAGGTACTTAAGTAGATTCGAATTAGAATTCTATTTATCATTAAGTGAGGGCCTCTTTACTATAAACATGAATCATCGAGTAATTAGGATTTAAATGATAACATTTAAATCCTAATTACTCGATGATTCATGTTTATAGTAAAGAGGCCCTCAATGATAAATAGAATTCTAATTCAAATCTACTTAAGTACCTCTTTTAATGACATGATAAATACCTAAATTTTCACTACATATTAAATATGATGAAAGTATATTTATATCATTTACTATTTTTCAAACCAACCAATATCTCTTTAAGAAAATGATTTTTCAATTTACAAGGCTTATCATTTTAAATTCAAAGGATAAAAATCAACCACATACTTTTTAAAGTATATCTTCTATATGTTTCACTTTTGAACTGACATCGATGCTACCTAGTTTGTGGCAAAGTATACACATCAAATTTCAGCCAAATTTAGTATCCTAAAATGGCCCAATCACTTTTATGTTATTGTTATTTATGTTAGATTTGTACAGTTTTTTATATATATAAATTCAACCTAAATCAATGGTACGCTAGTTAACATTCAAATCCCAAATCCCTCTTTTAAGATCCTTAAGACAAAACTCATTCTATCTTTTGACCCTTCAGTCCTCTACATAGGTTAGATTGTACATTATTTTAATATTTTTTCTCCTTTTTTATTTGATAGATTGGTTTTATCTTTTTTTTTTCTTTTTTTTAATCTAGTAATGAATTTAATATACATGATAATATTGAGAAATTTAAATTTAAATTTATTTATAATTACAACATTCATGAATTATTTAAATACAAAAACATAATTTATTACATATTTATATTACATTAAAGATATATTTTTATTCCATATTCCTAATGATTTTGTTATTTTAGACATTATTTACATAAATAATAATACATGCCTTCAATCTAGTTTTCTTAATAACATATAGAAATGATTCATCTATTGAATGTACACAATAGATGTAACATTCAAATTGATGAGAGATAATCATGGAGAAAAATTAGAGTAGTGAATTTAAAGAATCATACATTTATTAGAAATGCTTGATACATTTGTCTAAAAGGAAGTTTGTGATATTGAAAATAGTTTTTGATTAAATTGAAATTTTTCATCAAAATTTACTTTTATTCTAGTTACATATTTTCAAATTCAAATTTAAGTTATATTATATTATTTCTATTTATATTAAATTTTTTATTTTATTTGTATAAATAATTCAACTTAAATTGAGTAATAGCAATACTCTAGTTAACATTTAATATTAAAGTATTTTTTTAAACTCCCTTAGACATTATTTCATGTGTCTTTATAAGCCTCTTGTCCCTCACATAAGTTGTGTTGTGAAGACTTTTCAAATTTTTACTATCTTCTCATTTCATGGATGAGTTGTTTGGGTTATTTATTAATTTTAAGATTGTATTTGTTGAATGTTATCACACATACTGATATTCTAAAATTAAATTCATATATATATATATATATATATATATAATATTTAAACACCAAAATAGTATTGATTATAAATTTAACATTCAACATATTTTTTTAATTAAAAATATATCCTTTTATTTCAAAGTTCCTAATGATTTCCTTATTCTATTATATGAATTTTGATTCCTAAGGACCATTACTCACATAAATCCTTATGTAAAGGAAGAATATGTTTTCTTTAAAAATCTAAGAAAAAGATCTAATTATTATATGTACAAAAATATGTAAATTAAAAGTATAAAATTAAATAAAAGAATTTATAAATAAATTTTTTTAAAAGAATTTAAAAACATATTAAAAAAATTATATACAATTTAAAATAATAAAATATATATTTAAAATCATTTGAGTAAAAAGTAGGGTTTTTTTTTTTTTCTCTTTTCATTTTTTCCTTTTCTTAATATATATAAAATCAAAAATGAACCTAAAACTTAAAAAAAAAAGAGAAAGAAAGAAAGATAAATTAAACAATAATTGTTACATCGTTCTCTAAAATTATATTTCTATAATAATTTTTAAATGCAAACAAAATTTTATTATTAAAAATATATAAAAATTTGTATCACGCACCAGACTAAAAGGACCCAAGCAATAGACCCACAAATTCAAATTTGTACAAGAAACACAAAATCAATGCAACGGGCGTCAAGATCAAATAGAAGGAGCCCAAGTTAATGTTTGCGCCTATGGCAGGGCAGGCGCTGCCTTGGAGAACTCCGCGTCCGGTTGTCTCGGGCCAATTTGCCAGCTCGCAGAGGCCAACGACGGGCAGCGCAGACGACACAAGCGATAGAATCTCCGCGTCTTCGGTAAACATTTTACCCCATATATGACGCACGGTCAGCGTAAAGCTCATGGCTATAAAGCTCAGTAGAGCTGCACAACCAATTGCCACTGTTATGGCCGTGCGGGCCTTGGCGGGTCTGTTATCACCGAGACGTTTCCAACTCTCGTCGAAACTCCCACGCCCAGCGACGATGGAAATATGTAAAGCAACGCCGTTGTCTGGATGAGAATACCCATCGACGGTACTGTTCCTTTGGGGTTTGACAACACTCCGCAGATGAGGATCATGAATTCGTACCACCACCACTCCAAGCACACCGACGCACAGCTCGGGACAGCATGTTTCAAAAAAGATGTCCATCCTCTCAGGCATTCTCTAGACAGGCCTGGGAACGTAGTTTTATACAGTCCCGAGAAGCATATGTAACATGCCAAGCATATAACAATGTTGAAGTCGGTCCACACCGCAGCCAGCGCGACACCTCTGATCGATAGTCTGAGATACACCACTAGAAAATAATTGATGGGAACGTGAAGGATAAAAGCTACGGTTGCAGAAATTGTGAGTGGGAGGCTCCATCTCTGAGTTCGAAGGTAAATTCTCAGCGAATGGAGGAAAGACTGCGCGATAAGGTCAGGAATAGAGTAGAGAATGTATGCACCTGCCATCCTGGCGATACTCTCGTCCTGCCTGCACCCCACAAGAATCGATTCGACGTTCAACCACAGCAAAACGATGGGCACCGCGGCGCAGAGAAGAAAGAGAATCGTTCTTTGAAGAGAGAGGCCCAGGAGACTCCACCGTTTTGCTCCAAAAGCCTGACTGCATCCGGGTTCCATTCCCATAGCCAGACCCTAAATAACTGAATAGCCGGTTATGTTTGCAAAGCTGATTGAGAGAGAGCCTACCGCTCTCCAAGGTAGCCCAGGAACTGCATTGATATCATACTTCTCAAGTAGAGAAGCAGTCCCGTTACTAGCATTGGGCCCGAGATTCCGGCTAATTGCGGCAGTTCCTCTACAACCTGAAACGCATTTGATAACTTAAATTAAGTGGAAGACGGAATGCATAAATCATAATATAGCACAGTTGAAATTCGTTACTAACCTCATGACGTTCTGGCTGGTCGTAATGAGGATCAGCCTCGGGATGGGATACGAGACACTTATCATATACATCAAAACTTAGTTTAAGTTGACTCTCCACATCATGGCTGGAGAATTGCAGATTGTCTCCATGGTTTCGAGACATTCGCCTGGTTGCAATTTCAATATCAGTGTCGATCGCGTCACCCCGTTGTGGTCGCTAAAATTATATTCAAAAGCGCCAAACGAAACTTGAGTTTGACATAACATGAAACGGAGTCGATTGCGTCACGAAAAGTTATTTAAACGCCATTGAAATCATAAAATGTGAATTAAAAACTCCATCAATCAAATTTCTCAAAATCAAAACGGGAATTGTAGGAGACTCACAAGTGAAAAGACAAATGAAACGCGTACAAGGTCTTAAGTCTACCTTTCAGTCAGCCAGCGGTTTTGACTATGTAGGTCCATAGTCTATCGAGACACAACGACGGTAGTAACACTGTTTCCGTTGAACCTTCAAAAATATGCCCCTTGAAAAATTTCAGAAGAATTGTTCGCAGACAAAATCAAAAGAATTTGAGAGCAGAAACAAAGTTTCTCGTATATTTCCTAGGTGGATACATTGCATTTTGTTTTACAATGGATAACTGTATTCTATTCACGATGTATTCTATTCCCGATAGATGCGTGTTTCTGTCTTTTGGCCTAGTCACGATTATCTCTCGTCTACATACTACAAACAAAAGTACAAGAGACGGGTTTTTGATATACTATACCACTACGAAATTGCAGCGAGCTTTCCAGCATCTAAAACGTTACGCTAGAAGCTAAAACACCATCCATAGCATTTCAACAATCTGGGAAAATAGACAACAACATACGCTATATGCCATACGATTTGTAATTGCACAAGGGAGGCACAATGCAAACCATAAACATTGGCAATTCAGGTAGTTTGGTACTTGTTCTATAACGAGTGTCATTGACCAACCTAGATTCCACCCATAAATTGGGTGTAAGCAAAATTTGTTATTTTTTTGATAGAACATTCTTGGCTTCTAATTGGTTATCATCAAGATATTCAAATTTCATTTCCTTCGTATGTTCTTTTTTATGCCATACAATCATCATATTTAACGATTTCAAATTTTCCTTGTTATTATTGAAACTAGAGTATTTGTCGCATATAAGTGAATTGATAAACAAAATGATAGTCTTTATTTAAAATACAAATAGCTATCTATTTGATACATTAATAATTTTCAATCTTCAACATTTAATTCATCATTTCATATATTCAATAATAGATTTTAGAAAGTTAATGGTGCACAATGTAATAATACTGTTGAATGTCTACCAAAGGGTTGAACCACACGATGTTCTAGCATACATTGGTATATTACATGTATGAGAGGGCGTAGATCCAAATCACCAATACTAACAATAGATCTTGTACCAAATGGCTAGTTTACCTATTGTGGGAAGGCCTATCACAAATATTGATCAATATGTCTCAATAGCTTCGGCCCTATGAAACTCATTTCATCAATCAAAATGTATTATATATGGTGCAAAGATTGTTGAAGTGCTTTCCCTTCCAAAGCTTTCATTTCTTTTATAAGTAATCAAAGGCTTGAATTGATTGTTGAAATGCTAATATTAAATGCAAAAATACCTACTGGTGCAAAGAATATCAATGGTAAATTATTATGGGTTACTTGTGGATTCAATACAAGCCTTGTTTGTTGATAAGGTATCATTTCCCTATATCCACAATGCCTTGAACTATCATTATCAATGGAATCATTATGTCATACTTATTGCAGTGTTGCATAATAATATCAATTAAATTTTATTTTTCTACATATATTGTACCTTAATTGGATGGATTAGCATATGGGATTCATAAATTTTGGCAAGTCTTTTGATTTAGTTCTATAAGGAAGTGGTTATTTCTTGTGATGAATATTAAAAGTTACTATTATTCCATTTATGATGTATATTAAAGTCACAATAAGTAAACATATCAACATCACTAATTTTAATATCATTGTTGGGGTGTAGATGTGACAAAATTTTCCATTCATCAAGTTCTTAAAAGTTATGGAGAATAATTTTTCATATAAAAATATCCCATTTGAAAAATAATTAATTTTTAAAATTTACATGGTGAATATGCCATGGTTGGTAGGAATTTTCATGCTTTCCATGTTTTAAAGTTTTTGTTTAGTAGAATAAGCAATGTTTGCAATGTTGTTCCAAAAAAATTTGGACAAAATATGTTCACTCCAACATACCAAGACATAAACAATAAATTTTTTGAAGGAATTTTAAGAAACCTAGGTAAGACAAACAATAGTTGGCACTCTTTTCTTTTTCTTTTGTTCACCATGACAATTTTTATTAAATGACAAATTCCTTACTTCTTCTATAAGTGATAGTATATATAATGAAGAGGGTGATCCATATATGCATCAATGATGGATGAGGTAGTAATTAAATCAGATTCATAATGTAAGATGGGGTGTAAATTCTTTTCTCTAAAATTTAATGAAATAAATGATCAGTTACACAAAACAAATGGGGTGCCTAGTTTGTCAAAAAAAGAAAACTTTATTTTACATTAATGTCGTGATCCACAAAACTATCAATTAAAAGTTTTTTAAAGGCATTCAAGAATGGTTAATGTGAGCTTGCACTCTCTCAAATTATTTTTAGCATATGGTGGTAGCTTTCAAATCCATTCTTTACTTTTAAAGCATATTTTACAATATATTTCATTTCATCTTCATGTGAAAGAAATGTATAAAATTAACATTTGCTCTCAAAATAGAAAGTATGGTTGGATTATGGGTATTCAATTCATCATCATTATTAGAATAATTTTATTTTTATTGCTCCATTATTTTAAATTAATATGAAATACTCTTGATGTAATTACCAAGACAATTTAACAAACATTAAAGAGTCAGGTCTTTTTTTCAAGTATTTTTATTAAGTGCACTTAATATGCCTTTGAACATGATTCAAAATATCTTCATATTCAAGAGAAAGATTGATTGAAATAATTTTAGATGTGTATAACAAAAATGGTTCATCAAGAATAGAAAAATAAACCATTTAAATTTTATGAAAGCTATCACATGAATTCCAATTTAGTATATATTTTTCAAAAGAGGATTTTAGATTATTAATTGTAGTTTGATATTCCCAATCTAATTTATTAATATTCAATGATTATTTTACCTAAATAAATGAATGAATATATTTTTGAAGGTTTTTAATGATTTGATGCTGTGAAAATCAAGTTTGTTACTCTCTATAATTTTATCTATGTATCAACAAAATTTTACTAAAATTATTAGCCATTAAGTTAGTTGTGGTGCAAGTGAAATTGTTGATAAAAAAATGTACTAAATAGTTTTAAACTTGAAAAGATATATGTTCTGGTCTAAATTACTATAAACCTAAAATAATATCAAATATAAAACATACAAAAATACTATCAATTTGATCTAATTCACCACACTTATATTGTATGAAACTTCATTAAATAAATAAGCTTAAAACAAGTATTTTACAAGATAACTCACATGACAAGTTATATCAAGAAAAGAATAGAGTAAAAACTAAATAAATAATTTTAATTGAAAATTAATTAATATTTAATTAAAATTATAAAACTATACTATTATAAAATTTAAAATAACTAAATATAAACTCAAAATATAACTAAGAGTACCACTAACACCAACTGATAGATTTTTTGTTATCATGCAAGAAACCTTATTAGTTGATTGTCACAAGCTATAATTTAATATATGTTGTGTCCCAAATTCACTAAAACATAGGAATAAAACTAAATACATCTTAATTTAACTTAATTGAAACTAAATTTCACCTCACCATCTATAAACTTATTCTAGTACTCAAACAATGAACTGGAGTTACCTAGTCAATAGTTTCAACATTTTTTTATAAAATTATTGTAAAGTGTCTAAAAGTGATTAAAAAATTAATTAAGGTCGTAAATGAATTTTAAAAATTCCAAAATACATAAAATATCAAAATATATTATATCTAAAAATATAACTCAAGTGTTCATATTGGCATCACACTCAACATTGCCCCCTTTAATACAAAGAGATGAGATTCCTATCATCTATTTAAGTCTTCTATGGATCTTATTCAAAAATATAAACCATATTACTTACATAAAATTTGTAAATTAAGATTTATTAGAGGATAATATGACTTGTTTATGTTTCTTTGAAGATCAAGAAACCAACTTATTTACCAATGTCAAGCAATAACTTAAAGTTGACTTCCTATCATTAAAAAATCCTCTTAAATATGAATTTATTTATCTAGTGAGATTAAATAACTTGATGGTATAAAATTAAGATCATGATTATAATTTTCTCATATATATATATATATATATATATATATATATATATATATATATATATATATATATATATATATATATATACTTCTTACAAATACTTGAGTGATAGTTTGCCCATAATACTAGAAATTAATCTAGCTTTTAGTTTGTCAAATGTACTAGCGCTTTTAACCTTGTTATTGTAGAACCATTTTTATAAATGACATAATTATTAAAAATATTTAGAAATAAATTTCATGTATCATTTTTCTTAATCAAATCCATCTCTCATTTCATATCATCAACCCATTCTTTCTTTTGACTAGCTTCTACATAAATTTTAGGTTCATTAGTCCCAGATGTTAATGCAAATATAGTATTTTCATAATAAGCATAATCAAAAAATTTACCTACATAATGTTATATAATTTTAATCCTCATTTCATAATTATGATCCAATATCTGATTGGTTGGATGAGGATTCAACAAATGCTTGCTCTTTCATAGAATTGATGTAGATGTATGATTAGAGTCTTGCAAAGAGCTAGTATTATTTCCTATTGAACTAGAAACTTATGTAAGACTTCTAATCCATTAAAATAAAATTCAAATGTCTACCACCCTTAAATAATCAATTGTTTAGCTACATGATCATAATCAACATACACATCATTTTTTTAAATAATTTTTAAAAATAACTATGATTTTACTATTAGGATCTAATAAAACTTGTATGATTTTATTTCATCACTATAACCTATGAAATTTTAATCAACTCTCTTATAATAAATTATATCACCCTTATCTTTTATTATGGTTATTTTATCATGTATCTTAGTTTTTTATAGTAATAAGAAGTAATGTATTTCTTGCTCTTATTTATGAAGTTTGCTTTAGATATTTTCTTTGAATTTGAGTTTTATAAATTCATTTAATTATGATTTTTATTTATCTATTTGGTATTTGAACATTCACCTTGGTTTTAAGTTTTTGTTCTACACCATGTTCTATATCTCTTATATATAATCTCATCTTATCATCATGAGATAAAAGTGGACCTAACAACTTATCAACACTTATAGTGTTTATGTCTTTACATTCTTGTATATAAATCACAATATGAAGATATCTTTGGCTTAAAGATCTTAAAATATTTTTTTACTATAACACTATACTAGATAGTTTATTCATAAACCCTTAGTCTATGTACTAAATCATTTACCTATATGCAATAATCTCTATCTCCTTTAGAATATGACATAACACTAGTTGTAATGATAATTCTTGTATCCTAAAATTCTTGGATAAATATTTGAGTCTATGACACTTTCGACATAGAAGAAAGCTTATGCATCTCCATTTTCTTCATTTTTTTAATTTTTTGATCTTGTGCCAAGGTGTTATAATCTAGACACAGTGTCTATCCATGGATAACATTCTTCCAAACTCTTTTTCACATAATAATTTTCTTGATTTTATCCCTCCAATACTTAAAGTTCTCACATTTAAAAATAATAATATTCATAGAATTAAAATTCACTAAAGTTGTTATATCTTCTTAAAATGGCCTTAAAATCTTTGTGAACTTTAATTGACTATGGATATGATACCAAATGAAAATTTTAAAAAAATTTATGGAGTGGAAATATTTTTTATCTATATCTAAAATTAAATCTATGTATCAAAAAAAATCTCAGAGTTACTACTTATTAAACTAGTTGTGTTGTGAGTGAAATTATTGATTAAAAAATATATTAAATAACATCAAATGTGAAAATATATGATTTTTAGTTTAAATTAATGGATACCTATAATAATATTAAAGATAAAAAATTTTAAAAAAAATTATTTGAATTAATTCACCATACTTATAGTTTATGTAAATTTACTAAATAAATAAGGTTTAAAACAAGTTTTTTACAAGATAACTTGCATGACATATTATTTCAATAAAAGTATAAACTATAAAATAAAATAAAAAATTTAACTAAAAAATTAAGTAATGTATAATTATACTTATAAATATATATTCTAATACAAATTTAAAAAATTAAACATAAATTTAAGATAGAAATAAGAGTCCCACTAATACTAAATAATATATTTTTGGTCATCATGCAAGAAACCACTTTTAGTTAACTACCACAAGATATAATTATATAGAAGTGGCACATAATTTATTTTTAAATATTATTTAATTTAAATACATATTAATTTCAATTAAATAACATCAAATGTGTGTCTCATCACTTAGGAACTCAGTTCAGTACTTAGACAGTGAATTGGAATTAATTGGCAGTTCTAATCATTTTTTTAGAAAATCATTGAAAAGTGATGAAAAGTGAATTTTTTTTATTAAGGTCATAAATAAATTAAATAATCTTCCAAAATTTCTAAAAAATAAAAATATAATTCAAATGCACATATTGCCATTATACTTAGCAATGTGTAGAATCTCTACGTTTTCAATCATATGTATGTATGTATGTATGTATGTATGTATGTATGTATGTATGTATGTATGTATGTATGTATGTATGTATATATTGATGTATTGATGTACATAAATACATACATACAAGATTCAATAGATTTTTTTTTTTTTAAATGAAAGAAAAATGTAGTTTTTTTTCCATATTGTTGCCAATAGTCTTGTGTTTTATATGCTTTTCTAATTGTGTGTGTGTGTGTGTGTGTGTGTGTGTGTGTGTGTGTGTGTGTGTGTGTGTGTGTGTTTTATGTGAATTGTACATAGTATTTTTATTCTCAAATAATAATATTGGTGCACATGTTCAGGCAACTGAAATATATTGTATTATCAAAATTGAGCTATTTAATTTTAGGAAAATTCAATGTGAAAAATGGAGTAAGATAACATAATTAATAAATTATGTGAACTAATTTAAAATATATTTTTTATCCAATAATATATTTTTCCCAACATATTCGAACCAAAATGCATCAAGTCTTTGGTCATTAAGCATTGCATGAAGCCATTCTCAAATATCCACAATAGTAGTTGGTAAATTGTTGTCAATATTTTTATTAACAAAAATAGAATATGTTCCTTAAGTGTGATGATGAATCTTAAAATTAATCATAAAATAATATATGACTATCAAATCTATTATCATTGTAGTGCATATTCATGCATCTGAATCTTTTTGAAATGAGATAGTTTGAACATAACTACATATGTAGGGAATAAATTAGGAAATAGCCTAGAAAATAAAACTTTTGAAGTGTATTCATTTATAATGTACTTTCCAAGAGTTAGATAGAGCATATCACATGGTTTTTGTATGTCTATTTATTGCTAATAATATTGTATTTCATCTTTTTCTATTCTTATATTTTGGATAACAAGTATGAATCAATAATTCAGTTGTGTTGTATAGTTATACAATGTAATTTTTCATGCAACAAAATTTGGTTCAATATAATAGGATTATTTAATGTTAATATGTACCTATGGAAGTATGGATAATATATTTATAAGTTCAATATGTTATGATTCGAATGTGCCATCATTGAAAAGGACATCCTTATAGTATGGATCATACACTATGTTGTATTTTAAATATTTTTTAACACATAATTTGTTAACATTAAAATTATATCTTTTTTCTTGAGGAAATTATTTTTTGACAAACATTATTTATAATTAATCAAATTTTCATGAAATAAATTTTTGATTGACTCTAATGTCCCGAGCAAAACTAATAGTATTTCCACTATATTTGTAATGGCTTCCAAGAACATGGTGTACCTATAAAATTAGATAAACTCATGTTATAATCATTATCTTAGCATGGGTTAACACTTGAAAAAAAATTATGGTTTTCCCTTAGTGACACATTATTTCATTTGGAGAAAAGATGATTATTGAATTTCAAAAGTATATAAAAAATTGATACTTCTCTTGATATTTGATTTTTAATGTCTAAATAATTTGTAATGCATGTAGATTAGAGTTTAACTAATAGACTATTTGTTGAAATTGATTATGTGTCTCAAAAAGGTTTGACTTGTATCTACCAATATTAAGTAGGATGTTTGCATTTATTTTGGAAATGAGAAATAGAGAATTGAGATGTATTTCCATAGATATATTGTGGAATGTTTGAGTTGACATGCCTCTAACATTGTCAAAAGATAAATAAATTGTAATAAATATTATTTTTTCAAATCCAAACATGACCTTTATATGTTTTCAAGGAATATATTAGATATTCAGCTAAGTATTACATTTAATTTTTTGAGGAACACCTTCAATAATTATGTATTGTAAATGGATATTTTCATGTTGATTTGTAAGAATTATTTCCTGATTTGTGATATGTACATGTAATGGTCTACTTGAGGAATTTTTTTCCCCTTATAAATCTATTAATAATAGATTTTTCGAGTTGGTATGAATAGTTTTTGTTTTCTTCAATATTTATTTATTCTTTTCATAATATCTGCATGATTTTTTCTATATAGAGTTTACATTTACAAGTTTAATATAAACAAATACATAAAATATCCAAAATTATATATAATAAATAATTTAGTTAAGTGAATATTAAATATTAATTTCACTTAAATAAAATCAAATGTGTGTCTCTTCACTTAAGAACTTAGTTCAGTACTTAGATAATGAATTGGAATTAATTGTCAATTCTAATCATTTTTTTAGAAAATCATTGAAAAGTGATGAAAAGTGAAAAAATTTTGATTAACATCATAAATAAATTAAATAATATTACAAGATTCATAAAAAATAAAAATATACTAAGTTATAAAAATATAATTCAAATGCTCATATTGACATTATACTTAGCAATGTGTAGAATCTCTATGTTTTCATTCATGTGTGTGTGTGTGTGTGTGTGTGTGTGTGTGTGTGTGTGTGTGTGTGTGTGTACATATATAAATACATACATACAAGATTCAATAGAAGAAATTGTTATGAAAAAATGTAGTTTTTTTCCATACTATTGCCAATAGTCTTGTGTTTTATATGCTCCTCTCTCTCTCTCTCTCTCTCTCTCTCTCTCTCTCTCTCTCTCTCTCTCTCTCTCTCTCTCTCTCTCTCTCTCTCTCTCTCTCTCTCTCTCTCTCTCTCTCTCTCTCTCTCTCTCTCTCTGTGTGTGTGTGTTTTATGTGAATTGGACATAGTATTTTTAATCTCAAATAATAATATTGGTGCACGTGTTCAGGGGGCTAAAATATATTTTATTATCAAAATTAAGCTATTTGGTGTTAGTAAAACTCAACGTGAGAAATGGAGTGAGATAACCTAATTAATAAATTATGTGAACTAGTTTAAAATATATTTTTTATCCAATAATATCTTTTTCCCAACATATTCAAACCAAAATGCATCAATTATTTGGTCATTAGGCATCACATGAAGCAATTCTCAAAGATCCACAATAGTAGTTGGTAAATTATTCTTTTCATAATATTTGCATGATTTTTTCTATATAGAGTTTACATATACAAGTTTAATATAAACAAATACATAAAATATCCAAAATTATATATAATAAATAATTTAGTTAAGTGAATATTAAATATTAATTTCACTTAAATAACATCAAATGTGTGTCTCTTCACTTAAGAACTTAGTTCAGTACTTAGACAATGAATTGGAATTAATTGTCAATTCTAATCGTTGTTTTAGAAAATCATTGAAAAGTGATGAAAAGTGAAAAAAAATTATTAAAGTCATCAATAAATTAAATAATATTACAAAATTCCTAAAAAAATAAAAATATGCATTTAAAATATACATTTTTTTAAAACAAGCAGTACATTGAGAATTTAAGAACTCTACAATATATTTTTTTTGAAAAATTACAAGATAAGAACAATAAATGTATATGTAAATTTTTAAAAGTCCTAAATATAGATATTTATAGAAAATAATTCAATAAAATGGAAACAACATGAATTAAAGATAATATTTAAGAAATAGTCAAAAAATAAAGATATGATAACACTATCATTAAATGAAATAGTTAAAGAACAATAAAAATAAACATTCAACACTGATTTGAGCCATTCAATCCAAGATTATCAATTATCTATTTTGTTGTACATAGCTAAGCTATGGGCAATGGGTAATGGGAATTATATACACTACTCTTTGCTTCTAAAAATATTAAAAATTAAAACTTCTTTCAATTTTATTTAAAATAGTTTTATTTTTTAACAATTAAAACACTTTTTATAAGTGTTTTCTAGAGAAGTGCACGTTGAAGTGTATGGGCAAGGATATTTCTATCTTTTATTATTTTAGGAAGGTCAGGTTCTCCGTTCTCATTCTAATGAGTGGTTGGAAGGATCATTTATAGTTTATTTGGATAGACATTTTAAACTTCTAAGTGAAATTTAATTAAATAGACCATTAATGATGAAAATTGTATTTTTCTATAACTTTTGATTGGTAACTCAGAATTGAGTGCCACTTTTTTTAAAAGTGCATATTTTTTCCATTGGTATACTTTGTTTTGTGAAAATAAATTAAGTTATAAAGTGTCATATTCAAGGGGGTTATGAACCATACTACTTTCTACAGCATACTTCATGCATTGACTACTCTCATTTATATGGACTCATTTTTGGCTCAATTCAAAGTCCATCTCTAGAGCATGCACCATTGAGTATCCACTTCAACACTGATTACTTACTTGGATACATTCTCGGTTGTGTCCAACATCCCTTTCATGAGTGTGCTTTAGGAGTTTATTGTAGAGTATATTGTGTAGTTGTGTACTTTCTTGGTGTCTTTCTCGATCATGTTGACCCCATTTGAGAGAATCTATATGAGGAGAGTTATTTCATATCTAATGATTTGGGAAGGATAATTATGATTCATGGTGTGCCTATATAGAATACTTGCTCACACATAAGAATCATATTCCATTTCTATATGGATAGATTCTTGCATCTGCTAATCCTATTCAATTTGATAAGTGGGCTAATATTTTTGATAAGGTTTTTTCCACTATGTTACTTAATATTTCCATGGATCTTCATTACCATGTAGAATATACAAAATATCCATGCACTATTTAGAGCACACTACAAAGTCTTTTTAGTGATCCTATTAAGATTTATGTCACACCTCCTCCTCCACTTCCTATTGTCTCTTCAAAGACTATTGTAATCTCTCCTCATGATTTTATTTCTTGTGATGATACATCCATAGTGGATAGTGCTCTTCCTTATGTCTAACTATTTGTGTCCTTTTAATGGCCTATTATCCATCATTCAACACTGATCTAAGCCATTCAATCCAAGATTATCAATTATCTATTATGTCATACATAGCTAAGCTATGGGCAATGGGCAATAGATAGTGCTCTTCCTTGTGTCTAGCCCCCACTACAAGATGAGATTATACCAAACCTTAGTTCTCCTATTAAAAATTCTACTTCCATTCCTGTGCATATTTTTGCTCTTTTAGATCCTTCATAGACTTGAATTTCAGAGGACTTTATTGATTTCAGTATGAGCACACCTATTGTGATCATTGATGACTCATCTTTTCCTATGGACATTCTTTCTTCAGTTAGTGAATCATGCTCAAATATTCACATTATGATTTCTACATGCATTCCATTTGAATGGGAATTTAGTAGTTTCATAGCTCATGTTTTCTTCCTTTTGAAAGGAAGAGACAATATTTATTGTATAGGTATGTACTATAGCATTCACGATGCGACATTATACACATACATTCTCTCTCTTATTTATGGAGGCAAACATCTTTCATATTTTTTTGGATATTGGGATCATCACTATGTACTTGGATACTTCATCAGGGTTTGTTATCAGGACCCAATTTTATATCCCACTTAAGCTATGCTTAAGGGGGAGTGTTGGAGTGGGCTTTCTAGTCCCTTATTTTATTTGTCTCTCTTTTAGGGTGATTTTTTTTCCCACTAGGTTTTCTTTTTTAACTCTATTTTTTAGAGTTAAATTGTACATGGGTACCTCATTAGCATTTGTTGTCGGGACCCATCTTTTTTTTTCAGCCCATCTAAGATATACTTAAGGGGGGTGTTGGTATATGATATTAATTATTCTATTTACTTATTAAATGGATAATTCTTACACTTGTATCTTTAGCTTACTTAGGTGTGATAAGAGATTAAGTGGGTGAGAAGGTGAGTTCCACCTAGAATTCTATCTGGAGTTCTACTGAGTACCACTGTGAGTTCTTCTATGAGTTCCATAGTAAGTTACACTTAATTCTACCATGAGTTCTCTAGTGAGTTAACTCTCCCTATTCCTTATTTATATTTCTCTTCACAATTCTATTGTAATTAACAAAGTAGTGTAGAGCAGATAATTGGTAAGCAAGGAATTTAATATAGAAAGTAATTATTACACATCTTCTTACATGTTTATGAATACAAGTAAGGTCATCATTGTTGCAGATTACTTACGTGTTGATTATACCATAATATCACCTATTGACTTATTATGATATTTTTAAATAGTATTATCTTAATATTTCAAATATCTAACTATAAAAGATTGAAATCTAACTATAAAAGATTGAAAGGTCGCATGACCCACTATCTCATCTCCGATGTATGACATAAATATATTTTTAGAAATAACTAGTTACTAATGCATCACACAGTAAAAACATTTGAAGGCTTTCCAAAAAAAACCTAGATGTTTCAAAAGAACTAAGTAACTCTTTAAAATTTACAAGAACTAACTTTTAATATTTCACATAGAAATTATTATTTTATAAAAATGAGTTTTAAAAAAAATGCATGTATATGCAACATATAATTCTAAATGAAATAGTTTGTTAAATTTAAAGGCTCCAACATACCCCAGAAAAATGAAACTAATAAAATTATTACAATAAATAATAACATTCATAAATTGTGAGGAATATGTATAAATAAATAAAATTAAAAACTTACTTTATTTTTAAAAATGAGAAGAGGTGAACATGAAGAGGAGGCCATAAAAAAGATAACCAACAATAATAGCATCTATATAAACCATTATCAGAAACTGACAATCACAAAATAAATATAAAATTATAAATAAATCAATGTAAAATTATAAATATGTCATCTAAAATTAATGACATGTCACATATGAAAAGAGACCAATAATAAAAATGACTTTCAATATTTAATATGATATTTTAAGGAGAGGATTCAAGAATCCCACTCCCACTTTCAACCTTCTGAGGGGAGTCAAACTTCATTATATTATGTATACATAAAAATAGTTCGGCTAATAGCTAGTAGTGACTTAGATTAGTAGTGACTTAGATTACCTACCCTCGCAAAAGAGTATTTACTTTAACTATAACATAGCATCAAATTGAAGGCTTTTTATTTTTTCAAGACATTATTACTAATATCACCATTCACATATTGCAATTAGAATAGTGAGCATTTTGATGTGGTTTTATTTCATTTAATTTATAAAATTAAATTATTTTTATTATATAAATGTATAATTATCAATCACATGGTTAATTAAAATCTTAAAGAAAAAATAATTAAAAAATATGCATATTTTAATATATTCTTTTAATTAATCAAATGATACTTAAAAATAAATCATTTAAATGTATATTATTCTTTGAATCAATATTTCTTAAATAAATTTTTTTAAATATGTCCTCCAAACTTTATAGAAAACTTTGATACATCAAAATAATGTATCATAATGATACTGCTTTCATCTTCCAAATTCATTTAGTAATATATCAACATTTTAAAGGAAAACATATAAGCTAGGCCAGGTCTGTAATAATGACTAATTATTTTTATTTTTTTTTTATTTATTTTTTTTTTTCCCTAATTTTAAAGGCGCTAACTATATTAAAAAACATTTCATTGATAGACAAATATGAAGAAAAACATGTACGTATAGTTTTCCGAGTTAGATACTGCGGAATATAGAAGTGATCTTGTAAGCACAATCATGATCCGTATGCATAAATATGAATATAAAAAACAAAAACTGCATCGTCAACTTGTGTGTTGTAATCACCCATAATGCAACCCAAGTGAGGTAGGAATTAGAATCCCAACTGACATACTAAAACCAAAATAAACAAATTCGTTGGTATGGTCCAACATGGGGAAGAGATGAACCACGTGCACACAGAATTAGAATCCCAACCGACACTTATACCAAAATTCGTTAGTGGAGTCGTCCAATCACCACGTGGACACAATTAGATTCGATAGCAAACCAAAAGATTGTTGAATAAGATTGACAATTATCACTCATTTATTTGTTGAATCACTGACCTCTTTTTTGCTGGCGGCTGGGTTTCCACTTGATTGTTAATATGCAACTCTGAAATGTTTAAAAATTGCCAATCGTTCTCTCTCTACCGATTTTCTTCTTTAAATTTCAAGCTTTCTGATAGCAAGCGTCAAAATTTGCCAGAACCCGTCAGATATATATCCAGTCGGGAAAATGGCTCACGGCTGAGACTTCTGGCGATGCCCATCTGTGGAAATCCATCAAATCTGTTAATCTACAGTAATACTTGAGCGATATGACAATGACCTCGTATCTCATCAGGAAGGCAAATCCTACTTACGATTAGTTGAACTCTTTCAAACACAAAAATGAGGTTTATATTAACTTTCAATCGTGTTCTAATTCTAGCCCAGCTTTGACTCCCTTATTTTAAAGGATTTGTGTGAGACAAAGCACGATTATAAAATGGTATAAACCAGAGTTTGAGCGCATCGTAATTACGATCGGCCTCCTGAAGGGGTTAAGGCATACAGGATCCTCCTAAAACGAGGAACAAAATGAAATGTTTGAGATATGTATTTTGCTTTCAGGAATAAAAATTATAAGGGTCCAAAAAAAAGTATGTTGAGAATGACTTTCATAGTCCGTCTTTATTATCCTGCAGAATTATATCGGTTTCATTTTTTGTAATATTTGGTTAAGAAGAGAAATATTTATGGTGCAAAAGAAGTACGTTGAGAATATCTCTAGGTTGTTTAACAAATAAATGAATTTTATTGTTATCTTAATCTCATTTTGAAATTTTTCATTTTTATCGATTAATTAGAAGTAATAATTGTAATTTGTTAAAGTTTAGATTATATAGTTTTAAAAGTTTTAGTTTTTTCTTTTTTTTTTTGAATTCAGTAAAAGAGTGTTTTATTAGTTTGAATTATTTTTTAAGATAGAAATTGGGTTTTAGATAATTTGTGTATAATTTTTTATTGATATTTTCAATCACTTTTTAGGTATAGATTTTTTATTCATTTTTTTAAAAAAATAAATCACAGGGAATAATTTTAAACATCTCAAAAAATCTATATATAATTTATTTAAAAACTAATTTTTATCTTATGAATTATATAAATATAAAAATTATTATTATTTTTTAAATTTCGCATAAATATTTTTTTTAAATTAAAAATATTTAAATTTAAACATTAATTGATATTTAATATGTATTATCCTAAGTATTGAATTGAAATGTCATATTATATTTCTTTATTGTTTAGTATTTTTTTTTAAATATTATATTGAATAGTGCACACGTATTTATATGTTACTTAGTATTAAGAATAGTAAAAGAAAAAAATATTATATTGAATGGTGCACAAGTAAGCTCTCCCAACAACGTGACAATCAAACAACCTTGGATTTCTTTTTTATTGTTGTGAGGGTTTGTATTTGTTTCGAAAGAAGAGTACATTTTATTTTTATTTTAAGAATTGTTTATTTTAAAAATATATATTTTGAAGGTGTTCGTGTAATTTTATATTTGTTTTGAACTTAGAGTACATTTTACTTTTATTTTGAGAATTGTTTATTAAAAAAAAAAAATTAGTGGTGTTTTTTTAATTTTAAAGAATGTTTAATAAATATCAGAAACAAAAAGAGGTTTGCTCCAGAAAAAAATTACTTGGACATAAGTCAGTTAAATTTTAATAATGTTTTTTTCTAATTTTTTTAGATATTTTAGACATTTTAATTAGTGTCATTGTAAAATAATTTACATTTTTTTTTTAATTGAAAGTTTTTTTTTATTTTTTTTAAAGATATACTTGTTATTATATTATCATTTACATCTTGCAATTAGAATAGTGCACATTTTGATGATGTTTTGATTCATAAAATTTATAAAATTAAAACATTCATACAGAATGAATATATAATCATCAACCATGTGACTAATTCAATTTTTAGAAAGACAATAAAAAAATTTACATCTTACAGTATATTTATTTAACTAATCTTATAATATTTAAATAAAACATCTAAACATATATCATTCTTTGAATCAATATTTCTTAGATGAGAACCATCGAACATGTCTTCCGAACATTTTAGAAATTTTGATGTATCAAAACAACAAATCATAATAATTTTACTTTCATCTTTCAAATTCATTTCATAATATACGTCGACATTATGTTGAAAACATAAACTAGACTCATATTCATAATAACAACTCTTCTTTAAATCTTTTTTATTTTAAAAACGTTAATATAAATAAATAAATAAAATAAAATAAAAAATTATATTAATCATAAATTTATTATTAAATAATAATAAATATTGAAATAAAAAATAAAATAAACCAAATTAAATAATTAAAAATATAGTGATCTTGTAACTGAAATGAATTGACAAACATGATACATGTGCACAAATAAATACCTACAAGCACTGAAAAATAATTTCACCTATAAGTTAATGTCCATTGCTTAATGATTCTCTAATAAAAAGTTGTACCAATCATCAAGTTAATCACATCAAATAGAAAGATGCATTCCTCTATAAGATTATCATTTTTAAAAAAGTCCGGAGCTACAAATAACTTATTTTGAATATCTTGAGCTTTTGCATTCCCCATGTGACACCTAAGACAGCATAAATTCTAGTTGCATGTCTCTTAGTGGTCACTTAGCCATTTTTTTTTACCCTTCAAATGATGCCTTTCAGATCACATTAAATATTAATTACATAAATTTTCTATTAAATGAAGGTCCAGCTAATGTCTTGTGAAAGGTCATAACAAGCTTTCTGTATAGTTGGTTGATGTCAATTTGTTTAATCTTCTAAACTGAATATTGTCATTGTTGAGGATAGATTTATATCATGGGTATTTATTTTTTACAGTTAAGTCTTGGAATTCAATATTTGAAAGAATTAACTGGGGAAAAAAAGTTGACATAAGTATTGTTAAGTATCATAATGTTTTTTTTTTTTTTTTTTGTTTCGGCGGGGGGGGAGAGGAAGTTCTTTGTCTCTGTCCAAAATGTGTTTTTATTGTTAAAACTTATTATTCAATAGTTGAAAGAATTATTCATAGAAAAATGATTGACACAAAAAATGTTAAGAATCATAATATTTTTTATTGTCATTTTTCTTTCAATTTTGAAAGGTTTTTTTTGTCTTTGTGTAAAAAAAAAAAAAAAAAAAAAAAAAAAGTTTTAATTTAAATTTATATTTTCTTCTTTATAAATTGTCTTTATAAAACTATATTTCCGCATATCTTAGATAAACATATTCTCTTCTTACTACTGATGATGTTATAGGTTCATTTGTGGCTGTGTCACTTCCATTTTTTGAAATAGAGCTTATCAATGTTTTCTTTCAAATACAAATATTTAGAAATATATAAATTTTTTTGTATTTTTATTTTTTTTGTTTTTGCCAAACTTTAAATAATAGAAACTTTCTTTAAGCCAGAAACTTAAAATTCTACTTTCCTCCTTATGATACTTTCATATGCATTTAAGCAATGATCAACATTGCATGGAGATACTTTAGCTCCTTGTTTGAGAGATCAGAGCCTGTCAAATGCATTTTCTGAAGGAAATTGAAAATCATATAATTTCTTTTTCTAAATATTATGTATAGGAATACTGGAAAAAGTGTTGTATGGGGTTCCTTAATAAAAGAGTTTATGATTGTCTGTCTGTGAAGATAAATATATTGAAGATATAGTTGTATTTTTTTTTAGGTTTAAAGCATTTTCTGAATGTTAATTGTTTGTATGGATCTCGTTTTCCATTTTTTCATAGAATGTGTGCATTGGCATTCTTGAATTATAGTTCCATGCACTTGTTGAAAGGCTTTGTTAAGTTTAAAGTGAATGCTGGTTAGGCTATATGGAGCCACTTTTTTGGTGCATTGAGTCTATACTCTTGAGTATATTTGGGGTTTGGAAAAAAGAAAATTTAAGGTGCAGAATAAAGAAGGGAAGAGGAGAGTAGTTTCAATGTAGTTTGAAGGCTACAATGCATAAGTGACATTTTCCCATTTTAAGTCACTCTTTTGTGGGCCATTTGTTTAACTATAGATACAATGTTATAAATTTATAATAAGTCAATAATCATTTTCTTTCTTTAAATTTTTTTATATCACATGCTTCTTTGACATAATTAATTGTTCTGAAACAACACTAGATCATCCTAAAACAGGCACAAAGAATTCATACATAAATGATTATATTGTATGTTGCATTCACTGTTGATGATTTGATTATCAGTGGATTGAAGCTACTAATTCAATGTATAAATCCTGACTTTCCTATCACGCTTTTTCATAGATGCAGTTTCGAATATTCCTTTTTCCCTGAACCAACTAAATAAAAAGCAAGTACTGCTGTAGACAAATTGAAGAAATTTGGTTCTTATAATTTTGAATAATTTCCCCTCAGAAAAGTTTATTCAAGTCAAAGATGATTAAAGTATCTTATTACAGAATTTTTAGATTTTTTCTTGCACTCAGTTCTAGCGAATCAAGTGATGGAGCCAATAAGTTATCAGGAAAATTATAATGTCACATCTAGCAACTTGTAGATTTCTCTATATATATCATTTGTCGATGCACATGAGAAGTAATGCAGTCTGTATAATCGTCCCACAAAAAAAATTGTGGCTGAAGAAACAGTTTAAATAAGCTTTTCGCACATACTAGAAAGAGTTTAATTGTAACTTTCGTGGCTTCCATGTTAATGAAATCACAATATGTTTGAGTAAAAGTTGGATTGGCTACCATGCTCTTTATTCATCCTAATTTACTAGTAATCCATTTTTTCCTGATAAGATTGTATGTCAGTGTGTTTTTGTTTCCTGTAAGAGTGCTAGTTCCATCTCGTCAAATGAGATTCTAGTTGCAGATATTATATAATTCAACTTAATTTGTTCTTTTTCCTCCTCTCATGGTGGCATATGAGTTACAATATTGTGAATAATTCTCTTTGGGCAGGTTTTTTCTTACACTAATTTCAGTGTTTTTATAAAATTAATATTATAATTTTTTTAAAAAGAGAGTATTTCTACAGTTGATGAAATAAGTTGTTAGGGATTTTTGAATATTTTTAAAATCTATTTTTTTTTTTTTTATAAAATAAATAAAATTTGTACATATTTTATTATATTCTTCAATTTTGTAATACCTTATTTTATGTCACTCTTAATTAATCATTCACATTATTCTTCTTCATTTCAATCATCTTTCTTTATTAATTCCTCTACCATTTTTTGAACTTAATATTATTTTTATTATTATATTTGTTTTTCCGACTGATTCACCTCTTCTCTCTATAACCTACCGCCCCCACCTCCAAACCTCCTTTTTACTTCCTTACATCATTACTCATGTCTTTCTTCCTTTTATTAATTTTCTTTATACCTTTCTCCTTAAATTTAATTTGCGTTCTCTTATGATTGCTTTAATTGAACATATATTTCTATTACCTCCTTTCCCAATATTCAAATAGAAATTACTTATTAAACTCCAATTTTTTTATTATTTTATTATTTGAGTCAGTTCTTTTTGGTGTATTGTAATGTTTGATTTTTAATGTTAAAATTCTTTCTTTTGAATAATTTTCAAGTTTTTTATTTATTTATTTTTACTTTTTTCTTCCTAACCACTTAATATTAATGAATTTCATTATCATATTTTTAAAATAGAATACCTGATCATTTTATTCTCTTGTCTTAATAATGATTTTTAAAATATAAATTAAAACATCAATCTAAAAAATCTTACATGATTTTATCGAAAAATTCATTACTCCTCATTATAAATTCTTATTTACATATATAATTAAAACTGATTGAAAAAAAATTAAATTCAACTCCTAATAAATTCTTACTAGATGGTACCCATTTCCCAATTGATTTGGAGCTACAACATGCAGTTCCCAAAGTGAGGCGCCAACTCGAAGCGCAATTCATTGATGATATGATATGGTTTAGGATAAGTATTTTTCCCAAGTTGTACTCGGTATTTAACGAGAGGCATATTGTGGAAATTCATCCTATATTGTTCCAAGTAATAAGTAATTTTATATTATACAAATTGGTGCAAAACGCTTTCTCAATGGAAACGTTATGGTGAAAAGGTTGAATTTTCTCCATATTAAATATAATATGAATAAAAAATAAATTGTGATATAAATATTTAACAATTATTTTTAATTAAGTTAAATAATATTTAAAATTAATGATATAAATTAAGTTAATAATAAATTATAGAAGAAGAACTCTTCAAAGTTTAAAGTAGTGATTAAATTAGAAGGGTTAGTTCTAATTTCAAGTTGAAAGGATATTTATTCATCCAATTTTTTCATGATAAAAAATTAGAATAAATAACTACATTTCAATTGACAAGATTAAATTAAGTAAATACATCACTAAAAATATATTAAATAAAATATCATTATTATAATTTTAACAGACTTCATTTTTATATTTATATTTTTTAATTGTAATATACATAATAATTTTTTTTTAATATCTTAATAAATGAAATAGAAAAGTTCAGGTGGATTATCAAAAATTATTAAGAATTACAAAAATATTTATAAATAATTATAAAAATATATATTTATTCTTTGATGTTTCCTTCTTTAAAGATGATTGTCTTAAATTTTGAGAGATAATGTTGAATGGAAAACCATCATAAAAAATTTAACTTGGAAGGAAGGTTAACCATCAAATTCAACCCTATATATAAACTGATCAAACAAAAAAATATTTTGGAAATATAATTCCTCTGAAAGTAGACTTTTTGAAAAAATAAAAGATATTTTTCTATTTTCATTATTTATGACATATTATGTGTTACATATATGTGAAGATAGATTTTTTACCATTCAAATAATAAAATATTTAAGATATTAAAATTAAATGTATGAAACATTTTTTTTTTAAATAGAAGATAACATTGAACTTTTTGAATGTTAATCATATTTTATAATCCTCCATCAATGCTAATAATAATTATCATATTTATAAAATTAATGACAGGTTTCTAAAAATTTATATTACTCATAGTTTCAACTAAAAATGAAATTAGATATAAATATAATTGACTGCAATAAATGTATGTTGTGATTTAATGAAGGAAGGAGTTATAGAATTCAAACATCATTACACATACAAAACATAGCTATTTCTTTAAAAGCTTTTTACTTGAAAAATTCCCTTCGAAACAAGACACCTTTTTAGATCAATTTCTCAAATGATTTTGGTTATTTTTTAATTTTTCAATCATCATTTATGTTAGATAACATGGCCAAAAAAATCTATTACTACTTTTAGGAATATTGACACTTTTCATCTTAAAATAGATTTAAGCCTAATTGGATTGATCTTCAAAGGTGATTTCAAATGATATGCCCAAGATGTATTTCATGTGATGTAAACAAAAAAAATCATAGAAGAGATAATTGAGGTTTAGGAACCAAAAGAGATAAATTTTCTTTAATTTTACTAATGACACAATGTTTTTAGTCATTAAAGTATTGTGATTGTTATGGTGTTTAAGTATTTAATGCCTCCCATATCTATTATGTTTTCCATTTCTATTGTAATGATTTCAAAAAATTTACTCGAATTGGTCTCTAAAACTCTAATTATTTTTATTTTAAACACAATCTGAATCACATGAAAGAGACATCAAGGAAAATACAAAACTCTTAATTTAGTTCATCTAACAAGGAAAAAATCAATGAAATCAAAACTCTTTTATTATATTACATATTTAACACTCAATACAAGTTTTAATCCCTAAATTTTTCATATAATTAATTCATCTTTAAACATGCAATGTTTATAGGTGAAGATACAAATAAGCATAAAAAATAACTACAATTTCAACTATTCATATTTTAAAATAAATCAAACCATCATGATTGTATCTCTTAAATAATTTTTAAATTAGTAGACCAAGAAAAAAACATAAACTCATCATGAAACCTCTTTCTACAAAATATAGATGATAAAAATAATAATTAATAATGATGCTCACTAAATTATACAATTAGTTGAATCTGCAACAAGAATTTACACTAAATAAGCCTTTGTAATAGAGTTCAATGCATATAAATCACAAACATCACCTTTATTTCATTTACATACAAGTACCTTAAAGAATATTTATAGATGATATTTTGTTATTTTTAAAACCCATAACTAATTTAAATAGAGTACCAAATATAACAGTTAAAATGAATGAAAACTTATCCAAGAAAAGATTAATAAAAGCCTTTATTTTTAATAAATTGTGATATATATTCTTCATTTAATTAGTTAGGAAAAAAATCTTGCAATAGTAACTCCTTAAAATCCATAAGAACTCATTTTCAATATTTCACATAAAAATTAATGAGTAGCAACATAAAACTCTAAATGAGATAGTTTACTAGACTAAAAGACTTCAACAAACCCCCTAAAAAAATGAACCCAATAAAATTATTGTAATAAATAATAACTTTCACATTTTATGGGGAATATGGATAGATAAAAAGAATTTAAAAACTTATCTTTTGTAAGAATGAGAATAGGTGGAAGTGAGGATGAGTCCAACAAAGAGATAACTAACAATAGCAAAATTTCAGTAAACCATTATCAAAAACTCACAATCACAGGGCACATATAAAATTATAAATGAATCAATATGAAATTATCAATTTGTTATCTCATTTGAAGTTAATGGTACGCCACACATAAAAAGAGACCAATAACAAAAAAAAGATTTAAATAATTAATATAGCATTTTAGGGATATGATTTGAGAATCACACTCCCACTTTCAACATTTTTATCAATTCAAATTTCAATATATTATATATGCATAAAAAATAGTTAAGCTATTAGTTAGTAGCAACCTAGATTGCAAACCTTACAAAAAGAGTAATTATTTTGGCTACAACTTTACATCAAATTGAAGGTTTTTAATTTTTTTAAGACCTACTTATTACTACTAATATCACCATACACATATCACAATTATAATAGTAAACATTTTGATGAGGTTTTATTCCATGGAATTTATATCACAATTATAATAGTAAACATTTTGATGAGGTTTTATTCCATGGAATTTATAAAATTAAACTATAATTATTGAATGAATGTACAATTATTAACTACATGTCTAACTAAAATTTTAAAGAGGAGATAACAAAGAAATCTGCATCTTCTAGTGTATTATTTCAACTAACCAATAATACTTAATCATCTAAATATATATCATTCTTTAGAGCAATATCTCTTCGATGAGAACCTTTGAATATAATAAATGATAACTCCAAGTAGTATTTCATGCAGTGCAAACATAACAAATAATAAAAGAGACAAGTGAATTTTGGGAATCACAGGATATAAATCTTCTTTAATTTTACCAACTATACATATGTTGTTGGTCATTGAAGTACTGTGATTATTGTGGTGTTCAAGGATTTAATGCCTCTCATCTCTATTGTGTTATTCATTTATATTGTAGTGACATTCACAATTTTTACCCTGAATGGTCTTTAAAACTCTACTTATTTTTATTTTCAGCATGATCTTAATCACATGAAAGAGACAATAGGGAAAATATAGAATTCTCAATTCATTTCATCTAACAAGCAATGTGAAAGAGACAATAGGGAAAATATAGAATTCTCAATTCATTTCATCTAACAAGCAAACAAATAATTAAATCAAAACTCCTTTCTTATATTACATAATTAACACTGCAACTTATGATCCCTAAAAATCTCATCATATAATTAATACATATTTAGATAAAAATAAGTACAAAAATTAACTACAATTCCTTCTATCCATATTTTGAAATAAATAAAACTATAATAATTGTATCTCTTAAATTATTGTTAGTTAGTAAACGAGGAAAGAATTATCACCTCGTCATAAAACCCATGTCTATAAAATATACATGATAAAAATAATAATTGATAATGATGCTCACTAAATAATACAATCAATTGAGTCAACAAGAAGGATTTACAATAAATAGGCCTTTGTAATAGATTTCAATACATATAAACTCCAAAAATAACATTTATTTCATTTATAAACAAGTACTTTCAAGAATAATTAGAGATGATATAGTTTTGATATTTTCAAAACCCACAATTAATATAACAATTGAAATAAATAAAAAATTATTAAATAAAAGATGATATAGTTTTGATATTTTCAAAACCCACAATTAATATAATAATTGAAATAAATAAAAATTTATTAAATAAAAGATTAAAACATATTATTTGTACAAGAAAAATATTTTTTTTAAATAAATTGTGATATCTATTTTTCATTTAAGTTGATAAGAAAAATATCTTGTAATAAATAACTCTTTAAAATTCACAAGAACTGACCTTTAATATTTTTACACCAAAATTGTTATTTCATAAAAATGAGTTCTAAAATAAATACATGTATATGCAACATAAAACTCTAAAATGAGATGGTTTTCTAGATTTAAAAGCTCTAACATATCTTATAAAAATTAATCTAATAAAATTATTCGAATAAATAATAATATTCAAAAGTTGTGGGGAATATGGATAGATAAAAAGAATTAAAAAACTTACTTTTTTTTTTTGTAAGAATGAAAAGAAATGAAAGGGAAGAAGAGGCCAAAAAGAGGGAACCAATAATAATAGCATCTATAAATCATTATCATAAATTGACAATTATAAAGTAAATATAGAATCATGAATGAATCAATGTGAAATTGTAAATTTTTTATCTTGTTTAAAATTAGTGGCATGTCACACATGAAAAAACTTAATAGTAAAAAAAAACTTTAAATATTTAATGAATTTTTTTAAAGAGAGGATTCAAGAATCCCACTCCCACTTTCAATAGGGAGTCAAATTTTATTGTATTATTTAGTCATAAAAATAGATAAGCCAATAGCTAGTAGTGACATATATTGCCTACCTTAATAAAAGAGAGTTCAATTTGGCTATAACATGGAATCAAATTGAAGGTTTTTTATTTTTTCAAGATATAATTATTATTATTAATTTTACCATCCACATATTACAATTAGAATAGTGAACATTTTTATCAAGTTTTATTTCATATAATTTATAAAATTAAATTATTTTTATTTAATAAATATATAACTATCAATCACATGACTAATTAAAATTTTAAAAATCAGTAATGAACCAAAATTATTATCAAGATCAAAAATTATAATAGGCCAAGATCTAAAATAATAACTCATAATTGAGTCATATTGATTCAATCGAAATAATTAAAAACCATGCATAAATAAGCTTCAACTTGGAAATAGAGTTGACATGCAAAAATTCAAAAAAAAACTAAAATCTAGAAAAAAAAATTATTTTAAGCAGTTGCTATTTTTAGTAAGTTTTGCATGAAAACACATACAACTCTACAAATATCTTGAAATACTCTAAACACCAAAACTATTCTATAGAACAAATTTCAACTAAAGTTCACATTCGGTCATAAAAATATGAAATTTTTAAAAATAAAAAAAATATTGAAAAAATTATTAAACTATAATTTTAGACCCTCATATGGTCTCATTTAGCCTTTAAAAACTGACTCTAAGAGAAATTTTAGCTTAGGGAAGCAGTTGAATTTTCTAGACAATCTTTTTAGTGCATGGAAGATCTCAAATAGATATACAGATTAAAAGTTTGGTCTATTTTTACTACATAATTGTCCTCTGGTTAAATACAACTTAGCCCCTGTGAGTTGCCCTAATTGTACTACTACCATTTATAACTATCAATATTATTTAGCTCCCATTATATACTCCAAGTGTTGTCTTCTTACTACAATCCTTCTCACTAGACCAAATTCCTGTTATAATTCCCTTGCCTTATGCTCACTATCTTCATATCCAAAACCTGCACTATCTTTTCCTTCTCTTTTGGAACATGTTACTGCCAATTTACTTCTTCATCTTCATCACCTTTACCATCTTATCCATGAAATTCATATAAATTTAAAACATTAAATATTAGAGAGGTATCAAATTTTTATGGTAAACTCACCTCATAAGCATTGTCATTGATTTTCTTCACAATTTTGCATAGACCAATTTTCTTGTACTTTAACTTGTTTTACATGCCTTTTGAAAATATTTATTTTTAAAATTAAATCATTACCAACTCTCCTTATTCAAATAATTTTTTTTTTTTTAACATCTACTGATTCTTTATATTTCTCATTACTTTCCTGAAACTTTCTTCTTACTCCTTGCAACTACTATATATGATCTTTAAATGCTTTTGCATCATCACTAATTTGATCTGTAATTGATAATTATACCAAATCTAAAATACACATAATATTTATCTCATAAACAATTTGAAATGATGATTTTCCTATTGATCTATTCACTAAACTATTATATGCAAACTCAACTTATGGTAAATCCAAGTCTTAATGCGTAGGCTTCTCTCCCACTATACATCTCAACAAATTTACCAAGCTCCTATTCAAACTTCTATCTATCTATCTATCTATCTATCTATTCATGAGTGATATGCACTGCTAAATTATAGCTTAGCGTCCATCTTCTTCCACCAAGTCCTACAAAAATAACTTAAAAATTTCGTGTCTCTATCCAAAGTAATAGTTTTTAGAACACCATGAAATCTCACAATATCCTTAAAAAATAATTCTTCAACACTAGTGGCATCATTAATTTTCTTACATTCAATGAAATAAACCATTATAAAAAAATTGTATGCAAAAACAAAATTTTAATCATTACCTTTATGTGTTTTTAGTAATCTCAACACAAAATTTATACTCAAATTTGTCCATGGTCCTCTTAGAATTGGTAATGATATGTATAGTCTAGTATTTTGTGCATATCCTTTAGCCACCTGACATATCTTGTACCTAGAAACATACCTTATCACATCTCTCTTCATCTTTATCCAAAAATACTTTTTCTCTACTAAATCTATTGTTTTTGTCTTGCCAAAATGTATATACAAACCTCCACTATGTAATTATCTTATTATATTATCTCATAAAGACCCAACTAGAATGCATAATTATTTCTCTTTGAAGAGATAACCTTCTTGTATAAGATACTCACTATGAATAGTATTTATCCCACATATTAATGGATTTTTTCACTACTCAACTACCTTTCCAAAATATGGATCAATATCATATAATTTTTTGATAACTTTAAATCCAACTACTTCACTCACCATAGTAGTTAATAATGTTATTTGCTCAATGCATCAGCTACCTGATTCTATTTTCCTAATTTATGTTTCAACATGAAAGTATATCCTGCAAGAAAGACACCCACTTTGTATGTCTATTATTCAACTCCTTTTGTGTATTCACATACTTAAAAGCCTTATGATCTATAAATATGATAAGCTCCTTATGCACCAAGTAATGCCTCCAATGTCTTAATTCTTGTACAATTGCATAAATTTCAACATCATAGGTAGAATACTTTTTTCTTACCTCATTCAATTTCTCACTAAAATATGTTATTGGCTTTCCTTCTCAACTCAACACAACACCAATTCTCATAAATGAAGCATCACAATCAACCTCAAACACTTTTTTAAAATTTGGTAATGCTAAAATTGGTCTTTTTTTTATATTATTCTTTAAAAAATTAAAGCTTTATATGGCTGCTATAGTTCATGCAAATTCTTTCCCTCTCATACAATCTATTATTGGTGCCACAATACTACAAAAAAAATTAATTATTTTTTTGTAAAAAATTGTTGAACCAGGAAAACTTCTTATCTCTACAATGCTTTTTGGAATAAGCCACTCAATAATTGTCTTTATCTTTTCTTCTTCTATTCTTACACCATTTGTTAAAACTACAAATCCCAAAAATACCAAACGATTCTGCATAAACTTGCACTTCTTCAAATTTTCATACAACTTTCTTTTCATAACAAATCTAGTACCATTCTCAAATGTTGTAAGTGTTCTTATTCAGTCTTAATAAAAATGGAAATATCAACAAAATAAATAACCAAATACTTACTAATATATTATCATAGCATTTTATTCATCATCCTCATGAATGTGCTAGGTGCATTAGATAATCTGAAGGGCATCACCATCCACTCATATAAGTTATCCCTAGTCTCAAATGCAATTTTTAACTCATCTCTTTCACAAATTTGAAATTTATAATAACCACTCTTTAGATCAATCTTGGTAAAAAAATTATCATGAAAGCACATCCATCATATCACCTTAACGATTTATAAAAAATCTATACTTGATTGTAATTTTATTAATTTCTCTACTATCCACACACATTCTATATCCACTATCTTTCTTTGGAGTTAGAAACACTGGTGTTGCACATGGATTCATACTCCCCCTTATCATCTTCTTTCTTGACAATTTAGTAACCTATTTGTTTAATTCTACATGTTCTATTGGACTCATCCTATAAGTTGTTTGATTTCATAGAGTTGATTTTGAAATCAAATGAGTGTGTTGTTAAATATCTCTCTTTGGTGGTAAACCATCTAGTAAGTCATCAACCATAACATCTACATATTTTTTCAATACTCTTGTTTCTTATATTGGTATTTCAACCATTTTCATGTCTTTATTCTTTGCTACTAATACATAACAACAACCTACTACCTTCATATCTTGGATAAATTCTTTAGTAGAGATCATGTTTTGTGTCTTCTCTTCCTCTTTAAGAGGTAACAAAACTATCTTTATACCACCTTTCCAAAAAGTGTAGGTATTATTTTCTCCATCATGAATTAGTTTCTTGACATATTTTTATGGTCTCACCAATAACACATGTCATGCATCCATTAAAATAGCATCACACCATATTTCATCATTATAAGTTTTTCCTATAAAAAACTTGATTAAGCACCTTTTATCTACTATAACCTCCTTCCCTTTCTTAAACCATGAAATTCGATAAGGATTGGGATTTATTTCACATTGTAAATGTAGTTTCTCTATCATTTCTTTAAAACCCATATTTTTACAACTACCACCATCTATAATTACTTTGCATACCTTTCCACTCAAAGTACATATTATTAAAAAAATGTTTGATCATAACCATGTATCACCACCTTCTTTAATATGCACTTGTTCCTTCATTGGAGCAATCATTGTTATTCTCATCATGAGATTCTCTCCAACATCTGCTAGTGCAATTTTAATATTTTGCTCTTCTATCTCAACCTCAAATAGATTCACTCTTGGGTGATCCTCTTGCCTTCTTTCTTGATCTTGATAATGTAGACACTCAAATGCCATGTTCCCTTATTCTCCACATATATAACAAACATAATATCTACATTGATTTAAATAACCATCCTTTAGCACCGCCATAACCTCATTCTCTCTAAAACCCTCTTCTTCTTTGTTGATATTGAAACCCTTACCTATTCTCATCTTGCGTTTGTGTACCACATGATGATTCACCTCTATTAGTATTAGACCCACCTATGGTGGTATTAAACCCACCTTATCCCCTTATTAGAGGGGATCCACCTCTTCTTGGACCAAGAGATGTTCTTTTGAAATTCTATTTATTTTGTTTTTCTTATGCCTTCAAAGCTAATTGATAAGCCTCCTCCATGCTAAGGATTCTATGCATGATTAATTCATCTAAAGTAGTAAATTTCAAACTATTTGCATACCTTATATCTAGTTGTTATTATATTTCATTGTGATCCACTCATATGAAAATCTTATAAAACTCATCTATATACTTTTGTATATCATGATCCTTTTGCCTCAAATTATAGAATATTCTATATTAGTTTATGTATAATTCATAGGAATAAATTTTTCCTTCAGCTTCTTCTTCATTTTTTTCATGAATTAATCTTCTCTTTACATTTTATATGTCTCTCTTTCTATAGGTTATCCCACAAAATCATTTCATGACCTTTCAATTTTATACATAAAAACATTACCTTCTTGTCTTCTCTCATAGTCTTGCACTCGAATAACTTTTCCATGTTATTCATCTAATCTATCAATTTCTCTAGTTTTAAACTACCTTTATAATCTAAAATATCAACTTTGATTCTTTCATTTCTTATTTATAAACCCTAAACCATCCTCTCTTCCATCAATGGTGATTGATCTTGCTAATCTTCTTCTTGCTAAATTTATTCATCACAATCTATTTCTTCCTCGACTTCATCACCACCTTGTCCTCTTCTATGATTGGTGATAACCTATGTTAATTATTGTACTTACCTCTATATATCTTGTATAGTATATTTCATATACATAACACCTCCTTGTACTCTTTCCATTTCTTACTCATCTAACATTCAGCCTTGCTCTGATACTAAATAATGAATCAAAATTACCATCAAGACCAAAAATTACAATAGGCCAAGATCTAAAACATTAAATCATAATTGATTCATGTTGATTGAATTTAAATAATCATAAACCATTCATAAATAATCTTCAACTTGGAAATAGAGTTGACATGCAAAAATTCAAAAAAGATTAGGATCTAAAAAAAACTATTATTGATAGCAGATGTTATTTTTATTAAGTTTCACATGAAAATACTTGTGGTTTTAAAAATATTTTAAAAACTAATATTAGCCTATTGGATGAATTTTAACTAAAATTCATATTTAGTCATAAAAATATGCAACTTTTAAAAATAAAAAAATTTTGAAAATTTTATTAAACTATAATTTGGGACACTCAAATAATCTCATTTGGCCTTCAAAAAAATTAGAAAATACTTTTATAAGGAAATTATGACTTAGGAAAAAAACTAATTTTTCAAGATGGTCATTTTGGCACATAGAAGATCTCAAACAAAGCTAGGAATCAAAAGTTATGGCCTCCAAAAATTTGTCTTTTTTTATTGCATAATTCTCCTTTGGCCAAAAACAACTCAACTCCTATGAGTTGCTCTGATTGTAATGCTTTTATTTTTCTTTGTCAATATTATTTAGCTCTTATCTTGTAATCTAAGTGTTTTTTTATTTTTATAATTCTTCTCACTAGACTAAATACCTGTTATAATTCCCTTGGCTTGTGCTTACTGTCTTCATATCCAAAACTTGCACTATTTTTTCCTTCTTCTTGAAAACTTGGTTCTGCCAATTTACTTCATCTTCATCACCTTCACCATTTTCTCCATAGAAATCATATAAATCTAAAATATTAAATATTGTATAAATATCAAAATTTTATGGTAAACTCATCTCATAAGCATTGTCACGAATTTTCTTCACAATTATGCATGGAACAATTGTATTGTACTTCAACTTTTTTTATGTGCCTTGTAAAAATCTTTCTTTTCTCTAGTAAACCATTACCAATTATTCTTCAAATACCTTAGGTCTTCTTTTGACATTTACTGATGATTTATATTTATCATTACTTTCCTATGACTTTTTTTTACTCCTTATAACTACTGCAAATGCTTCTGCATCATCACTAATTTGATCTATAATTAATCATTATACCAAATTTAAAATATCTATAAGATTTCTACCATAAAAATTTTGAAATGGTAATTTTTCTATATATTTTTTCATTGAATTATTATATGCAAACTTAGCTTATGGTGAAGCCAAGTCACATTGCTTGGGCTTCTCTCCCATTATGCATCTCAATAAATTTTCCAAGCTCATATTCACAACTTCTATCTATCCATCTATTTGTGGGTGATATGCACTACTAAATTTTATATTAGTACCCATCTTCTTCCATAAAGTCCTCCAAAAATTACTTAGAAATTTTGTGTCCCTATTTGAATAATTGTTTTTGGAACACCATGTAATCTCAAAATATCTTTAAAAAATAATTTTACAACTGTAGTGGCATCATTGGTTTTCTTACATGCAATGAAATAAACCATTTTAGAAAATCTGCCTATAAAAACAAAAATTGAATCATTATCTCTGTGTATTTTTGGTAATCCCAAACCAAAATCCATACTTAGATCTATCCATGGTCCTCTTAAAAATAGTAATGGTTTGTATAGTCTAGTATTTTATGCATGTCCTTTAGCCACCTGACATATCTTGCACCTAAAAACCTACCTTGTCACATCTCTCTTCATCTTTGGCCAAAAAACTTTTTCCTCTACCAAAGCGATTGTCTTTATCTTAGGAAAATGTTTAACCAAACATCCACTATTTAATTCTCCTATTATATTATCTCATAGAGACCCAAATATAATGCATAATTATTTCCCTTTGAAGAGATAACCTTATTGTATAAGATACTCACCATGAATAGTATATATCCCACTATTAATAGATTCCTACACTGTTTAATTACCTTACCAAAATATGGATCAGTATTATATAATTCTTTGATAACTTCAAATCCAACTACTTCACTCACCATAATAGTTAATAGTGTTACTCTCCTACTCAAGGCATCAACTACCTGATTCTATTTTTTTATTTATGTTTCAACATAAAATTATACCTCTACAAGAAAGATACCCACTTTGCATGCATACTATTCAACTTATTTTATGTATTCACATACTTAAAAGCCTTGTGATTTGTAAATAGTATAAACTCCTTAGGCACTAAGTAATGCCTTTGATGTCTTAATACTTGTACAATTGCATAAAGTTTAATATCATAGGTAGAATACTTTGTTCTTATCTCATTAAATTTATAACTAAAATATGTTATTGGCTTTTCTTCTTAACTCAACATAGCACTAATTCTCACAAATTAAGTGTCACAGTTAACCTCAAACACTTTTTAAAAATCTAGTAATGTTAACATTGGTCTTTCCATAATATTCTTCTTCAAAAATTCAAAGCTTTTTGTGTCTAATTTAGTATATGAAAATTCCTTCCCTCTCATGTAATTTTTTATTGGTGCCACAATACTACTTAAAAAATTAATAAATTTTCTTTAAAAAGTTGTTAAACCATGAAAACTTCTTACCTCTATAATGCTTTTTGGAATAGTCCACTCAATAATTATCTTTATCTATTCTTCATCCATTCTCACACCATCTGCTAAAACTACAAATCCCAAAAATACTAAATTGTTATGTATAAACTTACACTTCTTCAAATTTACTTACAACTTATTATTTCTTAACAAATATACTACCATTCTCAAATGTTGTAATTGTTCTTATTTAGTCTTACTAAATATCAAAATATCTTCAAAATAAACAACCATAAACTTACCAATATCTTCACATAACATTGTATTCATTATCCTCTAAAATGTGTTAGGTGTATTAGATAATCCAAATGACATCACCATCAACTCATATAAGCCATCCCTAGTCTTGAATGTAGTTTTTCACTCATCTCCTATATGCATTCAAATCTGATGATAACCACTCCTTAGATCAATCTTGGTAAAATATTTTTCTCTTATCAGTACATCTATCATATCATCTAAATGAGGTATATGAATTCTATGCCTAATTATAATTTTATTAATTACTCTACTATCTATACACATTATCCATCCTCCATCTTTCTTTGGATTTAGAAACACTACTGTTGCAAATGGACTCATATTTTTTGTTATCAACTTTTTTCTTAACAATTCAGTAACTTGTTTATTTAATTTTTCATGTTCTATTAGACTTATCCTATAAGATATTTGATTAGGTACAATTGACCTAGAATCAACTCAATGTGATGCTAAATATCTCTTTTCAATGGTAAACCATCTGATAACTCACCAGGTATAACATATGTATATTCTTTTACCACTCTTTCTACTTATATTGGTATTTGCACCATTTACGTGTCTTCATTATTTGCTACTAATACATAACAACATGTTACCTTTATATCTTGGATAATTTTTTTAGTAGAGAGCATGTTATTTATCTTCTATTCCTCTTTAATAGGTAACAAAACTACTTTTTTACCACCTTTACAAAAAAATGTACGTATTCTTTGATCCATTATGAATTATTTTCTTGTCAAATTACCATGATCTCCTTAATAACACATGGCATGCATCCATCAAAATAACACAATACCATATTTCATCATTATAATTTTTTCTTATAAAAAAACTTGATTAAACACCTTTTATCTATGGTAACCTCATTTCTTTTCTTAAACCATGAAATTTGATAAGGATTAGGATGTTTTTCATATTGTAGATATAGTTTCTCTATCATTTATTTAGAAACCATATTTAAATAACTACCATCATCTATAATTATTTTGGATACATTTTCACTCAAAGTACATATTATTCAAAAAATATTTGATCGTAACCATGCATCACCACCTTCTTTAATATGCACTTGTTCCTTCCTTGGAGTGATTGTAGAGTAAAGATTACTCTACATTTCATTCTATTTTTTTAGTTGCATGCTGCAAAATTTTGTTCCTGCATACTTTGGTTCGAGATGGTAGAGTTTTGATATGTACAATTTCATTACTCAGAACTATGGATCTTATGCTCCTAAGTATATTTTTGATCAACCTAATCTCTTTGCCAATCAACCCATTTCCACCTTCAAATAAGCACTGATGGGATATAAAAATAATGTAGTAGAGCTTGACACCAGAAGGGGATGCAGCCAAGAAATCCTTGATCATGTCATCCATCAAGTGAGAAATGTACTAGATCTAGTTAAGAGTGAATGGGCTACCATTGAAAGAGCCAATTGGCAAAGGCTTACAAATGAGATGTTGGATGCGTGTGGCTTGATTGCATTTTTAGAAGAGAAGATGAGTATTCATGAGAGATAGCCTTACCAAGTCTATCAACTTGCATATCCACTACCACAAGTTTCATATCAGATATATGCAGCCCTTGCTCATGAGCCAATTCAAACCTATCAAGGTTCTTTCTTAAATAATGTCAAGTCTATGTTGGCAGCAAGGGAAGTGGAATCCAAACCCTCACTTCCCTCTCAAGTCCCTCCCACCCTTCCTCAAGAAGCTTCTTGTTTATCATCACAGCCTTCATGCACTCCCCACTTCTATGATGATTCCTATGAGCTCCAAGAAGGAATCTTTCAACAAAATCTAGCTAAGCAAGTTAAGGAATTAGAGGCAAAGATGAAATTACTTAGAGAAAGAGAGATAGAGCTTTCAGACCTTAGAGAGAAGCCTATGCCAAAAAATACCTCTTTTACCAATCCTCAGATCTCTCAATATGATGTCCAAATTTTGAGTTAGAAGAAGGAAAATCATGAACCAGTTAGGGATCTTGAAGAAGATAAAATTGCTACCTCTTCCTAAGGGAAAAGTTCTGGTCACAAGGTCATGAGTTGGAAATAAACAATGGAATCATGGGACAAAAAGGAGGAGAAAGGTTTTGCTCAAAGCCTTGAAGAGGTTGAGGCTGCTCTCACTCATGATGATGATCAAGCAAAATATCCTACATTTGAACACACCCCATCTACATCCTTCCAAGAAAGCTATCAAGCTACATCTGATATAGATGAAGTGATGTACAAATGGAAAGAAGGAAATCATTCAATTCTAGATCAAGAATTATCTCTTCTTTTGCATATGTATAACCATCAGTCTTCTTTACCCCTTTGCAAAGAGGAATATATTTTGGAGGAAGCAAGTAAAGAGGAGTATACTTAGTTCATGGCTAGTCAAGAAGATTTCATGAGTGCAGATGAGGAGGAAATCATTATAGGTACATTCTTTGTTGAACAAGAGGACAAGTCACAAGCTTTTGCCTTAATCTGTAATGAGGAAGAGATAATTTTTGACTTTCTTCTCACTTTGCAAGAAGATATGGAGGAGCATGGACACTTCCTTGATCAAGTCATTGGGGCAAGTTACACTATTCTTCAAGGAGGCCATGAGCTAGCTAATGTGGAGAAGACAACATTGAGACTCAAATAATTATGTAGAGGGGATGCAAGCTTTTAGACTTATCCTTTCAAGAGGTTGAAGTCATCAAGGAGGATGATCATGCAATGGAACTTGAGAATGAGGTAGAAGGAGATAGGCCAATCAATAAGGTATATCCAAGGGCTTATGGTGATAAGCCAATAGCCATCAATTTATTGATGAGACACGCTAGTATGAAGAACCAGTATTTGACAGGCTTTCAAGAATAAGAAGAGTATGTATATAGTGGAAGCATGTTTGACTCTGATTCACTCAGATGCAGGCCAATCAAGGTGGCAAGTAGGAAGAGCAAGTCACCAAAGCTCCATCCCATTCAGCCATTTATTTGGCACCATAAGTCTTCTCACCATGAAGGAAACTTCAAAAAAAATCCTTTTGATCCAGGAGGGAGACAAATATACCTGGTTAGTTGTATATAGTAGTTTTCTTTCAGTTTTGTTGCTTTATTTTCCCATTTTTTCTTTCCCTCTCTCTCTCTTTTAAATAAGTGTTCTTTGAGCACGTGGTCGTGGCTCAAAATCTTTTCAAAAAATTTAAGACTCTTGACACATTAAGTCTCTCTCAAATCTCCATAATTCCCCAGATGTGTCTGATTCGTTAGTGCCAGAAGTGGAAGCTATTTTGATCCAGCTTGAATTCCAATTGAAGGTTATAGTTCATATTTCACAGATTTTTTCACACAAGGACATTAGTAACCTTGATTTAACTTTCTAGGAGTTGCAAAATAAGTAGGGGCTATTTGATGTTGAATGGTCTATATATCAGATGGCCTTACTGAAGTTGTGATTGTTGCCACATTTTTATATGTGGGAAATTGTGGTTTCTTTTTGAGCAAGCTCAAAAGTCCTTAGGGCCACCAATAATTGTAGAGTAAAGATTACTCTACATTTCATTCTATTTATTTAGTTGTGCACTGCAAAATTTTGTTCCCACATAATTTGGTCTGAGATGGCAGAGTTTTGAAATAGAGCACATGCACTAATTTTCCTTTTGATTCATTTTTATCTAAGTGTAAAAGTCAAGTAGAAGCTACCAAGTGTCATCATCTGAGGCACTTTTCATAATTTTAGTAAAGAAGTGGAGATTTCCATGTACCTCATAGCAACTCAGTGGAGTGTGACAAGTGTTGGCATCTGCATTTCATATCAGCATCCACATTCCAAATCTCTTTTCAGTGAAAGGTTTCAAAAGCTAAGTATCAGGATCAGGCAAAAAGCGTCAAGTGGAAATCATAGAAGGTCTCAATTTTGCTTTTCTAAAAGAAACGAAAGATAGCACGTATCCCAATAGAAGAGAGCAGAAGCCACCATGTGTCGATATCTGAATTATCTTCATCTTGCTTCACTGATATAACAAATACTGTGGTGGGCCTTAAGTGTTGTTTTTGAAGCAAGCGAAAGTTGCCAGGTGTCACTATCCATGTAAATATGAAATGAGACCTGA
This sequence comes from Torreya grandis, assembly GCA_037957365.1. Taxonomy (NCBI): domain Eukaryota; kingdom Viridiplantae; phylum Streptophyta; class Pinopsida; order Cupressales; family Taxaceae; genus Torreya; species Torreya grandis. Next base: position 1,626,476 of record JARHVA010000285.1, on the reverse strand, counting down.
TTGTTTCTATGGTATAAATAGAGTAAATTAGAGACTCCCATGTGTCACCTTTCACAAGTTTCTAAAAAGATAGCTAAAAGTAGCAGAGACCACCACGTAACCCCAAATAAGTAAAGCAGAGATTGCCATGTGTCCTTTAATGAAGCAATAGAGATTGACATCTGTCCTTGTGTCCCTTTTAAAAGTTACTCAGGTAAGAAATGATGTGAGTCTTATTTTCTTTTAAGCTGTTGAAGTTTTGAGGAAGTGGATTGTGACAAGTGTCAAAGGTGAAACACTCCTGAGCAAAGACATAAAAGAGTATGAGTTACTCAAAAAGTGTCGCATGTCTTCGATAGGTGTTGCAGAACATGCCAAGTGTCATCCTCTAGTGTTTCCTAAAGTAATAAGAAGGTTTTCAAGAAAATGGCTAAGTATTACCTACCGTTTAAGAGAAGGGAGCGTCTTGCAATCTATTTCAGCCAATGAACTACCAAAAGACAAAGTATTCTAGAATCTATAAAATATCTTCTATTAGACACTTCCAGTTTGGTTAGATTTTAGTTGGGCCATTAGATTGGAAATAAGCAGACAATTCAAAGTGAATCCAAGGCTATAAATAAGGGTGCAGAGATCACCCAAAAAAAGGGAACTAGGAGGAGATACTAGAGAGAATTTTTTGAAGAGAATTATTGTAAAGAGTTTAGACTTTCTAGAGCTATGACTAAGTAATATCATTTGCTTTTGTTTTATCTTCTTAAGTTGGAAGGTTTATGTAATTATGCATGTTTCTATGACTCTTATGTGACTGGAGAATTAATGAGAAGATTGAATCCTATGCCTTTGTTGATATTTTCTGTGTCATTTGCAAAAGTAGTCTAGGCTGTAGACTTTCTAGAACCATGATTAGGAATGTCATTTTCTTTTGTCTCATTTTTTTGAGTTGAAAGGTTTATATAACTGTACATGTTTCTGCACCTCTTATATGACTATAAAATTCAAATAAGAAGATTGAACCCTATGCCTTTGTTGATATTTTCTATATCACTACAAAAGTAGTCTATGCTATGAGCCTATGTTTCTATTGTTTCCATCTTTTACATTGATCGTGCACTTGTTTGCTCTTAAATGTAAATGAATCTTACATATAGTCTCACTGTGCTTAGGATTAAGGTCAAATTGCATTCAGGTGCATCACCATAGATTAGATTTCCTTTCTTGCATTTGTGTTTTTGATTAAAATTCCTATCCCTTTTCCCAATATCTACTCAATATAAAGAAGAACTAGCTTCTCAAAAATTTGGAGGTTGTTTCAAGTCGCAAGTCCCACATCTTGAAACTTCCCATTGTTGTTGATTAGAATCAAGCACAATTTTAAATCATCAATAGTGATCATTGTTATTCTCATCATAAGATTCTCTCTAATATCTGCTAGTGTAATTTTAATATTTTGCTCTTCTATCTCAGCCTCAACTAGATTCACTCTTGGGTGATCCTCTTACCTCCTTTCTTGATCTTGATAATGTGGACACTCAAATGCCCTGTTCCCTTATTCTCCACATCTATAACAAACATAATATCTAAGTTTATTCAAGAACCATCCTTTAGCACCACCATAACCTCATCCTCTTTGAAACTCTCTTCCTCTTTGCTGGTATTGAAAACCTTATGTATTCTCATCTTGCCTTTCTACACCATGTAATGATTTACCTATATTAGTTTTAGACCCACTTCTAGTGGTATTAAACCCATCTCATCCTCTTACTGGAGGGGATCCACAAATTATTGGACCAAAATATGTTCTTTTGAAATTCTATCTATAATTTTTTTTCTATCTTCAAAGCTAATTGATAAGCCTCCTTTATGCTAAGTATTCTATGTATGTTTAATTCATCTTGAATATTAAATTTTAAACTATTTACATACCTTATATCTTTCTACTCTTTTGTTTCATCATACTCCACTGGTATGGTAAGATTATAAAATTTATTTTTTTACTCTGTATACTGTGATCTTTTTGTCTCAAATTTTATAATCTTCTATATAAGGTTTGTGTATAATTCACAAAAAGAAATTTCTCCCTAATCTTTTTTCCATCTTTTTCCATGAATTAATATTTTGTTTACCATTTATCTATCTCTCTTTCTATAGATGATCTCACCAAATCATTTTATGACCATTCAATTTTATTCATGCAAACTTTACCTTCTTGTCTTCTCTCATAGTCTTCCACTCGGAAAAAAAATTATTGTTATTTATCTAATCTATCAACTCCTCTAGTTTTAAACTACCTCCATAATTTAGAATATCAATTTTGATTCCTTCATTTCTTCTTTCTAAAGCTCAACCCATCCTCTCTTCCATCGATGGTGGTTGATCTTGTTCTTCTTCTTCTTGCTAAATTTATTCATCATGATTTATGTCTTCCTTACCATCATCACCACCTTATTTTCTTCTCTGATTAGTGACAACTTGTGTTAATTATTGAACTTACCTCTATAATTCTTGTATAGTCCAATTCATCTACACAACACTTCTTCATTCTCTCACCATTTTTTACTCCAATTTTCAACCTTACTTTGATATCAGATAATAAACTAAAATTACTATTAAGACCAAAAATTATAATAAGCCAAGATCTAAAATAATAACTTAAAATTTATTCATATTAATTGAATTTAAATAATTAAAATCCATGCATAAATAATCTTCAACATAGAAATAGAGTTGACATGTGAAAATTCAAAAAAAAAACTTTCACTTTTAGTAGCTGCTATTTTTAATAAGTTTTATATGTAAAAGTGTGCATCTCTAAAAATATATTGAAATAATCTAAAAACTAAAAAATTTCTATATGATTAATTTTAACTAACGTTCATGTCTAGTCATAAAAATATATAATTTTTAAAATAAAAAAATTTAGAAAAAAGATTAAACTATCATTTTAGACCCTCAAATAGTCTTATTTGGCCTTCAAAAAAATTTGAAAAACACTTTTAAGTAGAAAATGAGGTTTAGGTAAAAATTAATCTTTTTGACATAGTTATTTTGGCATGTGGAAGAGCTCAAATGGAGCTACAAATCAAAATTTATGGGTTTCAAAAGTTTGACCTAATTTTACTACATAATTCTCCTCTAGTTGAAAACAACTCAGCTCATGTGAGTTGCCTTATTTTTACTATTGCCATTTTTCTTTGACAATCTTCTTCAGCTCCCATTATATAAACTAAGTGTTGTCTTCTTGATGCAATTCTTTCAACTAGACTAAATACATATTATAATTCCCTTACCTTGTGCTCACTATATTCATATCCAAAACCTGCACTATCTTTTCCTTCTTCTTTGGAATCTATTATTGCCAATTTACTTCTTCATATTTGTCATAATCACCATCTTCTCTATGGAATTCATATAAATCTAAACCATTAAATAGTGAATACATCAAAATTTTATAGTGAACTCATCTCATAAGCATTGTCATTGATTTTATTTACAATTTTACATGGACCAAATTTATTGTACTTCAACTTGTTGGATGTGCCTTTTATAAATATTTATTTTCTCAAGTAAACCATCACCAACTCTCTTTCTACAAATACCTTGGGTCTTCTTCTTACATCTATTGATGCTTTATATTTCTCAATAATTTTCTACAACTTTCTTATTACTCCTTGCAACTACTACATAATCTCTATAAATACTTATGCATCATCACTAATTCAATTTATGATTGGTAATTATACTAAATATAAAATACCCATGGGATTTCTCCTATAAACAATTTGAAATGGTGATTTTTCTATTGATCTATTAACTGAACTATTCTATAGAAACTTAGCTTATTGTAAATCCAAGTCCCATTGCTTGGGCTTATCTCCCACTATGCATCATAACAAATTTTTCAAGCTTCTATTCACAACTTCTGTCCATCCATATATTTGTGAGTGATATGAACTACTAAATTGTAGCTTAGTACCCATCTTCTTCAACAAAGTCTTCCAAAAATTACTTAAAAATTTTGTGTCCCTATTTGAATTAATAGTTTTTAGAATACCATGCAATCTCACAATATCCTTCAAAAATAATTTTACAACTCTAGTGGCATCATTCATTTTCTTACATGTAATGCAATGAACAATTTTAGAAAATTTGTTTACAAGAAAAAAATTGAACCATTATCTCTTTGTGTTTGGTAATCTCAACACAAAATCTATACTCAAATTTGTCCATAGTTCTCTTAGAATAGGTAATGGCATGTATAGTCCAATAGTTTATACATTTTCTTTAGCCACTTGACATATCTTGCACCTAGAAACATACTTTATCACTTCTCTCTACATTTTTGACCAAAAATATTTTTTCTCCACCAAATCTATTGTCTTCATCTTACTAAAATGTCCAGCCAAACCTCCATTATGTAATTATATTATTATATTATCTCGTAGAGACCCAACAAAAATTCATAATTATTTTTATTTGAAGAGATAAGCTTCTTGCATAAGATACTCAACATGAATAATATTTGTCCCACCTATTAATGGATTCCTGCACTTCTCAACTAACTTACCAAAATATGGATCAGTATCATATAATTTTTTGATAGCTTCAAATTCAACTACTTCACTCACCATAGTAGTTAACTATGCTACTCTCCTTCTCAATGCATCAACTACCTAATTTTATTTTCTTCATTTATGTTTCAACAAAAAAATATACCCCTATAAGAAAGATACTTTGTATGCCTACAATTCAACTTAATTTATGTATTCACATACTTCAAATCCTCATGATCTATAAATAAGATAAACTCTTTAGGCAGTAAGTAATGCCTCCAATATCTTAATGCTTGTATAATTGCATAAAGTTCAACATCATAGGTAGAATACTTTGTTCTTACTTCATTCAATTCCTCACTAAAATATGTTATTTTCTTTCGTTATTAACTCAACATAACACTAATTCTCATAAATGAAGCATCATAGTGAACCTCAAACACTTTGTTAAAATTTAGTAATGGTAAAATTTGTCTTTTCATAATCTTTTTCTTCAAAAATTCAAAGATTTTTTTGATTGCTCTAGTCCATGAAAATTTATACCCTCTCATGCAATCTATTATTAGTGCCACAATACTACTAAAATTTTTAATAAATTTTATGTAAAAAGTTGCTAAACCATGGAAACTTCTTACCTCTATAATAATTTTTGGAATAGGCCACTCAAAAATTGCCTTTATCTTTTCTTCATTCATTCTTATGCCATATGCTAAAACTATAAATCTCAAAATATCAACCTATTATACATAAACCTACAATTCTTTAAATTTGGATACAACTTTTCTTTTCTTAATAAATATAGTACTATTCTTAAATGTTGTAAGTGTTCTTCTTTAGTATTACTGAATATCAAAATATCTTCAAAATAAATAACTATAAATTTACCAATATATTTTCATAGCATTATATTCATCATCCTCATAAATGTGTTAGGTGTGTTACATAATCTGAAGGACATCACCACCCACTCATATAATCCATCACTAGTCTTGAATGTAATTTTCCACTCTTCTCCTTCATGAATTCAAATTTGAAAATAACCATTCCTTAGATTTATCTTGGTAAAATATTTTACTCTTAAAATCATATCCATCATATCATCTAACAAGGTATAGGAAATATTTACTTGATTATAATTTTATTAATTGTTCTGTTATCCACACACATTCTCCATCCTCTATCTTTCTTTGGAGTTATCAATGCTAGTGTTGCATATGGACTTATATTATCCCTTATCAGTGTCTTTCTTAACAAGTTAGTAACCTATTTATTTAATTATGCATGTTCTACTAGACTCGTCCTATAAGCTACTTGATTTCATAGAGTTGATCCTGAAATCAAATCAATGTGATGTTAGATATCTTTTTTTAGTGGTAAATCATCTGGTAAGTCATCAGACATAACATCTATATATTTTTTCAACACTCTTGTTACTTTTATTTGTATTTGCGCCATTTTTATCTCTTCATTCTTTACTACTAAATCATAACAATAACCTGTTATCTTCATATCTTGGATAAAGTCTTTAGTAGAAAGCATGTTTTTAGTCTTCTCTTCCTCTTTAAGAGGTAAAAAAATATTTTTATACCACCTTTCCAAAAACTATACATATTATTTGCTCCATCATGAATTGATTTTCTGTCAAATTGCCACGGCCTCTCCAATAACACATAGCATGCATCCATCAAAATAACATCACACCATATTTCATCATTATAATTTTTTCCTATAAAAAACTTGATTAAGTACCTTTTATCTACTGTAACCTCATTCCCTTTATTAAACCATGAAATCTAATAAAGATTAATATGTTTTTCACATTGTAAATGTAGTTTCTCTATCATTTCTTTAAAAACTATATTTTTACAACTACCACCATCTATAATTACTTTGCATACCTTTCAACCTAAAGTACATCTTATTCAAAAAATATTTGATCGTAATCATGTATCACCACTTTATTTATTATACATTTGTTTCTTCCTTGAAATGATCATTATTCTTCTCATCATGAAATTCTCTTCAACATCTGCTAGTGTAATTTTAGTATTTTATTCTTGTATCTTAGCCTCAACTAGATTCACTTTTAGGTGATCTTCTTTCTTCCTTTTTTGATATTGGTAATGTAGAAACTTAAATTCTCTTTGCCCTTCTCCACATCTATAACAAACATAACATCTATGTTGATTCGAGAACCGTTCTCTAGCACCACCATAACCTCATCTTCTTTGAAATCCATTTTTTTTGGTTGATATTGAGACCTTTGTCTATTCTCATCTTGTCTTTTTTTACCACATGATGATTCACCTTTATTATTATTAGATCCACCTTTGGTGGTATTAAACCCACCTCATCCCTCTATTAGAAGGGATCTGCCTCTACTTGGATCAAGAGACATTCTTTTGAAATTATGTCTATTTTATTTTTCTTTTGCTTTCAAATATAATTGATAAACCTCCTCCATGATAATTATTATATGCATGCTTAATTCATATTGAATAGTAAACTTCAAACTATTTACATACCTTACAACGATCTGCTCTTATGTTTCATCATGCTTCACTTGTATAGAAAGCTTATAAAACTCATCTATATACTCTTGTATACTGTGATCCTTTTATCTCAAATTCTTAAATCTTTTATATAAGATTTGTGTATAATCTATAGGAAAAAATTTATCCCTCGGCTTCTTCTCCATCTTTTTCCATAAATTAATCTTATCTTTACATTTTATCTCTTTTTCTACAGGTGATCCCACCAAATCATTGCTTGAACTTTCAATTTTATGCATGCAAACTTTATCTTCTTGTCTTCTACTCAAAAAAAAAAATCTATGTTATTCATCCAATCTATCAACTCCTCTAGTTTTAAACTACCTCCATAATCTAAAATATCGACTTTGATTCCTTCATTTCTTCCTTATAAAGCCTGAACCATCCTCTCTTCCATTGATGGTGGTTTATCTTGATGTTCTTCTTTTTAAATTTCTTCATCACAATCTGTGTCTTCCTCGGCTTTATCACCACCTTGTCTTCTTCTTTGATCAATGATAAACTCTATTAATTATTGCACTTGCCTCTACAATTCTTGTATAGTTCGGTTCATCTACATAACCCCTGTCCTCTTGCCATTTCTTACTCCAAGATTCAACCTTGCTCTGATACTAGATAATAAAGCAAAATTACTATCAAGACCAAAATTACAATAGGCCAAGATCTGAAACAATAACTCAGAATTGATTCATATTGATTGAATTGAAATAATTACAAACCATGCATAAATAAGTCTCAACTTGGAAATAGATTTGGCATGCAAAAATTCAAAAAAAAATTAAAATCTAAAAAAACTTATACTTTTAGTAGTTTTTATTTTTATTAAGTTTCGTATGCAAATGCGTACAGCTATAAAAATCTCATGAAATACTCTAAACACTAAAATTAGCCTATAGGTAAATTTCAATTGAAGTTCACGTCCAATCATGAAATATATGATTTTTAAAAATAAAAAAATTCCCAAAAAAATCATTAAACTGTAATTTCAGACCCTCATATAGTCTTGTTTGACCTCCAAAAAAATTAAAAAATTCTTCTACATAAAAATTACAATTCAATGCAATAACAAACTTTTCAAAATGATTATTTTAACACGTGAAACAAAACTACAAATCAAAAATTATAACATCTAAAAATTTAACCTATTTTTACTACATCAAAAAGACAATAAAAAAATCTACATATTTTAATATATTCTTTCAACTAACCAAACAATACTTAAGAAATATAGTAATGATCTTATAACTGAATTAATACAATCAACTTGAAATTTTAAAAAAAAAATGCATCGTCAGCTTGTGTGTTGTAATTACCCATGATGCAACCCAAGTGAGGCAGGAATACAGTCGGGTCCCATTGCAAACATATTCATCGCCCTCAACCGACACACGCAATTAAAATCGCAACTGACACACTAAAACCAAAATTCACAAATTCGTTGGTGTGGTCCAACTTGGGGAAGAGATGAACCACATGCACACAGAATTAGAATCCCAACCTTCACTTATACCAATATTTAATTCGCTAGTGGAAGTCGTCCCACGTAGACACAATTAGATTCGATAGCAAACCCAAAGATTATTGAATAAGATTGACAAATCGTGAACCGGTAGGTAGTGTCACTCATTTATTTGTTGAATCACTGACCTCTTTTTAGCTGGCAGTTGGGTTTCCACTTGCTTGTTAATATGCAACTCTAAAATGTTTAAAAATTGCCAATCGTTCTCTCTCTACCGATTTTATTCTTTAAATTTCAAGTTTTCTAATAGCAAGCGTCCAGATTTGCCAGAACCCATCAGATATATATCTAGTCAGGAAAATGGCTCACGGCTGAGACTTCTGGCGATGCCCAGATGTGGAAATCCCTCAAATCTGCTAATCTATAGTAATACTTGAGCGAAATGACAATGGCCTCGTATCTCATCAGAAGGCAGATCCTATTTACGATTAGTTGAAATGCTTTCAAACACAAAAATGAGTTTTATATTAACTTTCAATCATGTTTTAATTGTAGCCCAGCTTTGTCTCCCTTATTTTACAGGATTTGTGGGAAACAAAGCACGATTGAAAAATAGTATAAACCAGAGTTTGAGCGCATCGTCATTAGGATCGACCACCTGAAGGGAGTAAGGCATTCAGGGTCCTCCTAAGACGAGGAACAAAATGAAATATTGGTATCTTTATGTTGCACTTCAGGATAAAAATAGTTACGGGTAAAAAAAGGTATGTTGAGAATGACTTTCGTTTTCTGGTTTCATTATCCTGCAGAATTATATTGGTTTCAACTTTTAAAATATTTAGTTAAGAATAGAAATGGTTATGGTGCAAGCAAAATACGCTGTGACTATCTTCTTTTTGTATTTTTATTTTAATAGAAAAGAGTTTTATTGCTATATTAGTTTCAAACATTTTAGGTTTATATCTGTGAATTAGAAATAATATTTGAAATTTATAATTTATTATTATTATTAATTATAAAATTGAGGGTTTTGAAAAGTTTTAAAATTTTGTAGAGAGTTAGAAAGACGAAAGAGTAGTCAAACATTAAGCCATATAATTAATTAGAGGTCAACAAAATATTAGTTTATTTTTTATTAATATATAAATTTTAGAAGTAATAACTATTTGAATATTTAGATTTGGATTTAGTAATCTTTTTAATTTTTGGGTTATTTTAATATTTTGTTGAATTTTTATTTTTAGATTTGATTTTTTTTGTTTGACAATAAATTACAATCATCATCATCCTCTCCACTTTTATGGGTGGGCTTTGTCTTCGATCCTCTTAACCCCTTTTCAACATATTCTTTATATTTAGATACCTCTCAAAAAGTAAGAACTCTCAAATTCCTTACATCTATTTATGTAGTCAGAGCTTGAATTTTTGTTTGTGACTCCAGAATAAGAGGATCATTCCTTTCCTCTCCTCCTTGTTGAACTTGATCCTTATCTACCATGTCTCTAGTCTCTCCATTCTCAAGAGCCTCTTCCTATTCCTCCCTCATTGTAGCCTTCAAGATACCTTCGTTATCCTCATGATGACCTGATCCTAGTTTTCCAAGGTCTAATCTCTCCATCCTCAATATCTTTCAAATCTTTCTCCTCTTCCATCATTGTAGCCTCAAAACTACCTATATTTTTCTCATGATGCCTTAAGTTCAAGGCATTCAAACTAGAAGGCCTACCTTCAACTATGCCCATAAGTTTTTCAAACTGATTTTTTACCACTTGGTATTGTGGCTTTTAGATTTGTTTCTATTCTTTAGTTGGTTCCTCCTCTTATTTTTGTCCTTGGTTTGTTTCTTCCCCTATATCTTGGGATTGCAAGTCTTCTTTCTTTTTCTAAACCTAGGTTTCTTTTCTTTTTGATGAACAAGTATTGATTTTATAGCCAATCTTCTTTGAATCTACACAAACCATAGATTTCCCTTCATATTCAATCAGTTGTGTCCATATTTTGTACTTAGAAGAGAGTTTTATTATTGAGAAAAACTCCTTTTTGATAGGGATTTTCACACCAAACTAAGTATAAATCAATCTTTTTCTATGTTGGATTATCAAATCGAAAGAAAGATAAGATCTGGTCAATAAATTTAACAATTGTTATCAAAACTTTCACTTCTCAAAATTTTAAGGGAAGGCCCGAGAGTCTAACCCAAATTAAGATTTTATTGAATAGTTTCATATCTAAATAAAACCTTATTTTCCATTTTTCCAATACTAAATTGAATCTCTTTAGGAAGTACAAACTCCATAAAAAAAGAACTAATACAATTAACACTATTAACATTATTAGAGAAATAAATTAAGAAATACCCTAGGGTAAATTAGAGATTTGTAGTACAAAATACTTTGTTAAAGTTTTGATAGTATAATTTTTTATTTTTTATTTTATATTTTATTGATTGAAATATTTTTAAAGTTTTATGAGAACATTTTTAAATTTTAAAAATAATGAGATTTAAATACTAATTAATATTTATCTTATGTTGTTATGGACATTAAATATAAATGTCATGTTATATTTATGTTGTTGTTTTAATAATAAAAATATATATATTAAAAAGATGTTTTATTGAATTAAGTAGGCTCTCTCAAAGAATGTGATTATTTATTGGTATTTTATGTTATGTTTGACGGTTAAACAACCTACACTTGAGTTTATTTTTTATGGTTGTGAGGCCTTGTACATGTTACTTTATTTTGAATGAAGTGTGTATTATTTTTTGTTTTTTAGAAAAATTTTAAATTTATTGGTATATTATATTATGGTTTTATTGTTCTTAAATATTCAATCTATTTTACATTTGGCAGTCAAATAACTTATATTTGGGTTTTTTTTCATGGTTACGAGGACTTTTACATATTACTTTGCTTCGAATGAAGTGTGCATTCTTTTTTGTTTGTTAGAAAATTGTTTAAAAAATTATTTCGAGGTGTTCATGTAACCTAGGAGAATACCTAAGAAATATCAAACACATAAGAGGGTTTACGACACCAAAAATTGCTTGGACATAAGTAAGACTAATTTTAAATATGTTTTTTCTTTGTAATATTGAGGATTTTAGACATTTTAATTGATCTATTATTATAAAATTTTATATATACAGTTAGTTTTATTAAAAAAATAAAAATAATTTATCATTTTACAAGGGAGGATTCCCTATAGATTACTGAAGTAGAAAGAAAGGTGGATGGAAGAAGAAGATCTCAAGTTTCTAGAGGTCCTCAAATTATATGGTTTACTATAACATGGCATCGAATCAAAGGTTTTTTTTTTTTTTTTTTTTAAAGATATATTTATTGTTACTAATATTACCATCCATATATTATAATTAGAACAATACACTTTTAAGATATATTTATTGTCACTAATATTACCATGCATATATTATAATTAAAATAATGCACATTTTGATGAGGTTTTATCCATAGAATGTAGAAAATAAAGTCATTTTCATTGAGTGAATGTACAATTATCAATCATATGGTTAATAAAAATGTTGAAAAAGATACATCAAATAAATCTGCATCTTTTAATGTATTTTTTTAACTAATCAAATAATATCTAAAAAATTATCCAAACATATATCATTCTTTAGATCAATATTTTTTAAATAAAAACCTTTGAATATATCATGAATTTTTTAAAAAAATTGATGTATCAAAATAATGTATCGTGATTATCCTACTTTCACCAACCAAATAATTCATTTTGTGATATATATCAACATTATTTTGAAAAACACAGAGAGTAGGCCATGCCTATAATAATGACTCTTTTTAAGATATTTTTCTACTTCTAAGGGTGCTAACTAAAGTAGAAAACATTTCTTTGGTACCCACAAGCTCTATTTGTCAAATAATGATAAACAAGTATCAAGAAAAACATGTTAATGTATAATTTTTTAATTTTGGGAAACAACTAATTTTGGGAAACAACTTTTAAATAATAGAAATTTTCTTTAAGCCAAAAACTATAAATTCCACTTGCCTCCTTAGGATACTTTCATATACATTTAAGCAGTGATCAACGTTGAATTGAGATTATTTAGCTCCTTGTTTGGGAGATCAGAGCCTGTTAAGTGCATTTGCTGAAGGAAAATTAAAATTATAGAATTTCTTATCCCCAAATATAATGTATAGTAAAATTGGAAAAACTTTTGTGTGGGGGGTTCCTTAATAAATGACTTTATGATTGCCTGTCTATGAAGATTAAATATTAAAGATATAATTGTATTTTTTTAAGGTTTAAGACATTTTTTAATGTTAATTATTTGTATTGATCTAGTTTACATTTTTTCATAGAATGCCTACATTGGAATTGTTGAATTATAGGTCTCAACAATTACTGAAATGCTTTGTTAAGATTAGTCTGAATGCTGGTTGGGTTATACGAGTCCATTATTTTGGTGCATTGAATCGAGACTCTTAATATATTTGGGGTTTTTTCCCTCTTTTTTTTAAGGTACTGGATAAAGATGGGAAGAGGATAGTAGTTTCAGTATAGTTTGAAGGCTGCAATGTATAGGTGACATTTTTCCATTTAGGACACTTTTTGTGGGCCATTCACTTAAAATGGAAGCAGCATTATGAATTTATGATAGGTTAATTAAGATGGGTGTCATTTTATTTATCTAAAAAAATTTATATCACATGTTCTCTTTCTTTGACATAATGAATTGTTATGGAACAAAACTAGATCATCCTAAACTCAGGGACCAACAATTTATAGATAAATAATTATATTGTATGTTGCATCCAATGTTGACGACTTGATTATTCAGTGTACCTTATAGTGGATTGAAGCTACCACTTCAATGTCCAAATTATGACTTTATTATCATGTTTTTTTTTTAGATGCAGCTTTCGAGTATGCATTTTTGCTTGAACAAACCAACAAACAGTAAGTACTGTTGTAGACAAATTAAAGAAACTAGTGCAAAATGCTTTCTCAATGACAAAAGGTATGGTGAAAAGGTACTAACTATAATAAGGATTAACAGATTACACATAAATTGCCACTCAAATACCCAATTACTTTTAAGTAGACAAAATAACATTTAAAAAAATAGTAATATAAATTAATTTAATACTTTTTAAAATTATAGAAGAGTAATTATGTAAAGTTTAGAATTTAGAGATGTATCTATTTTATTTTAAAAATTTGTGATCGTTATTATAATTTTACAATAAAAATATTTACCCAATAGTGATAGAGAACTCATCTAAGAAAATGATAATAATTATAATAATATATCTAGAATATTAACGAAACTCTAGATAGTGTCCAAAGCTTTAGTGACACCCCTAGTAGGTAACAAACATGCTAAATTTCAATTGACAATTGTGCATACTAGTTTATTCTCTAATAATTGTGCTCAATTTTCTGCACTGAAACTTTAATCATTATAAAACTAATTTCTTCCCTTTACCTTAGATTGACAGTAACACCTAAAACTTTAGGGAAAAATATATGTTTTGGGGCCTATGTTGAGGATTACCTAGGTTTTAAAGTATTATTTACTTATCAAGTCTTTAGAAAAAAATAATATCATAAAAATAAATTTTCATAAACGTAATAATTCCATAAGCATTCAAAATCTTGGTGTTGTGTAGTATGAGTCTTTTTCAATGATTACTCTAACATGAACCTGTGTCTCATAATAAAATATCCAATGATTCCTTAACCTTTGTAGAATGTCTACCATTACTTAATAAATTATCTATAAAATGCTTAGTGTCCTTGTTCTCCTTCCTTTCCAAATGACCTAGAATTATTGTATATTATAAACAATACAAATTCTAATAAAAACCCTATTTGCATCCAAACTAACATCAAACCGTCAAAAAAATGATAGAGGCAAAATAAGGGATCATGTGATCATGAGCCAAAAAGAACTACACTAAGGGCCCATGAACATTCTTAGTGGAACTAGGAATGTTAATGATGTTCTAGACATAAAAACCAAGGTAGGATAAGTGAATAAGAGATGGACAAATAGATGGTGAGGTTTAGATAAGGTATGAGGACCAAGAGAAGTTGACAAATGTGCCAATGATGCTTATTTTGGACTAATAATTGACAAGGTACAAAAACATCCTATAATCATGAAAGTTAATGACTAATAAAAGATTAGGGATTATTTTTAAGTGTAAATTTTATCATGTGTATTTGTGTGTGTGTGTGTGCGCGCGCGCACGTGCATGTATAAAAATAAATTTAGAAAATAATAAATTATATGTATATTAGAAAAAATCCTAGTGTTCCAAAACAAAATCTAATTTACCTCTGAATCTATAAAGATATTTATTTTTCTACAAAAGCATGTGTGAGTGCCAAATAATAATGTTGCTAAAAAATGAAAAAAAAAAAAAAACTTATTCTTAGGAAATGGAATCTAGTCATGATATGAGACCCTCTAGAACATGTTACCCAAAAGGGATAATTTTTTTAATATATGTATGCAACATTCTTTGTTTCTTCATGATGGTTCTTTCACATAACACAAGCAGAACACGTAGATTTTTCTCAAGCAATAAATAATGAAGCATAAGAGACCACAAAACTGAAGTACCCTTGCATCAGTTTTTTAGATAAAGATTTGATGAATCTAATCTAGAATCACAGAAATAAAACCTAATTCATAACATAATTTGAGCTTTATAAACTCCATGCATATCATACTTGGAAAATTTTAAGTTTCCTTTTCTTCTATGTAGAACAATACATACTTAAAATCACATCTCAAGGGACCCCATCCCTATTAGAAGGTAAAAGCATATAGCATAACATCAATTATAGAGTTAATAATTTTAACACAACTTCAAAAGCCATACTTAGAACTTAAAATTTAACACAGTCAATCATCCATGCTATTAAAAAAAATCTTTCAAGAAGACATCCACATTTAATAATTATTTTATTATTTTCAAATAATAAAGTTTGTAATAAAATTACTTAAATGTTCACATAATAAAATATTATATCATAGAAATAAGATCAAAATATATAGATCCACACTAATAATTGATAGAAGTGTAGAGTATTTGATAAATATAATTGAGCCACTCTAATGGTAACCTCCACAACAATGCAATGAGAGAAAAAAAATTAATATGATGATCAAATATTAACCATTGTCTCCTCTATATATTCTACATATCATGGTTATTCCATAGGCTAATCTTACTAATAACATAGAGAAATATGACAAAATAATATAATAGATATGTAAGCCACAAGCCAATCACACATATCCCTAAACATGCCATAGGTTAAGAGTGTAACATGCCCCTCTCCTCAAGAACTATGTTGTCATAAACATTGAGTCAACCCTGGATGTTGCTACATGAATGATTCATCCTTCCATGTTCGAAATATTGTCATTGATGTCAAAGGTCTAGCATTATTGGTGATAAAGGCCCCATTGCATTTAATGGTGTTTTTAATATTCATATATTGGCTAATTTTTGTTAATATTTATTTAATATTAATGAATATATTTTTGGTTGCATATAAGTCAAAAGAGGGCCCATGGAGAATTCAAAGAGTCATGGGGTAAAAGATGAAAGAGGAATGAGACACATTTTCTCATGAAGAGTCATTTTGAAAAATTCCAAGAGTCACCATGTGAAGACAAAAGAGGTATGACACTTTTTTACATGAAGGGACACTTTGAATAATATAAAAAGTCACCAAGATAAAGACAAAAGAGGAAATGATGTTTTTGCTTATAAAGGGTCACCATATGACTTTTCAAATGCAAGGATATGAAGGTTCATGCAAGTTTGGTGCCATTTTCAACAAAAATTGAAGGGTCACAAAGGGTGATTGATAAAGTTCATTTGGAAAGCTATAAATAAAGGCTTGAGAAGCCATTTGTGATATGCAAGAGAGTGCATGGTTTATATTTATTTTCAAAGAGAGAAAAGTAGGAGATATTGTAGAGTTCTATCATTTGTTGAGTAAGCAACATTGAGAGATAGTTATGTTTTATACACAAGAGGGGTTGGTGCTCCTATGGGTTGGTGCTCATGAATATTTGTAAGGGGTTGGTGCTCTTATGGGTTGGTGCTCACAAATAGTTATTTTGTTGGTTCTTGGCAAAGGGGTTGGTGCTCCTGCAAGTTAGTGGTTGTGAGATTTATATTTTGAGTTGGTGCTCATTCATATACTTGAGATTGTTCTCTATAATTTTTTCCACTTTGGGTTTTCACATAAAAATCTAGTGTGTCTCTCTCTTGTGTGGTGCAAATTATTATTTCAATTTTATTGCATATATTGAATGTATGATTGAGTGATTAAAGAAAATAAATCATATTAAAGTTTAAAAGATATATAATATATTGACTCACCCCCCCCCCTCTCGGTATATTTTGTGGTTAACAATTGGTATCAGAGTAGATTATTTTTGAAAAAGTTTGACAGCTTGAAGGAAGATCAGGAAAGCACGATGGCTAGATCACATGAAGTATTTTCTAAAAATAAGGCACCTTTGTTTAATGGGATGAATTATGTTTTTTAGAGCATAAGGATGAATACTTATCTGATGGCCCTTGGATTCAACATATGAAAAGCAGTGGTGGAGGAATATGAAGAGCCATAGACACTTGTAACTACTCTAATAGAAAAGAAGGCAAGTGAAAATAATGCTAAATCTTTAAATGCTATTTTATGTGGTTTATGTGAATTAAACTTTATTAAAGTTATGCAATATCAATCTATTCATGAAACTTGGGTAAAAATTGAGAATATTTACAAAGGTGATGGAAAGGTTTAGCTAGCTAAGCTTTAGATTTTTAAAAGACAATTTAAGAGTTTGAAGATGGAAGAAGAATAAAATATAGCAAGTTATCTTTTGTGGGTTGATCAAATAGTTAATCAGATTCAAGAACTTGGAAGAAATTTATAAGAATCAATTGTGGTTCAAAAAGTTTTGAGATCTCTACCATTGAGATATGATGCAAAAGTTTTGGTAATTGAAGAGAATTTAGCCAAGCTAAAGATGGATGAGCTTCATGGTATTTTTATGGCATATGAGATGCAGACTAAACAAGATAAACTCTCAAAGAGAGAAGTGGCTTTCAAGACATCAAAGAAAGAAAAGGCTAAAATTCAAGAATCAAGTGATAATTCTAGCGATGATGAAGATGACAATGGAGCTCTATTCATTCATAAGCCAAAAAAATGCATAGGTAAATATCAAGGAAAATTACCTTTTAAATGTTTTAATTATGGAAAGATTGGAAATTTTGTAGTTAAATGCCCAAATAAAGGTAATGATGATAATGAAGAAGGAAAGTCTGCATACAAGAAAATTTTCAAAGGTAAATTCAAGAAGGGATTCGAGAAGAAGAGTTTGTATTTTAAAGATCTTAGCTCAGCCAAAGATTGTGGAGTCAATGATTTAGAAGAAGAGATTCTATTCATAGCCACACATGAAGATACCTTTACAAGCAAAAGTATAGATAATTAAGAAGAAGAACAACAAGATGAAGCTAAAGTGAATATAGAAGGAGAAATCATTTGTGCCTTAAAAGAGTTCAAATCGCTTGAAAATAAAAATTGAAGATTAAAGCTCCAGATCGAGAAAAATGAAAAGGAGTCAAAGGAGATAATTGAAGATCTACAAGCACACTTTGAAGAATCCAAAAAAAATGAAGAAGATCTAATGGCACAGTTGAAAATAGTAAGTAAAGAATGTGAAAGGTATGTTATTGAAATTGCTTCTTTAAAAGCAGATCTTGAGAAAATAAATAAAGCAATCAATTATAGAATAACCAATTATTTAAAATTTGAGAATAGCACTAATATGTTGAAAAAGATATTAGAAAATCAAAGATCATTGTTAGATAAGACAGGTATTGGATTTGAAAAAGAGAAAGAGGAGATCACTACTTTCACAAACATGGAAAAAGGAAAAAGCTATACTGAAGCTCTTACAAAAGAAGAAATAAAAAGGGAAGAATTTAAGAATATAGAGAACATCTCAAACAAATAAGGATGGAGGGAATAGAGCTACAAAATGTAATCAGGTTAGAGATACACAAATAGGTCATATTTTTATGGTTACTATTTTTATTGTAATGGATATGGTCATAAGAAAATAGAATGTCAAAAAAAGGCTAATAATTTTAGAAATAAGGCGAAAGAAATTCATACAGAGTCAAGCAGAAGCCACAATATTTTTCTCCTCTATTAGGCTTTAATGAAGAGGACATAATATGTTACAAGTGAAACAACTTTAGACACATATCTCTATACTATAAAAGTGTGTTTGAGTCAGTTAAGAAGGACCAGAGTTTCAAGGCTCCATTCATCAAGAAGAAATTTTAAATAGGTTCATGGCAAAAAAAAAAACCTAAAAAATCTATGTTGATGCAAACTACTTTGCATGCAAGAAATGAAGAAATCCATGGTTCATTGATATTGTATTCTCAAGGTATATGACATGAGATAAGATCAAGTTCATAACCTTGAAGAAGATCAATGGTGGCATAGTAAAATTTAGAGATAATACTACTACCATAATTGCTAGAAAAGGTACACTAAGTTTGGATAATGGTAGAACTAAAACTAAAAATGTTTTGTATGTAGAATGTCTTAAGCATAATATTTTGAGCATAAGTCAAATGTGTGATCATGGGTACACACTAAAGTTTTATGCAAAAGGTTATGAAATTAGAATAAAAAATTCAGATGTGTTAGTTGCAGATGCTCAAAGAACATGAAATAATTTATATATGCTATCAAACATCAAAGGTCAAAGATGTCATTTGAGTTAGATTAAATAAATTTGGCTATGACATAGGAGAATGAGGCACATAAATTTTGACAATCTTGTCAACATTAGAAAAAAGTAAGAAATCAAAAAATTTCCAAAGATTACAAAGCCATTCGACACACTTTGTGAACCTTGTCAGCATGGGAAGCATGCTAGAAGGTGGTTCAAAACAAAAGAGTACTCGACCACTCAGATGCTAGAGCTTTTTCACACTAATCTATGTGGACCTATGAGAACTCAAAGTACTCAAAGTGAGAAATATTTCATGTTGTTTATTGATGGTTTTTCACGTATGACTTGGGTAATATGTTTAAAGAAAAAATCAGAAGCTTGTAGATATTTAAAAGCATTCAAAGCATTAGTTGAGAATGAAACCAATTTGAAGATTAAGTGTCTAAGAACAGATTGAGGAGGAGAGTTCATGTCAGATAAATTTATTGATTTTTGTGAAGACTATGCAATAAAGAGACATTATTCAGCAGCCAAACTCCACATCAAAATGGAGTAGTTGAACAGAAAAATAGAATAGTTCAGGGAATGGTTAGGACAATGCTAAATGAATCTAAGATAGAAGATAAATATTAGAGAGAGACAGTTGCTATATCAGTGTATATTTAGAATAGAGCATTATTGAGATTCAATAGTGACAAGACTCATTATGAGTTATGGACAGATAAACCAATAATAGTTAATTATTTCAAAGTTTTTGGCAGCAGATGCTTCATAAAGAGAACCACTGAAAAACTTGGTAAGTTTTAATTCAGAGCAGATGAAGGTATATTTCTTGGTTATTCTTAAAAAATTAAAGCTTATAAATATTATAACAAAATAATCAAGAAATTTTTTGAAAGTGCAAGTGTTAGGATAGAAGAAGATGGAACACAAAGAATCAGTGATCCAGTAGACATTCTTGAAATCATTAAAGAGGAAGGTATTGAAGAATTAGATGAAGATGAGAATAAGGAGAAAAATGGGCACCAAAAATCCATCCAAATATGTTCAAAGAAATCATAATGAAAGTGACATCATCAGGGACATAAATGAAGGAATTCGCACTAGAAAAATGATGGTAAGTGAATCTGAGCAAGTTAATTTCTCTTTGATATCCAAAATTTAGCCTAGAACTTTTCTAGAAGTTAGACATGATAAGCATTGGGTTAAGGCTATGGATGAAGAATTAAATCAAATAGAAAAGAATGATACTTGGGAATTAGTGCCTAGACCAAAAGATCACAATGTGAGAGGAATAAAATGGGTTTATAGAAATAAGTTGAATGAAAATGGAGAAGTGACCAGAAATAAATCAAGATTAGTATGGAAAGGATATGCTCAAATTAAGGGAATAGATTTTGAAGAAACTTTGGCACCAGTGGTAAGGTTAGAGGCTATTAAAAAATTTCTTGAATATCTAGTGTTTAAAAATTTCAAATTATTTTAGATAAATGTCAAATCCACCTTCTTAAATGGGAATCTAGAAGAAGAGGTCTACATTGAGTAGCCTAAGGGATTTATTCTCTCAAATATTAGTAGCCATGTATACAAATTGAAGAAAGCATTGTATGGATTGAAACAAGCTCCCAAAGCTTGGTATGCAAGACTTGATAAGTACTTGTAGGATCAAGGTTTCAAGAGAAGATTTGTTGATATTAATCTCTATATCAAAGTAAAAGGTGAGCATCAATTGATTGTTGTGGTATATATTGATGATATCATTTTTGGAGGAAATATTGAAAATATGACAAAAGAATTTTTTGATAATATGCAAAAATAATTTGAGATGTCTTTGCTTGGAGAATTATCATTTTTCTTAAGATTGTAAATAGTTTAGTCAGATAAAGGAATTTTCATATCTCAAAGTAAATATGCTAAGTAAATGTTGAATAAATTTGGTTTTGAGGATTGTGCACTAGTTGGCACACCAATGTGTACAAGAAATAAGATGAGCAAATATGAAGATTCACCTATTATAGATCAATCTTTGTATGGATCTATGATTGGTAGTATTTTATATTTGACAGCATCAAGGCTAGACATCATGCATACAGTAGGTATGGTTGCAAGATATCAATCATCTCCAAAATATAGTCATGTTCAGTTGGTGAAGAGAATATTTAGATATATCAAGGGAACATTGGATTACATATTATGGTATTCTATAGGTAGAGATTTCACTTTGGTTCCTTATATAAATTCAGATTAAACAGGGTGCTTGGATGACAAAAAGAGTACAAGTGGAGGAGATTTATTCCTTGGTGATAGCTTAGTATCATGGATAAGTAAGAAGTAGAATTTAGTATCACTTTCTATAGTTGAAGTAGAATATATTGTAGCAGTATTGTGTTATACTCAAGTGCTTTGGATGAAGCAAACTTTAGAAGATATCAAGGTAAAGTATGATGAACTTATATCTATTTTTTGTGATAACACAAGTGCTATTAATATTTAAATGAATCTAATGATACATTCAAGAACAAAACATATTTCCATTAGATATCACTTTTTGAGAGAGAAAGTTGCATATCAATAGGTTAAGATGGAGTATATCAGTACTATAGAGAAAATTGTATATATTTTCACAAAGGCACTACTAAAAGACATATTTGAGTATCTATGAGAAAAGTTGGGAGTAATTTATTTTACTTCCTACCATTGAGGTTTAACATCAGTTGAGGGGGAGCTAAGTCTTAGCTCCAGGGAGGCCCTTTGCCATTGATGTCAAAGGGGGAGAATAATAGGTATAGGTATAGGTGCAAAAATTGGTACAAAAAATAGGTACATGTTACTACAGTAAGGGGGAGTTGCTGTATGTTTTTTAGATGGCAGTATGAGTAGGTTTCAGGATGTGGCAATTTTAGTTTGAGGTTGTCATTAATGACAAAGGAGGAGATTATTGGAAATATTGTCATTGATGTCAAAGGTCTAGCTTTATTGATGATAAAGGCCCCATTGAATTTAATGGTGTTTTTAACAATCATATCTTGGATAATGTGTGTTAATATTTATTTAATATTAATTAATATATTTTTAGTTTCATATAAGTCAAAAGAGGACCCATGGAAAATTCAAAGAGTCATGGGGTAAAAGATGAAAGAGGAATGGGATGCATTTTCTCATGAAGAGTCATCTTGAGGAATTCTAAGAGTCACCATGTAAAGACAAAAGAGATATGACACATTTTTTCATGAAGGGACACTTTGAAGAATATGAAAATTCACCAAGATAAAGACAAAATAGGAAAGGATGTTTTTGCTTATAAAGGTCACCATATGACTTTTCAAATGCAAGGATACAAAGGTTCATGCAAGTTTGGTGCTATTTTCCATGAGGATTGAAGGGTCACAAAGGGTGAATTCCAAAGGTCATTTGGAAAGCTATAAATAAAGGCTTGAGAAGCCATTTTTGATATGCAAGAGAGTGCATGGTTTGTATTTGTTTTTGAAGAGATAAAAGTAGGAGATATTGTATATTTCTATCATTTGTTGAGTAAGCGACATTGAGAGATAGTTGTGTTTTATACACAAGAGGGGTTGGTGTTCCTATGGGTTGGTGCTCACTAATCTTTGTAAGGGGTTAGTGCTCACAAATAGTTGATGTGTTGGTGCTTGGTAAAGGGGTTGGTGTTCCTATAAGTTGGCACTTGCAAACTTTTTATTTTGAATTGGTGCTCATTCATATACTTGAGATTATTCTCCATGGTTTTTACCATTTTGGGTTTCCATGTAAAAATTCTCTCTCTCTCTCTCTCTCTCTCTCTCTCTCTCTCTCTCTCTCTCTCTCTCTCTCTCTCTCTCTCTCTCTCTCTCGTGGTGAAAATTATTATTTTAGTTTTATTGCATATCTTGAATGTATGATTGAGTGGTTAAAGAAAATAAATCAGATTAATGTTTAAAAGATATATAATATATTGATTCAGCCCCCCCTCTCAGTATATTTCATGCTTAACACATGTTACATATTCACAATGTAGATTATTCTATTTGATCAAATACTCCTTAATTTCTTTAGTACATAGTTTCTTAGTGCACATTTAAAGTATCTCTTTAGGCTCCAAAATAACCCTACCTTCCTCATCCAATTCAAGTAACTTAATTTGAGTAAAAATTATGTGTCTAATTACCTTATTCAGGTAAGACACATGGAATATTGTATGTATGTGAGTTGACTAGGGAATTCCATCTTGAAGGCCACACTACCAATTTTCTACAAAATCTGGCAAGGGCCATAATACTTAGGAGACAACTTGTTATCATTTTTATGTTGCTTTAGAAAATTTTGATTATATCATTGAAATCATATAAAGACCCAATGATTTATGTCAAAATGTTGCTCACTATGATGTTGATTTGTTTGTTGTTTCATTCAATTCTATGCCATGGCTAAATTTTCTTACAAACTGGTGAGTACCTCATGTTGATGGTAAATGTGTTCCTCAATAGTTAAAACCTTGTGATGGACCTTAAAAGTTGAAATTATGGTTTGGGGATGATATCCACACAAGGCCATAAAGGAAGACATTTTATACAAACTATGAACAAAAGTATTATACTGCCATTTAGCACTTGTGGCAGCCAATGAACCCATTTATCCCATTTGTCAAAAGTAAAACAATAGAGATACCCTTCTAGACATTTGTTTACTACATATGTTTGTTCATCAAATTGAGTATGATAGGATGAGCTATGACGAAACTGGGTGTCCAAACATGTAAATAATTCAATCCAAAAATTACTAATAAATATGGGATGTTGATCACTTATAATGATCCTCAGAGTACCATGTAATTTATGAATTGTATTGAAAAAATTAGAATCTACTATACTAGCAACAAATGGTTATGATAAGGAACAAAAATGAGTACATAATTGGTGAGTCAATACACAACTACCATGCTAACTTTTTTACCTTTATACCATGGTAACCCATTAATGAAATCCATGGAAACCTCCTCCCAATGCTAGTTAGGGATGGATAAAGGTGGTAAAAGACCTAGGGTTTTTATGGTTTCATATTTATTCTATTGACATACCATGCATTCAACCACATATTTTTGAACATCTCCCTTGAGTCCTTCCTAAAATAAATCTTACTTGATTCTATAATATGTTTTCAAAAATCCTAAGAAACCTCATATTAGAGATACATGAAGTTCTTGAAAGATTTTATATTTGAGGAGATAATTATTGTAGAGGTATAACATATCTTTAAATACCATAATGTGTTCCCCTTCCATGTAAATTTTTCATATCCCCCAAAACCCTACTAGATATTTTGAATCAAATAATGGGTAGCACTTTTATTCTCCTATTCTAATCTTGCTTTCTTTAGCCAATCTTCCTACCAAATGGTCATTATGCATAATAATGCCTCAATTGAATCATCCCTTCAGGATAATGCATCTACCACCACATTATCTTTTTATTTCTTATATACTATTTCAAAATCATAGTCTAATATTTTAGTCACTTATTTTTGTTTTTCTTCATAAGATAATCATTTTTCCAAAAAATAATTGAGGCTATCATGATCAGTCTTTATTTAAAGTGACAAACCATCAGATAAGGCCTCCATTACTTCACTGAATGCAAAATAGTCATCATGTGTTTCTCATAGATTGGATTGAGTCTATTATTTCCCTTCAATTTATAAATCTCAAATGCAAGAGGTCTTTCTTCTTACATGAATACATCCCCCATGTCATATCCTAATGCATCACATTGCACAATAAAAATTTTGGAAAAAATAGGAGTGGTCAAAATTGGAGTGGTGAACATAGCCATTTTCAATTGTTAAAATTACATGGTGGTTGTATTAGTTCAATGGAAAGATTATTTTTAAACAAATATGTGAGTAAAGCTATGATGCTACCATTATTTTTGTCAAACCTGTGATAATAACCAGTTAGACCCAAAAATCTTTGGAGGTTCTTGAGGGTCTTGGGAACCTACCACTCCATCATCACTTAAATATTTTTAGAATCAAATTTCACTCCATGTGAAACAATATGACCCAAGTACTCCACCTCTTGGATGCCAAAAGCACATTTTTAATGTTTGGCATAAAGCTAATGTTGTTTCATAAATGAGAATACTTAATTCATAACCTTTAAATGGTCTTCCCAATCTTTGTTATAAATGAGGATGTCATCAAAAACACCAACACAAACTTTCTCAAAAATGCCCAAAAATATTATTCATTAAACTCTAAAATTTAGATAGTACATTTATGAGGCGAAAAGGCATGACTAACCATAAAATCATAATGGCCTTCATGAGTTCTAAAAATTATTGTAGGTATGTCCTCTTCATGGATTTGAATCAAATAATATCTAGAGTGATGATCTAACTTGGTAAAAAAATAACACCATGTAATTCATCTAGAAAATTATCAATTATTAGAATAGAAAACTTATCTTTGATGATGTGCTTATTCAGTTCTCTATAGTCTAGGCACATCTTCCATGTGTCATCCTTATTTTGAACCATGACCACTAGGGAGGAATATTCACTTTGGTTATGTCAGATGATTCCTACCACCAACATCTATTGTACCATATTTTTATTTTCACTATTCTAGGCATAGGGATACCTATAGGGTCTAATTTTTGGTTGTGTACCTTTAGGAATTAGTCTGATGGCATGATCGTGCACTTGGCTCTATGTAAATCCTTTTGGCATGTCACTAAAAACAAAATAATGGTCATCTAACAACATTTGTAAATCAGGATGTGTAGACTCCTTGGTTGGTTGAATGTCTATGGAAAATAAGCACACCATAAAATCCTTTAACACCTTTTCTAAGAATCTTCTTTAGCTGGTGGTAACTAACTAGTTGTGTAGATTCAGCCCATAATCCTCGTCGTTCAAATATTATGCCATCTAAGTGGAAGTGCATGAATAGTTCCTATAAATTCATCTTAATGGTGCCAAAAGTAATGAACCATTACACTCCCAAAAAATTTCAGCCCTTTCCATGGGAATAATAAAAATAGGAGGATCCAATAGGTAGTCTCCCATAAGAAGATTAATACTATTGCATTTTCCTAAATGGTTGATTTTACCACCATCTATAATCATGACCTAAAATTTTGGAGCTAGGAAATGAAATAATTAAAATGATTAACCAACTTACTATTAATGAAGTTGTGCATACTCCTAGATTTAATCAACAAAGTCACCTTCTATTTATTGAGTAAATCTACCACCTTAAGTGTTCAAGGAGTACTAATACTTTAAAGTGCATGATAGGAAATATTAGCTTGAAAATATTCAAATTCATCCTTAGGTTCATCCAAACTTGCACGTCAGGCCTCATTATCTTCATCATCATCACTGGCACCTTCGATATAAAATAACTTATTTATAGAATAATGATGTCATTTACTCCATTTGTTATCACATGCAAAGCACAAACCTTTTGTACCTTATCCACAATTTTCTTAGGGGTCAATCTAATAAGTTGAGGAAGGGATGGTGTTGGGAAAGTGCATTCATAGACATTAGTGAAAGGTCTTTTTTTGATTATATATTCTTCCTATCCATGTGTGCCCTTAGGATGGATTTGAATATTGGATTGGAACTAAACATGTGAACCTCCAATTGGATTTTATCTTTTAGGCCACCCAAAAATAGATCAATTAGATTTTTCTGAATGATGTCTTCCACACATAAGGAGAGGTTCTAAAATTGATGAATATAATCCTTTACATTTCCTATTTGGCATCATTTTTCTAGTTGGTTGAAGTAGTTTTATGATAATTATTGTAATAGTGGAATTACAACTCCTCAAAAAATATAGACAAAGAAACAAGGAGACACTTCTTTTTATTTTGAGTGCATAATCATCTATACAAAATGATCTACTCAAGTTTTAGATATAGAAAGGCCATGACACCTTTTATAAACAAGGAGTGTGATGTAAATCAAATAAATTTTTAATTTGAGTGATTCATGTGAGTGGATCATTACCATTAAACTTGTGCAAGTCCACTTTTGGCAACATTATCTTTGGACCTAGATTAGCAGTGTGATTGTTTGAAGGAGGAGAACCAAACTAGTGTGGTGGAGGGTTATTTTGAAAAGACTAAACTATAAATTTGAATAATTTCTCATTTATTTTTTTTACTTTATCCCACAATCCGTTCAAGTCCCCTCTCATCCTCGTGATGTCCCTTTTAACCATACCAAAATCATCTTTCACACCATGCCATGTAACTCTAACTGAATTTGTTGAATCACCTCCAACATACATGAATTAGAAGTTTAAAACTCAATGTCATCCTTGTTAGGAGTTTTAGGAGTTTATTTCTTTTTCCTATGTCTACGAGAGTTAGGACTAGCCATCTACAAACCCTAAGAGGGTTTCAACCTCAAAAATTAAATGTATCAATATATGAGATCATTGTTATAGCCTCACCAAGATGAATCCAATGAATGTTAATGTGAACAAAGGTGAAAATTTTTAGCCCAAAAATTATACCAGTAGAATATATTGTTGTGATCTTGTAGAGATGAATCCAAGGACTATTAATTTACACAAGGTTGAAAATTTTCCATATTTATTTTTACTATTTTTTTAAAAAATCACTTCAAACAATATTCCATTGATGTAAAAATTAAATTCTTCCTAGTTCACAAGCTATGTTTTTTTATCTTTAGCTCGTAAGAGATGCACAACACTAGATTTACAAAAAAACCATTATAAAAACTTGCCCAAATTGAAGTTGTGATACGACTTGTAATGAAATTACTTATATGTTCACACAATCTAATATTATATCAAAAAAATAAGAGTATGATATATGTATCTAAAATAATTATTATTATAAAAGTCAAATGTTTGATAAATATAACTAAACCACTTCGATGGGTAACCTCTAAAACAATGCAATGAGAGCATAATTCACAATATGATGATCAAATACTAACCATTACCTATGATAAATACTCTACTCAGCGATGATTATTCCATAGGCCAATCTTACTAAGAACATAGAGAAATGTGACAAGATAATATAAGAATTATGTAAGTGTAGACACCAAAATTATGTCACACACATGTGTGTAACTCCTTGTGTCAAAACCCCTTTTAACCCATTTTTCAATAATAACAATTAACCTTCCTAACCCATGATTTTACCCCTCACACATTTAATTAATTTAAAATACTTAATTAAGTTAATTAAAAACCCCTGTTGCCACCTTATCTGGCCTCCTCACCCTATGACTAATTCTCACCTAATGAGTCACCTCAAGACTTGGTGCCCTCATCCTAACTACTCAAGACTTATTCCCACTTCCAAACTAAATTCCTAATCAACTACCTCCTTCTTAACCTCTTAATTTTACTATTTTGCAATGGGTGCCACACTTGGAATGAAGAATAATAGAAAATAGGCCAAAAATATCAAGGTTTACCTATTGTAGGGCCATCGAGGTTAGTCAACCCATGGCCGATGTCGGCAATATAAGCTAAACTCTAACCTAAAGTTCAAGTCAATAGAAATCAATAAAATTAATTCTTACTTGCATTTAAGCTCTCAACATTCTATTTTTGACATCTTAGCTTCCTGTCATCTTGTATAAGTCAATCACGATCAAGAACTAAGCTCTTTAAGACCAACATCACCCACTTGTTCTCTCTATTCAGGATTTCAAGTTTAGATTCCCTGATAGGGATCATCAATCTGGCACTTATCATTCAGTGACCACTGTAACTATGTACATCACTTATTTTGTAGGTCTTTTAAATATTTATTTTTCTATCACTTTATATCTATTGTGTATTGATTTACACACTTCTAACCAAACCCTCATGAGGGAGTTACAAAGCTTCCTTACTTGTTCCCCTTAACCTGAATCACCAAACCTCTAAATAAATCTACCCAAACCATACTCTCTCTCTCTCTCTCTCTCTCTCTCTCTCTCTCTCTCTCTCTCTCTCTCTCTCTCTCTCTCTCTCTCTCTCTCTCTCTCTCTCTCTCTCTCTCTCACACACACACACACACACACACACACAAATCTCCCCAACCTTGTAGACCTTATCAAAACCATTTTCCAGACCTAAAAAATCCTTTTGCAATCTCCCAAATAATTATTACCCCTACCAACCTTGGCAGCCTAACTGACATCGATCACCTTCACCACTGACCTTGATAGTATAACTGATATTGGTCACTACCCTATTGACATCAATGACTATGGATTCCCTAACCTTTTCAAAACCTACCCAAACAACTTCTAAAACACAAAAAAAATACACCACCTGCAACTTCTGACTCTCTGCTATATATAGGTTGTTAATAATGATAGTATTATCTCTCTTTCACTCTCTCTTTACCTCTCTTTTAGTTATTCATTATTCTTTTATCTCTCAAAAGTGGATTGTCATCTCTAAGGAAGTTTCACACTTCTTAGAACAAATGTGTAGCTTGGTATCCCACTCATTTATCTGTTAACAAACATCTTGTGGTAGTGCTTTCTTACTTGCAAGTAGTCCTCCCTAGCCAAAGAGGAGTGATCATAACATCTAGATACGTGTGCAAACCAATCTTGGTCATTCTAATCACTTATCCCCATCATTCTTTTCTATTTTCCTTTAGACTTGAAATAGACAAAATTTAGAGAAACATTTTTAGAATGCTTGATGGGACCTTAGAGTTTTTCTTGGGTTCATTTCTTATTTTAAGCATTCATATAGGTGCATTATAGTGAAAATTTCATTTCTTGCACTTCCTCCTCTTTTCTTTTAAAAATGAAAAAATTCAATATTTTATTTTCTGTTTAAAAGCATTAAACTAAAATTTTCTTTCTTTTCTCTTTGCCTCTAAAATCAATTTATCATTCTCTTTTAAAAGTTAAAAAAAAGAATCTCTTCTTTACTTCTTCTTGGATGCACATTAGGATAGTGAATTTCATATTCTATTCCTATTTCATCTTTATTTTCATTAGATTCTAAACATTTTAGATTTGGGTTTAAAACTTACTACATTTCATTATTTGTTTGTTGCATATCAATTCACCTGGTTAACTACAAGAATTTTGAATAAATTGTGGTGCACCTATGTTACACAACCAAATCACATTCACACAAACAAAAATCTAAACTCACCTGAGAAAAGGCCCATCCAGATTTCATCCCCTAGTGGATCACCTTATCCTACTTGGCTATCCTACTTGGATTTCACCACCAAGGGGAGAACCCACTCCATTCTCTGGCAGAGTATAAACTCTAGACAGAAGGTATATTTTGGCTAAGCAGCCTAGCTCATGTCCAAGTCTATGAAGTGCAGAGATCAAGCTCCTATAATAATCCATGTATCTAGTCTAACATAGATTTCTTCTTAAGCACTAAAAGTAACTTGAAACTAGCTCTAGATTACTTTTTAGTACCTTCAATAACCAAATTCTCTTTTCACTATCTAATTAAGGCATAAGCCAACATGAGACTAAAAATTAATTGTTAGGACTTAATAGTTGTTGGATGTATGTTATTTTTCTACTTTTCTATTGCCTTATGTATCTTGGAGTTGATAAGGATGTTTTCCTATTAATTCACAAAATCAATACTATTTCTAATACTCAGTTTGTATAACCTAATATCTCAAGTTTTTTGAGTGTTCTTCCTTCTTACACAAACCTCTTACATCCATTTTTTTACCTAGTTTCAACTTTTGGTTTCTTAAAACATAAAATTTTCCATCTCCTAGGATATCATAATGACTGACATCGATTAACCCTACTGGCATCGATAGATTTTACTTACCAACATTAGTTAATCCACAGACATCGTCAAACTTTTTCTACCGACATTGGTTAAGTGATCAACATTGGTGACTATGTAATTTTATCTGGTCAAAATAGAAAGTTGAAATAACCCACTTACCCACACTTAAACTTGCTTTTTCATTATTATGTTTCTAATATAGGGAGTAAGACTATTTATACTTCTTCTTGCATGGCATTGACACGAGCTCAAGCCAAAAATCTTGTTGATTATGGAAGCCAGCAACCACTTCCACCTTCCCCTCTCACTTTTGATTCTATCATGGAGCATAATTTAGATATAGAGCATACTCCCAGCCCTAATTAAATTCCCACTATGCCTGAGGGAGATCAAGATTTTGCTAAATTTCTTAATCATAATGTGGCAGCCCTTTAGCATTACCTTACTATGAGCCAAACCCATAATTCTTTAAGTGACCCAATCTACAGTATGTCAACCTCTCTAATGGATACAACCTCAGTTTCAGTTGCCTCCACTATTTTCTCCATGGTTACCCAAACCACCACTTTGATGAGTAACCCAACTATAAACAATGTCCAAAGTGTAGCATCTCCAACTACCCAATCCCACCTAAACCTTGGTGTGACTTCCCTACTTTCACAACCACAACTAGTTTAGTCAAGTCACACCCCACTCTAGAATTTATTAGTACCTATTCCATCTACCCTTACACCTATAATTACCTGAGTTATGACTTGCCCTTCATCCAGTCTAACCATGCCAATAATCCAACCTAAAAAATAATAACCAACCAAGGCATAGTCTCCAACCCAATGAGACAAGCCCCTTTTCTTTCTGCACCCTAGCCTATGACTCATTATCCTTATGTTTCTCCAACACAACCTTAGTAAGCTATGTCATACACTCCCTTTGCTTCCTATTAGCTTCCCTATAACTTAGGAGGTATCCCCCAAACTAATCCCCCTCTAGACCTCATTAAGATGCTGATGGACAAGATGTCTAATTTAGAGACATCCATTTCTAGTTCAAAAAATGTGTTATCTTATGATTAGATATGTAATTAACCAATCCATCCTTCTGTGCCTATTTTCCCTTATCCAAGCCAATATGAACTCCCTAAATTTACTCATTTCTAGAGTAAAGAGGACCCACAATATCACTTGTGAGCATTTAGACATGATTGTTATTTAATAAGGCATGATGATGTGTTACTACTTCACACTTTCCCTATGTCTCTTTCAAGTGCTGCCTTGGATTGGTATAGCTCAATACCTCAGCACTCCCTTTTCTCATTTATCTAACTCACACAAATATTCCTAGACAATTTCTCTATTAACATTTCTAAGAAGGTTTCTATAACAGACCTTTATTCTATTAGACAATTTGATGATGAGTCTATTACAGATTTTATCGCTCATTAGAGAAGCTTGATAATTCAACTCTCCTTCTCCTTACCCCAACCTGAGCTTATTGAGCTCTTCTCAAGGGCATGTGCTAATCACATGTCATCCACACTCTAGGTAAAAACTTTTCACACATTTGATGAGACCTTTATAATGGCATGAAAACTTAAGTTTCACTCTATAGATGAAGGCAAAGTTAAGTTGCATAGTAAAAACCCCAATTCCAAATCAAATGACTCCTCGAAAACTTCTCCCTTTAACCAAAAATCTCAAGGCTCCATCAATGTGGTGGTCATTAAGTCAACCTCTTCCACAACCATAAGCCAATCAAATTCCTTGACTTCCCAAAATCCAACCAAGCAATTCCAACAACAATATGAACAAAGACAATACACTCCCATTAGGGAGTCATATGCATCCATCTTGGAGAAACTATTGAAAAAAGGTGTCATAACCTTTCCTCATATCAAACCTCCTATAAATTTTGACCCTTCCCATCCTATCCCAACTTGGTACAAGGAAGATGAGTTTTGTGGTTACCATCAAGTTAAAGGCCACAATTCTAATAACTGTAAGACACTCAAGAACATTATTCAATATATGCTTGATAGAGTTGATCTTGTCTTGGATAATCCTAATGCACCCCCTAATCAAATTATGGATGTGTTCAAACACCATTTTCCTAACCATTCACTAAATCAAAATATTTTTCAGATCACAACTAACTCAAGTGATCATAATATCTATATGGTTAATATGGTCTTTCCTTTACCTCTAGTTCAACCTTCCCCTCAACAAGAGACATCCATTTCATCAAATCCTCCCCCACATTTAGTGGCATCTATTTTTCCTATTCTTCCTCCTCATGTAGAAGAGACTATTTCACCCATTCCACTCCCTCGAGAGGAAGATCCTCCTTTACCACTTCTTTTGCTTCATGAGGAGCCTCTAATGCCAATTCCTTTTGTACTAATATTACCTATCCTCTTACCACTTAAATACCACACCCTATCCATTCCTCAACCACATGTTGAAGGGAATTTCATTCTTGCATTATACCCTCTTGAGGAACCTTCTTCACCTACCTCTCTTCCACCTATAGAGAGTAGTACCCCACTCACTCCACTTTTACACTTCGAAGAGTCAGTATTATCTATTCCCATAATAGATGAGAGACCTATTGTGCCTACTCCAATTATCCCACTTTTACCCCTTTTTTACCTATGTAGGATCATAATTTACCCATGCCTCACCCACATGTTAAGGGAGTCATAATACCTATGTTTTACCCTCTTGAGGAACCTTCTTCACCTACCTCCCCTCCACCCATGTCAGACCATGTCTTTTCTCCCATCTCTGTCGAAGAGGATCCTATTGTGGTTCTTTCTCATCTTTGGCCTGAAGTAGAAGAAACCAATAATTTCCCTCTTTCCCAAACATTGTATCCTTCTAAAGACACAACCGTAAGGCCTAAATCCACTTCATCAAAACCTTTCTCACATTTGGTGAAAAGTCTATAATTTCTTAACTCCATGAAGCTAGATCATGCAACATTTTGGGACCATCTAAAAACTCCTTATCTAACACAATGAATGTCAACCTTTACCACCAATTCTATCACTACCATTTACACTAAGGTCTTTGATAAAGCTATAGATATTTCACCAAAATCACCTAAATTTTATCCATCTATGTTATACCCCTCACCCTCATAGGAATATTCCACATTAAAGTAGATCAGGCCCTTAGGCATACACCTTGTTTAAAATTTAATTCAGCCATAGGTGAAATTAGATTTAACTCCTCAACCACAAGTTAGAGTTTTGTAGCCTAAATTATAGAAAAATGTTAAGCTCCCTAGATCTCATTGATCCCTTCTTCAACCCTCAACTTTACCATCTATTTTTGGACCACACCCCTCTACTTTAGTTAGAATATTGCCTAACTAATAAAAATATAAGGTTAAGCTACCTCCACTCCTACCTTTATCATCTGGTAGGCCTCTCACATATGACACTAATAAAGTGACAGTAAAACATGTAATTCCACCATCACCAAATAAAGAACCATGTAAAATTACCTTTTCAGCATTGAAACACAAAAAAGTGTCCACTCCTGTTAGCATAATAAGTGTGAGCCCACTTACAGGCTCTTAAAGCTTTTTCTTACGTCAGTTATTGCAATATTCTATAATAACTCTTCCTCCCATTAATCCTTATAGTCCTCTTGGAATGAATCCATCTTGGTTTAATATACACAAGTGTGTTTATATCATCATTCACCTAGACACGATACTAAGAGTTGTAAAGCCCTCACATTAGTCATTCAGTAACACTTTGATGTCAACACTCTCTTCGATGATACTGTCATTAACCTTCCTGTTATTCCACCTTTAAAATCCACATTTCCTCCTACTATTCCATATAAATTGAAACCTAAAGATGTCATCATAACCCCTTTACTACCTCCTTCACTGACATTTTAAATCAACATAGTTAATGTGGCCACACGGTTATAAAACCAAAAAGATAAAGGTAAGGAAAAGGTCATTGTTCCTTGGGCTCATCCTTTCACCAAAGACACTCCTCCTCCTCCTAATCCTAAGATTTCCATCTTGGGTGTTCCTATAACATTTTCAAATATTATTCAAAGCTTCTTAGAGTTCATTCAAAAAAAAATCTATTAAGGTGCAAATAATTATTGACCAATTAGTTGTTACCCCTTTACCTGATAATCAACCTTCAAACCTCAAATTCCTTGATGAATCCATTGCAACACTCTCCATCGATGACATCTCTTATCAAATGAGTATGTTCTTTGATAGATCTAAATGTCAACATTATGGGGGTGTGGGGGTCATTCTTATTCCTCTAGATGGTGAGCCTATGCCTTTATCATTTAAACTAGATTTTGAATTCACTAACAATATGGCCAAATATGAGGCTTTGATTCTAGGACTTCAAATAGCTCTCTTCTTGAGTATCAAATCCATAACCATTTTTGGTGATTCTCAACTAGTGGTTAACTAGGTTAATGGTTCCTATCTAGCAAAAACAAAATTTTGTAGTGGTATAAACATTATGTAGATACACTTTTTGGATCATTTGACTCTTATCTCTTGAAAATTATTCCTTAATCTACAAACAAGTTTGCTAACATGATGGCTTCACTTGCTTCACACATACCTTCTTCATCCTCTTCCTCGAGAATCTATGTCATCATGCATTACTTAAAATTACCCTCTTATGTCTCAGCTAACATCCTCTTTGTCATAAATGTAATAGCCAACTTGCATGACTTATGGTACAAGAAACTCATGGATTATCTTTCCTTCTCTATTACCCCTCTTGATCTCTCTAATAATGGGAAATGGGCCTTCATAAAATGTGCCACTCATTACACTATACTAGGGGGACTTCTCTACAAGTGAGGTTTTGATGGTCTTCTCCTTAGATGCTTCACTAGTACTAAAAATCCCTTCACTATTAAGGAAGTCCATGATGGGATTTATGGTGGGAATTTCAATGGTCACATAGTTGCTAAGCATATCCTTTGACTTGCTTATTATTGACCTACGCTCCATCAAGACTATGTTGATTATGTTCAATATTGCATCAAGTGTCAACAACATGATAACCTCCTTCACATTCCTTGTCATGCATTATAAGTCACTAAGACTTTTGGCCCTTCTCCCAATGGGGCTTAGATCTAATCAGAAAGATTAACCCTCATTCATCCCTCCATCATTATTCTGTCATTACTGCCACTGAATACTTCACCAAGTGGGTCAAAACCATTCCTCTCATCTCCACTAAAGCTAACAAAATTATTGATTTCATTGACCATCACATCATCTATCATTTTGGTGTCCCTCATAAAATTATAATAGATAATGGTAAATCTTTCAAAAAGAATACTATTAAAAGTCTTTGTGATACATTTGGAATCAAATTAAGCTTCTCATCACCGTACTAACCACAAGCTAATGGATAGGTAGAAGATTCTATCTAAAAAAACATTGACCAAAATTCTAATGAAGGTAGTCAATTATATAGGCAAAGATTGGCACACATATATTCCTTTTGCTTTATGGGCTTACCACACTAGCTTTCAAACCCCTATGGATGCTACACCTTTTTCCTTGGTATATGGGATGGAGGTTGTTTTGCCTCTTGAAGTTGAGATTCTTTCTCTTCACATTTGTATACAAGACATACTTACTAATGATGACTTTCACCAAGAACATTTGTCTCAACTTAAATTTCTTGATGAGCGTCGTCTCATAGCCCTCAACCACCTCTAAATCTATCAAGAGCGTATCAAATGTGATTATAAAAAAAATCTCAAAGAGAAAGATTTCAATATAGGAGATCTCATATTAAAAGAAAATCAACATGTGACAAACATGGAGAAAAGCAAATGGGGTAAGTTTTCTCCTAATTAGCTTGGAACTTATATCATAACTCACAAGTATGGCTCAGGAACTTATCACTTGTCTTCTCTTGAAGGAAGGCCAGAACCCAAACCTTTAAATGCCTTACACCTATGACCATTCTTTTATTAAACAAGTGTCACTTTACCTCATGTTTAACTTGAGCTCATCCCTTGAGCATCCCTATTACATTAATTTACATTCCTCTTCACCTTTACTCCTATACACTTAGTTAACTTATGCAGTGGTATGGTTTTTCTCTCAAAGTGGAAAACTCTTAAGCCTCTATAGTCTTATCCATGACTAAAAGCAAAAAACAAATGGGATATGTGATAAAGTATAAAGTCTCAGGTCATGCTTCTCAACGTAGACTACTCCCTTGAAGGATATCTATGTAACTTCCATTTTCTAGTATCAATAGACTGTTCCCTTAAAGGATAGCTATTTAAAATTAAAAACAAATGCTTAGACGACTCCCTTGAAGGATGGTTAATCCAAGATTTGTTCTCAAAGGGAAAAAACATTAAAAAGGCTTCTCAAAGCTTTATACAACCTTAACCTTTATAAAATCCCATTGTAGGCTTCCTACATTGATCAACTTACACAAAAAAAAAGCTTTAAGTCATGGACTTAAAATGCCTATATTAGCTCTTGAGTGACCCACAAAAGGGGCATATCATCTCTACTTTGTAGGTTATGCTACCTAAACATTTTCCCTAATTTTACCCTTTTTCCCCTCATACTCATTCAAGGGACTATGAAACTCACTTAATATAAGGTAAACATGATGCTTCTCTAACAAACACAATGGTTCAAAGATATAAGGCATGAAAGAGACTCATTTTTTTGAGCCTATTTATGATCTGATTACAGTCTTTATCAGTGCATGAACATTCTACCTCTTTATTTTCCCATCCACATCACGTGTTGATCTCTCTATTGAGATAAAGAAACAATATCAAACCAACACTATCAAATCCTAATCACTTTATTTTATGCATACACCATCATAAATATGAAAAAATGCTGAAATAAACTAACATAACCAATTTATTTATTTTATGCATACACCATCACAAATATGTGAAAATGCTGAAATAAACTAACATAACCAATTTATTCATTTTAAGCATACACCATCACAAAATATGGAAAAATGCTAAGATGAAACTAATCAACCAATTATGCATATACCATCACATATATGGGAAAGGCTAGTCTAACTCAACTAACATGATCAGCATTAACATCAAATTAACATAGCATAAAATTATCATCTAAATAATCATCATCATAATCACAACACACACACATCTCAAAACACAATAAAAGGGCATATCATGTGTGTGTGTGTGTGTGTGTGTGTGTGTGTGTGTGTGTGTGTGTGTGTGTGTGTGTGTGTGTGTGTATACACACACACACACACACACATATATATACATATATATATATATATATGTACAGTACATATATATACACACACACACACACACACACACACACACACACATATATATATACATATATATACATATATATATATATACATATATATACATATATATACATATACATATATATAGACATATATATATATACACACATACATACATGTGTGTGTGTGTGTGTGTGTGGGTGGGTGGGTGTGTGTGTGTGATCAAAATACATGTCCATAACTACATAATCATAATATCATCTCTCTCTCTCTCTCTCAAAATATACATCTTCAGCTCATAGGTCAGTATACATATAACATATATAATCAAACTGGCAAGCTCTAACACTCAGGGTTCTTGAGGCTCTCCGCATGGTCGTGAGGAAGCAATGTCATCACCACTCTCTGCCTATCTACATCTATGTGAGATAGAATCCATGGCATGTGACATAGACCTCTCCTGCTCTCTAAACTCTAAATATCTCTGAATCTACAAAAACTCTATAATCATCCTCTCATAGTAGGCAATCTCATCTAGGGTAGTCAAATATCTTGCAAGAGATACAGTCTATGGAGGTCCCATAGCACCTGATGATGTCCTAGCCTATATTGGTCCCTGTGGTGGTGGAAGAAGAGCATCCTAACCTACTGCTCTTAGATTATCTCTCTTTGCTATCATTATAGTCACTTGACCTTGTAAAACTATAATGTAGCCATGTAGTGCTACAACCTAGCCCTGTATTGCCCCAATTTGACCCTACAAAGTCACCACTTTCCCCTATAAGGATAATACCTTTGCCTAGATTATATCTCAAGCTTGCACTATTGCATCTTGAGCCTATATCGTTGCATCCCTCTCTCTTACCAACCCCTATAAATCTAGTGGTGGCCTCTTGACCTCTACTATGGGATGTAACCCTACCCACCAAGATGTATAGGCCACTATGCACCCTAGGTCTCCAATACTTGGACCTACTAGCAGCTCCTTAAAATCTAGCCCATTTATCTCTTGGGGCAATGGCAGGGGTGCCTCTCTGTCATCCCTCCTATATTAAAGGAAGGTAGGTATAATATCTTAGACTAGACTAAACTACCTCCTAACCCATGTCATGGGTACCATCTCCAACTCACCAACTCATCTCCCCCTGACCCATAGTGAGCTCTACAAATCAACAAGTTATTTTGCCTATCCTCTAAAAATTATGTATGTCAAATAGGGTCTCTACAAGATATCATCAGGGATCAAGCCCTCAATCATGCACCTATAATAGGCAATATCTCAAACCACACCATCCACTCAGGTTTGTGCCATGCCCTCTCTCTATCATCTAAAACTAACCATAAAGCTAGTTAGGATTGTGGTAGGTAACCCCAATGATCATGTCACCATGATGTACTTATACACCCAATAATGTAGTAGATGGTTGGCACACAAACTATATCACCATTGCAGCCTCAAACCCCACAACTCTCTATATAATTGTGCTAAAAATACCAGACCCTAAGAAAAACTAGTCCACTACTCAACCATTTGTGTAAGCACACCTAGCAATGAAATCAAAAATCTACCACCATTTTCATTTGGTAATGCATACACCATAATCCCAATCATTATTAGGATGCTTAGTTGATGTTACTCCTCATCAGCTATATAGAGTGGCTCATACCCAAAACTCATAAAATGGTAGGTCACCTCACTAACATGTTCTCCATATAATGTGACCATGTGTATATCATGTTCCTCTCTTAATCATGTGAAGATATCCTCACCTTGGAATGGTAGTTGTAAAATCCTATAAACATCCTCTTGAGTCACTATCAACTCTCTGGTCGATAGATGGAAGGTGTTGGTGGTGTGATCCCACCTCTCAATCAATGTAATCATAAGGGAAAAATCCCTAGTGACTCAAAAATATCATCTCACTCCTCCTAATCCCATAGCTACCATGTGTTCCCACTCATCTAGAGTGACATCCCTACTCATACATGTCAAAAGCCTTGATAGATGATCTTATAATATTAGCTCCATCCTCACCTACATCCATACACATGCAACTCAAGTCACATCCCTTTTAATAAACTCTATCACCACATTTTTTCCCTTCTCTATGGGAGAACTACATTGGCTTGAGGCCCTAAATTGGGCTACATATGTAGCACTTAGTTAACATGGGGTCTTTTGATGTTAGCTTGGCCATATACCCACCTAACTAACTACCCTATTCTTTTCTCTCTACCCTAGGCTTCACTACCTCTCTCTACCCTAGGCTTCACTACCTCTTCTCTCTCTCCACCCTAGGCCTACCTACCTATCAAAACTCTAGGCCTCATGACCTATATCCTTGACCCTTGACACTATGCTCTATCTTTTAAGCCCTAGACCTCTGGACCTATCTCAACCTACCTTTTTACCTATTTCCCCTAACACACCTTTTTATCATACCTTAGATCTTTTTCCTAGGCTTTGGGAGAACTACATTGGCCTAAGGCCCTAAATTACACTATGTAGGCAACACTCAATCAACATAGGGTCTTCTAAGTCTAGCTCAGCCATTAGGCTAGTTGACTACTTCCACTAGGATCCAAATTAACCCTTTCTCTTCTTTTTCTAGTTTTTCATAGTCACCAACATCGGCATTACTACCAACATCAGTGCTTTGTAGGCCTAAGTGTCATCTAACATCAATAGAAACTTACCGACCTCAGTACCATGTTGGCCAATGTTGATGGACCTCACTAATGTCAACTATTGGTTTGGCCTAAGGGCCAAACAACCCAAACCCAAGATCACCAAATTTCACCTTAAAACCTACCCAAATAACCCCCCAACTTCTCCTAAAACTAACCTACCCTATTTTTTACACCTCTACTAACATTGTCTACACCCCCACCTCTAAATTAGACTAAAAACTACAAATACCCAAATCAAATTTCAAACCAACTAGTAGAGACTTTTAACTCATCTCTCTATTTCCTCCTGGCTAGCACAATTGGGTCTTATGGTGGTGTAGCTCTTGTTGGTCCACTCTACCATCTCAATCACTCTACAAGATCTATTTTTTCTCTCCAATCACAAAGTTGTAAATAAGTTTGGTTGAATTCCAAACCCCATTTTGTCAAGTTAGGTTGGCCATCAATATCAACATTCTTGACCTACTTTATCAATGTCAATGCCCATACATACCAACATCAGCAATGTTGCCCTAGTTTACTGACATCGTCACTTTCTATTACCAATATCGACAATGTCACCGACATCAAAACCATTCCAATAATATTTTCCCTAACAAAACAACCCCAACTTTTCAGACTTTATTCATACACTAGGGTAACTAGAGATCACATATATCTCCCCAACCATGATAAACACCATTGGAGATAACTTAAATCTTCACCCATGATAACTTTGCTTGGAGATCATGAATATATCCTCACTCATTGACCCATTTTACACCAACCTCACATTATTTATCCTGACCACTTATGTTATTCTACTATAGTTGGCTATTGTGCACACACATGTATAATAGGTGTTTTAAATGGCAACCAAACCTATCTTATCACCTTTAAACCTTTTGTGTTTCCCAAGGGAACTTTCTACCCTGGATACCTAGAAAACATTAACCATTAGAGCTATAACTTTGATTATTTTGACCTCTCAGCTATCACTTACAAGCTATTCTTTGGTTACTTTTATCTGAGACCTCCTTAGCCTTGCCTATTCTTGACTTTGTCAACTATAGCTCATAGTAATATATACATATGGAGTGATACTCAATTCTCTACCACTCACCCAATTACCTTTTTTATCAAACTGGTACCTGATTCCAGTTTTTCCTCCATTGATTCCCATTTTGAAGGGGGGATACCTCATCCAATACTTAGAGCATTTGACTCCTATTTTTTTCTTGCAAACTTGTCAATAAAAATTACAAGACAAAAAGGGGCAAATGTAGACACCAAAATTATGTCACACACACCATGATTTTACCCCTAATACATTTAATTAGTTTAAAATACTTAATTAAGTTAATTAAAAACCCCTATTGCCACTATACTTGTCCACCTCACCCTATGACTAATTCTCACCTGAT
Organism: Torreya grandis; assembly: GCA_037957365.1. Classification (NCBI taxonomy): domain Eukaryota; kingdom Viridiplantae; phylum Streptophyta; class Pinopsida; order Cupressales; family Taxaceae; genus Torreya; species Torreya grandis. Next base: position 1,583,999 of record JARHVA010000285.1, on the reverse strand, counting down.
GAGTCACCTCAAGACCTGGTCCCCTCATCCTAACTACCCAATACTTATTACCACTTCCAAACTAAATTTCTAATCAAATACCTCCTTTTTAACCTCTTATTTTTACCATTTTCCAATGGGTGCCACACTTGGCATGAAAAATAATAGAAAATAGGCCAAAAATAGCAAGTTTTATCTATTGTAGGGCCACCAACATCGATCAACCCATGGTCGATGTTGGTGGGATCATCGATGTCGATGATATAAGCCAAACTCCAACCTAAAGTTTAGGTTAGAAAAAATCATGAAAAATCATTCTTACTTGCATTCAAGCTCTCAACATTCTATTTTAACATCTTGGCCTATTTCCATCTTGCATAAGTCAATCACGATCAGGTACTAAGCTCTTGAGGACCAAAAACACTTGCTTGTTCTCTCTATTCAGGCATTCAGGTTAGGACTACCTAATAAGGATCATCAATCTAGAACTTATCATTTAGTGATAACTATAGCTAAGTACATCACTTATTCTATAAGTCTTTTAAACATTTAGTCTACTATCAGTTTATATCTATTGTGCATTACTTTACACACTTCTAACCAAACCCCCATGAGGGAGTTACAAAGCTTCCTCACTTGTTTCCCCTTAACTTGACTCACCAAACCTCTAACCAGATCTACCCAAACCATAATCTCTCTCTCATAACTCTCCCCAACCTCCCAAACCTGATCAAAACCATTTTTTAGACCCCAAAAAGCCTTTTATAAGTTCTCAAACAATTATTATCCCTATCAAACTTGATATCTTAACCGACATCAATCACCTTCACCATTGACCTCAAAAATATAATCAATATCAATCACTACCCCACTAATGTCAGTGACTATGGATTCACTAAAATTTTCAAAACCTACCCAAACAACTTCTAAAACATAAACAAAATACACCACCTACACCCTGTCACTCTCTGCTTCATGCAAGTTTTTAATAATGATAGTATTATCTATCTTTCACTCTTTCTTTACCTCTCTTTTATCTATTCATTATTCTCTTATCTCTCAAAATTGGATTATCGTCTCTAAGTAAGTTTCACACTTCCTAGAACAAGCGTGTAGCTTGGCAACCCACTCATTTATCTACTAATAAACATCTTGCGATAGTGCTTTCTTATTTGCAATTAGTCCTCCCCAGCCAAAGAGGAGTGCTTATAATGTCTAAATACGGTGCACAAACCAATCTAGGTTTATTCTAATAACTTATCCCCATCATTCTTTTCTATTTTACTTTAGACTTGAAATAGACAAAATTTAGAGAAATAGTAAGCCACAAGTTAGCCACACATATCCTTGGACATGTCATAGGTTAAGGGTGTATCAAACTCTATCTTTTATTTTCACAACACAATAGATAATATGACTTACACAACATCCTTTCCCAAGCACATCAATCCACAAAAAACATCTTTTTCCAAGCATAAAAACTTAGCAAGCAGGGAAAAGGGGAAAATTTACTTGCCATCTATGTGATGTCATTAGTTATCCATGGTCCTCATCAACCTTGAGCCAAATAGGTTTCATAAAATACCCAAACTCTAAGCATGGTTTCTCATATATGGTATAATATATATCAACTATTTAATGCTTAATATTGGCTATACATCCATTTGTGCATAGTCAACACAAATTTGAGGAAAGTTAAGTGAGAAGAAAATAGAGGGAAAATACATTTTTCACATCACTTTTGGCAACTAAAAATTGGTAGGAATTCAACTTATATAATATCATTCAAATAATTAACCTTAACTAATGTTTCCATTTCACTAAATCCCTTCCCCCTTATTGACCCTAAGTTCAATATTTATTTTAGGATCACTTTCAAAATGGTTTATTCAATCAAAACTAATAAGTAATATAGCACCTACTTGATTTTATCAAAATCCACCTTCTTTAACTTGGTCCCTTTGTTGCTATAATCCTCTACCTTTTCTACAACTTTTCCTCCTATTGTTGATGGAAGTGACTTGTAGTAGAAAGACTATTTACAAAATTGGTAGGAGGTTATTGTAATTCGCATCCAACCATGGAGGGACATGTGTCCAATCATGGTTATATAGGTCCATTCCTCTAAGAAACTTAGAAGGCCTCAACCTTGGTCTGAGGGTTTCTTATAATGTCATAAAAAGGCACATATCCAAAGGCACCTAAATTTTAGCTAATGAAAAAGCAATAGAAAAATTTTAAAGTTAGAAATTTTTGGCTTTCAATGAAAATTTGAATTCCACATTCATTCAAATGGATCCAAGCTCATACATAGTAAAAAATGGATGTTTAAATTAAAAAATCCTATCATCAAGTTTTAATAGTCTCTAAGTACAATTTTTTAAGATATATTATTGTCAAGGTTTAATATTAACCCTATGCACATAAAATATAGTTGAAAATGCTAAGGTTCTGGTCCACATAACCTAGGTCATGTCTAGGTTTGGATTGGTTAATGGGTTTTTGGTTCACTTCTTATCCCCCCTTTTGTCTTCACACCTGTCACTAGCACACTCAATTTATTCATCAAACCATTCACATAAGATAAATTAATGTATAAATAACACAAAGTTACCCATCTAAAGATATAGCCAAATACTTTCACAAAATTTACCATGGCATGCATCACCATGTCTCTCCTTGGTTGTGTCTATACCCTTGATCATAATTTGTGATACATTACATGGTTGTTCTCACCCTTATGTACATCACAATTCAATATTTTCATGAGTGATTAGAAATAACAAATGTCCAAAAATATATTACCACATAATTGCATTCATGGTTATATAACTAATATCCAAAGACATGTATGATAATAACAAAATAATAATGACGTAACATTGTAAAATAATTGAGCATGATATATCAAATATTTAAGCCTGCCTATATCTAGTCCATAGAGATCTAGTATAACAATCATACCCATTATCCTCCAAAAATATCAAGTCAATCATTGTATGAGGAGTTATAAATATAATATCCTCAAAATTTACTACCACATAGTTCCATTCATGGTGAGATAACTAATATCCAAGAACATGTATATATAAACATGATAATGACAAAATAATAATGATCTAACTCCATAAAATAGCTTAGCATGCTATAAAAATTATCTAAATATGTCCATATCTAATTTATATGGAAAAACTAACATAAAGGATATCAACCATGTCCATAATCCTCCAAAACTATTATGTCAACCATTGCACGAGGGGTTAGAAATATCATGTCCTAAAAATATATAGTGAAATTTTACCTAGTGAGTCACAAGAAGTAACCAGTGATATATCCTTCATTGTTGTATAATCAAAACACCCATCTATGCTTACTTTGGACTCTAATTGTTATCTACAAGTAAAATAGTAAATACAACGTATAGCAAGATACCTATCTACTAGAGCTCATGCCCATTGTACTTGGGATGCCATTTTTAACCATTAAGTAAAATAATAAATATAACTCATATTAGGATACCTATTTGATATAGCTAATGTATGCTCTACCTATGATTCCATTCATTATCAACAAGTAAAATAGGAAATACAACTCGTAGTAGGTTACACACCTTTTAGAGATAACATTTGTTCTACCTAGGATTCCATTTATTATGAATAAGTAAAAGAGGAAATACAACTCTTATTATAATACTTGTCTATTAGAGCTAACATTTATTCTACTCAGGACTCTTGGATGGTCTTTAGCAAGAATAATCAAGAAATACAAGTCATAGCAACATACCCATCTACTAGAGATAACATCTTCTCTTCTTCTAAACATAATACCATATTCTTAGATGACAATTCCAATATGTTAATGGATCTTAAATAATGTAGGAGGAGATTCAATTATGGATCCATTACTATCTACTCCCCTCTAGCTTCTAGAATAATCAACGAGCATCATGGCACTTAGTTACTCTTAGGCATCATAGTAGTACACCTCTTGTTAGCATCCATCATGTCATTAGAGTAGTGACCAATAACACATGTGGATGTGATAGTGTAACTTGCCTTGAAAAATTATATGAATCATTTAGAGTCAACTCAAACAATCACATGGTTAGTCTATATAAAGTTATACATTGTATATAACATAACTCAATCATGTTATATATTCAAAGAATCATGAACAATAACCATGTATGTTAATTATAATAAATCTAACTATATCATGATTAATCATTGATATTTTTCAATCCTTATTAGTTTCATTTATATCTCAAATCATATCACATTGATGAGAGAGAACAAGTTAGAGGAAGAGAGGAATAATACGATTTGTAATTCAATCAAAATAATGCTATATATAATTCATAATTGTAATTTAAATTCTAGTAAGCTATCTATAAAAAATTAACTAAAGTGAATTTAATCAGTTTGTGCACATATCATAGATAATGAGGTTATTTTATAGATATATAATGATCATATAATAATAAAGGTGAGAATCATGTCATATAATAGTAAGATAATTAATGAGAATAATGATATATGTCCATGAAATAAGCAACAATCTCTAAAATATATGCTGAAGGTCTCAGGATATGGAAATGTATATCAAACACCCATCCCAATCCACTAGAAATGTAATCTAAAATGAAACGTGTCTAAATATCAATATAATTATAACATGATTGAAAAGTCTAATTAACACATGTCTATGGGGAGATAAAATACAATGTGTAATAGAGACACTACTAATGTGCACAACATAGATATAAATAGCATTAGTATAAGTATGGAAACATATCTGAATGTTGAAATTTTGCCTATAACAAGGTTACTCAATGGATAATATCAACATGTGAAAAGATCATGACCAACCTAAGGCTACCTCCACATTACTATATGGTCACAAAATTTTAGTTAGATAATAATATCAATGTGTGTCTCAAGATAGGTCATCTAAATCCATGGGTGATCAAATTGTCAAAACATTATGAATTCAAACATTATAAATATGTCTTAATCCATTGATGAAATAGTTAATATCCATATGAGGCACCCACGAATATAAAGATAGGTGTGAAATCTAAAAATGGCCCAAGTAATCATCAGTATGAGGAAATTCCAAAAATGGGGTATGACTTAGGAACCCTAAAATATTCAAGCCTCCACACATGTTTTTGTTTCATCCTAATTTGGTCTAGAAAACCCTAATAGGGTAGAAACTAGTATGTGAATTTAAATTATGAAATATGGAATTTAATTATGAATTAAAATGTAAAATATTGAAACATATTACAATGATTTAATAAGTGGCATTGTTAAATATAGTAATCACAACAAAGGGATGAGTACTTCACTTTTCTGACTAATTATCCTACTATGACTATGATTTAACAGTGAAAAAAACACTGAAGTGGACCGATGATTTGTCTAGATCTATAAATATGTTTCTGTCTACACATGGTTGGTTTTGTCAGCTTTGGATCAATATTAATTATTGATCCTGACCTATAGTGGTCAGTAGTGATAATTTTTGGAAGAAGGTTTTATGACCATATAGTCACCTTTGCCTATATCTGAAATATTTATATGTGTGATGTCAAACCTTGATGATGTAGACAACTCCAAATATTAGCCTCCTTGACCTTGAAATACTAGGTGTGTTTGTGAGGGATATAAACCTACAAAACATGAAAATTGTAATGTATTGAGTTGACCACAATAACCCATGTTTATTAATAACCGTTTACTATGTAAATGATACTCCAAATATGGAAATATATTCACACGTAGTTATCCCACCTAGTTTGATTGTGCAATCATGTTCCTTCATTATATCAATTCAACTAATGGTTTGGGTTTGATACTTAACAATGATATTTTTGGCTTTGATTTGGTATGCTTCAAACTTGTCTGTGGGATGCTTATAGTTATTTATTTACATTTTAGAAAGAATAGTGCAAAAAATGTACAACAGTGTATAGATGTGTATCAAATAATTACCAAGTCCACTATAAAGTGAGGCCTTGATCTATAAATATGATTCAAATTGGGTAATTTCTCATGCCATTAACATGTCAGGTAGATGGGGTAAACTAAACTAAAGTTTTATTTTTATAAATTATTTATTTCTAATAGAGGGTCAATACTAGGAAGCTCAGGTCAGTATCAACAGGCGATACTAACACAGTCTAACAAACTAGTGACCCATACATATGAAATAAATTGAGAATTTAAGCATGTCTATGTAGCATAGTATGTAGGTTTGAAATAAATATTGAGTTTTCTATAGGTATGTAACAATAAAATAGAAGGTTCAAACTCATAAGGTAACATGTAGGTGTGAGAAAATGACATGTTAGGACCATATTTGAGCACACAAATTATGCATGGCAAATGTATGTCAATTTTCAATAATTTAATGCCATATTTTAGTATCTAAAAATTCCCCCATGCTTTTAATATAATAATTAATTTTCTATACTAAAATTAAAAGGTATACCTGAGTGTGCACAACACACTTTATCTTTGGTAGGAAGCTCCAATTATGCAGGTCACTTAAAATCAAAACTTGAAACAAAATTATGGTTGTTAATTCCTATAAATTGAAATTTTAATTTTGAAAATTAAAGCTCAAGGAAGGAGTGCATCTATATGTTGGTCAAAACCTTATTTACCTTGCAACTTTTTGGAGATTATGCTTCATTATTTAAGCATTGGAGAAAGGTGATTTCCATTGAGGCACTTGTAGATTGGTTCCTCTTATTAAACCATGGAAAATTTTGAGGGTGATCAAACCCCAATTTTTTATAACTATGAAATCCCTTGGGTTTGTAAAATAACATGCCCCAAACCTCATAAATGTGGGGAGAATTACACAATGTATTAACCCAAATAACTATTCAATTTAGATAAAAGATGGGAACCATGTGATGGGTTCTCTAGAAGTTATGCCATGCCCATTGAGCCTTATTGAATATCAACATACATTACCCATAAAAACATGAATCAACCACCATAAATGGATTTATAAATTCAAGGTTGTTCACTACTTGGTACAAATTGTAAAGTGATTTGAAAATAAGTAAGTATAACAGTACTCATTCAAAAATGTGTAAATTTGCATGAATCAATATTATACCCCTTTATAACGATGCCAACTATAAATTTTCATAGTATGTATGTGTGAGAACTAGTATCATACCCCCTAAATCTACATTAATTGATATAGAATGATATGCATCTATATGTTGATCCTAATAACTTATATCTTAAATATATGTATATGTTGAAAACCTATAATTCATGTTCCTATTAACCTTTTACATATTCCCATGCATATATACCCAAGTATGTATTAATTTTTACTCAAATCTCTATAAATTAAGTGTATATGCATGGAATATGCCCTTATAATTTATATTAATGTGTCAATACTTGTCATGTAACTAAACCATGTGATATATGAACTATTTAGAATCTTTGAAGCCTATAATGTTATTCCAAAATCTAATTTTTTTCGTAGAGGCTTATGTCTCTGTGACAAGCTCATTGTAATGCCTCCCTTTTTTAGATGAGGGATGTGTCTAATAAGTTACTCATCTCAGATAAAATTTAATTTTATCATGTCATGTATAAATATATCATCATGTATAATAATGTGAATATGTGGAGAGTATGTCATCATAGTAATGTATATGTCAATAAAGGCATGTATGTAACATATGTGATGTAGGGCATATAAGTGACATCTCTAGATAGATGTATCCATGAAGCACATAGTAATAACCATCACTAAAAATATAACTAAATAATTTTACATAATAAAAGTGCATAATATGGATCATAACACCACTCAATCTTAGTAAGTTCAACAAGCTCAAGAGTTAGTGTCACACATAATTCCAAGGTCACATACAAGATACATGAAGATATTGTAACAAACAAGGCCAATGCCACACACAAAGGAAATAAATATGTCATAAATAATGGACATAAATATGTTGCATCAAATAAGTCCAAGGGCCACATGCAAGGGACATATAGATATCAAAAATAATCACCAAGATGACACACACCATAGACAAGCACAAACTATCCTATCATGGAAAAGAGCAACAACATCAATGAATCATAGAACAAGTAAAGACTAGTCTACACTATCCATATGTATCAATATAACATCATAGTATAATAGATTATTTATTTATTATTGTGTAATATATGATTAATTTCAAGACATGTAGATAATCTAGATATCTCAACATGGTAGAGAGGCCATAGAAATATATAACCTATGATAGTGAAACTTGTGTAATAAAATGTCCATAGTATTGACATGGCCATTAGGTATAGAAAAATTCAACATACATGTGTCCATGTGTAACTTGTGTTTCATGCATTTCACTCATATACTATGAAATGCATGTGTGTATGAAAATAATATGGCATATACCAAACATGTTATAAATAACATATGTAAATAGTGTAATCTATTAATCATTTTATGCTTATTTTTTAATTTATTTTTGAATGTTTTTATATTTTTTAATTATTTGATTTTTTTTATTTTTTAAATATTTGTTCTTTTAAAAGTGACAACCACTTATCCGATTGATGGGATGACCATGGGGCGTGTTTATATCACCTAGTGTAAGGGTCACTTGTCATCAACAAAAGGTAAGAGGTGTAAGCATATAAAAAACGGATAAGAATCATATGTTGTACAATAATTTTCATGATCACTACTCATATAATCCCATGTATGATAGGTCACTTTATAAATCCTATGACTCTATATCATTCATTATTTAGTTTGAGAATGTCTCACTAGATGTGTTGATTGTGGAAGACATTAAAATATCATAGTACTAATTGAGTATGTTTTATAGGATATGATGGCCATCATGAGCCCTGAATAACTCTTTGATATGATGACCATTGAATAGTTCACTATCTATAGACTTAACTACTCTCTTTTTAGTTGGGTGTATATAAATATCTTGCATATGTGTAACTACTAGCTCTATATATTGATTTTGTATGGGTGTATTAACTAACTATGGTGGTGGTGGGTATGGAGGAGGAGATGCCATTAGGTGTAAAGGGTACTCATATCATACACCTATAACTACATTAATACCTTGTATCAGTGTATGTAACTGATACATTTATGCATTGTAGATGGTATTACACAGAACTTTTGCATCCAAGGGTGTCCTAACAACATACCAAAGATCATTTTACTATATATACCTAATAATGGAGTGGTTATTATGGTAGAGGCCACTTGAAGTGGTAGAAATATGTGTCCAAGGGTGTTATATTTATGTCTATATAATCCCTTAACATTTCTTGATGTATCATGTACATCATGTTGTGTGTATCAAAGGAAGTCAAGAATTATCATTGTGCATACGTTTACAATTGGCCCATTATTGATCATGACACTATGTAAGGGTTTCTCATTGATATAGACTCATATGAATAGTGCATGAAAATATCAATAATCATCAAAAATATCATTGTCATCAAATGTGATCATAGGATGTTGTGGTGAGTTTCTAATAAATGTACCAATAATCATATATATTGGGTAATCATATGCCACATGTAGAGGATGAGTATTGGATTCATAGTGTACTTTTGAAGTATCCTTAGTCTCTATCATCTCATTTTAGTAAATGGATCACTTAGTATCTTCAACTTATGATTTTTATTTTTATTTGGTCTACATTCCTCTGTAGGTGTGCTCAACTCAACAATTTTTTCATTAATAGTATCTTGTATCTTATGTCTTAATTTGAAACATTTGTTCATAAAATGTCCCACAATTTTGTGATAGTCATAGTATGTAGTGATATCATAGTTATTTGGTGTAGACATATTTCAATCAAAATATTTTGGAGGAGTAATAATGATAATATTTCACTCAAATAGATTCTATAATAGTATATGAGGAGGTGGTGATAATATATAAAATTGACTCTTTAGTGGAGTTGGCAATTTAAGTTGATTTATAGGTTGTGATAATGCATTAACTAAAATATTTGCCTTATTAGTTTTGTAAATTAATTTAACCTTTTATCTTGGTTTTCTTTGAAACTTCATTATTGAATTAGTTGTAATTGTAGGTGTATACTTGAGTTTTTTCAAAGATACGAGTTTAAATTTTTTATCTCTTACTAGGTGGCATATCTCATCAAAGGATTTGAACATCTTGAAGATGATTGGCTTATGTAGTGCTGCAAGCAATATTTGCTTGAATGTGTCCTATAGATTATTATCTACCATAACATTAGTCATCTTAGCTAGCATATTATTTTACCAAAGTATATAATCACTTATTAGCTCATTGGACCCTTGTTTGAGTTTAGAAATTTTCACATAATATAGTTTCTTGTCAATGTTTAAAATAAAATGTATTATAAATTTGTCTACTAAAGGTTTGAATGCTCAAAATAATTGTAGTGTAAGGTCATAGAACCATCATAAATCATATTCTTTGATACTTCTCTTAAATATCTTAGTTAATAATTTGTCATTGTATGTATAATCCAAGCATGCTACATGGATTATTGAAGGTATTGTTTTGGATAATTTTTACCTTTGTATAGTGGAAAGTTAGGAGATTAAAAACCTACAGGTGAATGATAAGTTACTATATTAGAGGATAATTAATTATGAAGCAAGGAATGGTAATTCACTAAATGAATATATCTAGATGCACCTTACTCTAATACCAACACCTTAGCATGTAGATTTGTAACAGTCTATGCCAACACCAAAATTTTAATTCTAAAATTTAATTCTTATTAGTTAAATGTTGTAAATAATAGTATCATCTACTATTTATATATAAACACCTTCTAAGGAATAATTATGTGCACCATGGAATGTCATAAAGTAAAAATTAAATATTCCATGGTAACGGTCAAAGTACTTGTCCATGATAAATACTAAATATTTATAGTTAATGGTCATAATAATGTCAAAATATTATTGTGATGGTAAATAGGTCATTAGAGTCAATGTGGTCCCAAATAAATACTATTATAGTTTTAATGATTCCAAAAGAGTGACATCATAAATATTTGATATATTATTATGATGTCTATAAAAAACTAGATGAAATCTAGGATATATTTAATCTATTATTATGAGAAGTCTAGAAAATATTTGGTCTATTATTAGGAAAATTCTAGGAAATATTAGGTGAAATATATTATTAGGTGATTAGGTGGGGATACTATTTCGTATTTTTTTCCATTTTTTTATCTTATATGTGTTTGATGTGGAAGGCCTTGAGATTATATAAAAGGATACATACTACCCCCTCACATATAGATGAATATACACTGAGCTATAGATAGAATAAAGCAATAAGGAAGACAACAAGAAGGAGAATTATAGATTTAGAGTGTGAAGGAAGATACTGAGTTGTATGAACTTAAGTCTCTCCTAGAAAGGTTATTAAAAATTATGATGAGTGTAGTACATGTGAAGGTGGTAGTACTTAGTGAAATTTAGATTCACCTTTTGGGTGAGATTATAGATATATAATTCTAATAATATAGTTATTACTTTCATTCTAATATTGTGTTAATTATTTGTACTATTTTTCCTATTAACCTTGGGTTTTTTTGTTGATTTGTCTCTAGATTCACACTACCACAACTAGGCTATGCATTGCTAAAATAATCATATCACAAGAAGTTCCCAATCAAAGATTTCTTGAGTGTTAAATTGAGTTGACATTTTGGTTTTGTTGTTGGTACCATTCCATGGTTGTGATGGCCTTTGAATTATGTTGAGGATAAATATATAATTATTTATAGAGTAACCTTATTCCTACCTTGAATGAGAATTCCATATATTTAGTCTAGTCTTACTATGGTAATTTCATTTTAACCATTCAGATTGTTAACCATGATAATTTAAGTTTTCACCATGGTCATTGTAATTTATGTTATAAAAACTGTTTACCATAATGAATTAAGTTTTTACCACACTCATTTCCATTTTTATTTTGAATAGTTTTTACAATGATAAATTTAGTTTTTACCACACTCATTTTAGTTTTTACTATGAAGAATGTTTACCATAGTAAATTGAGTTTTTGTCATGGTCATTCTATTTTTAATTGTGGTCATTTTAGTATTCACCATTATGGTAAAAATAAAAGTAAAAATAATGGGAAAAAAAGTCATATCTTCTTGTATTATGGGTTTAGTAAATTGTTATGATTAGTTTACCACATAAGCTACAATGTTAAGCACTTGGGTTGAGTTTTATTGGACCGAATTGCAAGTTGGAGAAACTTTTTATTTTATCAAGGATTAACTATCTTTAACAATGGAGGATGGGTAAAATTGTTATTTTTTAATCCTAATCTAATTAAAAGGGGTTTTACTTCATTCGAATATTTAGAATATCTTGTATTTGTAATGGGACTATAAGAAGGGAATAATGGGAAAAGTATCTTCCCACATTTTTAGATGGTTTAGGACTTACAAGGTTTGAGACTTTAAATGACAATGTTAAAAATTTATGGGATTTAATTCATGATAGTTTTATTGAATAATTTGGTGCACAACATAAATATTTATATCTCATGATAGACATCAAAAAATTGGCCTAAGGAGAAAAAGAGAATATTTGAGATTACCATGCATAAATTTTGGAGATGAGAAGGAAGCTATAAACTTAAATTTAAAAATAAGGATTGGCAAAAGGCCTAATGATTGATGTGTACAACATGTTGTGCAAGCACTTCATCCAAGGCATGAAGCTAGAAATTGGAATATAGTGATGTAAAATCAACCATCAAACATTGAGAAATGAAAGGACATTGCTAGAATACAAGAATAAATAATGGAGGAGGAAACATAGGAATTTACTAATAATGTTGAGGTTTCACCAGCGGCTTTAGTGCAAGCACCAAAACCATTAATAATGACCATTTATCCCAAGTGAATATGATGATTTAAGTCAGAAAATGGGCTATTTATCTATAAACATTCTTCAAGGAGGGATTTGGATTCCCAATTCTTCCAATGAGGGGATAAGGGACCAAGAAGTAATTTGACTAAAGTTGTATGTTATGAGTGTAGAGAGAAAGGACATTATAAGTAGAATTATCTAAGTAGAGCATATACCTATAGGATAAAGGATAATGATAAGGTTAAAGCACCTATTATTTTATTATATTTTTTTGATATAACTCAAAATGAAAAATTAGATGTGTTAATAACAAAAATAACTAATGAAAAAGATACATAATATAGCAAAGAGCATAAAAAATGAAATAGGATACTAGCAAGAAACATAGAAAAATAAATTTTTGGTGTAAAATATTTTATTATCTCATAAGGGAAAATGTTGGAATCATTATGAATAAGAGGGGGGTGAATCAGTCTTCAAAACATTCATTCAATTCCACTTAACATTCATGATCCATTCATACAAACATTTAGATCAATCAAAGCATAAACAACCATACATATGAACATGAAATAGAAGAACACATCACATATGTGGGAAACCCTCAAGGGGAAGAAAAATAACTGATCTATGAAAATTTATTATATTCTTATAATACAAAAACCAAATTTAGTGAAGCACCAACTCCACATGGATCACTAACCCCAACTAGACAAGCACCTACTTGACTAAGCTTTAGCAAGCACCCACTTGCAAGGAGGCACCAACCCCCTATATGAATCAAAACCAAATAAAAAACCTAATTTATTTTTTCACCTTCAAAACACTATGTTTCTCAACTAACAAATGATGACCACCTCTTCATCTCTACACACTCTTATCCCTCTCAAACTGCCTTCTAGGCCTCTTCATTAACTAGTTCTCTTCAAGACTGATTAGGTCATATGACCTTGATATTTATACTCAAACCTCCTATTAGATATTCATGATATTTCATATACTCTCTTATGATGTTATATAATACCTCCTTACACTCAAGGATCTTCTATATTATTCACTCCACAATCCAATCCATTAATTCATCAATTAGGCCTAAAAAGCCTTGTTCTTATACAAGCCTCTTGCTCATACACCTCTTGCTCAGGCACATGCACTTGAACACTTATATTGGACACATAATAAGCCTTAGTACATGTTAAAATTAATAATCAATCATCATATTAGGTTGGTCATAACTCAAATAGACCAAATCCTTCTTTAGATCTCATGGAGACCTAACTTCATTAGGCCTACTTTAGGACACGTTACCATATGACCTCTTAGAACACTCTATACCTCTGTACATGGCACAAAATTTTCATAAAACAATATAATTTACTTATCAAACATATTCAAATCACCATGACACCTTTTATGTCCAACCACCACTTGAAACACTCCATTAACACTATTCACATTAAGACTTTGAACACATAGAAAAGTCTATCTTAAACAACTAAATATAACACATCATTTATCCACAAAAACATGATAATAAATAACTTATATAGACCCTAAATGGCCTCAAAAATATCACCATATTAATTATACACTTCCACTCAAGAGATAAGGACTCAAGAACATCTCTACAACTCACTCAGAACTACTAATTTTCCTCAAAGACCAGTCATGGTGGCTTTGAACTCCAACACATGTGTAGACATATTAAAGACTCTTTATGCATTAAAAATATTCTAAAATAATTATAAAATCCTCAAACATAAAACTCATATGGTCTAATAGTGAAATATTGGTCCTTCAGACTAATCTCATGACCTTATATCTCACTGTCTTTTTTGAACCAGACAGGTCAACTTGTGAGCAACCTTTCACCATATTCATTGACCTTGAAAAATTATTTAAAGAATATACATGAGTTAAAATTCATTAATAACATATATATGTATTTTTTTTCATCATTCTATCATGAAAACACATTCCAATTCATATTCTCACTACTTCCTGGGTTTTTCACTATTTACACCATTAGTCATGTTATCGACCGGCTAACATAGATGACCAGTTCAGCACACTTAAAGACTATAACCTATATATAAACCTTCATTTACATGAAACATTAGTCTCTACCTTATTCTTCCATCTATTTTATTACTATGTTTAATGAAACTTTTAACTTTTATAGTAATTTATTTAGAAACAAGCCTATAACTCAATATTTTCTCTCTCCTCTCTCTAACCAATACCACCTAGAGTTACCTAGGAGAGTCCATTATAATATATAATATATTACCTAATAAATTAAATCAATCCTAATAAATTTTTATAAACATCTTCAACATCAAGTCTTTATTAGGTTTCTAAGAGGATTTAAAACAATTTCCACTCTTAACGATCATTCATAAAGCATAGCCCCTCAATCCAAAAAATAATGTTTAGAATTTTGAGTTATGACTTTTCCCAATCTACCATGAACTAATTAGGTTCCCATTAAAAATTTTTATAAGATAATGAGCATAATAAAATCCTTCTCAGGTTGAGAACCTTTCATTCTGAGCACTCAAGAGACTCCAAATAATGTTTCATGTCTTTTCCTTCACACTATGACCTCAAGATACATGAAAAAACTTTAAAAAAAATACCTCACCTCTAAAAAATGATTAAATGAGCTTTAACACCTTGAATTTTGATCATTACCCTTCATTAGGCCACACTCTCTCTCTCTCTCTTTGCTCTCTAGACTTTGACCTGTAAACCACATTAGGCCTTAAAACTAACCTTTATGCCTCTTTCCATGCACTCTCCACCTCACTCACATACTAAAACAACCTCATAAAACCAATAATGCCTATGTGAACTCATGTCACCAAGCCACCATTCTCATACCTTCTCATAAGGTCTCTTCATGCCATGACTAGGCTTAGGCTACTTAAGCACTTGACCTCAAAGACTTGTACCTTCATAAAACCATAAGGCATTAGTTTCTTTCAAATTATCTATTTTTCCTTAAAATTATCTTTCATGATAACATAATTCAATGAAAACACTCCATCAATGCCCCTTATCACATCAACACACTACCAACTAGGCACACTCTCTCAATGACATCAACCTCATGGAAAATACACCTTTGACATCAATGAAAATACTCATCATCAAATACCCTAATCCATTCTTGAATACCTTTCCCAACATACTAATAATATCTCATATGGCCCATTTCTTTCTTTAGGTGCTTAAAATAAAAGGGAGTTATGAATTGGACTTAATTCTAGATTAAAATGGAGGATAAAGTCCTAGTTTTAGATGTAAAAGTGGATCCATATGCCCCACAAGATGAGGTAGATTACAAAGTTAGTTTTATTCCTAATATTTTAGTTGATGTTAGAGTTATAGTTCATTTTATGATTTAATCTACAATTAACATGTTATGTTTAAAGCTTGATCATCTTTTCACATTAATATTAAAATATTTAAACAAAGGAAAAATAAAACCACAAGGTGTTGTTTCAAATGTATCAATAAATTTTTGTTATGGGTGTTGTATGTGTAGTTTAATTTATGGTAATAAAGGATGGCACTATTTCATACCCAATTTTTTTTAGAAGGCCATGTTTTAGAATAGTCCATGCAAGGAATTATTGGAATGGTGGGTTCATGACACTTGGTCATGGTAATTGAAAGGTGAAAATAAATGTAGTTCATGAGGGTTAGATTAGGAAACCCATGGAGTCGAGCGATGAGAGTGATGGATGGACATATTTTGATTATTATATCAATAGTGATGTGGGAATAAATGATGAGGATGGTGACATGTATGTGTCAGTCATGGACATCCTCCCAACCTCACTTATTAATGAACCCAATAAATTCATTAAAGAAGAGAAGGAAGGGTGACTTCAACAACTACAAATTGAAGATGTTGTGAAGGATAAAGAAAGATAATATTATTTTCAACTCTTTAAAAGTTAAATTCATCTCTTCCCCTTTGACTATAGGTAACTTCACCCAAGGTAATTGGTTAAAATGATCTATTTAATTAATAGATAATGCAAAACCTATCAAATAAATGCCTTATAAAATGAATCCTAATTTTGCTAAATTAGTAAAAGATGAGATAGTCAAGCTCCTTCATGTAGGATTTATCTTCCCATTGGATAACTAAGAATGTGTCTCTCCTATTTTGGTATCAAAGAATAAGAATGGGAAGATGTGCATTTGTGTTGACTAAATAAATATCAACAAGGTGACAAAGAAGGACC
Source organism: Torreya grandis (assembly GCA_037957365.1). Classification (NCBI taxonomy): domain Eukaryota; kingdom Viridiplantae; phylum Streptophyta; class Pinopsida; order Cupressales; family Taxaceae; genus Torreya; species Torreya grandis. The sequence continues at coordinate 1,566,826 of JARHVA010000285.1, read as the reverse complement.
CTCTTTAGTACTTGGAACATATCTTAGATAAGGTGGCTAAGAATGAGTGTTATAGTTTTGGTAATGGTTATAGTGGGTATAAACAAGTTCACATAGATGAGAAGGATTAACTAATTATTAATTTTAACACTCATTAGGGAACACTTGCTTAAAAATTCATGACATTTAACTTATTTAATGCACCTAAAACCTTTTAGTGATTAATAAATAGGTTGTTTGAACCCCACATTATAAACTTCATCAAGGTATTTATTGGTGTTTTTTTGTATTTATGGAAAAAAGTTTGATTATTTTTTACCAGTTGGAGAAGGTTTTTTCAAAGGTTGAATAATTCAAAAGCCTCATTGAATCTCATAAAGTGTGTGTTTGGATGATTTAAAGGTGGCCTTATAAGACATGTTATATCTAGAGATGGTATTGGTACTAATTTATAAAAAGTTTCAAAGATTAAGTAGTTTTCATTTCCTATAAATATAAGTAATCTAAGATTATTTTTAGGACATGTTGGATATTAAAGAAAGGTTAATTAGAAACTTCTCAAAATTTGCATATCCATTAACTCAATTCTTAAAGAAATATGTTCCCTAGAACTAGGGTAAAATGCACTTAAAGTTTTTGAGTAGCTTAAACAAGCCTTGGAAACATCCCCTACTTCAAAAAAATTTGATTGAAACAAAACATTCATTTGTTAAATGTACAAGATGACTAAGAGGGGGGTAAATCAATCAACCAATCTTTCACTTTCATATCACTTATCATTCATTCATTAGCATTCATGAATCAACACAACCAACATCTTCAATTAGATTACCATCAAAGCAAGGAGACCATATACAAATCATGAATAAGAGGAATCACATCATAACATAACATCTAATGTGGAAAACCCTCATAGGGAATAAAACCCACTCTCAAGGTTACAAACATATGGATTACTTGTCTTATAAGGTATTACAAACATGAGACTTTAGTAAAACACCCATTCCACAAGGAGAACCTACCCCTAGGATGGTCAAATCCTTATGACCATAATTTAGTGAAACACCTATTCCATAAGGATCACCTGCCCCTAAGATGGCCAAGTCCTTCTACCAAGATTTAGTGAAATACCTATTTCATAAGGAGTACCTACCCCTAGTTTGGTCAAGTCCTTCTGACCTAGATGTTGAGCACCCTACCAACACCTATGATATGAACATCTCCACCTTTGAACTAATGTCTTCAACACCTAATGATGGACCCCTAATCTTATAACCCTTATAAAACACCCTCTCTATCTCATGCAAGCCTCTCGCATAGGAAAGCCACAAACTCTCTTCCTTCACTTATGCTCAATCTTCAAACCTAAAAGATCACTATTATTGACATCAAAAATATGACCTACAAGTCATACATACAATCATCAGCCTACTCTTCTCTATAATCCATCCAATGGGCACACGCCCTTTCTTCTTTCCTTTACCCCATAACTCTCACACATGACTCTCTTTCACAAGTCTTCAAACCTACATGAGCACTATTTTGACATCAAAAATATGACCTATAGGTCATACACACAGTCATCAACCAGCTCTGATATTTAATCCATACACTAGTCCCTTACTCTCCTTCACATCTCAAACTCTATACACTTCCTCCACTTAGAGCCCCTTCTCTCAAGTCTAGAAATCACCACATTTGATTTCACCTTTTATAGATCCTTCTTGATTATTACCATTGTGGTTGGCCATAACACTTAACTTAATCCTTAATACATCTTATATATCTCAATAACATTCCCATAGGTCATTCATATCATCCATAGGTCACCGTTAAGTAGCTACACCTTTTAATTAGGCCTGAGTATCCCTTATAGGTCTCATGCAAACTTGTTCATCCCTTTATTACTTCAACAAGAAATTAGAAACATAGGACCACTTCCAGATACATATTTCCACTCCACATGACCCCTTATACATCCTCAAATTATTACAGTCATCACAACACTCCTCTGTTAAAGCCAAGTAGATCAATCTTTAACCTTATATACAAAAACACTATGAATGAACACACATTCAACTTATAATCATTTGTTCATATTGAATATAGATTGAACAAACCTCCAAAATACATATAGATCATCCTTAGATATTTTAAAACACTTTCCAATATCTAAGTCCTCTTAAAACATAAAATACCATTAGAAAAACTCAAAATATCCTTCTTAAGTCACTTACAAAACATGGTCAAACACCCAGTCAACTTTAGAGATCAATAAATTTTAATGTAAAAACATTAAGACCTTATAATTAGGTTCACTAGATGCATCTTGAAGTCCTCTACAAATTTTATTTTTATTAAACCTTTGAGTTCATTCTAGATCAAAATTTATGGCTCAAAAACTATAGACTGGTTTTTCCCTTTGCTAAATTCAAATGCCAATGATCACAGTTAAACATCAAACACTTTGTTAATATCTCGTGCCCTCTCATAGCTTGAATGAATTCACATATTCAATCTTCTTAAAAATTATCATAATCTTTAACTATGCTAAACAACTATCACTTTGACCTCATCTTGTGCTCCCTAGCAATTTTGACTAAATATGCACCATTGATCTCCATGGATTAGCCCGATATTTACCTTTGCTCACTATTCAACATTGAGAACTTATCATCATCTCATTTTTTCCCTAAATATTTGGATTATTGTGCTCCATTGATCTCTTTGAAAGTAGCCTAGAATTAAACCTGCTTAAATGTCAAAGACTTTAACCTCTTTGACTCAATACACATCATTGATCTATATCTGTACAAACACCTGCTCACCATTAGATCCTTATCTGGTCTAAGTCTTTAAATTCATGAAAATTCAACTAATTATGAGAACCACTATAATCTACCTTGAATTTCAACTTTCAACCTTAATAACTTTTGTTGTGCTCAATCATATGTCCTAAAATATGGACCATATGATCTCCTCACATAAGGGAATCCATCCATGTATCAATCTATTCCTGAAACCTTAACACATATGAAATATAATGCCATCAAACTTATTACTTGGATATACTTGAACTTAGACATTAAGCTTAGATTATTTTTAAATCATCAATCTGTGATGCGATTAAGCATGCACCATTAGATCTCCCTTATAAATTTGGCTAAATATGGGAAAACATTACAAATTGCTTGGGAAGCCAACTTTACACAGTTATATATTTTGCTCTACATTACCTAAAACTTGGACCATAGAAACTTGGGACTAATGTGATCATACCCATATGACCAACTCTCCCTGACTCATCCATACATGGCAATGGTCATGTCAGAAAAATACCTAATCTGATTTTTTTGTCATAGAATCGACTATGCCAAGATGAACATAATGAATAACCAAATGAATCCCATGAACTTACACAAGTTTTCCAATCATCCTTGACATCTTATAACACCCCTCACACATGATCTCATCATCTATAACATTCATCAACTTACTATCCAAGCATATACTAAAGATCTATGCTTACATACTACGCTACCAAGCCTATGCCAACACACTGTTCACATGTTTGACTTCTCTCCTTGACATGAAATGACATAAACATACTAGATATAATATTATAAGCCTCAAATAATACTTTTATTATCTCGTATTCATCCAAATCTTACCTTGTACAACTCTAAGCTCAAACTCATAATCACCATGACATCACCACTTTATCATTGCCTTTGACATCAATGCTCACATGACATCAATGACAACACTTTCCAACAATCTCCCCCTTTGTCATTGATGGAAACTTCTTATTTTCCTTCTTCCCCTTTTCCATTAATGATAAAGTGGACTAAATAGCCACCAAGCTCCTCTTAACATCATGAATGTAATCAAATATACTTCTAAGTGCTCAGGATACTTACATACTTCATATGAAACAATTGATCCCCCTTTGACATGCACCAATATGAATTTGGACAACTATGATCCTTGGACTTGAAAAACTACTCATAGAGCTTAGAAATCCCCCCCTAACATCATGTTCCATCTCATGTCATCTATTATTTGACATACATCAATTTAAACTTGGAATATTTTGATCCTTAGACCTGTTTACTTGTAGAATTCACAAGCTCCCTTTGCTTATGCATGAAGATTCAACATATTTTCACAATTATGACTTGGTTTGATTAGTTCATTATATCAACCTTCTTTAATTCTCATCTGTAGTAGATATCACCACATCTTCAATATGACCAAAACATCTCACATATGCTTCCCCTCACATCATGCATATATCCTTAAGCCACTCAAGTTACTTGAGTTATCTCCCCATAACTCAAAACCATATGAGAGGGACTCTCCCTAAGATCTTTGAGCTATTTCACCTCTTGATCATCTTTAGATCTCCACACACAATGAAGAACCACCACATAGGATTACTACCCTTCTCTATCAATCCACCTCAAGGACTACCAATATAAATTCATGCCACTCATCAAATAGAAAAAATTCTCTAAACCAACTTGAGAACTCACTTTGAAACACTCATGCCTTTCTATTTTGGCAAAATTGATCAAAAATCACTCTTCTGCACAGTAGGCCTATCTAGACTCCTTGTAGCTCTACCTGTAACTTTCAAAGCCCACAAATTTCATTAAACATACCATCAATATCTAAAACTTCATATATGGATCAATATCATATGCCCCCTTAAGCATACTTATTTGCATCACCTAGTTCATCCTATGAAACATACTTCATTCACAAACCAGAGAGCCAATTAGGCCTCCATCTTGACAAAAACTTGAATAATTTGAAAACTGAAAACCTTAAGATCTTTATGAAGCTTGATTTTACAACTCATTTATCCCATTTAAAATATGAAGAAGCCTCAGACCTCAAATCATAAGGTAAACCACTTTTCTAGCATAGCCCAAAACTCTAGAATCTCTAAATAAACAAGGTCAAAAAACTTTCTTATGGTTAATGCCCACCTCTAAAACTTATTGCACATCTGGAGACAACCATCACACACTTTTAGACCAAGATTTGAGCCTTCACACCTTTGGGAACCTTGAATTCTTATATCATGACTTTGATCTAAAATAAGAAAAATAAAACCTAAGAGCACACAAAACCCTCCAAAAGGCACAAATAGGATCATCAAGACACAAAATCACCTGGAACACATCAAAAATAAGTGTATAGACCTTTTTGAGCACTAAACTCTTCTTGACATTCCATCAATCTCATTATTCCACCTAAAAATGCCCATTTTAATGTTGTATATATAGTAAAAGCACCTTATGACATCACTCTGACCTCATCAAATCACTTATTCCATCTTGACACACCAACTCCAAGTAGAAATACTCATCTCTTGCCTTCTAGGACCTTATAATGAATACCATAGTCAACACTTGCTTCTCTACTAAAAGGAGTCTCTTAAGAAGCATAGACAAAGACCTCTACACCACAATGTTCTTAAAATAAAGTGAAGGTAGGAGTGGCCCACATCTCCTCAATAAACACTAGAATCCTTTTATAGCTGTAATACTTCTTACTCTTGTTTTCCTTATTCTTAATGTAAACTTTGAAAACTTTTTCTTTTTCTTTGTTACTCACTTTATCTTCTATGATAGGATATACAATATTTTGAGCAACTATAGAATCTTGACATACCTTGATCACTAAAGTATCTTCTTTACATTACAGAACATCACCTTCAAACCTTGACAACATAGGAACACACATCAGGTTTCTCATTAGCATCCAAACATAGCTTATACTAGCCTCAACTAGCACCTTGGTTTTCTCCTTGAGCTTGATCTCTTCAATCACAACATGAGTAGACAATGAGACCCCTTGGCACTCTTTAACATCTATAGCATTCTCTACCATAGAAAATAGATTAATTAGACCTATAGAATCATTATGACTCAAACTTACCATATATTATTTCCATGAGTTAACTTACCTCCTTTCTTGATCTTTGACTTTAAAATGATCTGCAACACATTATTCTAAAGCCAATTTCTTATCAACCTTTTGACTAGTGTGATTAAAATTGATAATCTTTGGTATCCATAACCAATAATGACCTTATTCACAAAGGAAGCTTCATATCCTTTGAGTTACCTTGAGGACCTATTGACTCCACTTGGGTAGAAACTTTCAATATGACCACTCTTATGACAATTGAAACAAATAACATCATTCGTACCTTTTAACACATCTAAATTATGATCAATTTTCAGCCAAAAAATCCTTATATCATAGCTCCATGAATGTCCATACTTGACTGACTTCCTTATATATTCCTTATCTCTATAACCATACTTATTACATGTATAACAATGATCATGGAATAAACTAGCATACCTTGAAGCATTTGGTTGTCTAACATACCTTCTTACATTGCTTTCAAAATTTTCATTCTTCTTAGCTTGATCAATCCTTACATGTTCTTTTTCTAGCTTGTCCAACTTGTATATGAGTTTTTCATGCTCTATTCTCAAGGAATCAAGATTAGTCTTCATCTCATCATGCTCACCTTGCTTTGAACTCACCTTGGTATTGGCTTCTTCTAACTGAGTCTTGATATATCTACACTCTTCTTCTCTTGATTTTAGGCTACCATTTGAAACCTATAATTGACCTCTAATATTTTTAATGACCTCCTTATCCTCCATGGCTTATTTATCCATGTCATCCTTCAATATACATGTTTTCCCTTCAAGAGACTTGATCATCCCTTGATACTTCTCATCTCTCTTGGTCTTGCCTAACAAACTTCCCTCAAGAGAACTGACTTGTGCTTCAATACCTTTGATTACATACCTCATATTATGATTCCTCTTTATGCTATCTACTCCTATATCTACATATTCTTCCTCACTATCATAGAACACTTCTTTATCATACATAATGTCTTTTTCTTTTGAACAACTTTCCTCTTTTGAACTCAAACTAGCCTTGGCAACTTCTAGCTAAACCTTGAGATCATTGATAAATTTCTCATCCTCTTTGGCATCTTTTTTTAATGTATATATCTTCTCTTCAAGTTCCTTGATCATATCCTTTCACTTTTGATTCTATTTTTTCAATTGTTTAGCCATCTTGTGCTACTTGGGGTCTCCTTCAATTTGTTTAATCTTCCTCCAAAGGACCTGATCTGATACCAATTTTTGGAGGTAGAAGATGAATGAGAGGGGGGTGAATCAGTCAACCAATATTTCATTTTTAGATCACTTATCATTCATTCATTGACATTCATGAATCAAAAAAACTAGCATGTATAACTAGATTACCATAAAATCAAGGAGCCCACATACAAATCATGAATAATAAAATCACATCATAACACAACATGTAATGTGGGAAACTCTCATGGGGAATAATACCTACTCTTAAGCCTATAAACATGTGGAATTATTATCTTATAAGTTATTACAAACATGAGACTTTAGAGGAACACCCATTCTACAAGGAGCACCTACCCCTATGATGTTCAAGTCCTTCTAGCCAAAAATTAGTGAAACACCTATTTCATAGGGAACACCTACCCATATGATGGTCAAGTCCTTTTAAATATAATTTAGTGAAACACCTATTCCACAAGGAGCACCTTCCCCTAGTTTTGTCAAGTCCTTCTGACCTAGATGTTGAGCACCCTCCCAACACCTATGATATGAATATCTCCACCTTTGAAATAATGTATTCAACACTTGATGATAGACCCATAATTTTATAACCCCTACAAAACACCCTCTCTATCTCATACAAGCCTCTCACATAGGCATGCCATAAACTGTCTTCCTTTGCTTATGCTCAATCTTCAAACCTATAAGAGCATTATTCTCGACATCATAGGTCATACACGTCATCAACCAAATATTCTCTTCAATTCATCCACTAGGCACCCTTATTCTCCTTTGTATCTCAACTCTATACACTTCCTCCACTTAAATCCCCTTCTCTCAAGTCTAGAAATCAATACATTTGATTTCATCTTTTATACATCCTTCTTGATTATTACCATCTTGGTCAGCCATAATACTTGACTTAACCCTTAAGATATCTTACATAGCTCAATACCATTCCCATAGGTTGGCCATAACATCCATGGGTCACCCTTAAGTAGCTACGCCTTTTAATTAGGCCTTAGTAGCCCTTATAGGTCTCATGCAGACTTATTCACCCCTTTAGCACTTCAATGAGAAATTAGAAACATAAGACCACTTCCAAATGCATAGGTCCACTCCACATGACCCTTTCAACATCCTCAAATGATTATAGTCATCACAACACTCCTATGCTGAAGTCAAATAGATTAATCTTTGACTTTATATACAAAAACACCATAAATGAACATATAGTCCAATTATAAGCATTTGTTAATACTAAGTATGGATTGATAAATCCTTAAAAATCCATAAAAATCATCCTTAGAGAGTCTATAACATTCTCAAATAGATAAGTCCTCTTGAGACATAAAAATACCATCAAAATAGCTCAAAATATCCTTCTCGTGTCATTTATAGAACATAGTCAAATACAGTCAAATTTAGAGCTCAATAAATTTGATTTTACAAACATTCAAACCTTATAAATAGGTTTAATAGATGTTCCTTGAAGTCCTCTACAACTTTGGATTTTACTGCAACTTTGAATTCATCCTAGATCAAAATTTATGGCTCAAAAACTACATACTATTTTTCCCTTTGCTAAATTCAAATTCCACGATCAGAGTGAAACATCAAACACTTTGTTAACATCTTTTTACCTCTCATAGATTTAATGAATACACATTTTTTATCTTCCTTGAAAGTAGCATAATATTTAACTATGCTAAACAACTGTCACTTTGACCTCATCTCATGTTCCTTGGCAATTACCAAATACACACCATTGATCTCCATAGATTAGCCCAATCTTTACCTTTGCTTACTGTCAAACACAAGCACTTATCATCATCTCATTTCTTCCTAAAATTTTGAATAAATTCAATCCATTTATCTCTTTTAGAGTATCCAAGACTTTAACCTATTTAAACATCAAACACTTTGACCTCTTTGACTTAAAATATGCATTGTTGATTTGTATATGTATGAACACCCACTCATCGTTAGATCCTTATCTAGTCCTGGTCTTTAACTTCATGAAAATTTGACTATGGGAACCATTTCAAAATACTTTAAAGGCCAACTTTGAACCTTAATAAAATTTTATGTGCTCAATCACATGTCCTAAAATTTGAACCATATGATCTCCTTGCATAGGGGAATTCATCTATGTATCAAGCTTATCCTAAAACCTTCACACATGTGAAATATAACACCATCAAACTAATTAATTGATTTTACTTGAAATTAGACATTAATCTCAAATTAATTTCTCATTGTTGATCTATGATGCGATTAAATGTGCACTATTAGATCTCCCTTGAAATTTTGGCTAAGTACAGGAAAACATTACAAACTACCTAGGAAGCCAACATTACACAGTTATATATTTTGTTCTATTCACCCACATGAGTTGAAACTTAGACCATATCAACAATTTTATCACACCCATATGACCAACTCCCCCTAACTCATCTAGACGTGGTAGTGGTGATGTCATCAAATTGCCTTCTTAGATTTTTTTATCACAAAACCAACTATGCCAAGATGAACATAATGAAGAACTGGATGAATACCATGCACTTTCACAAGCTCTCCAATCATCCTAACCTCTGATAGGACCCCTCACACATGATATCATCATCTATAACATTCATCAACTTCCTATCCAAGCATATAATGAAGATCCATGCTTACATACTAGGTTACCAAGCCTATACCAACACCCTCTTCACATGCTTGAGTTCTCTCCTTGACATGAAACCACATCAAGATGATAGATATAGTATGATAAGCCTAAAAAAAAACTTACTTTATCTCATATGCATCCAAATCCTACCTTGCACAACTTCAAGTTCAAACTCATCATCATCATGACATCACCACTTTATCATTACCTTTGACATAAATGCTCACATGACATTAATCTTTGACATCAATGACAACACTTACCAACATCATTATGTATATGTATGCTTCATATGTAATACTGGGAAGCACACTAAACCAAAGGAATGAGAATGGGAATGATCATCCAATCTAATTTAGGAATAGGTAAATGAGTTATTCTAAGGTAAACTATATTATAATTGAGAAATAGGCTCTAGCTATTATTTTTGTTGTAAAAAAATTAGAATATATTTTTTATAAAAAAAATGTTTATAGCTGTAACAGATTATCAATCTTTGAAATACATTATAAACAAGCTTAATCCATTAGGAAAAATATCAAAATGGATGCTTTTTTTGGAAGATTATGAATTTTACATTGAGGATAGGCTAGGAAATATTCATGTCAATGTAAAATCATTTTTCAGAGCCTATGATTTTATTGGTTCATCTTGTGATGATGATGAATTTCTAGATTTAAATTTACTATCTTTTAATGTAGTTCCAAGTGAGTGAGTGAGTGAGTGAGTGAGTGTGTGTGTGTGTGTGTGTGTGTGTGTGTGTGTGTGTGTGTGTGTGTGTGTGTGTGTGTGTGTGTGTGTGTGTGTGTGTGTGTGTGTGTGTGTGTGTGTGTGTGTGTGTGTGTGTGTGTGTGTGTGTGCGTGTGCGTGTGCGTGTGCGTGTGCGTGTGCGTGTGCGTGTGCGTGTGCGTGTGTGTGTGTTTAATTATTTATATGCATTCAAGTTTCATGATAGTGCTACTACAAAGATAAATGAAAATATCACCCAATCAAGTCACCCGTATTCCATTGCATATGAAATCTTGTATCATGTATTATTGATGTAAAATACAAGAGAGCATATATTTCAAATATATGAAAGGAGTTTATTGAATATTTTCATGGACCTTTATGGCATCTAACAACATGGAGAATCTTTTCCATGGTTTATCACTAGCTAAAAGTTTACAAAGACTATTTCAATTATTTTAAGATGTGATATCAATCAATCACATGGGAATAATAAACCTTTTTAATCACTATTGTGTCTTATTCTACCACTTAGTCTATTTAAAAAGTGTGGAGTAGATATTTTAGGTCCACTTCCACCTACACCATGAATAAATAAGTATATTGTGGCTTTCATTGACTACTTGACTAAGTGGGTTGAGTCCAAACCTCTGAAAAAAATTATATGGATGAAGTGTCAAGATTATTATATGAGAGAATCATTACAATATTTATTTGCCCACTATAAATTGTAACATATCAAGGTATTCACTTCATAAGTTATGTGGTGAAATCATTGGTAAATAGGGTTTGTATTAAAAATAAGAAGTCAACAACCTATAAGCCAAGTATGAATGGATAGGTGGAGTGAAAAAATCATGTATTGTATCATATTATTACCAAATGTGTAGCTTTACAAATATGCACATGGGAAAATTAGGTTTATGTATCATTGTGGGCATATAGGGCCACATCTAAATCAATAATAGGTTATTCTCAATTTCATCTTACTTATGGTATTGATCCAATCCTTCCCATTGAGTTTAATGTTCTAAATTTAAGAGATTTCGTCAATCATAAGATGGATGAAGATGAGTCTATAAGTGATAGGTCAGTACATATTCATAGTCAAGATGAAATGCATGTAATAAACCATTACACCAAAATCCTAGACTATTAGTGAATCCACCCACCAGGATCTTAACACCCCACCATGCTTTCGACAATTCCATCCTCAAGATGGGTGTACACCTTCATGCACACATGGGAACCCCAAATGAACATTGTCATGCTAATGTTACCACTCGATACCCCATACTCAAACATGGGTAGGAACTCTGATACCACATGTAATGAACCATTACACCATAATCCTAAACTATTAGTGAATCTACCCACCATGATACTAACAATGAAAAAATAATGATGGATACCTTTGTCAAGAAACAAATGAAGCAAAAAGAATACTTTGATCATAAGATGAAGTGGTCCCCATTTCAAGTGAATTACTTGGTCATGGCATATGATTATTGACATCATAAGAGAAATCATAGTAAGATCTTTCCAAGATACATGGGACCATACAAGATAATAAAATTACACGATAATGGGACATATAAAATTGAATAATTAGATGACACTCCAATAAATAAATGGATCAACCATGATAAGTTGAATATATTTCAGGTTTTAGCATTAGAATTATCCATAACACTTTAATCCAAGGATAGAGTAGAAGCTAAGGAGGGGGAATATGTCAACACCAAAAAATTTCCTCCAAAATATAATTCTCATGAGTTTAAATCTTGTAAATTATTTAATGTAAAGTGTAATTAGTAGTAGCATCTATTAGAAGTTATCAGCACATGCCAATAATAATTATGTACATCATCAAATGTCATAAAGTAAAAAGTAAATATTTCATGGTAATAGTCAAAGTACTTTAGGAAATATTATGAAAATGATGGTCCATGGTAAAAATTAAATATTTGTCATAAATGGTCATAGTAATGTCAAAACATTATTGTCATGATAGATAAGTCACTAAGGTTAAGGTAGTCCCAAATAAATGTTTTAAGTGTATTTATTTCAAAAGAGTGATGTCATATATCTTTTTGAAATATTTAGTTTAATACTATGAGAAATCTAAGAAAAATTAAGTGAATTCTAGGAAATATTTGGTCTATTATTATGAGAAGTATAGGGAAAAATAGGTAAAGTCTAGGAAATATTTGGTTTATTATTAAGAAAAATATAATACATATTAACTGATGTTTATTATTAGGTGATTAGGTGGGGATTTTATTTTGTAATTTGTGCCATTTCTTGTTTTATATTGATATGAGGTGTAAGTCCTTGAGATATCATAAAAGAATGTATACCTTCCCTCTCACATATGGATGGGCATTCATTGAGCCATAGATAAAAAAAGGCACACACAAGAAGGCAAAAAGGAAGACAACAAGAAGGATATTCCTAAAGTTAGAGTGTGAAGGAAGTTGTTGGGGTTTGTGTGAACTTGAAGTTTCTCCCAAAAAGGTTGTTAGAAATTCTAGTGAATGGAGTCCATGTAAAGGTCATAACACTTGGATAAAGTCATATTCACCTTTTAAGTGAGATTATACACACATAATTCCAATAATATAGTCATTTATTTCATTTTTTTTAAAATTATTTATACCATTTTTTCTATTACCCTTGTATTTTATTTATTTATTTGTCTTTAGAATCAAACCACTACAACTAAGCTATACATTTCTAAAATAATCATAGCACAAAGAGTTCCTAGTGAGATATTTACTGAGTGTCAAATTGATTTGACATTTTTGTTTTATTATCAAGAACATTCCTTGGTGGTGATATCCTTAAAATTATGTTGAGGATAACTATATGGTTATTGTTGTAGTAAACTTGTTCCTAATGTGAATGAGATTGTCCTATTGTTTGTCTAGTCTTATTATGGTAATTTCATTTTGACCATTCAAAGTGTTCACGATAATAATTTTAGTTTTCACCATGGTCATTTTAATTTCTATTTTGAAATTTTTTACTTTAATAAATTAAGTTCTTACCATAATCATTTCATTTTTCATTTTGAATAGGTTTTACCACAATAAATTTAGTTTTTACCATTGTCATTCTAGTTTTCAACAAGAATAGTGTTTACCATAGTAAATTCAGTTTTTGTCATGGTCGTTATAGTTTTTATTGTGGTAACTTTAGTATTCACCATTGTGGTAAAAATAAAAGGGAAAAATTTCATATCCTCTTGTATTATTGCTTCAGTAAATTATTATGGTTATTTTACCACATAAGCTAAACTATTAAGCACTTGGGTTGAGTTTTATTGAATTGAATTGTAAGTTGAAGGAATTATTCTTTTTTTCAAGGAATATTTATCTTTGACAATGGAAGATGAGTAAAATACAAATTTTTTCAGCCCATTATAAAGAAAAAATATCTTTTATTCATTTAATAAATTAAAATATATTATATTTGTAATGGGCTTATAAGAAGGGGGCGATGGGAAAATTTTATTTCCACTTTTTTAGATGGTTCAACACTTAGATGGTTTTTTACATTAAATCACAATGTTATAAAATTATTATATAAGATTCTTGATAGTTTTCTTGAATAATTTGATACACAACATAAATATCTATATCTCATCATGTACATCACAAATTTGGCTCAAGGAGGAAAAGAATAGATTTGATATTACCATGCATGTGTTTTAGAGCTGAGAAGGAAGCTATAAACTCAAATATAAAAATAAATACTAGGATAAGGCCTAATTACTATTGTGGACAACTTGTTGTGCAATCACTTTAAATCATTGTGGACAACGTATTGTTCAAGCACTTCATCCATGGGATGAATCTAGAAATTATACAATGGGTGAAGTATGAATGGCTATAGAATCGTTATCTAGCAAAGGAAAACACTAGAAATGAGAAAAAATCATGGAGGAGAAACTAGATGAATTTGATACCAAGGTTAAGGTTGTACCATTTTATTTAGCATAAGCACCACAACCATTAAAAGTGACCACTCCTATCTCTCTTGTTACATCAAGTGAGTATGATGATTTAATTAAGAAAATGGGTCAACTAGCTATAAACATTCTTCAAGGAAATTATTTGGGTTCACAACACTCTCAAGGATGAGATAGGGGTCCAAGAATAATTTTTTTAAACTTATATGTTATGTGTCGAGAGAAAGAACATTATAAGTAAAATCATCCAAATAGAAACTCTACCTCTGGGATAAAAGATAGATATAAGGGTAAATCACTTGTTAATCTATTTAATTTTACTGATAGAACACAAAATGATCAAGTATATATGTTAATAAAACAAATAACTAAGGAAATATATACTCAAGGTAATAGAGAGCATAAAATTGAAAGAGGATACTAGCAAGAAACATAGAAGAAGAAAGTTGGAGGGCAAGATTTTCTAATCTTGCAAGAGAAAATAGAATATTCCATTCTTGAATACCTTTCCTAGCATAATAATAATATCACACATGGCCAATTTATTTGTTTATATTTATAAAAGAGGAGGGAGTTGTGAATTAGAATCATTTCTAGACATAAAAATGAGGTTGAAGTCTGATTTTTGGAGGTAGAGGTGGATGCATACAATCCACAAGTTGAGGTATTAAGCATTAGTATTTCTATTCCTAATGTTCTAGTTGATGGTGGAGATATATTTAATGTTATTATTGAATCTATAAATAATATGTTGGGTTTGAATCTTGATCATATTTATACATTAAGGTTAAGATATTTAAATAAAATAAAAACATAAACACAAGTGTTATTTTAGATGTAATAATTATTGTTATGGGTGTTATATGTATAGTTGAATTTTAAATGACAAAGGATGGAATTATTGCATGCCCAATTTTTTTTAAAATATCATGGTTGAAAATATTACATGCAAGTAATTATTGGAATGAGGGGCTCATGACACTTGGTCATAATAATGGGAAGGTGAAAATAAATGTTGTTCCTAATGGTCAGATTATGGGACCTATGGAGTCAAGCTATAAGAGTTATTTTTGGACATCCTTTGATTATTATATAACTATTTATGAGTACAATCATGATGATGAGGATGTGTATGTGTCATTCATGGACATCCTTTTGACCTCACCTATTGATACACCCACTCAACTCATTGAAGAAGATATGGAAGGGTGATTTCAATAACTACAAATTAGAGGTGCCATGGAGGATAAATAAAGAAAAGATTATTTTTAAAAAAAATCAAATATTCCTCTCTTCACCTTTTATTTTAAATAAATTCACCAAATCAATTGGGTAGAACACTCTATTAAATTAAATGCCTTAATGACTCATAATTTTGATGAATCAGTAAAAGAAGAAAGTCAAGATCCTTGATGCAATATTTATCTTCCCAGTAGATAACTTAGAATGGGTCTCTCCCATTATATTATAAAATAATAAGATTGGGAAGTTAAACATTCTTTGACTATATAAATCTCAACAAGGTGATGAATAAGGGCCATTACCCTCTTACCTTATCAGACTAGATCTTGGATCAAGTGGATAAGAATGAGTGTTATAGCTTTATTGATGGTTATAGTGGGTACAACTAAGATCACATAGCTAAGAAGGATCAAATAGATAATACATCACCACTCATTGGGATATGTTTATCTACAAATTCATGTCATTTGGATTATTTAACGCACCTGTAACCTTTCAATGATTAATGAATAGGATATTTGAACCCTATATTAGAATCTTCATTAGGGAATTTATTGATTATTTTTGTATTTATGGAAGGTTGATTATTTGTTCTAGTTGGATAAGGATTTTCAAAGGTTTGATACTTGTCAAAATACTCGTTGAATCCCAAAAAGTGTGTGTTTATATGATCTAAAGGTGTCCTTATAGTAAATGTTGTATCTAGAGATGGTATTCATACTAATCGAGAAAAGGTTTCAAATATTAATTAGTTTCCATTTCCTATGAATATAAGTGAGCTAAGATCATTTTTAAGACATGTTGGATATTATAGAAAGTTTATTAGAAACATCTAAAACTTTTCACAACCATTAACTCAATTCCTAAATAAATATGTTCCCTATGAAATAAGGGAGAAGGCTCTTGAAGCTATTGATTATCTTAAACAAGCCTTGTTAACTTCCCCTATTTTATAAATTTGGATTGGAATAAAATATTCATTTTATATATAGATGATTCAAATGTAGTACTAGGAATCATATTAAGCCAAGTGGATGATAATGGAATGATCATCCAATCTACTTAGGGAGTAGGTAAATTAGTAATGTTGAGATAAAATATACTATAACTAAGAAATATGCTCTATCTATTATTTTATTTGTAAAGACACATATGAGATATTTTATAAGGAAAAAAATAGTTGTAACATATCATAAAGATCTAAAATACATTATAAGAAAGCCTATTACATCAGGTAGGATAACAAAATGGATACTTTTGTTACAAGAGTATGAAGTTAACATTGAGGATAGGCTAGGAAAAAACATGTCAACATAGATGCACTTGCCCAAGCCTATAATGGTATGTGTTCATCTTATGATGATGATGAATTTATAGATGTATATTTACTATCTATTAATGTAGTTCCAAGTGAGTATATAAATATATGGAATTATTTTAATGTATTAAAATTTCTTAATAGTTTTAATATAAATCTAAAAAGTAATATAAACCAAGCAATTTTCCCATACTCCATTGCACATAGAGTCTTGTATTGGATAAGATATGATGAAAAATACTATAGATCAGTTAATGGGGATAGAGTAAAGAAGTTGATTAAAAAATTTCATGTTGGTAAAAGTGGAGGTCACTTTTTAGGGAATCCAACAAAACATAAAATCCTATATATAGGGTATCACTTGCCAAAAAAATTTAAAGTTTATTTCATTTATTGTAAGACATGTTATATATGTCAATCACATGGTAATTGTAAAACTCTTTCATTACCATTGTGTCCTATTATGCAACTCAATCCATTTTAAAAGTGGGGAATAAATATTTAGGTTCTTATTCCATATACACCATGAATAAGTATATTTTGGTTTCCACTAACTACTTGACTAAGTAGGTTGAAGCCAGACCTCCTAAAACAACTTTTATGGATAAGTGTTAAGATTCTTATATGAGCACATCATTATAATATTTGGTTTCCCACTATAAATTCTAATAGATAAATGTAGTCACTTCATAAATGAAGTGATGAAATCATTAGTAAATAGTTTTTTTTTATCAAGCATAAGAAGTCAACAACATAAATGCCAAGTACGAAAGGATAGGTGAAGCGAACAAATAATGTATTATGCTAGATTCTTGTGAAAGATGCAACTTTACATAAAAAAAACATGGTATAAGATAGTTCATGCATCTTTATGGGCATATATGGATACATCAAAATCATCAAATGGTTTTTCTCCCTTTCATTTTGTGTATGGTATTGATCTTATCCTTCCCATTAAGTTTGATGTTCTAACTTTAAGAGTTGTCAATTAAAGGATGGATGAAGGTGAGTTTGTAAGTGATAGGTTTTTACATCTTATTATTCTAGAGTAAATGTGAAAAAATAATGATGGATACCATTTACAAGAAAAAATGAAGTAGAAAGAATTTACTTTGATCGTAAAATTGAGTGGTCCATATTTTAGATGAATGATTTGGTCATGGATTCTAATTCTCAACATCAAAAGAGAAATCATAGGAATTTTCTTCATAGATGGATGGGTCCATACAATATGGTAACATGTCATGATAATAGTACATATAAAATTAAATAATTTAATGGTACTCCAATCAACAAGTGGATCAACTATGACAAGCTAAAGATATTTGAGGCACCATCATCAAAATTGCTCGTCACAATCTACTTTTGTACATGTAGTAGAAACTAATGATGGGAAGATATAAATACAAAAAAATTCCATC
Source organism: Torreya grandis (assembly GCA_037957365.1). Classification (NCBI taxonomy): domain Eukaryota; kingdom Viridiplantae; phylum Streptophyta; class Pinopsida; order Cupressales; family Taxaceae; genus Torreya; species Torreya grandis. The sequence continues at coordinate 1,548,351 of JARHVA010000285.1, read as the reverse complement.
CAAAATTTAGTTCTCATTAATTTAAATTTTATAAATAATTTTATTTAAATTGTAATTAGTAGTAGCATCAACTAGAAGTTGTCATCACCTATCAAGGAATAATGGTGCACAACATCGACTGTCATAAAGTACAAAGTAACCATGATAATGTCAAAGTAATTTAGGTAATATTTTGAAAATGATGATCCATGGTAAAAATTAAATATTTACTGAAAATGGTCATAGTAATGTCAAAATATTACTATCATGGTAAATAGGTCACTAGGGTTAAGGTGGTCCCAAATAAATAATATTTTTATTTGAATGATTCTTAAAGAGTGATGTCTTAAATATTTTACAAAAAATTGTTTATTATAATCATAAGTCTAGGAAAAAATAGGTGACATATAATAAATTCTTGGTCTATTATTATGATAACTCTAGGGAAAATTAGGTGAAGTTTTGGAAATATTTGGTCTATTATTATGAGAAATATAAGAATAATTAGGTGATGTCTAGGAAATATTTGGTCTTTTATTAGGAAAATTCTAATGAATGTTAGTTAAATTTTATTACTAAGTGATTAAGTGGGGATTATATTTGGTAGTTTGTTCCTTTTTTTGTATTATATTTGGATGAGGTGCATGGCCTTGAGATTCTATAATAGGATGCATACCCACCCCCTCACTTATAGATGGACATACAATGAGCTATAGATATAAGAAGGCACACATAATAAGGCAATAAGGAAGAAAAAATAAGGATAATCCTATATTTAGAGTGTGAAAGAAGATATTAAGTTATGTGAACTTGAAATTTATCCTAGAAAGGTTGTTGGAAATGTTAATGAGTAGATTCCATGTGAAGGTGGTAACACTCGATGGAAGCTAGATTCACCTTTTGGTGAGATTGTACATAATTAATTCCAATAATATACTTATTTATTCCATTATATTATTTTTTAAATTATTTATACCGATTTTATATTACCCTTGTATTGTGTTTGTTAAGTTTTCTCCAAAGTCACACCACCACAACCAAGTTGTGCATTTCTAAAACAATCATAGCACAAGGAGTCTTCAGTGAAAGATTCCTTGAGTTTTAAAATGAACAAACATTCTAGTTCTATTTCTAATACCATTCCTTTATGTTAGTAGACTTAAAATTATGTTTAGGATCAATATATGTTTATTTTTGTAGTAACATTGTTCCTACCATGAATGAGAGTTTCCTATAGTTAGTCTAGTCTTACTATGGTAATTTCAATTTAACCATTTAGAGTGTTCACCATAATAATTTCAACTTTCACTATGATTATTATAATTTTTGTTGTGAAAAGTATTTACCTTAATAAATTAATTTTCTACCATAGTCGTTTTGATTTTTATTTTGACTATGTTTAACATAGTAAATTCAGTTTTTAGCATAGTCATTCTAGTTTTTACCATAAATAGTGTTTACCATAGTAGATTTAGTTTTTACCATCATTATAGTATACACCATTATGATAAAAATAAAAGGAAAAAAATCATATCCTTTTATATTTTTGGTTCATTAAATTTTATTTTACCACATAAACTATAGTGTTAAGTACTTAGGTTGATTTTTACTAGATTGAATTACAAGTTAGAGTATTTTTTATCTTTTTCAAGAAATAATTATCTTCGATAATGGATAATGGGTAAAATTCATGTTTTTCAGCCCATTATAATAAAAATGTTATTTTTTATTAACCCTAGAATGAAATAGTGTGAATATGTATTTCTCTTTAGTCTTAGGGTTAAGAGTATAGAAATGAAATGGCACAAGGGTGATAATTAGATCCATATTAGGACAATTAAATACTAAACTCAAATATAATCATACACCTAAATTTATTATGCTAAGATATTCTATCTATATAAAGTATAATTATGATAGATATATAAATGATAAAGAATAGAAGTACTTATCTTGTTTTAATGTTAATGCAATTCTATATTTGGAATAAGAAGAAAGAATAATTGTCAAATTTTGGATCTAGTACATATAGTTATATAGACGATTGTAATAGTGCTAGATGGTTGTGCCGATGCTATTATTTGATTCCAATGATATTTTCATGTATGGAATATCTGGTGAAATAGGATGTAATCACCTAGATGCTTTTTGATAGAGTGAGAGAGATATTGGAAGGAACATACCCCCAACATTGGAGTAAAAGTGATTTGCCACTTAGAAGTTGAGATTAGCTCAACCATGTAACCCAATGATACTTATGACTTGGTGAGGTTGGATGATCAGGTCCAACCTAAAAAATTGTTAATATTGAGTTATTTAATCACCTCAACCATACCAAAAATGTGAACTAGCTATTTTTAGTAGATTGGTTCAATATGGTTCATTAAAGTCCATGGGGTGTCAGTACGTGTAATAGTTTTGGAATCTAAAAATGATTTGGATTTGGATATATTAAGCACATGTTGCATAATATATGCACCTTAGATATGTCTCATGTTAAAACTATGTATGATAATGGTACCAATGTATATGATTCTACCATAACTGTGAATCTAAATCATATAAATGTGTTCTTTGGCCAATTCGAATAACTATGTAAGTGTGGAGGACATGGTTCCAAATTATGCCCCCACTATATATGGAGAATATGGAAATTGACATAAGTACCAATGTGTAGGAAATGTTTCCAAAACATGAACTCATTGTAAATTGAAGATGTTGACTATTGAATAGGTTTAGATAACATACTTCCAAAGCATACCCCCACTAGATCTATGAACTAATATAAGTAACATATATTAAATAAATGTGGAGAACATGCTTCCCAAGTATGCCCACACTAAACTAAAAATTATGAATGTTTGGAATCCATGCCCATATTACATACCCCCACTAAGTTTGCATACTTATATAAGTACCAAATATTGATTAAGTGTGGAGAACATGCTTCCAAAACTTGCACTCACTGAATCTGAGAATTAATATAAGTATCATATACTAAATGAATGTAGATAACATGATTTTAAAGAATTCTCCATTAAATCTAAGAACTATATCAAGTGTGGATAGCATGCTTCCCAAGCATGACCCCACTAATATGCCCCCCTTTGAGGTGAGGGAAAAATAGGAACTATGAGTTACCTCACCTCAAAAAGGTAAGACAACTGTAAAATTTGTGAATGTAACCATTTATCATATAGAAGGAAAAATGTCTTGGTAAATGTATTATTGAAGTTAATATAACTAATGTGATCACATGTAGGCCTAAGATGCATCATAAATATCATGTTAACATCTAGATAGTGACAATACAATATCAACAAGTAAACAAGCACACACAAAAGAGCACTCAAAATCAATTCATGTTGAATATCACTCCCTCTAGTCCTGATATCAACATTAGGAGGGTCTTAATGTCATTTATCATTGCCTTACTAGCCCTATATAGGCCTATTCAAGTGCTTCTTAATGTGAAATAAATCAAAAAGATATTAAAGAGTACTTATTAGTTTATAAAGGGTTTAAAAGGGTCTTAAGGAACTCATTAAATTCATTTTGGGAGGGTGAAACATTCTTAAGATTTAATAGTCATTTTGAAATTTTAAAACTCCTTATAATCTCCCAAGTCATCAAACGTGTCAAATAATGCATTTGAATTAATGGTTTTCCCTCCATTCTTTCCTCATAGTGGACTTATATTCTCTCAATATGTGGTGTATTAAGGCCATGATAAAACTGTTAGTTATATATATGCTATTATTCATGGCATTCAAACTACTTCAAAGATTAATAAGCATCAAGTTAGGTTTATAGTTTTAAAAGAGTTATAGGCTCTTATTCAAGGTCCTAGTAACTATGCTTTACACACTTCATAAGGAAAATAAATCACATTTTACATTGTTCTCTTATGCAAGGTAGTCACAAAGTGTTGGTAAGATTTGGAAAGTCATTGACCATCTCAAAGTGACCTATAATCTTGTGAAGAGGGTTAAATCATAGATATCTATAAGAAAGACTCCAAATTCAATCAAATAAACATTCTTAAACCCTATTACATTAATTCACACTTAAAAGGTTTATAGGCCCTCTTAAGAGTAAAAAGGCAAAGATAATAAGGTCGTATTGAAGATCCAATGACATTCTTGAGTTTCCCAATGAGAATATGTTGTTATACAGGCCAAAAAATGCCTAGTGGCAGGTTGTGAGCATATAACCCAGACTACAGATTATAAAAACCTCTCTAAATACCTCTATTAGCATCAAAACAACATATATTTAAAGTTTTCAAGCCCCATTGGTGGTCTCAACATTAAGACTAGACTTTGAATATTGTTCCATGGATAAATAAAGCAAGAATATGTAGGTTTGGGATTGTATGTGCTTGATTTTAGGGGTTATGTAAGTTGTATGAAGAGGAACTAAGATCTATAGACCTTCCACAAGCATCTACAAGCTGTCTCAAGTCTTATTAATGACTTAACAAGCAACATAGGGTATAATAGCCTTCAAACATAGAGGTAGATGTAGAGTTGTAGGTTTTCAATATGTCTTCTTAATAGCTACAAGGTCCATCATGGTCCTCAAACACAAGATGGAGATCATATGGGGTGACCTCATCATCTTCAATCTTTCAAATACCTTTAAGGAAGAAATTCGTGACTATAATCTTCAAATCAAGGAAAAACCTATTTAAAACCCTATTTGTAGGCACCTACATATGAGTTTCATGTACCATCTATATTTATTCTCTTATTTCATGGTTTAATATAGACATTGGAGGACATTAAAAAGGTCTAAAAGAACCATCTATAGGTGTTCAAGGGAATTGAAAGGAAGACAGGGATATGAATAATCACTAGCATGTTCTAAAACTAACTATAGATAACTTGAGAGAGGCATAGTCAAGGTTTTTTACACACTCCTTTTGCATGGCTCAAATAAGGTAATAAATAAGGTTAATAGGTTTGTGAATCACCATCATGAGTCATTAAATTGGTTCAATGAGCTCAAAAACACATGGATCTACCAAGAAAGTTGTGGGTAGTCTAAAACATGTCTTAAACCTTAATCCTCTGAGTACACATCTTGGTGATTTTCCAAACTTATAAGGGCCATAAACAAGTCCAAAAAAATCTCCCCTCTCATCCAAAATTCCCTAGCATGGAAGTTATAAGCATAGTTGGTGAGGTTGTAATGTTTCAATCTTACAAATGAGGTTTTCAAATAAAAACATACATCAATTGATTCTATATGTAAACATGTTGTTTCCAAAAAAATTCTCAAGAATTCAAGAGAGAAAAAGTTTTTTTTAAAACCCAAATACAATCATCAATAGGCATGCATATCTTTAATGAGGAATATGGAACCATATCAAGATATTAAGGTCTCAAGCATCCTTCTATACAAGTTGCAAGCTTGTATCATGATTTATGTTCTCAAAACCCCTTGGAAAGTTATAAGAGAGGTTCTTATGGAGGTTTCAAGTATGTTTCCAAAGGGTGAAACAAGTCTACAGGGTTCTAATGGGAATAGATATCTTCATAATTTTGATCCTCTATCAGCTACAAGCTTGACATGAAATTCCAATAGTAGTTTATTTTATTATAAGGCTTAAGTGTTTCCAAACAAGGGTTTGTTAAGAGAGAAACAAGATCTTGAGAGATATCCTTAGGAAGTTGCAAGAGGATTTCAATGAATACTTAATGGCATACCTCCAAGTTTCTCTCATGTTCCATATAACCTTCAATCATGCTTTTAGAGTTGTAACCTCCTTTAAGTAATATTGTAGATCTATATAATTTCCTCAAGTGAAAAAAAGAGGGATTTCCATGAAGGTTTGAACATGTTTGTAATAAATTCAATAGGGATCAATAATATCTTTATGGTTTTGATGTGCCTATAGATCATGATTAGGAAGATGGAGTGAGTATTCATGAGGTCTCAAACATAGTTAAGCTACCTATAAACCTACAAGATGAGAGTTATCAAAGAGGAAAGGATGAATGCAAGGCTTGATAATTAGAGGGTTGTAGACTTATGAATGATGTTGTTCAAGTAAGAGACATATATCTACAAGCCCGTAGTAATCTACTTTCAAGATTCCAAGCTTCTCTCCAAGGTTATAAACTTAGTGAAAATACCTATAGGTCTAATAGTGTAGTGTTAGGGGTTCTAGCATGGTTATAACAATGCAAACCTTCCACAAGGTTACATAGGTATCTAGGTCTTGAAAAAGGTTGTAAAAATCCTCATAAGAACCCTCTTAGACCACTTATAGGCCTGCAAACACATGAAGTCAATTTTTAAAAAGGCCAAAAACTCTATTAAGATTGAGGTAGATTCCAAGCAAGATTTTGGGATCTAAGACCCTATAGTTAAGTGGAATTAGGGTTTTCATGTAGAATAAAGGTTGAAACAAGGTTATAAAACAAGAATTAGGAGAAAATAGGCCTAAAATATATTTAGTAGCCTCAATGTCTCTATGAAAATATTGAGAAAGGTTTAAAAACCCTTCACTCAAGCCTATAGGTAGAATGAACAACATTTATAAGCAAAGGAAGGTATACAAGTTGTAAAGAAAGATTTTTTATAAGAGTGAAGAATAAGATATGGGTTCTTGAACAAGGTACAAGCCCTCAAGATAGAGACAAGCTATAGGGTTGCTCAAATGGATCAATAGGTCTACAATTATCTTTTATGATCATAGATCATTCTAATAAATTTGTTATAGTTTTGTAAGGTAAGGGTTGAGTAAAAATTGTAAAGGTTAGAATGACAATGCTTAATAAATGAGAAATATAGTCATAGATTCCAAATACTAACCCCAAGACATTATAATGTTTCATAGACAATCCTATAGGAAAGATTTTAGTGGGGTCTAAAGTTGAAAACATGTTTCCAACAAGAATTCAAAGCATGGTAAGATATTTAGATGTATGTAGTCATATTTCTCAAAGCTTTCTTAAAGAGTCCATGACCTTTCAAGAATGCAGATAGTTTGGTCAAGTTGATGATCTTTTTAGGGGAGATAACAATGTTTAAATATGTTTTCATGTTGTCGAATGAACTTATAGGTTTAAGGGAAAGATTAGAGATTTGCAATCATGTGACATGATTGTATGCAAGAGATGTAAGATTTATTAACTTCTCATACAAAATTCCTATGGTTTATCAAATATTTTGAGCCCTCAAGACATGTTATAGGTATATTAACTTAAAAAAGGCCTCAAGATCCCTAAGACCACCAATATGAAGGCTTCAAGTTGTAGGCCTAGCTGATAAAGTTTAATGAGTTTCAAGGTTTCAATTCTAATTGCATGGTTTTTAGGGTATAATATGGAGTCTTTCAAGCATGAAAATGTAAGTTTATTATCTTATTCAAGAGCTCTTATGGGCAAATAAGAGGTTATACTAGCTTTTTAACCTCTCCAAGAGGCTTTCACATGAACTTCAAGACTAATTTTAAACCATCCACACTTCTATAGCATTTCAAGCACCAATGTGGATTAATATTAATAGTTATAAAGAGAATAAGGAGGTAGGAATGTGTTAAAAATTACCCCTAAAGAGATGTAACTCCATCCATGGAGTGGGAATCAGGTCAATTCAACTCAAGGCTCTAAATTGGCATTCCACTTCCAATTCAAACATTCAAAAGGCTATAGCATGCATATATGAAGATATGGGTGAGTTAAGGTAGTTATTATAGGAGTTTCCTAAGGATAGAAACCTTGAAGGAGCACATTACTCATCCACAACCACTCCTAAGGACAAAAATATTAAAAATTAAGGCCTCTTCTTGCAGCATTATGCCAACCTTCCATGGGAGATCATCATGAAGAATCCTAATTCATTAGAGGTTGATTAATGCCTCTATTTCCTTATCTATTTTTTGATATGGACTAGATCATGGTGTAATAACAACACTCATGAGGTCTTATAGTGCTCTTTTCTCCTCTCTCTTCTCATTTTATTATATATAAGGCTGAAAATGCCTTGTTTGTGATCCCTCCTCTTGGGTATGATAAGACTCTATTCTTTTAAATAATTATAATGTTGGATTAATGCCTTAAAATCAATAAAATATTGAATTTTCCTTCTTTAAATACTTGTTTCTTGTGTGTATTTCATCAATTTATTGATCTATTATTATAGAAATTGTTTTCTCTTGAATTTTTGTCCAAATTCCTATCACCTCTATGCAATAACACTATATTTTTTTAGTTGTACATTATGTATTATTGGACTTATCTAGGGATTAGTTGTGTAAACTCAAGATTCTAGACTTTTATAAGGTAGATGATGACCCTCCTATTTTTATCTTAAGTCTCATACCTTTATACAAAACACTTATTCAAGAAAGGTTGAATTTGAATATTGTGTGTAAGAATTTTCAATACTTATAGGTTTTCTTCTGATTTTTTAATCAAGTGGAGGAGAACTCTAAACTATTAGTGTATCACCTCTTATAGTTTTTATTCATTCAGTCTTTCCTTTTCTATGATAAAATCATAGTCTTAGTTGTAGATAAGTCTATTTAGTATAGTTTTAGGCCTGAAACTAATCTTAAATTAGGTGCATCTAGTTTAGGTAGGAGTTAGCTTTTTCCATATTTTCATCCCAAGGAGCCTAGGTCCCACACCTTAGGGATGATCACATTATTTTCTTTAGATCAGTTGATTGAATGAATAGGTGCAATTTTTAAGAGAAATAGTTTCTAGCATGCTCGATGGGATAGTTTGAAGAGATTTGTTGAGAGGTTGATGATAATATTATAAATTTATAGATATTTTATACATATATGAATCATTTGAAACTCTGTTGTACTTTCAAGAGATATTGGTTTAGACTAGTTTCAAATTTTCAAGCCCAAAGTAAAAAAAAGGGCAACTTATAGAGCTAAGAGCACTAATTTTGTTGAGTTACCATTGCATTCAACTAAAAATAAGAGGTTTTTAAGACTACTCCATACATTAACCCCTATTTTCCTACTAAATCCCCTCAAAACAACCATGTTTTGCCTTAGATTTTTCATATGGTTCTCGACAGAAATTGGGTATTTATTGCTTTAAATGGAGGAATCCCACTAAATATTGACCAATATGAGATATAGCTATTGTATCCCTTAATATTATTCCTCATTTCACTAAAGAGAAATGTAACCACACCTATAGAGCACATCAAGAATATTACCAATATATGTTCAATACACCATATTACTCAAGAAAATATTGTTATTAGGATTTTAAATTTTTCATATAAGTACAAGTATCTTCAATGGTATGAAAGATTAAAACATAATTCTATCAACTCATGTGATGAATTATAAGAAGGCTTATGTAAGTTATTTAGAGATAAAAGTGGTCATTTATTCTTAGTTGAATAACTGACCATTATTAAGAAGAATCTATAAGAATTCATGAGTGATTTCAGTTACAAGTTCCTAAAAACTTAGGATAAAATCCTAGCTCTAGTTAAGGCCACTCCTAATAATGTTTTCCTCTACTATATAAGAGACTTAAATAGTGATTTAGTTGTTATGATCCAATCTATGTGGGGTAAAACTCTTCTTGCTAAATATAAGATTGCCATTAGCACTAAAAATTACACTATACAAGCTAGAAAGATTACTTCAAGACCTCCCATGCTAATATTTATAGATTTACCACCTCCTAAAATGCCTACAAAATTAGAATTAACACCCATTATTATGCCAAAAATATAATCATATAGTCAAGAGATAACTTCTCTTAACCCATCAAATGATTTAAAATCAATGAAAAGTTTAATTCAAACCTTTGAAAATGAACTAGTCACCTTAAAGAGGTATCAACGTCAGTCTAACATGCCTTACCACCCTTACCAACCCTATATGCAACCCTTTCAAGGCAATTATCATGGGCAAGGATAATTTACCCATGCAAGGCTAATAAACTCTCAAAATCAAGCTGCTTCTAGTTCCTCAAAAGTAATTATGCTAGTTCAAAATAACCTCCTTAAAGAGTATGATTGGTTTTATCCTTGTATCCATACTCATAACCAAACTACATGTCATAATGGTGTTATCAACCAAGCATTGATGGTAAAAATTGTATCAACTCCTCAAGAGACACAAGTTGAAACATCATCGTAAGGAAAGTCATCCAAAGAGAAAAGACAACTTGATTCTACACTTTTAAATTGGTAAAAAGATAAGTATTGTGGGGTAAATAAGGTGGAGAACACAAACAAGGCCACTATTTATATAGCATCCAACATAATATCCAAGAGAAAGGTTGTTAAAATTGAGCAGATAGATATTAGAGATCATATTTCAACTCCTTCATTGCTCCAAGGATCCATAAGGTCTAATTTAGCTTCAAAGGTTTAATAAAATAAAATAAAATAAACCAAAAGAAGTGAGGTTTAGCCTAAGGATAAAATTCAATCCATTCATTTTCAAGGCATTGCTACTCTCAAAATGTATCAAAATGTTTGTAATGTTCCCTTTAAAAACATTGATAAAATTAAAAAGTCTAATGTCAATATTTTTATGTGGGAGATATTGACCTTTCTAGGACAAAAGGATCTATTGCAAGAAGCATTGTCCAATAATAGTAATTCAAGTAGAATAGAAAATGAATTAAGATTAGTCATCACTAATCTATCTTAGCCCAAGAAAGGACAATCAAGTGTGAGTGAAAAAAATCCACCTTTATACATTTCTTTAATCATTGGTGATCACTTGGTTCATAATTATATGATATACTTAGGTGCAAGTAGTTTTGTGATGCCTAAATAAGTTTTTGATAAAATAGTCTTGAAGTATGAATAACCACTAAGGGAATAGTACAATTAGATGGTATAGCCATCAAAATAGTTGGTGTGATCTAAAGATTAAGCCTCACTTTGCATGCATGTTTTAATTTCTCAATCGATCAAGATCTTTCCATTATAGATCTCCCACCCTACTTTACATTGTCTATCTAGAGACTTCACAATTAAGATTGGAGGCTACTTGTCATTATATTGGTCTCACATGTTGTTTAAGATAATATATGGTACTATAGTCACTATCAAATCTGAACCAATTGCCAAATATCACATAGAATCATATGTTCCAAAGGTTGTTAGTGTTAATTATATAGTTCTGATCAAGAAGAGACTATCTTAGACCATGAACCAATTACACTTATTGAAGGAATTCATGATCTTATACTTGATAAATGGTAAATTGAACATCATGAATATGACTCCTATAAACTAATTGAATAAACTAATTTAGGTACATATTGTACGCATGAAGAAGATGTTATAATCCCAAATATTGTCAAGCCTAATGAGCATGTTGATGGTATATGGAAAATTTTATTTTATGGATATAGGAGTAAAAGTGAATCAAGAGCAAGTGTAATTTTGGTATCTCCCATGCAAGATAAGTACTTTTCTACTTTTATATTTTAGTATAGTTGTACTAATAACTTAACTGAATATGAAACACTTATACATGGAGTCCAATGGGCTACAAAGAGAGGAGTAAAGTTCTTACAAGTACTTAGTGATGGTGATTTGGTTATAAATCAATTTATAGGACATCATAAATCCAATAATAACTTATTCAAGTCCTACAAACATAGATTTGATGACCTTATAAAGTATCTTGAAGCATTCAACATACAAGTTCTCCAAAGAGAAAAGAACAAACATGCAGATAGATCAATTGCCATTCATGCCCAATTTGATATTCCAAATGACATCAAGAAGGATAAAATTTATTAGCATATCAAGGTATTTTTAAGGCCTATTGTACCTAATAATGTTACTAGCCAGTAGGTGTTTGATAAGAGGAAGTTGAGTTTTATACTAAAAATCAAACTAAATTATAGCCATAGTATGAATACCAGATCATCTAATTGAAGACCAACAATATTTCAAAAGGCTTGGTCACCCTTGAAATAATTTTCAACAATAGTGATTATTCCAAATAGGAGAGAATATGAAAATTACTATCAAGCATAAGGATTATGAACCAGTCTTAATCAATAAAGACAATCTTATTTAATTGGGATAGATATGTATTGAAGATGATAAGCATGTATTTATTGATATTTTTAGTGAGTACGATGATATATGTTCATGGAGATACAAAGACCTTAAAAGGTTTGATCTTAGTTTGTCTCAACACATAATTAAACTAGACCCAAATGCCAAACTAGTTAGGTAGAAGCAAAGCCCTATAAATCCCAATGTCTATCATGAGAAATGAGTTACCTAGCTAATAGAAGCTTATATAATATTTCCCATCAATTATTCTTCTTAGATATAAAACTTGGTTCTTGTTATAAATAATAATGGAGAGATAAGGTTGTTTGTATACTTTAAAAATCTTAATAGATCTTATTTGAAAGATCACTAACCTCTTTCCTCCATGGAGCAAATCTTAAAAATGATATTAGGTTTAGAGAATTTCTCACTTCTAGATGGATATTCATGGTATAATCAAATATTATTCAAAGATATATATTAGTATAAGATAACTTTTACCATAAAATGGGGTACTTATGCATATTTAAAAATGTCATTTGATTTGTCTAATGTTATTATAATGTTTCAGAGGGCTATGGACATGGAATTTTAGGGATTGATCAATGATATAATCCTACTTCATATATATATGACATTATAATATTTCATAAACATGATAATGATCATTTGGCTCATCTCAAGCAGGTTTTTGATAGGTGCAAAAAAATTAGGGGTCTCACTCAATCCAAACAAGTGCATTGTTTTAGTCCATGAAGGTGAGATTTTGGGCCATATTGTCTCAAAGAGAGGACTTGTAATAGATCCTGAGAGGGTAAGTGAAATCATGTATTTTTCCTTTATAATTCATAATAAGGGGTTAAAAATATTTTGAGGAAGGATTAACTCTGTTAGGAGGTTCATTCCTAATTTTGCCAACCTTATAAAGCCTTTGACTACTATGTTGAAGAAAAACTAGACTTTATATTGGTTCAATGAATGGAATGATAGATTTGAAGCAATTAAAAAAGACATAACCCAAGATCCCACTCTTTTAAATCTTGATTTTATAAATGACTTCATCATGTATGCCTTTAGAATCAATGATTCTATCTCAACCATCTTGGTACAGTAGAATAATGAAGGATTGGAGTAACCAATAAATTTATTCAATCAAAGTTTGAAATATTATGAGGTAAATTACACTTTTGTATAAAAACAAGTACTTATTTTTATAATAAGTCTTAATAAGTTTAATCACATGGTCTCTAACAATAAAATTTAGTTGATAGTGTCATACCCAAGTGTCAAAGAATTTCTTCTAAGCAAGGATTTGAATGAGTAGAGAGTTGGTTGGATAACCAAAGTCATGGAATATGATGTGAAAATCAAGGTGACAAAATTGGTAAGAAGAAAGGGTTGTATGAATAGTTATCATTATACCGAAAAGGAGATAAAAATGTTTTCCTAGTTCTACAAGATGGTCAACAATCGGTTGCACATCCACTTCCTAAGAGTTAAAATCAAGATATGATCTAATTTATTCAAACAGGTGAATGTCTTCAAGGTTTAGATAAGGAAAAGATAAGATACTTCATATTTCAATCCATTCCATATTTACTTTTAAATGGAATCTTGTTAGTAAAGATCTTAATGGTGTCCTCTTAAGATGTGTTGAGCTAAATCAGATTAACCATATATTAGAAGAATTTCACAATGGGCTATCAAGAGGTCACTCTACTCTAATAAAAACAACTACAAAAGTAATTATGGTAGATTATTATTGGCCTAATATATTTAAATATGCATACACATGGGTAAGAAACTGCAAAAAGTGTGTCTTCTTCACAAGTAAATAGAGGTTAGTAGTTATTCCCCTCTACCCTATCCAAGGTGATCAGCCCTTTATCCAATAGGGTTTATATTGTATTGGGATGATTAATCCACCATCTAGTGTAGATCATAAGTTGGTTTTGATAGCCACTGACTACCTTACAAGGTGGACTAAAATTTTTTCTTCGAAGGAATCTAATGATAAATCTATTATTGACTTTTTAGAAGGTATAACATCTAGATTTAGGGCACCTCTTATAATCATCTTAAATAATGTCAAAACATTTATTAGCACCAAGATCTTTGAATAGGTTGTTAAGAATGCTATTTATCTAAAAAAATCATCAAATTATTACCATTAGGGTAATGGAATTATAGAGTCAGCTAATAAGAACCTCATTAGGATCATCAAGATGACAATGGATGAGAACCAAAGGACATGGCATACCAAGCTAAGAATATCCCTTTGGGATGATAGGATACAAAAAAAAGGGATATTAGGAACACTCCATTCATGTTGGTTTATGGAAGAGATGCCTAGATTTCTTATATTTATTAAATTACCCTTAATAGAACTTGCTCACCAATGGGAGTTGCTATGAGGACTCTTGAATATCACCAAGCTCAAGTCAATAGGGCTTTTGACAAAAAGGAAATTATAAAAACATTAAAAGAGGGAAACCTTTTCCTCAAGTGGGATGAAGAGAGAACCAAACTAAGAAGACACACTAAATTTGATTTTATGTGGAGTGGTCCATATCTCATCATAGGATGTAAGCAATCAAATGAACATGAGATCTAAAATATTTATGGAGAGGCATTACTTATCCCAATCAATGGGATACACCTCAAACTATATTTTTGAGGTCATGAAAGTGTTTATATATATATATATATATATATATAATGACAAAGATTTGAAACAAACAAAAAACACCTAAAATAATGAATAACAACCAAATTAAAAGGGAAATTCAAATGTTCTTCAAGCATTTGAAGGAAATAGGAAAACTAAACTTTTATATATATATATATAATGTATGTATGTATGTATGTATGTATATATTAGTTTAGTTTTCCTATATCCTCCAAGTTCTTGAAGAACATTTGCATTTCCATTTTCATTTGGTTGTTATTTGTTATTTTAGGTGTTTTTTGTTTGTTTCAAATCTTTGTCATCATGTCAATAGTCTTACCTTGTCTTACTATTCATTAATTTTATGAATATCAATGAACCCAATCCTAATGGATCTGATAAGGCAACTAGTCTAGGTGTTTAGGTATGGAAACACACCTCAATTGTCACTAATAAATGTTGACTATCACTCCCTATAGACCTAATATCAACATTAGGAGAGTCTCAATGTCATTCACCAATGTCCTACTAGCCATTTGTATGCATATTTAAGTGCTTCTTAATGTGAAATAAAGAAAAAATATTTTAAAGAGTAATTAAAGGGGTTAAAAGGGTTTTAAGCTACTCATTAAAATCATTTTGGGAGGGTGAAACATTTTTAATGTTGCATAAAGTCATGTTGCAATTTGAAAACTCCTTATAAGCTCCTAAGTCCATATAACTTGTCAAAGAATGCATTTGACTTAATGGTTTACGCTCCATTCATGTCTCATAGTGGAGTTCAATTATCTCAATGTGGGGAAGGTATATTAAGGCCATGATTAAAATATTAGCTATCTTTAGGATCTTATTCATGGCATTCAAACTATTTTAAAGATTAAGAAGCATCAAGCTAGGTTTACATGTCTAAAAGAGTTGTAGGCTCTTGTTTAAGGTCTTGATAACTATGTTTTACAGGGTTTATAAGGAAAATTAGCCAAATTTTACATTGGTCTCTTATGTAGGGTAGTCATAGAGTGTCGGTAAGCTTTGGAAAGGCATTAACCATCTTAGGATGACCTAAAATCTTATGAAGAGGGATGAATAGTATGGATTCATAGGCAAGTCTCCAAATTCAATAAAAAACCATTCTTGAACCCTATTACATGAACTTAT
Source organism: Torreya grandis (assembly GCA_037957365.1). Lineage (NCBI taxonomy): Eukaryota > Viridiplantae > Streptophyta > Pinopsida > Cupressales > Taxaceae > Torreya > Torreya grandis. The sequence goes on along the minus strand of JARHVA010000285.1, from coordinate 1,532,528 downwards.
CCTTGGAAGGTCTGAAGGCCCTATTAAGAGAAAATTTAGAGATATCAAGGTTTTCTTGAAGATCCAATTAACTTCTAGAGTTTCCCAATGAGAATATGTTGTTTTATAGGATAAAAAGTGCCTAGTGGTAGGTTGTGAGCATAAATTCTAGACTATGGGTTTGTAAGAATCCCTAAATACCTCTATTAACATCAAACCAACATATATTAAAAAATTTCAAGCCCCATTAGAGGTCTCAACATTAAGAAAAGACTTTGAATCTTATTACATGAATAAAGAAGACAAGAATATGTAAATTTGGGATTGTATGCACATGATTACAGTGGTTGTAGAAGTTCTATGAAGAGGAACTGAGATCTAGATTCATTCCACAAGCATCTACAGGGTGTCTCAAGCCTTATTAATGTCTTAATAGGTAGCATAGTGTATAATAGCCCTAAAAAATGGAGGTATATGTAGAGTTACAGGTTCTTAATAAGTCTTATTAAGATTTTTAGGGTCCACCATGGTCCTTAAATAAAATATGGAGTTCAAATGGGGTCCCCTCATCATCTTCAAGATTTCACAAACCTTTAAGGAAGAGATCAATGCCTACAATATTTAAATCAAGGGAAAACCTATCTAAAACCTTATTTGTAGGCACCCACAGGTGAGTTTCATCTATAATATATCTATGTTCTCTTATTGCATGGTATAGTATAGACATTAGAGGACATGTGTTTAAAGGCATTAAAAGGAAGACAAGGCTATGAATAAATGTTAACAATCTATAAAACTGCCTGTAGATAACTTGAGAGAGAAATAGTCAAGGGTTTTTACACACTCCTTCTACATGGCTCGAATCAAGTAATATATAAGGTTAAGAGGTTTTTAAAGCATCATAATAAGTCATAAAAATAATTCAAGAATCTCATAAGTATGTGGATATACTAAAAAAAAATTAGGTAGTCTAAAACCCATCGTAAACCCTAATCATGTGAGTACACATCTTAGTGGTTTATTATACTTATAAGGGATATAAAAAGTCCAAAAAAATATCCCCTCTCATCTAAAATTCCCTAGAATGAAAGTTACATGAAAAGTTGGTGAGGGTATAATGTTACAGGCTTTAAAATGATTTTTTAAAGCTAAAACATATATCCACTAATTCTCTATGAATGCTTGTTGTTTCCAAAAGGATTTCTCAGGGATTTAGGAGAGAATAATTTTTTTTAAAAACCCAAATACAATCATCAATATGCTTGTATCTCTTCAATGAGGAATATGAAACCAAATCAAGATACTAAACTATCAAGCATCGTTCTAGACAAGTTATAGGCCTATATCATGATTTATCTTCTCAAAACCCCTTGGAAAGTTATAATATAGGTTCTCGTGTAGGTTTCAAGTATGTTTCTAAGGGTGAAACAAGTATAAAGGGTTCCAATGTGATTAGATATATTCATTGTCTTGATCCTGTACCAGTTACAAGATTTACAAGATATTCTAATAGTAGTTTGTTTGATCATAGGGTTTAAGTGTTTCAAAGCAAGGTTTTTTTAATAGAAGAGAAAGATATTGAGAGTGATATTTATGAAGTTGCAATAAAATTTCAAGGAATTATTTATGTCATACCTCCAAGTTTCTTTCATATTCCATGTAGGCTTAAATCATTTTTTTAGAGTTGTAAGCCCCTTCAAGAACTAATGTAGATCTGTATAATGTCTTCAAGTGAAAAAGTGAGATTTTGATGAAGGTTTGAACATGTTTCAAATAAATTCAATAGTTCTAAATAGTCTTTTTATTGTTTTGATGTAACTATAGATCATGAATAGGAAGATGGAGTGAGTCTTCATGAGGTCTCAAACATAGTTAAGTTGCTTAGAGACATGCAAGATGAGAGTTACCAAATAAGAAAGGATGAATGCAAGGTTTGATGATGAGAGTGTTTTATAATTATTAATGATGTATTTCAATATACATAGATTTATAGGCCTGTATTAGGCTACTTGTAAGATTTCAAGCTTCTCTATAAGGTTCCAAACATAGTGAAAATGTTTGCAAGCATACTAGTGTAGTATTAGGGGTTATATCATGGTTATACAAGTTTGAAAACCTTACTACAAGGTTTCATAGGAATATAGGTCTTGAATAAAGTTTCAAACGTGCTCCCAAGAACCCTCTTAAACCTCATATAGGGATACAAACACATGAAGTGAATTTTAGCAAAGGCCAGTAACTACATTAAGCTTGAGCTAGATTCCAAGGGATATTTTGGGATACAAGACCCTTTAGTTAAGTGAAATTAAGGTTTTCATGTAGAATCAAGGTTGAAAAAAGGTTATAAAACTAGACTTAGGATCAAATAGGCCTACAATATAATTGGTATCCTCAAGGCCTCTATGTAACTATTGAGGTATCATAGATCATTCTAATAAATTTATTGTAGGTTTACAAGTCAAGGATTGAGTAGAGATTCTAAATGTTGCAATGTCAATGCTTGATAAATGAGAAACATGGTCATAGATTCCAAATAATGACCCCAAGAGATTGTAAAGTCTCATATACAAGCCTATAGGTAAGGTTTTAGTGGGTTCTAAAGTTACAAACATGTTTCCAACAATAACTCAAAGCATGATAAGTTATTTTATTGTATGTATTCAGCTCTCTTAAAGCTTTATCAAAGAGTACATGACCTTGAAAGAATACATATGGTCTGGTCAAGCTGATGATCTTGATAGGGGAGAGAACTAGGTGTAAATATGTATATAGGTTGTCAAATGAACTTGTAAGTTTAAGGGCAAGATTGGAGGTTTTGCAATCATCTGATAGGTTTGTATGCAAGAGATGCAATATTTATTGAATTCTCACATATAATTGCAATGGTTTATCAAATATTTTGAGCCCTAAAGACATGATTCATGTCTAATAATTTTAAGAAGGCATAAAGATCCCTAAGACCACCAATATGAAGGCTTCAAGTTGTAGGCCTAGCTAATAAATTTTAATGAGTTTCAAGGTTTTAAGGCTGATTACATGGTTTGTAGGGTACAAGATGGAGTCTTTCAATCATGAAAATGTAGGTTTATTATCTTCTCCAATATCTCTTACAGGAAAACAAGAGGTTACCCCATCTTCTTAACCTCTCTAAGAGGATTTCACATGAACCTCAAGACTAATTTCAGACCATCCATGTAAGCTTTTCCAACCTATCAAGCACTACTATGGGTGAAGATTAATAGTAATAAAGAGCACAAGAATTTAGGAAGGCATTAAAAAATTCCCATAGAGAAATGTAACTCGCTCCATGGAGTGGGAATCAGGTCAAGTCAACTCAAGGATCTAAATGGGCATTTCACTTCCAATTCAACCATTCAAAAATCTCTACCATGTATGTATGAAGATATGGGCGAGTTAAGGCAATTAATGTAGGATTTTCTCAAGGATAAAAACATTGAAGAAGAACATTCATCATCCATAATCACTCTTGATGACAAAAATAGTAAAAATTAAGTCTTCCTCTTACATCACTATGCCAACCTTTCATTGAAGATCATCATGAAGAGGCCTAATACATTGGATGAGGCTTTATGCCTCTATTTCCTTATCTATTTTATTATATGGACTAGATCATGATGTAATTACAACACTTATGAGGTCTTATAGTGATATTTTATGATCTCTCATCTCATTTTCTTATATATAGGGGTGAAAATACCTTATTCATGATCCCTCCTCTTAGGTATGACAAGACTATGCTCTTTTGAAGACTTGTAATGTTATATTAATTCCTTAGAATCAATAAAATACTAATTTTCCTTCTTTGAGTACTTGAATCTTGTGTGTATTTCATGAATTTATTGATTTTTTCTTGTATAAAGTTGTTTTCTCTTGAATTGTTATCCAAATTACCCTCAACTCTACGTAAGAACACCATCTTTTGTTAGTTATAAATTGTGTATTATTGGACTTATGTAGGGATTAGCTCTATAAAAAAACCATTATAGCCTTTTTCAAAGTAAATTATTACCCTTAAAGTATATTAAGTCTCATACCTCTATACAAAACACTTATGCAAGAGAGGTTCAATTTAAATATTGTGTGTAAGAATATTTAGTACTTATAGGTTTTCTCGTGTTATTCTAAGTGAGTGGAGGAGATATCTAAACTATTGGTGCATCATCTCTTTTAGTTTTAGTTAAATCCATATTCCATTTTCTATGACAAAAGCATACTTTTAGATATAGGTAGGTCTCTTTCTAATAGTGTTAGGCATGCATCTGATCTTAAATTAAGTGATCTAGTTTAAGTAAGAGCTAACCTTCTCCAAAGGTTCATTCCCAAGGAGATAAGGACCCACACCTTAGGAATTATCCCATTATTACAATTAAATCATTTGATTAAATGAATGGGTTCAAGATCTAAGTGCCAAAATGTCAAAAGGCAATGGTCCAAGGAGACCGCAAATAAGGGACATGTTTAAATGCCACCTGATCGAAGAGGCATGACTTAGTCAAATGTCCATAAAAGTAAGAATGACATATTCAAATTTACATACAAATAATAATGGCATATGAAAATTTAAATGAAAGAATACATAGGCATGGGGATCATAAATAAATGAACATATTCAAATGCTCAAACATGTAAGACAAGACACTTAAGGAAGTACATAAAGTAAAGCATAAGCAACTAGAATAAACACGTCATAATGGCCCATGGATCCAATGTGTTAGGAAATGTATGTCAAGAGTATAGACTATGGAGTACTATATATAAGATATAATCATGGATAATAGGCATGTGCAATTACATATTTAATCTCAAACATGATAGTGTGGAGTGATAATTTAATCATATAACTTGTGTGTATCAAGATCGAAGAAGTGAATACCCCCAATGTCCATATGACAGGAGTAGAGAGACATCTCAACTCTAAAATAGAAGTGTATCATGTATCTATGTATGATTGTATCACACTTAATGTAGAAGTGTGACACATATTTATATGTAGAAGTAAATTAAGTATGTTTTTCATCAATATGGAAGTAACATATGGATGCTAAGGATCCAATAAAACATGTAAGTGTTAAAAATGTTTTTGGAATTTTGATTTTTTTTTTTTTTTTTTTTTTGTATTTTTTACTTATTTAATATATTTATACAAGTGATGTTCATTGGTATTTTTGAATACTTTCCTTAAAATTTAGCAAGGTGATATACACTTTTCCTAACTTTTCTATAACTATAAATGGACTTAACCAATTTTGTTTGAACTTGCCCTTTTTGTCCTTTTCTACTTTGGTATTCTATTGATTTTATTTTAATACCAGGTTACCCATATTAAATTCACTTGGGTAAACCTTTTTTTTATATGCTCATTTTACATGTTCCTGATAAACATGTAAGTTCTCAACATCCTATGTGTGTTTTTCACTCAACTACTCTAACTAATGCAATCATTTTTTGCGATACTCATTATCTTTGATGATGTCTTTTAAAGAGACATGCAAAGAGTGTATCTCAAATTAGATCAATAATATGGCCTATGTATCATAGACCAAATAATAAGGTGTGGCCTTAGTAGGTATGTAGACACTAGTGCAATATGCGCATAGATCATATACCATATGTTGGTGTTAATCAATGTTATATCACTCAACTATTTTGCCAAGTATTTTGATAATTGTTTTATTGGTTTCCTCTACTTGGCCATAAGATGTCAAAAAGGTATGTTTAGTATTTCATTTAATAAAAAACCATCTTATTATTTTATTTTTAAATGATATTCCATTGTCAAAAATAATGGTTGAAGGTATGCCAAAATGGGAGATGATATTTATCATCAAAAACTTGCATATGTCATCCCATATATTAAACTCAAGTGGAATTGCTTCCACCCATTTTTTAAAATATTTTATAGCTTTAATAATAAATTTGTGTCCATTGGAGGAAATTGTATTTATTTTACCTATCAAATCAAATACCTACAAGGAAAAGGGCCATGGTGAAATAATTAGTTGTAACTCATGCGACAGTGCATGATTCAAATTACTATATTTTTGGCATTATAAACATAATTTTACATGTTGGATACATTCTTGTTCCAATTTAGGAAAATAACAACTTTGGTGTAATATTTTGTGATACATGGCATATCTACTGCAATGCCCACCACATTCATTGTCATGTATTTTGAGGAGTACAGTGCAAGCTTCATCTTTGCTTAAGCATCATAGAAATTATCCATCAAAACCTCTTTTGAATAAATAATTTACAATAATAACATAATATAATGCTTTATGTTGTAATTTTAATTTATCATTTCATGCAAAATGGTCTAGTATATAGGCTTGATAAATAAAATTATAAATATCAATGTACCATTATGTGTTTATAGTATTGTGGGTAATAGCAAGAATGGCCAAGTTGTTGATTTGATCAAAAGAAATAAAAGGATTTCATAGTTATCATATTATAAAGTTTATGTGATCATCAACATAAGTCATCAAGGATGTTGTGCTTGCCATATCATCTACATGGCTATTATCTTTACGTGGAATACTATTGATAGAAAATGTGTCAAATATTTGTATTAGTTTATCTACCATTTATTTATATGGTAGAATATGTTCTTATTTAGTTTGGTAATGATTAGTAACTTGATTAACCACCAATTGGAATCACTAAAAACTTGGATTTATTTTATATCTAGCTTATGTGATATGGATAATCTGATGATCAAGGCCTCATATTTAGCTATATTTTTTTAAAAGAAAAAGATAATTTATAAGATAAAGGCATGTATTCACCCTTAGGCGTACAAAATACAATTATAGCACCTGATCCTACTTAACATTTTGATCCATCAAAGAACATTTTCCATGGAGTGGAAGACATATTATATGCCTCAAAATAAACCTAAAAATCCTTAGTAAATGGAAAATAATATGGTAAAGGAGTTGTAGCCAATTATATGGCTATGACTTGACCTTTTATTAACTTATGGGCTAGAAATTTTAAAACAAACTTTGTGAGCTACATAAACCATTTTTCTATGTGTCTAGTTAGATGTGTTTTGTTTATGAGGAACCTTAATGGATCTTCTCTAATTACAACATGAACCTCATTATTAAATAAATAATGTTGTAGTTTATAGGTAGCAAAAACCAAGTCTAAACATAGTTTTTCCATGGCTATATATTTGCGTTTATAATCAACTAGTTGACAACTAATATAATATATTTCCCACTCTTTATGATTATCATTAAATTGCACTAGTAAGGTGCCTAGGACCTCATGGGTAGATGATATGTAAAGAAGTAATGGTCTATATAGAATATGAGGCATAAGTAATAGTGGGTTTGCTAAATAGGTTTCTATTTTATCAAAATTTTATTGAAATACATCATTCTATATGAATTATGCATCCTTTTTTAGCAAACATGTGAAAGTAATTGTTTTATCAATCAATTGGGCAATGAAATGTAAAATAACTTGAATTTTACCCTATAAACACTGTAATTGTTTTATATTAGTTAGCAGTGGCATTTCTATGATAGATTTTACATTTTTTAGATTAACCTCAATGCTTCATTGATAAATAATGTATCCTAGGATATTTATTGAAGATACCCCAAACACACATTTTTTTATTTAATCAAACATTGAATTTTCATAGGCACTCAAATATTTATCATAAATCAATAGCATGGTATCAATATTTTTTGATTTTTCACGTAAATAATCAACATAATCCTCAACAATTTTGCGTGAAATCATGAAATATATGAGTCATGGCCCTTTTATATGTGGCTCCTACATTTTTTAATCCAAAAGTCATGACTATGTAATAAAATATCCCCCAAGGAGTGGTAAATTTGGTATTTTATTTATCTATAGGGTTAATTTTGATTTGTTTATATCCTATGAAACCATCCATAAATGAAAATGTCTCATATCCAACTATGGAATCTATATTTCATGTCAATATTAGGTAAATAGAAGTCATCTTTAGAGCAATCCTTGTTTAAATCATAATAATTAATGCAACATCAAATGTCACCATTTATTTTTTTAATAGGGACAATGTTGGACACCCAATTGGAATGTGTGATGGATCTTATGAAGTCGGCATCTAAAAGTTTTTTAATTTCATCTTTTACTAACAATGCCACTTTAGGATACATTTTTCATATTTTTTTACTAGATTTTTGTTAATGGTTCTTTCTCCTTATGAATTTATTGTTAACCTTAGATTTTAATGCCTTATTTTTATTTGGAGATTAAGGAGATATGATAATTTAATCACCTATTTCATATGTATGTATATTTTTGAGAGGGATGGATTACTTAGGTGATACTACTATAGGGATGCCTTCAGTTTTAGAATATATCATTTTACAAAATTTGAAAGGCTCATCATCGGCAAGCATGGACAATAAAGTCCTCTCATGTATGAATTTGATAAATCGATGAAGTGTTGAGGGGATAACTTCCATTAAATGTATCCAAGGTATACCCAAAAGTAAATTATAATGTAAAGATTGAGACATAACCTAAAAATTAGTTGAAATTATTTTGGTCCTAAGGTCACATCCAATGTAATTTTTCCAATTAGAAGGCTATGTGAAATTTCAATCCCTTTTATATGCATAATAGTTATTTTGATAAGAGTTTTGTTAATAACCATGGTTTTTAGGAATTGTATGTTACAAATGTTTAGGCCTGATCCATTATCAATGAAAACTCTTTTGATACATTTATTTTATATTATTACTTATATGAATAAAGGGAAAGTTTGGTCAACAACATCTTTAGATGGTAGATATGTTGGTTCAAAGGTGACAAACTTGTCATTATTCTTAATATCTTGCATAATATCTATAAAATAAGTAGGCTCAATATTACTTGGGACTTGTGTTTCATATAATTCCTAATATAAGATATCCTTATAAACATTAGATTGATTTAAAATCTTAAGGATTTTAATATTAACATGTGTATTATTCAATTGGTTGATAATTTCATATTTCTTGGATTTTATTAAAGTTTAGGGTTTAGGTGGCACTTGTTATGTATTAACGGGTGACAGGATGGGTTTTGAAACCTTCCCTCTTTGATTAGTAATAACATGGACTGTAAAATACAATATAAGTTGTGGGTGAATAATGGGTTTGGGATGGTAGATATCATTTGAATAAGATATAGGTAGGACAAAAGGTCAATAGCATTCTTTTTAGTGTATGCAATCAAAAATGTATCATGTCTATAAAATAATCTTAACTCAGAGAAGATATATCATACCATACACTTATGATTGGGGATACATTAGATAATTAGGAACATGACCAATATGGGGATCTACTAGACCCAATAAGGGGATATCTTATCACAACACACAATGCGAGGGAGTGTTCTAAAGCCTCCAGTCAAGCACAATCATGTAATAGCCCTAGTGAGGTCCTATGTTTTATATTCACTAAACTAATAACAAGTAAATTCTAATCTAGTGCTCACCAAAGCTTGTGACACAAAGTGGGGGTTAAAAATAATAAAAGTAAACATGAATTAAAAAAATATACTCACATCAATGTATATGAAATCCTAATGCATGTAAGGGAAGTACAAATGCATATCTATCTACTCTTATAAAGGAGGAACAAAGTTAAGAATACTTAGCTTTGAAGATGAACCCACCAAGCCTCAATATCTCCCTTGGCCAAGGTACTTTAGAAGAGGTTTTTTTGGTATGTAAGGATGATAAGGATAAATCATATCTAGGCTACACAACCTATCAATGCATCTAAAAAACTTCTCTATAAGAAAAGATCTATATCTCCAAAGAAAGTATGAAACCCTAAGCTTGCTCCTCAAGTAGAATGGTGGATAAGTAGAAGCACAATAGCTCTTAATTATTATCTTATATAAATAATGATGAAATGATCTTGTATATATAGGTAGATTTAACCCTAATTCCTTTCAAAAGTTTCAGCTAATAGGGTCAACCTAGTCAACCTAGTAGTGAATTTGACAATGAAACATGTTGAAATGAACTAAGTCAGTAATGTAATATGATGTCAAAAATAATATAGGGTTGACAAAACCAACATAATTATATAAAATATTAAAAGGGTATTCATGTTAGGTAAAGGAAAATGAAGGTGGAAAATGAATAGAGGAGGGTAAAATAGAGAATAAAAATTTTAGGGGAATGGTTTTTAGGAGACAAGTGTGTATATAGCAAGTGGAAAAAGGGACAACAATATTGCCCAATGGTTTCTCCACCCCTTTCATGATGTACCCCTTAGGGTATGCACTCAAATAAATTGAGACTCGAAGGGTTCTTGCAAGATAAAGAGCATCAGTAATAGATAAAAGTTGAAAATATTGTGTGTATACATATTCCCCACTCGAAACTCATCACGTGTCATGTGAGTGCAATACGAGATGGTGATTTAGTAATGGAACATGATAATACATAACACTGATGCTAAGTAAAATGTAGTAAGGAGACAATAAGATAAATGAAAGGATAGAATTGAAAAACACATACCTTTACTTACCTTAGTTTTGTAGATAAATAAATAAATTGTGAGAGAACTGAAGGTGTATAATGTGAAGACCATTAAGTGAACCTATAGATATTAGTACAAAAAAGAATAAGAAAATGAAATTTTTGTAATATAGGCATATAATAGTTGAAAATATTCTATATGAGATCAGGATTTTAGAACATTTTATGCTTTGAAAAAAAGAGTTACTAGAGACAAATATATGAGGGACTTAGGAAAATGGGCAAATTAGGATTGTTAAGGTAAGGTTAGAATATTGAAGGTAAATGAATGACAAAATGATGGTAAATGAATGGAAAAATGATGGTAGATAAGTGGGAAATGATTGTAGAACATATTAAATCATGTTGGAAATCATGTAAAACATAAATGGTAAAAATGAATGTCAATGCAAGATAAATCTGAAAAATACATGGATGTAAGTGACAAGTAACCCTATGTAAGATAAGCATGTCAAATCAAACATGAATGACTTAAAATGAGATGTAATTCCAGATGTAAGACAAAAATGAAGAATTCATACATAAATAAAAAATTTAAGATAAGTGAATTCCACAAAAATCAAATTATAACATGATAAATAGATGAAAATCAAAATCTCTAAATGATGAAAACTCACACTTAGTGCTTATTCTAAGATACAATATAAGAAAACACAACCACCTAATGACATGAATAGTATGACAATGAGATGGTGTGGTAAGAAAATGGTGTAAGGGTATTTATGAGGAAGGCTTAGTCCTATCCAAGGTCTTATAATGAAACTCACAAATAATAAACCAAGAGGCATGTTGAGGTCAACATACCCTTATTTTTAAAAAATGAGGACCCTTGTTCAATTTTGCAAAATGTACTATGAATTGACATTCAAATTGATCAAAATTGCATTATTGAATGTTATGTGTTTCTTTAGATTTCATTAGCATGTCAACTTATTACTTTATTTGATTTTATATAATATTGTTGACTTGATTCTTTTGACCCATGTTGTAGGTTTAATGGAAGAACAATGCTTAGAGTTTTATGCATTGATGCTAATTTGACCCTCTATTTTGATTAACCCTTGGTCTCTTATTGTCTAATTGAGTCTATGTAAAATCATGTAAAAACCTTAGTCTAATGTGTTTTAGCCTAGGTCTTTTTAAATTAGATTCAAATTTGCATAGGTCAAATTTGTATGGGAACATTTTGTTATGTCCTAGAATTAGTTTAATTTTTTATCCTAAGGTTCTAATCATGTTTATAAACATGACCAAAGTCTTAGTCTAAACATTTTATGCTAGGTCCTTTATCTCTAGAAACCCCACCAAGTCTATTTTATTGTTCACATAGACTAATTAAATGTAGGATCACTTTATTATGTTTTAAACTTATCCTAAAGTCCTATCTTAGATCTTTAATTGTATTTATTAATATAACTAAAACCTTAAGCTAAAAATTTACCCTAAGTTTATTTATATTTCCCGATCCCTAACTTGTTTATTTTCATTTCTTATAGGAATAAATCAATGTAAAGATGATAAGTGGTAAAATATCAGAGCTCAAAATAAAGATCTACGATACACAAGCATCTGCCTAGGTCAAATTGTAAAAGCTTGGAGATAAAATGTGATAGTGACAAGTGTCACAACCACAATAGATAAAAAAATATAGAAGATTGAGATCAATGGAGTGCATTAAATCATACAATAAATATCTAAAAGTGTAGGGAAAATTCATGAGTCAAGATCTTATGGAGGAATCCATGAGTGCCAAGTGGCGTGATCATAATGACATAACCTAAAATCAATGACCCACATTCATCTTGACAGGATCAAATAGATCAAAAATCATTGGAGCTCATTGATCTATGTAAAGAAGATCCAAAAGTACGAGATGAATTTGAATTTTTAAAGAGCACATAATGAATCCAGTAATGACATGTGTCATAACCACAATAATTGATACAAATATCAACCAATGGTATTCAACCTCTTGGATTGAGATCTATGATGAGCAAATATTTGACAATTCAATGAACCCAGATCTAATAAGAGGATGCCACATGGTACAAAGGAATTAATAAATGGCATGTGTTTTTAAGAATTAAAGAAGACTTATGGAGCTACCAAGTGGCATGATCTTAGTATCTTAAGCCAAGATTGATGGTCCATGATAGAGTCAAAACTAGAGGACTCATTTGAAGATCAATAGAGCTTATTTGATCAATTTCTAGGATTACACAAGGTGTTGACACATGTCCCAAATATACAAATGGTCACATGTCAAAATTAATGAATAATTTGACACGATGATGCCACATAAATAAAATAATTTAGATTAAAAGATCTTGTGGATCCATAAACAAAAAGGGTATAGACAAAATAATCTAAACAAAATCTAAGGTATGAAGCTCATAGTTCAAACTTAATTGCCTCCATTGAATCATAAACCTCCAAAAAACCCTAAAGTATACAGAATCCTTTGTTTGTCCTTATTTTCATTATGATCAAGCCAAGGAAAATTGAATTATCATTTACACAAAAAAAAAATCAATCAAGAACTAAATTATAGTCTCCTAGTGAGCAGTTTGATAAAATTTATGGCAATAACAACTTAAAAGAATGTTTCAAAGGAATATGTGGAATTGTAATTGACAACAGATGTTGAGGGATGTATTTTCAATGAAATTGAGTTTGTTACCTCTACTTTAAACATAGGAGTCAATAATTGGTCAAAATTGTCTTGGACAATCAAGAATCAATTAGCCATTACAAGAGAAGAGGAGAAGAATCTCTTATCAAAGAGGCTATATGAAAACATTATTGTAATTCAAATGATTGGTCTCCATTATGCACCAATGAAGCCTAGGTAATCCACTGCATTCACATTCTTGCTCCTATTTTCAAGGAAACTAAGATAGATAAGGGCATGATAATTAATGAACACAATCTGAGAAAAGTTGCTTATATTTTTCTATTGCATTTGATTCATTTTATAAGTTACCCAAAACCAAAATTGGCCTAGCCTCTATTAATTCCTGGGCTAAAGAAAATAATTTGATGGACACCCTTGCAATGTGGCTAGATTTTGGGATTCAAATCTTTTCAAACTTTAGCAAGAACATCCTTATTATCCAGTTTAGAACTAGGGTTAGAATGATATTTACAATGTTAAATAGGTTATGTGGAAATGTAACTACTACATATCTAGACTCAGTATGGGTGCCCATAGTCTACTTTATAGTTAAAAAGGCAATTATCTCCCTTTGGGTGAAATGATCAATATCTCATTAAGTAGACAAATATATGTAATTAGGCATAAGAAGAAAACATAATTTTTCATGATGTCATATCTCTTAGATGCTCTTTGTGTAATAAAAAAGATTCCAAATCAAAGGGAATGGTCACCGAATAGAATACAAATAGTCAACTAATATTATTATAAGTTTCACATCTTCAAATATAGAGATCACATTCAATTTATATGTGAATGCATCTACTATGCCCTTAGTGAAGCTATCAATGGTATCCCAATGACATGAATTATCCCACTAATCAAGAAATATGTTAAAGTTATGGGAGATATATGAATATATCCAGACTTTACTATTATAGGGGTTAAGGGAACTCAAAGCTCCCCTCTCAAGCTACATATTCATATCCTTGATAAGTTAGCTAAGCAAGAGGTTACATACCAGTTATTCCATGGAATTTATGGTTTGTGTAAGACCAAGAGAAAAGGATTCCTTCATAGCTTCCCAATGATAATTGAAAATATTTTATTTAGACAATTGGAAAATATTAAAGCTACATCAAAACACATATCATCCTTCAACCTATGGATTGATGAACTCAAGTAATGGGATCCTTATGGGAAAGTTAAGGAACATTTGTAAAACCAAGGATTTATAAATGTTCCCTATGATCATGAGCTTGGTGCATTTGATCCCATTTACACCAAAGCATCCTCTTATTTTGAATTCACAAGAAAATTAAAAGAACATAACCTAAGGCCTGAGTCAAGACTGTAGAGAAATCAAAAAATGGATGACATATGGCAATTGGGACCCAAAAAATATAATATTATTGGTGATGAATCCTCTATACCTCTATCAATTAGTATACAAGTAGAGGCTCAATTGGAACATAATCCTAAGGAGAAAAGGCCACATGAAATAGGTTTTATCTCATCAGCTTATGAACCTCCTAAAGTAGTAAATCAAGAAGAGATTCAAATGATAAAATTAGACCCTAATGAGACTATTGAGGATGCATTAAAAATGATATCAAATACTTATGAGTCAAATGATGAAGAAGCCCAGGTTGAGGAAACAAAAGAAGAGAAAGGGAAAGAAGTGGAATTAGACTTAGTTTAGGTTGACATCCCTAAGAAGAAGGCTGAGTTGGCCATTGTTCCTAAGGAAAAAAGACTCAAAGTGACTTTCACTACTCCTATAAGTGAAGTCAACTTATTTAGTGAAGAAAATATATTGTATGGCCCATCAATTCCAGAATGGTTCTTGTATGAGCCTAGATTATAGAAAGTGCCTACTATGCATCATCTTTAGGCTATGATGAAGGCTATCAACATTTCTATGCATCAAAATCTTAGACCATGTATCATTGCACTATAAGAAGAGGAGGCTATAAGATTAGCCATACTAGATGATGTAGTAACTTCATCACAAATGGAGGTCCCAACCCTATAAGTGACTCAATCTATAGTTGGAGTCAAATTTGATCCTAAAACTACTAGGTCACAAAGGGTGATAGAGAAAAGGATCATGATAGGAGGTGAAGAAATGGTGTATCAAAAAGTGGAGCCATTAACTATTTTGACTCAAAAGTGAAAGAAATAAATAGGAGAAGATCTTATTTTTGAGAAAAATGTTCTTGAATTAGCTTAGGCATAGTTAGATTAGTTATAATTAGTTATCAAAGGCTTGGAACAACAAAAAATGAAATTGAAAGAGTAGTCTATTCTATCTATACATGGGGATATGATCAATATGTTTGAATCCACCATATATTATGCTTAATTCCTTGAAATCAATAAGGTACAAATAGGATATGGTGAGCCAACAAAGTATTGTGGCCAGGAACCAAGTGACTCAATAAAATAATTCATGCAACAAAATGAAATACTTGATAAATATTTGGATGGAAGACAAAATTTATAGGTTTAGGATAATTAGCCTAGCCCATTTGAATAATGTTATGGTCATATTAATAGATAAGATCAAGGGTTTAAGCAGATGATCCAAGAGCTCAAAAGATCTTTTTAAGGATGACAAATAGTAAGAAACTAGAATGATGCATATATTGGGGAGTTTGATCACAAACCCAACTGCACTTAGTCCTATTGGCTTAATCACTGATGAAGAGTTAAAGAATAGGGATAATCAAGTCATGCAAGAAGTAAAGAATCAAATCCAAGGTAGAACAGGAGTGGAAAATAGTAAGATCTTAGACATGATCCTATCAGCTAAAGAAAAGATTAGTGATGCTTGAAGTATCAAAGAAGCTTTGGGTAGGAATGAAAAAGACTTCAGAGGCCTAGCAGATGAAGAAGATGAACTTTTCATGGAACCTATCATCAACCTCAATCTGATTGATGGATAACATGACAAGGCAATTAAGATCCTATAAGATAAACAAAAGACTACAATAATAAAGGAGCCCCAAAGCCAAATTGGTTAACTTAGGAATATTCTCTTGTATAGGAACATGTATATTTTTGAAAAGGATAATTCTTTTATAAAATCATGTGAAAATTTTTAAATCACATTGCTTATAGGTTAGTCCTCTTAGAAAGTGTCTATTTATAAAACATGGTAGAAGGATAGTTGTCCTAGACACCTATACAACTATAATTTGCTACTATTGATAGACATACCTCCTTAATCTTCTATAAAATGGGTATTGTTAATTGTAAATGAGAGGGAGTCTTGAGAAAGAAAACTTTGTGAAATTTTGGAGTAATTAATACAAGTACAAAAATCTAAAAAGATTATCTCATTTTATTTGTGTGATTATTATTATGGCTACTTTCTCACTTTTTTGGTATAATTTTTAGATTTGAATGGTTCTTATGAAATCTGGATATGCACCTTTAAATATAGAATTGTCAATTTATGCTAATGCTAGATTTATTAAAGGATTTTGGGTTCATTTCATGTTATTTTCTCTTCTTGTAGATGCGTTAATGTTATTTTCTTATAGGAGTGAATCTAGTTCTTATTTGCATTATGTCATGCTATCCTTATATGTTTAACTGATGTATGATAATATTTGAGCTTATTCTATTTCATGTCATATATTGGTTAAGTGCGTATTTGGATGAAATTTGAAATTTATCATAATGTTTGGATTGAAGATCAGTAATATTTTTCTTCTTTGTCCTACCCTTCCTTTTGCTTATTTTTTGATCATTTTAATTTAGATTAGTTTCCATTATACATAGACATTCTACTTTATATTTCAGATCTTATATTTTGAGCATAATTCACTTCACTTAGTTTAGATCATTTGTGTTTTCACAGGTTAGCTATTAGGCCATGATTGCTCCCAATAACCAAATAGTTACATGATGCAGGAGCATCCTCACACTTGGGTTAAGTTTTAGCATGTTAAGTATATTTAATTGTTTTTCCCTCCATTTCTTCAATTTTCAAATTTGTAAATTTGGCTAAATATTTCTTAAGCCTGAAAATCTAGTTTGTTGGGCAAATTTTTAAACGGTTTTGAGTTTTCTTGTGCTAGAGAACTATTTTAGTCATATTTGGGAGGTTGTTATTTGAAGCCTAGGATGGAATCAAGTGTCTAATTTAAGGAAATATGCTTTGTATGAGGATTGGTGTGTGTAAAACAAGGGATATGTATGTGTGGAAGATAATGTAGGGTGCATAGGGGGAGAAATTACAATGCGCAGATCAACACTAGATACATTTTTCTAGCTTAATTGTATCCCAGTTTTTGGTTTGCATTATTGATTGTATATGATAAATGGAAGATCTATTGCATAATTGAAGGTGGACTTCCAAATTCTTGTTTTATTTTGAATGGCTCATTAAAGTGGTTCACAGTGGATGGATGTATAGATATACGACTCGCTGATTGTTAATTACTCATGATTTAATCTATTCTGACTATATAACATTGAGATTTTGGGATTATTTTGGACTAGTTATGGATCTAAGTCGTTCCACAGTAGATATTAATTTTGGGACATGTTGAAGAAATGGAATCCAGTGATTGATTTTTACGTCAGGTGAAGTCACCTAGCCATCTTTGATCCATAATTGGATGCATCGACTCAATACAGCCCTGTATGAATGCGAGTAAGATATAAAGAATTGTAGCTTTGTGGCCTACAAGTTTGTAGAATTAGTGCATTCAAATTCTCTATTTATTAAATCTTTCTAGAGTTCATGGACTCTGCAGGCGTAAATCTACGAACTGTGCAAACAAAGGAAAATCTACAGACTCTGTAGGTTTTCAAATTGAGTCCCTGGTTACAATCCAAGATAGCACATCATTTGGTATCAGAGCCCAAGGGATTGTGCACAATATAAAGATCCAAGAGAAGAAGAAGCAAGATGGCCATGAGAATTAGGAATAGAGGTAGAGCTAGAGGAAGGAGACTTGGAGGATAGGTTGCACTAGCAGAAGAGATTAGGAACCTGACAGCTAGGCTACAAGACCTAGAGATGGCTCAAAGAAGAGGCACTGACATGGGTGAAGTCAGTGATAGAGAAAAGGAGCCACTAGAAGATGAATTGGTGGTGGAAGAAGAAATAGCTGAAGATAGGTTGATTAGAGCCATTATGAAGGTGAACACAAAGCCAAAAATGGAGGTTCCAATGTATGAAGGTAATTTGAATGTAGAAGAATTAATTGATTGGATTAATGCATTAGACAAATATTTTGAGTATGAAGGAATTGAAGAAGATGATAAGAAAGTCAAGTATGCCATGACAAGGCTAAAGAGCCATGCATCCCTGTGGTGGGATGGAGTACAAGAAGAAAGAAGGAGGAAAGGGAAGCCAAAGATTAGAAGCTGGGACAAAATGGTAGCAAAAATGAAAGGTAAGTTTATGCCTAAAGATTATCAAGCCAATATTTTTAAGCAATTACAAAATTTGAAGCAAAAAGAAATGTCTGTGAAAGAATACACTGAAGAGTTTTACAGGTTGACTATAAGATCAGGTCATATTGAGGATGACACAGAGAAGGTAGCCAGATACACCAATGGTTTGAAATTTTTCATTCAAGATGAAATTAGTCTTCTCATTCCCAAGACAGTTGAGGAGTCATATCAATTTGCATTGAAAGCTGAGGAGAAGATTGCAAGAAAACAAACATCCTTCTCAAGAGGAAGGGGCAAATCCATCAGAGGTAGAGGATTTCAAGGAGGTAGAAGACAGCTGCAAACATCTCATGAAGAGGCCAGCAACTCACAAAGCTCAAGAGGCAGCTATACACCAAGAGGAAGAAGACCATACCAAGGATATCAAAGAGGAAGAGGAAGATTCATGGGCAAATGTTTTAAGTGCAACAAGTATGCAGGACACAGGGCATATGCGTGTTTAGAGAACCCTTCTACCAGCCATGAGAGGGGTGTACATGTGACTCAAGGTGAAGAAAAAAATGAAGAAGTTGCAGCAGCTTATGAAGATACCCCAGAAGAAGGTGAGTCTATTTTAATGAAAAAAATCTTGTTGAAGCCAAATAAATAAGTTGTAGAACCACCTCAAAGGAAAAATTTATTTAGAACCACATGTAAAAGTATGGGGAAATGCTGTAAGGTCATCATAGATAGCAGAAGTACTGACAATCTTGTGTCAACTGAGATGGTGGAGAAACTAGGCTTGATGAAGGAGGTACATCCTACACCTTATCAAGTCTCTTGGCTATAAAAAGGACACAAACTCCTGGTAAGTGAACAATGTAAAGTAGATATTCAGATAGGAACATATAAGGATCAGATTTTATGTGATGTCATGCCCATGGATGTATGTCATATATTGCTTGGAAGGCCTTGGCAATTTGATAGGAAGGCCATGCATGATGGAAGGCAGAATACATATATGTTTGAAAAGGACGGGATCAAGCATACACTCACACCATTAAAAGAAGAGGCTTTTGATGTTGTAGGATAGAATTCTAAAGTATTGATAGTGAGTGGTAAAGAGTTTCTACATCAAATGAAGAAGGAAAAGGTAAACTTTGTTGTGATTGGTAAGCCAAGGAGTGTAGTCACTAATACTAAGTTGAATGAATTGCCATTAGAGATTCAAGATATGTTGAATGAGTACATTGACATTGTGGTAGATGATTTACCTAATGAGCTACCACCATTGAGAAGCATTAGCCATCACATAGATTTGATTCCAGGAGCAAATCTTCCAAACAAGGCTGCTTACAGGTTGACACCAAAGGAAAATGAAGAGATCAAGCATCAAGTTCAAGAATTGTTAGACAAAGGATTGGTAAGAGAGAGTTTAAGTCCTTGTGCTATCCCCACAGTGTTGAGTCCTAATAAGGATGGGAGTTAGAGGATGTCTATAGACTCTAGAGCAATCAACAAGATTAATATCAGGGATAGATTTCCATTGCCTAGAATTGATGGTTTACTTGATTGTTTAAGTGGAGCTACATATTTCTCTAAGATAGACTTGAAAAGTGGTTACCATTAGATAAGGATAAGAGAAGGGGATGAATGGAAAACAGCCTTCAAGACCAATGATGGACTCTATGAGTGGTTAGTTATGCCATTTGGACTAACCAATGCACCAAGCACCTTCATGAGACTGATGAATGAAGTGCTGAAGGAGTTCACTGGTAAGTTTGTGATAGTATATTTGGATGATATTTTGGTGTTTAGTCAAACTAAGGAAGATCATTTGAAACATTTGGGGATGGTATTGAGTAAGCTACATGAGGAGAAATTGCTAATCAATGTTAAAAAGTACAGTTTTCTGAAAATAGAGTTGATATATTTGGGGTTTGTGATTTCAAAAGAAGGATTGAAGATGGATAAGGAAAATATTAAGGCTATACATGAGTGGCCTACACCCAGGAGCACATATGAGGTAAGAAGCTTTCACGGTTTGGCTAGCTTCTATAGGAAATTCATAAGAAATTTTAGTGAAATTGTTGCTCCAATGATAGATACAATCAATGGTGATACAAGAAGTTTTTGTTGGACTAAGGCTGCTAATAAGAGTTTCAGATTATTTAAAAAGAAGGTAACTAAAGAACCAATCTTGACCTTGCCTAATTTTAATAAGCTTTTTCAAGTAGAATGTGATGCTATTGGAACTGCAATAGGCACTGTTTTAAGCCAAGATGGGAAGCCTATAGCATACTTTAGTGAGAAATTAAGTGATGCTAAGAAAAAATATTCAGCCTATGATCAAGAATTATATGCTCTTGTACAGGCTTTGAAGAAATGGAGGCATTATCTATTGCCTAAAGAATTTGTTTTATTCACTGACAATTATGCTTTACAGTTCATTAGTAATCAGAATAAGTTGAATCAAAAACATGTCAAATGGATTGAATTTTTACAAAGTTTCACATTCACTATTAAGCACAAGAAAGGACAATATAACAAGGTTATAGATGCTCTAAGTAGGATAAATCTGATCATGCAGGAGTCTCAAGTAAGCATTTTGGGATTTGAAGATTTGAAGGAGCTATATAAGGAAGATCTAGACTTCAAGGAACCATATGAAGCTTGCATGAATCCAGTGGGGGTTGATAGAAGTCCTTGGATAGATTTCATGGTCCAAGAGGTTTTTTTGTTTAGAGGTAGCCAACTTTGCATTCCCAAGGGTTCCATGAGAGAGAATTTGTTGAAGGAAAAGCAAGTGGCAACTTATCAGGACATTTTGGGTAGAATAAGACATTAGCACAATTAAGTGCTCATTACTATTGGCCAGGTATGGGTACTGATGTTAAGAAATTTGTTGAAAGATGTAAAACATGCCAATATGCCAAAGGAAGTAGTCAAAATGTAGGTTTGTACCAGCCACTACCCATTCCAAATAGGCCTTGGGATTCAATAAGCATAGATTTTGTACTTGGTTTGCCAAGAACTCAAAAAGGCCATGATTCTATATTTTTTGCAGTAGATAGGTTTTCAAAGATGGCTCATTTTATTTCATGTTCAAAAACAAGTGATGCTACTCACATAGCTAATCTATTCTTTCAAGATGTTGTTAGATTGCATGGATTGCCTAGAAGCATTGTTTCTGACAGGGATACCAAATTTGTTGGACACTTTTGGAGAACCTTATGGAAGAAATTGGGAACACAATTGAGTTTCAGTTCAGCCTATCATCCCCAAACTAATGGCCAAATAGAGGTTGTCAATAGGAGCTTGGGCAACATCTTGAGAAGCTTGGTAAGTATGCATCCAAAACAATGGGATCTTGCACTTGCAAAAGCTGAATTTGCATATAATGATTTTTCTAATAGAAGTACAGGATTGAGCCCATTTCAAATTATGTATGGAATGCATCCAAGAGGTGTGTATGAGTTAAGAAATCTAAGTAGCATGGAAACAAGGAGTGTTGATACAGAAGAATTTGCCAATGCCATGCAAAATTTGCATGAACAGGTAAAGAAGAAGCTTGAAGAAAACACCATCAAGTACAAGCTAAGGGCAGATCAAAAGAAAAGAGAAGTCAGTTTCAGTATTAGAGACTTTGTTCTTGCTCACCTCAGAAAAGAGAGGTTCCCAAAAAGGGAATACAACAAGCTAAAGGTAAAGAAAATAGGACCATGCAAGGTAATAAGAAAGTTTTCAAATAATGCATATGAAATAGAATTGCCAAAGGGGATTGGAATTTCTCCAATCTTTAATGTTGTAGATCTATATCCATACAAAGATGAAGGACAACCAACTAAAGAGATTGAAACAGGGATAGATGAAGTTATCCAATGGGAGCAACAACTACCAAAGGAAGTACCAAAGGAGATTGAGAGTATTTTAGACAAGAAAATGGTTAAAAAGACAAGGAACAAAGAATATTTATAGTATCTAACTAAGTGGAAGAATATACCAGCTAAAGATGCAACATGGTTGACTACAAATGACATCCTCAAGCTGGGCACAAGTATAAAAGAAGTGATGCAGAAAAACAAGTGAAGAATACTTCTTCTGCTCCTTGAAAGAATGATGCAGGAGCATCCTCACACTTGGGTTAAGTTTTATCATGTTAAGTAAATTTAATTGTTTTCCCTCCATTTCTTCAGTTTTCAAATTTGTAAATTTGGCTAAATATTTCTTAAGCCTGAAAATCTAGTTTGTTGGGCAAATTTTTAAACGGTTTTGAGTTTTCCTATGCTAGAGAATTGTTTGTCATATTTGGGAGGTTGTTATTCAAAGCCTGGGATGGAATCGAGTGTCTAAGTTAAGGAAATATGCTTTGTATGAGGATTGGTGTGTGTAAAATAGGGGATATGTATGTGTGGAAGATAATGTAGGGTGCATAGGGGGAGAAATTTGCAATGTGCAGATCAACACTAGATACATTTTTCTGGCTTAATTGTATCCCAATTTTTGGTTTGCATTATTGATTGTATATGATAAATGGAAGATCTATTGCATAATTGAAGGTGGACTTTCAAATTCTTGTTTTATTTTGAATGGCTCATTAAAGTGGTTCGCAACAGATGGATGTATAGATATACGACTGGCTGATTGTTAATTACTCATGATTTAATCTTTTCTGACTATATAACATTGAGATTTTAGGATTCTTTTAGACTAGTTGTGGATCCGAGTTGTTCCACAGTAGATATTAATTCTAGGACATGTTGAAGAAATGGAATCTAGCGATTTATTCTTACATTAGGTGAAGTCACCCAGCCATCTTTAATCCATAATTGGATGCATCAACTCAATACAGCCCTGTATGAATGCGAGTAAGATATAAGGAATTGTAGCTCTGTGGCCTACAAGTTTGCAAAATCAGTGCATTCAAATTCTCCATTTCTCAAAGCTTTCCAGAGTTTACAAAATCTGCAAGCATAAATCTACGGACTGTGCAGACAAAGGAAAATCTATGGACTCTGTAGGTTTTCAAATTGAGTCCCTGGCTGCAGTCCAAGATAGTGCATCATTACATTATAAATTTGTTAAATAGTCCATGTGCTCTATCATTATTCCATCAAAGATATCAAGAATATCAAAACCTAAAACTCATGTAATGGTATTTGAATCTATAAATGAGAAGTTTTTCTTAAACACTAAGAACTACCTATGATCAATAGGAACCCATTACTAGAAGGAGGGTCGTAGTTAAATCTCTATGAATTTGTAGCGTATTTGCTAATCTTAGTGAATTTTATTCAAAGATCAATGATTTCTTTGCATATTTATGTTTTTCCTAGCTCAATTGTTTAAAGATCATTGATATTCATTGTTTTAAACCAATATTTAGGCTTATTTAGCTGAAGATTATCATTATTTGAAGATTCATGGTAAATAGTTACAAAGGTAGTTTAGTTTTTATAAATCTTCCACGTTTGAAATTAGTGATGACAAATTTGTTCAAATAATGATTGATTCTTTAAAGATTTAGGTTTATTTAAACTTAGACATGTAAATATCATTAATATTATCAAGTTTAGATATTTATTTGAGCTTAGTTAGTCAAAGATAATTGTTCTTTGAAGAGATTTATATAACTTTGTGTAAAGCTTGCTTAACTTAGGAATCTTAAATGTGTAAATATACTCATAGGTAATAATTGGACTATTATTTTCAATAATTGATCTACAAATCATTCATCTTTGAAAAGATAAGGTTTATAAGTCATATTTTGAATAGGATTCAAGGTTCACAAGATAGAATAGACAAGAATGAGGACTAAGTTATAGTCTGAATCAAGATTACCTCTCCTATCATTATAAGTTCATAGAAAAGCAAGAGAAGACAAAGTTAAGTGAAGGGGTTCTAAGTCTCATCCTACTTCACATATTTATGGTGCTCTTGTGTTTAATCCTTATCAAGGTATGGCTTGGTTAGGTGGATATTTCATCAATGTGCTTGGTCAGGTACATGACTTGCTTATAAATTCTAAGAAATATTTACCCTCTTTCAGTCATAATGGTGTTGTCATAGATGAATAACATATTAAAAGTTTCAAAGCTACTTTAAGGTTATTGAATGTAGTTCATGAAGATGTTACATGTAGATTGTTTCCTTTTACTTTCAAAGATGCAACATATGATTGGTTTCTCAACCTTGATAATTATATCACTAGTTGGAATGATTTTAATAGAATTTTCATCGATCAATTTGTTAAGATAATTAATCCTTATATTCTTTATCAACAATTCACCACTGTGAAAAGAGATTTGAGTTAAACCATTAGGGCCTTTAATTCTAGAATATATAAGATGTTTAGTAGAACCATAGCTCCTTATAGACATGATGAAGCCTTGGATTTAGAGATTTATAAGGATTATTTAGATCCCATGACTTATGTGTTTCTTAAAAGGTCTATTAGAGTTATAAATACATTAGCCTTGGACTATACTGAAGTTGTAACAATCAATGATCAAATGTAGCCTCAAGATAAACTTGCAAATGCCATTCCCAATGTTAATCCTAACTTTCTTTCATTAAATGTCATTCTAAATGCCAATCAAAATGTGCCTTCTTTTAAGCAAACATCAGTGTTGAATCAATTACCCTTGACTCATGCTCATCCTAGCCAAAACATAAGATTCTTGAACAACAATGCAAATGAATTCCATCCACAAGATCAAAGAGCCTTGGTGACAACTAGTAATAATAATAATAATCAAATCCATAATTTAGAGGCACTAAAGAATGAGAATGAATCCAAACTCAAAATGGTTCAAAAGCTAAGTATTGACTTCCTTCAATTACAAAAGCAAGTAGGCAATACTGGGGAAAACTCTAATATAAATCACTCTTATCAAAGGTTCAATAGACCTAACAATTGATTTCACAATGGTAAAAATAACAATAACAACAATGAATCATCTGGTAACAAGAACAATCTTGAAATAACTATTTGTGATGTATCTCTAACTAAATATTACAAGGTCATTAACACTTCAAAGCATGGTGAGTTGGATTATATTAAATTTTGTAATGACTTTGAATTGTTTTAAAATGTGTTATATACATCTAAATGTGAACATAATAAAGATAATATTATAGGTGCATTTGGATCTTTAAAGTTGTCTAAATTTGTTGATATAGCCTTGATGGTGGAGACATTTTATTTCCCATTCTAAGAAGAGAATAAGCCTGAGGATACACTAAAAGAGGTGCATGTTTTTCAACGGTACCTAAATAAGACTTATCCTCTGAGGAATAGAGAGCAAAATCAACCCTTTACAAATTCAACTCCACCAAATAACTTTGACACTCCTCCCAATCCTATAGCTCACAACAATCTAGAGCCTCCAAAGGGAAGTACCTCTAAGCACACTACTAATACATCTAGTTCTTCCACTAGGAGTGGATATAACATAGTTGAGGATATGAAAAAGATTAAATCTAACATCACTTTACATGATCTAAGTCAAATAATTGAGAAAAGAGACTTATTACTTGAATATTTATCCAAGAAGACTAGTAAGTCACCAAGGGCTACAAATGTCAATGTAGTTATGTACAAGAACAAGGTAGATGTTCCACCTTTCTTACTAACAGACAAGATTTTTGGTAAAGTTTTGCATAACTATTTGTTAGATTTAGGTGTTTATGTTAATATCATGCCTGAAGGTATTTGTGAGAAACTTGGTTTAACTCTAATTAAATCTAATAGATTTATTAACCAATTAGATAAATCAAAAGTTAAAGTAATTGGATAACTGTTGAATGTTCATATGTAGCTTGTTGTTGAGCCAAATAGACAACAATTCATAGACATTCAAGTAGTGGATATTCCTAATGCTTATGGGATATTGTTGAGCTAAGATTAGATAAAGTCTTTGAATGGATACATGTCCACTAACTGTGCCCATATGTGGCTTCCATGGAAGGGATTTCCAAATCATATTTGAATTGAAAGAGAGCCTAAGATGAAACATATGATCATTGATTACAATGCTACAAATGAAAGGGTTAACATGGTCAATTTTGAGTTAGGATTTTACACTCTTGACACTTCTAAGGAATGTGAATCTATAGATACTCATACTATGCCTATAATGTGAAAATTATATTTTAATGGTGCTAAATATAAATCTAGATATGGGGTAGGAATTGTTCTAATCAATCGCACTAGAAAAGAATTTAGTACTTCTTACAAACTTTAATGTTCATGCACTAATAACTTGGTAGAGTATGAAGCTTTAATTTTAGGATTGAAATTTGCCATCAAGCATAAGGTCAAATAGTTGCTAGTGTATGGTTATTCCAAACTAGTAGTTAACTAGTTTAGAATATACCAATGTAAATTATCATATCTTAAGAAATGTAAATTTAGAGTGTGGGAATTGATAGAGTACTTTGATGATTTTAGCATTGTCTCAATTCCTATATAATATACCAAGATTGATGATGAGATATCCTTAAATGTAGTCAATCTTATGCCTATCAAGAATCTAAACTATGAAAACTTAATATTAAATCGGTTCCATGTCCCTCAATTCCTGATAATATCAATCACTTGTAAGTAGTCAATGATGATCAACAAATACTAGACTTTAGGAACAATTCAAGAGTATTTGATACCCACATCATTGATGAGGATAATGAAAATGCTCTTGATGAAGACAACATTGATGACAATATTGTGCAATTAAGTGACAACAAAATTCCCAAAGGCATGATTTCCTTAGAAAGATTATTTAACACACACAAACTAGCTGAAATTGTCAAAGTCCCCAAGGTGAATAGGAAAGATTATAATGTAGTTAAAATAGGAATGCAAGGTCAACCCTAGCTAGTGAATATTGGTATAGCCTACACTAATAAAGAATTGAGAAAAACTAAAGATTTTTTGACCATATACAAATATGTTATAGCATTGTCCTATGAGGACTTAAGGATCTTTGATCCTAGATTCATTACCCATACCATTCCTTTAAAAGAAGCCTGAAAACCTTTTAGGCAAAAGCAAAGGTTAGTCAACCTTGTCTTAGAACCCTTAATCTATAAAGAGGTTAAGAAGCTATTGGATGCTAAAAATATTTTTTCCCATTAGGCACTCCACTTGGATAGCTAACTTAGTACCAGTCAAGAAGAAAAATGGGGAAATTAGATTGTGCATAAACTTTACAAATTTAAATAGAGTTTATAAAAAGGATATTTATCCTTTACCTTCCCTTGACCAAGTCATTCAAATTATTAATGGTTCTACTATGATGTCTTTTCTTGATGGTTTTTTAGGTTATAACCAAGTGCTTGTGAACAATAATGATAGACTAAAAACTTCATTCATAACTAAGTGGGTCACCTTTGCCTACAAAAGAATGCCCTTTGGGATAATAAGTGCAAGTTAAAATTCTCAAAGAGTTATGGACCACACCTTCTATGGGATCATAGGTAAGTGAATTATCATTTACATGGATGATCTTATGGTTTTTTTATCACTTACAATAGGTATTTGAATGGTGCAAGAGGTAAAGAATTTCTCTCAATCCTAAGAAAAGCATTTTTGGTATTATAGAGGGAAAGTTATTAGGACATGTTATAATTAAAGAGGGAATTTTTATAGATCCTGATAGAGTAGATGCCATATCCAAGATAGAATCCCCTAATGGTAAAAAATGATTAAAATCTTTCTTTGGGAAAATCAATTTTGTGAGGAAGTTCATTTCTAATTTTGCAGAAATTATGAGACCACTAAATGACATGTTGAAGAAGGATGCCAAGATCACATGGAATGAAGAAAAAAATAAATCCTTCAAAGACATAAAAGAAGCAATAATGTAGGTACCAATTTTGATGATCTCTAATTTTCAAAAGACTTTTATATTTATTCCTTTTCTTCTGATCATATAATAGTTGTTGTTCTAACTTAGAAAATAGATGGATGTGATCATCTATTACATTCATGAGCACTAATTTTAAAAATGTTGAATTGAACTATCCTCTAATTAACAAGTAGTCATGTTCTTTATTTAAATTAGTTAAGAAATTTAGACACTATATTCTAAGGAATAAAGTGCATGCAATACTACTAGACCCTACCACTAAACTCATGCTTAGGAAATGTTAATTAGGATAAATAAGAGGTAAATGGATGTCCATACTTCAAGAATATGATATATAAATTAATACTACCAAATTGGTAGGGTGTCAAGGATTGATCCAACTAATTACTAACACCAACCCAAAATTAAGTGTCATGTAGGTGGACCAATAAAATTTTCAACCCAATGATTGGTATGATGCCATTATTCATCTACTAATTAATGGCTCTTGTCTTGCAAGGTTGAATAAAGAGAAAAGAAGAGCTCTAACACTCAAGGTAACACATTTCTTAATCAAGGATGGAGTACTTTTTAGGAATAATTATGAAGGTATATACTTCAGGTGTGTTTTAAAAGAAGAAGCAATTGAGATCTTGAGTACTTTCCATGAAAATCTTGGAAGTGGTCACCCATATAGAAAGACAATAGCTCATAATATCCTTAGGGTTGGTTATTATTGGCCTAATATCTTCAAATATACTCAAAAACATGTGAGATAATATCATCAATGTTGTAAAGATCCAAAAGCATCCACACCATTAAATCCAATTATGATTAACAAGCCTTTTTCTCAATGGGTATTAGACTTTGTGGGGGTAATTAACTCCAATTATTCATAAGAACATAAGTATATGCTCACTACTAATAATTACTACATAAGATGGATATAAATAGTAGTAATCAAGCATTTTAAGATGGAATATGTAATTAAGTTCTTGGAAGAGAACATATATACTAGGTTTGAAACACTAGTATCTCTAGTTTATGATAATGGATCTACCTTCATATCTATTGATATGAATGAGTTGGTATATGATAATAAAATTATTTTAATGTTTTCATCAAATCATTAACCTCAAGGCAATGGGGTCTCTGAATCAACTAACAAAAATTTTATAAAATTTATTAGGAAGTCTATTGCTAAAAAACCAAGAACATAGAATAAGTTGCTCAAGTATGCTCTTTATGCAAATAGAACAAGAGTTAAACAAGCGCTAAAAGCATCACCATTTATATTAGTATATGGTCAAGAACTTATATTCCCTATTACTCTCAAGCTTCTAACCTACAATTTCATACAAGAGTATATGGAAGAAGATCAAGAGTTTACAAAGTCAAGCTCACTTGACATTATTCAAATGGAGGATGTAAGAGAAGAGGCTTTTACCAATTTAAGTAAACATTAAACCACATTCAAGAGATGGTTTGAAAAGCGCTCAAAGATTAAGGTGTTTAGATAAGGATACCTAGTTCTTCTTTGGTATAAAGCATCTGAAATAAATAGAAAACATGGAAAACTCACTCACTTGTGGATTGGTCTGTATCAAATTATTGAGATATTGGGAAATAACACCTTCAAGCTCAAATAATTGTAGGGAGAAGAGTTTACTTTGCCATCAAATGGGAAATATCTCAAGCACTACTTTTATACTATCCTCCTCAAGTATACATGGAGTAATTTTTAAGAATAATTAGATTTAGTGTAGGCAGTCTTAGATTAGTTTGTTTCTTGTTCCTTGTTTGTATATAGTGTTTGATTATATTTATTTGCTTGTTATTTGTTTTTCTTTTTGTGTGTCCCCTTTTCTTTGTTTTGTTCCTTGCTTTCAATAAGTGTTTTCAAGATAGTTTTTAAGCTCCAATGCATGTAGTTTCTCAAAGGTCAACAAATCAAGAATGCAAGTATGACCCTTAACCATTGGTTGACCATGAATTCTATAAATTTGAGCTTGATGATATAATTTAGATAAATTGGTGAGGATTGACATCTAGATTAGTTGTTCCTTAAAATATTAAACTTTGTTCTGATCTAAGTCTAGTTCCAATAAGGATTGCACATGTTGAATGAAAGTTTGACTTATTGGGATAAAGTCATGTTAGCACATAAGGAATATTATTGCCTATGATGAGGTTTATGACCAAGGATTATTGTTTAAAGATCAAACATTTTTAAAAAACCCAAAAATTGGCTCATTTTGGTTCCCAACCTTTGTTGAAAATCTAAATATACTTGAAAAATACAAAATTAAGAGATTTATTAAAAAAATTGAAAGCTTTTTGAATAAAGGTGATTCAAGTAATCTCCACTAGAGTTATGGACATCTAGTTGGTAGTGGAGTAAGGCATAGAGTGGAGCCAAAGGTAATTTTTTTGGGGTTGTGGATGCCTAGCTATAGTAGAGAAATGTTCAATCCCTCCTTTTCATAATCATGGTTCATAATGAACATCTAAATATTCTATAAGACAATGTTAATGATCAAAGACATAAAATATGGAATCTATTCTCTAAATCCCATAACAATCAGTTAAGGAGTCAAAGCACAAACACAACATGACTAATTTTTGATGTTTGAGCCTAATTTTGCATTTGTGAAACTTTTTTTAGTCATGAGTTAATCTTAATGATTGTAATTGATCATATGGAATGAGTAATCTAGTTATTACTTCAAACCAGAGTATCTAAGTTCTAACATTTTGTAATGTTTCCCCCAAAAGTAACCATTTATTGAGGTCAACATACCCCAATTTTTTAAAAATGAGGATCCTTGTTTAATTTTACAAATTGTGCTATGAATTTACAATCAAATTGATCAAAATTTCATTATTGAATGTTATGTGTTACTTCATCTTTCATTAGCATGTCAACTTATTTCCTTATTTGATTTTATCTAACGCTATTGACTTGATTCTTGTGACCCATGTTGTAGTTTTAATAAAAGAACAATGCCTACAGTTTTATGCATTGATGTTAATTTGACCCTCTATTTTATTTAACCCTTGGTATCTTATTGTCTAATTAAATTTATGTTAAATTATGTAAAACCCTAGTCTACTATGTTTTAGCTTAGGTCTTTTTAAATTAGATTCACATTTGTGTAGGTCAAATTTGTATGAGAATGTTTTTTTATGTCCTAAACTTAGTTTAATTTTTTATCCTAAGGTTCTAGTCATGTTTATCAACACAACCAAAGCCTTAATCTAAAATTTTTATGTTATGTCCTTTATGTCATGAAACCCCACCAAGTCTATTTTATTATTCGCATAGACTACTTAAATTTAGAAGCACTTTATTATGTTTTAAAATTTTCTTAAATTCCTATCCTAGAGATTTGATTGTATTTATTAATACAACTAAAACCTTAGGCTAAAAATTTACCCTAAGTTTATTTATATTTCCCAAGCCCTAACTTGTTTATTTTCATTACCTATAATAATGAATCAATGTAAAGATGATAAGTGGTAGAATATCAAAGCTCAATAGAATGATCTATGATACACCAGCATCCACCTGGGTCAAATTATTAAGGCTCATAGATGAAATGTGATAGTGACAAGTGTCACAACCGTAATGGATAGAATAGAATCCAGTAAACTGAGATCAATGGAGTGTGTTAATGTGTACAATAAAGACCCAATGGTATATGGTGAAGTCAACAAGTTAAGGTCCTACAGAGGAATTTGTGAGGGCTAAGTGGCATGATCTCAATGTTTTAGTATTTTTTATGATTTTTCAATGTGATCTAATTAGCTACTAAAAATAAAGTAAAATCAAGGTTTTTAAGATTACCTAGAGATATGGATGGTTGGTTGCACATTTGTTGATCAATATTTGTGGGAACTCCTCTTTGGTTGGGGAGGAATGACCTAAAAATCACAACACTTGGACATAAATGGATCAGTAGGAAGATGAGTGAGTTGCTTGATTACAAACTAGTCTTGAGAAGTGGCACACTTTCTCAGATGGATGTCAGCCCACTATTTTCAATTAAGAAGGATAATAAAGATAAAAATATAAATATTACAAGATATAAATAATGTAAAAGATAATTTTACAAAGATTAGATAAATTATGGATTATTCAAGATAATAGAATGTAGGTTTTGACAGATTTTTAAGATAAAATGTTATGAAAATAGATTGCATAAAGTTTTTTGAAAGTTTAGTAAGGATCGATGTCGATCCTACAAGATCGACATCGATTCGGATGGATCAACGTCAATTCTATGTAAAATGCTAAACTTTAAAAATAGGCTATAATAATGACTTATATTATTGATAAAATAATAAAAACCAAATGTAAAATAGACACAAAAGACTATAGATTGGAAATGTAAATAAATTGAAATGCAATACTAACCCTTATGGTTGAAAATAAAACTTGAAAAGATCAGATAAATAACCTTAAAATCCCTTTGATAATCTCTTTAGTAGAGGTTCCACAAGATAGCAGGGTGTTGATAAAGTTTTTACATTGGTTGTAATGAAATTTGGTAGAGTTTTGAAGTCAAAAAACATAGTCATTATCCCTCTCAATCCATGGAGGTTTTCTGTGTATATATAGATCAATGTCAATATAGTAGAATCAACATTGATCAGGGAGGATCGACGTTAATTAACCCAATTTGGTTAAAATTTGGCTTAGGCTATTTTGAACCATGTGCTAAACTAAGTGAATGTAACACTGAGTTGTTTGCATGGGTTTTTTATGAGGGTAAGTTGTTGGAAGGGTTGTTGGGAGGTTGGATGGGTTTTTTTTTTAATTTTTTTTTAGGATTTTTGGTTGGGGATGGTAAATAGTAATTAATAGGATTAATTACCATGGATGAATAGGGGATATATACATAAAATAAACATTTAAGTATAAGTTGACATTTAATTATGGAAATTTAGTTTATTATACTTTAAGTTATATTTTATGTATATACTTTCAGGATGCTTGAGAGTGGTTTTAGACCTCTAGGAGTTAAGATGCAAAATATAGATTTTTGGAGGTTTCCTCCATATTTTAGACTTAGCCTATTTCAATACTTTAGGATTTAAAACTTAGCTTATTTTAGGGTTTCAAGCTATGGTGTATATTTCTAGTGTCTACACTTAGTGACATAATCTAAAATCAACAACCCACATTTAGCCTAACAAGATCAAGTGGATTGACATCAATGGAGTAAATTGATCTATGCAACAAAGATCTAATAGTATGACATGATGCTAAATTTTCAAAGAGAATAGAATGAATGTGGTAGTGATGTTTGTCACAACCATGATAATTAAGATAAATATCAACCAATGGCATTTTACCTCTCAGATTGAGATCTATGGTAAGCAAAGATTTGACAATTCAATGAACCTAAATCTAATGAGAGGATACCATGTGGAAAAAAGGTGTTAGGTGATGGCATGTGTTTTTAATAATTACTAAAGACCCATAGAGATTCCAAGTGGTATGGTATGAGGAGCTCAAGCTAAGATCAATAGTCTGTAATAGATTCAAAGCTAGATAACTCATTTAAAGATCAACAAGACTTATTTAATAAAATTTTAAGATTACATGTAGTGTTGACACATGTTCCAAAAAGATAAATGGTCACATTGCAAAATTAATGAACACTTTTACATGATGATGACACATAATTAAGACAAGTTAGATTGAAATATCTTATAGACCTGCAAACATGAAGGGTATAAAAAAATCAATCCAAACAAAATCTAAGGCATGAAGCTCATAGTTCAAACTTAATTGCCACCATTGAAGATCTGCATAAACCTTAAAAAACCCCTAAATTGTATGAAATCCCTAGTGTATCAATTTTTTCATTATGATCAAGCCAAGGAAAATTAAATTATCATCTATACAAAAAAATAATTCAATCAAGAATTGAATTGTAGTCTACGAGTGAGGAATTTGATAAAATTCATGATAATGGTGGCTTGAAAGAATTTTTCAAAAGAAGATGTGGAATTGTATTTGATAATAAATGTTAAGGGATGTATTTTCAAGGATACTGAGTTTCTTGCCTCTACTTTAAACATAAGAGATAATAATTGGTTGAAATTGTTCTAGATGATCAAGAATCAACCAGCCATTACTAGGGAAGAGGAGAAGAAACTCTTAGTAAAAAGGCTATGTGATGACATTATTATAATTTAAATGACTAATCTCCATTATGCAATAATGAAGCCTGAGGCACTTCACTGCATTAACATTCTTGCTCCCATTCTCAAGGAAACTAAGATAGATAAGGGCATGATAATTAATGAACACAATATGGGAAAAGTTGCTTATATTTATTCTATTGCATTTGACTCATATTATAAGTTTCCAAAACCCCAAATTAACTTAGCCTTTATCAATTCCTGGGCTAAGGAAAAAAAAATTGATGGACACCCTTGCCACGTGGCTAGATTTTGGAAACCAAGTCTTTTTAGACTTTAGAAAGAACATACCTATTAACCAATTTAGACTTAGGGTCAGAATGATAATGAAAATGTTAAAAAATTTATGTAGAAATGCAACCACTACATATGTAGACCTAGTATGGGTACCCATTGTCTACTTTATAGTTTAAAAGGCAATTTTACCCCTTTGGGTGAAATGATCAGTATCTCATTAAGTAGACAAATCTATGCAATTAGGCATAAGAAGAAAACCCATTTTTTCATGATGTCATATCTCTTAGATGATCTTTGTGTAACAACAAAGATTCCAAATCAAATGGAATGGTCACCAAATGGAACATAAATAGTTTCCCAATATTTTCCAAGTTACACATCTTCAAATATAGAGACCACATTCAATTTATATGTGACTACATCTACCCTACCTTGAGTGAAGCTATAATTAGTATCCCAATGACAAAAATTAGCCCACTAATCAAGAAATTTGTTGAAGCTATGGGAGATATATGGTTATATCTAGACTATACTATTATAAGGGTTGAGGTAACTCAAAGTTCCCCTCTCAAGATACTTATTCATGTCCCTGATAAGTTAGCTAAGCAAGAGGTTGCATACCATCTATTCCATGGCATTGATGGTCTATGCAATACCAAGAGAAAAGGACTCCTTCATCACTTCCCAATGACAATTAGAAATATTGTATTTAGATAGTGGGATAATATTGAAGCTACATCAAAACATTGATCATCTTTAAAACTAAAAATTGATGAGCTCAAGCAATGGGATCCTTATGGGAAAGTTAAGAAACATTTTTAAAATACAAGAATTCTAAATGTGCCCTATGATCATGAGCCTGGTGCCTTTAATCCCATTTACACCAAGGCATCCTCTTATTTCAAAGTCACAAGGAGATTGAATGAACATAACTTGAGGCCTAAGTCAAGACTAGAGAGAAATTAAAAAAAAATGGATGACAGATGATAATTAGGACCTCTAAAATATCATCTTATTAGTGGTGAATCCTCTAGACCTCCATCGATTAGTGTTCAAGTAGAGGTTCAAGTGGAACTTAGGCTTGAGGAGAAAAGGCCACAAGAAATATATTATAGCCCATTAGCTTATGAACCTCCTAAAGTATCAAAATAAGAAGCACATAAATAAGAGATTCACATGATAGAATTAGAACCTAATGAGAGTATGTAGGATGCATTGAAAATATTATCCTATAATTATGAGTTAGATGATGAAGAAGACCAGGTTGAGGAAACAAAAGAAGAGAAAGGGAAAGAAGTGGCATTGGACTTAATTTTGGTTGACACCCTGAGAGGAAGGTTGAGCTGGCCATTATTCATAAAAAGATCCAAAGGGACTTCCAATAATCCTTTAATTAAAGTCAACTTATTCAATGAATAAAATATATTATATGGCCCACTAATTCTAGAATGATTCTTGTATGAGCCTATATTATAAAAAGTGCCTAACGTGCATCATCTTTCGGCTATGATGAAGGTCATCAACATTCATGTGCATCAAAAGATTAAACCATGGATCATTACACTATAGGAAGAGGAGGATATAAGATTAAACACACTAGATGATGTAGTAAATTCATCATAAATGGAGATCCCATCCCCACAGGTGACTCAATTTATAATTAGAGTCAAATTTGATCCTGAAATAACTAGCTTATAAAGGGTGATAAAGAAAAGGGTCATGATAGGAGGTGAATAAATCTTATATCAAAAAGTGGATCCATTAATTATTTTGACTCAAAATAAAAATCAAAAACCAAGATAAGATCATATTTTTGAGGAAAATGTTCTTGAATTATCTCAAGCACAATCAAAGCAAGTGCAAATAGCTATCAAAAGCTTGGAACAACAAAGGAAGAACTTGAAAGAGTGGTTTATTCCATCTATTCTAGGGAAATGATCAATATTTGTGAAGCCACCTTATATGATATGTTCAATTCCTTGAAATCAATAAGGTTAAGATAGGATGTGGTGAGCTATCAAAGTATTATGGCTAGAAACTAAGTGACTCAATGGTAGAATTCATGCAACAAAATGAAAGACATGATCAATATTTTGATGAAAGACCAAAATTTTGGGTTTAGGATAGTCATCATATCCTATTTGAATACCACTATGGTCATATTAATGGATAATATCAAGGAATTAAGTAGATGGTCTAAGAGCCTGAAAGATCTTTCTAAGTATAGCAAATAGTTATATACTAGAATGATGCATATATTGGGGAGTTTGATCATAGATCCAACTTTACTTAGTCTTATTGGATTAATCACTAATGAAGAGTTAAATCATATGGATAATCAATTCATGTAAGAAGTAAAGAATCAAATCCAAGGTAGAATAGGAGTGGACAATAGTAAGATCTTAGACATGAACCTATCAGCTGAAGAAAATATTAGTGATGCTCAGAGCATCAAAGAAGCTTTGGGAAAGAATGACAAAGACTTTAGAGTCCTAAAATATGAATAAGATTAAATTTTTATGAAACCTATCATCAATCTCAAGTAGATTGATGGACAACATGAAAAGGCAATAAAGATCCTATAAGATAAACAAAAGACTATAACAACAAAGGAGCCCCAAAGCCAAATTGGTTAACTTAGGAATATTCTCTTGTATAGTAACATGTATATTTTTGAAAAGGAATATTCTTTTGTAAAATCATATGCAACTTTGTAAATCACATTGTTTATAGGTCAGTCCTTTTATAAAGTGTCTATTTCTATAACATTATAGAAGGAAAACTATCCTAAATACTTGTACAATTGTAATTTTCTATGACTAACCAACATACCTCCTTAATGGTATATAAAAGGGGTATTGTCAATTGTAAATGAGAGGGAGTTTTGAGTAAGAAAAATTTGTGTAAATTTGGAGTAATCAATACAAGTAGAGAATTCTAAAAAAACTATATCATTTTGTTTGTGTGATTGCTATTATGGTTGCTCTCTCACTTGTTTAGTCTAATTGTCAGATTTGAATGGTTATTAAGAATTCTAGATCTACACATTTAAATGTAGATTTGTTAATTTTTTCTAATGCTAGATTGATTGAAGTATTTTGGGTTCATTTTGTGTTTTTTTCTCTTCTTGTAGATTTGCTAATGTTATTTGCTTGTAGGAGTGAATCTTTAAAGTGAATTTGGTTCTTATTTTCATTATTTCATGTTATTCTTATTTGTTTTATTGATGTATGATAAGATTTTATATTATGTTATTTTATGTCATATATTGGCCAAGTGCATATTTGGATGAAATTTGAACTTTGCCATAATATTTGGATTGAAGATCAATAATATCTTTCTTCTCTACCTTACCCTTATTTTTGCTTATTTTTTATAATTTCACTTTATATTATCTTTCATTTTAAATATACACTTTATCTTGGATTCTATATCTTAGATTTTGAGCATAATTCACTTCACTTAGGTCAGATAATTTATATTTTCACAGGTTAGCTATTAGGCCACGGTTGCTCCCAACAAACAAACAATTACATTATAAATTTTTGAAATAGTCCATGTGATCTATCATTATTACACCAAATAAATAAATAATGTCACAACCTACAACTCATGCAATGTATTATTTTAATAAAAAAATGAGAAGTGTTTCTTAAACAATTTGAACAACCTATGATACACTTTCAAGCATCAACAAGGCATAATAAGGTAAATGTGATCAAGGATGTGATAAACTATGAGCAATATCCAACAAGTGGAATATTAGGGAAATATGATTTAAATAAGGAATTTGAGGTGACACATGGGTGATGTGAACATCCTTAGCAAGAATGAGACACACTAGGCAAGTGAGAAAGCCTAAGAACTATTAACACCAAGGACTTAGGATATTTTGACTAATGAACACAAATGTTTAGTTAACAAGTGAAATATATATATCATCCCATGAAGACTATATGAATGAAAATTAAAATGGACATACCTTCTCACAATGTGTTCCCTATTCCTCTAAACCCCTTACATAACTATCGGTCTATTGTGAAGATTGGGTACTTGCATGAGAAAATAGGTAGCATTAAACTATTTTTTATTCTCATTTTCTAATCTACTAGCCTATCATACCCCAATGGACCTTATCTCTATCATGGGGCCAAATGTGGAGTTTTAGATTTGACTAGAATAAGGAGATGTGCTTAGAATCATGTCTTTTAATGTGATTTGACTTTTGAAATTTTTAATGTTGTCTTTTAGATCATTGCCTTTTGTTTGTATTTTAATTTTATTAATGTATTTTTTCTATCCCTCCTCCATATGGATTCATAGAACCAAACATGGGTGTTAAATATGAAAAACATAAGAGAAATTACACTTGGTTACTAGAGAAAAGAATTTAAAGACCAAGGTATCTAAAGACTCCTAGACTTGCCCACAAGTAACAGTGTTATCTAAAAATTGACTGATGTGAGCCTCAAATGAAAGGAAATAAGGGAAATATGAGGATCATGAGTGATCCATCTATGTAATAAGTGATATAATGAGAATATGCTCGTAGCTGATCATAGGAGGTTTAATAGTGTTATGAAAAGAATGGAACTATTATATGAAGTCATGTCACTAGAAAATCCATACTAACCTATAATGGATCAAGCACAAGAACCAATAAAAGTAGTATTCATACCAAATAGTGATTTAAATATGTTTTAATGTGGTAATTTATGAGGAGATCCTAGTCTTATCCATGGTCTTACACTATAATTCACAAGGTGAACACCAATGAGGTGAATGTTAAATGTTGTCACTTGAATTTCCACCTGATGAGGAGATGGGACAAGATTCTCCTCATTCAAGTGAGACAATGGAACCACCTCAGGGCTGTGGGTGTCCCTATTAGGAGGTGAATCTCTAGATTAGGGGCTAGCTCCACTTGATGCATCATTAAAGCTCATATCCTACTACTAACACTTGGGTATGAAAAGTGATAGTGATAACATGAAAGTAAACCTAGTCTATAGGAGGTGATACACCAAAATATTTGCTCTACTAATACCATTATCATGCACTTAGAGCTAAGTACAAGTTTCACATACACTTCATCCAATGTCAATCTTCCCTCTCACATAAATGCTTCAATATGGGGTCTTGGGGATAACATAGACTAGGAGGAACTAGAAAATAGGAATTATAAGACACTTTATTGAGTATCCTACTCACTACACCTGTAATCTACTTTGACACTTCTTGATAACCTATAAAAGAGAGATTACAAACACACAAGGTACTAAGGAGAGTAATATGTGAAGGTAAATGAAACATACAATTGCATAAGACTAACAACCATCATGTACACTTAGTGAAATATTTTAATGAGTTAAACCACTTGTCTTTATTAGCTCAAGAAAAAAAATTGGTAGGGATTTACCATACCAAGGCAGAGAGATTTATAAAATATCTAAGAAGGCTCAATTTATAGAAGATGTGAGAAGAGAGAGAGAAGGGGAGTCCAAGAGTCACTTGGACATGTGTCAAATTGATAAAATAAATTACAAATGCATGGGATAGCGGGATGGGGTGAGTCTTTCAATGTCAATAGTTACAAATGCCATCTCCACTCATCTAAGACCTATAAAATGGTCAAGAAACTACTTTCCTTACACAAAGCATTACCCCTCATGATTGGTCCTCCAAAACTACGCTATAACTACAATTGATTAGGTATAATGATGGATTTGAGTAAGAGGGGTTACTAATAATCCCTCACGTGCATTGGATAGGTTCTTAATCATCCTTATCATTTTTAACATGTGCAATCATCCAAGATAGTCCCAAAATGATCTCTCTCCATGACCTCTCACACTGGGCACCCAAAACCTTCCCAATTCTTTAGTATAATCCATGTAAAAGGAGGGATGAAATTTTTATGAAGTTTACATAGCATTAATTTCAATAAATTAGCCTTAAAAGTCTTTCCAAATTAAAATTCACCACTTTCTACTAAGTATTCACTAGCTTACCCACTAGATTGGCTAAAATGAGAGAGGTGGTAGACACTCTTAGGAGTTGAGATACTTGATCAAATGACTATTATGACTTATAAAAAGTCCTAAAATATTCCCCAAAAGTGGTTTAGCCTTTTTAAAGTCTTCTCACACCTATAAAATACATAAAAATGTTAAAAAGAGCTATATTTTGCCTTATTTTGAATAGTTCTATACACCTAAGTCACATTTGGAGAATATATGGAGATTCCTTTGCATCATAAAAGTGGTTTAATGGATTTTAATTTTAATATAGATGCTCAAATTTCTCATCTTGCTAATCGGGTCTTTGAGGAGGGTTTGAGAGGGTTTTGAGTGAATTTTGGTCTTAACCTTTGTTCATAAAGGTTTGACATTGGAATCCTCTAAAAATTTCACTAAGGGATTCTCAAGGACCCTATATAACTTCTCAAAATTCATTAGGGTCCCATGAAAAGGCTCATGAAATATATGAGCATTTCAAGATGACCATTCGAGCCATTTTTGCATAATTTACAGGGTCTGACTACTTCCTAAGCCAAGAATGGATTATTAGAGAATTTATATAAAAAAAAGGTTATTTGAAAAATTAATTATTTTATAATCTTAATTAACCCCAAAGGGTACTTTTTACCAATTTTTATTCCTCAACTCCAAGTTTTGATCACCAAAATTTACATATTTCTAATGCAAACTTTGAACCAAGTAGCTTGCAAAGGCAAGTAGGGTATAAGACTAAGTTTAGTCTTTTAAAAGGTTAATTTCATGAATATTACCTATAATAATGAGATAAATTTTCATCATTTATCATGAAATAATGTCCCATGATTTATTGAGGCCCTTTAATCTTCATGTACTCTTCCATCACATGTATATGGTTAGGACTGAGCTTTTTGCTTTGATTGAGACAACTTAAAAACCCTATTTATGGGTTAATTTGGATTTATCCACAATTTTTCACTTTTTATTCATGTTTTCCATAAGCTACCTAAAGTTAATTTTCATTTTTATAAGCCAAAATTTATCAATACAATCTCTTTGGTACAAAGGAAACCTACCTTGAACTCACTGCTTGTATACCCTATTTGACTATGTTTTATGCATTCTAGGCCTACTTGTAGACTGACTTGGCTTGTTAATGAGGTTTTAGACCAAGTAAATTATCCTTATTTAGGTTCCCAAATCATATTCAATCTCCATTTTCATCTTCTTGTTTGGAAACACTTAGACATAACCCTATAGGTCACTGACTGTATTAGTCATGCAATTGGCTGTAGGTGGTTGTTCTCAATCCCTTGTATGGATAGGGAATATAATAATGGGGTAATCACAAGAATAACCTACCATTATTATGATATTAATGGTTTTAATTTGTTTTAGCATGCTAACTTTTCCAATCCATGCTTTTATTTCCCTTCAAGATGCTTCTCAACATGTCAAAAGATGGTCATTCTTTCCATTTCCTATAGACAACATTGAAATCATTTAGTGTGTTTATTTTAAAATTTTAAGGTCTTAATCACCATCTCCCTCTTATCCTTTTGACCCCAAATTTATCATAGGCATTTTATGTGGATAGGGATACAAAACCAAGTAATTAGGAACATTAAAAGACTCTTTGATTATAATATATACTATTTATAAAAACCTTAAGGATCTTTGTTTAGTCCCTTTAGGGACTGAGAGATAAAAATAGTCTTCAACCTCTTAGAGTGTATTTCATAGCTTCTTGACCATTCTCCACCTTAAACAAGCCTAGCATGATTCTCATCAATAGGCAAGGTTTATAAATAGGATCTCATCACACCTTCATATA
The DNA here is from genome assembly GCA_037957365.1 of Torreya grandis. Taxonomy (NCBI): domain Eukaryota; kingdom Viridiplantae; phylum Streptophyta; class Pinopsida; order Cupressales; family Taxaceae; genus Torreya; species Torreya grandis. Next base: position 1,489,798 of record JARHVA010000285.1, on the reverse strand, counting down.
TGCCACCATGACATTAGTAGGGGCCTGTAGATGGCTTCATGGACTAGATATGTAGGAAAGAACATGAAAGACCAAAAATGTGCAAGGTTAAGACTCTCTAAACACTGCTAATACATTTGATAGCCCTCAATTGAACAACCTTCATTAATAAAATTTGAAATCAACCTCAATAACACCTTTAATGGCACTTATAATCTCAGTGCACTTCATTTTCATAAAAATAACCTAAAATTTGGTGCCTCCTTTATGAATGAATGCTAACACTCCAGACAACATTTTATGGATTTGCAACCATGAAGGGGTCACTATTTGAGCTTGTCTCAAATTTTCTTGTTTTAGATTGATGGATTTATGTGTTTCAAGTGTTTTTACATGATTTTAATTATATTCCCATGTTTATTATTATTTTGGAAATCTTAAGTACTTAACAAAGCCTTTTCTATCCACGAACTCCAAATATAGAAACACCTAGATAATGCAATATTTTAGAGTCTAAGAAAACTTCTTTCAAGGCATATTTTCCAACACAAGGAGGATATTATTCCTCATATTCACAACCTAACCTATCCTCACTAGAATTAAACCCTTATTAATCTTTAATACAATCTAAAATTTCAATTTCATCCTCCCTCTTAGTGATATCAACATTAGGCACTTCACAAAAAGGGAGCTAGGCCAAAGGGGATTCCCAAGTAACATTGGGAGGGAAACCTTGATCAATTATAAGGGTTGGAAAGATGGGTTAAATGGATTATTAAGGATGGGTTTGAGGGATTTGAATGGTTTCAAGTTTCTCTTCCCTAAAAATGTCTCCATTGAAGCATGATTTGTTCCTTTCTTCATGAGCTACCACCGCCTCTTTCCATCTTGGGAAGGTAGGATCAAGGATGTTTTCATGGGGTTGAGAGGCTAATGAAGGGGTGAATGATATGTTTATGAAAATTTTAGTTTCCTTGGGATTTACACATTTATTTTAAGTTGGATAAGTATGCTTAGATATTTCACCTTCTGCTACCATGATGGATTCTCTCAAAGTCTAAGATGAGCTTTAAAACTCAATCTTTATTATTCAAAATATCCTCCAAGTATTTTAACCTAATCTACCATTATGTCTTCCTTATTTTGGATACTCTCTTGGATGGACTTCTAATAAGAGAAGCTTTGGTGAGTGGATATAAAATTTGGGGTATTTTGGGGTTGCCAAGATTGGGTTTGTTCCTGAGTTCTCAACCTTTCTTCTAGATGGAAGATCAAACCACAAATATCAAGAATCTCATTATAAATACATGGAAAACTATATTTATCTATAGTAATCCATTACCTTTTGACTTTTTCCAAAGCATCTATCACACTCTTGACATAAACACTAGGGATGACTTAACCACAACCATACTTAGTGTCAAGGTCTAACATGTAGTCTTGATAACCAATGAGAATATTTTTGAAACTAGTAATGGAATGGCTTGGAGAGGAGATAGGTGGGATATATTGAGAAAAAATTTGATAATATTGGCCATATGAAACATATTCTTGATAGGGATCATGACAAGATTGGCCAAGTACTTGTTCATAATGAGGGGGTAGAGGAAAAACATGATATATCTCCCCAACTTATGTTAAGACAAACTTAAACTCATAGTTATCCATGAATCACTCATAAAGAGAGCATGAAATAATTAAAAAACTTAAATAAGTATACCTATACTAATCAACCAATTGATTTGTACTTGGAGTCACCATTTGTGCTTAGTGAATTGCCTCTAAACATTACTATCTTGAGGAAAACACCAAAACTCCTCAATCTCTTGGAACAAGAGTCCCGCTGAGTATGCCAAAAACTATTGTCACTTGAAATTGAAACTAATGAGGATATGGTACAAGCTTATCCTCATTAAAGTGAGATAATGGAACAACCTCAGGGCTGTGGGTATCCCTATTAGGAGGTGGATCTCTAGATTAGCAGCTAGCTCCCCTTGATGCATCACTAAAGCTCATATCCTACTGTTAACACTTGGGGATGAAAAGGAATAGGGATAAAATGAAAATAAACCTATTATATATGAGCTGATATACAAAAATATTTTATCTACTTGTACCATTAGCATGTACTTGGAGCTGAGGACAAGTTGCACATACACTTCATCTAATGTCAATCTTCCCTCTCACATCAATGCTTCAACATGGGGTATTGGGAATAGAAGAGGATAGGAGGAACTAGATAATAGGAATTATAAGAAAATATATTGATTATACCACTCACTACACCTACAATATAATTTGACACTTCTTGTTGACCTACAAAAGAGATATTACAAACACACAAGGTACTAAGGAGAATAACATGTGAAGGTAAATGAAACTTACACTTGCACAAGAATAATAACCATCATGTACAATTAGTGAAATATTTGAATGAGTTAAAACACTTGTATTTGTTGTATCAAGGCAAAATTTTAGTAGGGCTTCACCATACTTAGGTAGAGAGATTCATATATTAGCCAAGAAGGCTCAATTTATAGAAGATGTGAGAAGAGAGATCGAAGGGGAGCCCAAGAGTCACTTAGACATGTGTCAAATTGAGAAATTTAATTAAAAATTAATGGGATATACGGATGGGGTGTTCCATGTAATTTTAGGAGTTAAAAATTTCATCTCCACTCATCCAAGACCTATGAAATGGTCAAAAAACTCCTTTCCTTGCATAGAAAACTGCCCCTCATGATTTATCTTCCAAAACTACCCTATAACTACAAATTATCAGGTATGATGATGGATTTTACTAATAGGGGTTACTAAAAATCCCTCACATTCATTGGATAGGTTCTTGATCACCCCTATCACTTTGGCCATGCATAATCATCTAAAATAGTCCCAAAATGAGCTCTTTTCATGTACCTCTCACACTTGGCACCCAAAACCTTCCCAATTATTTAGTATAATCCATGAAAAATGAGGGATGAGATTTTTACAAATTTTCCATATCATTAATTTCAATCAATTATCCTTAAAAGTCTTTCCAAATTAAAATTTACCACTTAGTCCTAAGTATTCACTAGCCTACCCACTGGACTGGCTAAAATGAGAGAGGTGGTAGACACACTTAGAAGTTTATATACCTGATAAAATGAATATGAGGATGTAAAAAAAGTCCTAAAATATTCCCCAAAAGTGGTTTGGCCTTTTGAAAGTCTTCTCACACCTAAAAAATACACAAAAAGGTCAAAAAGATCCCTATTTTGCCATATTCCATATAGTTCAATACACCTAAGTCACATGTGGAGAATATATGGATATTCCTATACATCATCCAAGTTATTTCATGGCCTTTCCACTACACCAATATGCTCAAATATCTTCATCTTTCCAATTGGGTATGTGAGGAGGGTTTGCAAGGGTTTTGAGTGAATTTTGGTCTTAACATTTGTTCATAAAGGTTTGACATTAGAATCCTATAAAAATTCTTTTGAGGTCTTCTCAATGACCCTCTATAACTTCTCAAAATTCCTCAGTGTCCCATGCAAAGGCTTATGAAAGATATGAGCATTTCAATGACCATTCGAGCTATTTTTACATAATTTATAGGGCCTGACTACTTCTTAAGCCAAGAATTGATATTTGGAGACTTTTTATTTAAAAAAAAGGTTGAAAAACCTCTATATAATTCCAAATCACATTATAAAATCATTATAATAGATCACCAAGAGCTAAAAATGTAAATGACCCCTATTTTGAGATAAGGCCTATACCTTGCCAATGAGCCTGCTTACACCTTAAACTCAATATGGATATCAAATGGATTTACCTAAAATATAATGGTTTAAAAAATTCCTACATTAATATATTAAATTTACCCAAATCATTGAGATTCCTTCCTAAGGCCCAAACTGAAAGTGACCCTTCATTTGAGACTAGGCTTATTCCTTTTCTTACCCTAACGACTACAAAAATTCTTAGTTAGAGTATCTTGCTTAGTCCTAGACCATATAGGTTGATTTTCTATGTCTCCCTAGGAATTATCAAGCTATACAAATCATCCTTTGAATTCCCTTTGCCTTTTGGTCACATATTTCACTTATTTCCATGGAGTGGTAAGGTCTATGCAAGGGGAAAAGTGACCCTTATCTGAGACAAAATATGGGGAACTTAACCTATTATATTTTAAAAAATAATTATTTAAACATATTAAATAACCCAAAATGGTACTCTATACCAATTTTTAGCCACCAAATCCAAGGTTTGATCACCAACCTTTACATATTTCCAAGGTAGACTTTGAACTAAGCAGCTTGTGAAGGCAAGCATGGTATAAGACTAAGTTTACTCTTTTAAAAGGTTCCTTTTATTAATATTACCTATAATAATGAGATATATTTTCATAATTTATCATTAAATAATTTCCCATGCTTTATTTAGGCCTTTTACTCTTCATGTACTCTTCCATCACATGCATATGGTTGGGACCGAACTTCATGCTTTGACTAGGACAACTTAAAAACCTTGTTTGTAGGTTAATTTTACTTTGTCCATCCTTATTAAATTTATATTCATGTTTTCCATGAGCTTCATTAAGTCACTTTTAATTTTTATAAGCCATAATTTATCAATACAATCTCTTTGGTATAAAGGAAACCTACTTGAACTCACTGCCTATATACCATGCTTGACTATGTTTTATGCATTTTAGGCCTACCTGTAGATTGATTTGGCTTGTTAATGAGGTTTGAGACCAAGTAAATTATCATATTATTTTTTGGAAACACTTATACATAACCATATAAGTCACTACCTATATTATTCATGCAATTGTCTATAGGTGGTTGTTCTCAATCCCTTATACAAATATGAAATAGACTTAGGGGGTCTCACAAAACAACCTACAATTCTTATGAAATGAATGGTTTAAATTTGTTTTATCATGATAATTTTCCAATAAATTCTTATATTTCCCTTCAATATGCTTCTCAACATGTCAAAATATGGTCATTCTTTCCATTTCTTATAGACAACACGGAAATCCTTTAGTGTGTTCATTGGGAACTTTGAAGGTTCTAATCACCATCTCCCTCTTATCCTTTTTACCCCAATGGTATAGATATTTTATGTGGATAGGGATACTAAAAAAATTAATTATGATAATTTAAATACTCTTTGATTATAATATGCACTATTTCTATAAACCTTAAGGATCTTTGTTTAGTCCCTTTAAGGATTGAGAGATCAAAAAAGTCTTCAACCTCTTAGAGTGGCTTTCATATATTATTGACCATTCTTCAGCTTAAAAAATCCTATCATGATTCTCATAAATAGGAAAGGGTTCCAAAAAGTATCTCATCACACCTCCATATATGCCACCATGATGTTAGTAAGGGCCTATAGATGGCTTCATGGACTGTGATATGCAAGCAAGAACATGAAAGAGCAAAAATGTACAAGGTTAAGACTCTCTAAACACCTAAAATTCATTTTATATCCCTCAATTTAATAACCCTCATTAATAACATTTGAAATAAACTTCAATAACACCTTTAATGGCACTTGTAGGTTGTCATTATCTCTGTGAGGGCTAACAGTTATGATAAGCATGGATTTGAGAGCATTATTTTGTCATTTTAGGATTTAAAAACTAGTTATAACACTTACAAAAGAATATTAAAGGATAAAAACCTATAAAATAACATCATATGCCTCCATCCCATGTGTAAAATCTCTTTAATGGCACCTGAGATAGTTGAGAGTGCAAAAAGAATAGTTGGGAGCATATATAAGCCTAGAAAAGGCTTTCCTAAGTACTTGAGGTTTAAAAAATAAGAATAAACATGGGAATATCTTAAAAATCATGTATAAATAAAAAAACATAAATACATTAATCTAAAACAAAAAAATTGAGACAAGCTCAAATAGTGACCCCTCATGGTTGCAATTCCATAAAAATCTACTTGGAGTGTTATCATTAGTTCATAAAGGAGGAGGCACCAAATTTAAATTTATCAAAATGAAATTGAATTTAACTCATATTAATATCCACCTCCAAGAGAACTCTTCCCAAATCCACTTGTACAGTCCACACCAAGTGCTTGAAGTTGACCCTTCTTTGATTTCCAAGAGAAAATAGGGGAAAAGAAGTAGATGGTATTTTTTGCATTATCCTTGAAAAAAATAATATAAAAGAGTTTGGGGAGGTGAAGAGTCACTCTAACCATGTTTTTAGCTGCAAGTAAACTCAAGGAGTCTGTACAAGTGCTCAAAAGCCCCTATAATCAAGGAAAAACTACCATTTATTGAACATACCTGCTTCTTAGCTAAATCTGACTACTCTTGACATTATTCTGACCTCTTCCATGTTGAAAATCACCTTTTTGACAAATTTTCTTTCATAAAATTCCATACAGGTCAATTAATGGGCTAGAAAAGTGGCCAAATGACCCTTTTTGCATATGAAACCTAGCACATGATAAATTCATGAATTGAAAACACTTAAAAACATGTCAAAGACCATATTAAGATATATTAAGCACAACTTAGACCTTTTACAAAGTTTTACCTAGTTTTACCAACTTTGACTTTGGTTGATTAGGCCATTTCAAGGGAGATGAACTTAGATAAGGACTAGGACAAGGCCAAGTAAGATGTATAAACATTATGAGACCACTATACAACATGTAGAAACCTTATTAAAAACTTTAAAATAGTAGGGGGTTGACCTCATTTGAATATAAATCAAATTTTTTTAGTAATAAATAAGGGGAAAAAAATAATCATGGAGCTACTACGGCAAATAATGACATAAAAAGACCAAAATAAATGAGATATATAAGGACAAAAATAAAAACAACTACCAAATGTAATGTGTAATAAAACCAAATAATCTAAATTAAATAATTATGCTAGTAAAGTGAGACTAAAATAAGTAAAGTGAATAAAAATAAAGAAACATGAGACAATAAATAACAAGAAAGATCTATGCTAACATCTTTATCAAAGATGAGCATGTGAAATACAAGTCTATAAGTCTCAGAAGGTCTCTTTAAGCTGAATTTGTTTTCCATTATGCACTGTAGAATAAGTGTGGGCATATTAATATACCCCAATGGGTAATTATATGTATTGATGGGAATCTAAAGAGGGCCCAAATTCTTAAGGGACATGTGGATGGGCATCACAAGATGTCCTAATATGTGAGGTGGAGTGAGGTAACATTGAACCATTAAAATGATTTAAATTGGGTTGGTAAGGGCACATGGAGATAGGTATATATGTTGGTTTGTTATATTTTAGGGATATTTAATGTGACATAGGATGGGTAGGAGAGGTATGAAGAGATAAACGAGGACCATGTATGATATGCTTTGGATTAGGCATTTGAACTAGGTACTCCTTGGGTTCATTGACTTAAGAGGTTTAGGTTCAATGGATGCAATGATATGTTTAAAGTTATTCATGTTAGTTATCCTTTCCTTATTGGTGTAGGAAGAGGCTATGGTTTGAAAAAAATAGTAAATGAGGTGTGGGTATGGTATAATTATTGTTGTTCATTAGGTAGGTGATGTTTATGCAATTTTGGTTTGAGAAGCTTAAAGATAGTCTTAATAATGTTGTTTTGTGAGAGTATCAAGATTGAAATGTGGACCAAGCAAGGAAGAAAGAATAAAAAATTTAAGATCATGACAAGACTCATGAGAATGACCTATAGTAGCATGCCACCAACAAACCTTATCAGGATTGTACCATTTTGGAGGAGGTTTGGAATGATCAAATCTCATGGATTTAGAGGGTGGAAATTTTTTCTTAAGTTGTTCTAGACTCAAGGGAGGGTGGGTTAGGAAAAAATTGGCTGCACTAGATGCTCCATTTTTAGGTTAAGGAGGCTTGGATGAATCTATGTTATGATAAAATGATTGGAAATGTTATTTATTAATTATTTGAGGTGTTTCAAATTGATTCATAAGAAAGTCTTACCATTTTTATTGGTCGCTTATTCTATAGTTTTAGGTGAAAAGATTTTAATTTTGTATTGAAGGGGAGCTTTAAGAGTAGTAACAAATATTTTTAAAAGAGTATAATCATTCATGTTATGGTCCACTTTGTGAGCTAGAGACCTCTATCGTTTGATGAAATTATGAGAATATTCATTAGGAAGTCACTTGGAATTGATGAAATGGCTAAGGTAATTTTTAGGAAGGGCATCATGTTGGAATTCCTTCACTAGAGCATTGACTAAATCCTCCAGTTTTGAAATGGAATGTCTAGAAAGTTGGATGTAACATTCAAGTACATCACCAAAAAATATTTTGGCTAAGATCTAGGTGGTATTAAAGGTGTTAGTTTGGACCCATTCCTTATAGATATTACCAAAATACTTAAGAAAGATAGTAGGGTCCTTGGTTCCATCATATGTGATAGTTGAATAAATATTTCCAATATCTATGGATGTAATGAATGGGTCTAAAGATTTGAAGCATTTTTTTATTCATTATAGGTTGAGGTATTTTATTCCCATTGGCATCTCTAAGAGGAGGAGGGATAAAATTTTGATTTGGTTGAGACATGATGACTTGAGGTGGTTGACTAGTCATGTGTAATAAATGTTGTATTTTCATCATTTGGGATGATTAGTTATTAGCATGACATTCATTTATTGAGCTATTTGAGTTATGTTGATTTTCAAATTTGAAGGTGGCTTGTTAGGAAGAGGATTGTTAGTGTTGGTGGTAGGAGGATTCTTTGTAGGTGGAGGATTCCCAACATTAGTGTTAGTTGTCTTAATTGTGGTAGAAGAAGAAGGAATCTTGGTAAAACCACCATTCTTGATAGGAGTGTAAATAGTATTATCATCAAGGTTTTTGAATAATTGGGAATCATCTAGATTATCAATTTGATTGGTTTCAACCATTTTCTTTGGGAAGTGATAAGGCTTGGTGCTTTTGTTATGGGTGTAACAAGAGGATTGTGAACATTGGTTGTAAGAGGCAAAACATAATGTGAGGTTCCAACATTTGATGTAGATGGGTTGATGATTTTATGAATTATAAAATTAGAAGGTGTAAAAGTGGTATAAGGTATATGATTGTCATGTTTTTGGATTTATCTAATAGGATTATTTGGATATACTATACGGTATGGGGTAGATCGAGATTGACAAGATTTAAACCATGTGATGAAGAGATGCACCATAAAGAGTTGTCTTTTATGGTGGATAGGTGGGGTAAGAGGGAAAAACCCATTTACATTTGGAATGGGTTGAGACTATCAATAAATAATTTGATAATAAGCTTCATGATGCCAAGCAAGAGTGGATATTAGAAAATTAGGAGGAAAAATAGGGACAAATTTGGCAAAAAAGAGGGATAGTGTTGAATGATACTATGTCAACATAGGTGACCTAGTATGTTAGGGAGACAATTATAAATGATACTAAGTCAACAAATTTAACTTAGTATGCTAAGGAGATAGTTTTAAATTATACTAAGTTGACATAGCCAACTTAATATGCTAAGGATAATTCTTAATGATGCTAGTCGACATAGTTGATTTAGTATGCTAAGGACATAGTTTTGAATAATACTAAGTTGACATAGTCAACCTAGTATGATTGAGAAATAGGTGCATTAGTCTATAAGAGACTATGTTGATAGAGATGATAGTGTTCTTAAAATAGAAAAAAAAATCAATTTACTTTTGAAAGTAAAAAATGGAAGTAAACACACAATCAATTGGGTCAATGAAGATGATCCAATTAAGGCACACAACACAAAACCTTGTACCAATGTTGGCCAATGCAAGTTTTTACAATACAACATATAATTAAGCAAAGAACAAGTAGTCAAATTGAAAATTAAATGCTAACTAAGTGGTCATCTTAAATGTTGTTGGATTATTAGAGTATGATTTTAAGTGTGATAAGAAGTTGGATATAAGAAAGGAACTAGAAAGCAATCTATGGATGGTTTCAAAATATTTACGCTGAAAGGGATCTATGTTGGAAATGATACTAGCTTGGTATTGAGGCTTAACCTCTCACTTCACACACCATAGTGATAAGAGTGTCAGGTGCTTTGTCAATATATACCATTGACCACATGTTTATACTTGGCCAGAAAATCAAGTTGGCTTCCCCCTTAGAGATGAAATCCAAGTAGGTTAGCCTTGGGTAGATAATTTTTTAAGTGCATTTTTAAGATTTTATGATTTGGTAGTGTGTGTATAAAAGAGAAAAATAGTGAAACTATATGGTATATTTAAAAACCACCTATTTAGACTATATGATCTATTATAAGCATGTAAGCAACTAAAAATGAAAGTGTGAGATAATTACTAGCATGTACATGTTAATTCCAACTTTAAAACATAGTATAGTGTTAGTTCAAATGATAGTGTAAGTATAATATATATAATAGAGTCGACAGTGTCACTATTGTACTACTGAAGTAAGGGTTTATTAAAGAACTACATTGATAGTGTCGACCTAGTTTTCTAGATAGAAGATATAATATAGAACTAGGTTGATAATTTCAACTTATTTTGCCATACAGGGGTAGTTTTAAAGACTAAAAATAATGAAAAATAAAACTTTAATGAATTAAAAAATGATAGAGAAAAAGAGAAAGGAACCTTGGTGGATTGGAAGATACTTAAAATTTACAAAAAAATTATTTGCTGCTTGAAAGTTTTGCCAACTAAGTTGACTAGATTGACCTAGTTCTATAAAACCTTATTATTGACCTAACTAACTAAGTCGATAGGGTTGACCTAGTTTTTTATCTAGATGTTGAATGTAAGACTAAGTTGATAGTTTTGACCTAGTTTGTTATCTGAAAGCTGACTGTAATACTAAGTCAACAATGTCAACCTAGTTTGTTATTTGAAAGATGACTGTAATACTAAGTCAATAGTGTTGAACTATTTTATTTATCTAGAAGTGAAAAAGAATAATGTGTCAGCTTATTTGATCCATTAATTTGTATCTAGTGATGATCTACATAGAAAGATTGGATTCATATTGATACGACTGTGTGTTAAACTTGCACTTAGAATTTAGAACTATACTGACACTATCAAACTAGTATCATAAATATGTAAAATAATAAATAAAATGATAAAGGAATGAAAAACATGAGATTAAACTTGAAAGGTTAGATTCATGTTAGGTTCCTAGAATGTATGCAATCAAAAATGTATCATGTCTACAAATCAATCCTAACTTGGAGAAGATATGTCATACCACACACTTTTGATTGGGGACACATTAGATAATTGGGAACATGACCAATATGGGGATCTTCTAGACCCTATATATGGATCTCTTATCATAATACACAATTCTAGGGAGGGTTCAAAAACCTCTAATCAGTCAAAATCATGTAATAACCCTAGTTAGGTCCTATGTTTTATATTCACTAAACTAATAACAAGTAAAGTAAAGTCTAATCTACTACTTACCAAAGCTTTTGGCACAAAGTGGGGGTGATAAATAATAAAAGTAAACATGCATAAGAGACATATACTCACATCAATGTATATGGAATCTTAATGCATGGAATAAAATTACAAATGCACATCTATCTACTCATATAAAGGAGGAACAAAGTTAGGAACACTTAGCTTTTAAGATGAACCCACCGAGCCTCAATCTTTCCCTTGGCTAAGGTGTTTTTCAAGAGGTTTTTGAGGTGTTTTTCAAGAGGTTTTTTTTTTTATTTAAGTATGATAAGGATAAATTAGCTCTAAGTGACACAACATATTAATGCATAAAAAATAATTCTCCACAAGATAATATCCATATGTCCAAAGAAAGTATGAAACCCTAAGTTTACTCCTCAAGTAGAATGGTGGATAAGCAGATGTGTAATAGCTCTTACTTATTATTCTATTATTTAAATAATTATGAAATGATCTTGTATATATAGGTGGATTTAACCCTAAGCCCTTACAAAAAATGTTATTGATAGGGTCGACCTAGTAGTGAATTTGACAATGAAACATGCTAAAATGAATTAAGTCGGCAACGTAAGCTGATGTCAAAAAAAATACAGGGTCAACACAACTAAAATAGTTATGTAAACTATCAAAAGGAGATTCAAGTTAGGGAAAGGATAATGAAGGTTGAAAATTACTAGAAGAGGGTGCAATAGAGAAAAATAAGCTCAGGTGAATGATTTTAAGGAGACAAGTATGTAGATAGCAAGTGGCAAAAGGGACAAAAATCCTATGAAGCACCAATGGTCTACCCACCCCTTTCTTAATGCACCCCTTAGGGCATGCACTTATAGATATTGAGAATATATGGGTTCTTTCAAGATAAAGAGTGTCAGTAATTGATAAAATTTTGAAAATTTCATGTGTATATAGTTAGCATCTATATTTGGCTCTTTAACATTTTTAAATGAGTTTTGAAAAGAGATTAATTATTGTGTTTTCTTTAAAACCTTCTCATTATGGGTATGTGTTTGCATATAAGATTTTACAAGGCAAGTAAAGTATAAAACTAGAAGAACTATGACATATTTGAATCTAAAATGGATAATGGATTCATCCATGTTGCACATATTTTATGATAATCAGGCATCAAGAGAAAAAATCAATAAACCCTAAGTGACCTAGGGTTTTGTGTTCAAAGATCAATTTCACCAAATGTTTAACCTTGAAATGAAATGTAGTTGTGGTATGTATTTCACTTTAGTCTTAGGGTTAAGAATATAAAAATGAAATGACACAAGGGTGACAATTAGATATATAATAGGAGAATTAAATGCTAAACTTAGATATAAGCATACACTAAATTTATTATGATGAGATAGTTTAAATTTGGAAGGTACAACTATGATAGATATAAAAATGATAAAGAATAAAAGTAATTAACTTGTTATGATGTTAATGTAGTTTTAGATCTGGAATAGACTAAAAGTAAGTAGGAAGATAATTTTGGAATAGTTGTCAGATTCTATATCTAGTGCCTATGGCTATTTGGATAGTTGCTCAACCCTAGACAATTGCATTTATGCTACTATCTAATTCTAATGATAGTGTTCTATATGGAATATCTGGTGAAACAAGATGTGACCACCTGGATGCTTTTATATTTGGCTTCACCTTAACTCTGGTGTATTTAAATATAGGTCATGGACTATTTCTCCTTGTGAAAAGGTAAAACCCTTATTTTTTATCTTTAATGTGACCTTGAGGGGAAATGGGATAGTGTGCATATAGTTTCAAGCTAATCTTAATGACCCTATTATCAAATGACACTACCTACATAGCCAATACTCTGAAGATAGCCTCAAACTAATGTAGTTCTCCCCTATGTGTTGTCTTGTGTTGAACTTATTTAATACTTTATACTTATAAATGTGTTGTACCTATAATTGGTATGGAAATATGGAAGCTTTCATCAATTAAATTCTTGATAAAGTGTTTTTTAATAAGTTCTTTGGTCTCTTTGGTATTTTTTTAGGTGAGGAATGAATGAGGGTTGATCTTGCATTAATATCAAATACCTTTGGATTAATAAGTCCCATTAAATCACTTATGCTAATCAGTAGGACACATTTCATTTATAAATGGGATGACTTTAGGTGACTAGATACTTGTGTCAAGGTAGGCTAGTAACATCAATTATATTATCTATCTCGAATGTTAGTGTCTAAGGAGTAAAAAAAGGTAAAGGATCAAAACTTGCAGAAGTGTGACATTCTAAGTATTCTAATAAATATAGAATGTCTATGTCATCAATATATGATTGGTCATAAAATAGATAGGATAAGGGGAATAACATAGATTATATGTGAGGCTTACATAATTAAGGAGAGTGTATATCTAAGAGAAACAACCAAGGTCTAAGTTTCCCAAGTGTATAATATTGAGGTGTTATATAATCACAAAATATCATCTACAATTTAGTTCATTCAAACATTTAATATATATTTTATTTTTAATGGGATTATAAGAAGGAAATAATGGGCATAATTTACTCCCACATTTTAGATGGTTTGACACTTAGATGATTCGAGATAGTAAATGACAATGTTAAAAATTTATGGGATTTGATTCATGATAGTTTTCTTGAAGAGTTTGGTGCACAAGATAAATATTCAGATCTCATGATGGCCATCATAAATTTGTCCCAAGGATAAAAAGAGAATATTTGGCATTACCATGTATATGTTTTGGAGATAATAAGGAATATAAAAACTCAAACATAAAAATAAGGATTGGTAGAAGGCCTAATGATTGGATTGGAAAAAATGTTGTGCAAGGAATTCATCTAAGGGATGAATCTAAAACCATACAATGAGTGACAAATGATCAACCATCAAACCTTGAGAAATAAAAGTAAATTGCTAGAAGACAATAAGAATTCATGGAGGAGAACCCAAAGGAAGTTTTTACCAAGGTTGAGGCTACACTAATTCCTTTAGCCCAAACACCATATCCATTAATAGTGACTAGTTCTCCCTTTCCTATTACATCAAGTGACTCTAATGATATAATTAATAAAATGGGTCAATCAAATATAAACATTCTCCGGGAGAGGGATTGGGTTCCCAACACTGACAAGGAGGAGATAAGGGTCTAATTAGAATATTTTATAAAATTATATGCTATGAGTGTAGAAATAAAGGACATTATAAGTCAAATTATCCAATTAGAACATCTACTTCTAAGGTAAAAGATAAGGTTAAGGGTAAATAGCCTATTAATTTAATTTATTTTTTATATAGACCTCAAAATGATTAAACATATGTATTAGTAATAAAAATAACTAAGGAAAGAGATACTCAAGATAATAGAGAGCATAAAAAATTGAAAGAGGATACTAGTAAGAAACATAGAAGAAGAAATTAGGTGTGAAATGTTTTCTAATATTGTAGGGGTAAACACAATACTACATTATTGAAGACCTTTCCTAGTGTACTACTAATATCACATATATCCATCTTCTTTCTCTATCCTTAAAAATGAGGAGGGAGTTGTGAAGTGGACTTAATTATAGATGGAGAAATGAGGTTGAAGTCTTAGTTTTGGAGGTAGAGGTTGATCCATATGCTCCACAAGCTAAGGTATTATGCAATGGTATTTATATTCCTAATGTTTTAGTTTATGGAAGATATAATATTAATGTTATTATTGAACCTCATGTTAGGTTTTAATCTTGATCATATTTCCACAATAATGTTAAGATCTTTAAATAAAGGGAAAAAAATCACAAGGTATTGTTTCAATTATAGTAAGTAATTTCTATTATGGTGTTGTATGTTTAGTTGACTTTCAAGTGATAAATGATGGTAGTGTTGTATACCCAATTATGTTCAGAAGGTCCTAGTTGATATGAGTCCATGTAATTAATTATTGAAATGAGGGGTTTATGACACTTGCTCATGGCAATGGGAATGTGAAAATAAATGTGTTTCCTCATTGTCAAAATAGGGGAACTATGGATTCACGTGATGAGAGTGATGACTAGACATCCTTTGATTATTCCAACACTAGTGATGTGGAATTGCTAATGAGGATGGGTATGTGGATGTATTAGTCATGGACATCCTCCCAACCTCACCTCTTAATACACCCTAACAATTTAATATATGGAAGGGTGGATTAAACAAATACAAATTGGAGATTCCATGGAGGAGAAAGAAAGATAAGAATATTTTTAATTCTTTCTAAGGTATATGCATCTCTTCTCCTTTAATTATAAGAAAATTTTCCAAATCATTTAGGTAGAAAATTATATTGAATTAATAGATAATGCAAAACCTATAAAGTAAATGCCGTATAGAATGAATCTTTATTTTGTTAAATTATTAAAAGACGAGATAGTCAAGCTCCTTAATTTAGGATTTATATTTCCATCAGATAACTCAAAATAGCTCTCTCCCATTGTGGTATCAAATAAGAAGAAATGGAATTTTGCCATTTATGTTGACTATATAAATCTCAACAAGGTGATGAATAGGACTATTATCATCTTCCCTTATCGAACTATATCTTTGATAAGATGGCCATGAATGACTGTTATAACTTTGATGATGGCTATAGTGGGTACAACCAAGTTTGCATAGCTAATAAGGATCAACTAAATACTACATTCACCACTCCTTGGGGAATGTTTACTTACAAATTCATGTCTTTTGGATTATGTAATACACCTATAACTTTCCATCACTTAATGAATAGGGTATTTGAACCCTATATTGGAAGCTTCACTAGGTATTTCTTGATGATTTTTGTATTTATGGAGGCAAGGTTGATCATTTTTACAAGTTAGAGAAGGATTTTCAAAGGTTGGATAAGTCACAAGCCTCATTTAATCCCATAAAGTGTGTGTTTGGAATATCTAAAGATGTCATGTTAAGAAACATTGTATCTATATATGGTATTTGTACTAATCTAGAAAAGGTTTCAAATATTACTAAGTTTCCATTTCCTATGAATAAAATTAAGATAAGAACATTATTAGGACATGTTGGATATTATAGAAGGTTCATAAGGAATTTCTCAAAAATAACACAACCATTAACTCATTTCCAAAGAAAGATGTTCCTTATGAATGTAGGGAGAAGGAACTTAAATATTTTGAGCATCTTAAGTAAGCCTTGGTAAATTCCCCTATTTTGAAAAATCTAAATTAGAACAAAACATTCATTATGTATGCAGATGCTTCAAATACAACACTAGAAAACACATTAATCTAAAGGGTTGATAATGGTAATGATCATTCAATTTAATTTAGGAGTAGGAAAATGAGTAGTGATGAGATAAACTATATTTAACCCAAGAAAGTAGATCTATCTATTATTTTTGTTGTAAATAATCTTAGGATTTATTTGTTCGGGTAAAAGTTTTTAGTTATAATAGATCATTAAGCTCTAAAATACATTTTAAACAAGCCTAATATATCAATTAGGATAATAATATGGATAATATCAATACAAGACAATGAATTTATCATTGAGGATAGGCCAAGAAAAAAACATGTCAATGCAGATGCATTTTCCTAAACCAATGATGGTATGGATTCCTCTTGTGATGATGATGAATTTCTAGATGCATATTTACTATGTATTAATGTAGTTCTCAGAGAGAGAGAGAGAGAGAGAGAGAGAGAGAGAGAGAGAGAGAGAGAGAGAGAGAGAGAGAGAGAGAGAGAGAGTACAGAATTGTTTGAATGCATTATAGTTTCTTAATGGTGCTATATAAATATAAATAAGAATATCACCCAAATAATTCTCCAATATTCCATTACACATGGAGTCTTGCATCAAGTAGGATATGATGGGAAAAGTAGGAGATAAGTTAGTCAGGATACAAGAAAGGAGATAATTAAATAATTTCATAATGGTATAAGTGGAGGTCACAAGACATCTAATAGCATGAAAAATCCTTGATGCAGGTTATCACTGGCCAAAAGTTTTTGAATATTTTTTCAATTATTGTAAGATGTGATATATGTCAATAAAATGGGAATCATAAGACTTATTCAAAACCATTATGTCATATTATTCTACTTATTCCATTTAAATATTTGAAAATAATTATTTTGGATCCACTTTTACCTACACCATGAAGAAATAAGTATATTTTGGTTGCCACTAAAAGCCAGACCTTTGAAAATAACTTCTATGGATGAAGTTTCAATATTATGTATGATTTCATCATTCCAAGATATGGTTTCCCACTATAAATTGTAACCAATTAAGGTAGTCAATTCATCAATGACGTGGTGAAATCATTGGTAAATAGGTTTTAGATCAATCATAAGAAGTCAACAACCTATAATCTAAGTATGAATGGACAGGTTGAGGGAAGAAATCATGTGTTATGAAAAATTCTTTCCAAAGATATAGCTTTAAAAATACACATATGAGATAAGTGGGTTCGTGAAACAATGTGGGAAGATAGGACCACATCAAAATTAGTAACAAGTTATTCTCTATTTAATCTTGCTTATGGTATTGATCATATCCTTCCTATGGAGTTTCTTATTCTAAATTTGAGAGTTTATGTCAATTAGATGATGGAAGAAAGTTATTCTATAAGTGGCCATTTGATACATCTTCATATTCTAGAGGAAATATGATAAATGATTATGCACACCATCATCAATAAAAATGTGAAACATAATGAGTAATTTTATCATATGATGAAGTGGTCCCCATTTTGAGTGAATGATTTATTCATGGCATATGATTTTCAACATCATAAGAGAAAGCATAGTAATATCTTTACTAGATGGAGGGGACTATATATGATGATGATGATGATGATGATGATGATGATGATGATGATGATGATGATGATGATAATAATAATAGTGCATGATAATGAGACATATAAAATTAAATAATTAGATAATAATCCAATCAACAAATGGATCAACCATCACGAGTTGAAGATATTTCAAGCACCGTAATTATAATTATTTATTATTGTCTACTCCAAAGATGCAATAAAAGATTATGGGGAATATTCTAACACCAAAATTTTCCATAAAAAAATTAATTCTCATTATTTTAAATCTTATAAATAATTTTATGCAAAGTGTAATTAGTAGTAGTGTTTATTAGAAGTTATCAACACCCATCAAGGAATAACACCACACACCATGGAATGTTGTAAAGTAAAAAGTAAATATTCTATGGTAACAATAAAGATAATTTAAAGAATATTGTGAAAATTATGATCCATGGTAAAAATTAAATATTTGTCATAAATGGTCATAGTAATGTCAAAATATTATTGTCATGGCAAATAGGTCACTAGGATCAAGGTGGTCCCAAATAAATAATATTTTAATTGTAATGATTCCAAATGAGTGATATCATAAATCTATTTGAAATATTTGGTATATTATTATTAAAAGCCTAGGAAACTTTAGGTGAAGTATAGGAAATATTTGGTCTATTATGAAGAAAAGTCTAGGAAATATTAGTTTAAGCTTATTACTAGGTGATTGGATGAGGATTCTATTTAGTAGTTTATGCCATTTATTATCTTATATTGTGATGAGGTGAAATACCTTGAAATTATATAAAATTATGCATACACTCCTGCTCATAAATAGATGGACATACATTGAGCCACAAATAGAAGAAGGTAGTATGGAAGACAACAAGGACAACCTAGAGTTAGAGTGTGAAGCAATCTATTGGGTTATGTGAACTCAAAGTTTCTTCCAGAAAGTTTATTGGAAATTTTAGTGAGTGGAGTCTATGTGAAAGTGGTAACACTTTATATAAGCTAAATTTGCCTTTTGGGTGAGATTGTACACACACAATTCCAAAAATATAGTTATTCTTTCCTTTTATTATTATGTAAATTATTTATACCATTTTTCTTATTACCCTTGTAAATTTTTTATTGAGTTGTCTCCAAAATCACACCACCACAAAAAAATTATGCATTGTTAAAACAATCATAGCATAAGGAGTTCTTAGTGAAATATTTATCAAGATCCAAATTGAGTTGACATTTTCTTAATAGAATTTTTAGTAGGTGAAGTTGGTGATGTAACATGTGTGGTCATCATAAGAAGGGTAAAGGTTACCTATATAGGAATATGTATGAAAATATATGGGAGAATTTGTGTTACTCTACACCTTGGGTTGATGTTACATATTAACTAGAGATGTTGATGTCAGAATAGTACCAATAGTAGTGGCATAAACACCTAAAGTGGAAGTGCTAGCTCATAAGGATTGGTTGAGAATTATAAAGGGCTTTTGTTTTTATTCCTTATATGTACTAATATAATACGTTTTTGAGTCCTAAGATGCTAGGATTAATTTGATTACTCTTTCCAAGTCTTTTAGATATTAATGGAGTCCTCAACAAAAACTAGACAGGTATTTAACTTGGTCGTGATCTACCCAATTAAGTTCATTAGGATCAATTCTATCTAGTCCCTTATGATTATCTTGATTATTGTGTTCATTTTTATTTTCTTTATTATCAAGTTATAATGCAATCATGTCAACATAATTATCTATTTACACATACTCATGAATAATTTTAGCATAAAAAGATGAAGAAATTTTTATTGTATCCATTTTATATGAATTTAAATAAATATGGATATGATTTATATGGGCCCCATTAAATTTAGAATTATGACTTAGAGGGACAATTATCTAGCCTTATTAGATGGCATAGGATGGAATCATGTAAGTATGCAAAAGGCTAGGGCCAAAGTAGAAAATATCTATTGTCTTTTGTTTGGGGAAATCAAAAATCTAAATCTAAAACCCTAAGAGAATAAATCTGAAACCCTAAAAGGATGAAACTCTAAGGGTGATCTAAGGTTTGACATGGTTTGAGTAATTTATGGGTTTCCTAATATTTTTTACCCTAATTATCTTTTATAAATCCTAATAGGATAAAAACTAGTATGTGGATTCATATTATTAAATATGGTATTAAGGCATGAAAATGAATGTAAAAGATTGAAAAAAATTATAATGATTTGACAAGTGGCATGAGCTAAATATATTAAGTACAACAAAGGTATGATTAATTAAGTTTTCTAACTAACTATCTAACTGTGACTATGCTTTAATAGTGGAAAATATACTAAATCAAGCCTATAACTTATCTAGATCTAGGACTATGTTTTTGTTTATACAAGGTTGATTCTATTAGCTTTGGGTCAATATCAACTATCAATACTGACATGTGCTATAAGAGGGGTCTGTAACCATATGATCACCTTCACGTTTATCTAAAATCTTTGTATGTGTTATGATAAACCCTAATGATGTGTATAACTCTAAAAATCATCCTCCTTCACTTTAAAACCCTAGGTGTGTTTTTGAGAGATAAAAACCTATAAAACTAGGAAAGTGTAATGGGATAAACTAACCAAAATCACCCTTGTTGATGATTGATGGTTGCCTATGTCTATGATACTCTGAGGGAAATCAAGCCACATGTATTTATCCCACCTAGTGTGGTTTTTTAAATTTTTCTCCTTTGATATATGAATTTAACTTATGATTTGGATTTGATACTTGATAATTCTTGCTTTGTCATGGCTTTGGTATGCTTCAAGCTTAATTGTGGTATACTCCTAGCTATTAATTTATGTTTTGGGAAGAATAGGGAAAATTTTATCAATGTGTAGTAGTGTATAGATGTGTATCAAATAAATTCCATGTCCCCAATCAAGTGAGGCCTTGATTTGAATATATATGAGTATAATTAGATAATTTATCATGCCACTAACATGTTAGGTAGATAATCTAACCCTAAGTAAATATTTTATTTTAAATAGTAATTTTTGTTTGGAGAGGGTTTTTACCATCAAGATCAGGTCAATATCGATTAGAGATACTAACCCAGTCTGACATTAGCAAACCATGCACATGAGAACTAAATTGAGCATCTAAACTTGTCTATACATGATAATATGTAGGTTTGAAATAACCAATGAGGTTATTTTAGCTGTATAACAACAAAACAATAGGGTCAAACTCATATGGTAGCATGTAGTGGGAGATAATGGTGGGTTAGGAACATATTTGTATGCATAAGTCATACATGGTAAATGTATGCATGTTTAAATTTTTCAAATACCTAATACTAAATTTTAGCATCTACAATTTGAATAAAATTTTAATTATAAGTTTTAATAACTTATTTAATCAAGCTAAATAAATTATGAGTACCATCCTAACTAAAGATAAATGATATCATGAGAAAATACCTTTATGGGAGTAACTAAATTAATTTGAGTACATCCTTTATAGGAGTTAAAATATTTTGAGCACATCCACTATAATAAAAATTAATAGAATTTGAGTTATAAATTTTTTGATGTAGTGTTACACATGTCTAAAAAGTATGTATCTAAATATGATAAGTGGGATATATATCCCCTTTTTAAGAATTAATATAAACATGTGAATCTTGCATCTCAAGATAAAGAGATCAAGGGTACCATGTGTAGGATAAGATAAGAAATTCCCAGTGTATAATATATACATATATAACATTGTAGCTATATACATCTTACAAATACATTACCCCATATGGGCCCATGATATAAGTAGAGTAAGGTAATAAATAAATAAAAATCAATTGTGGGTGCATTATATGATCAATATAACATCCATATCATAATAAATAGTAATTTAAAGCATGAGTATTCCCCCAATGGAATGCATAATATGAATCATTGAAACCTAGGTATGTGGTTAAGGATTTTATTCATAATATGGATCATAGAAACATAACATAAACACAAACATGCAAAAAACATGGATAAGAAAATAATGATAGAAGAAATTTCAAACATGTGAGAACACATGAAAAAACATTACAAACATTAGAGTCACATCAAGCATGTAGAAAGAAAATAATAAAATGAAATCACATCAAGCACATAGTAGGCATATCAAACACACTGAAGACACTTTAGTTATGATATAATATGTCAAATATATGACAATATATTAATGATACACTTCAAGTATGAATATAGAAATCATAACATGGACTATAAAGGCACATCATGGATATAACAGAATAAAATCATATATAATGTGTATCAAAGATATAAAGACACATATAAAGTAATATAAGTAATATCAAGCACATCAATTGAACACATCATATAAATGAAAAAAAACTAAAACTTTGACCCAAATTTCAACATTTTGAATGTTGAAAACAAGGGGTTTGAAGGATGAATAATGTGCAAATGCACATTGAAACTCTTTGGTAAAAATTTTGACATTTAATTTTAAGTTTAAATTTTGGCATACCCTTGAATTTTAAAATTTTAACTTATAATTTTTGTAAGACTTGTGTATAGTTTCGTTAAAGTGAAATAAATGAGATTTAACCCTTATGTTCTTCCCCTTGCGTAATCCTTTTTCCAATATCATATTTTTAAATTTACTTCTAGTACCACATGCATATACAATTTATTTTGGGTGAGAGTCTAATTTTCAATTGATTTGTAGAATTTTGGATGACAGAGCATGTTTTTTTGTCATACCATGGTTGACTAAGTGGCCTTTTGTGGTTTCTCAGACATTCATATGGTTGTCTTTAAGTCAATGAATTCATAGACATAATTTTTATTTAACCCTAAAATGTGTATCTAAGGTGATCTTATCATTAACCCTAGAATTTGATTAAAGGTGTATATAGAAATGAAATGACACAAGAGTGATAATCAGATCTATAATAGGCCAGTTAGATGCTAAACTCATATATAAGCATACACTAAATTTATTATGCATTAAATAGTCTAAATATGTAAAGTAAAACTATGATAGATATGGAAATGGCAAATAATTTATTTACTTATCTTGTTTTGATTATAATATAATTATATGTTTGGAACACGTAGAAAGCAAGCTAAAAGGAGATTTTGGAACAATCATGGTACTAGTTTTTTAACAATGGTCAAAAGTAAAAATTATTAAAAGTCAAATTTGGTCAAAGGTATAATTTTCATTGTTTGAGGAAATTTGGTTCTAAGTGAAATTTTTAAAAAAGGATTTGAAATTTCCTAAGCCTACCTCTTTAATGTTAAAATTTGAAAATTTGTAAAGACACCCCTCAAATCCTAAGATCCTTATAGACATCACTGGTAGATCTAAAGAGATTTGTAATCACATCCATCAGGTATAAATAGGAGTGTAATCACTTCCATTAAAACTATATATCTATGATGATATCCATATTAGATCCCACTTAGGCATGCCAACACATCCAATGGTGTCTGATACCCCTATAAATAACTTCCTTGAACTCTAACACATATGTACACACAATTTAAAACTCTAAATTTATTACAAAAAACCCTTGCTTTTTGTAAATTAATGGTGTTCACCCTATAAACATGATAAAGCACATATATTCCAATATCGATCATTTAGTTTCATTATTGA
The DNA here is from genome assembly GCA_037957365.1 of Torreya grandis. NCBI lineage: Eukaryota > Viridiplantae > Streptophyta > Pinopsida > Cupressales > Taxaceae > Torreya > Torreya grandis. Next base: position 1,465,907 of record JARHVA010000285.1, on the reverse strand, counting down.
TCATATAGTCATTGCATAATTTTAAACCCCTCCTTATGAATTGTGTTTTCCTCTGTTACATCCTCCATTTGTTTGCCTATAATTATAAACCATTCACAAGTCTCTAAAATCAATCTCTAGGGTTTTGAGTTTTGAACATAAGTAATCTTCTTCATCTCCCCATTTCATTATGCAACTCAGTTTCATGATTTTTCAAACTTTTTCTTGGTTGTTACTGTCTACAAATTACTCTATTTCTATTTTTTTTGGGGTTTTGAAGTGAATTGAAATTGTTCCCTTGACAAATCTCAAAACCCTAGTATTTTACATTTTTATGTTATCCTCCCAAATTTTTAATTTCCTTCTATGCATCCATGTGTTATTATTTGTACCTTCATAAAATTCCAATCTCCTTGCCTAAATATTTGATGAGTCCTAATGAACTTACTTCCAACCCCATTAGGTCCTGATAAGGGTGCTAACATCATTGTTAGAACTTGATAAGCATGCTAGAAAAACCATTAGAATATGATGGTAGTGTCTACACTAACCCTGAAACCTGATGCTATTACTTATAACCTCATCAAACTCCACTCCCTTAAGAGAAAATTTTCTAGAAAACAAGGTTCTAACTGATTTATTAAATAATCTTTTTTACTAGTTGTGGTATAGTGTAAATTTTGTCATTTAGGAGGTGTACTTGTTTTATATGTCAACATCTAGTACCCCAACCAAGGTTACTCCAATAAAACTCCTCCAAATAAGGTATTGCATAGAGAAAAAGAATCAGAGATGAAATAACTATATCAAGGTGTTGTACCCCCATCAAGATTGGATTAAAATTTTGAGAACATAAATGATACTAATCTAGGACATATTGACATGGAAGAGTTTTTGAACAAAATATATGGGTTACATAAAATGGATTGTGGTCAAAGTATACATGATAGTGGATTAGAAAATATAGCTTCTTTCCTAAATGTAATTCCCATAATTCGTCTTGACCATAGTTGAACACTATGACCCTAAGATAAGATAGGTGTTGAATCCCAAAGAATAATTTTTTATATGTTTAGATCGAGAACATATTGATAATCTATTTTAGTTTACAAAATTAAAATCATATGTTAACTTGTCTCATGCATCATCTCAATAATTTTGGGATGATAACATCAATTCTTATGCATAATGGGTGAATAAGTAGTGGCTAACAAAACCGAAAAAAATAGCAACAAGGCTTCCAAAGAATATTTCCAAGTTTGAATTCATGAATGAAGTAAATGACATAATCACACTCTTACACTTGGTAGTTATAATCTTGGTTGCAAGTAACTTCCAAACATGGACATATAGATGCATATGGATCATTCATCAAAATAAACAATACATCAATTGGGGTTAGTTAATTAGTGACTCAATCTATAAGTAGTTGATTGAAGTCAAAATAAATTTTAGATTCTACTTGAATTCATATTTGGTTTATGAAAGTTGCCAGGAGGAGATTCTAAGGTGGATTGAATTAGGTATAAAACATTAAAACTATAAATGTATATGATTTTTAGCTTCAACTCACTCTAAAATAAAGTGCTCATCATTTTTTAAGGGTAAATGATGCATTCCTTAAGTATGTCATTCAAATGTTTGAAATAAAACCTTACACATAAGAATATATGTGGAAGAAATGATAAAGATTTCTAGATGGGGAGCTTGGTTCATTCAATTTCCAACTTTTTCTTATATGAGGGTTTATGGATGTGAGTTGTTGCCATACATGCTTCTTAGGTATGTCTATAATAAATGGTATTTAATTAAATTGGTTGAGACTCATAAATTCTTCTTCAATAAACTTAAACTTGGAGTGAAGTTTACTATTTCTATAGGAAGATATACATGCTCATCATTGGCTAAATAAAATTTAGCTGAAGAAGATATGACACGTGTCACTACAAGGCCATTTTAAAGTAGAGATTAATTTTATATAATAGATTGAGTGTCACATATCCTTGGTTCTTCATATCAACATCTACCTCATTTTGAAGACTATTGGCTAGATTGTAATGATGAAAAAGATGTGAGGATTAGATATTGCTCATGATTCATAGTAAAATAGGTTAATGAATTTGGGATTAAAAAAGTCCCAAAGAAAATATTGGATGATGAGGATATATTGGATTCTTGTTTTCAAAAGTAAAAACTTGAATTTTAACCAATTCCCAAGTTTGATTGGAGAAAAAAAGAATCAACCTCTCTTATGAGAAAAACTCAAGGTGTACTTGAAAGGAAATTACAATGGATAAAATACAAATGAGTCAATGTTGACCAAGTAGTGTTTCCATCACCACAAAAAATATAATCTTTCACAAACAAAAAAATAAAAAGTTAGAACATCTCAAACAACCAATGAAAGTGAAGACATTCTTGAAATAGAGGGAGAGACTAAAAAATAGACTATATCAACAACTGCTTCGAGCTCTAGGCCTCACAAACTAAAAATAAAAATGTTTGGAAAAATATTCTTGTTTTCTAATTATCTCTATTTATGAAGATGTTCCTTTTGACAGTTTTGTCAATATCAAACATTGGTAACAAACACTACCCAACAATTTATTGCATCTGATTCTTCATTATTACCATCACCCTTAGTTCAGCTCAAAAAATCTTTATCTTTGTATCTTCCAAAAAATAATGAATTGATTATCAAGCCTTCACCTAAAACCCTAAGTTATTTGGTTTAAGAAGAAAAATATGAGATAATATAAGAGGAAACCCTACCTCCATAAACTATTCTCCCTTCTCTTGATATCTCCACAAAATTTGAGTATGTTCAAATACAACAATCTTTTTCTAATGTTTAAATTCCTAATGGGCTTGATAAAATGGTAAAGAAAATTGTGAAACACTGAGAGATTGATTTCCATACAATAAATTATATTCCTACATAGATAACCAAAAATCCCAAAACTATGACAAGGATAATCAAGACAAAAAGAGAGATAAATATGCAAAAGTAGTTTTGCCCCCTAAAAAAAGGATAAAGATAGTGTCATTGCTTTAGACTATCAAATATCAAAAATACACTTGGAAAAAGCTACAATGGAAATAATGAAATAAGATGTTCAAACTTTTGTTGGCACTTTTTTTGAAAAAATGGAACATGATAAAGTAACTAAGGATCATCTCAAAAAAGAGATTGAATAATTAACAATAGTAGTTCATAAATTGATAAATCCAAGTAAATATTATTCTTAAGTTTCTCATAAAATTTTATACATTGAAACACTAAATGTAGTAGAATAAATTGGACATATGGGCAAAGCAACAAAGGAATGGTCAAAATAAATTCTGCAACTTGGGGTTTGTTCTATCCAGACTAAAATAGATCTATGTTTTAAGATCCAATTAGAATATGATGATGCAACAAAAGCAAAGGAAAAATATACTAAAAAATGTAGAAATGGGAAGAATTGTTTCCTAAGTTAAAATAATTCTCTAATTCTGACTCAAATGATCTTGTCCAAGTAGGATTCATTGAGAAAGATGAAGCTATACACCTTACTAAATTTATTGGAACTACAAAGTTTAGGATTCACATCATCAAAGAAGGTATCAATAATTTATATAATTATAAATTCATGGGAGGATATACTATTCTACAAATAATTGGAGGAATTTAAAAAATTAAATTGCAAAATCAATGATGATGATAGTAAAGTAAAAATGGATCATGATAAAGTAACTAAGGATCATCTCAAAAAAAAGATTGAGTAATTAAAAATAGTAGTTCATAAATTGATAAATCCAATTAAAACTTCTTCTTAAGTTTCTCATAAAATTGTAGACATTGAAACACTAAATGTAGTAGAAGAAATTGGACATATGGGCAAAGCAACAAATAAACGGTCAAAATAAATTTTGCAACTTGGGGTTTGTTCTATCCAGACTGCAATAGATCTATGTTTTAAGATCCAATTAGAATATGATAATACAACAAAATCAAAGGAAAAATATACTAAGAAAATGTATAAATGGGAAGAATTATTTCCTAAGTTAAAAGAATTCTCTAATTTTGACTCAAATGATCTTGTTCAAGTAGGATTCATTGAGAAAGATGAATCTATATATCTTACTAAATTTATTAGAACTACAAAGTTCAGGATTCACATCATCAAAGAAGGTATCAATAATTTATATAATTATAAATCCATGGGAGGATATACTATTCTACAAATAATTGGAGGAATTTAAAAATTAAATTGCAAAATCATTGATGATGATAGTAAAGCAGTTTCTCTAGATATTATCATCAACTAATTTAAGAAAACATTGAGAAGATTATACCTCCTAAATTTGCATTCAATTATAGATTAATTTAAATGCTGATCAAATATCGACTCAACTTAGATAACATCAATGCAATGGTAAAGAGACATCATGTAATTACCGATAAATTAATAGATCTACATTGTGATGCAGAGGTTGTTTTCACATACTTAGATGGTTATGACAAGGAAAAGGTTCTTGATGTCCTATAAAAATTTCACAAATATCAGAATGAGAAGAAGAAACCATAACAATAGAAAGAGAGAACTCCTATTGTTCTCAATGAATAAGAAGTAGGTTGATTTATCAAAAATATTTGATCAATTTCCTAACTTGGGATTTTCAAGTCATATAATGTGTTAGTGATTTGCATAGTGTACTTTGTACAATATTATTAAGTTATTTTTACAAATTTTGAGTCATGAAAATTTTCTATTGCACTTTTTCAAGTCTTGTAAATTTTCTAACATAATTTTAAAAGTTGTAAAAACACCAAAACTATTTTTCAAGTTGTACACATTATTTAATACGATTTTACATTTTTAAAGTTGTGTAAATTCACTAACGTGTTTTTACAAGTCCCTGAATATGTAAAAAAAAGTGGTTATGCTCTGTAACTACCCATTTCAAGCTATAAATATGAGTTAGGGGCTCATTTTTAAAAATGAGAGATAGTTAAAAACTTCTACAATGACTTTTGAAAGTGGAAATTATACTTATAATCTATCAAAGATCAATACAAGGAGATTTAACAAACTCTACAATCAAACTTTATCTGCAGATAATGTATGTATTTACTATTTTCATGTATTCAAATCTTTGTTTTTAGAATGTTGTCACAGTTGTTATAAACTAGTCAAAAAATGAAAAAAAGTCATTAATATATTTCTTTTTGAATTTATATTTGTTATTTTCATTTTGGTGAATTCTTGATAGAGTCAGAAAGTATTTTTTCACTTTTAGGTGAGTAAATATAAAGCGATCATTATTTTCTAGTATCAGTTACGTGATTGTTTTGGTGTATGTTGTAGGTTTTTTATAAATGTATTTATGTCTTTCCTATTCATTGAATGATAAAGGTTTCCCATTAGAGATCATATCCAAATTTCCTTGACATTTATAATAGGTTTCCAATTTTGGCTTGTTGGTTATGTTATCTCTTTTATCTTCCAAAAATGTATTTCTATCTTTTACATAGCTCCATCTCATTTTCATTTCTTCATCCTTTTCATATTTTTTGCTTAAAAGTACTACCCTAATAAGATCATTTTTATTGTAAATACTTTACTTTACTACATATTTTTGTCTTTCAATAAAGATAGTTTTTCTTGCTAATAGGAGAGGGACTTTGTCCCTTGACTATTGATGAGAAATATTCATTTGTCTACTCAATAAATTTTCATGCTAATAGTTTTTTATGCCCACTATGGGGCATGTATCTACAACATTTGTACAACCCAAATTTTGAGATATTGGTCCATAAGACTTTGTCATCAACCCAAGGACCATTCTACCAACATGAACTAGATTTGGAACAGACTACATACTTAGATAACATTTCACATATCAGACAGCTTGCCTGAGACTCTAACAAAGTTTGATTAACTCAATTTCAAATTATATTATCAATATTGAATAAATAATTGGAACATGTGAAAAGATAAAAAATAATTATTGCACATATATAAAGCCATAGAATTCATTTAATAAATCAAAATCAGTAAATTCACATATGACCATTTTAGTTCTTCAAAATCATGATCATCAACCTAATTTAAACTAGATAGAATTAATAGAAGATGATATTGCTTCAAGTCTTGAATAACTAACCTATGATAACAAAACAAGATACATTAAATTCAACATCATCATTGTGGTGATAAATACAAAATAAGATCATACAACCATTGTTTGAATAAATGTTGAAATTACTTCTAGGAGACAAGCAAGAAGACATGAATGAAGAGCAATTCATATATCTACTCATAGACTTTCCATAATTAAAATTTATTTTCATGGCTATCCTGACACCTCAAGTTCCAACTCTTCAACTAAATCTTGATTGGTTGAGTTAAAATCAAGAATATATTTTATCATATTTAAGAGCATTTACTTGGGATAATAGAATTAATTCAACACATTTTCATAGAGTTGTTGAAGTTATAGAATAAGAAGAGGATCATGTCATTTTGGTACAAAGAGTTAAAGAACTAGCTACATGAATAATTTAACCAAGAAGACCTTCACATAAAATTATTTAATTCATGCAAGCTCTGCATCAATAATAAGTATTTCAAAGTTGGTAGAGAAAATATTCACTTGAGCTAGTAAATCTAAATGTGATATTGATCCTTTTTATCAACTAAAAAAAGCCTAAAATTTCAAATTGAATCCAAAATAAAAGGGTAAACTTAAGAGAGTAATCATCCTCTCTTCAACCCCTAAAAAAGATAAATAGTATCAAGGAGGAATAATTACAAGTCAATCCCTTTTTTCTATTAGGAACTATTATTCTGTTATAAGTAATCTTTCCAATAATGGCACAACCATGGGGTAATTCAATTGGTCAATTGAATTTTAGATAAATACATGAACTCTTAAGAGGTTCAACAGAAAACTTTCTAAAATTCTCAGGTGATGGAAAAAACATCTAGATGAGTACGTTGTTAATTTTTTTGTTCCATGTGGAGTTATAGGAGTTGAGCACAAAGATATTGTAGTGATATTGTTTGTTGAAACTCTCCAAAATGAAGATACATATTATTTTTATCATATTCCCTCAATAGTAGTAACAAATTATAATGATATGAAAATAAAATTAGAATATTCACATGCATTATTATTTCAACTCACTCAGATGAATAAATAAGCTTACAAGCCAATGAGGGACTTTTATCTAAATTCAACAAGCTACTACATAAAATTATAATAACTACCAAACCTACAAATAAAAATTAGAAATGTTTTTTATCAATTCATAATTTCCATAAGTGAGCTATCAATTGAGAAGGGCTAGGGTAGTTGATTTAACTACAGCTCAAACATTAGCATTAAAAGTTAAAGATGATATGATAATGGATATAAAACTTAAAAAGTAACCATATAAATGCATAATATATAATACATGTCAATCTTATACTAGATAAATTTTATAAAAAATATCCAATGACATAAAAGCATTGAAGAAAAAACTAACTTAGAAAACCATCACTAATCCTTATCAAGACATCCCAAGAAAAAGTTATGTGCATTTCCAAATAGATCATCCTTGATTATAAGCTTCTTAATAAAAACTTGTACTAGAACTTCCTCCTTAGTAAAATAAAAATCCACTTGTGAATGTAATATTGGAAATAGAAGAGATATTTGGGTATGAAGAGATTGAAGAAGAATATGAATTAAAGAATCTACACCCTCAAGAACGTGAAATTGAGGAACCTGATGGTGACTCCACAAATGCATTCTTGGAATACAACTCATAAGAAGATTATTATGAGGATAATGTTGGAGACATGAATATTCAATCATTCACGATCAAATGAAAGGAAAATAACCAATAACTAAAACATGTGAGTCTTCAATGAATGCCACTACTAGTTATCCAAAACATACTCTTCCTATCAATAATATTAGTATATCTCAAAATGTAGAAGGCTCTTCTTCTTCTAGTTTGCCTATTTTTGACATAATTGAACATGTCAACAAAACTAGAATCCAAATGTTAAAAGATGAATATTTGAGAACATACTCAAATCAACTAGATAGGCTAGTAAAATTTATTAAGATAAAAAATTCTACTTGAAATAAAGATTGTTCCAAATGGATACTAGCCACCTTGCATTATTATAATATGGTAAATTCTATGGTTGAAATAAATTCAAAATCAAATAAATTTGATCCTTTTTACATCTCCTTATTATTTAAATAATGTAAAGTCAGTAATTGCATCATTTTTCTCACATCTTTCCCTCAAACAAGGATAAAAAGTAACATTCAAGTAGTTGATATACTAGTAGTCTATGATATTCTCTTGGAAATAAATTTTTGTAAATAACTTGGTGGTGAAATTCAATTAGATTTATCACATGTAATGATTCTGTAAAAATGATTTAAACAATGCCTTGAACTAGAATTAAAAATAAAATACACTATACAAAACATTTATGATCCAAAAGTAAATATATTATATTAAGATGTAGGTATATGAAAATATTTATTGATGTGAAAAAAGATATGGATTTCTATAAATCATAAAAATATATTCTAATGATATATGTACATTAGAAGTTGATCTTAGTCACTCTTCAATAGGGTCTACTGCAGGAGATATCTTGATATTTCAAGTAAAGAAACATTTACCTTCTCTTAAAAATTACAGTTTGAATTCACTAATAACATATCAAAATATGAATCACTCTTGTTAGGGTTATAGGTTATAAAAGAAATGGTAATCAAAATTTTGAAAGCCTTCGGGTAGATGTAGGATAATGGGTGACAAAATGGGGGGTATAAAGTGATACTTTTTTTTCTAAAAATAACAATAGTTAAACTTGGAGAGAATGTTAGAGACACTTAGAAAAGGAATTTGACAATAAAATAAAAACATGAATTGTGGAATTTTGAACTTAATATATAATTTTTTTCAATACCTAGATAATAAAAGTGTGAGAAATAGATACATTTATGATAATAGTTTGGTTGTTTTTTGTGAAAAGATAAGGAGATTGCATGTGTACAAACACACTTTTTTTGAGTAAATGGATAAATTTTTGTATGAATCTTCATATATAGATAGTTGAAATGTCTAATATTGTTGAGAATATTTTTTATTAATTTTTTATTTTATATATATATATATATATATATATATATATATAGTTTTTAAATAATTTTACAAGTCAAGACAGTTAGAAAATTGAAATTGCAAGTGTACAAACACAACTTTTTGACCTTAACTTAATGAAAATCATTTTTTTTAAAGCATAGTTGACAATGTGTATATTATTGAGATATAATGTTTATAATCATTTGATTAATATCGTATCTAAGAGGCAATCAAATATATTTTTCAAAATCAAAAATGTTGATAGTTTGCTTTTAGATGAACCTAACATAATAAAGAAAAAATTAGTTACATTTTTTAAACACTTCTATTTGAATAAGGGATAAATACGAGAGAAGTATGGATAGATTTATATCTTCCATACCTATATTAATTATAGATAGGTAGAATGAAGATTTATTTGAGCCCTTGTCACATGAATAAATTAAGGTTGTCCTTCACATGATGGAACCAAATAAATTGCATGAACTTAATGGGTTTTCAGGTGATGTATTTTAGTATTTTTGGGATGTAATTAGTAATGAATAAATATGAATGGTAAATAAATATTTTTATTCTATTAAGGTTATTATTTATCTAAATTTTACTTTCATATCTCTTATTCCAAATAAATATAACCTGCCTACTTTTGTAGAGTTTAGACCAATTTTAATTTTTGTAATAAGATTTACAAAATACTATAAAAATTAATTATTTAAATATTGAAGATTTTACTTCATATTATAATTTATCCTTAACGAGGGAGATTTATGAGTGTTAATTAAATTTTAAACACATGAGATTTTTCACATTCTAAAGATAGAAAAAATCAGGTATGTTATTGAAATTGGATATTAAGAAGGCATGTGACATAGTTAACTAGGTTTTCCTAGGGAAAATTTTATTTTATTTTAGTTTTGGAGAGGATTGGATTACATGGGTTATGAATTATTTCATTAAAGTCTTATTTTTTAATGGATTCATGTGGGATTATTTCAAAATTTAAGAGGGATATGGAAAGGTGATCCCCTTTCTCCTTACCTATTCATTATTATGGTGGAAGTATTGCGTAGATTTTTCTTATAGTTAAGAAAAAATATTTATATTTATAGGATTAAAGATCATGATGTTAATTCTTCAAACACCCATTTATAATTTATGGATAACACCCTTTTTTGGATCAGTTGAGATGAATGAGACATGGTTCTCAAGAAAACATTTAGGATGTATGAGGTAGTCTTCAAACAAAAAAATAAACTTCAAAAATCTAAATTTTTCTTTATAAATGTGCCTAAATAAAGGTAGCAATGGAAATTTGACAAGCTAGGTGTTCCCATTGGGAATTTCCCCACCAAGTAAACCTATGGACATAATTATTTTCAATTTCTACTAAATCAAATTTGTGATAAAATCTAATTGAAAATATACAATGTAGGTTGGCAATTTAAAAAGTGAAATGGATAAGTCTGGTGAGCATAATTATTATGATTAAAACTGCATTATAAGAAATTACGGCCTACATGTTTTCATTCATGCATGCTCCAATGGGAATAACATAAAAGACAAATAAAGCTATACATTTCTTGTGGCATGTAAAAGAAGAAAAGAGGAAAATATATCTCACAAAATTGGAGATCTATGTAGATCAAAATCCAATGAAGGAATGAGGATAAAAAACATCTAGTTTCATAAACCTTGATTTATGTTTGAAATTATCTCAATTTCTATATGAGGAAGAACTAGATCTATGGAGTCATATGGTAAGGGGTAAATATTTGGATGATAAAAATAATGAAAGGCTTTTCACTACTAAAAATTCTCCCTAAGACTCCCATATATGAAATTCATTTTCTCTTCCCAAAATATAATTTGTAAAAACTTGACTTGGGATGTGGGGAATGGATAATTAGAAAATTTATAGGTTGATTCATGTCAAGGGGAACTAGTGTTACAAAAATGAAATATTTATGAGACATTAAAAAAAATAGAAGCATGTTGGGCGGCAAGATTCTATGATAATTGGGTTGATTCAGTTCCCTTTATTTCTAACACTAGACAAAGAAAGAGTTTAATATATGTTAGAGGCCCCACTTAGATGATAGTATAACATGGATAAGGGATAAGTATGGTATTTATAATGTAAAAATTGGATACAAATATGCTATATTTGAAGTTTTTATAGAATATACTTGACCTAGATATTATCATTGGAATCCAATTAGCAATCCTCGAGCTAACTCATGTGCATAGCTAACCTATTTGGGAAGAATTTTTGCTTAGGACAGACTTCAAAGAATGGGATTTTTTGGTCCATTCATCTATGTTATGTGTAAACAAGATCAAGAATCAATGGAACATCTCCTCCTTCATTATTAGTATTCAATAAAAGTGTGGTCTTATCTTTTTTTAGGATAGACCAATGTTGGGTTTGCCCAAAATTGATTAAAGATGCTTTTTTCTCTTGGTGTATTGGTTTGAAACACTTTTCTAGTCTTTGATTGGCTTATCTAAAAATATTATCTAAAAAAATTAAAATTAATGAAATAATATATTTTTTTTAAGATAATATAATTGAATGGGAAAGGTTCTAGAAAAGAGTGAACAAGCAATTTCTAAAAATGTCTCTCTATTAACATAGATTACTAAAAAAAAAATGTGGTAGGAACAAGAGAACTGAAAACCTTAGATAATTGGCCTAAGATTGTGTTGCCCATTTCTCACTAATATAAAAGGAGTAAGAAAGATAGATCGAATGAAATATGGATTCCACCATGACTTAAGTTTGTTAAACTCAATTTTGATGGTGTATTTTGTGAAAATATTAGGGTTTCTAGAGTTGGTTGTTTGTCTCATTATCCTCAAAGTAAACTATTTTGGGGGGTTCCTATTTTATTCTAATTGATACTAGCAGTGAAGTAAAGGCCAATACATTATTGGAAGGCATTATGTTTTCCAAGGATAAAGGTTTTTAAAAAAATTATGGAAGGAAACTCAAAGGCTATTATAAATGCTATGATAAAAGATAAGACACTCAATTATATGGTGCTAAGGATTTGTTATAGAAGTTCTTCACTTATTTTTCAACATTTTTTTTTTAAAATTAATTAGGCAAAAAAAAATCTACTAAATGAATGATTTGATCATAATCCTTTCTCTTTATTTTATAGCAGTGATTCTAATGATTAGTTGGGTCTTCAAGTGATTTTACACTAATGTTATTAATCAGAGATAGATGGATAACAATGTGTTTTTTTCAAGATGTGAAAGATTTTAAGCATAGGTTATGATCAATATGGATGCATTATTCCTTTATTTTCCAATGTGGAAGAATTCATCTATGGTTTTCTTATTGATTCATATTTCATGGATTTCTACACCGAATGGTTATAGAAGTGTTGATTTAAATTGTTCCTTTTTTTGTTGTAGAGGGTAATTTAGTGGTTAGGCTCTACTCCAACCATGGGATAATAATTTTGAAGCTATGTAATCCTCCCAAAATATGGATGCTAAATAAATTACTTAAAATAATATAGATAATTGATTTTCTAGTTTTCATTTGCCTTTTTTTAATTTATTTCCCATAATATGTCTATAGGTGTTCCTTAGATACGAAAGAGAGTGAATTTTTTATATGTGATCTTTCATATTCAAATTTTTACTTCTATAATGCTTATTATTTTCTACAATTTCCTCTTGTTTTGAGTCAATTGGTTGTTTTTATTCAAGTGGCAGGTTGGTTATTTTAAAATTTTTATGCTAGCATGTTGAGGTAGTTTAACAATAAAATCCCCTTCTAGAACTTTCAATAGAGGTTGTTCTGAAAGTTGTGATGGTGGGAATTGGATACCTTTCAACTATTTTATGTTATGATAGATATTTTTTGAGTTAGAATCTTTATCTCTAGTTTTGTAGCTTCATGCCTCTAGTAGATGTTTGTTCATCTTTTTTGTTGAGTTAATATATCTTCTCTAGCTTTGGAAACAAGTTATATGGTAGCTTTTGTAGCATTTGCTGAAATGATAAAATCTCTGGTTTGGGTTTGGCTAAAGATTATTTCCTTTGGTTTTTCTATGGAATATTCTTCACCCTTATCATTTATCCATTTTTATCTACTATGGAAGATCTACCTTTTCTTTTGGGTGACAATTTACTTTTATAACTACTAAAGTTGATCTTTTAAAATATGTTCTCATTATTACAGTTTCTTTGTAAGTTTGTAATTTCTTATGTAGGTTAGATTTGGTTTAGTTATTTTCTTTGAAATACTTTACCTAAACTTTGGTCTATCTTGTTAGTGTATTTAATTACTCATACACTATTGTATGATTTTAAGATGCATTTTTTATATTTATTTATAGTTTATGGGTAGGCACTAATTTATGTTAGTGTAGGATATTATTTTCCTTGTATTTATTATTATGGATTATTCCTACACATGTGCTTAGCTTACTTAGATGTTATTTTAAGGTCAATTAGGTTTCATAAATTAGGTAATTAAGTTTCACTTGCACATGGGAAAATTTTATTCAAATTGGTGGGTAAGGATACCCTTACCACCAATATTGACATATGGAGCACACAAACCATTTGGCAAAAGTCTTATGTTCACTTTGTCAAATGTTTTGGCTCTATGCCTCCATTATACCTATAAATACGCCTATCATCTAAGTTATTTTTTAATGAGTTATGAATGCAATATTGTTTTAATTCTACTTTATTTTGATTTTAGTCTCAACAATAGAGTTCTACTTCTCTTTGTTTTGCATTTACAGTTCATGTGTTTGATTCTATCAGTTTGATTCTAGCATGTCATGGTTTCAGAGATATTTTTTGGTAATGAACACTATTTTTTTGTTAATTTATTGAAATATTGAGTATTTTTTTGAGTTTGTATTCTAACTAAGATTGTAAAGAAAAAACTTATAGATCTATGTGTATCATCTACAGTTATTTCTTCTCTAATTGGTGAACTTTATCAGTATTTGCAATTATTTCAATTATATTGGAAATATGAGTAACCTTTTGTAGATATAAAAGGAGGATTCAAGTTGGTTGGACAGTAGATAAAATCATTTTTTGATAAGGAGACAAGATTTATAAGTTGTTTTGAAAATCTATTTTTTTGAGAAAAATGAATGGTATTTTTTTATTGTGATTAAATGTTAAATAATCGCTCATAATTTTTTTTGGGTTCTATGCACCTTTAATTTCTCTTTATCGATCATTTTTAAATTTGAAATTTTATTAAGAATTTTGAAAGTTATCATAGCTTTACTAACTATGATACTATTCAAAAAAATTGCAAAAATTACATTTTTGATGATGAAGTTTTAAGGAGTTTTTTTTAATTGTTTTTATAAAAACAATATTATTGTGGAAAATCATATTTTAAGGAGTTTTTTTCCATTGTTTTATAATATTCCTTCAATTTCATGAAGGATGAGGTCTGGTTTTGGTAGGTGATCAAACCCCCTCACAAGAAAAACAAAATTTCTCCTCTCCTTTACTTAACTCACAATGTAACACTCTTGTTCTCCTCATGGACATTTTTTTGGTTGAGCTTGATGTCTATTTTTTGTGATCTTGTACTATCACTTATGTAATCATTGAACATATTGCTCATTTGTGGATGGATTCTTAGTTGAGTTTGACATCTTTTTTTTTAGTGTATATTATTGTTTGTGCCTTTAATGCAAAGATTTCACTCTTATCTATGCCAATCACTTTATTGTTATGTGTATTGCACGATATTAAATATTACACTATACTATGCATTTAAAAACCTTATATAGTCATCTTGTTGTTGTGTGTATTGCATGATGGTGAACACTCCACCAAATCATGCACTTTGACAACATCGACTATATCTTTATGGTTTATTATGTGTATATGTACATATAATTCATTGTATCTGAGTGTAGATCTATTGTGTCATACCTTATTTGCATTGTATGCATCATATATCCTTCTTACATGAGTTAAAGCTTCATGAATCAATTTTATACTCATGTTTACAGCTATCTTTGGCCTTGCATGATATCTTAAAGATTTGTTGGGCTATATTGTGAGAAAATTTGGTGCCCATTATTTATGCACTAAAGTGGTTATTGTCTATGCACTAATATATAAAATACCAATTATATGCACACTAAAGTGCTGATTGTATATGCACTAAAACATAAAGTGCCAAACCTCTATAATTTGGGGGGGTTCTTTTTTATAGTTTTAGGGAGGATTGTTGAGTGCCTTGCCTTCTCTATTGTTCATTAAATTTATACTTTCACTACATTATGGATCACAATTTGGTTCCACTTCTCACTCCATTTAATTATCATGATTAGAAATCTAAAGTGCAAATTTTTCTAAGCAAAGGTTTAAACAAGATAACCATAAATATGGAAAGTGAACTAAAACTTGGTGTAGATAAAATTAAGTGTTATAATAGGTGTGATGAAGCATATGGTATTTTGTTTTTATCTATTTCTCCTGACGTAATCTTTTACATTGAATCTGCTAAATCACCACATGAGATTTGGAACACTTTAGAACAACTCTTTGGGAAGCATGATATAATGAGGGGTCATGAGCAAGAGAATGAGCTCATTAGTTTGAGTCTAGGAAATTTTGACACTATATAATACTTTTTCACCAAACTTAAATCACTTAGGTTGTAATTAAAATTATGTGGTATAGAGAAAAAAGATGAATAATTAATCCTCTCTATTCTTTCCAAGTTAGGTCCTAACTACTCAATTTTTGTCTCTACCTTTTATGCTTTGAAATTTGTCATAGAAATTACATGGAGTATGCCATCCTTAGATTATTTTTCCAAATAATTAACTAGGGAACAAGACAAAATCATCTAAATGGGTACATTGAAGTCCTCCAAATCACATGATTTGTTGAGTCATGACAAACTAAAGACTTCAATAAATAAGGAGAAGAGAAAAACAAAAAGGATAAAGAGCAATTAAAGGGTCAAAATTAGATATTAAGCCAAAATTATCATGAGTCCTCCTCTTTAGGTGGGAATCCAAGAAATAGAGGATCACATGTGCCTATTGTAAGCTAACTAGGCATGATGAAATAAAATGTATGAAAAAATAGATTGACCATTTAACAAAGATGCTTGAGGAAAATAACATCAATGTCCCTAATACAGTCAAATCAACCTCATAAGCATAGGAGTCTTCTAAGGTAAAATAAATTAGTAAGGGGAAAGGTAAGGGAAATTCCCTTATTATAGTATCATCTCATCCATCCACATGGGTGATTGATTCTGGTGCCTCACATCACATGGCTTCTTCATGAGACTTGTTCTCATCCTTAAAGCCATGTTCTATGCCATCAATTCTAATAGGTGATGATACTTCTATTGAAGTTTGTGGGAGAGGATATATTGAAGTTAATGATGGAACATTTTAAAATGTCTTATGTGTTCCATCACTGTCAACTAATCTCCTATCTATTTATCAAATCACCCACATTGGATTAGAAAAGAAAGTTGAGTTTACTCTAGATTCTATTGTCATTAAGGAGCTACATAGTAATACTAAAGTGGCCATTGGGAAATCAAATCACCAATAAAATTTGTGCAATTTCTAAAAATTTTCTCTTGATTACCCTTCTACTGCATTACTCACTCATTTTGATGGAGTGAACTAACTATGGCATGAATGATTTGGCCATTTAAACTATCACTACTTGGAACAACTCAGTCAACAAGATATGGTAATAGGGTTTCCTCATGTTCATTTTTCTGATGGTGTTTGTGAAGGTTGCATGCTTGGTAAACATCTCAAATAGAAATATGATGAAGGTAAATCATAGAGATCCAATAAAATTTTAGAGCTAATTCATAGTGATGTTTTTGGACCATTTCCAAAACCTTCATTCAACAAGGATAGGTACATACTTACCTTTATAAATGACTTCTATAGGTATACTTGGGTGTATTTTATTCGAAAAAAATTTGAGGTCTTTGACCATTTTAAGGATTTCAAGGCTCTTGTTGAGAAACAGTTAGGGAAAACCATTAGAATTTTGTGCACTAATAATGGTAGTGAGTATGTTAATCATTACTTTGAGAATTTTTTTAATTTAGAATGGATTGATATATAATTAATAGTTACATATTATCCTCAATAGAATGGTATTTTATAATGTAAGAAAAGATCTTTGAATTAAATAACAAACTGTATGATACACTCCAAATCACTTACACCACACTATTAGGCAAAAGCCAATACTAGTGCTTGCTATATCTAAAATCATGTTCCTCATAAAACATTGAAAGGTATCACTCCTTTTGAAGCTTATAGAAATCAAAAACCTAAATCACTTTAAGGTATTTGGATCTCTAAATATGGCCCACATTCCTAAGAAGAAATGTAAGGCCATGGAATGTTAGAGTATGACTTGCATATTTGTTGGGTATACATAAGGTGTTAAGGGATATAGGATTCTTCATCCTACCACACATGAGTTGTTCATTGAGATGAGTGTACACTTTTAAGAGAGTCCATCAGAATCCACACATGACACTTATATGTCCTCTTTGGACTCTTTGGGATATGATGATAGCTTAGATGATTCAAATCATCTAGATCAAATACCTATTAATGAATATTCTTCTTCCAATTTAGATGATGAGGATAGTGACAAAGATTCACCTCATTCCATTCACAATCACATTTCTAAAGTTGAATAATCTCCCCCTAATTCTTTGATTTTAGGTCCTCTTTGGGCTAGATAGACTCCATAGAGTGCAGGTGATTGGGCTAGGAATCCATCAAATGTCAGATGGAATCATTTACAATTGTAGGGTGTTCCACATGTTTTCATTACTTGTGATTCTAATCCTCAATCCTTTCATGAGGCATCTAGAATTCCTAAGTGGAATACAATTATGCATGAAGAGTATAGTTCCTTAATTAAGAACCAAACTTGGGATCTAGTATCACTTCTCAAGGGAAGAAAAATTGTTTGATGTAGGTGGATCTATCAAATAAAATTTATATAAGATGGGTTGGTGGATAAGTTCAAAGCATTATTAGTAGAAAAAGGATTTTCACAAGTTCTTGACATAGACTATACTCAAACATTTACTCCAGTTGCTAAAAGAAACTCTATTCGACTCACTCTTTTCATTGCCATAGCTTATCATTGGGATGTTCATCAGATGGATGTAAAGAGTGCCTTTCTTCATGCTGACCTTGAGGAGGAGATATATATGGAACAACCACAAAGTTTTGTGGAAGATTCTTTCTTAGTGTGTAAAATTTGGAAATCTATCTATGGCCTCAAACGGGCCCCTCAGGCTTAGTATGCCAAGATGGATTCATTTCTTCTCATAGTTAGGTTCACTAGATTCAATTTTGATCCAAATGTCTACGTCTTGTGCCAAGATAATTCACTCTTGATTTTTTTTCTACATGTGGATGACCTATTGATCATAGGGAGTTATCCATCCTCTATTGTAGTAGTGAAAACTTCTCTACATGATAGATTCTTTATGATTGACTTGGGTTTATCATATTACTTCCTTGGTATTGAGATTTCACAATCTAACTTAGGTATTACTATTGCATAATCGAAGTATGCTCTTGATTTACTCACATAGTTTCACATGGATACTTGTAAGCCAAATCTGACTCCCTTTCTTTTTGGAGTCAAACTTGAGGTTGAGTGTTCTTTTCCATTGGTTTATGCTACCTTGTATTGCCAACTATTTGGTAGTCTCATCTATTTGAATAACATTAGACTTGATATTTCATATGCAGTGGGCATAGTCTCTAAGTTTATGTAGACACTACATGAGCTAGATTGGAAAGTAGCCAAATGGATTCTCCACTACATTCAGGGTACTCACAATTTTGGGATTCACTATGGATCAGGAATTGATATTGACTTGATTAGATACATATATTCAGACTAGGCTAGTGATATTCAACATCATAAGTCTACTTCAGGATATAGTTTCTCAGTTGGTTTAGGACCAATTAATTGGTCTAGCAAGAAGTAGAATGTTATTTCTTTATCATCTACTAAGGCTAAATACAGAGGGGATATCAATGTTGCTACCAAAGCTATTTGGCTTCAAGGGTTTCTTACTAAGTTTGGTATATAGTTCAAGTGACCCACAATCATCTTTTGTGATAACTAAAATACCATCTATATCTATAGGAATCTAGTCCAACATCAATGAACCAAGCACATCGAGATTCATATGAACTTCATTTTGGAACTCATTCATAGATAGGTCATTGATCTCAAAATTTTATAGACTATAGAGTAGATAGATGATAAATTCACCAAACCCTTCACTAAGAATAAGTATATTCACTTATGGGCTCTTCTTGGGGTATGGGTTACATCATCATCATCTTTAGGGGGGATTTTAGTCCTCTTCTTTTTTCTCTCTTTTATGGGGGGGGAGTTTTTTCCTATGGGTTTTCTCCTTTTCCTCCACTTTGTGAGAGTTTCATTGTACTTGGGTAACTCATTAGGTCATGTTTTTGTGACCCAATTTTGTTTACCCACCTTAGCTACACTTAAGGGGGGTGTTAATGTAGGATATTATTTTCCTTGTATTTATTATTATGGATTATTCCTACATATGTGTTTAGCTTACTTAGGTGTTATTTTGAGGTCACTTATGTGTCATAAATGAGGTAATTAAGTTGCACATGCACATGGTAAAATTGTAGTTAAATTAGTGGGTAAAGATGCCCTTAGCCACCAATATTGACATATGGAGCACACAAACCATTTGGAAAAAGTCTTGTGTTCACATTGCTAAATGTCTTGGCTCTATGCCTCCATTGTACCTATAAATATGCCTCTCATATAAGATATTTTTTAATGAGTTATGAATTCAATATTATTGTAATTCTACTTTATTTTGATTTTAGTCTCAACAATGGAGTTATGATTCTATTTGTTTTGCATTTTCAATTCGTGTGTTCGATTCTATCAGTTGGATCTTGGATAATTCCATCAATTTGTACATACTTATCCACAACCTATTATTATATAATAGTATCAACTAATTAAATACTCAATTGACTTCTGCTAATAATATTTTTATCTTATTCTATTTCTAACTACTCACCAAAACCTTAAACCTAACCCTAGCCTCTTCTCTTATCTATATAAGAACATAGATAGCTAGTGGGTGATATATATTATGTATGAGAGTTAATGTTATATTGGTATAATTAGACAAGTGCTCTTAATCAAAATATTTGGTTATGTTACTTGGATGAATCTATGTTATCTTTTTAAGCTTTCATAGATTTATGTAAGCATTTATTTTGGGTGTTTGTCTTATGTTAGCTAACATGGTTATGGACCCTATATATATATTATAATATGGTATAAAATATATATATAAGCTTTAATTCATTCTATATGTAGGTTTAAATATCCTATCTTTTCAATTTTTAGACTTGTAGTTTAATTTTTTTGCATTTCAAGTTTCAAGCTCAGATTTAGTGGTTTACTACAAATGACCAATATTATGCTTTCAACTTGCCCTTATGGGATCTCAGTTGGTCATAAATTGGTTAACCTATTGAGGCACTAATATTTTAAGTAAATTTATTTCATATAAATCCCCTAGGTTATAACTATTTTCTAGTTTTTTAAAAACTCATAGGTGTTGCCAATCTGGGCAATGTGGTTATTAGTTTTACCTAATTCATGGTATGAGAGGTACTACCACAATATTTAATCCATTAGATAAAATTTTATATGGATATTATATTCCACATACCTCAAAATACATAGGAAGTGCTTAGGATTTTTATTTTTGCCAATAGGAAACCCATCTAATATTTGATTTTGTGATGTGTTAGTAAGTTGTTCGTCTGGGGAGATAGGATAATAATGTTATAAAAGATTGGAAATATCCATAGTCAATGAATTTTGGGTCTTTTCAATATTTATTTCTTTGGATTCATATATCAATAATCTTATAAATTAAACACACCTCAGCCTAGTATTTTAAAAAATAATTCTAGTTATATTTGTTAGATCTACATTATTACAATATTCTTTATTCAAATTTAGTTGTAGTATTTTCTGTCCAAATTTAGTTTTATTATTCCTATTTGGGGTTATATTTTTCAAAACACTATAGTGAAAGGGAAAATTAGAAGGGATTTTTTCATATAAAATCATTTTCTTAAGATTTTTTGATCCATGTGGGAAGGCCATAGACCAACATCTCTATGTGAATCTAAAAAAGTAAAAAAAAATAAAAATAAATAAATAAATAATAATAATAATAATAATAATAATAATTTAAAAAAAAAAAAAAAAAAATTGTAACGCATAGGGTGACTACACCATTGTGATTTTCTCATTTATTCAATAATTTAAATGGGCATTTTAATTTTTCAAAAAAAAATCACTTGTCCTGAAAACACTTTTTTGGGAAAAAAAATCCCATAGGCCAATTGCACCATTGTAATTTTCTTGATGAGATAATTATTTTAACATGTATTTTTAGAATTTTTTAAATATTTAAAAAATTGAGCTATTTTTTCCACTCAATTTTTTTGTATAGCAATGTCCAACAAAAATATAACCCTCTCAAGTTCTAGCTACTTTGCCTATAAATGATACATTATTGATGTGATTTTTAACAAGGGTATTTACTACATTACAATGAATGAAGAACCTACACCTTTTGACATTCTAAACCAGAAAAAATGATAAAAATGATGAAGCTAGAGGCATCATTGGTATATTAATATCCCATGATTTAAAGTTTCATTTTAATGGCATCATGTAACCTTATAAAGTTTAGACAACTTGGAAGAAATTTTTAGAGAGCATAGTAGGAAAAGAGCATTCCATATGGAAAATTAGCTCACTACTCTTAGTCCAAAAAATTATCCTCACATTAAGAACTTCATCACTCAATTCAAACACTTAAGTATTCTACTCATTGAGGATGGTGAACCAAGACTGAAGAAAAAATCATTATGACTATTTTGTTAAAATTGGGTCATCCTTAGTTTTGTTTTAAACTAATACACACAACAAGACTCTATGGGATTTGCATATGTGGAACTAAAATTTTACAAACAAAATAAGTAACTTGAGAGAGAAAATCAAAAACTAATTATTGTTGGGTAAATTTGACCTAAAGGTACTAAGTGATAAACATTAGTGGTCAATGATACTAATGAAACATCACAACCCAACTCTGGTGAAAGCAAGGGATCTACTAAGAAAAATTGGAAAGTAAATCCCAAGCCTAAGGTCAATCAATTGGCTTAGTATAATCCTTCCCCAAGTCACAACAAAGGCAAAGGTAAATTAAATGGAAATATCAACTAAGATTATTATAAATGGTGTAAGGAACTAGGCCATGTTGAACATCAATGTTTCAAGAAAATGGCATACTTATAAGAAAATATACAAAAAATGTAGGTCCCCCTTCCAAGATAGGAGTAGCATTTTATGCAATAATAAAATCACATGTTTCTAAATGTATTCTACATTTATGAACCTCTCACCATATGGTGCATGATGTATAGCTATTTAAAAATATTTACTAATGTTGTATAGCTAAATTTTTATGGGAAACTCTAGTATTATAGTTGTTGAGGGTAAAGGGATAATTAAGATAGATAAAGGCATATTCAATAAATTTATCAACATTTTAGACTTGTTTGTGATCCTCCTCTCCATATACTAGATCATATATTCAAGTGAAGGAAAAACCATTGAGTTTATGCCTACTAATGTTTTTATCATAAATAGTAAAGACTAGTTCATAATTATAGTTGTTAATAAGGTTGATCATACAACAAGATTGTATAAATTTGATAACTTTGTGTTCATAAAACCTTCACAAGTCATGATTTCACATGCTAATGACTTGATTAAACCTTGGAATTAGTATTTTTTTCACCTCAATTATCTCTCATTGTAGGACCTTAGTAAGCATCTTAGGTGTCTTTTTAGGTCATTGTGAAAGATAATCCCACATTCATGAAGAAGTGAAGACATGTTTATCTCTCACTTATATAATTTACATTCCTAAATATTTTATGGTTAATGATGCTAATCTTAATATTTAAATCTTTTGATTGTTGAGTAATTACTTTTTTTTTGGATCATGCTTGATTTCACTACTACACACAAGTAATTTCCTTGTGCATTCAACTCTATCTAGTAAATCATTGATTGTGGTCCACTTTGACATGGTATGAAAGATTTTATGGTAAATTAATACCATTTTTCTATTGTGAAATCTTGAGTTTTAGCTTACATATCATAGATTTTCTATTTGTTGACCTAGCTATTATAGATTTATCCTTTGCTAGATTTTATTATTCTTTTAGGGTCCTTTATTGATCTAGATTCAAAAAAAGAACAAGATAAAGGTGTTTCTTATTGGTCATATTTCATCTAGTAAGTTTTTATGCAAAATTGCCTATGCCATCAAATTTAGGTGTTAAAACCTTAGTATCAATTGTAAACACAACCTAATTTAATGACAATTAATTTTTTCCATTTGTGGAGGGGTTTGAGGTTATTGATTTGACTTGAGAGTAAGAAAAGATAAATCAAATAGGTACATTGAATTCATCTAAATTTCATGCTTTAATTATGAATCATGACAAATAGAAGGCTTGTGGCAATAAGGAGAAGAAACAGAATAAGGACCCAAAGTAAAGAAATGATCAAAAATATGATGCTAAGTCCAAAGCATTAAAAGAGTCCTCTTTAGATGGGAAATCTAAGAAAGAGTGACTCACATGTATCTATTGAAATAAATCTAGACATGATGAATCCAAATTCATGAAGAAGTAGATTGAACAATTGATAAAAATACTCAAAAATCATAGTATCAATGTCCTTGATTCTTCCAATCCAAGTTCATAAGCACAAGATTATTATAAGGCCAAAGATAGTAAGAATAAAAAGTTAAGGGAAATTCACTAGTTGTAGTTGTGTCCCATCCTTCCACATAAATTATTGATTCTAGTGCATTTCACCCATGGCTTCATCATAGGACATGTTCTCATCTTTGGAGCCTTTTTATATGCCTCCCATTTTATTTCATGATGATACATATATAGATTTTAGTGGGAGTGGATATATTGAAGTGAATGATAATACATTTCATGATGTGTTATATGTTACCTCTTTATCCACCAATATTATACCTATTTATCAGATCACTCACATCAGTCTGAGAAAGAAAGTTGAGTTCATACCCACTTTTGTGGTTATTAGGGAAGCAAACATTGACTCCATTATTACACTTAGAAAAATAGATCACCATCATGATTGTATACTTTCTCACCTTTTGCACATAATCAACCCTTTACTTCACTACTCACTCATTCACATGGGGTGAGTAAATTATGGCATGATTGATTCATCCATCTCAACTATCACTACCCAAAGCAACTCAGTCATCATGAGATGGTTTCAAGGTTTCTATGAGTCAAGTTTTTTGATAGATTTTTCCAAGGTTACATACTTCGTAAGCATCCTAAGGATAAGTATGACAAGGTAAAATCATAGAGAGATAAACAAATATTGTAGCTTGTACACAATGACATTATTGACCTATTTCTAAAATCTTCATTCAATAGGACTAAATATATGCTTACTTTTATTGATGACTTTTTAATGCATACTTGAATGTACTTTATTAAGAAATAATCTAAGGTTTTTTATCCTTTTCATGAATTTAAGGTGCTTGTACATAAATAGTCAGGTAAATCCATCAATATTTTATGGTGGTGAGTATGTCAGTAACCATTTTGAACAATTCTACATTTTAGAGGGGATTGAACTACAACATACAATTCCATATAGTCCTTAGTAGAATGGTGTTACAGAGCACAAGAATAGGTCCTTGAAGTAAATGGATAATTATATGATCTAATATAAGTCTCTTTCACCTCAATATTGGGTCGAGTCCATCAATTGTGTTTGTTATATATAGAATTGAGTTCTTCACAAAGTATTTAAGGGATTCACTCCTTTTAAATCATGGAGAGATTAAAAACCCATAGTAAATCACTTTTGAATGTTTAGATTTTGATGAGCCCTAGAATTTCCATGTTTTTGTCCTAATTTTACATGCTTATCCTTCTTGTTTATCATGTTTCTAAATTACTTTCCCCTAAATTTTTATCCTCAGACATCCATATTTTACAAATAACGTTATGTTCTCATAATCTTTGAATAGTTATAACTTTGTCTTGGAATATATATATATATATATATATATATATATATATATATATATATACATACATACATACATACATACATATATATATTTATATGTGTATACACACACACACACACACACACACACACACACGCATATATATATATATCTTTAATGTGTTTTAAAGATGTTTTGAAGCAATAGGTATATATCACGGACCATCCTACAATAAAAAGATTTCATCACAAGAATACATCCTACAATGGCTATATGATTAAAGCTATGGATAAACAGAATTTGATTCCTAATTCAGCTGACTTGTAGAAACTATAACAACTTTTATGGAGCATAATAAAGATTCATTGAAGATTCAAATAAGTGTGTTTGTCCTGAAGCATTATTTCAAGATTTACATAAACAACAACCTTAGTAGAAGGAACTAATTTTTGTTATCCTATAGCCAAATGTTTCTTAGTTTGGAATGTATATTATTTTTTATAAAAAAAGCTCCCCTATTTTATATATAACTAAAAATATGGTTGATATATGGTGGATATAAATTAGATAAATATATCAAAAGCACATTTTGTAAGACAATTGTTATTGTAATTTCCTTGCATCAATTTTTTGTTGTATTTTGATTAATATTAATAATCATTTCTAAGTCCATTTCATTGTTATAAGAAGAAGGATTGAATCTAGAGTCATAAGGAGGAAGGGGCCCCTTTTTAAGTTTTAAAACAATAATCTAACCTATTAATTAGCTAAGCATGTTATTTAGTTCATTTACATGTTGTGTGTTTAATTTCTAAATTGTGTGATTTCCAGTTTTGTATAGAACTATTTTAAGGAAGCTTCTTAACATAAAATAGTGTAATAATTTAATTCATAGTATTGTATGAGTTTTCAACTATAGTATTTAATTTCTTACATGATTTTTAGTATCTTAGATTACAATCATTAAAAGGTCAAATTAGAATATTGAGTGTGCACATATAGTGATGCCATCCTATCAAGTTTACATCCTCGAGTTGATATTTAAATGAAAGTAAAAGATATAATTCTGTGATAACTCTATTTTTTCATTTATATCAAGAGAAGTCTATTTGATTATGAATCTATTGCTAGTCACTTTTGGCATCATTATTGGGGAAAGGTGTCTCACACTTATAATATTCAATATTGATAGCAATTATTTTTGGATGTTTATTGCTTTTCTAATTTTTAGAACTTGTTATTTTATAGATTAAAGATTTCCTATTTTTATAGTTTAAATTTTCATTTTTGAAAGTAGAATAGTGTAAATTTTCAAAAAAACCTATATTACTAACCCTATGTAGGCAGGTGGGCAAAAAATTTAAAAAAAAAATAGAGAAAAAGTGGTTAACATATATTCAAAGAGAAGGGGATATATAGGAAGATTTCTTCCTAAATTATCAACCATTGCTACAAGATCAAAAATTCATCCTATAGCAACCAAGGAGCATGAATAAATTCCTAAACATAACTCATAGTTATCAATAGAAGAGGTCAAAAAGGAGGAATTTTTTGCTTTATTGGTAGCACAAGCTAGAGACTTTGAAGAGGTTCCTACCCCTGAAAGAGACCCACATATACCACCCGTGAGAATACCCACCTTATCACCTCATACTCAAGAATTTGAAGTTTTCTTCCCTCCATCACCCAAATTCCTTGCTAAAGAGGCATTCAAGGTTATTCTTGCTCCTAGAAGGAATATCAGGCCAATAAAATCTTCCAATTTAGAAAGACTCTTTGCTGAGACAAAAACTAAATCTTCTGAAACCTATACACCATCTCCATTATATATATATATATATATATATATATATATATATATATATTCCTAAGAAAAAAGACAAAGTCCATCTTATACACCCTAGGAAATAGAAGAATTGATAGGAAGTAGGTGGCAAAAAATTCTTATCTACCATCACAAAGAGTATTTATGGAGGATCTTTAGGAAAAAACACTACCAATGAGTTTGCTACCTTTAAATTTCCTATCCTTACTCCTAAAGGAAATGCACCTTTAGAGAATATTCATCACTCTATCCTCTATACTTTTATTGAAAAATAATTTGAAGTAAGACACATTTATTTTTGAGTTTGACATCTTATGTTGTAGTTATAATTATTATTAAGATGCTCAAAAACTCAAGTTGTTTTCAATAACACTTAAAGATGCAGTACTTAGATAGTTCATGGGACTTGAAAAGGATGCCATTTCTACATGGGAAAAAATGAATGAGAGCTTTCTAATGAAATACCAAGACTATTGCAGAGGCAAAAAATACAAGAGAGATGACATATTTAGAATGACATAAGTTGATGATGAATCATTGGAGGAATATATGGAAAGATTTTTGTTTAGTTTAAAAAAGTCAAAACAAAATACAATGGAGAAAGAATCTATCAAGCTGATATTCATGAAAGGAATTAGAGATGATTTTCTAGAGGCACTAGACTTAATGTTTGGTGGTGATATTTATACATTGTTCTTTAATGAACTAACAGTTCTATGTACAAACTACTTCAAATCAACCATGAAAAAAAGTAGGGGAAAAACACTTCCTACAACATCTAAAGTAATATTGTTTAAATGTGAAGTCAATAACTTTCTATAGGACATTAAGTAGGACATTATTATCCACCTAGCTAATCAAGTGAAAAAATTGAAAGCCACCTATTACCCTAAATGCAAAAAAAGAAGGTGAAATGCACATGCTATTCTATGAAATCCTAAGTAGCCAACATAACTAAGGAGAATTTTGAAAAAATGGAGCTACATGTCATAAGATGATATGATAATAAAGTTTTTTTATGTAGCTTAAATAAAACCATTGGTGTAAAGATTAGGTATGCCATCAAATTCTATGCTTACAAATTCTCAATTCTCAAATAATCCTCAATATGGTTCTTGGATGAATATGCCCAATAAAATTAGCTTCAAAAAAATTTAAAGCTACCCCAGAATCAGTTATAGATGCAACAGAATGGACAACAAATTCAACCTAGGCAATTTTAAAACCATAAATGGATCTTTCCCTCTAGTCAATGGCAATAGCAATGGAGTGTTAATCAAGGTTTTCCTCAACAAATCCAACAACCATAATAGTAGCCCTTAATCCCAAAGACTCAAAAACCTACTAAAACCATTCAATTACCTACCCATCCTATCGCCAACCCTACCAATAAGTTGGTTTAACCAACATAATCCACTAAAATAATGCAATATCCAACATACACCTTAGATATCAACCAAATCCAACTTCACTCAGGATGCGTTCTGCCACAAACCACCTCACCCATAATCATTGAAAATTTAGAAGAACATAATCCACTCCATACTAATCCATAACCACCCATGGTAATCTTGAGCCAAGTCCACTAGAAAACCAAAAAGAATCTAAAAATCCCCATGTTTTAAAGAGATTAAACATATCATGTCCTAAACTAAAACCTAAATTTGATATCTTAGGACAACTCAAGAATGTGTGCATAAAAATTACACTCTTTCAAGAAATAAAATATGTTTCTATCTATAATAAGGTTGTTAGAGAGATATGTTCGAAAAAACCAGGAAGAAATAAGAAAGATCTTAAAATAGTCCAAGTTATTGGCTAACTAGTAGATATTATATTAGGAAACATAGTTCCCCCAAAATACTTTGATCCTAAAATTCATGTAGTCAATGTTAGCATCCATGGCCAACCCATCTCCAATATTTTAATTGACTTGGCTGCAACCTCAATGTGATGACCATGGAGACCATGTAACAACTAAAACTTACAATTCTCTATCTAATACCTACCATCCTATAGATGGCTGACAGGTCAACTATTAAGCTTGAAGGGATTATTGAAGACCTAGTTATCACTATGGATTCTTGGTAATATCCAGTAGAGTTTATTATTTTTTATCCAAAATACAATCAATCAATCATTTCAACACATTTTTGAAACTCTCAATTAGCCTTGAAAATTACCTAAACTCCCTTTGTTGAGATAAAATGATTTTGGTGGATGGTCAGTAGATGTTTTTTCATAGCTTCGGTCACATTCTTAACATCACTCTTTAGTTGAAAGTATCATCTCATCTATGGCTACCCATGGTTGGCCATCGTTGATGATTTTATTTGTTGTAAGTTAGGAAAAATATTAATTTCCAATAGAAATGACACCAAAAATTTGGTTCTTTATCCACCAGCCTAGCCTTCCCAAAATGATGGCCCAACACCTTAAATTGATAACTTTGAGGAAGCTATCTCCTTGAAAACTCTGTGCATAATTGACTAGATTCTAGATTTACAAGCATAAGAAGACATTATCCTTACTAGTATCCTACAAAACACCTATCAACAAGATCCTATAGCCACAAACATGTTAGAATGTACACCATGCCCACTTCAAAATATTTTTCATAAAAACAACCTTGATGAAATGAGAAGAGATATTTGGACATTCCATTAGTTGTTTCCCCATCAATGTAGCTATAATCCTTTAATTATAAATGTATAAACCATGCTCTCTTTAACAAATAAAGTGGAAATTTTGCCACATAAACCTCTCAACATCAACACTTCTTTAACACCCTAGTAAGAAAGCTAATTATTTGTAATGCTGATAAAACACACAATAACATTTTCTTGGGACTACCATGACATGAAAGGAATACCCTCAGATTTATGCATGCATCATATTTACATTAAAGAAGAATGTAAACCTATTTTCCAACCCAATGATGAATGAATCTTATAGTTAAATATATTTTTAAAGTTGAGTTGAAAAAACTCTTGGATACAAGATTTGTTTATCCCATTTTGGATAGCCAGTGTGTATCTCCCTTGATTATTGTACCTAAGAAAGGGGTAAAATGGTGTATTTGTGTTGACTACCAAAAATTCAATGTTGCTACCAGGAAAGATCACTTTCCATTTCTATTTATTGATCAAGTTTTGGATACATTATTAGGAAAAAAGTATTTTTCCTTCTTAGATGGTTATAGTGGTTATAATCAGAAATGAATAGCTCCACAATACCAAAAAAAACCACCTTTACTTGCCTTTGGGGAACCTATGCCTATGTCATATTACCATTTGGTCTTTGCAATGACCCAACTACTTTTCAAAGGGTTATTTTGAGCACATTTTTTGATCTTTCCCATGACTATGTTGAAATCTACATGAATTATTTCACTATCTATGGGTAGACATTTGAAAAAAATCTTATCAACTTGGAGAAAGTTCTTAAATGCTACTAGGACCACCAATTGTCTTTAAGCAATGAAAAGTGTTATATGCTTATGACTGAAGGGTTTGTGTTGGGGCATCACATCTCCCCTGCTAGAATTCAAGTTGACCCAACAAAGACAAGTATAATTAAGGATCTACCCACACCAAAGAAGCATAAAGATATTAAAATATTTTTAATAAATGTTTGTTATTATAGATGATTCATCAAAGAATTTAGTAAAATTACCAACCCATCGTTTGGATTGCTTACTAAGGATGTTGAATTTACTTGGACTAATGATTATCAAAATGCCTTTTAGAAACTCAAAGACCTTCTCATAACAACTTCTATTATGAGATGGTCTAAATAAAATAAGCCTTTTCACATCCACATAGATCCATTTGACACCACTTTAAGAGTTGTCCTTGGCTAAAAAGATGAATCTTTGAGTTATGCAATATATTTTATCAACAAGAATCTTCAAGGAGATGACCTCAACTACTCTATAACAAAGAAAGAATTTATTACAATCATATATGCCATTAAAAAAATTTAACACTAGAATATAGGTTACCAAATATTCATCCACATAGACCATGTAATAATCATGTATTTGATGAATAAACCTACTATAATAGATAGGATAATTATATGGTTAATTTTACTATAGGAATTTGATATTACTATTATGGATAGACCAAGTATGGATAATGTAGTAGAAAATTTTATCTTGAATGAAAATTGATCAACAAAGTCCTATTGTTGATTATTCCTTTCCTAATAAAATTTTTTTTATAGTAACTATTCAATCTCCTTGGTTCTTAGACATTGCTAACTATCTTGTTGCAGGATCACTTCCACAACATTTCTCACCTAGAGAAAAATAGCATCTAATCTAAAAAAGAAAGTGTTATTCCTAGATTATAGGATATCTCTTTATTATTGGACCAGATTTAGTTATGAGAAGATATATTCAATAAGATGAAGCTTATGACATTCTCAGATCCTACCATGATGAACCTTGTGGAGATCATTTTTCTACCAAATAGATTGTTATGAAAGTACTTACTACCAAATATTATTGGTCTTATTTTCATAAGGATGTCGTGATGTATACCTATAGATGTGATCAATGTTAGCATATGGGGAAACCCACTCACTTTGATGAAATTCTATTATAGCCACAACTGGTTCTAAAGCTTTTTGACAAATGGAGACTTAATTTTGTAAGTCCCATAAATCCTAAATCCAACAACAAGGAATATATACTGGTATGCACTGATTATGTCACAAAATGAGCTAAGGCTAAGGCCTTAACCCATGCTCAAGATGAGAAAGTAGTTGAGTTTTTGTATGAATAAATCTTCACCCACTATGGAGTACCAAGACAAATAGTCACAGACCAAAGACCATAGTTCACTTCAGATCTCATAGTCGCCTTAGTAAAAGAATATGAAATAAGTCACAAAAAGTCTACCCCTTACCATCCTCAGTCAAATGGTCAAGTGGAAGTTAAAAATAGATAATTGGAAAATATACTCACTAATATTGTCAATGTACATAAAAATATTAGTTAACACATCTTTTTGAATTAGTTTAGGCTTATAGAATTACTTGAAAAACCATAATTAGTTTCACTCCATATGAACTAGTTTATGGTAATATGTATGTTCTTCCCATTGAGTTTGAGCATAAAACATTAAGGACAACACTTGATTTGAGCTTGGATATTTTCCAAATTCAACAAGATAGGATCATATATTTGAATGCATTTAATGAAATTAGAAAAGAAGCACTTCATCACACTGAAGTAGTGCAAAGACAATGAGTGGGTTGGCATGATAGGAATATCAAGACTACGAATTTCCAACCTAGTGACTGGGCACTCCTTTTTTACTCTAAATACAAGGATCATAAAGGAAAGATTCAATCCAAATGGGTTGGACCTTATGAAATTGAGCAATTTTTTGATAATGGAGCTATAAATCTCATGACCATTGACTTTATTCAATTTTGACTACTTGTTAATGAACATAGGCTCAAGTTGTACAAGAAACCATTTTGAAAGGAAACTCTCACTCACCAAATTCTTGAAAAACAACATCTGTCTCTTCTTCATGAAGCAAATCAACTTGTTCGTACAACCAAAGGGTATTTTTGTCAACCCTTCTCCAATATTTTCCAAGAGCAATAAGCTTCTTGTAGCCAAGAATGTGTCATTCATAATGGCTTGGTTCAAGCTGAATAAAATCCTACCTCCTAGGCATCTATAATTTTAGTTGAGTTGGGACCATAAAATCTATAAAAAAATCAAAAAATTCAACAACAAAAACCTTTGAGCATTACTGAGGGTTGTATCAAAAAACCAAGTCATTGGATGATCAATATTCATTAAAAAAATATACAAAAATAAAAAAAATTATTTTCATATTTTTTGCTTGAAGAATCATTTAAGAATAGAAACACACTTTTTTTTAACTATAAGATGAAATTATTGTAGCTATAGGATATTTACTATTATTATAGGATACTTCTTGTTGCCATAGGAAACATTTGTCCCTCCCATATTAATTCTAAACAGTTTATCATACATTTCACTTCTCATAAAGCATTTTTTCTTCTGATAAAATGTTGACACATGTTAGTACACCTCACATCTACCACTTTGACTCATCATTTATGCATCAATAAAAGGTATTCCCAAAAAGCATTAAGATAATTACTTTTATACTTATTTCATGTCACAAGTTTTAATTATTACTAAGATGATGGGTATTAATGCTATTAAAATGTTGTCATATCTCCATTTGATTACACCATCTTGAGATATCTTATTTTTCATTGATTGACATGATCATTGAAGTGTTATTACCACTACCCCTTATCATTTCTATAAGTCATTCATGCATGTTAGTTGCATCCCTTGAGGATAAGTGACCATTTAAGTTGGTAGGGGATTTCCCATAATTCAAATTGATTATCTCTCTACCAAATAAAATTGCAAACATTCCATCCAAAGCTATAGAACCCTTGCTATAAGAGCATAGATATTACAACCAAAATTCCATCCTATAATATGGGAGGGGACTTTTTCAAACATGAGCCACTTGATATCTCTCCTAAAACCAATAACCTAGAAATCCTAGTCCTATTTTAGAATGTAGGATGGGCCTAATATTTTGAAAAGATAAATTCTCTTGATTAAGGAATTGTAGATGAATTTACCAATTCATTGAATAATAATCTAGCAACATTGCAAGGAATGGAAATAAATCTAACTAAAATCATAGTCATCAAAGTAAATGGATTAGCATGAATAGGGGAATTATGGCAAGAGAAGTTTGATGCTGAGGCAGAGAGGCATAAATTCATTAGAGATGATGAAATCTTGGAGACTTCAAAACAAGTTACTGCATGATTATCATTACCAATAAGATGGGCCAAAGCTACTATATTCATCTTCAGATATTTCACCTATAAAAGGAGATACTCCATGTTGCATGGAATTCATTTCAAATTCATGAACCATTTACATCATGGTATTGAGATAAATATTCCCAACTTCTTTCTCAACATGATCAAAAAAATGGTAAAGTCATTTCAAAAAGGTAATCCTAAAGTTATCTATCATCATTGTCTAATTTAGTTAATTAGTCAATACTACCAACATAGAACTAGACCTAATATAAGTTAAGAATATTTCCTTAAAAAAGCTATAAATGTAGAAAGTAATAATGAGGAAGATAAAGAAGAAGAGATAAGGGTAGAAGAGGAAATGGGAGTATAAGAATAGAAGGAAATAGAAGAAGACATCCCTGTAGTTACATAAGAGCCTGTAGAAGAAGACCTTCCTGTAGCCACACAAGAACCCATAGAAGAAAACCTTCCTATAGTTACATAAGAACCTATAATATAATACCTTCTTGTAGTTACATACGAACCTATAGTAAGGACCAATCTTTTAGAGGAGGCTTTCACAAGTAAAGAATCTAGAAGGAAAAAGAAACTCATCCTCCAACTTGACTCTAAAGAAGAGCTTCCACCTTCCCCTAAAAAAGCTAAGGTCTCATCTACTCCTTATATATATCATATATTAAGAGGAAATATGAAAGGTAAACCAAGAACTAAACCTTATTTTATAATATACATTAGTGAGGAATCTATAGAATAATAAACTACCAATAGTCATGAATCACTTGAGGTATTCAATTTTGATAAAATAGGGACTAATAAGGAAGAGTGTTCTCAAGAAGGAAATAAGGAGACAAAGCAAGTTAAACATAGTTTTGAATAATTATGAGAATAACCAATGTAGATAGAGGCAAAAAAATAAAGCAACCCTCTATATAAGTATAATTTCCTGCTTTGGAGCAAGCCCTCCAAGAAATAGAGTGATTAATAAATAATCTTCATGATAAATAAGGAGGACTAGATGTTCTTGTTGTAGTAGCTTCTCAGTTGTATCCCTCTCTAGAAATCCATCTTAAAACTATTATTTCATAGTTTCCTATAGTATAAAAGTAATAGAGAAATCCCACAACTACCCAAGCAATCAAGTATAATTCCTCATATACTATGTCTTTTAAATTGATGAGATGGATAGATAGTTAGTATGAAAGTTTTAGAGCATTAAAAAAACAAGAAATTGAAGGAAGAGGTCAAGTTTAAAGAAGAAAGGATCTCCAAACTATAGCATAAAGTTGAATATTTGGCTAGTCTTACTGAAGAGATCCTTGACTACAAACCTCCTACAAGGGTTTATTCAATCTATCTTGAGGAACAATGACATAAGTTGAAGTTCATGAGAATATACTGTGACATGACATATGAAGTAATTGTTCCTCTCTCTTTCTTTCAATTATATAAAGAAATATCACAAGAATAAAAATCACAATTGTGTGAGTTCTATCTTTATAACTATGTTATGCCTCATGATAGGGAATGGAATCCTAACTTGTATGTTAGAGATGTTCTTTTATAGGAATTTTCATCATATCTTTTGAATGAGCATAGGAAAGGATGAGAGATGAATGAATATATAAAAAAACAAAAGGAGATTCAATTGCTTATTAAAAGAGATTAGTTGCACCTGAGATTGTGTTGGCAGAATGGGATGACATTATGCCATGGGATGAAGTTAAGGCTTGCTTTTCCAAAAATAGTGATGAATCCAAGAGTTTTTACTTAGAGTTGAGAAATTATGTTGGACTTACATCAAAATAATCATGCATAGGAATATGGAATGATCTCACTCCTGAGCTAAAAGGGAAAGAGCCATATTTCCCTTTCAATTTAAAGTCAACATTTGATAGAGTAACAAGATGTATTCTACTTGTAGGTGATTTGGGATCCCAACCATTGAGCATAAAATTCTAGCCTCCTCTATTTTGGTACCCTATTCTAGATTGGTAAGATAAAACTACACTAGATGAAGCCAAAGAAGTTAGAAACTGGCAATTCTATGAACAAATGCATGGATTTTATGCCCATCTATAAAGTGGATCCATGGAGCTTGTGGATTTTAGAACCATTTATGAATTTGAAATGAGAAAGTTTGTTATTTGAGGATGAGCAAAGTTTTAATTTGGGGGTTGTGATGAGCCCCAAAATTGTCATTTTTTTGTCCTCATCTTTCATGCTCATCCTTCTTATTTATCATGCTTCTAAATTACTTTCTCTTAAGTATTTATCCTTAAACATCCATATTTTTCAAATATCATTATGTTCTCATAATCTTTGAATAGTTATAACTTTGTCTTGGAATCAAGTATAATATACATATTTTACCATAGGATTCTTTTCTATTTAATGTTTTTTAAAGATGTTTTGATGTAATACGTATATATCATGAACCATCCTAGAGCAAAGGGATTTTACCATGAGAACACATCCTACAACCATTATATGACAAAAGCTACAGACAAATAGAATTTAATTCCTAATTCAACCAACTCATAGAAACTATAAAAACTTTCATGGAGCATAATAAATATTCGGTTGAAGATTCAAATAGCTTTATTTGTCCTAAATCAGTATTACAAGATTCACATGAATAATAACCTTAGTGAAAGGAACTAATTTTTGTTATCCTATAGCCAAATGTTTCTTAGTTTGGAATGTATATTATTTTGTATAAAACAATCTCCCCTATTGTATATATAGGTAACAATAGGGTTGAGATATGGTGGAGATCAATTAGATAAATATATCATAAGCACATTTTGTAAGATAACTATTATTGTAATTTCCCTATGGTAAATCTTTTCTACATTTTGATTAATATGAATAGTCATTTTTGAGTCCATTTCATTATTATAAGAGGAAGGATTGAAGATAGATTTAGAAGGAGGAAGGTCCCCCTTTGGAATTATTGAAGCAATAATCTGACTTGTTAATTATCTAAGCATTTTATTTAGTTCATTTACATGTGTGTTTTATTTTTGAATTGTGTGATTTCCAATTTTGCATAGAACTATTTTAAATAAGCTTACAAATATAAAATAGTGTAATAATTTAATTCACAATATTGTATGAGTGTTCAATTCTAATATTTCATTTCTTACATGATTTTTAGCATCTTAGATTACAATCAATAGAAGGTCAAATTAGAAGATTGAGTGTACATATTTAGTGATGTCATCCTATCAAGTTTACATCTTCATGTTGACATTTAAATGAAAGTAGAAGATAAAGGTATATGGTAACTCTCCTTGTTAGTTTAGATAAAGAGAAGCCTATTTGATTCTAAATCTACTACTAGTTAGATCTCCTATTATGGATCAAATTATAAAGAGTAAATGTAAGGCAATAGAACCTTAGATTCAATCTTACATCTTTATTACATATCCTAAGGGTTTTAAGGAATGTAGGCTTCTTCATCTCACCACTCATGAGTTTTTTATTTAGAAGAGTATTCATTTTTAAGAGGATCCTTTAGACTCCACACTCAATACCTCTCCCCTTCCTCAGATGCACTGGGATTTGATGATAGTTTTTATGATTTATATCCCCTTTAGTAACTTCTTGATGATCCATATTCTTATTCTAGTTATGATGATGAGATTAGTGATGAGTATTCCCCTTCACCTCCTAAAATATCTTTAGAGGATGAGGAATCTCCTCTTGACCCTCTAAGAATTATTCCTCTTTAGGATAGATAGATATTATAAAGTGTTTTCTAATGGGTTGAAGATCCATCAGACACTAGGTGAACCCATTCATAATTTTAGGATGCCCCTCATACTTTCATTGAATTTTTATTATGATCCATAATAGTTTCATGAGGCATCAGGAACTCTTAAGTGGGACACTACTATATAAGGGGAGTATGTCTTATTATTGAGGAACAACACTTGGGATTTAGTCCCTCTTCCTAAGGCAAAAAAAATAGTTCAATGTGAGTGGATCTACCAAACAAAATTTGTATCATATGGGTATATAGACAATTTCAAAGCATGTTTAGTAGTAAAGTGTTTTTCTTAGGTACCTAACATTAACAATACTAATATGTTCACCCTAGTTTCAAAAATGAACTCAATATAACTTACTCTCACTATTATTTCAACTTATCATTGGGATGTTCATCAAATGGATGTGAAGAATGTATTTCTTCATTATGACCTCAAAGAGGAAATATACATCGATAAACCACATGGATTTATGGAAGACTATTTTTTAGTTTAATAAACTTCATAAATCTATGTATGGCCTCAAAAAATATCCTAAAGCTTGGTATGCTAAGATGTACTCCTTTCTTATTTCATTTGGGTTCACTAGATGTCATTCTGATCTGAATGTCTATATCTTGCGATAGAATGATTCATTATTGATTCTAGTTCATGGATGACATATTGATCATAGGGAGTTCTTCATCCACCATCGCAATAGTGAAAATTAATTTATTTGATAGGTTTTTAATGAATGACTTTGGCTTATTGCATTACTTACTCAAGATTCAAATTTCTCAGTCTGACTTCAGGATCACTATTATACAATCTAAGTATGCTCTTGTATTACTTGCATGGTTTAACATGGATAACTATAATCTAGATTTGACTCCTTTTCTATCTAGTATGAAGTTTGAGGCTGATTATCCATCTCCTTTGGTTGATTTTACCTCATATCAATAACTTATTGGCATTCTCATATACCTTACACACACTTGACCCGACATTTTATATGCAATGGGTGTGGTCTATAAATTTATGTAAGACCACATTAGTTACATTAGAAATTAGCTACTTAGATTCTCCACTACATTTAAGGCACTCATAGTTTCAAGATTCACTATGGATCAGGCATCGACATCAACTTAATTGGTTATATAGATTCAAATTGGGATGATTATATTCAAAATCATAAGTTTACTTTAGGCTATAGTTTCTCCCTTAGTTTAAGTCTAATTAGTTGGTCACAAAAGATGTAGAATGCTATTGGTTTATCTTATATAGATGTATAATATAAATGAGTTTTTAATGCTGCCATTGAATCTATTTGGCTTCAAGGGATTCTCACTAAGTTTGATATCTAGTTTTGATGACCAATAGTCATCTTCTATGACAACTAAAACACAATCTATATTATATAAATCTGTCCTCCATCAATGGATAAAGCATATCAAGATTCATATGTATTTCATTTGGGATATCATCCATGAGTAAGTCATTAATCTCTATTACATCTATACAATGGATTAAATTTCTAATATATTCACCAAACCCTTTATTGAGAGTAAGTATCATCATTTATGGGCTCTTGTTGGGGTTCAAGAAGCTCTAACATCCTCCTTTGGGGTGAATTTTATTATAATTAGCTGCCTCATCAAGCCTTTGTGTTAAGACCCAATTATACAACCCACATAAGATACACTTAAAGGGGTGTTAGTCTTGATTTTTATTCCATTTAATACTTTTTACCTACACATGTTTAGTTAGCTTGCTTCGGTGTCTTTTTAGGTCATTATGAAAGATAATCTTACATTCATGAGGAAGTGAGGATATCCCTATCATTCACTTATATAATGTACCTTATTAAATCTTTCATGGCTAATGATGTTAATTCTAATATTTTAATCTTTTGATTATTGAGCAATTACTTCTTTCTAGCTCATGTTTGATTTCACTACTACATATAGGTAATTTATTCAAGTATTAGACTCTATCCAATGATCCTCAATTATGGCTCACTCAAAATTTTTGTTCACCTCAATTATCTGTCATTGTAGAACCTTAATAATCATAAAGTGGTTATTATTTTACCACAAAATTATTTCAAAGATAGTGTTTATCTAGGTGGTGCACTTGGAAAACAACACATGGATCTATTTCCCAAAGGCACATCTTTGAGGGAAAGTGAAAAATTATAGTTGGTTCATAGTGATCTTATGTATTTTCCAAAATTTTATTTTAAAATACATAAATATGTGCTTATATTCAATAATTATTTCTTTCATATAACTTTGGTCTTCTTTTAAAAAAATAAAAGTGAAGCCTTTAATCACTTAAATTTTTCCAAGGACCTTGTTGAAAACCTATCAGAGATATGAATACACTGTCTTAGAATATATGATGTAGGATATTTTTTCAATAATCAAATCATTAGATTTTACGAAAAATAAAGCATTCAAATTTAGCATATTGTACTATACACCCTTACACAAAATGCTATAGCAAAGCACAAAATCTACACACTAGATCAAATGGCCAATTGTATTATACATTCTAAGTACTTTCTTCCATATTCTTGGCTAAATTAAATTTAGTGTGTCACCTAAATCAAAATATTACTCCCCACTCTATAGTGGAAAACATGACTCCTAAATAAAAATGGTCTAGTGTTAATCCAAATGTTTATAATTTTAGTTTTCTTATGTAATGCATGGGTGCACATTCTAGATGAAAAGTGCAAAGAAATGGAAATGAATATTTGTCCTTGTATCCCTTTCATGTAATATGAATATGTGAAGTCATATCTTATTCTTGTTCCAAGAACCACTAAATTAATTTATAGGTGATATGTGTTATTTGAACAATCCAAAACTTTCACATCAACATCTTCTATTACTCCTTTATTACCTTTTGTCAAGTTGGTGTTAGGATTGTGGAGCTAAAAGCTTCACTGATGCAAACAGGAGAGGAGGTTGCTGAAGGTTGCTAAGTTGCAGAGAAGTTGGGGTCAGTCTGATCAGCCGACGTCGACAGGATAGCAAAGGGAAGCAACCGATGTCAGTCATATATCGGCCGACGTCGGTCACCTCCAGGCAGACAGGGACCGACGTCGGTCGCCTGTGTGGTTCGACTGCGAGCTAATTACGGACAGTTAGCTAACGAACCAAGTGTTTGCATGATGAGTGCTAATTTTAGACTCATAGCTGCGGATCTAATTATTGTAATTAGATGTCTAATTATTGTTTGGATGAGATCTATATAATAGACTCATGGTTGTATTGGAAAAGTGTGCTAGGGAGTAAGAGAGCATAATTATAAGCTCCTTCTGTGTGTGAGGTAGAGCAATGGTGCGTTCCTCCTAGTGCCTCAGTATCAGGTGTGTTGGTGCTGGATTGGAGAGCCAGCTGGGTTCTTC
The DNA here is from genome assembly GCA_037957365.1 of Torreya grandis. NCBI lineage: Eukaryota > Viridiplantae > Streptophyta > Pinopsida > Cupressales > Taxaceae > Torreya > Torreya grandis. The sequence continues at coordinate 1,424,744 of JARHVA010000285.1, read as the reverse complement.
AGGAGTGTAAGATCTTGGTCACAGTTGCATGGCCTATACAGGAGATCTACATGGTAAGTAAGATCATTGATCTGCAGGTGTATGTGTGTGCAAGGTCGAGGTTCACAGGTAAGCAGAACCGTTGTTTGATTTGCAGGTGTGCAAGGTCATATAGACAACAACACAACAGGGAGCAGTATCAGGCAGGATCTACTTGGAGACAGGTGTGTACTCGGATAGAGCGAGAGGAAGGCAAGGGAGTTCCTTCCATAAGTATGGTCTATTGAATTGTAGGTTGTTGCAGGTTCATGGGAGATCTACTTGAAGTACCTTGAGTACTTGTGGAGCACGTGGAGTGCTTGTGGAGTGCATGGAGCACTTGTGTTGTGCGTGGAGCACGGGAGGTGAACACCAACTCTGTATTTGAGTTGGGTGTTGGGACTTGTGAGAGGGAGAGCTTTGGGGAGAAGAATTACTGTTCACTTGAGGTGTGGGAAACCTCTGTAAGGTGGTGGAGAAGAAGTGGCATCTTCTTTATTGTATTCTTTTCTGTATAAAGTGTTAATACAAGTTGTGTATTGTCTCTCATATGCTGTGTTATTCTGAATTCTAGTTACTTGGTGAATCTAGTTATTTCCACATATTAATTTGCTTGAGGTTTGGTAATCAATTGTATGCTTCCGGTTTCGCATCCTGACAAGTGGTATCAGAGCATGTTTGTTGTTCTAGATTCCTGAGAAGTGGTATCAGAGCTAAGGTTGCAGGAAGCAGGTTGTGTTTTGGTTACAGGGCACTCTCAAGGGTTTCTGATTGAGTGGGAGTAGAGCAACGGCAGATCAAAGTAAGCTAAGAATGGAGGAGTTGAAAAGCACAGACGGTTACTCACGATCCGATGGAAAGAAAGAGCAGGTAAAAGGATATTGTTGGTTGGTAGCAGATCAGCATGAAGAAACTGAAGATACAGATGTAGCAGGTGTTGTTGCACAGGATGTGTTTGCAGGTTTCTTGGATAAAGTTGAATCTTGGATAAAAGATTCGGTTGCCTCTTTCCATGTAGCCCCAGGTAGAGGAGCTGGTAAGCCTTGCCAAAGAATTGGAAAAGGGGAAGTGAAGTTGAAATTGTAGGCGGCCAACACACAGGTGTTGATGAAGGTCATGCAGGTCCCAGGTTTGGAGATATGGCTAATTTCTTTAGAAAGATTGGGTGATGAGAGATGCACAAGAACTCTCATAGCGGTAGCACTTGAATTAGCTGGTGGTAAGAAAACAGGTATACTTTATCTAATTGTTTATATTACTGATTCTTCTTCTATTACAGAGACGTGGCTTTGTAGGCTTGGTCACATGAGCAGGAAGGAGATACATGTTCTTAAGCGGAAGACAGATATATTTGACAGGCTTAAGAACTGGAAAGCCTTGGTGTTCTTGGAGGAAATGGCGAATAGAGTTCAGTGGATGAGGCTGGATACATCTGAGTAGGGCAGTTTGGACATGGAGATTGATCCAAAGGAGCTCGTGGGTAAAAAGTCATCACTCACAGGCGAACACAGGTACCGACATCGATCAGGAGGAATCGGCATCGAACAGACAGGTGCCGATGTCGGTCATATGTAGATCGAAGCCGGCGATGTCGGGCAGAGTAAGACCGATGTCGGTCAAGGGACTGACATCAGTGGTATGTAAGACTGATGTCGGTCAGGAGGACCGACATCGGCAGTAGGGACACCAGCGCTGGCAGGCTGGTAGTCAGGTACAGACGCATGGAACCGTCGTCGGTCGGATGCAGACTGTGGAGTGACCGAGGTCGGTCACTGTAACGAATTTTGGGTGGACAGCACGCTGTCAAGGAGTCTCAAAAACCCATATGGAGGACTGAAGGTGTAAGTAGGCCCTCAAATTCATGTTCCTCTTCTTCATACTTGTTGTTGATTGTATAGCAGGAAGGATCCAGGAAACAGGTGTGAGCTAGGCAGGATTATGATGCAGAACCAGACGGGAGTTTTTGGTAGGTTTGCCAGCTGGATGAAAGCACAGAGATGAATGGATGCCTTAGTAGAAGAATAGAGAGAATGGATACGTGAGATGGAAGACCAGGCATATGGTCTTGAGGTAGCTGCAGGATAGTGGTACAGGTTTTGACAGGTGGAGGATGAAGCATGGCTTCAGTCAGTGTCAGGTAACTACTGTGGTTTGACTTACCAGGGGGATGATGATTGCAACATCATTCTTTTGTTGTATGTGGATAGTATGCTAGCTAGCAGGGGTGTACATACAAGGTTTTGTTGAGCTAAGGGTAAGATTAGTTCAGTGTCATGTCATGAGGAGTTTGGAGCAGTGGAATTCTTTGACATGGGAGGCATGGAGATCACAGGTTGATTTTGTCTCGAGTGGGAGCTGATGTGAATCAGGTGTTGGTGAGGTTCGGGATGTAGAACCGGAGCACACTAAGGGCTGGATAGGTACAGTGTCTGAAATCACATGAGGTCTGGTATAGACCTGTATATTCCCATGCAGTGGGAGCTGTCAGAGTTAGGAGCCAATTCGGGGAAGTGGGTTCTCAGGTTTTCTGAGAGGGACCGACAGTAGGTGTTGCTATGCAAGGTCAGGACTTCACTACAGGTGTTGTAGGTTCGGATGTGGCAGGGTACTCGGATGACAGGTGGTATATCACAGGTTGTGTGGTGTGTTGTCTTCAAGTGGGAGCTTGAAGAGGGATACAAACTAGGAAACAGATTAGACGGAGTACAGGTACAGGTACAGTGCAGCTGTTTATCTCCAAGTGGGAGATTGTTAGGATTGTGGAGCTAAAAGCTTCACTGATGCAAACAGGAGAGGAGGTTGCTGAAGGTTGCTGAGTTGCAGATAAGTTGGGGTCGGTCTGATCAGCCGACGTCGGCAGGATAGCAAAGGGAAGTAACCGACGTCGGTCATATATCAGCCAACGTCGGTCACCTCCAAGCAGACAGGGACCGACGTCGGTCGCCTGTGTGGTTCGACTGCGAGCTAATTATAGATAGTTAGCTAACGAACCAAGTGTTTGCATGATGAGTGCTAATTTTAGACTCATAACTGCGGATCTAATTATTGTAATTAGATGTCTAATTATTGTTTGGATGAGATCTATATAATAGACTCATGGTTGTATTGGAAAAGTGTGCTAGGGAGTAAGAGAGCATAATTATAAGCTCCTTCTGTGTGTGAGGTAGAGCAATGGTGCGTTCCTCCTAGTGCCTCAGTACCAGGTGTGTTGGTGCTGGATTGGAGAGCAAACTGGGTTCTTCAGGAGTGTAGGATCTTGGTCACAGTTGCATGGCCTATACAGGAGATCTACATGGTAAGTAAGATCATTGATCTGCAGGTGTATGTGTGTGCAAGGTCGAGGTTCACAGGTAAGCAGAACCGTTGTTTGATTTGCAGGTGTGCAAGGTCATATAGACAGCAACACAACAGGGAGCAGTATCAGGCAGGATCTACTTGGAGTACAGGTGTGTACTCGGATAGAGCGAGAGGAAGGCAAGGGAGTTCCTTCCATAAGTATGGTCTGTTGAATTGCAGGTTGTTGCAGGTTCATGGGAGATCTACTTGAAGTACCTTGAGTACTTGTGGAGCACGTGGAGTGCTTGTGGAGTGCGTGGAGCACTTGTGTTGTGTGTGGAGCACGGGAGGTGAACACCAACTCTGTATTTGAGTTGGGTGTTGGGACCTGTGAGAGGGAGAGCTTTGGGGAGAAGAATTACTGTTCACTTGAGGTGTGGGAAACCTCTGTAAGGTGGTGGAGAAGAAGTGGCATCTTCTTTATTGTATTCTTTTCTGTATAAAGTGTTAATACAAGTTGTGTATTGTCTCTCATATGCTGTGTTATTCTGAATTCTAGTTACTTGGTGAATCTGGTTATTTCCACATATTAAGTTCCTTGAGGTTTGGTAATCAATTGTATTCTTCCGGTTTTGCATCCTGACAAGTGGTATCAGAGCATGTTTGTTGTTCTAGATTCCTGAGAGTTGGACATAATTTTTTAGTCCTATTTTTAATAATAAGATAGTTTAGATGACTCTCATTCTAAGAGTCACCATAATTTAGATGATGATCCATAAGGGGGACAACCAACACCTCCATCACTAGTGTCAGAAGACATTTAGAATGCACTTACATAACTAACATGGCCTCTACCAAAATAAGTTCACACATTTCTTAATAATTTAGCACATGGCATGAGATTAAAGAGATAAAAATATAATAATATCACAATATATGTATGGTGTTGCACATTTGTCATAGGTGGTAGTGACATATAATCTAGAGACTTGTCATCAATCTTCTAAACATCTTGAATGGAAAGGCATTTTGATAGAAAAACTTATTTATCTTAATAAGCAAAAAACTCGGGACATGTTTCCACTTCATAAAAGAATAAAAATAATGAGGTGGAATTTTTTTAATAGACTAAGTTTGTATCATATGGGTCCATTGACAAATATAAAGCCCTATTTGTAGAAATATTTTTTTCATAACTTGAATGTGTTAAAATCTATAAAACCTTTGCTCAATTTTCCAAGATGAATTCCATTAGGATATCACTCTCCTTGGATGTAACATAGGGATGGGAATTCCATAATATGGACCTCAAAAGTGTCTTTTTACATGGATAAATACATATATATGTCCCAACCTCATAAGTCTATAAGTAGTGAGAACTCCAACTTTGTGTGCAGATTGAGAAAGTCTTTATACATTTTGAAATAGGATTCTCGATCTTGGTATGAAAATATCAACAAATTATTAATAAAATTTGACTTTCATGGAGTCTTTCTGACCCCATAGTTTAAACCAAAAAATTAAATGGGAAACTCTTGATTTTAATCCTCTGTGTTGATGACTTAATCATCATAAGATGTTCCACCAAGCATATTCATGATTTTGAAGCTTAGATAATGAAGTATTTTGATATGAATGAATTGGTATTATTGAATTTTTCCTTGGTCTTTAGATTTCATAGTCTGATAAAAAAATTTAATTAATCCAATTATGATCAATACATATTCAACTTCTTCAACATGAAAGACTACAAGTTTTCACCAACTCCTTATCAATATAGAGTCAAAATTTATACCAAGTGTTCTTCTCCTTTGATTTATTTTAACTCTATAGTAAATTGATGGGAATACTTATGTACTTAAAATTTACTCATCTTGATCTTTTATTTGTTATGTACATGGTATCATGCTACTACTAGGACCCCCATGAAATCTATTGACAATATAAAAAATTCATTTCTATGGCATCTTCATAGTACTAATAACTATGGGATTGAGTATAATTCAGGATTAAAATACTCAAATTTTTTGTTACACTTCTTATGGGAACATAGTAGTTTTTAACTACAAAGATAGTGATTTGGTAGGAGATATAAATGATCACAAGTCAACTATAGGATAAATCTATCATCTTGGGTTAGGTCCCATGACTTGGTCTTACAAGAAGTAGACTAATATTTTTTTGTTTACTATGGAAGCTAAGTATAGTGGAACTATCACTTCCTAATATGAGTCAGTTTGGATTTAAAACTTGCTTTCAAAATTTAGATTTCCATAGACCCAACCCACACCACTTTGGTGTGATAATAAAAGTACTATCCATATTTATTACAACTTAATGGATCACCAATGCATAAAGCACATTTATATCCACATGTATTATATTTATAAATTGATATAAATAAGGTCATTGATCTTAAATTTTGTTGAATAAATGATCAAGTTGTAGACATAGCCATAAAACCCTTACTTAATGCCTAATTTGTTTAGCTTGAGAAACTTTTGGGATTGAAGGGAGGTGTCATTAATAGAGTATATTTCAATCAATTATTTTTCCTTACCTTCATAAAAATTACATCTTAAGGGGGATGTTATTATTTAATTAGCATACACTATTTTATGGTTGTAATATAAACTTGTAATATTTATTTATAATTATTAGGTAGGCATTAATTGATGCATACTTATCCACAACCTATTATTAGAGAACAGTGTCACTTAAATAATTTCTTAATTTATTTTTGATAATAAGATTTTTGACTTCCATTGTTAATGGGATAACGGTATTGAGAGAGGGGTGGGGAAAAGACTAAAAGGAAAAGGTTGTAACCATCTTTGAATCCCCACCCAAGTAATCTTTTCCAAGCTTAATTTTGATGGGGTCTCATGTAAAAATTTGGGTGCTTATGGAGTTGGTTACATCATCAGATACTATGTAAGGTCCCTAATAGAGGTTATATCAATCAAGCTACGTGATGGGATAAATAATGAGGCTGAAGTTCATGCCTTGGGTTTTAGTATTCTTCTAGTTATTCAATGTGGTATTTAAAACCTGATCATTTAAATAGATTCGTAAGTTATCATCAATGTGATTAGAAATAAAGTTCTATAAATTTGAAATTAGAGAATATACAATGTCAAATATGGGAAAAATTGGAAGATTTTGATTCCTGGTAGGTTTTTCATTATTTTAGAGAATAAAATGTTGTGGCAGATTTCCTTACTAATGCAAGTATTGATAAATGAGAAAAAATTAAATCATAAAAATTCCTTGATTATTAGCATGGTATTGAACTTATTTGGGACAAGGACATATTGGTGATGCCTCCTCCAAATATCCCAAATGGAGATCACCCTTAACTAAATTGATAATGGAGCTAGGAGATTTCAAATTTCATTATTATTATTCCAAATGATTATTATCATAATCAATTTCAAATGATTATTGGGAGTGGAAAAATAACCCTCATTGAATATTGGGTGAGGTTGAATTTTAATCATATCATGGTAGATGGTGGGGTGTCTTGTCTCATATTCACTCACCCTTGCATTTTTTTATTGATCTCTCATTTGAAAGGAAGAAGAGGGGAAGGTTTTAAGTTTTACATCCCTTCTAATTTATAACCTATTCTTTTTCTATGATGACGAGTGTAGAGTTTTGGTGAAGCTCACCATCCTATTATATTTTTTAGACATCATGTGTCCTTCAAATATTTTTCCTTACTTATTTTTATTTTGGCATCACAAGGAGATGGCCTTTAGGTCACTCATCTTTGGGTAGTGGATTCACAACATTTTCTTCATCCAAATAAAGGAAATATTGAAGGCCTTAAATGATGTCATAAGTATAGACTATCTTGAAATGAAAACATTGTCAAGGGTGAATTCAAAGGTTAAATCAATATTTATTACCAATATCCTTTACCTCTTATTCAAAAAATCATAAGCTATACTAGTGGTTGAATTATTTTTTTAAATGGAGCATCATGGAAGATTGGTGAAAGCAATGGACTCTATTGACTGCATAGGCCAGATGACCTTCCAAGTGTAGGGTGGGAGGTGAGAAGACTTATATCCATGACATTATTCATGGATATATAAATAAGGTTTATCAAATTTATTGGATGTGACTACATGAATTTAGAGGGTAATGGTTGTAGACTCAAGTCTAGTTAGTACAATAGAGGCCATTGTTAATGTTGACTTGGATTCCCTAGCAAAGCCAATCCTCCTAAACCATCACCTAATGGGAAAAAAGTAGGATAACTAGCTACAATTATAGATAAATAATTGGTCAAGATTACTATTGGGGGTTATTTAGTTGGTCATGATGTAAGGAAGTTGGAGGTTGAGGTGGTGATCCTAGATTTTAAGATAGACCAAAAAATGGTTGTGACCATTTTAGGTTGGTCTTGTGGTATTTTTTGAATGTGTTTGGAGGTCATTGGGTCTTTCATTGGATGTTTTTGGTTGTCTTTGGCTTTTAATTCCTAGTTTCCTTATTACCTCTTATGGCAGTTAATCATATTTATGTAAAACTTTTATGTATTTGGGATGCTTATAGTGTTAATGGCTTAATGCCTCTAGTTTTGGGTGGTGTTCATTGGTAAATATAGTCCATTTTAGGTTTATATTAATACATAATTTTTAATTATTCCTTTGATATTATTAGAATATAAGTGTGGGGTCACTCAAACCTTGTTTATACATCAAAAATAATAATAGTTTCATCTTATTCTATTTGTAACTACTCACTAAAACCCTAACCTTAACCCTAGCCTCCTCTCTTATCTATGTAATAACATAGAGGGTTAGTGGGCAAGTGATATTGTGGATGAGAGTACTATTATACTATAAAAAGTTGGCCAATTCTCTTAATCAAAAGAGGTATCTATCCTACTTGGATGAATTGTGTTATGTTTTTAAAAAAAAATCATAGATTTATTTATGCATGTATTTTGGGTGTTTGTCTTATGATATCTAACATGATTTCAAACCCTATCCATATATTATGTTATTTTTTTATTAATGAAAAGGGTGAGGAACCCCACAAACCTCTTTTACCAATTAAATTATATTTTTTCCTATATGTATATATAATAAAAATATTGAAGGCCACAATTGGGATATTACTATATGGTTATTCAATTGTGATTAATTGGCATTGATCACTCAAGTTCCATGGCATAATTAAATACATCATTCCCCAAAAGTAGTCCATCTTTGAGCAACCCAAGGTGATTATGCCCCAAATAATTTTGTTGACCCCTTTTAGACTTAAAAACCTGCCATGCAATCATATAGAAGACTACTGACTAAGGCTAACTTGCCCTATGAAAAGGATCACTACCTTCTCAAAAAGGGTATGTGTGCAAAATGACCCTAAAGGGTCCTAATTTTCAAAAAAATCTAAATGAACCTTAGATAAACCAAATAATCCTCAAACTATTTTTTTAGGCTCATAAAATTTCAAAATTCATTTAAATTGTTTTAAGCCCTTTTTCCTTAAAACATGTTTGAAATATTTTATTTTAAAAAATGCCATTTTACTTAATCATTTAGGACAAAATTTCAAGTTTAAATTTGAAAATTCATATCTTTTATTTTGTAGCTTATAAAATTCTTCTATGATATTTCACAAATTCATGGTGGATTATAGATTATGAATAAAAAAATTATGGCATTTACATATTGTATTACATGCATAGAAAGTACAAATCCCATCCACCCTCTTTAAGGTATTAATATTTATAAATGATTTCATGAAATTTCAAATAAAACTACCAAATAGACTTTTATTACACATAATAGGAAATGTCTATTGAGATTTTAAGAATTTAAACATGATTTCAGTTTCATAATTTAAGCCTTTATTTTTATTTCATAATTCAATTTAATTTTCTTTCAAGAGGGTGCAATGGAGAAAAGATATCAACACTTGAATCAAATGATTATTATAACTTTCCATCAATTATTCACATAATACAATAATTATAAGGCCTATAAATAATTTTAAAAGTGTTATAAGTCTTCCAAATATCCTAAGATAAAGTATTACAATTTTTTTCAAACACTTTAAAACTCCAAAGTAACCACTTGATCCACATATACAACCATAAGGCCAAGGGAAATATTGGATCACCTCCCATCCTATTATTATCATCAAGATACATTTATTAGTGTAGGTTTTTATTCCATTTAATGTTCCCTACACATGTCTAGTTAGCTTACTTAGGTGTCTTTTTAGGTCATTGTGAAAGATAATCCCATATTCATGAGGATGTGAGGAAATGTTTATTTTTTACATATATATTGTACCTTCCTAAATATTTCATGGTTAATGATGATAATTCTAAAATTGAAATATTTAAATTGTTAAGTAATAAGATTCTTTTGGATCATGTTTGATTTCTCTACTACACACAAGTAATTTCTTTGTGCATTTGATCCTATCCAATTGATCCTTGATTATGAACCACTCTAACATGGTATCAGTGATTTTATAGTAGATGAATTCCATTATTCCTATTTTTAAATTTTTAGTTTTAACTTGCATGTCTTAACTCTTCCATTCATTGGCCTAGCTATTGAAGATTCACTCTTTCTTGGATTTTGCTCTTCTTCTAAGGTATTCTATAGATCCAAATTCATAAAAATAATAAGCAAAAGGTGTTTCCTACTGGTCATATCTCATTTGGTAGGTTTTCATGCAAAATAGCATGTGTCATTAGATTTATAAGGTGTCAAAACCCTAAGATCAATTATAAACATGACCTTATTTCATTACAGTCAATTTTTGCCATTTAAAAAGGTTTCAGGACTTTTTTGGTGATTTCATGCATATTCATACTATCTAGGGTCTTCAAGGGGAAATATTTTTTAGTGTTTTTTGGATATACTTAGTGGGTATTTGGTGTATTTTAGAGATTCATACCATATTTAGAGTTTTTAGGGTTGGCAAAAATTTTGTACATGCATGCACAAATCAGAGTTTCTATGCCTCTCTGCACTTGTTAGAAGTTTTGACTACATCAACAACCTAAAATATAATTAAAGGAGTATTTTAGACAATTTGGACTTATGTCCCCAATTAGACGAGTGATAATCTTTGAAAATGAATATTTTTTGGGTTTTTTGCAAGTTGCATGTGGAGAGTATGATATTAATTTGGATCTATTCCCAATTTATTAGATTGGAGAGAATTTAAAATTATAAAATTTTGAATAATGTAAGCATATTATTGATATTTGTTTTTTAGTTAGACTATAGATAAGTACAAATTATTTAAAATGGTCCCATAAATGTCATACATTTACACTACTCTCATGTGATTGAACCCTAACACCAGACATTCAAACTATGTTTGTAGTCAAAAACTCTGACATAGAAATCTAGACTACACCCATAGCCTAAAACCTCAATGATAGAATTTTGAGTTGTGATAGCAGTCAAAAACCCTAGCATCAAATTTCATAGCTACATTGGTAGCCTAACATTTTGATATTAGACTTAATGATTGTTCTAATAGTTTAAATCTTCACTATCAAACCCATTGACTGCTCTAGCAATCAAATGTTCCACTACTAAAACTTCCACCAGTAGCTATAGTTATAAAATCTAATGAATTTAGACATTGACTGTTGTACCTTAGGAGTTCAAAGAATAAACAATACATAGATTAGTATCTTGTTAGTCCAAATGAGAAAACATCAAGAATAACAATTCACTAAGACTATACACTCTTGTCTAAGTACTAGGGGGAGCACAACACAATAAGAAAGAGCACAAAATAGAGATGAAGATAATATAATTTTCTTAAATATTTTTTTGGCATTTGATTCTTACTTATTGGCATAAGTATGTTTGTGCTTGGCCTATGACAATTATAATCTTCTACTTATGCTCTTACATGATGGTAACATCTCTCCAATAGTCACTTGTATCTTGGTGTGAAGCTTGGCATAAATTAGGCATTATAACACTACTCTCAAAATATTTAAGAAGGTTTTCCAATAGAATAACCTTACACACAAAATCTTGTTAAATAATGGTGTGGACACTTGTATTTATATCTCAAAGATATAATTCTAACCCTAGGGAGATTATGTTAAAATCTATCTTGGGTTGAGTCTAAATTAACCTAGATTGAGTTAGTCTAACCTTGAGTTGGGTTAAAGCACTTATAGAATATTGACACCTCAATTTTTGATATTTATGAGGAATGAAAATTGACTTTAGATATTTGTGAGGTGTGAGTCATATTTTTGAATATTTATGAGATAATAAATCATTTTATTATCTCATTTGACTTTCGAATTCATATTTGGCTAAAAATTCATTTTTTGGTAAATGAAATTCACTAACTTGATTTGGAATTTTTATTTAGGCAAGTTAATTAGTATTTTCAATATAATTAATCTTGATTAGTGTTTTTTTACTTTTCACAATTATTTTAAATGTTATGAATTAATAAATTGACATGCCAAAAGTGCAAAATTACTAGGTCATAATTTGACTAGGGTTAGAAATGAACTAGGTTAGTGATGTATACAAGGTAATACACCAAATAAGCTAGCCTCATCAAGTTTATAGGTAGTTAAATCCTTTATGTAGCTGAATTTGTGCAATTCAAGTTAATTTTAAGCATAAAATGTGTCATTTACTAGAAATTGAATTGAACCTTGGTTTAGGCATGGATGTGGACAAAACTGAGAGTTTACAATTTCCCCTATTTGACAAGGCATTACAAGACACATGCATAGTAACTTATTTTCAAATAATGAATTTTTTTTTAAGAAACAAATAATATGATTATTGAATAATGATGATCTAAAAAGGAGTTTGGAATAATTTTGGCAGCTTAACAATGCTCCTTCAAATAAATGACATGGTAAATGGTTTTAGAATAAAATATACAAGGCAAAAGTTTGAAATGAAATGGGAAGTGTAATGATGACCAATTTAAATAATAGACACATAAATGGTTTTGGAACAATATTTCAAGGCACAAAGTGAGACACAAAAAAAGTAACACCTCTTGGGATAAAGCAGTGTGAAAACAACATGAATGTTTTGAACTTATTTTGATGTGACAATATAAGAAAATAGTTTTAGTCTAGAAACACACATGTAAATCAAATAAAATATAAGTAACACTAATGGCTCATCCTATTTATATAACTGACACAAGTGTGCATAACTTCTACCAAAGTTTTCACTAATATACCAATGCTTGTGAGGAATTAAGTGTTGATCCAAAAATTATAATATAAGTGTGGGTAGAGTTGTTATGACCCCCTCTATCTCTCAAGCATTGATACGTGGAATAAATATAAAGTGAGGAATACTCAGTATTTGGCAATAGATTATATTACAAGTGAGGTTTTGACTAGAATCTATCAATCTTGAATGTACTATATGGTCCCAAGTGTGGCTAACACAAGAGTACAATAATGTCAATTGGGTTCATACCTACTATCTTACTATGCAAGGGTCTATTCCTTTACATAGAAAATCTATCCATGTACTACTTAGTAAATTTAAATGTTTAGCAAGACCTAACCTGGGTTTTTGTTAGGATTGGAGAAGCTAACTGCTCAAACCCCTAGAAATCCTAGTATCACATGCCCTAATTTATATACCCTAGCATGGAGCGGGATTGTTACAATGTTTGAAAATGAAACCCTAGGTCAAAACACCCCTAAATAAATTGTGGGGAGGTGATGAACTCCCACCCACAAGACAAATGCATAAAAATAGAAAAATGAAAAAAAAGACTTTAGAGGTCATTTTTGGGTCACCCAAGTCGCTTGGATCTTGGAGAGAGCATACATGACATTATTTTCAACACAATTTTATAAAAAATGGTAATAAACTAAGTGATTTTGGTCACTCGAGTTACATAAAGGGGATGGGGGGAGAGCATAAACATAATAATTTGTAATTTACCACAAATAAAGAAACAAGTCTAATGAACTTTGAAATTTAGCTAATAATAAAAAAAAAGTGAAAAAGATATTAAGAGCTCTAACTAAAATGTGTGTTCATTTTAGTATTATGAATTTCAAAGCATGATTGAAATTTTGGCCTCCTTGGACTTGTTTTCACTTGTAAAAACTACAAAAATAACTAAGAGACCAAAACAACTAAGTAGATTTTAAGCACCAAACAAAAAGTATGTGAGATTTTTAACCATGCTTAAACTTATCTCTCTCCACTTTAGGTCCTAAAAAATGTTATAGGGTTTGACTGCTTAGAATCAAAAAATCAAGTGAGTAAACCACAATCCAAATTTGAGCTCTCAAGTTTATATGTTTTTCTATCTTAGATAAAATTAGCACTAATTATAGTAGGGATCAATGTCGATTCATAAAATTGATGTTAATTTTATGAATCATCGACATTCCTAAAACCAGATATAAAAAAGTATGTTTCAAGCAAAAAATATTTGATAAACAAATTTAAAACCCAAATTTCACATAGCCCTACAAGGAAAAGGTTTCACAAACAATAAATAGGTCGTTAAGCATAAAATGACAACATGAAAAATTAATTTTTATTATGTTCTTAGCTTGATCTATTTTGATGCAAAGATCATGGTTGATCACTATAGATCATGGTTGATTCCTATAATTAGCAATGATTTACATAATCATCATAAATCCCTACAACCTTGTTAAAAAATATGTAAAATTCAAAGATAAAACTCTAAAATTGAATATTTTAATGCATTTGTTAAAAAACTAAACCTAGCATATCAATATCCTTGGCTATATGGGATGTTTTGTCCCATCAAACATGCCATTATGTACCTTAGGATTTTGAATAGTAAACAATATGTAAATTAGTATCTTGTTAGTCTAAATGAGAAAACATGTAAAAATTCACTAAGACTAAACACTCTTGCCTAAGAACTGGGGAGGCATAACACAATAAACAAGAGCACAAAATAGAGATCAAGACAATATAATTTTATTACTTCTTTTATCAAATTTGATGCTTACTTTTTGGCATAAGGATGTTCATGCTCATCCTATGATGATTTTAGTATTTTAGAAATACACTTCCATGGTGGTAGCATCTTTCCAATAGTCACGTGTGGCTTGGTATGAAGCTTGGCATAAATTGGCATTATAACACTACTCTCAAAGGCTTCAAGAAGGTATTCCATCATAATAACCTTACACACAAAATCTTGTTAAACAATGGTGTGAGAACTTATATTTATAACTCAAATAACTAAATCTAACCCTAGGGAGGTTAGGTTAAATTATGACTTGGGTTGAGTCTAAATTAACCTAGGTTTAGTTAGTCTAACCCTAGGTGGGGTTGAAGCACTCATGAAATCTTGACACCTCAATTTCTAATATTTATGAGGAATGAAAACACACTTTATATATTTGTGAGGTGTGAATCATATTTTGAATATTTATGAAATAATAAATCACTTTATTAGCTCATTTAACTTTTGACTTCATATTTGGCTAAAAATTCTTTTTTTTGGTAAATTAAATTCACTAATTTGATTTGGAATTTTATTTAGGTAAGTTAATTAAGATTTACATTATAATTTGTCATAATTAGTTCTTTTTGGATTTTTGTAATTATTTTAAATGTTATGAATTAAAAGTTTGACATGCCAAAAGTGTCAAATTACTAGGTCATAATTTAACTAGGGTTAGAACTGAACTAGGTTTTTAGGTAGTTAAATCCACCAAATAAGTTATTCTCATCATGTTTCTAGGTAGTTAAATCCATTACATAGATGAATTTGGGAAATTAAATTGATTTTTAGGATTAAAATTGTGTTATTTACTATAAAATGAAATGAATGATATTTTAGGCATGAAAGTGGCTAAAATAGAGTGTAAATAACTATAACCCTGATAGCAATCTTTGATGACTACATAGGAGGTGAAAAATCTTGATTAATATGAGAAAGGTCTAAAACTTTTATGATGGCCATAGGGACATCAAATTTAATATTGTGAATTATGATTATATTCATATGCCCTCATTCTACCCTTTAACCCCATGGTCACATGGGAATTTAATCCCTTGTTCACAACCAACCCAATGGGGCTTAACTTTTCCTCACAAAAAGTTAGCCAATCTTTTTGCATACCAAAATTTTCAAGATAGACATTTTTCACACCAAAAATTTTCAACCCAAAATATTACAAATGTATGTAAACTGAAGATCATTATTTTTTACAAGAAAGAAAAATTCAAAATTCCATAAATTACAACCAACATTTCCTTTTTAGGCACCATTTTTTTAATTGTGCAAGTTTTTTGAGATCTATGCATTAGTGATATTCTCATGCATTGTAAAATTAAACCTCTAAAGATTTAGGAGGGTTATATATCATTGTATTTATAACACACTCAGTTTAACACATTGTTCCTTACTATAATGGATCAGTCTCTAGTTTCACTTCTTACTCCATTTAACTATCACGAGTGGAAAGTCAAAATAAAAATCCTCTTGATGAGTAAAGGACTACACTAGATCACTATGGGTACATAAATATAACTAACACCTAAATTAGAGAAAGTGAAGTGGTATAATCAAAGTGATGAAGCCTACGATCTATTATGCCTATCTATGTCTCCCGAATTATTCTTTCATACTGAATCTATAACTACTCCAAATCAAGTGTAGACCACATTGGAAATACTCTTTGGAAAACAAGACATCATGAGGGGTCATGATTTAGAGAATGAGATCATTAGTTTGAGCTCAAGAAATTTTGATACAATATAATACTTATTTATAAAGTTCAAATCACTCAAATTGTAGTTTAAACTGTGTGGCATTGACAAAAAAGATGATTAATTGATTATTTCTATCCTTTCCAAATTGGGTTATGAATATTTTGTCTTCATTTATACCTTCCATGCCACTAATTGTGCCCTTGGAGCTACATGGACCATGCCATCCTTGGTTGAATTTTTTCCCAACTTGACTTATGAGTAAGACAATCTTATATAAATGGGTACATTGAAGCCATCTAAATCACATGCCTTAATTATGAGGCATGGCAAATGAAAGGATTTTAGTATTAAGGATAATAAATAGAACAATAAAGACTTATAAAAAATAAAGGGTCAAAAATATGATGCTAATTCAAAATCATTAAAAGAGTCCTCCTCTTCAGATGGGAAACCCAAGAAAGAGTGACTCACTTGTGCCTATTACAAGAAATATAGGCATGATGAATCCAAATGCATGAAGAAGAAAATCAACCAAAGGATAAAAATACTTGAGAAGAACAATATAAATGTCCTTATTATTCTAATTATAGTTCATTATCACAAGGTTATTCTAATGCCAAATATAGGAAAAAGGGAAAATATAAGGTCAAAACACTTATTTTAGTTGTGTCCCAACCTTCCACATGGGTAATTAGCTTTGGTGATTCACACCACATGGCTTTATCATAGGATATGTTCTCATTCTTGAATTCTTATTCGATGCCTTCCATATTGTTGGGTGATAATACTTCTACTAAAGTTATTGGGAGTGGATCTATTGAAGTGAATGATGGGAAATTTCATGATGTTCTATTTGTTCCCTCTTTATCTACCAATCTCTTATCTTTTTATCAAATCACTCACATCAGTTCAAACAAGAGAGTTTAATTCACACCTAATTTAGTTATTATTATGGAATCAGATAGTGATTCCATAGTTTCATTTTGGAAAGTAGATCACTAGTCATGATTATATACTTTCTCACATTTTACTCATAATCAACCCTCCACTACAGTGCTCACTCATTTAGATGGGGTGAGTGAATTATAACATGATCCATTCAATCAAACTATAGATACCTAAAATAACTCAGTCATAATGACATGGTTTTAAGGTTGCCATGAGTCAAGTTTTTTGATCAAGTTTACTAGGGTTTCATATTTGGTAAGCATTCTAAAGAGAACTATGACAAGGGAAAATCATGGAGAGTTAGATAGATTTTGGACCTTATCCATAGTGACATTATTGGTTTATTTCTAAAACATTCATTCAATAAGACTAAATACATGCTTAATTTCATTGATGACTTTTTGAGGTACACTTAGGTATATTTTCTTAATCATAACTCTAAGGTATTTGATCATTTTTAGTACTTCATGGCGCTTATAGAAAAATAGTCATGTAAATTCATCAATATTTTGTGTACTAATAATGGTGGTGAATATGTAACTATTTTGAATAAATTTTCAACTCATATGAGATTGAACTATAACATGTAGTTCTATATAGTCTTCATAATAATGGTATTTCAAAGTGAAATAATAGGTCCTTAAAGGAAATGGCCAACTTTATGCTACACTACAAGTCTCTTGAACCTTAGTATTGGGCTGAGACCAACAACTATGTTTATTATCTCTAAAACTAAGTTCCTCATAAAGCATTAAATGGAGTTACTTCTTTTGAATTATGGAGCAATCAAAAACCCACATTTAAGAAATTATAAGTGTTTGGGTCTCCTATTATGGCCAATATTATGAATATGAAATGTAAGTCAATGGAACATCAAATTTAGCTTTTCATATTCATTGGATATCTTATGAGTGTTAAGGGATACATGTTTCTCCATACCATCACTCATGAGTTATTCATTGAGAGGAGTGTTCATTTTTAAGAGGGTCCTTTAGAATCCCAAGTTGACACCTCTCCTCCTTCCTTAGATGCATAAGTATTTGACAGTTCAAATCTACCTAAGTAGCTTCCTAATGATATATATTATTATTATAGTTTTTATGACAAGAGTAGTGATTAGGATTCCCTTCTTCCTCCCAAAATATCTTTAGATGATGAGGAATCCCCTCTTGAATCTCTAAGCATTGGTCTTCTTTGGGATAGACAGACACTGTAAAGTGTTGGCCAATAGGTTGAAGATCCATCAGACACCAAATGAACACATTCATAATTCTAGTATGCACCAAATGCTTTCAATGCATCTTCTTTTGATCCATAATTATTTCATGAGGCATCAGGGACTCCTAAGTTAGATACTATTATGGAAGATAAATGTGGTTCCTTTATAAATAATAATACTTTGGATTTAGTCCCACTTCTTAAGGGAAGAAAACTTGTTCAATGTAGGTGGATCTAATAAATATAATTTATATAAGATGGGTTCATAGACAATTTCAAAGAACATTTGGTAGCAAAGAGTTTTGTCAGGTACCTGACATTGACTATACTAAGACGTTCATCACAATTACCAAAATTAACTCAATCTAATTCATTCTCACCATTGTTGTAGCACATCATTTAGATGTTCATCAAATGGATGTGAAGAGTGATTTTCTTCATAGTGACATTAAAGAGTAAATATACATGGATCAACCATAATAATTTGTGGAAGATTCCTCCTCAATTTATAAACTTCAAAAATCTATTTATGGTCTCAAATAAGCTCCTCAAGCTTGGCATGCCAAGATGGACTCCTTTCTTCTTCAGGATGGGTTCACCAGATGCCATTATGATCTAAATGTCTACATTTTACACCAAAATGATTCACTATTGAGTATGGTTTTCTACATGGATGACCTATTGATCACGAGGATTTCTTCATCCACCATCACAATAGTGAAAATTATTTTGTCTAATAGGTTCTCAATGATTGACTTGGGCTTATTGCATTATTTTTTTAGGATTCAAATTTCTCATTTTGACTCTAAAATCACTATTGAAAAATCCAAGTATGCTTTTGATTTTATTTCATGGTTTAACATGGATTATTTTAAGCTAGATTTGACTCCTTTTCTATCTAGTGTGAAGCTTTAGGTTGATTGCCCATCTCCTTTGGTTGATGTTATTGTTGACCATTTTGATCACAAATCAAAATGGGTTAACTCCCTATATTAAAAACTTATACAGGGGTCTAATATTTTTTCATATGGTGTGTTATAATTTATTTGATGTAATTTAGCCTTGGTCATGGTTTAATTAGTTTATATGTCATTTTGAAGTCACTTAGTAGCCTTTTAGGGGTCATATATGCAAGTGGAATAGTTTTCAAGGTGTCCAAGTGTCTAATTTTTTCTTAAAAAGTCCAAGAGATTAGATTCCCTATTAGGAATGTCAGTTCCATCTGAAACTTGTAGATTATCTAATTGAAAATCAAGAAACCAACTAAAAAAGGAAGAGTTTGGCACTTGTATGGCCCATAAGAGAGTGTGACACATGGGAGAAGGTTTGATATGATTTTTCATCTTCCTTAGATTCATCTCATAATTTTTCATGCTATGGAAGTGATAAAAAGGGTCCAAAACCATTCTACTCCTTCTTCACCCTTTTAGACACATAGAACCGATCAACAAGTATGTGTTTGGTATAGCCAGTTGGAAATGTTTAAGACCAAACAACTTTGGTAGGTGATATTAAACTTAGAGAGATTACTTTTAATGAAAATATTTCAAGTATTTGTCAACTCTTATTTATTAATCATCTATAACAAGTTGACTATGTTTTTCTACTCATTATTTCCCATACCCTATAGGTTTTGATCTTGTTTGGATAAATATGTACAATCCAGTTGGTGATATTGAATCTAGATGATGTTATATCTCTCCTATCATTATTCTTATTCTTAATTTCATTTTTTGAAAATATTTCATGGGATAATTAGTTTGGTTTGTAAGTTA
This sequence comes from Torreya grandis, assembly GCA_037957365.1. Classification (NCBI taxonomy): domain Eukaryota; kingdom Viridiplantae; phylum Streptophyta; class Pinopsida; order Cupressales; family Taxaceae; genus Torreya; species Torreya grandis. The sequence goes on along the minus strand of JARHVA010000285.1, from coordinate 1,404,793 downwards.
TTATTCCAGGTGGAATGGAAGTCAAATTCACTACTTGTAGAAGGTTGTATTCACTACAAGGGATTAATATGAATAGTATATGGTGTTTTCCATGTTTAAATTCCATAATTACCACATTAATTCCATGTTTGGTCTTACAATACCATTATTTGATCAAACATCTAATCTTGTCATACTCACAGCCAGTTTTTTACCCACTTTGACTTGCAGTCATGGTGAATCACGTATATGGAGCCTATCTAACATGTCCATGGATTTATGATGGAGGTCCTAAAATGTTGAAAACATTCTCATATTAGTATAAATAAATAAAAATCCTTTCACTTGGTAAAATAAGGGACTGTGATGTCACCCATATAGTCATATAACATTTAGATGCATTTACAAATGCCCGCATGAAGGGAATACATTAAAAGGAGATATGAGATCTTGTCTCAAGATTTGAAAAAAAATTATTTTTAATTTTAACATAATGAGGTGATATAAATTATTTATGAATTCATATACCTTGAGTATATTGACTATTTCATGGTCACTACATGTATGTAATTCACAGTGCACTTACAGGTATCTCTTGAAGGCCAATCATGACTGAAAGGGAGTGTTTGAGCTAAGAAAGGTACTTGATAATGAGAATATTATATTTTAAAACTTTTTTAGAGATATAAAACTCATTTTAATCTCACAAACCATTCATTCATCCAACTTACTTATCTACACTTCTTGTATGTGAAAACGTCCACCTACATGTGGCACCACAGAGATATAGAAGTACTTGTACAGAGAAGTTGGAGCATGGTGAAACCTTTCGTAAAGTCTAGTATGTTGTAAATATCATATCAAACATATTTTTAAATATATATTTATATTCAAAGTTTAAAGTCACTTCCAAATATGATGACTATAGGTTTAGGGATCAAATTCCTAAAACATGCAAAAGAAAGCACCTATCCCTTTTAGAGATGTCTTATGATAATGCCATGTTGATTTTTTATCACTCCAAGTTAAATCATCATATATAAATATATAAGGGTCCAAATTAAAAAATAAATAAGGTAATTTATTCCTATGGTTTTTTTACTAGGAAAGATCAAAGTTTCCCCTTTGGTCACTGAATTCAAATAGTAACATCAATAGGTTTTGAGCTCTCAAGAAGGTCCCTGCACCTAAGGTTGAAATTGAAACATATATTCATGATTGAATGACATTATAAATTTAAAATGAATATAAATGAGCATAATTATCATTAAAAAATGGTTGATATGTAATTTTTTTATCCTATCTACACCTACAGGTGTACCTGACTCCAAGACTATCCATCTACAGCTAACTGTGAAATCCTATTTCATATTTGAGGTGAGTTTATATATGGAAAAAATATTTGATAAGTAATAATGATTATAATACCTATATGGGATCCAAAATGAATTTAATATTGATTCCAAAGATGGTTTATGCTTATAATACTCTTGTTACCCCAATAATTGATAGCTATAGTCAATTGTAGTTGATAGTGACCCAAGTAATGATTTTTCTAGGTATTTGGCCTAGAAAATAAATGGTATAGGTGACCCAATGGAATATGATATGGAATTAATGGTTTAAATAATACCTTATATCAATTTAAATAGCTTTATACATGCAATATACACCTATGAGTAGGAAAAATATGCAAATAAGGTCAGCCTATCAATCAGGCCTAACTGAGTAAGAATATGGTTAAAGGTGCAAGCATGGGTTATAAGAGTATTTGAATATTTTGAATGTCCTAATAATGGTTTAAAACACCTAAAAATACCCTCATGATACTATATTAATATATATATATAATGTTCTAATCAAGTAATCTACAGCCATATGGTAAGACCTTGCATACAGTCTAGTCCCCATAGGTCTATCTTAGGTTTTAGGGTTTTTGAGGGATCTAATCATGTGAAAAAAGGTTTAAATTAAACATATTACATATTTATAACTTGGATAATCATCTCAAATAATTAACTTGTCTAAGTAAATAGGGGAAGTACCCTCTATTTTGTCTCAAATAGAGGTTACTTCCCTTTGTGTGCAAACCCTATAGTTTTGAGAAAAGGAGATAAGGGAATGAGATAAGGGATGATAAGACATTGAAAATAGGTGTGTGTATTAAAATAAATGGAAAACCAAGAACATAAGTAGTATTCTCAATAAAGTTATCTAGACCATCAAGGTTACTTTTAGACCTATTAGGCATGGTTTAGGCCTAAAGCCAAATGGAGAGTCACTTTCACTTATAACATGAGATGAGAATTATAATGGATTGGATCATGTTTATAGGGTAATTTTATATATGTATAATATTTTATAATTCAAATGGGGTCATAGAAAACCTCACTTTTACTCAAGACAAATTCAATCCTGCAGGAAATGAGGAATCAAGCTTGATAAGGCAAATTTAGATGCTCACATATTCTCTAAGGTTGTGCATGGAGATACAAGGAGTTTATGGAGGTTTAAAAGGGTTTTTAACATCACTCTTATTGAATTTTTTTTCTTTTCTAATGTCATATCTTTATGAAAAAATATTAAGAGCAAAAAGGACCTAAAACCCTACTAAACCCTAGATAAGGACCTAACTGAGAAAATAAGGATAGAGAGATATCCAAATGGGATGGAATGATGATGAAAATTGATGGAAGTTGTATAGTAATCTTCAAGTATCCTCCCCATCAACTTTTACACTACCCTACCTATATTAATAGGGTACATGATTGATTTCTTTGACTATTTTGTGAATTATGTAGGTTCTAAGGTCTTTCAAGAAGAAAAATAAACTTTGAGAGTGATATTAAGACTTATTATAACTCATTATGACCATTTAATTATTCAATAAATATATTAAGTGTCCCTATAAGTAGCTTCATCTCAGCTAGTCAAAATTGGCAAAGTGAGCAAGATGGTGAAAAGTGTGAAAACTTCAAGTGGGAGCCTATTTAAGGTATAATTGAGAAATATAAGGCCATGGAGGGTATTTAAAAGTTTCATCCACTCACTTTAATATATTTTCATGGAAAAATAAATCCAATTTTGAGCTCAAGTGTAAGGAGTGACTAAAAGAGTAATTTCTTTAACGGTAGGTAGTGATGGCTCATTTTCAAAGGAATCTAGATTTTTAGGAAAGCATCCAATGCATGTATAATAATTTCCATAACCCCTCCCTCTAAATTCAATCATTATATCTATCCCTATTTAGTTTTGGGACATTCCAAAAAGGGGGAATGATGAAGACATTTTTTAATGTAGAATGAGTTTCATGCTACATTTCATGAGTTACATAGTTTTGAGAGCCATTTGTCTTATAAAACCTTAAATGGTCTCTCTCGTACTTCATTATTATATGCATGTAAATCCTTTCAGTATGACAAGTGTTCAAGTGAAATTTTGACTCCTCTTTTCCCACTTGTCTCTTAAATGTTATAAGTAGCTTCCATTTTAGCCTTTATAATCTAATACCACACCATGTATGGTGAAGCCCTACTATTTTTGACATTTTACTTTGCCTTAGATAATAAATTAAATATAGTTTTAGCTCATATATCATCTTTTAAAAGTGTGTGAATAGATGTATAATGAATGGTTAAGAGATATTCATTTATCCTTGCTTTCTCTCAATCCTTCCATGTTTGATGCAAGTGATTCTAGCCTAACAGGTCATATAAAGTGTTATTAAGTGTATGGATATATTATTAAGTGTATAAGGAAGCCTTAGTGTCTAAAACTGATCTATGGTTTCACTTACCTTGAATATTCTTTATGCATGCCACCTTCATACTAAAATACTAATGTTGGTGTAATCTAGGACTCTTAGACTAGTGTTGTATGCCTTATCTCTTTGTGATGATAGTCTTATGGTAAACATCTAGGTGAATCACCCCCTATAATACTTTTCATTTCATGCAAACTCTAACTCTTTTCCCCCATAAACAATCAATTAGTATAGGTGAAAACATTTCAAGACACATTTAGGGAGCTATCCCTTCTAGAGATTCATCTCACCTATTGGTTACCCATAGCTTGTGAGATGTTTCCATTATGACACTTGGATGAGGAAATCTAAGACATCTCCTAAAGGGGTGAAAATACAAGTGAAAATAGCTACCACATATCTACAACTTGTTATCAATATCACCTACCTTATACACACTAAACCTTATATTTCATATGCAATGGGTATGTTCTCTATATTTATGTAGGAACCACATGAGCTACACTAGAAAATAGCTAAGTGGATTATCCACTACATTCAAGGTAATCATAGAATTTGGAATTCACTATGAAGTGATCATTAATATTAACCTAATTTTTATACATATTTAGATTATGTTTGCAACATTCAAAATCATAAGTCTACTTCAAGATACAATTTCTCATTGGATTCATGTCTAATTAGTTGGTCGAGAAAGAAATAGAATTTTATTTATTTATCTTATAATTTGGTAAAATATATAGGATTTTTTAATGATACCATTGAGGCTATTTGGATTTAAGGGATTTTCACTAAGTTTGGCATCCATTTTTGATGACAAATAGTCATATTTTATGATAACTAAAGCACAATCTATATTTTCATGAATCTGGTCCTCCATCAATGGACCAAGCATAGTTAGATTCACATGCATTTCATTTTGGATATCATCCATGAGAAATTAATTGATATCTACTACATGTAGATAATGGAGTAAATTATTGATATATTCACCAAGCCTTTCACAAAGAGCAAGTATCTTCATTTGTGGGCTCTTCTTAGGGTTCAGGTAGTTTTGGCATCCTCTAGGTGCAATTTTATTGTACTTGGGTACCTCATCATGCCTTTATTTTGAGACCCAATTATAATAGCTACCTAATATAGGATTAAGGGGTGGTGTTAGTGTATACTTTTATTCAATTTAATGGTTTTTCCTACACATGTTTAGTTATCTTGCTTAGGTGTCTTTTTAGGTCATTATGAAATATAATCCCACATTAATTAAGATGTGAGGACATGTTTATCTTTCACCTATATAATGTACATTATTAAATATTTTATGGTTGATGATGATAATAAATAAATTGAAATATTTTAATTATTAATTAATAAGATTCTTTTGGCTCATGTTTTATTTTGCTACTACACACAAGTAATTTCTTCGTGCAATCGATCCTATCTAGACTGATCCTCGATTATGGACCACTCTAAAAAATTCCATAGACACCCCTAAGATAAGCACTCCAATTTTTATTCATGTATATTAACATTCAAGTTTTATAAGTTATAAATAAGGGTTTGGCTCATTTTTGAAGGAAAGGTATTTTAGGCAATGACTCTAGTTTGGTACCTCATCATGCGAAGTGCAAAACACATCCTTCATTTGTGCCCAAACACATTAATCTCAATAAAATAAATACTAATTTTAAATATAAAATTATCCATCTAATTTTAATAATTATAAATATATTCCTCTTGGATAATATTTCACTACTAAATTCCAAGGAATGAGAAGAGGATAGCTTGAGTAAAATCAGTCAACCCTCCCCATCCTACCACAATAACTCATGTTCATGTGGGTAGCATAACTTTGCATTTTAAACACTAAAAATTGGAAATGAAAATATTAATTAAATTGGAATAAAAACCTTTTTAAACATCCTTTATAGGGTCTATAAAAATAAATTACTTTAGGCCCAAAAAAGGACAAGTAATTAAAGGATTTCAATCCAAAGGCCTTTCCAGTCCATAAGAGGTTTACAATATTTTAAGGAGAGTAATAAGATATTATTTTTAAAATAATAAACATTAAAAAATAATTTTTTCATGGACTTATTACCTCAATTTATCCATTGATTACTAAAAGTTTTTATTTTGAGGCTTAGTTTCTAACTAGCATCCATTTCCCAAGCTTTCTTCCTAGTCCCTCCATGCTTGAGCTCTCAATCCATTTTCAAAAATTACAAAGGTTATACAAAGGTATAGATTCCCATTTAATTATATGGATATTCATTGGTCATTTTACAATTGGAAAGTGACACTTGTCCCTTCCCATGAATTTTCCTCTCTAAAAAGGTCTTTTATAGCTTATATTATTGGTACAAGGCCCATACCGTTTCTTGCATGGCATGAGGGAAATTGTGGCTCACCCACACTCATTAAATTATTACCCTTTAAATACCATTAATTATCACATGTATGGACTAAAATTATATTTTATATTGCTATTAAAATTACTCTTGTACATCCATTTTTGTCAAAAGGCTCTAATTTCAACACAAAATATTTAAAATTCACTTTATATGACCCTCCAAAGTTTGCTTTCCAATTATATTATATTTTTTTCAAGTGGTAACATCATTTTTACTTCATTTTAATAATTTTTAATTTATATATAGTTCAATAAAATTCTAAGGCATGAGAAAGAGGGGTGTGAATATTATTAGTTGGCCTAAAATTTCTAAAATACAGACAAACAACAAGAACACATTTGTGAATAGAATTAAGTAAGGTGTCAAATAGGGAAACTATGCATCTAAAAAATAGTAAAATACATAGAATATGTATTCCAAGATATCTTACTTGGCCACCTATACACCTGTACATAAATGGGCACATAAAAGTTATTTATCCTATGATAATTGAAGCAATTGAACTTGAAATAATCTTAAGTAACATGTATAAACACACAATGCATACATATAATCATCATGAGAATCAAATTATATCATCATACCATATGAATTAATTTAAAATTTCCAAGTATTTATATCCTTAAACAACATGATATCAATGTAAGAATAGATACAATTGAAATAAATATGAAAGGTATAAATTGGGCCTTACATTCCCATTCCCTAATTAGACTTCCTCCTAGAAGTAACTAAATTGGATTGAATATAAATTCAAAAACATTATAATTAACTCTAGGATTATTTATCACTCAAATCAGTGGTCTTTATAAGCCAATGATCTTAGATCTCAACTAACATATCATAGAGTGTAATACATAGTGTTCTAAAGTATTCATGGTCGAAAATAAATCAAGTCTACCAAAGGGTGAGGAACACTCCAAGGCATTATTTTATTTCTAGTTTACTTATCTTTGGTTTCCAATATATAAAATAATAATGATTTACTTCTAGATTATTATTACTTAATGGTAATACCATGTATAACAAGGTGTCAAGTGTCATGTCCAAGTAAAAGCTAAAGATTTGTTTATTTGTTTATTTTTAATCTTTATTATTATTATTATTATTATTATTATTATTATTATTATTATTATTATTATTATTATTATTATTATTATTATTATTATTATTAATTTTAGAGGACCAAGAGAATTTTAGTTTCCTTATTATCCCATTCATACTATACCAATAATGGATAAAATGATCCAAACACATATAACCCACAAGGTAAATAATAAAAGATCATTCAAGATCTTAAGATGTATTGTAGACACTAGAAAATTGCACACTTAAAGTTTTTGATGACTAATTGCCTCAAGACCCCCTAAAGACCCCATAAAACTTATTAATCCTTAGTCAACCCATCTCAACCTAATCAAATCACTATTTTTCTAGTCACATAGTATTATTCAAAATTACTATTTAAAAGTATTATTCACTATCACTATTGACTATGTGACCCACTATCGCTATTCATGATGGCATGTCAAGTGATATGGAAGGTGATTTGGGAGGTGATATGGCAAGTGACATGGATTATAAGTGAGGTGGATTGACGAGGGACATCATACCCTATCTAGGACCCTTTCCCAAGGTGCTTAATGACCTCATTTAAGCATCAAAAAGGTCCCCCCTTGAAATATGATGAATTTACCCTTAAGAGGCCATCATTCAACATGTATTTTATCTTCACACATGAAATTGGCCTTAAAAATTGGATACCCACCTCTTTAGTGCTTTGTAAAAAACAAAGGGCACTATATCCACCCATTTTTGACTTTCCAACCCAAATGGGAGACCCATGATCAAGGTGGGAATCTTACCACCCTTATATTTTGACGCATTTATGCACCCACATGAAAAATGGTTCCACATTTTGTCGGGTATGTCTTTAAGTGCTTGGATGAAGACAAGAAAGGGTGGTGAAAAGTATTTTGGCCCCATTTAAACCCATGTGTATTATTCCCATTCAAAATTGGACTCATGTGCAAGGTGGGAGACACACTAACCCAAATGGGAGACCCATGATCAAGGTTATAATCTCACCACCCTCATATTTTGACTCATTCATGCACCACATGGAAAATGACACCATACTTCTATTATTCCCTCTTTTGGCATGGTTATTGACAATAAATGCTATAAATACCCCCTCTCTTTCACCCAAGGTTAAGTTAAAAGTTAGTCTTTGGTTATTAACATATTGTTGCAGGTATTTAAATGAGGTCATCATTTTTGAGTTCATCCACATCTTGGAGGAAAAGAACTTAAATAAATGAAGCTTTTCCAAAATTGCCACGGGATTCCTTTATCACATCATCAACAACATCAACCACATCAACAAGCCTCAAGGTAACCTTATTTGTTTTTTTTATTTCAATTATTTAATTAAGTCCTTCCTTATATTACCTTGACCTTTACCCCTTAATCAAATTTACATCTTAATCCATTGAACTTGTTTACCACCTTTGTCATTGTAATTCCATTTACCTCTTTTTCCCTCTTTGCACCTTTGCCACCTTCACCCTCTTTGCTCCCTCATCCTTTTGATACCCTAGTTACTTGTTGTTTTATCTTTTTCAAACATCCATACCTATAATTTTATTAACTCAATCAAACCCAACCAAACTATTCTTTTTACCCTTATCAAATTACTAAATCCAAAACCACAACCTTGCCTTAACCAATTTTTAGTATTAGTATAATCAAACTCATTGCTTCATTTTGGTTAACTTATCAAAGTATCTAATTGTCTCAATCAATTTGTTGTAATTTTATATATTTTATTTTTATATTCATTTAAGGCAAATATATTTATTTTATCATTTCCACTTAAGTGTTTTAAATAAGGTGGATTGATAGCCTCCTAGAGAGGTTTTGCTTCTAGGATCTAGCTCACACTAGGCAATCCACCCATCTACTTATCTAACAAAAAACTTTATTTTAGTGTTTTCTTATTCTCAAGTAATCCTCTTGAGCCAAAAATAATCTCTCTAAAATTAGTTAAATTAAGTGCGTACACATTCAACAGGTATTCTTCCATACCCTTCTTAACTACTTTCTTCTTTTCACACTTAAGAAAAATTAAAAAATTAGACAGAAACATTTTGGCACACCTAGTGGGACCATTGAGTTTTATTGGGTTAGTATATGTTTTAGGACATTTATAAGTGCATTATTGAAATCCATTTAGTTTAATTCTTATAAAATTAAGCTTCTTTATTTACAAAAAAAAGGGAAAAAAAAGTTTTAGTTACATTTTTTAGAAAAATAAATTTTATTGCATTTCTAAAAAGAAAGAAAAGATCATTCATCCTAGGATTAGGATTAGATTTTCATGTTGCATTTAGGTTAATTTTAGTTTTTATTGTCTTCATTCAAATAAATCAAAAAAAATCTTTTGATTAAAATTGAGTGCATCCATTGATTGCTTACTTGATTTTAGCTCACCTAGTTTAATTAAAATCATTATGAATTATGCATAGTTCACAAATGTTACACAAACCAAACCACTTGCACAAAAAAACTTCAAAACACACTTGAGATAAGGCTTGAATAGGATATCATCACCTATAAAATCACCTTACCCTTTCTCATTTATCTTACTTATATTTAATCATTGAGTGGATATCTAACTCAGTTCTCTAAATGAGTATAAACTTTGAAAATTGGTATATATTGGCTAAGCACCTGAACTAACTATGAGATTGTGACGTGATGGGAACAAGCCCTAAGTATCAAGACACATACTCAGACCAATATAAACTTATATTGAGTGCCTAAACATAATCCAAAACCAAATATAGACTACCTTGTTTAGGACTTATTCAAGTCAATTTCTTGTTCACACTTGTCTAAGGCATAAGACAAAAGAGAAATTAAAAAGAATCCTAGAGTTTAACACACTCTCAATGAATTCATTGTTTACCTTGAGTCTTTTTATTTTTATTTGTTTGAGGTGTGAGAATGTATCATCCTTTTCTTATCTTCTCATATGGTTCTCCCTCGTTAACAACAAAAAGATCTCAAGGAACAAAACTCACCACCAAATCAACCATCACCAACTTCCACCTCTTCATCTATGGAACAATTTTATGAAATCATAAACTCCCCTCACTCTTCAAAAATTCCCACTCAGGTAGTCCCAGGATATGTGGATTTTTCCTCTTTCCTAAAAAATAATCATGCAGCCTTACAACACTACCTAAGAACCATGTCTTACCAAATCTTGGTTTTGACCCCACCCATAGATCTGTCTTATGGCATGCCTCTCCACCTCATGGGGAATACCTATATTACCACAAGAACTACACAACCATTATTTTCCTAAATATTATCATCAACTAACAACTCCCTCAAAACTAACCCACCAACCCAAACTACCACTATCCTTATACCTCTTACTAATCACTCCCACATAATAAGATAGCCTACCTCTAGTGCTACCAATCTTCCTCTAGTTACCTCCAATACATTAAACACTACTCCACTTCTAAGTTTTTTGGTGTCCATGCCCTCCATGTTACCACCAATCAACACAAGAGTCACCACCCTTCCATCGAATACTAACCTAACCACCACTTCAACCCAAAACATAACCTTTAGCTATATTCATAACCCAGAAGGGCATATGCCCACTATCCAACCACCCACCTCTACCCAACCATTAACATCTACATACCAATATATATCTTCCACCTAACCTCTAAATACCATATACCAATATGTGGAGTCATCTCAACCATCTAATAGTTATTCACACATTACCCAATCTCAACAAAACATACCATATAACTACGCATCCCAATAACCTCAAGCAAAATTCATGAAGTTGATCATGGATAACATGACTACTCTTGAGTCATCCATATCTAGATCCCATAATCTCTTATCCTATGATAAAATTTGAAATGATCCTATTCACACTTATGTCCCCATCATACCTTATCCATCCCAATGGGAACTTCCCAAAATTACCAAGTTTAATAGTAAAGAAGACCTTTAATAACATTTAAGATAATTTAGGCATTCATGCTACTTTATTTCCCATGATGATGATCTTCTCCTCCATACCTTTCCTATGTCATTATCCAGACAAAAATTATATTGGTATAGTGCCATACCCAAACATTCCATTCTCTCTTTCACCCAATTAGCCCAAAACTTCTTGGATCACTTTTCGATCAATATATCTAAGAAAGTTTCTATTACCAACCTCTACTCTATTCAATAATTTAAAGATGAATATATTTTTAATGTTTTGGCTCATTGGAGGATCCTAATCAACCATATTTCCTTTTTATTACCTCAATTTGAGCTTATAGATCTCTTCACCTAGGCATGTGCAAAACATATTTCATCCACATTATGTGTCCAAAGCTTTTGGACCTTTGATGAAGCTTTTACCATGGAGCACAAACTAGAGAACAAGGCCATTGATGAAGGAAGGTTAAATTTGAAGAGCAAGAGCTCAACTTATAAACCCAATGAGCCATTTTCTTCCAAACCAAATAACCAAACCAATCCCAACACTAAAAACAAAGTAACTATCAATGCCATTATCCTCAAAGCTGCACCACTGCCATTTACCAACCAACAGAACCCAAGGAACCAGACCTTTGACCCCTATAATTATTCAAACCAAAAGAAAAGAAACCAAACTTGTAATAATCATAAGTAATTAACTCTACTTGGGGAGCCCTATCCTTCTATTTTAGAAAAGTCACTAAAATCTAATATCATCCAACTTCCACCAATTAAACCACCCTAACAGTTTGATGCTTCGCACCCCATACCAGGTTGGTATAATGAGAATGACCATTGAAATTTTCACTGAGTCCTAGTACATGACATCAATAGGTACAGGACCTTCAAATACCTTGTCTAATACCTCATTGACAAGGGGGAGTTTATGTTGGACAATTCCAATGCACTACCAAACCAGGCCCTTGACATATTCTACAAATCTTTTCCTAATCATGATCCTTCTACCTCTTACCATGATAATAAAATAGACCCATCTCATGAGGCACATACTATTAGTGTGGTTACTGATGAACTCATTGTTGAAGAAAACATTACCTTAACCACCTCTTTCCCCATTCCTCTAATAGAAGAAAAAATTGAATTTTGTTCATTTAAACACCCAAATAAAGGAAGCCATCATAGCCACACCTCCATTGGAGGATACCACACCTACCTCCCCTATCATATAACGACCCACCCCCTTTTTAGAATCTATCTCACAAGAGAATATGACTTCATCCACCTAACCTCTAATTTTAAAACCTTCTATCAGAGGTCAAGACAAAGGTAAGGGAACCAAACTAGAACTTTTAACCCTTTATTTGGTTGACCAACCTAGCCCTTCTAAACCAACTAAAACCTCGACCCAACCAACCAAAACCTCCTCCAAATTAATTGACCCTCAAATACCTAAACCCACCAAGACAACTAAAGTGACCAAATCCCCTCCAAGACAAACAACTAAAATAATCAAAGAAGTAAAACCACTAAAAGGCTCAAAACCCTAAATTTTACCTCCCTCAACCTTACCCTCCATTTTGGGTCTTTATCCCTCTACCTTGAACATGAAGTCCATAATTTTTACCAAAACCCCACCACCTTTATTGGTCACACCTTCATAGTTGTTTTCTAAGACACCTTTCTTCAATATACCAACAATTCCTAAGTTACCTACCTTGCCCTCCTTTGCCTCTAACTCATCAACCATCTTGCCTAAACTAAAACAATCAACCAAGCATACCACTTTACCCAAGACACCTACCACTAAACCTATATCCACACAACCTTCTACTTTAACACCCAAAATAAAAACTGCTAAACCTCTACCACCTTTAGTTGAATCTTACTTAACCATTCTCCAATGGTTATTACAAACTTCTTCCTTGATATTACCACCTATAAAACCCTTTAACCCTTCACATACCATACTCTCAAATTTAAATTATAATTTGATATGTGCATACCATAGGGTACTAAGACATGACACAAAAAACTGTAAAGATCTCCAAGCACTTGTTTATAGCTTGTATGAAGATGATGATCTATTATTAGACAAACATCCTTCATCCCCATTGCCAATATAACCACCAAATCAACCCATCCAATATTTAGTCTCACCCAAAAGTAAAGAGGAGGAACCAAAGCAACCACCCAATCCATAAAACCCCCTCATCCACACTATTCACATGGTTACTTGATTTCAGAACCAATAGAAGGATAAAAGGAAGGCTAAGGCATCTATTCCTTAGACTTACCCCTCCTCAAACTCCCAAGCAAACAATACCCAACCATCTCTATCTTCAAACAAAACCAAGGTGTTTATCTTAGGTGCCTCCCCATCTAACCCTCTATACCCTAACCTATATGCAATATCTATCCAAAAATCTATCCTCAAGTAGCTTCACCAAACCCAAACAAAAATGAGCTTATATGAGTTAATATCTACCTCTTTCCATCACCACAAAGCACTCATAGAAGCCTTCTAATCCATCAAGGTCCAACCTAATGACCCTCAACCTCTAGCCACCTTTGTTGGTACCCTTTAAACTTCCAACCTTGTCACCTTTAAAGATTCAAAAATACCTTCTATTCATCTAGAAGATCTCAATCCCCCCTCTTCATTATGATATACATTAATCAAACCTACATCAAAAGGGTGATGATTGATGGAGGAGCCAACATCAATATTATCTCCTCCCATGCCTATTACCAGTTGTACTTACCCATGAACATCATGTCTAAAAGCACAATGATCCTTTTTTCTTTCAATGATATCATGGCTACTACCTTGGGCACAATTGTCCTCTATATCTATGTAGGGCCTCATATCATTCCTAAAATTTTTTACATTATAGAAGGAGAATTATAATACAATTTTTTACTTTGGAGCCCATATATTTGTGCCATGAGTTATGTCCCTTCCACCTTACATCAATGTGTCAAATTTGAGCTTGAAGGGCAAGTTGTGACTATCTAGGCTGACCCTAGTCCTTTCACATCTTACAATATGACATATCAGCCTAATGATGTCCTTCTTCCTCCTTCAACCACCTCAAAACCATCTGCTAATGACATAAACCCACCAACCAAAACCCATAACACTTCCACACCAAATATTGATGAAGCTTCCACTAGCTCATCTATCCCTTCTTTCCAAATTCTGGTAGAGGATCCCATGATAACCACATTCCAAGATCTTTCCTTTAGGGAATATAAACTCTTAGCCTTATATGCCTTCTCTACTCCCAAATAATATGGGAATCTCATAAATGTTCTTTCCTGTGACCCTAACATTGGAACCATCATCCCCTTTGGGTTCCTTAACCATCAAACAAATTTCATTTATGGGGGACTTAACCGGCTACTTCTATCCCCTACCACTACTTCATCTATCCAACCATTTACCTCCAACTTTTCTTATCTTATCAAACTAAAGTTTGATAAGTTTTATCTTCATAGATGTGCTTGGAAATGATTTGGCCTTAGTCGCTATGAATAAGGTCCTCATGAGTTACCCCATATCAAAAATTTACAACCTCATGAGTCATTTGACCTTGGTTATGAACCACCTAAATAACCCACCAATTCACCCAACCCATTGCCATAATGGAGGAAGATATCCTATCCTCACCAACCCAACCACTTTTCCTACCTAAAGATCCTAACATCATCCCCCTTAACTTTTTTTTCTAGTCAATACCATTAGTTTGGGCCCTCTCATCTACCAAAAGGGTGGCCAAACCAAAGTCTTTCCACTTGTACACCCTAAAATGGTAGAGAATGATTCTCCTACCATCAACACCATACAACATCAAGATGATGATTCCATTATTACCTAACTTAGTGTAGGGGATTCTTATATCCATAAATCCCTTATTCTTGAGGCCTTGACCATGTCAAATGAATCCACCATATATATCAATTTGGGAGCTCTAAACAACCATCACATTGTCAAATTGGGCTAATCACTAAATATTAAAGAACTTTAGAACTTCTCCTCTTTCCTCTAAGACTGTAGCATAGTATTCACTTGGTCTTACAGTGATATGCCTGGGATTGACCCCACCATTTCTACCCATAACATAGTCACTCATCATGATGCCAAGCTTATTAAATAGAAATTTTGATGTATGCATCCTCGCGTAACCCTTCTCATCAAAGAAGAGATTTATCATCTCCTATATGTAAACTTCATTCAACCCATTGACTACCCCTAATAGGTCTTGAATATCGTACATGTCACCAAAGTCACTAGGGGTCTATGCATTTATGTGGAATTTCATGACCTGAACCTTGCCTACCCCAAGGATGGATTTCCTCTACTTATAATTAACCATCTTGTTGATCTTACAGTTAGCCATGAGATATTATCTCTCATGGATGGGTTTTTAAGTTATAATCAAATATTGATTACTATGAAAGAGTGGCACAAAATCACGTTTACCACCCCTTGGAGAATTTTTTGCTATAGATTCATTCCTTTTGGGTTAAAAAATGTTGGGGTAACCTACCAATGTGCCATGAATTATATCTTCCATGATATCATCCATAAGATTATAGAAGACTATGTGGATGACCTTCTCAAGAATGTTAAGCAAGGGATATACTGAGAGGGGGGGTGAATTAGTATATCATATATCTTATAAAACTTTCCTTTAACCAAATTCCACTTAATAAAACATTCAAGATATGCAATAAAACTCAAACACTAAATACCACAAAAGATAGAGAGAGACACTAGATATAACGTGGAAACTCAATGTGGGAAAAACCACAAAGAACAATCTCAAGTATATGAAAGAGCACCAACTCAAACAATATTTGCAAGCCAAGCTTGTAGGATAACCATACCCCTTTGTTGAGTACCAACCTAGCTACTATTCATGAACACCAACCCACAGGAGCACCACACCCCTTTGTCGAGCACCAACCCAACTACTATTCATGAGCATTAACCCACAGGAGCACCAACCCCTTTGTGTATACCACACACCTATCTCTCAATGTTGCTATCTCAACAAGTGATAGTTAATTACAATATCACTTTCCTCTCTCTCACCTTTGCTCTTATAAGCTAGATATAACAAATACAAATCATATTCATCTCTCAGAATTGCTCTTCTAAGCTAGATATTACAATATCAAATCAACCTCTATCTCTCATATTTACAAATGGATTCTCAAGCCTTTATTTATAGCTTTCCAAATGGCCTTTGGCCTTCCCCCTTTGTGACCCTTCAATCCTCATGGAAAATGGTGCCAAACTTGTATGACCCTTCATATTCAAGCCTTTAAAAAGTCATGTGGTGACCCTTCATGATCAAAAACGTCCTTCCCTCTTTTGTCCTCATCTTGGTGACTTTTGGTATTCCTTAAAGTGTCCCTTCATGAGAAATTGCACCCTTCCTCTTTTGTCTTCACTTGGTGACTCTTGGAATTCCCCAAGATGACTCTTCATGGGAAAATGTGTGCCATCCTTCTTTTGTCTTTATTCCATGGCTCTTTGACTTCTCCTTGGGCCCTTCTTTTGTCTCATATGCAACCAAAAATATATTCATTAATATTAAATAAATATTAACTCATATTAGCCAAGATATATTTATTACAAACAACATTAAATGCAATGGGGCCTTTATCACCAATAATGGTAAACCTTTGACATCAATGACAATATTTCCAACAATCTCCCCCTTTGTCATTGATGGCAACCTCAATCCTGAAACTACCACATCCTGTCACCTACACATACTATCATCTAAAAACATACAATAACTCCCCCTTACTATAGCAACCTGTACCTATTCCCTGCACCTATTTTTTGCACCTGTACCTATACCTATTATTCTCCCCCTTTGACATCAATGGCAAAGGGCCTCCCTAGAGCTAACACTTAGCTCCCCCTCAATTGATGCTAAACATCAATGGCAGGAAGTAATAGAAATTACTCTTAACTCCTCTTGCATGTCTTTGAGAAGATATCTGATTAAAACATTGCCTATCCTTTGAGAATCTGTGATCAACTTATTTGAATATTTTCCTCTAATCTCACAACCTTTCAGATGAAACTTTAAGGTGTATCCTTGATCACATATTTAACTTACACTCAATAGATTATGCTTACAAAATAATTCATAACTTTGGTTCTACTAATGGTTCTACTAATATCCAAACTTAAAATACCTTTTCCATCTATCCTGGCAGTGATTTTATCTTTGAATTTGACTATGCCACCATTGATCTTCTTTACTCTTATCTCCTATCATATGCCTTGAACATCTACTATAAACGAACCATGGCTGATATTTATTTCTTACATGGAAAGCTATTTGCACCAACATAGAATCTTCAGGCTGTTTCTTCTACCATGAACATGTCTAAACCTTCTTCTTGAAACTGTTAGCTCTTTTTCAACATTCTAATTTCTTGTGACCATAATCATTTGAAACACTTTAAAACTTTTAAACACTTCATATGCAAGAATCATTCTAATAGCTTCAAACCATAATACTAAAGCAAAATTTTCTTCAAAAATCTATTCCCTCAAAATATATACAAATTAATCTACCAACTCACTTTCTTGTCATGTAACATAGCCAAGACCCAATAGCATCCACCATGCTTCAATTTTTCTTAAAAGTGTTTCCTTAAAGCCTAGAAGAGACACCCCACACAAAAGGGTCCTAGAAACAAATCTCAGGAGATTCCCATGTCTCCTTTATTTCTTCCTTGATCTTCTTGTGTTTTTCTTTTAGAATCCGTTTAAGCATGTCTAGACTTTTTGACTTACTAACCTTATCATTTATGATGTTTTTCATCTTCTCAACTTTTGCAACTATCTTATCTTGACAAAGCTCATGCTCAAATGTAACAAGATATTCTGCACAATCATTCCTATATGATTATTTATCTACTATAGCAAGTAATTCATTTTCACTTTTAAACTCAACCTGATCAACTGTTACTATTTTAGGTCTCCAAACCTTAATTTGTCCTTTCTCATATCTTTTAGGGGCTTTGTAACCTTTGACATACTTTGAAGATCTCTTTACTTGTTTTGGACATAATTTAGCAATATGACCAACCTTATGACAACAAAAGCAAACAATATTTCTCATACCTTTTTATTGAATGTGATTGAGATCTCCCTTTGACTGATTACTTCTCCTCATACAATCTCTTGCCCTATGACCAACATGATGACAAACAAAACAATAGCCATGAAAAGAATTATAAAACTTAAAAGCATTGGGCTGCTTGATTGACTTCTTTGATTTGCCTTCAAAACCTACATCCTTGTTTCCTTGGACCAATATTTCATGATCTTTCTCAACCGTGATTATAAGCTTCTCATGATTATCCTTTAAAGAACCTAACTCATCCTTCAACTGATTACACTCTTATTCTTTTGATGTTAAAATTGAATTTGCAACCTCTAACTGATTCTTAAGATCCTAAATAAATATCTTTTTTTTTACTTCTCTAGCCAACTTAGAATCCAAGATACACACCTATTCCTTAAGAGCCTCAACCAAAGATTCAACTCTTGATTATCGTTCTTTAGTTGCTTGGCCATCTTATGCTTTTCTTTGATCTACCTTCAAGCTGTTAAAAATTTCCAAAAGGAACCTGCTCTGATACCAATTGTTAATCAAGGGATATACTGAGGGGGGGTGAATCAGTATATCATATATCTTATAAAACTTTTCTTTAACCAAATTCCACTTAATCAAACATTCAATATATGCAATAAAACTCAAACAATAAATACCACACAAGATAGAGAAAGACACCAGATATAACGTGGAAACCCAATGTGAGAAAAACCATGGAGAACAATCTCAAGTATATGAATGAGCACCAACCCCAAAAATATTCACAAGCCAAGCTTGTAGGAGCACCATACCCCTTTGCCAAGTACCAACCTAGCTACTATTCATGAGCACCAACCCACAGGAGCACCACACCCCGTTGTCGAGCACCAACCTAGCTACTATTCATGAGCACCAACCCCTTTGTGTATACCACACACCTATCTCTCAATGTTGCTATCTCAACAAATGATCATTACAATATCACTTTCTTCTCTCTCACCTTTGCTCTTTTAAGCTTGATCTAACAAATATAAATCATATTCATCTCTCACAATTTCTCTTCTAATCTAGATATTACAATATCAAATCAACCTCTATCTCTCATATTTACAAATGGCTTCTCAAGCCTTTATTTATAGCTTTCCAAATGACCTTTGGCCTTCCCCCTTTGTGACCCTTCTATCCTCATGGAAAATGGTGCCAAACTTGTATGACCCTTCATATTCAAGCCTTTGAAAAGTCATGTGGTGACCCTTCATGATCAAAAACGTCCTTCCCTCTTTTGTCCTCATCTTGGTGACTTTTCATATTCCTTAAAGTGTCCTTTCATGAGAAATTGTGCCCTTCCTCTTTTGTCTTCACTTGGTGACTCTTAGAATTACCCAAGATGACTCTTCATGGAAAAATACATCCCATCCTTCTTTTTTCTTTATCTCGTGGCTCTTTGACTTCTCCATGGGCCCTTCTTTTGTCTCATATGTAACCAAAAATATATTCGTTAATATCAAATAAATATTAACTCATATTAGCCAAGATATATTTATTACAAACAACATTAAATGCAATGGGGCCTTTATCACCAATAATGCTAAACCTTTGACATCAATGACAATATTTCCATCAAAGAAATCCAAACTTTGAAAAAGATCACTTAACTATTCTTATGATCATATTTGAATGCATCATCTATTACCATGTTTGCCTTAATCCTAAGAAATTCATTTTGGGGGTCCTTTCAGGAAAGATTCTTCATTTTATCATCTCTCTTCATGGAATAAAAGAAGACCCTAATAAAGTTAGAGAAATTTTGGAGATGCCTCCTCTAACCAACCTTAAGCAACTTTGTAGCCTACAGCGAAAACTTCAATTCATTCATTGTTTCATTTCCCAACTTTTAGACTAGTACCAACCTTTCCATCAGCTTATGAAGAAGGATGTCTCTTTTAAATGGAATAGTGATTATCAAAAGACCTTTGATTCACTTAAATAGTACCTTTTGTCACCAACTATCCTCACCCCTTTTAAGGATGACTACCCCTTTTACCTATATGTCTCTACCATCGATAATTCCCTAGGGGCAATGTTGGCTCACTAAGATAAACAACACAAAGAGCAAGTTGTATACTATATTAGCCATACACTTGTAGAATATGAAACTCAGTATAGACATACCAAGAAACTATGCTTAGCATTGACCTTCATGGACACCAAACTCTACCATTACCTTCTTAACCATAAAACCTATATCATAACTAATATTGACCTGATCAAGTACACGCAATATAAACCATACCAAAATCAATGTATGGCTAAGTGGCTTATGCTCCTAGCTAAATATGACCTTAAATTCCTCCAACAAAAGTTGATTAAATGGTAGGTTATTACCAACTAATTGGTCAAATCTCCTTTACCAAATAACTAACCACGTCCTCTTTCCTTTTTGAATAAGTCTATCATGACTTTTTTTCAAGTTTCAAGAAGATGGCATAACCTACCAAATAACCATGTTCTTTGATGGCTCAAAGAGCCAACAAGGAATTGATGATGGATTTATTCTCATTCCTCTCAATGGTGAACCCCTTCCTCTCTCCTTAAAACTTGACTTTGAATGCATAAATAATATGGCTACATATGAAGCCCTGGTGATAGGTCTTTGAACTACTCTAACCTTGAGAATTAAGACAATCTATGTCTTTGGTAATTCCCAGCTTATGGTAAACTAGGTTAATGGATCCTATTAATATAAGAATGATGTCTTTCAAAAATATAAATTTTAAGTTGACAAACTCTTAGCATCATTCAAACATTACTTGGTCTAGTCTATTCTTTGATCTACCAAAAAATTCATAGATATGATGGCTTGCCTTGCTTACCAAATCCCTTCTTAGCCTTCCAATTCTAAAATCTTTGTCACCATTCATCATCTTACCACTCCCTCCTATAACCAATCTGATCTCCCTATCATTTTTAGTGTGGAGGAATCCCCACCCAATATTTGGTATGACCAAACTCTTAACTACCTCAACCTAGGCATCATTCCTCCTAACCTCTCTAGGAATGCCTAAAGAGACTTTGCTCATAGTACCTCTTGTTACACCATACTAGGGGTAATCCTTTACAAATGTGGTTTCAATAGTCTCCTTCTTCATTGCCTATGCAACCATGAAGCTTCCCATGCAATCAAGAAAACACATGAGGGATCAATGAGTGACACTTTAGTGGCCTAGAGGTCATTAAATGTATCCTTCACCTTGGATAATATTGGCCCACCCTCAACCAAGACTATTATGATTATGTAAAAAAGTGGGTTAAATGTCAACAACACTCTAATTTACATCACATTCCAGTCAATAGCCTCTAGGTATCTAAGGACTTTTGGGATTTTTCATAATGGGGGCTTGATCTCATTGGGGAAATTAACCCCCACTCTTCATAGTAGCATAGCTCCATCATCATAGCCATCGAATATTTCACCAAATGGGTGGAAGTTATTCCTCTTATCTTGACCAAAGTAGAAAATATTGTCAACTTTGTCAACCATCATATCATCTATTGCTTTGGTGTTCTTCATAAGATCATCACTGATAATGGAAAATCCTTAAAAAATAAGCAAGTCCAAGGCTTATGTGATGCATTTGGCATCAATTTAATCTTTTCCTCACCTTACCATCCATAAATAGATAGATAGGTAGAATCCTCCAACAAAACCCTCAACAAAATACTAATCAAAGTTGTTAGTGTTTCAAGGTGGGATTGGCACTTGCACATCACATTCACTTTATGGACTTATCAAACTAGCATTCAAACCTCTACGAGTGCTGCCTCTTTCTCTCTAGTCTTCAGAGTAGAGGTAGTCTTTCCTCTTGAAGTCAAAATCCCCTCTCTTCATATATCTTTACAATAACTTATTTTTTAGGAAGATTTTTGTTAACACCATTTAGCTCAACTTGAGTTACTTGATGAGCATCATTTAACAACCCTCACCCACCTTTGTATCTATCAAGAACATATCAAACATGCTTATAACAAGCACCTCAAACAATAAGAATTCAATATCAAAGAACTCATCCTAAAAGAAAACCAACACATGACCAACATGGAGAAGAGTAAACAAGGCAAGTTTCCTTTCAGTTGGCTTGGACCCTACATCATTACCCATAAGTATGGATTAGAAGCTTATCATTTATCCTCTCTTGAAGGCAAACCAAAACTTGAGCCTCTCAACACTTCACATCTACATCTATTTTTATGCTAAAAAGGCTCAAGCTTAGTCCTTTTGTCTAATTTAAGCTCACCCCTTGATTACAAGATTTTAACCTTCACCCATATTTCTCATTTCCTTTTGAGGACAATTGATTACAACATAGAACCATGTGATTAACCATCACAATCATAGCCTAATCCTAAATGTGGGTACCATGTCTCTACCCATTTCATGGTTCTCATGGATACTTTTTATCTCTAACAAGATGGAATCCCATGGTCATTGTCTCTCAAAAACCACACATTTTCATATCATTAACCTTTTTGTGTTAAAATTTTGCCTTCATAAAGGTAAACCTCTAAACTTAATTAGACTTGTCCATGTCTAAAAACATTACATCTAGAAACAATTTGGATACCAAAATACTACTTGGGCCAATATCTTAAGCATTGTAGACTATTCTCTCGAAGGACAACTACCCAAAAACAAAATAAAAATTTCCAAATATAAGGTAGACTATTCCCTTGAAGGACAACTATCAAGAGCATTAAACAAATCCAATAATCTTATACCACTCCCTTGAAGGATGGCTAAGTTAACTTTGTCAAAATTAGAGAAATTTCTTGGAAGATTTTCACATCAATCAGCTTCCCATAATATAGCAATAAAACAAAAGACCCACTATCAAAACAAAATCTAAAGTCGCAATCGGTTCTCAAGCAACATAATAAGTTAGAAGCTATAATCAAATTTCACTTGTAGACTTATTACATTGATTAGTCTATATCTAACATATAACATGGAATTATCTATTACCATTCTTAGTCCATCTATATAAGGGGCAAACTAATTCACATTAGGTTATCATACATATCACCAATTACTCTTCACACCACCTATCACCCATCTTCCCTTTAAACTATCTATAAATTAGGGGATTTAGAGCTTAATTAACACCCCATGATCAAGATACCTTTTTTTATCAACTCAAAACCACTCATGCATAGTGTTTGAAGGGATTATATTCATTAAGTTGATCCCACTTTGGGTTTATTTTTAGTCCTTATCAAAAATAAAGCATCGTGCCCTATTCTTATCTTAATGTGCTTGGTTGATTTTTTTGTTAGGGTGTGGAGCTAAAAGCTTCACCAAGGAGCATACAAAACAGGTTCAGGTCTACACATACGCCGGCATCGGTCAGGAGCGACCGACATCGGTCAGTTACAATTACAGAGGCGCCGACGTCGGCAGTAGGGTCGGCCGGCGATGGTCACAGGCAAACAGGCAGGAACCGACGTCGATTACCTGCGTGTCCAGAAAGTTATTTTCGTGGACAGCAACGAGTGTTTGCATGATAAGTTTCAGTTGTGGACTCAAGCTTGCGTCTCTATTATTAGCATTACTATTTTTAGAGCCCTTGTTGAAGAGGCTTAACTGTCTGTTGTAAGAACATGCTCAAGTCTCCTAATTCTATATTAGGATAGATCTTCTTAGCTCATTGTAGTTGAATGGTAGAATGTATCAATAATAGTAGAACATTGTGAATGTTTGAAGGACAGTACTGAGTTGCATCAATCCAGGTTGTTGGATTTGATTGTACTTGAGAGAGAGCTCTTGAGGAATAGAGATCTAGTGAGAGATCTTGTGTGCATCTGAGAGAGGTGTGGAAGAACGAAGTTTCTTCAATTGTATTCCTATTGTAAAGAGTTTTAATACAAGTTTTTAGGGTGTTTTCTTGTATATCTTGTTCTGTGTTATTTATCATTTTAGTTACTTATCTATCTGATTTATTTCCACGTTTATTGCTGTCACAATTGTAATCTATTGTTGGTTTCATCCCCCAACAAGTGGTATCAGAGCCTAGTTGTAGGTTCAATAGCTGATACCAACAAGTGGTATCAGAGCCTGGTTGTAGGTTCAATAGCTGATACCAACAAGTGGTATCAGAGCCTTGGTTACAGGTTCAGAGCTTGATATTTGGTATCAAAGCTCAGGTTCACTAACAGGTGGTTTAGATCTGTGTAGTGTGTTTGGATTACAGGGTGCTCACAGGGATTTCTGCAGGGATTTCTGTTTGAGTGGGAGAAGCAATGGCAGAAGAAAGTAAGTTGAGAATGGAAAAGTTTAATGGCAAGAACTACCAACATTGGAGAATGCAGATAGAGGACTATCTGTATCAGAAGGATCTTTACTTACCGTTAGGTGGGATAGCAAAGAAGCCCAAGGACATGGAGGATGAAGAATGGGAAGTTCTTGACAGAAAGGCTCTTGGGTCTATAAGACTGAGTCTAGCCTCCATTGTGATATCTAATTTGTCACAGGCAAAAACAATGGTAGAGTTGATGACTACGTTAGCAAATATGTATGAAAAACCCTCAGCTTCAAATAAGGTATATCTTATGAAGCAGTTATTTAATTTGCATATGAATGAAGGTGGATCTGTTTCTACTCATCTGAATGATTTCAATGGTATTGTGAATCAATTAAGCTCAGTAAATATAGTGTTTGATGATGAGATAAAAGCTCTTTTAATATTATGTTCTTTGCCTGAAAGCTAGCATGGCTTAGTAATGGCAGTTTCTAATACTGCATCTGCATCAAATATTTTGAAAGTAGAGGATGTTGTTAGTGTTATCTTGAATGAGGAAATACGCAGGAAAAGCATAGAAGAGGCATCCGGGAATGCTTTAAATTTTGAGAGTAGGGGAAGGAAAAAAGAGAAGAGCAAGAAAGGCAGAGCAAGATCCAAGTCTAAGGGGAAAGGCAGATCTAAATCCAGAAATGGCAGGAAGCCACAATGCTGGAATTATGGAAAGATAGGGCACATAAGCAGAGATTGTTGGTCAAAGCCTAAGGAGGACAACCAGCACGAAGGAAAGGAAGAAGCCAAGATTGCAGGTATTGCACAAGATGCTTTAATTTTCTCTTTACATAATAACATAGAATCTTGGGTATTAGATTCTGGTGCATCTTTCCATGCTACCCCTAACAGAGAATATTTCAGTGACTATATCCATGGAGATTTTGGAATAGTGTACTTAGGGGATGATGAGCCTTGTAAGATTACTGGCAAAGGTAAAGTGCAGCTGAAGATGTAGAATGGCAACACATGGGTGTTGAGAGATGTGATGCATGTTCCTAGTTTGAAGATAAATTTGATTTCTGCAGGTAAGCTAGGTGATGAGGGTTGTACAGTAACTCTCACAGCAGATTCTTGGAAAGTGACCAAGGGTGCACTCGTTATGGCCAGAGGTAAGAGAGAAGGTACTCTCTATTTGTGTAATTGTGTTATTAACAAATCTCCTTCAATTTTATCTACTTCAGATGTGGATGCTAAATTGTGGCACTCAAGGCTTGGCCACATGAGTGAGAAGGGGATGTCAATTCTTAAGTCTAAAGGTATGCTTTCAGATTTGAAAAGTATGGATCTAGAATTTTGTGAGCATTGTGTATTTGGAAAATAGAAAAGGGTTAGTTTTCTCAAGACCGGGTCTACTAAGAAAAGGCAGAAGTTGCAGCTTGTTCACACAGACGTGTGGGGACCGGCTCAGGTAGCCTCTATTGGCGGATCACGGTACTATGTTACATTCATAGATGACGCCACAAGAAAGGTATGGATCTACTGTATTAAAAAGAAATCTGATGTTTTTGAGACTTTTAAGATTTGGAAAGCTATGGTTGAGAATGAAATAGGCAAAAGATTAAAGTGCTTGAGATCTGATAATGGTGGTGAGTTCTGCAGTCTTAAGTTTAACTGGTATTGTTACACTCACAGAATCTGAAGGCAAAGGACGCTTCCAAGGACACCTCAGTAGAATGGTATTGCTGAAAGGATGAACAGAACTATCATGGAGTGTGCAAGATGTATGAGATTGCATGCAGGGTTGCCCTTAGAGTTTTGGGCAGAAGCAATTGACACCGCAGTGTACCTGATTAACAGAGGACCCTCTACAGCTCTGGATGGTGGAATTCTAGAAGAGGCATGGACAGGTAAAAAGGTAGATCTCTCATATCTCAAAGTTTTTGGTTGTGAAGCCTTTGTGCACATAGATAAGGAAAATAGAAAGAAGCTTGATGCTAAGTCTATGAGGTGCACGTTTATTGGCTATGGCTCAGATGATTTTGGTTTCAGATTTTGGAATCTAGGAACTAACAAGGTAATCAGGAGTCGTGATGTTGTTTTCAATGAAAGAGTGATGTATAGTGATCAGATGAGGAAGCTGGATCAATCTGGGCAGAGCAATAGTGAATTGGACGAAGTTATGGTCCAAAATGAGCTCGCGGGAAAAAGAAATAATCACTTGCAGGAAAACACAGAGACCGATGTCGATAGGTTAGGAACCGACGTCGGCAGTACAGAAACCGATGTCGGTCATACAAAGACCGACGTCGGTAGACCAGGCACCGACGTCAGCCAGGTAGAATCGACGTCAGCCAGTAACAGGTCTACAGGTGGCCGAGGTCGGTCACTGTCAGAAAATTTGGGTGGACAGATTGTTGAGAACGAGTCCAAGACACCCACCAGGAGGTCTAAAAGGGTAAGTAAGCCTCCAATTAGATATTCTCCTTCCTTATATTATTTATTGCTAACTGATGGTGGAGAACCAGAGAGTTTTGAAGAAGCATTACAGGTGGAGTCTAGGAGTAAGTGGGAGCATGGCATGGTTGAGGAGATGGAGTCCTTAAGAGAGAACCAAACATGGGATTTGGTTGAATTGCCAGCTGGTAAGAGAACACTGAAGAACAGATGGACCTACAGGTTGAAGGAAGGTGAGGATGGACAGATGAGATATAAGGCCAGATTAGTGGTAAAAGGATTTGCACAAAAGCCAGGTATTGACTTTGGTGAGATTTTTTCTCCTGTTGTTAAGATGACTTCTATAAGGGTTGTATTGTCTTTGGTTGCTTTTGAGGATTTGCATCTTGAGTAGCTAGATGTTAAAACAACATTTCTTCATGGAGATTTGGATGAGGAAATATATATGGAACAGCCAGAAGGTTTTGAGGTCAAGGGTAAGGAGAAGTTTGTGTGCAGGTTAAAGAAAAGCTTGTATGGCCTCAAGCAAGCTCCAAGGCAATGGTACTTAAAATTTGGTAGGTTTATGACTGAGCATGGCTACAATAGGTGTCAATCAGACCATTGTGTATATTTCAAGAGATTTGATAATGGTAGATATATTATTCTATTGTTGTATGTAGATGACATGCTGGTTGCAAGGTCTCACATGCAGGATATCTCAGAGCTTAAGGTAAAATTAGCTCAAACGTTTGCTATGAAGGATTTGGGAGCAGCGAAGAAGATCCTTGGCATGAGCATTAGGAGAGACAGGAAAAATCACAGGTTGATATTGTCTCAAGAAGATTATGTGAATAAGGTGTTGGAGAGGTTTAATATGGAGGATGCAAAACCGGTAAGTACACCTATGGCTGGACATTTCAAGTTAAGTAAAGAACAATGTCCTAATTCACATGAAGAGGTTGAGTACATGAGTAAGGTTCCATATTCTTCCGCAGTAGGAAGTTTGATGTATGCAATGGTGTGTACTAGACCTGATATTGCCCAAGCAGTGGGAGTTGTAAGTAAGTATATGGCCAATCCAGGTAAGGAACATTGGAAAGCGGTTCAATGGATCCTTAGATATTTGAGAGGAACCAGCAGCAAGCATTTGTGCTATGGAGGTTCAGATACTTCTCTACATGGTTATGTAGATTCAGATATGGCAGGTGATTTGGATGGCAGGAGGAGCACCACAGGTTATGTTTTTACTGTAGGTGGAATGGTGGTTAGCTGGATATCTAAGTTGCAGAAGGTTGTTGCCTTGTCAACTACAGAAGCAGAGTATATTGCAGCCACATAAGCTAGCAAGGAGATGATATGGATGACACGGTTCATGGAAGAGCTTGGAAGGGAGCATGGGTGTTGCAGATTGTATAGTGACAGTTAGAGTGCAATCCACTTAGCTAAGAACTCAGCTTTTCACTCAAGAACCAAGCACATACAGCTAAGGTACCACTTCATACGACAGGTATTGGAAGATGGTGAGTTGAAGCTGGAGAAGATCCATACAGATAAGAATCCTATTGATATGCTAACAAAGCCAATTACTAAGGAGAAGTTGAATCTTCATTCAACTTTTATTGGTCTTCATGATTGAGTTGAAGATGGAGGAGCTAGAAGATGTTGCTATACAGGTACTGGTGCAGCTGGTTTATCTCCAAGTGGGAGATTGTTAGGGTGTGGAGCTAAAAGCTTCACCAAGGAGCATACAAACCAGGTTCAGGTCTACATAGATGCCGGCGTCGGTCAGGAGCGACCGACGTCAGTCAGTTGTAGTTACAGAGGCATCGACGTCGACAGTAGGTCGGCCGGCGACGGTCACAGGCGAACAGGTAGGAACTGATGTCGGTTACCTGCGTGTCTAAAAAGCTATTTCCATGGACAGCAGCGAGTGTTTGCATGATAAGTTTGAGTTGTGGACTCAAGCTTGCGTCTCTATTATTAGCATTACTATTTTTAGAGCCCTTGTTGAAGAGGCTTAATTGTCTGTTGTAAGAACATGCTCAAGTCTCCTAATTCTATATGAGGATAGATCTTCTTAGCTCATTGTAGTTGAATGGTAGAATGTATCAGTAATAGTAGAACATTGTGAATGTTTGAAGGAAAGTACTGAGTTGCATCAATCCAGGTTGTTGGATTTGATTGTACTCTAGAGAGAGCTCTTGAGGAATAGAGATCTAGTGAGAGATCTTGTGTGCATCTGAGAGAGGTGTGGAAGAACGAAGTTTCTTCAATTGTATTCCTATTGTAAAGAGTTTTAATACAAGTTTTTAGGGTGTTTTCTTGTATATCTTGTTATGTGCTATTTATCATTTCAATTACTTATCTATCTGATTTATTTCTGCGTTTATTGCTGTCACAATTGTAATCTATTGTTGGTTTGATCCCCCAACATTTTTCATCACAACTTTTACCATCCAGTGTTGCAATAATAATAATCATTATTTTTAAATTAAGCAAGATTAGAACAACCATAACCATACCAATCATAATCATAACCATAACATTCATAACTATCCACACAACCTTAAGCATGATAACATTCAACTAGTAACATCCAAAACATTTTGTACATGTTTATATGAAACTATGCAATATTTTATTTAGGGTGCGAGGAGTAATACAACACATACAAAGTTATCAGACTATCTAACTTCACCTAAGGCCCTTACATACATTATTTTCTTACCTAATCACTAGGCTAATTGTTTGGTGACTCTAGATTTATGTTCAACATCCTTTTACTTAATTTCTCCTTGAACTAACATGTGTAACATTCTTTGTCTCAACAATTACTAAAGGGTGTACTTTATTCTCCTCTTTTTCATTCCTCCCCACAAGATGAGAATCATATTCCACTCTATCTCTTTCACCCTACTCACCTATTGCAACCATCACATCCCTTTACTCTGGTTTATCTACTCGCATAAGTACTGCCAAGTGTTGCCTCAATGCACATCCCCTTGGATAGTAAGGATTCCCTCTATACAAAATCTAATAGTCATTTTCTCTATCCCTACATCTTGTGCAAAGAAATTATTGCCTTCTTCACTACTGTAAAGGTAAGAGTTCAAGCTCAAGCTCAGGTCATGGGTGCCTTTCCTCTTATTATTGATCTAACAATACTTTTATTATTTCCATTACATGTTACAGTATTTAGTAGATATGTGCATTCACCATATTGATTATTTTGGGTCATGGGGGTTGTTGATTATCTCCACCATTATTCCCATTATTCACCATCTTCAACCTTGTGTAATTCTCTACACTCTCTATAACCTACATAACCAAATAACTCAATGATAGACATTCATCCTTATCATGATTATTTAAATAGAATACGTCACCATTATTATTCACTGACATGATTCTTCATTCCATCAATGAGGAAGGTCATATGATGTCATTGATTCCCTTGAATAGTCTTCCCACTTAAATTGGTCATATCTACTTGACTTTTTGTGTAGACACATACCCCTCGATCCACCTAACCATTTAGATAAAGTTATCATGCACTGTTATGATTTCCCTTTGTCATCCTTGTCATCTAAGCCACATATGATGTTTTTGATTATTTTGCATCTTGTGATCTTTTTGGGCTTGATCATTGTCAACTTTACCTTGATTGACATAAATTGGCTTCCAGCCATGTGCTGCTATAATGGTCACACCTCTAAAACTACCACTATTGTTAGTAATGGTAGCTTCTAAATCCTTGCTACTATAGAAACTCTTCCATCATAGGTAGGCCACCATAAATTCACAATAATACATTCACCTTCCTATCCCCTCAACCTTCATATTACTACCATCCCATTGCCATAGGCTCTGAATGTCAGACCCCAACCATTGGCAGTGCCTTCTCGAACATGGTAGTCTTTTCTTTTATGCTAGCTGAAAGTTCATCCATAGCAAGAGAACTATCACCTTCTCCAACTTATAACCAATCTCCTAGGCCACATAGCTTCTTATTGGTTAGGCCCAACCTAGTGGAACTAATAAGTCATTGGTTCTGAGGTACTAGGATAGAGGATGCAAACATGGATGCCTTTTGTCTAGATTACCCATGTAGCTCTTAGGTCATGCATGGTCCATCCTCTATCACTCATGAAACAACCAATTTTATACCTTATAGAATATAATTAGCCATCAAATAAATTATTTGGAGGTAGTCACTTCACTACTTCCCTTAAAACATGGCTCATAGTGGCTTGGCCAGCATGACTATATAGATCTTGATAGAATCCCATTTCCTATAACTCAGCTCATAGCAGTAAGTGCAATCTCCAAGCTTCTACCCTTGCATAATTTTAGAAGGTGCAACCTCCTCACAAAGGTACTTCATCTTTGGATTAGGTCCATTGAAGGTCATTTATGGTGTTTAGCTTTGTGTTCCCTTCTTATTTATCCCACTTTACCCATTTGTGTCTCTCATCCTACTAAATGTGGAATCATTATGGTAACTATTCACCAATCTACACCATGTACTTTCATCATCACCTTCACCAAAACCCAAAAACTCTATTTTACAAAAGCTTCTCCCTCGGCCCAAACCAACCCATGTGGTATATCAAATTGGGGCAACCAATTTGAGCACCATTTTCAACCCTAGTTAAACTACATTGGCCTGATGTCCATCGACTATGTAAGCATTGCTTGACTTAGAAGGGTAGTTTAACCACTAACAACTAATTACCCTCCCCTTTTTCTTCTCATTAATTTCCATTGCTAATAATGCCCTTATGTTTAGGGCATCCTATATCAAGAAATATTTAGATTTTTCCAAGCATCCTTGTACTTTAACATCACCAATACTTCCTCTTTATTTTTCCCTAATTACTGGGAGAACTACATTGGCCTAAGGTCTTTTTAGACTATGTAGGTAGCACTCAGTTACTGAGGTCAACTTGACCACATTTTTATTTTATTCTCTGCTCACAAAATCTTTTCCTCCACTTCTCTACTTATCTCCTCACCACCTCCCTCCCTTCAGATTATCAATATATTTTAACCACTTTTTTAACATATTAATCTCTTTTAACATAAGGATTGGTAGCCTTTCTCATTGACCCCTATTATCTCCCTTAGAACCACCACCTACTCTACTTCATTGGCCTCCATGACATCTTTCTTTGTGCATGCTTCATGGCTCACTTCCCCACCCACTTTTTTCATTTTTTGCCTCTCTCTCCACTTTTTACCAACCTTGCCCCTTATATCCTTTATCTTCTTTTTCCATCCTCATCATTTCCCCTTGTCCTTGACAATTTGTCACACCCACTTCATCACTCTCATTTCCTCACCAATTCCACATCATACTATGCATCTTAAAAGCTTTCTATTTATTCTATTGTTTCACTTTTTATTTACATGTACCACCATTCTCTATCATTTTTCCACTCTTCCCACCTTTCCCATTTTTCATTCTTCTTGTTTGCTTTATTTTCATCCTTTTTGTCTTCTTTTTTTCCTCCACAACTATTTTCTACCTGGGTATTTATCCTTTGATAAACCTTCCATAATTGCCCCTTTTCTTCTTATCATTTCTAGATTTTTGCCTTTTGCATTCCCCTTTTCCTCTTTCCATCTCGATACTCACTTATCTTTTACATGTGTGTGAGTGTTTATGCTTTATATCCCTACTTCAATTCTTTCTTTTCATTCTTATCATCCCTAATCTTCATCCCTTATTTTCATTTCATGCCCTTTCATTGTTTTCCCCTATTTCTTCACCACCTCACCTCTTTTCATCTTGTCAGTCTCTTCTAATCAACCCTTCAACTTGTATATCTCTTATAACAAGATGATTGACACATACCTTAGCTCTTTAGCTTCTTATCCACCCATCCTTCACTTCCCATTATTTTTCTTAACCCCTTTCCCATTTTTTATCCCATTCTCATCTCTAAAACCACCATCTACTTTGCTTCATTATTCCTCTCATTGCCTATCATCATCCATGCTTACTTGGTCAAGATACCACCTACTTCCTCAATCTCTTGTCATATTTTTTGTGTCCTCATTTCACTCCTTTTTCCTCCTATTTTCTTCTCTTCTATTGATTGTTTTGTTTTTCATTTTCATCACCAAAATGTTTTCTCCTTGATCTTTTTTTAAGACTTATTTTCAAACCTTTCATGGCCACCCATATTTCTCATCCTCCCCTTACCCTTCACAATTTCTAAACTTCTCTCCCCATCCTTTCCAATTCTCCAATCCAACATTCTTTAGTGCATCCCTTACCCCGCCATCTTCTACCTTTTATTTTTCTTCTCTTTTCTCCATTTCATTTCATTTTTTTCATCTCCTTGATGACATTCTTTGTTCTTCCCAACCTTTTTTTCCCTCTTATATGTCCATGCTTGGATCCTTTCATCCTTATCCACCTTCATATTTATTTATGACCTCATTATTTACTCTACCTATCTCTTCATCCATCTCTTGGTCCACCTTCACCTCATCCCTTGTTGGATCTCCCTTATTTTCTCCCATTTAACCTCCATCTCTTCAGAGTGTAGGAACTAGTTATACCAATTTTACGTGTATCTCCTTATGTACTTGTTCATGTCCTCCATGCCCTTGATTTAATGCCTAAAAAATAGTTAGGTTCATTACTTCAAGTGCATCCCTTTCTTCCTTTAATGCATTTATTTTTTGAGTTTGGATCCTCTTTTTTTCCCTCTCCAACTACTCCCTTCACCCTACCTATCACCTTTTTACCTTTTAAACCCTCTACCCATTTTTATCTTATATGATCACAACATATATCATGCTATGGCATCAAAGGTTTTCCATTCAAATTTGGTTTACTGTGAGATATATATTAATTCTACAACTCTATAACTCAATTGGCCAAGACTGCAGGCTCATATGACCAAAAAGTGAGCTTGAGCACTGCTAAGTCATCAAGATGAAGATTCTTTCCCCACCCCCTTTGGTCTTGCCTATTTCAAACCCCTTTTAATCTAACCTTCAAATATGTTAGAATAAAAACTAAAACTGTTAGGTTTTGGAGCTAAAAGCTTCAACTTCTTTGCAAATTGAAGGAACAGAAGGTTGCTGAGATCCAGGAGCACCGGCATCAGCAGCAGGACCGACGTTGGTTGTGACCAGTGCAGAAGGCCACCGGCGACGGCAGGATGTCGGCCGATGTCAGCAAAACTAGACAAGCAGGGACCGGCGTCGGTCGCCTATGTGTTCCAGAACTGTTCGTTGCACGGACAGTTAGTTAAGTGAACGAAATGTTTGCATGTAAAGGCCAGTTAGAGTCTTGAACTGCAAGGATAATTGTCTAAATTAAGAGTCTAAGTTATTATTTAACTCTGGGATCTATTTATAGACCCATTGGCATTTATTGTATAAGTATAAGATAAGGAAGGCAAGGAAGTCCCTTCCAAGTGTAAGATCATTGAGTTGCAGGTTGTTGCAAGCTCATAGGAGATCTACATGTGAGTATGGTCTGTTGAATTGTAGGTTGTAGGTTCATGGGAGATCAACTTGAAGTGCTTTAGAGTACTTGGTGAACTGGCAGGGTTATTACTGACTAGTTGGAGAGGTGAACACCAATTCTATTTGTGAGTTGGTTGTTGAGACCATTTTTTGGTAGGAGACTGTTGTAGAAGAATTAATGTACACTTGAGGTGTGGCAAGCCTCTGTAAGGTGGAAGAGTGTGGCAGCTCTTTATTGTATTCTTTTCTGTAAAGTGTTAATACAAGATAGTGTATTGTCTCTCATATTCTGTGCTATTGGTGAATTCTAGTTACTTGTATTTCGGGTTATTTTCGCATTTATAATTGCTTATATTTGGTAATCATACTGTGCTCTTTCTGAGGAGCAAGATCCTAACAAAGTGGGATCAGAACAGGTGTTGTTCTTGTGATCCCCCAACAAAGTGGTATCAGAGCTGTTGGTTGCGATACTAACAGATTGGGTTAGATCTGGTTAGTGTGTTTTGATTACAGGTTACTCACAGGGTTTCTGTTTGAGTGGGAGTTGAGCAATGGCAGAAGATAGTCAACTACGAATGAAAAAGTTTAATGGCGAGAACTACTAATTGTGAAGGATGCAGATTGAGGATTATCTGTATCAAAAAGATTTGTACTTACCATTGGGAGGGGTTAATTGCAAACCCTTGGATATGAAAGATGAAGAATGGGAGGTTCTTGATCGAAAGGCTCTGGGATCTATTAGATTGAGTCTCGCATCATATGTGATTTCCAGCTTATCACAGTGTAAGACAATGGTGGAGTTGATGGAATCTTTGGCAAATTTATATGAAAAACCCTCAGCTTCTAATAAGGTATTTCTTATGAAGCGTTTATTTAATTTGCAAATGTTGGAAGGTGGATCTATACATAGCCATCTTAGTGATTTCCATGGTTTAGTAAACCAGTTAAGTTTAGTCAATATTGTATTTGATGATGAAATTAGAGCTCTCTTAATCTTGTGTTCATTACCTGAAAGTTGGGAAGGTTTGGTAATGGCAGTTTCTAACATGGTGTCTCCTTCAAAAGCCTTAAAAGTGGATGATGTTGTGAGCGTGATCTTGAATGAAGAGATACGCAGGAAAAGCACAGGTGAGTCATCAGGAAATGCTTTGAGTGTTGAAGGCAGAGGAAGGCAAAGAGAGAAGATAGAGCGTGGGAGATCAAGGTCCAAGACAGACAAGAGATCCAAGTCCAGGTATGGCAGAATAACCTACTGGAAGTGTGGAAAGCAAGGGCACTTAAAGAGAGATTGTAGATCAGGTGAAGATCAGCATGAAGAACATGAAGAAGAAGCAGATGTTGTAGATTACACTGCACGGGATGCTCTGGTATGTTCTTTGGATAAATTTGAATCTTGGGTTTTAGATTCTGGTGCCTCTTTTTATGCATCCCCACATAGGGAATTTTTTCATGAGTATGTCCAGGGAGATTTTGGAGAAATTTGTGTAGGGGATGGTAAGCCTTGTCAGATCGTTGGCAAAGGGAAAGTGAAGCTAAAATTGCAGACAGGTAACACATGGGTGTTAAAGGAGGTCATGCATGTCCCAGTTCTAGAGCAGAACTTGATTTCTGTTAGAAGTTTGGGTGATGAGGGTTGCACAGTAACTCTCATAGCGGACTCTTGGAAGGTTACCAAGGGTACACTTGTTGTAGCTAGAGGTAAGAAAGTAGGTATGCTTTATCTATCTACTTGTATTACTGATTCTCTTTCTAGGTTATCTACTTCAACTATAGATTCAGAGATGTGGCTTAATAGGCTTGGTCACATAGATAAGAAGGAGATGCTTGTTCTTGAGTCAAAGGGTATGCTTTCGGATTTAGAAGGTATGGATCATGATTTTTGTATGCAGAAGAAGAAGGTGACATTTCTTGAGGAATCTGATGTTAGTGACAAGAACAGGAAAGCCTTGGTTTTCAAGGAGAAAGTGATGGATAGAGTTTAGCACAAGATGCAGAAGAATTTTGAGCAGAGCAAGGGTGTTTTAGACAAGGGTTTGATCCAAAAAGAGCTTGCGAGAAAAAGTTAGGTCTCACTAGAAAAACACAGAGACCAACATTGGCTGGAAAACTGGCGTTGGCATCCAGACAGGGACCGCGTCGGCTATGTGCAGCCCGACATCGGTGACTCAAGGCAGATTACTA
Source organism: Torreya grandis (assembly GCA_037957365.1). Classification (NCBI taxonomy): domain Eukaryota; kingdom Viridiplantae; phylum Streptophyta; class Pinopsida; order Cupressales; family Taxaceae; genus Torreya; species Torreya grandis. Next base: position 1,368,090 of record JARHVA010000285.1, on the reverse strand, counting down.
CCAACGTTGGCTAGGGGAAAATGACGTCAGCAAGGAGGCAGTCACAGGGAATCGACATCGGTCAGCTACAGACTGAGATGTGATTGGCATTAGTTACTGAGACAAATTTTGGGTGGACAGCAAGCTGTCATGGAGTCTCAAGTGCCCATATGGAGGACTGAAGGTGTAAGTAAGTTCTTAAATTCATCATTTCCCTTCTTTACACTACTTGTTGCTCACTTATGGCATAGGACCAAGAAGTTATTGAAGAAGCAGAATAGGTAGATCCAGGAAATAGTGGGAGCTTAGCATGGATGAGGATGTGATTCCTTGGAGGAGAACCAAACAAGTGTTTTGGGTAGAGTCGCCAGCTGTAAGTAAGCACAGAGAGATGAATGGATGTTCAGGATGAAGAAGAGTGGAAATGGATACGTGAGATGGAAGGTCAGGGTATATGGTCTTGTATTAGCTGCAGGGCAATGGAGGTTTGTTCATTGTGTTTCTCTTTACCAGGTTGGATAATATTAGCTACATTATCCTATTACTGTATGATGTGCTTGTTTTAGGGTTACATATATAGGGTATTGCTGAACTAAAGGTAAAGCTAGTTCAGAGGGATGTCATGGAGAATCTGGGAGCAGCAAGATTCTTTGGCATGAGTGTGTTCTAGAGACATGGTAGGTCACATGTTGACTTTGTTTCAGGATGATTGTGTGAGACCGGTTAGCACGTCGATGGTTAGACAGTTCTATGAATAGGGTCTTGATTCACATAATGAGGTTGAGTGCATGGTATGTACTAAACTTGAGTTTTTCCAAGCAGTGGGAGTTGTCACAAGTTGGAACCAATCTGAGAGAGAACCATTGGAGGGCAGTTCAGTGGATTCTTATAGGGACTAGCAGCAGGTGCACATGCTATGTAGGTTCAGGTTATTTTCTACATGGTTTGTAGATGTGGATGTGGCAGGTGATTTGGGTGACAGGTTTTGCACCATGGATTTTGTGGTGGTTTGTCTTTAAGAGTGATCTTGAGGAGGGATACAAAGCCAAGGGAACAAACTAGACTAAGTACAGGTATAGGTACAAGTTGCAGCTGTTTATCTCCAAGTGGGAGATTGTTAGGTTGTGGAGCTAAAAGCTTCAACTTCTTTACAAACTGAAGGAACAAAAGGTTGCTGAGATCTAGGAGCACCGACGTCAGCAGTAGGACCGACATCGGTCGTGACCAGTGCAGAAGGCCACCGGCGACGGCAGGATGTCGACCAACGTCAGCAGAACCAGATAAGCAGGGACCGGCATCGATCGCCTGTGTGTTCCAGAACTGTTCGTTGCACAGACAATTAGTTAAGTGAACGAAGTGTTTGCATGTAAAGGCCAGTTAGAGTCTTGAGCTATGAGGATAATTGTCTAAATTAAGAGTCTAAGTTATTGTTTAACTCTGGGATCTATTTATAGACCCATTGGCATGTATTGTATAAGTATAAGATAAGGAAGGCAAGGAAGTCCCTTCCAAGTGTAAGATCATTAAGTTGCAGGTTGTTACAAGCTCATAGGAGATCTACATGTGAGTATGGTCTGTTGAATTACAGGTTGCAGGTTCATGGGAGATCAACTTGAAGTGCTTTAGAGTACTTGGTGAACTGGCAGGGTTATTACTGACTAGTTGGAGAGGTGAACACCAATTCTGTTTGTGAGTTGGTTGTTGAGACCATTTTTTGGTAGGAGAGTGTTGTAGAAGAATTACTATACACTTGAGGTGTGGCAAGCCTCTGTAAGGTGGAAGAGTGTGGCGGCTCTTTATTGTATTCTTTTCTGTAAAGTGTTAATACAAGATAGTGTATTGTCTCTCATATTCTGTGCTATTGGTGAATTCTAGTTACTTGTATTTATGGTTATTTCCGCATTTATAATTGCTTATATTTGGTAATCATACTATGCTCTTTCTAAAGAGCAAGATCCTAACAAAGTGGGATCAGAACAGGTGTTGTTCTTGTGATCCCCCAAAAAAACCACCTTCAACTAGAATATTTGGGGTACCCAAATGTGGATGCTAGCTATACCCACTCACGTGACCTACCTCCCATCCAATAATTTCCCTTGATTCTCCTTGCCTAACCTACATCCTCCTATGCACTATAATAGCCCTTATCTTTAATTGCATTCCACCCAATAACCTTTTATATAAGTTGCCTCTTCCTCCAAACTATTTCCCTCTTTGGTCTCTTTTATACCTATTTCTCCCACCTTCCTCTTCAACTCCCCAATCTATCTATCTTCATACATTCTTCTTCTATTTTTCCTCTTAGTTTTCCATTTATACCAATTATTTTCCTTCTTATTTCAACCTGCTCCCTCATTTAATTAATATTATTATTATTCACCTCACTCCATATTCTAAAACCCCTTAGAGTCTTTCTCTGAATTCCCTTAAAACTCAATGCTTACTTATTTTGGGGGCCCACTGACTCCAAGATCAAGGGTTAAAATCTTTGCCACTTCTCATTTAGCCACTCTGCTACTTTGCTTCCTCAAATCATTGAATAATACCCTTCCATAACCTATTAATGGCATTGTTATGGAGTATGCACAATGTCAACTTATTTGGATGGTGATGAAAGAACCCATTGGGTCACCATGGCAATTTGAGTAGTGCCAAATTTTCTAAACCTTGGTAAAGCACATTTCTCCCTTTTTTTAACAAATAGTGGTAGAAATTTCATTCTTGAACCTACTTATCCATGGATATAAATTCCTTTGTCATAGTTGAAGCAATCATCTAATTGCATCTTAGATAATCTCATCCACCATTTCTTCCAAACCAATCAGATAACTATTTGATAGCCATCTCTTCTACCCTTTGGAGTTTTCCTTTCTCCAACATCCTTCAACTGAACCTAACTACATCATACATAAAATTGGAGTAACCAAGTTAACCAACACTCCCCACCTCAGAATAACTAAAGTAGGATTGAAGTTTATTTTAGACATTATGTCCATGAAACTATATAGGTAGTGTCCACTTGCTTAGTGTATATGGAGTCCACTTAGCCACCCCATTCCAACCAACCAACCCACTTGTCCACATCTACCTTGACATATGCCATTTTTGACCTGACCTTTTTACATGTTTTTTTATGACCTTTCCTTGGCCCTTTTGAATACACTGACTATACTTATCATATTGCACTTCTTACACCCCACCTCATGTATAACTAGACCATTTGTGTTATTATATGGGAGCACTTCCTACCTTAGATGCCTATGAACGACACTGACCTTGTCTAGATGACTCAATAGGTTTAATCCAATCAACTATGAATAACAATAAGGATTGGTTAACCTATTGTATACCCATCTATAACTCAACCTTATTTTTATCAACATTGGCAGCTTTAGTCTTTACACAATCTTGACTATCATTCTTAGTCACATTTTATGCACCCATTGGCATTTCACATTCCCAACTACCATGTGGCACCACCTAGTGCCTCCCCACTAATTTCTTATCAAATTTGCACCCAATTCAGCCTTTCCTCATCAACTCTTAGTTTGAGGGGAAACACCTCCTTCCATACTTAGAGCACCCTAACCTTCAACCAAGCAATTTGTTTTTATTTTGTATCTTGTTAATTCAAAGCCATATAATAAAAAGGGGCAAAATATCAACACTAAAAAATTGCACACTTACAATTTTTGATGACTAAATTCTTTGGGACCCCCTAAAAATTCTTAATCCTTAACCAACCCCTCTTAACCTAACCAAATCACTATTCTCCTAGTCACATAGTACTATTTGAAAATACTATTCAAAAATATTATTCACTATTACTATTCACTATGGGAACCATTATCACTATTCATGATCACATGGCAAGTGACATGGTAAGTAGCATGGAAGGTGATTTGGGAGGTTATATGGGAAGTGATGTGGCTTATAACTTAGGTTGCTTGATGTGAGACATCATAGCCCACTTGGGACCCTTTTCTAAGGTGTTTAATGACTTCATTTAAGTATCACAAGGGTCCCCCCTTGAAATATGATGAATTTTCCTTTAAGGAGCCATAATTCAACATGTATTTTGTCTTCACACATGAAAGTGGCCTTCAAAATGAGATGCCCATCTCTTTAGTGCTTTGGAAAAAATAAAGGGCACTATAACCATCTATTTTTGACTTTCCAACCCAAATGGGAGACCCATGATCAAGGTGGGAATCCCACCACCCTCATCTTTTAACTCATTTATGCACTTATATGGAAAATGGTGCCAAATTTTGTGGGGTATCTCTTTAAGTGCTTGGATGAAGATAAGAAATGGTGATGAAAAGTTTTTTAACCTCATTTAGACCCATGTACGTGATTCCCATTCAAAATTGGACTCATGTGCAAGGTGGGAGACCCATAATCAGGGTGAGAATCCCACCACCTTCATCTTTTAACTCATTCATGCTCCACATGATAAATGGTGCCATACTTCTATTATTTCCTCTTTTGGCATGGTTCTTGACAATAAATGCTATAAATACTCCCCTCTCCTTCACCCAAGGTTAAGTTGGAAGTTGGTCTTTGGTTATCAATATATTATTTCATGTCTTTTAAGGAGGTAATAATTTTGGATGTCATCCACATCTTGGATCAAAGCAATAAATCTCTATCAAAATTGCCATGGGATTCCTTCATCACATCAACCACATCAACAAGCCTCAAGATAACCTTATTTGTTTTTTTATTTCAGTTATTTAATTAAGTCCTTCCTTTTATTACCTTTGACTTTACCCATTAATCCACTTTCCATATTAATCCATTGACCTCCTTTACCACCTTTTCCATTGTAATTCCATTTACCTCATTTTCCCTCTTTGCACCTTTGCCATCTTCACCCTCTTTGATCTCCAATCCTTTTGATACCCTAGTTACTTGATATTTTATATTTTTCAACCATCCATCCCTCTTATTTTATTATATCAATCAAACCCAACCAAACCATTCTTTTGACCCTTATCAAATTACCAAACCCAAAACCACAACCTTGCCTTAACCAATTTTTAGCATTAGTATAATCAAACTCGTTACTTTATTTTGGTTAACTTAGTAAAGAATTTAATTTTATCAATTAATTTGTTGTCATTTGATGTATTTAATTTTAGTTTTATATTCATTTAAGGAAAATATATTTATTTTATCATTTCTACTTAAGTGTTTTAAAGGTGGATTGATAGCCTCCTAGAAAGCTTTCACTTCTAGGATCTAGTTCAAGCTAGGCAATCCACCCATCTACTTATCTAACAAACAAGTTTATTTTAGTATTTTATTATTTTTAGGTCATCCTCTTGAGCCAAAGATGAGATCTCTACAATCACTTAGATTTAATGTGTGCACATTCAACATGTATTCTTCCATACTCTTCTTAACTAGTTTCTTCTTTTCACACTTAAGAAAAAGCAAAAATTAGATAGAAACATGTACATAATCCTAAATGGACCAAAAAATATACTTTATAATTAATGGGATATTATAATGATGACTTTGAGAATTTGATTTATTTTCATTTTCCCAAACCTTATTTCTAAAATCCATTAAGAGTAATTTGGATGCTAGTATTGATTCCCAAACACTAATAAAATAATTGTCAGTGTAGGATATTATTTTCTGTGTATTTATTATTATAGATTATTATTACACATGTATTTAGCTTGATTATGTGTAATATTGAGGTCACGTAGGATTCATAATAATTTAATTAATGTGTGCATGTACATGTAAAAATTATAGTCAAATTGATGGGTGAGGATATCCTTGACATTTGCCCACCAATATTTACATATTACACATGGAGCACACAAACCATTTTGTAATTGTCTTGTGTTCACATTACCAAATGTATTAGTTTTATGCCTCTATTATACCTATAAATATTCCTCTCATATAATTTATTTTCAATTAGTTATGAATTTAATATTATTATAATTCTGCTCTATTTTGATTTAAGACTCAACAATGGAGTTCTGCTTCTATTTGCTTTGCATTTATAGTTCATGTGTTTTATTATATTAGTTGGATCTTTAAAAATTACATCATGGTATCAGATCTCTTTTTTGGTAATTAACACTATTTTTTTATTAATTTATTAAAATCTTAAGTAGTTTTTTAACTTTGTATTCTAATTGAGATTGTAAAGGAGAATCTTGTAGATCTATGTGTATCATCTATAGTCCTTTCTTCTCTAATTGGTAAACTTCAATCGTATTTGTAAGTATTTCAAATGCATTAGATATATAATTAAATTTTTTAGATCTTGAAGGAGCATTCAAGATGGTTGGATAAAAGACTAAATCATTTTTTGATGAGGCAAGATCTACAAGAGGTTTTTTTTGTAAATCCATTTTTTTTCTAATAAAAATGACTGGTATTTTTATGATTGTGATAAAATGGTAAAAAATACATAGAAATGTTTTTGGTTTATGTGTGAATTTTTTTCCTCTTTCTGGATCATTTTGAAATTTGTAATTTTATTAAGAATTACAAAAGTTATCATAGTTTTACTGATTGTGGTACTATTCAAAAAATTCAAACAATTACTTTTTTTTAATTATTTTTTTAATAAATAAATATTATTATGGGAAATCATATTTTAAGGAGTTATTGATCATTGTTTTGTAACATTCATTCTATCTCATGAAGATGAATGGTGAGGACTAATTTTGGTAGGCAGTCAAACCCCCTCACAAGCAAAACAAAATTCTCCTCTCTTTATTTGACTCACAATTTTACACTCATGTTCTCCTCATGAATGCATTTTTGATTGAGTCTGACATCCAATTTTTTATGATCTTGTACTATCACTTACATAATCATTGCATAGATTTTTCATTTGTGGATGCATTCTCAACTAAGTCTGACATTCATTTTTTATGAACATGCATTGTTATTTTTACCTTTAATGCAAAGACTTCACTCATTTCTATGCTAACCATTTTGTTGTTTATTGCATGATAGTAAATACTACACTATAATGCACATTTAACAACCTCAAATAGTCATCTTTTTTACTATGTGTATTGCATGATGATGAATACTACACCAAATCATGTACTTTGACAACATCGACTATATCTTTATGGTTTATTATGTGGATATGTACCTATAATTCATTGTATATGAGTGCAAATCTACTGTGTAGTATCTTATTTTCACTATATTGATAATCTATCCTTATTACATGAGTTAAAGCTTCAAGAATCAACTCTATACTCATGTTTATATCTATCTTTAGCCCTACATGATATCTTAAGATTTGATGGGATTTATTATGCAAAAAAATTGGTGCCCATTGTATATGCACTAAAGTTTTATTGTATACACACTAAAACATAAAGTGCCAATTGTATGCACACTAAATTATTGATTGTATACACACTAAAACATAAAGTGTCAAATCTTTGTAATTAAGGGGGGTTCTTTTTTATAGTTTTAGGGTGGAGAGTTGTGTTGTGCCTTGTCATCTCTATTACTCATTCAATTTATACTTGAACTACATAATGTATCATAATTTGATTCCACTTCTCACTCCATTCAATTATCATGACTGGAAATATAAAGTGCAAATTTTTTTAAGAAGTAAAGGTTTATAGAGGATAACCATGAATATGGAAACTGAACCAAAACTTGGTGTAGATAAAATTAAGTGGTATAATAGGTGTGATGAAGCATATGGTCTTTTTTATTTGTCTATTTATCCTAACTTACTCTTTCACATTAAATCTGTTAAATCACCACATGAGATTTGGAACACCTTAGAACAACTCTTTGGGAAGCAAGATGTAATGAGGGGTCATGAGCTAGAGAATGAGCTCACTAGTCTAAGTCCAAGAAGTTTTGAAACTATAGAATATTTTTTCACCAAACTTAAATCACTTAGGTTGCAATTAGAATTATGTGGAATAGAGAAAAATGATGAACAATTAATCTTCTCTATTATTTCCAAGTTAGGTCCTGACTACTCAATTTTTGTCTCTACCTTTTATGTTACAAAATCTACCCTAGGAACTATATGGAGCATGTCATCCTTAGATGATTTTTCTAAAGATTTAACTAGGGAGAAAGACAAGCTCATCCAAATGGGTACACTTAAGTCCTTCAAATCACATTCTTTATTGAGTCATGATCAATCAAAGACTTAAATTAATAAAGAGAAGAAATAAAACAAGGACCCAGAGCAACAAAAGGGTCAAAAATTAAATATTAAGCCAAAAATATCATATGAGTCCTCTTTAGGTGGGAAACCCAAGAAAGAGAGGATTACATGTGCCTATTATAATAAAATTGGGCATGATGAAACAAAATGTATGAAGAAATAGATTGATCATCTAACAAAGATGTTTGAGAAAAACAACATTAATGTCCCTAATTCAATCAAATCAAGCTCATTAGCACAAGAATCTTCTAAGGTAAAAGAAAGTAGTAAGGTCAAAGGTAAGGGCAAGGCCTTTTTTGTAGTTACATCTTAGTCATTTGCATGGGTGATTTATTCTAGTGCCTCACATCACATGGTTTCTTTACGTGACTTGTTCTCATCCTTAGAGCCATATTTTATGCCATCTATTCTAATAGGTGATGATACTTATATTGAAGTTTTTAGGAGATGATCTATTGAAATTAATTATGGAGCATTCAAAAATGTCTTATGTGTTCCATCACTATCAACTAATCTCATATCTATTTATCAAATCACCCACATTGGATCAGGCAAGAAAGTTGAGTTTACTCTAGATTTTGTTGTCATTAAGGAGTTGCATAGTAATACTATAGTGACCATTGGGAAATCAAATAACCAATCAAAATTGTACACCTTCTTAAATTTTTCTATTGATTACCCTTCTACTACATTACTCACTCATTTTGATGGGGTAAGTAAACTATGGCATGAGCGATTTGGCCATCTAAACTATCACTACTTAGAACAACTCATTTGATAAGATATGGTAATAGGGTTGCCTCATGTTTTTTTTTTTTATGGTGTTTGTGAAGGTTTCATGCTTTTATAACATCCTGAAGATAAATATGATAAAGGTAAATCATGGAGAACCACTCAAATTTTGGAGCTAATTCATAGTGACGTTTCTGGACCATTTCTAAAGCCTTCATTAAATAGGGTAGGTACATGCTTACTTTCATAGATGACTTCTCTAGGTATACTTGGGTGTATTTTATTCAATAAAAGTTTGAGGTCTTTGACCATTTTAAGGATTTCAAGGTTCTTGTTGAGAAACAGTCAAGGAAAACCATTAGGATTTTGCACACTGATAATGGTGATGACTATGTTAGTCATCACTTTTATAAACTATATACTTTAGAAGGGATTGATCTATAATGAATAGTTCCATACAGTCCTTAGTAAAATGGTGTTTTAGAATGTAAGAAGAAATCTTTGAAGGAAATGGCAAACTATATGATACACTCCAAATCACTTACACCACAATATTTTGGATAAGCCATTAATTGTGCTTGTTATATCCAAAATTATGTTCCTCATAAAGCATTGAAAGGGATCACTCCTTTTAAAGATTGGAGCAATCAAAAACCTAGAGTTAATCACTTTAGGGTATTTAGATCTCAAGCTATGGCTTGCATTCCTAAGAAAAAACATAAGGCCATGGAATGTTAGAGTAAGACTTACATATTTGTTGGGTATATAAAAGGTGTTAAGAGATACAGGGTTCTTCATCCTACCACAAATGAGTTCTTCATTAAGAGGAGTGTACACTTTCAAGAGGGTCCATCAAACTCTACACTCAACACTTTTCCCTCCTCTTTGGACTCTCTACGATATGATAATAATTCAAATGATTTAGATCATCTAGATCAAATACCCATTGATGAATATTCTTCTTCCAATTTAGATAATGAAGATAGTGATCAAGATTCACCTCATTCCATTCACAGTCATATTTTTGAAGTTGAATAATCTCCTTCTGATTCTCTAACTTTGGGTCCTCTTTGGGCAAGATAGACTCTATAAATTGTAGGTAATTGGGTTGGGGATCCATCAAATTAGATAGACTCATTTATAATTTCAAGGTGTTCCACATGTTTTTTATTTCTTATGCTTCTGATCCATAATCATTTCATGAGGTATCTGGCATTCTTGAGTGGGATACAACTATGCATGTAGAGTATAGTTCCTTAATTAAGAACCAAAATTGGGATCTAGTACCCCTTACTAAGGGAAGGAAACTTTTTTGATGTAGGTGGATCTATCAAACAAAATGTATAATAGATGGGTCAAAGGATAAGTTCAAAGCAAGATTGGTAGCAAAAGGATTTTCACAAGTTCCTAGCATAGACTATACTGAAACATTTTCTCTAGCCGCTAAAATGAATTCTATTCAACTCACTCTTTCCATTACCACAACTTATTATTAGTATGTTCATCAGATGGATGTGAAGAGTGCCTTTCTTCATGGTGACCTTGAGGAGGAGATATATATGGAGCAACCATAAGTTTTTGTGTAATATTCTTCCTTAGTATGTAAACTTTGAAAATCTATCTCTAGCCTCAAATAGGCCCCTTAAGCCTGGTATGCCAAGATGGATTCATTTCTTCTCATAGTTGGCTTCACTAGATGCAATTTTGATCCAAATGTCTAAATCTTATGATATAATAATTCACTCTTGATTTTGGTTATATATGTGGATGACCTATTGATCACAGAAAGTTATTCATCCTCTATTTTAATAGTGAAAACTTCTCTGCATGATAGATTATCCATAATTGACTTGGGTTTATTGTATTACTTCCTTGGTATTGATATTTCACAATTTGACTTAGGGATTACCATTGTATAATCTACGTATTCTCTTGATTTGCTTGCACAGTTTTACATGGATGCTTATAAGCCAACTTTGACTCCCTTTATTTTTGGATTCAAACTTGAGGTTGAGTGTTTTTATCCATTGGTTGATGCTACCTTGTATTGACAACTAGTTGGTATCCTCACCTATCTAACTCACACTAGACCTGCTATTTCATATGTAGTGGGCATGGTCTCTAGTTTTATGCAAACACCACATGATCTGCACTAGAAAGTAGCCAAATGGATTCTTCACTGCATTCAAGGTACTCATAGTTTTGGGCTTCACTATAGAGCAAGCATTGATATTAACTTTATTGGGTACATAAATTCAAACTAGGCTAGCAATATTTAGAATCACAAGTTTACTTCAGGCTATAGTTTCTCACTTGATTTAGGACCAATTAGTTGGTCTAGCAAGAAGCAAAATGTTATTGCTTTATCATCTACTAAGGCTAAATATAAAGGGGTTATTAATGTTACTATTGAAGTTATTTGGATTCATACTAAGTTTGGTATACAATTCAATTGACCCACAATCATCTTTTGTGATAACCAAAGCACCATCAAGATTTTTAGGAATGTGATCCAACATCAATGGACTAAGCACATTGAGATTCATATGCACTTCATTCAAGAGATCATTCATGAATAGTTCATTAATATCAAATTTTTATAAACTATAAATTAGATAGATGATATCTTCACCAAACCCTTCACTAAGAGTAAGTATATTCACTCGCATGCTCTTCTTGGGGTACAGGTTACATCAACATCATTTTCAAGGGGGCCTTCTAGTCCTCTTCTTCTTTTCTCTCTCTCTCTTTTTTTTTGGGGGGGGTGGAGTTTTTTCTTATAGTTTTTCTCCTTTTACTCCACTTTTTGAGAGTTTCATTATACTTGGGTACCTCATTAGGCCATGTTGTTGGGACCCAATTTTGTTTACCCACCTAAGCTATGCCTAATGGGGGTTTTTAGTGTAGGATATTATTTTTTGTGTATTTATTATTATGGATAATTCCTACACATGTATTTAGATTACTTAGGTGTAATATTGAGGTCACCTAGGAGTCATAATGAATTAATTAATGTGCACATGCACTTGTGAAAATTGTTTTCAAATTGATGGGTGAGGATATCCTTGACATTTACCCACCAATATTGACATATTACACATGGAGCACACAAACAATTTGAAAATTGTCTTGTGTTCACAATGCCAAATGTATTAGCTCTATGCCTCCATTTACCTATAAATATTCCTCTCATATAAGTTATTTTCAATGAGTTATGAATGTAATATTATTATAATTTTTCTTTATTTTGATTTCAATCTCAACAATGGAGTTTTGATTTTATTTGCTTTGCATTTGTAGTTCATGTGTTTGATTCTATCAATTGTATCTTAGACAATTTTTTAAATAATCCTATATTAGTACTTAGGATGTTATTCCATATGCCCAAACCTTAATCACTTAATCCATTAGGATGACTTTTGATGTTAGTCTCGATGACCAACACTAATCAAACAATCCAAACCAATGTGTATCCAATATAATAATATAACCTACCTCCATTACTCTATAAATTTAGGATATAAAACATGTTATTATCAACATGATTACGTTACTAAGGCTCATCTCATCCTTATATCCCTTCGAGATGAAAACATATGAGACAAAACATCTCCCAACTTACTCAATAATTCAAACATCCTAAGCTTTTCCCATAAACTAATATTGACAAGATACATCTCATCTACTAGTCCCACACTCGTATAAGGTGAAAAGTACCATAAAATGGCTCACCAAAAAAACATGCTTAACAAAGTGAAAATTTCCCAAAAATAATAGAGTAAATTAAAATCAGCTAAATATCCCTTCTCAATCCCAAAAGGAGAATATATGTAAAAGGATAACAACCCAATTAAATTCAAAAGATTAATGAAGGTGAAGAGTGACTATGTATCCCAATCCAATACAAATTGAAGATAATAAAATACAATTAGGATCTCCAAAAATTTAATAAAATATCAAAAATAATAAATGGCTAAACACCCTTGAACCCAAAAATAAGGGAAATCCTTGAAAAGATTATTATGAAATAGCTTATAAGTCCCAATAAAAACCTAAAGATTTTCAAAGTGTGTCACATCAAGTTTAAAATTTCACAACTTTGAAATATAATTTTAGTGAAAAATGTGTCTCTAAAAGACCACTTAAGAGGAATATAAATCTAAAGTGTAAACAATATAGAAATAAAACTCTTCAATACCATTGCATGATATGAAATATGCATAGAAACTCTAAGTCATAAAGACCACCACATGTTTACCAATTTATGAGTGCCAAATCTCACAAAATAACCCATAATATGGATAAAGGTCAAAACACATGGAGGAATCATGCCTCTCAATATACACAACCTCTTCAGCTAATATGAAGTAGAGGACTCTATCCTACCAAGGTCAAGGAATTTAGATGAATTAGTAAAAAAGGTATAAGGATCTAATCAACAAATAAATTTCATTTATCATCAAATAAAATATAAATCTAATAAAAAAACTTAAGTTGTTATCACTTCAATAATGAGATATTATAACTCTCTTCAAGGTCTGTTACGTGCTAACCCTAATAAATTATCTTTTGTTATACCAAATGGATGAGTGAAATATCAATCTATAAGCAATTCATCCTAACATGTTAGAATCTACTAAAATCTCATACTTCACTCCTCCATGACAAGGAGGATTCCTACCACTCAAATGTGGTACCAATCTTATAGGGGTTCAGTGTAAAAGTGACACTCTTAGATAATTCTAGAAATAACAATACTCAAAATGCATCCTATCATGAAAATGCAATGAATAAAGGAAGTTTAATACATGCACTCCTTAACAAGAAATACACAAAGATTACCCTAACATTACAACCCATGAAAGGGTGTGATATTGTTTTAAAAATAAGGCATTATAAGCCTTAATAACCAATATGATCATGTAATCAAAGTACTACATGCCACCAAATTACATGTATTGGTGCAAGATTTACTATATATTGGAATAAATTATCAATTCAAAAGAAAATGGGTCACCTCTAAAAATGTCAGTGACCAATATATCTTGGATGTACAAATATAATATAATTTGCATGCTTTCAGTACACCCACTCAGGGGTCTAGGTTACTTATTTCTTTGAAATAAACTACCATATCAATAATACCATCTTATCTCATAGGAAACCCACTTTATTGTGTGTCACCACCAAGGTATAATTATCTTATACAAAGAGACAAGGGTAATGATCCCTAAACTCAAGATAAATTATTCAACATTAGAAACATTTATTATATCATGATGATCTATAAGTTTTAAGGTTGACTCAAACCTTTTGAGTAATGAGGAACAACATATTCCTCATGAGGATCTTTATCAATAACTTCATGTTTATTCAACACAAGGGTGTTCATAATATAAGATATTATAATAAATGGGTCATAACCTCAAGGGGTTGATGACCACAACATTCAGATATTAATATCCAAATAGGATCCATATGCCTTGCGTATTAAGTAAACATGTAACAAGAGGCAATAATACCTCTCTACCATAATCATGACTTGATGGAGTTGATGATCACACCTACTCAGTGCCAAAATTCTATACAAGGTTTGAACTTTCCTTTATAACTATCATTAATGCCAAAATAAAATAGAAGTCACTCCATTTCATGGTTACCAAAAGGCATAGCTCAATATAAAAAGGAGACAATGATTGTTTACCATGAGCAAGGTGAAAATAACATGAGCCATAGGAGGTTCTCCAACTAGGCCTTCTTTATGGGCATCATTGATCCAATGATGCAAGGTGATTATAATATCATGTAACACTATTATGTATATGTATATGTTTTAAATGGAAACACATGCATAAATAAATAATACTCTTGGTCACTTTCATGGAAAAATCATTCCCAAAGGTCTTTATAATCATGTATGGTCTAGTAAGACAAGCCTTTTAACCTAAAGAGTGACTAAACCCAAACTCTCTCTAAACTAATCATAAGTTAAGAGTTTAAAAAAATCAAGGATGTGATAGTCCCCCTAAAATACCTTATTCAAAACATCCACAAATCTATCACTCAATGTGATAGTAGCACCATAAATTCCATCTTACATACTCCACTTAAGTAATGAGGAAAATTTTGCATGATAATAGGTGGTTGTTGAACTCTGATGGGTCCATCTTGACCCTAGGACAACCTAGCACTCCAAGGTTTGACCATGACCAACTAAATTGGTCCTAAGAAACTAAGGCCAATTTATTCCAAGGACTATCTCTAAATTCCTCAAAGGTATGATGTGTATGCTTGAGGTGATGGGAAAGCCTCATATGTCTAACACAAAATAGTTATATTATTAGTTAATGGTTACTTGACCCATGGCCATATAAATTTATAACACTAATATAGAGCCTCTACTCTAAGACTTCACTAAATTCCTATTGCTATCCTAGGTATGAAAATGTCCAACGAGTCTTAGTATGGATTTCCCAAAAGTAAATACCAAAATTATAAGCAAGGCTCAAGTACCTATCCTCTATACTAAGGCCAAAAAATATACATAAAATCAAAAGATAAATTATTTTGAGGTATTATATGAGAATCTTATATCTATTCCCCATTAGGTGAACATCTCATAGAATATTCCTACATAGATTAGCCTCTCACAAGCCATTTTAAAATCTTAAAATTCTTAAGTGGAGGCTAAAAAAAATCTCATAAATATCTCTCTAATCATAGACAATCTCACTGAGTAGTCACCAAACCTATGCTTCTTGGATCATATAGTCCACTCTTCTTATATATTATTCCTACATCTTTAACAAATCATGCCACATAATTAAGTACATGATTAGACTCACTAAAAATAAATGTTATTAAACAATAATCCCTAGAGCTCTCGGTGTTTAACCTATCATTTGATACCAAATGTCATACCCATAATTTCACATGAATAAATACACATAAATATAGGTAGTTTTTTTTTTTTATAATGTGTAATACACATTTTACACACAAAAATAACCAATAGGCTAACCAACTATGTGGCATAAAATGCAAGAGATGTCGATTCAAATTCACATGCCTAAGTAACGTTTCTTGCAATGAATGAGTGGCCATAATGTTGTTATGCGACCCTGTAATCCCCACTTACTCTAATATTCTTGCATGACCTCAACTATCCTAAAATTTATTATGCAAACCTAGAGGACCCCAGCATAAGACCCAAGTTGAACACTCAACTAAAATGATGTGGGTTTGAGAAACCGCTAGCTTAAATGATTATATCTAACTATTAACAAGGTTCAAATGGGACCCCAACATTCATAAGGCCTAAATCACACCTCAATTTTTAAATTAATTATATTCAAGTTGAGTTACTTTTAATTAAAATACTTAACAAAATATCCCATAGTCTTCATATGACCTCAAAATGGGTTTAAATTATGTCGCTTAGCTCCTTGAGGATGGAGTAATCCATCTCAATTATTAGATATCTCTCGTCTCAACACTAATAAAATAAGAAAAGGAAATCCTAGGGATCCTTATTATATCCTATAAATGGTTCTATCTTCACTCTCCAAGTTTATAAAATTCATATTAGGTAAAGGGGAAGGAAGGTTTGGTGGATGGCTTGTCCATAGTTATCTCTCACCTCCTTCCTTGCCCCTAGATGACCATTATTAATGGGTCTCCAAGATTTTTTCATAATTCATTTTATTTTATTTTGATACTCTAACTTAATACACATTTAGTTATAAATATTTTTTAGGTACTGGGATTCTCAAAATACCTCTACGATGTATCAAGCTCAAATTGTACTTGAAATGGTATTAGGGAGCTTTAAGCTCCTCTCAGACATGAATGGATGCCTATATCTAGGTATATTAAGAAAGTGATATTTATTTTTAGTTTCAAGTTTTAGAACACATTTCATATGTTATAGGGTGATAAAATAAGGGGTTCTTTTTTGGGTTAACACATCATAGGGATTCTAAGAGCTTATAAAGTACCAAAAGTCTAAAATACTATATCTTTCAAAAACATGTCATTTTTATAAAAATTCAAGGGTTTAGGTGTCAAAATGGAGAATGTTCTCAAACATCCATAGGATCACTCCTACACACCATTACCATAGTATTTAACATAGAGACATTGGACAACATAGGAACATATGCACAATAATGTCTCTATAAATGTATTCACAATCTCTATGTGAGTCTCCAAAACTGACCAAATCAAAATACATGGGAGTGCTTATTAAATAGACAAGGTAGGTTGTTTTATGTAAAAAAATATTGTTGCATGAATAACCTATAAAATAGGAGTATCTATTATTATTTTTCACTCAAGAAATGCATGCATAGAATAACATCTCCAACAATAAAACAAATGACTCCCAAAATAAGCTTATAGACTTTACTCCAACACCCTCCCTTAAGCATAGAATAAGGAGTGATAAAAGATAAAACAAAGATACTATATGGGTCCCAAAAACTAGTCCTGAGTAAGTACCCATGTACAAAATAATAATGAAATACAAAGTGTCCCTATAGTAACCAATCCATCTTATCAGAAAACATGGATGTTGAGTCACTGTAACTACCAAGTTAAATAGGAACTAGTAATCTGTATAAGGATAAATATATAAAAAAATTGATCTCAAAACACTAGAGAAAAAGAGTCATCAAGGATGAAATGTATCACCGCAAGGTACCCAAAAACTAGTAAAAAATAGCTAAAGTCAAGAGAGGAAAAGACATATGTTGCAAGGTGTCCTAAGAAAGCAAAGGGCTCAATACTCAAAAATATTGAAAAGAGGTGTACTAGATGGAATGAAGGCCATCAAATATAATTTCACTAATTAAACTCAAAAGTCACAAAATAACTCAATTTGCATGAGTGGTCTAGATCCACTTCTTGATCACAAATAAGAATTCACACTAAAAATCATGAAAATAGCTCTTACAAAAAGAGACTATTAGAGGTGTTGATAGTGAAAAAAAATCACCAATTGAATTTGATCTACTTCCAGAAGATGTAGTGCACCAAGGGTTAGTAAGGAACATGAAAATTGAATAAGTAGTTTCTATACCATACCCCCATGCTAATGAATGGGTGGAGTGACAACAAATTGCCTATATGAGTGAACTGAATCCACTACTTGAATACTAACACGCTGATACTATATTCACCAGAATAAATACTCTTCAAAAGGAGATCAAGTTCCATAAAAAATCTAGAGGAAACTTTCAACTATAAAAAAGTGTCAAACATGTAGAATAAATATCTCTCAATAAGATGGTATTGGTGGTGATGGGGAAAGTCAAACAACTGAAAGAGTGAAAAGGTGCCTAAAATAGAGAACACAAATGCATTAAGGTAGACAATGTTGAATCAACGAACCCCCCATGGCACTTTATAAATTAGTGTGAGTAAAAAAATATCCCATACACAAAAAACACCAGATGATACAAGAACTTAGAATGCTATCAATTTGTAGAAGACACCATCAAGAATAAGAGAGTTTTTCCTAAAACAAGGGAGTAGTGTGTGGAAAAGGAAGTTAAAAAATTTAGGAACCATATTGGTAAAATCCTTTCAAAGAATTTTTATGTCACCATAAATGAGATGGACTATAATCTCAAGTTACTCACGTTTGAGTGAAAGGTGCAACAAGTGGCATAAAAATACAATGCACACTCAAAATGGGATGCAAGTCACAGTTAAAAAAGTATCCATGAGTGAAAGAGAGAGGGTAAAATCCATAAAATGTGGACAAATAAGGAGAAAAAAATTGCTTGTGTGGGGTTTGGCCACCTACCAAATTGGGCCTCACCTTTTAGTCTTCGACACATGAGATGATAGAATAAGTAGAGTAACCAATAAATTAACAAAACATACTTTATAACATATTATTTTTATAAAAAACAATAAAAATACATGCCTCCACTAAATAATAATCACTTAGTGGAAAACATAAAGGGCCCCAAATGGATTAAATCACCCCAAGAAATGTCTTCCACTATTAAAAAGCAACAACAACCACATTACAATGATCACCACATAAAAGTGATGGCCACCACACTTTAATATAAAACCCCCACAAAATTATGTCTACCACAATCAAAAATGGCCTAAAATAAATGCCATGCTTATAAATTCATTTTCCACTTTTAATAAGTGGTTAATATCCCCATAAAAAGTGATGTCCTCATTTTTTGTAAAATGGGCCTTCAAGAATTGTCACCCCTTTATAATGTATCACCATTTTAAAAAAAACTCACATTAAATTTTGTGAACAAGGATATAAGATGTGGGGTTCAACCATAAGACCTCCCCACCTATTCTTGTTTTCAAGGAATTAGGGTAACCATCGCATCATGACTAAATTCAAATACATCATCGAAAAAATAAGATTTAAATTATTAAGAACTAAATTTTTTTGAGAATACAAGCCTAATTTAGGCATGACCCACTCAATTTCAATACCATCAAATGGATAAAAATAAGGTCTATTAGACACTATCCCATTAAGGAAATTGATCTACCAAAGTGTGGAGACAAATAAATCACAAGAGTGACTAAGTTATTGAATTGAGCTAAGAGGATAGAGGCTAAGTCAGTGAAGGACATGTCAACCCTAGTAGTGGATAAAGGTTAAAAAGGAACAAGATCTAATGCCATTCAAATAAAAATATGGAAAGATACATGTATGTTTGTGTTCTAGATGGAGATTGGTGATAACTAAGTGACTGCTTAGTAAAAATAGTGGTTGAGGAACTTGATGGTTGACAAGTTGGTGGACTGCCTGGTAGAAGAGAGTTTGTTGTGAAGGATGAAGATGTCATTAGAAAAAAAAATTGGCCATTATTAAATGTCACAACATAAAATTTCATGGTGGCATGTCCAATATCAACAAACAAAGATTCATGGTCGTGGTCTCATGCAATAGATATAATGTGTTTATATTAACAATAAAATTCATATCTAGAACTATCATGTGCTCAAGATTTGTGAAATAAATGGGTATTCAAATACAACAATATAGACCTTAAAATTTTGATAAATGGTCAAATATTGATCCAAATATATGGATTGACCAAAAAAATGCAAATAGTCTCAAACCATTAAGGAATATAGGAGCTTTAGATGTAAAGTGGTGTTTTCTATAGTGGGAGACAAGGGGGTCATGTGGATATTTTCAAATCCATCTAATGCCAATGAAAAATAAATAACATTCATACAAATGCTAAATCCATTCCATTAAAGTCACTCAAAAAATATTGAGATCTATCTCAATATACACATTAACAAGAAAAATACTAGAGCATAATGTCATTTTATAATTGGCAAGTAGTAAACACACCAAGCCAAGTACAACAAGATGTATGGTCTCTTCAAGCAAATGGACAGTATGGCCTTATCAAGATGTACAACAAAAAAATTATTTCTAAGTAAATGAAAAATGTATAGCTTGCAAAAATGTGTTAAAATAATAGCATAGGTGCTTGAAAAAATGTTGGGTAATGGTTGCCAAGGGCCTGCTCTGATACCATGATGGAGTTCATATTAAAATCATGAGGTTGTAGGATTACTCCTACACACCATTATCAAATCACTAATAACATAGATAATGTACATAGAGAGAAAATATACACAATAAATTCTCTCAACGTATATACATAATCTTTGTATGGGTCTCCATAATTGACCAAGTTAAAATTCAAGGGATTGCCTATTAAATAGGCAAGGTAGATTGTTTCGTGTATCAAATGATTATTACATGAATAACCTATAAAATAGGATTATCTATTATTGTTGTACACACAACAAATACATGCATACAATAACATCTCCAAAAATGAAAAAAAAAACTCCCAAAACAAGTTTATATGCTTTACTACAACATTAGGCCCTATAACCAATTCCATTGAGAAGAGGGAATAAAAACTTGAGGTTGGATCCCTTTTAGGTGACCACACCCCTAGGCCTTTTATCTACCTTAAAATTTTGTATAAAATAGTACATAGTAAAAATTTTGGTTTGAAAAATAAAACCACATACAAAGTTATAGAAAACTCAGACTATAAAATTTAAAATATAGATAAAATAATAATAATTAAATCCCCATTAATGGGTCAAGGTTTATAGTTCCACTAGCAAAAGTTTTGTCTTGAAAAATAAAACCAAAGATAAAAATTTATAGAAATTTTAGACTAATTTTTTTAAAATAAATATTAAAAAATATATAAAATAATAATAATTAAATCCCCCTTTAATGGGTCAAAAGTTTTTAGTTACACTTGACAAAAGGAGGATAACTTGATTTGTGTTCCTCCTCTCCTGAGTTTGTTTAAGTTGAATTTTGATGGTGCCACCATAGAAAATTTGGTTCCTATAGGAGTGAGATGTTTGATTAAGGATTATTTGAGATAATTGATCAAGGTACCATCATAGAAATTAGTTGATAGGACTAATAAAAAAACATAGGCTTGTGCTTTAGTTCTTGGTTTAGATCTCGTCCAATTTGGAATTGAATTGGACATCATTGAATGGGATTCAATGGTCATAATCCTTTCCATCCAAAATCTCAGATCTCAGACATGGTGGCTAGAAAACATCTTTAGAAGGGCATGGCATTCACTAGTTTCTATTGCACTTGGTCATTGTCCCACTACTTCAGATAAGCCAATGTGGAGGAAAGATTTTGGTTAATCATATTATATCCTAGTGTGAGGATTTGTTCACTAATAATAAAATGAATATTTAGAATGGTTTATAAAATTTTATGAGTGGGTCGTGATGGGGGGACTTTTTCCCTTCATATCACCCCTACCCTCCCTCACTACTTCATAAATATTCCATGTTTTTATTTTCCCTTTCCATAATCACTTGGTAATGCATAGTTTGAGCGAAAATTTTACTTTTTCCTCCTCTTTCATCATTCTAGTCTAGGATTTGATCTTATTTCAATGGGTAATGAATGTCACTCATGTGGCTTTATTGAATGAACTTTGGTGTTCTCCCTTTATTGTTGCCATTACTTTTCTTATTTTTGTGCTTTATACTTTCATGTGGAAGCTTCTAGAACACTATGGGGTAGGGTACCCCATTGTTGTGGCAATTTTTTTTCATGGATTAAGAATTGTTTTGGTCATGGGGATGGTAGGGTAACTTTTGTAAATCTAACATTCATTATTTATATACACAAAAAAAATGTGAAATGGTTTTTAGGAGTGTTGTTAGTGAGGGTTGATTGAAGAATATTTTCTAGGTGACATCATCATTTAGGGAATTCAGGATGTGGTTTTGATTTAATATGCTCAAATGAACATAATGATTTTAGCCAATTTTGAACTCATTTTAATTTTTGTGATTAAATTGTTGAGGATTTTATAGGGCAAGAGAATTACTCATGTGTTGGTGAAAATAGTTATGAGGCATTATTTTAAAAGTGGTCTGAATAAGGCCTTGGAGATGATAGAACTAGATAAACTAAGATCACTCCCTCTCATAGAGATTAAATATATATGGATGGTGCTCTAAATACTTTCTTCAAGCTTGAATAATGGTTATTTTTTATGGTGACCTTCTTGGAGAAAATGCATTTTTTTTATAAGAGTAATTTTCTTGGATGTGATGGTTTTATTTTTCTCGATTGGTGGGTGCTTAATAACTTGTTAGCCTCTTATATCTAATTTATAAATAAGAATATGGAAAATAAATATTCCAAAATTTCTAAGATTCTAATTAAATTGGTGGGATCAGGTAGTCATGTTGAGACTGAGAGTAGATATATAGGGGGTCTATGGGTGGAGATAATTGAATAGGGGAGTAAAGTTTCTACAAAATAATATAAGGTAAAATTTGTTGAGGTTTGTTTAAATTTGGTTATAATGGAGGTGGATTATTTTTGGGTTCTTTTTGGGTGATAAAATGGTTGTCAAGGTGTTATCAAGGATGGAAATATATGTTGTGGTGATAGTAGGGCAATCAGTGGTGGTGACAATGGAGGTATTGGTAGCAAAGGTGATGATAGTGACTATAGTGATGGAAACTTTAAGGGATATGATAGCATTAATGTGGATGACTTGAGAAAATATAAGTGCGATATCTTGTGACATACTCAAATTTAATATTATTTATTTTTCATGACTATTTAGGGATCAAAACATGTTCATGGCTCGTATGATCCTAAGTTCTTATGGCTTTAACTGTGATTAGTTGGGTCAAATTTAGTCTTTATATATAGACATAGTCTTTTATTAATATTTAATTGTATAATATTTTGTCTATGTAACATGGAAGTATGTTTGAATTTTTTTTAATTATACATTAGCTTTAATTACTATGGAAGTATTTATGGGTATGTCCTCTTATTTTGGTAACTTGTATTGATTTGATTTCTCTAGATTTTGGCCTTTTTTGGGTAGTCTTGTCTAAAGGTTTCTAACAAGCTAATTATTTTTGGTATCATTTAAATTATAATATATAGATGAGGGATCCCCCAACCTTAAATTATCTATCCAAAAAAAACTATGAATACTATGTTTAGGAAATTACTACTCAGTTATTCAACCACAATCAATTAACATTAATCATCTGAGCTAAGTGGTATAATTAAATGCACTACCATCCCAAAGTAGACTATCATGGTCAACCCAAGGGGACTGAGCCCCAAAAAATTTCATCACCCCCTTTGGGCCTTCATATTCTATACTATTGGTTAATTCCAACCTACCATATGAAAAGGCTCACTACCCTTCACACAAAGAGTCTATGTGAAAATTGACCATATTAGGTTTTAATTTTTGAAAAAAACCTAGGGACCTTATAAAACCCTTAAATTTTATCAAAATAATTTTTTAAGGTTCATAAAATTGCAAAATTCATTCTAAAATAAATTTTAGACCCTTTTTGCCTCAAAAAATGTGAGAATAAATTTCTTGATAAGGGGTTATTTTATTTAATGATTTAGGACAAAATTAAAAGTTCAATTTTGAAAATTCATATATTTTGTTTTATAACTCCTAAAATTCATTTGTGATTTTTTAGTAATTCTTGGTATATTTTGATTTCAAATAAATTTATTTAAGTGTATTTAGGTAGAGTTTTATATGCATATAAATTAAAAGACTCATATAGCTTCTTTAAGGCCTTAAGTTCTATAAGGGATTCCATAAACTTTCAAAGTAGATTACCAACTAGTATTTTATTTTGCATAATAGGACATGTATATTGACACATCAAGAACTTAATCATCCTTTCATTTTCATAATTTAATCCTTTATTTTTATTTCATAATTCAATTCAACTTATTTTCAAGAGGTTGCAAGCAATAGAAAATATTCACACTTGAATTAAATGTTTATTATAACTTTCCTTTAATTATTCACACACAAAAAATAATTTACAAAATAATTTTAAAAGTGTTATAATATTCCAAAAAACCCATGGTAAAATATTATAGTTTTTATCAAACACTTTAAATCTATAAAGAAACCTTTCTATCCACATATACAATTGCAAGGTCAAGGAATTGAAGGGATCATTTACCATCGTATTACCATCATTAGGTGATTTCCCTATACACCCTCTAGCCTAAAAGAGTTATAGTCAGGATCACCAGATCAATGAATGCATATGATGGAGTGATCTCATGAGTTGAGCAAGTGCACATCATAATGAATCTAATAGTAAATGAAATCATGCATATAATATTATAAAAGAATGAGAAAAAATAATGAAATACTTTATATCATACTAAATTATGAATCACTTTTACAAAGGCTTGAAGTTCACAACTTTCACAGCTCTGATACCATAAAAGAGTTGAAGCTAGGATCAACAGATCAACAAATGCATATGATGAAGTGATCTCACAAGTTGATCAAGTGCACATCATAATGAAGCTACTAGTAAATGAAATCATGCATAGAATATTACAAAGGAATGAGAGAAAATAATGAAATACTCTATATCATCCTGAATTATGAATTACTTATACAAAGCCTCAAATTTCATAGCTCTTACATCTCTAAAAGCTATCACATCTCACAACTAAGTAGTTTAAACAATCCATAATATACTACATTTGTACTGCATTAATTACATTCCTTACATTAGACATATGAAGGAAGAGATGCGCATATATAGGTTGGAGAGAGAGTAAACCCCACATTCTAGTTAATGTGAGACTAATCTTCCCAAATGACCCAAATGACCTCTAGATCCCTAAGTAATCTAATACAAACATATAGATAAAATCTAATTGGAAAAAGGCCTACACCAACATAGCCAAGGACTTACATCATTGGAAATTTGTATTAATATTCAATTTTTTAAGTTATGAGAAATTTTTGATTTATTTTGAATGGAAAGGTATAGTAGGTAATGCCTTAGTTTAGTACATCATCCTCCAAACTAGGAAACATCACCTATGTTTATGGCTAAACACATACATCTTAATAAACAAAACAAGATCTCTTAATGGGACATACTCTAATAAATTTCAATAAGGATACATATAACCCTATTGGATAAGCTTTCACTACTAACTTCCAAACAATGAGAGGAGTATGTCTTAGGGAAAATCACTCACCCTTGCCCATCCTACCACAATAACTCAATCCCATGTAAGAAGCATTCATTAACATTTTAAACAATCAAAAATGAAAGTTAAAAAAATGGGATAAAAACCTTCCTAAACACTCTTATAGGGTCCACAAAAATAAATGGCCTTATTATGTACAAGCAAGTGGAGGATTCTAATCTAAAGGCCTTTTAAATCCATAATAAGTTTAAAATATTTAAAGGAGGATAATAATATATTATTTTAAAAGAAAAAAATAAAAAATAATGTCCATTGAATTCTTACCTCAATTTACACATTGATTAGTTAAATCCCTTCTTTTGAGGCTTAGTTTTTAAATAACATCCATTTCCCAAGGTTTCCTCCTAGTCCCTCTTTGCAAGAGCTCTAATTTAATTTTAATAAATTATAAAGTTTATACACAAGTATCAATTTCCATTTACTTATAGGGATATATCTCAATTCTTGGCTAATGGGAAGGTGATACTTATCCATTCTAATGCCTTTTCCCTCAAATTAGATAGGTTGATGAAACATTAGGATCTTTATGGAAAACTATAAAGGGTGTTACCTTCACACTCTGAGTTTCTAAAATTAAGATCAAGTAAATAAATAGGAAGATTTATGGAATTGCTTGTCTATAGTTATCCCTCACCATCTTCCTCACCCTTGGATGACCACCATTAATAGGGTCTCCAAGATTTTTTAATAATTCATTTTGTTTAATTTTGATTTTTAAACTCAATATAAAGTTTAAAAATTAACTTTTCAGGTATTGGACTTCTTGGAATGCCTCTAGGAGGTCGCAATCTCTCACATTATTTGAAAAAGTGTTAGGGAGCTTCAAGATCCTCCCAACCGTTAATGGTCACCCATATCCAAGTTTATTAAGAAAGTGATATTTATTTTTAGTTTCAATTTTCAATATTCATTTCACATGATGGAAGGTGAAAACATAAGGGAGTTCCTTTTTGGATTAATCCATCCTAAGGCTACCAAAATCCCACAAAAGCCAAAACAACCAAAATAATTTCTCTTCAATAAATAGGTCATTTATGGAAAATATAAAAAATTTGCCCTTGAAACTAATTCCATGTGTAGAAGGAAAAGAATCCCTTTTGTGTCACCCCACCCATGGTCCTTCTATTTGCCTTAAATTGTTGCATAGAAATACTACATTTTTTTGCAAAAGTTTTGGTTTGAAAAATGAAACTAGAGATAAAACTGTATAAAAAAATCATACTATGCAATTTTAAAATACACACACACACACACACACACACACACACACACACACACACACACACACACACACACACACACACACACACACACACACACACACACACACACACACACACACACACACACTGTGTGTGTGTGTGTGTGTGTGTGTGTGTGTGTGTGTGTGTGTGTGTGTGTGCATATGTAATGTCTAAGGCCATAGTTGTGAAATAGACTACTCCAAATTAGACCATTATGGTCAACCCAAGGTGGTTATGGCCTAAATATTTTCATCAACCCCTTTTGGCAAAAATACCCTACCACATGGTCATATGGGAGACTATAGACTAAGGCTAGCCTACCCTACTAAAAGGGTCACTTCCCTCCACAAAAAATGATTGTGTGTAAAAAGACCCTATAGGATTCTTTTTTTTTTAAATAAACAAAGTCTTTAGATAAACCCATTAATTATCATAAAAAATATTCTCTGCTCATAAAATTGTAAATTTCATTTCAAATTATTTTAGGCCCTTTTCTACCTCAAAAAATGTGTGAATTCATTCATTAAAAATTAGCTATTGTACCTAATCATTAAGGACAAGACATAGTTATAAGTTCAACTTTGAAGATTCATATCTTTTGTTTTGTAGCTCCTAAAATTATTTCATAATTTATATAAATTTGTGGTGGAGATAGATTATGAATAAATTGTTTTAGGGGGATTTAGGTATTGTTTTACATGCATAAAAATTACCTAACCCATCAAATATCTTAAAATATATTAAGATCTACAAGGGATTTCATGAAATTTTAAATCAAACTACCAACTAGTATTTTATTTCTCAAAATAGGACATGAATATTGAGATGTTAAGACAAAAACACATTTTTTGTTTCCATAATTTAAGCCTTGATTTTTGTTTCACAATTCATTTTAAATTTATTTAAAGAGGGTGTAAGGTAGATTAAATATTCAAACTTGAATCAAATGCTTATTACAACTTTACTTCAATTATTCACACAATATAAAAATTATAAGGATGCTAGATAATTTTAAAATTGTTATAAGGCTTCTCGATAACCAAAGATAAAATATTGCAATTTGTTTCAAACACTTTCAAAATCTAAATAAACCTCTCATTATACATATACAACCATAAGGCCAAGTCAAGGAGTGGGTCATATCCCATCATATTTCCATCATTAGGTGATTTCCCTAGACATCCCCAAACCAAAGACTCCAATAATTGGTCATGTATATTACCATTCAAGTTTTTTAAGTTATAAATAGGGGTTTGGTTCATTTTGAATGGATTATTTTATTTCATTTTTATTTTTCGACTCAAAAAAAAATTTATAATTTGATTTTTTAGGTATTAGGATTCTTGGAATACCTCTAGGAGGTCTTAATCTCTTACATTATTTGAAATAGTGTTAGGGAGCTTCAAGATCCTCCTAGACATTAATGGCCACACATATCCAATTTTATTAAGAAATTAATATTTATTTTTAGTTTCAATTTTCAAAATTCATTTCATAATATGGAGAATGAAAACATAAAGGGGGTTATTTTCGAGTTAACTCATCCCAAGGATACCAAGAACCCAAAAAAGCCAAAATGTCTAAAATAGTATCTCTTTGATAAATAGGTCATTGTTTTAGACACTATTTCTAAATTATATATCACCCTAGTCTTGTACACTTGGTAAATACATATCATGGATGTATCTTCAACTTCTAAACCATTCTTGTTATCAAAGGGCTTGCATACACTACATCTTTGTGCTTATTATTTATCTCTTAGTCTAACCAACGTTATTCTAATGACTCAGACCTTCTATCTTGATCAAAATGTTATAAACCTACTTATCATCTATCTCTACAATTTTTGGGCCTATGCCTATTTTATAACTACTTGGACACTTGCATCCTAGTCAAATGCCTATATCAACGTAATTATCCCTATCCTAATGAAATTGTCTAGTGTCCTAAAGTCATCAAATTTACAAATGAAATGTATCATAAAGGTTAGCCTAAGTGATTTATTATGATATATTCTCTAGAGGATTGGTATAAATATAGGATTGATCCTCATTCATTCCTCATATATAATAGACCTAGAAACTTATCAAAGGTATTCAATCAAGCATTTAAGTGAGTAAAATCTTCCCTATTTTCTCTTATTTCCAAATCAGTCATAGGGAAAACACATCTATAGGTATGAAGTACTGAAGAATAATCCCATGAGCCACATTTTCTAAGTTACAAGCTAGGTCACTATTATACTTTCTTATCACACATTTCATGGTTCACACATAAGCCTAACATAAGGAAAAACTACATAAATCTAAGGCCCTCTTTAGAGTATCATCTATATAAGTAGTGCTCATTGATAGAGGGTTATTTGGGGTGACTCAGCACCATGTGCTTACTAACCCATTTTTCTCATAACCACTATGAAGATGAAGAATTAGGGTTTTCTTATTTGATAAGGAGTGATAGTCCATGGCCTATGTTTGAATGCACCAAATTGAAGGTGACACAGAACCCAAAATCATTTAGGTAGTTGCATCCAATTTCAATAGATAATATATACTAGACACTTACATCCAATCTAGACAAAAACATCAATATAATTTATCCAAGTTGATACAAGTGTTTGTAGTTATAGAAGTGTAATTTACAAAATTAGGTGATTGATTTGAAATCTATATCTAGTCTACTTTATGCATGTTATATATCCAAATATATATTAGCATCAAAACTAGTTAAGTATCTTATTTTAATTATTATTACAACATCTATCATAGTTGTACTTTCCATTTTTAGCATATCTTAGCATAGTAAATTTAGTATATGTTTATATGAGTTTTGTATTTAATTGTCTTACTTTAGAGATAGTATATCATCCTTGTGCCTTAGTCTATCTCTTGTTAGGATTTGAAGTCACCATTCATAGTCACTATTCATGAATCACTATTTATAAGCATTACTCATGGCCACTATTCATGATAATGTAGCCTATTGGTGATGTGGATGGTTAGTGATGTGGCTTATGGGTCATGTGGATGATTGGTGATGTGGTAGGGTCCCATGTAGGGTATCCTATGAGTGATCAAGTTAATGTGATGGGAGTGGGGTTTATCACTCCACCAAGGCACATGGGCTTGTCCTTGGTAGTCACATGGGTGTTGTCTTATGGGGCAAAAGTCAAAAGGTCAAGTGTGGGGTGCCATATGTGGTGGCTCCAATATTCCACATATGTAGAGAAATTCAAAAGGTGATTACAACACTTTTTAGACATTGTGTGCACATGGGAAGAAGAAGAATACAAAATACCATTATTATTTATTGAACTCACATATGTGATTGGGGCACCATCTTTAGAATCACATGGAGATAGATGGATTTTATTTAAAGTAGTGGATCTAATTTTTTGACCCTTTAATAATGAAGACAAGGTTGTTATTGTAGATTGTTCTCACATGATGAGTGGGAGATAATATTTTGGGTAACATGGAGGTGGCACATGTTTCTTATCTAAATTAAATATGTTATGAAGACTTTTATCACATGAGGACAAGTACTACTATTGAGAATCATTATTCACCCAAGTATGATTACTTTTTGGTGTCATTATTCATTATCTCTCCTATGTCATTCTCTCTTTATTGTAAATACATAAATATGCATGAGTTATCTATTGTAACTCATCTTGTTAGAGGATCTGTGCAAGCTTGTGCTTGAATTATTAGAGGCTAGATCTTATAGGCTAGGTTATGCTTGGATTAAAACCTAAATTATTTAGGTGGAAGCATTGAGTGTTATGTTTTTAGCATTGAAGGAGTTACTAGAGGATCTATTGTAGAAGAGAGTTGTTATGATATTGATATGAAGTCTAGAAGATGCCATTTTGACCATGGTTTTTTCCCTGGCTTGTTTACAATGGTTTTCCACATAATATCTTATGTAATGTGTCGTCTTTCTTGTCTATGATTTTTTAGTTTGTTATTTTGCATTTTAATTACTTGCACTATAACATATAGCTAATATATCTAACATGAAGTATTAGATTTGTATTCCTAACATTTGGTATTAGATCTTTGGTTATGAAGCTTTGATTTCTAACAATTAGTATCAGAGCTTTGGCTTTAAAGATTAGATTTCTAACATTTAGTATTAGATCCATGGTGAAAATTTCCATGTACGAGTGTTTTCTATTTTTGGCTAGTTTGTATAAGTTGAATCTATTATGATAGGAAGAGAGACCAAATTGGAGATTAAAGAAAAAAAATTGTTTTGGCAGGTATCTCTCTATGGATCAAGGTGGAGGATCTCTTGGTAAATATATTTTTCTCTTCATGTTGTTGAGGAGAATCCCATATGAGATTTGAAATAAAAATCTTAATAAATCTTTACCAAAAAATTAATAGCCTACATAGTTTTCCTAATGGATAAGTAACTCTATAACTTAAGGATCAAGCTGGTCTCCATAGGTGGAGGTTGAAGACAAGGCATGACCTTGTTATGGTTATTAGAAACAAACATAAGGGGTGTATTATGTGGTATCCTACTAACCACATGTTGTTACCCAAGATGTAGAAGAAGAAAAATTTGTGCAAAAGAAAGAGGTACAAAGAAGTTACTTAAAGTTGTACCTATTTTAAAGTAGTGGAGGATGAGGAAGATGAATATGAAGATGAACAAGTGAGACCTAGTGTTCCTAAAAGGATAAAGTCATGTGTTTAGACATACAGTAGAGTAGTGATGCATTTTTTAGGCTTAAAAACTTGGTAGGTGCATTGGTGAACTAAGTAGTGTGAAAACTTCCCTAGAAATATATTGGTCCACTTGTGTCATGTTGGCATTATTGGTAGCTAAAGGCCACATGTAGAATAATAATTGAGACCTGGTCTTCCCAAAAGGATAAGACTGGTGTTGATCATATAACTCAGGGTATTATAATGTTGTGTATATGGTTATTGCATTGGCTAGGTATACTGATGCATGAAGTAACATTAAATGCACATGAGTTGGTGTTTTGGAAACATTTGGTAGAGAAAGAGGAATTTTGGATGTGAGTTCAAAAACTCAATAGGTTTAGTGATGCATGAAGTAGTGATATGACTTTCTAAGAGTTGTGATTGGTCCAGTAAACTTGTTCCATGTTGATATCTAGATGGTTATGTGGAGAAGTCTAGTTTTGAATTCTATTATATCTTCTCACCTCACTACTGTCAAGAGTGTTACATGTACTTATTATTGTTCAAATATTTGGAGTAGCATTATTCCTACATGGTAATCTCTCTTAAGGAGAGATAGTATTTGATGAGATAAAGAGTTATTAGTTTGCATGTTGAATAAATCATTGTACAAGTTTTTAAAAGACATGTTGAGGGAGTACAAAATATTTATTACCTTCATGGAGAGCCAAAGTGTTTTGTTTACATGTTGGATGTTATCCCCAACATGATCACTATTGTGATGGCTCAATTGACAAGGATGAGATGAAGGTGGTATGAGGAGAAAACCAAGGATGGATATGCACAAGGATGGGAGAGCAAGGAAGTACCCTACTTATTTCATTATTGATTTGTCTTCTTAGGATCATCTTATTATAGAAGAGAAGACATGTTGTGTCTTGTGTATTAGATTCATTAGTAGGAAGACTTATGATGTCATGGTGAGAACTAAATTGAATATTCCAAATTAGTGGGAGTTTTGAGTGGTTCATGGTAGAATATTGATTGGAGGATTGGTCTATGGAGAAATGAGAGTCACTTTAGGTGATACAATCTGATATAGAGGAGTAGATGTTGATAAATCCAGTTAGGGTAGAGAAGTTTTAGTAGTGTAAGAAAACTTTTACTAGGTTTGTGTTAGGGTAGTAGAGGGCATGAATGGATAGTTAGTTATAGAATACTCAAGTATGATAAAAGCCTACGTATATTGACTTCAATTAGCAATATGTTAGGATGTGAAGTCACTATTCATAGATCACTATTTATAAGAACAATTCATGATGATGTGTTATGTTGGTGATGTGGATGGTTAGTGATGTGACTTGTGGGTGATGTGGTTAATTGGTTATGTAGTAAGGACAAATGGAGGGTATCCCATAAGTGATTAAGTTGATGTGATAGGAGTGGGGTGTATCACTCCACCAAGGCACATAGGTTTGTCCTTGGTAGTTACATGGGTTTTGTCTTGTGGTACAAAATTCAAGAGGTTAAGTTTGGGTTGCCATATATGATGGATCCAAGATTCCACATGTTTGAAGAAATTCAAAAGGTTATTGAAACACCATTTGTAATTTGTGTGCACATGGGAAGAAGAAAAAGACAAAATACCATTGTTGTTGATTGACCTCACATGTGTGAATGAGGCACCATCTTTGGAAGTAAATGGAGGTAGATGGATTTTATCTAAATTAGTGGATCTACTTCATTGACCCTTTGAGAATGAAGATAAGAAGGTTGATTTTGTAGATTATCCTCACATGATGAGTGGGAGATAATGTTTTGGGGCCACATGGAGGTGGCACATGTTTCTTATCTAAAGTAGAGATACTTTAAAGACTTTTGGAACATGAGGACAAACACCTCTATTGAGGATCATTGTTCACCCAAGTGTGGCACATTTTTTGGTGTCACTATTCATTATCTCTCTTGTCACATTATCTCTTTGTTGTAAATGCATAAATATGCATGAGATCCTATTGTAACTCATCTTGTTAGAGGATCCATGCAAGCTTGTATTTGCATGCTTAGAGGTTAGATTCTATAGGCTAGGTTATTCTTGGATCACAAACTAAATGCTTCAAGTGAAAGTATTGAGTTCTTGGTTGTTAGCAGTGAAGGAGTTATTGGAGTTGTTGTAGAAGATAGTTGTTGTGATGTTGAATAAAGTCTAAAAGTTTGGATTTTGCCCATAGTTTTTTCCCTTGCTTATTTACAAGGGTTTTTCACATAATATCTTATGTAATGTGTCATATTTCTTGTCTATGATTTTTTATCTTGTTATTCCACATTTTAATTACTTACACAGTAGGATATAGCTTATTGATCTAACATGTAGTATCATAGTTTTATTCCTAACATTTGGTATCAGGTCTTTGGTTTTAAGAGATTTGATTTCTAACATCTATATCCATTTAACCCTAGATTCCCCAATATATATTTTATGGTTAAACATTTCATGAACCCAATTCATATCAATGCAAAATATTGATCTAGGGTTTCCAACATTGTAGGGTTTCATCTTGTTTTGATAGATTTTTAGATTTGAAATTTTACTCTAGGGTTTTACACTCCTCTATTTAACAAGATTGGTGTTCATATAGTTGAAATTCAATTCTTCCTTGATTGGTTCATTTTAGCATCTAAATAGATCCATTTTAAAATTCCTCAAAGGTATTTTCTACTCAAGTTGGTATACTAAAAAACCTCTTTTTTGTAAAATGGATCTTTCAATTTTTTATAATTTATTATTTTTATTAGATATTGACATACAAGGTGAATGGTGTAATTATTTTTAAATTAATTTATAGGATTCATTAAAAAATAATATTTTAATTTAAAAACTCTAATATATCTGAACTAAATTCATGTTTTATCAAAATTGTTGATTCCTTATTGGGAATATTCTAGGGTTTTTCTTGTGAAACATTCCACATTGTTTGGATTATTTCTAATTCATAATAAATAAAATTTCCAATTCCTTATAATTTTTCATAATTATATTTATATAAACAAAAACCTATTTTTTTCCAAAATATTACTAGATTTTGTGAATTTAGCATTTTATTATTTTTAATAAATTTAGACTTACATGCTATACATTGTACTTTTATTTCCCTATTTTTTTAAGTTTGTCTCATTTCTTATTTTTCCTAAAAAAACTATTTTAGATTTCAAAATTTCTCAGCCAATCACTTTATTTTACTTTCTCTTCATTTGGCACATTGTGATGACCCTGACTTTTTGTCTCAAAATCCTAGTTGATTTAGGGTTTCCTAATTTAATGTTTTCTTAATATTAATGTCAAAGTGTTCAAAATTTTAAAAATTAAAATTTCCCCTTTTCTACAAACATGTTTAATATGGATATATCCCTTAACTAATTTATTTTACAGTACATCATAGTAGATATTTCTTGTTATGTTTTAGTTATGATGAAATTAATTAATATGAGTAACCAACTTGATCAATATAATGAGAGGCTTTCAAAAAAAAATCAGAATTTATGCGCTCTTTACAACCCTTATTTCAATATTATTGATATTCTTCATCCTAAACATAAGGAGGGTGATAGATACCATCCATCTAACTAGGTCCATGCTAGCACTCCTTCAAGGGGTGAGGTAGATGGTGTATGTATGCATGTTCAATCTAAGGAACCTAGGGTTTGTACTTGTGAAGCCTTAGAAGATCAATTTATCCTTATAAATAAGTAAATAGAAGAGTGGAAAAGAAATTTTAGTTCAAATATCACATTGTTGGAAAATTAGATTACGTACCTACAAAATTTAACATAAGGTAGTGTTAATCATGTGTTTGCATCCTTATCTAGAAATGGTGTGTGAAACAAGGTTTCACATCTAAATGAAAATCTACAATAGAATACATCTAAAATAAGTGATTCAAAAAATGAACAAAAGGCTAATAAGAGTCCAAGTGAAATCTTAAGAGAAATGATTTGAGACAAAGTGATCAAATTACCTCCTCCACATCCTATAAGGTGATCCAAATACTATTGTGCATATCATAGAATATGTGGGAATAATACAAATTATTGTTTTGCATTAAATAAAAAATACAAGTCACAAAGCTAGTTGTGGTCTCATAATTCATACATCACTGAATCAAACCACTCACATTATGAGTACTTCTCCTAAAACATAAGATCCAAAAAAATAAATATTGTTATCAAAAGATAATTCAAAGCAAGAGAAGGAATAAAAGAACAAAGAACTAGATAAAATACCATTACCAAAGGCACCAAAATTTCTAAATAATACATAATTACCAAAGGAACCAATGATATTCAAACCACTAGAAACTAAACCATGTGACATCCCTTTGTTGATCAATACTAAACAACAAAAGGGCATACTTCCAAATTATTATGATAGTGGTGATATTTTTCATAATATAAATATGACAGATGAACAATTGAGCAAAATTTATTTTGAGCCACTTGATACCTTTCCACATGATCTATTTATACCAATAGGGCCTGATACATATCAGTTGAGTCCATCTCCCAAAAATACATAACTAAATACAAATAAATGTAAGGTAAACCATATAATTTAGGATGTTCATAAGGTATTAACATTTGAGGTGCACACAAATACAAGTAATGTCATATCAATAAATTCAAAAGACATAGAACATATTAAAAAATAGAAATCAAATTCAACTTGGAATAACATTTTTGTTAAATCTAGCATCACCAAAGAGTAAGAGGCGCATTATATTAATCATTGTATACCCTTGATAAAAGAGCATGATACAATTATTAATTCTACTATGCACTCATGTGGCACATCTAGTTCAAGAAATGTTATTCATTTCCCACTCTTTGAATATTCTAATCCTCCTCTTGAAGTCATGTTATTGATTTAGAGAGAGAGAGAGAGAGAGAGAGAGAGAGAGAGAGAGAGAGAGAGAGAGAGAGAGAGAATAGTTAAGACATAATAACTACTTACACAAATCTTTTGAAGCACAAATGTAATTTTCAAATGAAACTATCATAAGCCAACTAGGGAAGATATCTCACCACCACAACTAGAAAACCTTAAAGGGTTTTCATCCTTAAATAAATATTCACTCCAAGGGTCTTCATCC
The DNA here is from genome assembly GCA_037957365.1 of Torreya grandis. NCBI lineage: Eukaryota > Viridiplantae > Streptophyta > Pinopsida > Cupressales > Taxaceae > Torreya > Torreya grandis. The sequence continues at coordinate 1,331,536 of JARHVA010000285.1, read as the reverse complement.
TTAGGAGAGGCTTAAACTAAACTAGGTTCAAACTTACAAATGGGGGGGTGGGTTTATAATATTCAACATGGATAACTAAGGGAGGAGAGATCTTTATTTATAGATTTTACAATAAATAAGGTAAAGAGAGAATAATCATGGGGAGAGAGATAATGTGGCTCCACATTTCCATATGGGCCAAAAAATCTACTATTGGGCATGTGACCTCATGTACAAAGGCCAAAAGAGAATCTTCTACTTTCCACCATTTTTTATATCATTCCAAAATGTTCTCCTCACTCACATATGTTAAAAATAATAATATGCTTGTCCCCTTGTGATAATGGTTAAAATTAGATCACATATTCACCCTCTTTTTTGTCTTGGTCTCCCACTTCCCATGTGACACCAAAAATGGTGCTCCACTTCCTCACGTGAGCCAAATCACCAATAGTGTCATCTTATCATCTTTATTCATGTGACCATAAGATTTTAAAATATGTCCAACATATTTTTACTATCCTTTTCATTCTAACATAATATTCTCCCCTATAATTTAACCCCAACTATTCTCCCTGTCTTCATCCCCAAAAGGAAGTCATGTGACTTACTAAAAATAAGAAAGCATGTATCCTAGTGGAATACTATGACCCACTATATCACATGCACTAAATTTCATGGGGGTTCATTTGTGTCATTCTACATCATCCACAAGCCACCTCATCTATTGCATCATCAACTACATCACCAACCATATCACCATGAATAGTGACAATGAATAGTAACATGTGAATAGTGCCTATGTGAATAATGACTTGGCCTCAACTATCCCTTATTACACATGAATTAGCCTATAGCAATAAAATAGGCTAATAGAATTTTGTAATTGAATCATAAGGAAAATGGAGACATTATAGTCCTCCCTTCCCAAATATTTCTTATCTTGAAGCAATACTTATTCATTTCTAAGTTCTAAATGCTAGGATCCCAAATAACCTTAAGGGATTATTCACCATGTTTTCGCTACTCCAATCTGATATAGCCATAAGATGCATTAATCCTATCAATCATGTGTATTCTTGGAACCCATATTTTCATATCCCCATACATACTCAAAGTGAAAAGAGGAACATATATCATCAATTAATCAATAGTAATCACACATACGTCTTCAAAGTTGCTAATAAAAATGATGATAGTAATGTTAAGACTAAAAATCATATTTAAAATTATCTTGGGAATGATTCCATTATCATAAACTGATATTTCCTCATCAATACTCAATTCCCAAGTACTATAGTGATAGTCTCATGCACACAAATCCATATAATCAGCTTCTTCAATTTTTTAATGTTCATCATTAGTAGTTGATCCAAGAATTACTTCACAATGAAAACCACATGCATCACCTATTATAACATCTATCTCATGGCTAAAAATTTCACCTTCATGTGAAAATTGCTCCTCAAATTTTGAGAATTCACACTCTTAACATACTTTCCAATCACTATAAGCATACTAAATCTCCTAAGTATGAAGAATTCTAGAATCATTATGCAATATTTCACCCTTATGGAATTCATTAATTCGTTCAACTATTTTCTTGATCTTCATAATCCTTGTATTATATTCTTTTTCCTTGGGTGTGGTTGTAATAGATGATTGGGTTTCAACTTTGTATAATTGAAGGTGGGCCAAACTTAGCTCTAGGCATAGTTCATTAGCTTCTTTCTCCTTTGTAGATGTATCTCATGATTATTCTTCCTCAATTTATTCTATCTTAGTTGTTATTTGTTATTCCTACATGTGTGACTAGATGTCCAAACTTCATGGAATTTAAAACAACAGTTTTCTCTCCTTAATTGAGTTTTGCCCATTTTATGAATACCTCTAACATGCAAACCATAATAAATCAATTCTCCTTCAATAAAATGACTTTTCAATTTTTCCATATGTTGTTTAACTAATCTCTTTGACAATTCATGTGCCGTTGGTGAAACATCCTATTCCTTCCTCCAAATATTAAATAAATTAGCTAATAATAGCTTAGAAATATCATTATCCTCATCTAAAATTAGAGACATAATAGTTTTCATGGAATTTATGACATTATTTTATTGAACCTTATTAATAACAATCCAAAAGATTTCAAACATTTCAAAAATAATATCATCACAACCAATATCTAACATGGTTTTACATAATCTAATTTTTGAAAAAAAATCAAGAATTGTTACCCTCTTATTAAAGGAAGGGCTTCCAATCCTAACCAACCCCCACAAACTTCCAATTATCAACTTGAAAGCCTCCTTCATGATACTATTTCCATAAGGTTTCCTAGGAACTATTATTCTCATAATTTCACTAATTCAATTAATGACTACAATTTTCACCTCTTCTTCTAAGTGTCTCCTAAACTTTGGTTTAACCAAATAAGTCATTTATGGATTCATTTCTCATAGCAACTTCTTAGAATTTGACTAGTCTATCATAGACAAACAAATATCCACTTACTTTAAGTTGAGTAAGACATCCTTTGACTGATTTAGAAACTCAAGACTATTTCCTTCTAGGTAAAGCCTATTCCATACCTTAGATTTAATGAAATCTACAAATGACATTGAAGCATGAAACTCTGCTCCTACTACTTGGTATTCCATAAAAACTTATTAGTCACTAAGTGGCTCCATGATTTCCACCCACTTTCAAATTTTCAATTTCTAGAGTTACTAAACTCTAATAAACAACTAATAAAACTTGATCATGAAACTTTAGAAAATACAACAAATGTTAGAAATCCAATAAGGTGGCAAGATCACTAGCTCTGATACCACTATAATATCCCTCAAGGGATAATTAGCACATTTGTTGAAATTTTATTAAATAGCTTATAAATTGGTATAACCATATAATTTAGAGATACAAATTGAAAAAACTCCAACTGTGATATTATCTAAATACTAAAATTACATATATAGAGATAGAGCAATAAAACCATAAAAACTACTTACAAAAATCCTTTGTAGCACAAATATAGTTTCTAAATAAAACTATCATAAGTCAGTCCAAGAGGATCTCTCACCACCAAAACTAGCAAACCTTATAGGGTTTTTATATTCAAATATTTCTTCACTCCAAGTGTTTTCATCCTTAGGAGAGGCTTAAGTTGAACCAAGTCCAAAGTTAAAAATAGGGGAATGGTTTATAATCTTCAACATAATAACCAAGGAAGGAGAGCTCTTTATTTATAGATTTTAAACTAAAGAATGGAAAGAGAGAAGAATCATGGGGAGAGAGAGAGAATGTGGCACCACATTTCTATGTGTGCCAAAAAGATGTTATTAGGCATGTGACCCATGTTAAAGGGTCAAAAGAGAATATTATACTTTCCACCATTTTTCATATCATTCTAAAATGGCCTACTCACTCATACATGTGAGAAATAATAAGATTCTTGTCCCCTTGTGATAATGGTCAAAAGTAGATCACATGATAACCCTCTCTTTTGTCTTGGTCTCCCACTTCCCATGTGACACCAAAAATGGTGCCCCACTTCCTCATGTGAGCTAAATCACCAATGGTGTAGTCTTGTCATCTTTATCAATGTGACCATAAGATTCCAAAAGATATCCAACACCTTTTGACTATCCTTTTCATTCCAACATAATATTATCCCCTAGAATTTTTCCCAAACTATTCACCCTTTGTCTTCATCACCAAAATAAAGTCATGTGACTTACCAAAAATAAAAAAAGCCTATCTCCTTGTGGAGTACTATGCCCCACTCTATCACATGTACTAGATTCCATGGGAGATCCTCTATGGGCCATACCACATCATCCACAATCCACATCATATGTTGCATCATCAACTACATCATCTGCCACATCACCATGAATAGTGATAGTGAATAATAACACGTGAATAGTGCCTATGTAAATAGTGACTTGGTCTCAACTATTCCCTTATAACACCCAACTTAGCCTATGAGAATAAAATAGGCTAATGGTCTTATGCAATTGACTCATAAGGAAAATGGAGACATTAAATTTGAGCTTATGTACTTACACATGTCATTATATATGCTTATATCTTGTTCAATGTACTTGATATGTTATGTACTTAACATTTTTTGATAATACATTTATCTAGGGGTTGGTATGATGTCTTTATGTTGGTTTCTTATATTTCTCCTTTATGCACTTCCTTGAATGTTTTATCTTGCTTGTTTGAGCATCTAAATATGCTTCATTGTTTGCATCCCATGTGCCTTTGTTTGCCTCTTTGACATTTGAATATGTCCTTTTTTGTATGTTAACATTTGAATATGTCATTGTTACTTTCATGTATATTTGACTAAATAATTTCTCTTCTATTGTGTGGTATTTGAACATGCTCCTTATTTGCAGTCTCCTTGGACCATTATATTTTAATTTGCTTTTGAGTGATCTTATGTGTGTGCTTGATTGCGTATTGAGCTTATAATGTTACTATCTATACATTGCCATGATTCACATCATGCATATTAGTACTTGATGTGATCAAATTTTACTTACTTAAATGTATATCTACCTAGACATGTTTCTCTTATATGCAACATGATACATTTATAGTTTACATAATTATCTTATACTTTTGAAGTAAGGTAACTATCAGTTACTACTTCTCCTCCCCTTAAAATAGATGGAATATTAGTGGGTTCACGACATACAATCATTATTTCCACATTATTCATAGATTTAGATATAAACTGGGGGTATGTTTTAGAAACATGTTATCCACACTTACACTAGTTCACATATTTAGATTATAGTGGGGGCATGTTTTGGAAACATGTTCTCTGCACTTACACTAGTTAACAGATTTAGATTATAATGGGGCAATGTTTTGGAAAATGTTATCCACACTTATAATAGTTCTTAGTTTCATATTATAGTGGAAACTTGTTTTATAAATATGTTCTCCATACTTATACATTTTTAAAATTGACCAAAAGACATAGTTATATGATATAGATACATATTTATGGTAGAATTATATACATTAGTAGCATTGATATACATAGTTTAAGCATGAGAAATATCTAAGGTGTATATGTTATGTAAATATCACCTAAATTTTGTAATAAAATAATATTTAATAATTAAAACACTTATATGGACTGTCATCACCCATCAGGTTAGACTTTTATAGGTTGTATTGAGCCAATCTATTGTAGTAGTTGCTTCAATTTTGGTAAGATTGAGGTGATTAAATCACTCAATCTTACCAATTTTATAGGTTGGACTTGGTTAAATCATCTAACCTCACTAGTTTTATAGTGTGATTAAAATTGGTTCATTCATGCTCACAGGTTATAAGTATGATTATGTTGCATGGTTGAGATACTCTCAATTGTCAAGTGGAAACTCACCTTTTATCCAAAATTGGGGGCATATGTCCTCTAATATCTATCTCTCTAGATATATGCACTTTCTATATTTTATATATGTCCTAATCACAATTTTAACAATTCATAATGATACATATTTTCAAATAAAATTACCAAAAGGCAAGGCAATTGCATCGATACATAGGTGTACTCCTAAATCTTTCTCTCTTTACTTTCAATCATTTCAAATGATTTAAATTTCATATTATATACATTGATAATATATTATATAATGGTCCTAGTTATAGGCCAATCACTATACAAAGACTCAAGTTAAGCTCAATCAAAGGCAAGGTGTGTTATACACACCCAATTATGCATTATTTTTCATTTAAACTAGTAATTTCATTACTAGATTAATTGGGGGAAATTTAGACACTATTTTTGAATTATATATCACCTCAATTTTATACACTTGTAAAATACATATCATGGATGTACCTTTAGTTTATATACTATTCCTACTATTGAAAGGCTTACATACACTATCTATCTATGATTATTACTTATCTCTTAGTTTGACCAATGTTATTTTAATTACTCAAACCTTATATCTTACTCATAATGTTATAAACCTACTTATCATCTATCTTACAGGTTCTAGAATTGTGCCTATTTTCTATCTACTCGGACACTTGTGTCCTAATCAAACATATACATCAATGCAAGTATCCCTATCCCAACATAAGTGTTCAGTGCTTTAAAGTTATGAAGATTTGAATCCATATCTCTTCTCATACATCTTAGCTATGATTTATTCCTTTAATATCTCTCTTTGTTCATTGATTTGCTTTGTCATGTAGGTACTTTACTTGTATGCTGACACCCTTGATCTTTATTAAGTTCATTAGGCTCATAAGTCTCCATATTAGTTAGTCCTTATTCACTCTATCCAAGACACATCGCCCTTTATATACCATTGGCTCTCTCTCCTTCTACTATAAATACCATCATCTTCATATGCAATTTTCATAACCTCATTCTCTTGTCTTGGTTCAAACTTGTTCTTACTTTGATATAGGTTCATGGTCTAATATCTTCATGCATGATTTCAATGTTCTATCTCCACATTATGGATCATATGGCCATCCATCTAACTATTTTATATCCCTACACACATCCAACTAAATAACACACTCTCCAAGGTTGAACTCTCAAATAATCAATTCTTTCCTCTTTAAGGTTTATCTTATAGTAGCCTTATTTTAGTACAAATCTAGTGGGTTTAAAAAAACTATAGAGTTTATAGACAAAATAAACACATTTTTAGATACCCTTTATCCCTTTCCTACTTCACACAAAATTTCAAGTCTCAATTATCAATTCTCAATGGAATTTTTGCTTCTTTCACACCCTTCTTAGCAATTAGGTCTCTTTAAGCCTAGTTCAATGCTACAGATCTGGATATGATAATGTAAAATTAGGTAACAACTTAAAAACACCAAAATAATTTATATCGTGTAAAATAATAATATAATCCAAATTCTTAAGAAATTTTAAGGGTGAAAACTCAATTTATTCAAGTTTCAAGATGAAAACCCTAGCCTAGGTTTTGACAAGCCTATACAAGGCCAAGAGCCTACAAAATGGTATAAATTTAAATTTAAGTAACTTGAACCCTACTAAGACCTGTAAAATGTCTTCCCCATCTCTCTTAACCTTCCCCAATTATTATTTTCTCATGAACATTCCCAAAACATCTCCAACACGTAAAGTTATAAAATTTTGTGTTCTTATAAGAATGTGTTATGAAAATTGAAGGTTCAAGATGATTCTTGCACTTATAAGTATACTGATGAATATTTAGGTTATGTTCCACCTTATTACAACCTATCTAATTTTTTTAATCTTTTAACAATCAATATTGGCCTCCCATATACACATTTACAAAATTATGGGAACTCCTTTCGCGACTGTCATTTGATATGAAGATTAGCATTTTAGATTAATTTTAGAGTCTTTTCTAAGCATTCCAAGGATCAAAAAAATTAATACTAAACCCTCTAATATTTTTAATATTCAAAAAATTCAAAAACCCCTTAAATAACCATCCATAATACATAACTTACTTGACATTTTTGACTGAGTATTAGTAGAATTATCTCTCCTTAAAGTGCACTATCTATAACCTCTTATAGACTACGAATGGAGTATAAACACACAATATCTCAAAGAGAATAATGTTATTATTATCCTTAATTATAAATAAGACTCATATATTTCATTAAAATATAGCACAAGTTCCTTCTTCATCATTTATTTCTTGACAAAGTAATTACACTCTATTGACACCTACAACAAAATGGAGTGCCTTATTTAGGTTCTTCATATGTTTATGATCTTTCTTTCACTCACCTTCAAACCTATTATGCCCTACCAAACTAATAATACTCTCTCCTCTAACCTTACATTCATTTTATTCTTCTTATCATGATAAACATGTAAGAAAACTCTCTTTTCTTGGCCAAATCTATATGCAAAGAGAAATGCAACTAATCTATAAATCAATCCTAGATCAGATAAGATAAATCCTACTTACACTTCTGATTGTTGATACATTATATATTTGGGGTCATGAACTAGATGGATTTTATAAACCTAATCAAGGAATATCTTATCACAATAATATCACTAGGGAGGGTTCTAAAGCCTCCAATCAAGTAAAACTATGCAATAACCCTAACTAGGTCCTATGTTTTCATATTCACTAAACTAATAACAAGTAAAACAAAGTTTAATCTAGTGCTCATAAAATCTTGTGGCAAAAATTGAGGGTATTAAACATTAAAATTAAACATGCATAGATGATATATACTCACATCAATGCATACGTAATCATAATGTAGAGTAAAAAATACTCTACGCTCATTCTGATTTTTAGTTATGCATTACACAATTTTGTCCCTGAACACTTTGGTTTGAGATGGCAAAGTTTACACTTGGAGGGCAGGCTCAAATTTCCTTTTGAATCATTTATCTCTAAGTGTCAAATTCAGGTGAAAGCTATCAAGTGCCATCAATCGAGACACCTTTCAAAAAAAATATAAGTTGGTCGGGACGTGCCACGTATCTCATAGTAACTTAGCAGAATACGACAAGTGTCAACATCCACATTTCATATCAGCATCTACATTTCAAATCTATTTTAAGTGGAAGGTTTCAACAAGCTAAGTATCAAGATCAAGTGGAGGGTGCTAAGTGGAAATTGAGGAAGGTTTCAATTTGCTTTTCTAAAAAGTGACATAAGAGGCCACGTATCTTAGCTGAAGAGAGCGGAAGCCACCACGTGTCAACCTCTAAATTTTCTTCATTTTGTTTCACTGATATAGTAAAGACTGTGGTGGGTCTCAGGTTTTGTTTCTAAAGCAAGTGAAAGCTGCCAAGTGTCACTATCTGTGTAAATACAAAATGAGGCCTGATTGTTTCTATAATATAAATAGAGTGATGCAGAGACTAGCATGTGTCACCTTTCACAAGTTTCACATATCCCTAGTTAAGTAAAGTGGAGATTGCCATGAGTCCTTTGTTGAGGCAAGCAAAAATCACCACCTATCCCTATGCCCTTTTTAAAGTTGCTCAGGTGAGAAATGTTGTGGGTCTTATTTTCTATTAAGTTGTTATGGTTTCAAGGAAGCAGATTGCAACAGGTGTCAAAGGTGAAACACTCTTGAGTAAAGACACAAAAAGAGTATAAGTTATGCGGAAAGTGATGTGTGTCTTCGATAAGTGATATAGAACATGCCAAGTGTCATTTTCTAGTGCATCTTAAATAAAGAGAAGGTTTTCAAGAGGAAAAGGGGAATTAGCCAAGTGTCCTCTCCCATTGAAAGAAGGAAGCATCCTGAATATTTACTTTAGCTAATGAACTTGCAGAGAGACAGAGTGTTTTAGAATCTAAGAAATATCTTCTGTTAAACACTTCCAGTTCGGTTAGATTTCACTTGGGCCATTAGATTGGGAACATGCAAACAATTTGGAGTGAATCTGATACTATAAAGAGGAGTGCAGAGATCACCAAAAAGGGGGAGGAGAATCTAGAGAGAATTTTCTAAGAGAATTATTGTCAAGAGTTTCTAGACTTTCTAGAGCTGTGATTAGGAATATCATTTGCCTTTGTTCTATTTTCTTAAGTTAGAAAGTTTATGTAACTGTGCATGTTTTTGTGCCTATTATGTGACTAGAGAATTAATAAGAAGATTGAATCCTTTGCCTTTGTTGATATTTTATATGTCACTGCAAAAGTAGTCTAAGTGTGAGCCTCTATTTCTATTATTTTCATCTTTTACATTGATCATGCCAAGTTTTCTCTTAAATGTAATTGAATCTCACATATAGTTTCACTGTGCTCCGATTAAGGGTTGAATTACATTCAGGTGCATTACCATAGTTAGATTTTCTTTCTTTGCATTTGTGTTTATGTTAAAATTCCTATCCCTTTTCCCAGTATACGCTCAATATAAAGAAGAGACCAGCTTCTTAAAAATTTGGAGGTTGTTTCAAGTTGCAAGTCCCACATTCTTGAAACTTCTCATTATTGATGTTAGAAAAAAGTGCAATTTTAACCATCAATGGTTTTTGGCACACCCGATGGGACAATGTATTGAAGTTTCTTTCAATATCGTATGAACTAGAGAGCTACAAGGAGTCAGATCTATGGACCAGTAACTAGATCACAATCTACTATAAATCTAGGTATTCTTTTGCCACCTTTACTAACTAGTCCAAGAAGAAGAGTCAATCAATTTATACCAATACTAAGAGTAAATATGGGAGCCCCTATACCCCAAAAAAATTATGCAAGTTGGAACACTGGTAGTCCTTTGATTCTTCCAATACCACCAGCCACTTGGGACCCTATCCCAATGAATGCCCTGAAAGCTCTACCCAAATTCAGTGGGCAAGACTTCAAAACACCTGAAGAACATCTATAGGATGTCTCAGATGTCTATGCTATACATGTTGTCACACAGCCAAATGTGGCCATAAGATTATTAGCAGCTTATTGTAAAGGGAAGGCTCTAGAATGGTACTGGTCTTTGACCCTAAATACCATATCTACATGGGATCAGCTCAGAGATCTTTTCTTTGAAATATTTGAAGAGAAGGGTGATAAGTCTTCTTTGTTACACTAATTGATTACCATCCAAAGGGTACCACAAGAAGCAATGACTAACTTCAACTCTAGATTTCAAAAGACTTGGGAAAGAATCCTTGATATAGCTAGAACATTACCAGGTATGGTTATAGTGTTTTATATTAAGGCTTTAAATTTAGACATATCTGTTATGATTCAGTCACTTGGAGGTCAGACTTTGCTAAGGGCTTATGAATATGCAATTAGAGCTGAAAATAATTTGATAGATGCTGGAAAGTTGTCTCCAAGGCCTCCCATGCCCATGTTTCCAGATATTTCCTTACTATTACCTCAAGAATCCCCTAAATCGATATCCCCACCTGTGTCTATGTACACATATCCTTAACCACCTACTAAAGAAATTGTCCCTGCCTAGTCATCTGAGCTGGATGATATCAAGAACATCTTGAGGACATTTTCTAATGAGCTGATTAATATGAAAAGACAACAGAATATTTATACCAAACCCCAATATCAAGGCTATCAGGTAAATAGATTTCCATCATAGCCAAACCAATATAAGGGTCCTCAAAGGCAAAATAACCCTCAGTGAGCAAACCAATTAGTTGCAGTCCCTACACCCTCACAGACTATTCCTCCCAATTTAAATAGAGAGATTGTTCCAGGGAAAAATAATTATGCAAATGGCACTAATGCTTGGTGTTTCCCTTGCAATAATGCTCATACACCTAGAGATTGTCCCATGGGTAATCTACAACTAAAAGTAGCAGAGCAAAGAAGAATGGATGGATAATTTGCAAGTTCTAGTGACAATCAAGCCTACCAATCTTCTGGTATGCAAAATTTAGTCTTAATGGCTTAGATGCATGGGATGTCTTTACAACAACAAGAAGAAATAGCCTCAGAACATGCTTTTTTCTCATGGGTTGAATATGAAGAATCAGTTTTCTTGAATGAAGCTTCCACTTCCAAGAAACCAGTGGTGCAATCAGATAATTATACTAGATCAAAGGGAAGAATGGTGGAATAGCCTAAAGCTATAAATAATTAAGTCATGGAGAATCCTTCATTTCAAGGTCAGAGAAACACAAATGTTAGACAAGAAGTGCCTCAGCCGGTGTAGAATCAAGTGATTCCTGCACAAATTCAAGAAAAAACAAGATATCCTTATTTTCAAAGAACTCAGACTCTGGGACCGATAAATGTGGTGGATCAATTGAAGAAGACTCTATCACAAGTATCAATATGGGATATATTGGCTATTCCTAAATAAAATACACTACTACAAGAAGCTCTACAAGGCCAAGTAGTGCCCAAATGTACTGTTATCAAAGAAGGACCTACTAAAAAAGAAAATCTCAAAGACATAGTTCATCTACAGATAATATCCCTAGTGAACAATGCACCAGAGGTAAGCAAATCCAAACCAGATCCCTTCTATTTAACTTTGATAGTTGGCAAGAAACTATTGCATAATGCAATGATAGATTCAAGGGTTAATACTATAGTAATGCCTAAGCAAATAGCTGATGCTTTAAAAATAAAGTATGAACCACTCACTAAAGGAGTCATGCAGCTAGATGGCAAAGCAGTACAAATAATAGGGAGAATTAAACAAATCCCATTATAATTATATACTTATCCCAATATAATTGTAAATCAAGATGTAGTAGTCATAGATATACCTCCTATTTTTGGCTTATGTTTATCAATAGACTTTACAGCCAAGATAGGAGAATATATGTCCCTTAATTAGTCTCACCTCATCCTAAGAACCAAATATGGTTCAAAGATGAAGATATTATCTGAGCCATTATATAAGGATCACATCACCAATGAACCAATTGCAAAGTTAGAGGTAGCTCATGCTATGATGAATAAAGAAGAAAGGGTTTTTGTTGAGGAGTTAGCTGAATGGATTAAACATGATCAAGAAGAGGAAAATGATCATTTATTAGCTATGATGCAAAGTGACCCATATGGAAATTATGACTCCATTGGTCTAGGCACTTATGTCATATTTGAGGAAGATCATAAAATCCCAAATGTTTTAAGAGAAGAAAAATCAAAAGATACCTCTTCTATCAATCCTTGGGTTTCTCAACATGAATTCCATATTTCGAGTGAGAAGTCACAAGTGTATGCCTTAATCTCTGATGAAGAGGAGATAATTTATAACTTTCTTCTTACTTTTCAAGATGATGTGGAGGAACATGGACATTTCCTTGATCATGATTTGAAGTATTTGTTTGAAATCATTGGGTCAGGTTATACTATTTTTCAAGGAAGTTGTGAGATGGTTGCAAATGAGCAAGACAGCATTAAGGCTCAATTACATATGCAAAATTATTGCAAACTTTTAGAATTATCCTTTTGAGAGGTTGTTAATTTTGAAGTCATTAAAGAGGATGATCATGTAATAGAACCTGAGTTTGAGGTAGAAGGAGATAAGCCAATAAATGATATATATCAAAGGGTTTCTGTTGATGAGCAAATAGTCATTAATTTCTTGATAAGATATGCCAATATCAAGAACCAGCATTCGACAAGCTTCCAAGAACAAGAAGAGTTTATATATTTTGGAAGCATGTTTGACTCAAACTCACTCAAATGTAGGCCAATCAATGTGGCATACAAACAGAGAAAGTCACTAGAGATATATCTAATTTGACCACTTGTCTGGCAACATAAGTCGTCTTGTCATGAAGGAGACTTTAGAAATTCTTCTTTTGATCCAGGAGGGAGACAAAGATACTTGGTTAATGTATTATAGTTAGATAGTTCCCCTTTTTGTATTGCTTTGTTTTCCTGCTTTTCTTTTAAATAAGTGTTCTTTGAACACATAGTCAGCAGCTCAAAGTTTTTCAAAATTTTCAAAATTTCTCAATACATCGAATATCTTTCAAATCTTTAAAAATCCCCAAGGTACCTTGCATTGCTACTTGCATAATGTGTCTATCTCGCTATCCCATAAAGATTGAGTAAGATTTGCTAATGGTTATCTAAGTTTAATGCCATTTTGAGACTTGATAGGTCAATCAATACCTCTTAGCAAGAGTTAAATCTTACAGTTTCTCAAACATTCCTACATCTGTGAGAAAATATCTTGCTACTTGCATTTTTAGTTCCTAGTAAACTTGCTTCAGCAAAAGTGTTTCTATTTTGCAAAAGTTCATACCAGTTATCATAGAATAGATATAGAGATGGAGGGAGCATAGTCTTCACAATAAGGAGTTGGGATGTATGAATCCCTTGACAAGTTTCTTATGATCAAGTCATATGCTTTGGCTCCCGCACAACCATTGAAGACCTACCCATGGACCAAAATCCCTAAAGTTGGTCAATCAAGTGACCCAACAAAGATAAAAGATTATGAAGATGGAGTCATGGACCCAATTCTTCAAAGAGCTAGTAGCAAAACTCTTAGAGAAGGGGCACATCAGAGGTGTCTTTAAAGGGCCAGAGTGGGGCAATATGAGACATTTTCCATGAGGATATGGACTTCACAACTAGCACAATTCATTGTCCCAGCTGTACATCCATGCCCTGACTTGGTCAAACTATGCGCAGACTTGTTCCATGCACCCTCAAGCACCATTCAACAGAGTCCATTCATAGTGCAAATCACACTACAGACTATCAGAGACATGTTAGCCCTATATCATGATAAGATAGCTACATTTCCCACTATTGCTAAAATTCAAAGAACATGGGCAAACATCAATACTCAATGGAGATTTTTAAGATCCAAATTACAAATGGGTGATGATGATACTACTGTGCCAACACTGCCTGCAGTGAGAGCCCAATTCACATAAGCTAGCCAAGATGCACTATCCATGATGGCTTTAATCTTCAGCATGAAAGATGATATGGTAGTCTATGGAGAACAAATGGCTATCCTTGTCAGACTAAAAAATGTTGACAAGACTCAGGAATATCGACTTGAATTTTTTTAGCAGATTGCATTCTCCATGGTGGAACAACTTGCCTAATTCAAAACAAAAGGGGTTTTTAGGTACTCTTCTTATTTATTTCACCTCATACTATATCAAAACTCAAACATATTTTCCCAACATATGCATCTTGATATATATGACCCAAGTTTTGATCTCCAAAGGACCACTCCTATGTCTGCATGGACACATATTTTGTCAAAAACTAGTGACCCATATGAATTCTGGGAACTATTTGTTACCCCTACTTTTTGTCACCTCAACCCCAAACTAGTTATGAATAGACTATTTCCAAGTGTTTCAAACCTTCTATCCAGTTGCCCAATTCTTTATGATTTTTATTTTGGATCCCACCATACAATTATTAGAGTTCATGGTTTTTATGGGGAACCAATGTTGCTACCTAAGATTTTGACTCTTAAGTTAGCATTCTTAGAGGTCACTAGGTAGGTATCTATAGTAGACAATGAATATGGCTTTGGGAAGAGGAAGAGAAAAATGTATGACCTCCCATGGATGACAAACAACATGGTATTAGAAGCCAAAGACGTTAAAATTATGCTACTTAGAAAGCTAGCCTTCTTGGGTTTCCTGCTAGTCGAAGACAAATGGGTATATGACCTAAATGGTTTCATAGCTTCCTAGATAAGGATTAATATGGTTCCAACCAGAATTACACATGAAGGCCACCCTTTTTGGGAAAATAGAAAAAATCCTAGAGAAGAAACTCCTAGATTTTATGTTGAATTAACAGATTTGCCCCTTCCACAAAATAGACCCTGGGAAACATTCTATGTTAAGTAGAGGGATTTTGATCCTAAAGTCAGAATGACTTCTGGCTTAAGAATGGCATTAAATAATAAAGATTGGGATGTTGAGAAAATAGAAGCCTATTGGAAATATAGGCAAGAAATCTATCAAATAACTCATTCTTTTGGGAATGTGGACACAGATGAGAGATGGGAAGAACTATGGGATGAGTGTCATTTGTCCCCTATATCTAGCCCTAACACAAAAAATTTGCCAACACAGGGTGTAGAGATGGAGGCCAGAGCAGGATCAAGCCAAGAGTCACAAGCCTCAAGGTAAACTACAGCTACTGTAACTATATTAATTTGGCCCTAATCTCACAGTGTCATGGAAAATCAAAAGAGTGTTGTGCCTTCACCACCAAAAGCTTCCCCATTGACATCAGTTATTGAAATTCCTAGTTCTCCACAAGAATCACTGATGATAGTAGTAGATGTGCAAGGAAAAGAATCACATCCAGAAGAAGAGACACCCAAGAAGTGAAAGAGGGTGCAGTTTCAGTTTGATTCAGAAGAGGAGGCAGACCCCCCACAATGCCAATTATAGAGTACTATAATTGCTCCTCAAGTAAGTATTATTCCTCCTTCTCCTTCTTAATCTATTTCTTCTTCTACTGGCATGATGATTCCATTTAGCTAGATGACATCTCCTGCCACCTCTATCATTCCCATTTCTCACTTCACCCCATCTATCCCTACTCAAGCTTTAACATTACCTCACTTTTCCCCCTTTGTTCCTAAGAAACTTCCCCCTCAAATTGCCCATAGCTAATAATTGGCTATTTAATATGGTTTGCCACAAGGACATCCTTTTACAGGTGGGCACATTACCTCTCCTTCTGCCTTCCAAACTAAAGTAGATGCTGCTAGAAAGGCAAGGGAAGCCTAAAGAGAGAAAAAGAAGATCAAGGAAAATAAGACCTTGGCTACACCACATTTGTGGTCATAATTTGACCCAATTCAGCAACAACTGACGGTGACTCATTTGTCACCAAATGTAATTAAGCCAAGTGAGTAGATGTAGCCAAAAGATTACATAATGAATGTAGTGGCCATTAGCATGTCCTTATTCAGGCCACAAGACAAAATTGAGCTACTAACTGAATTCACTTCTATAGTTGCTAAGACTACTTAAAGATATCAAGGAGGCTACAAAAGATGGAGGCTGATTTAGCCAAGGAAAAGGCAAACTGTAATAGTTTGACCACAAAAATTGATAGAAAAGATAATGAAATAGAGAATCTGAATAAATAGTTGCAAAATACTATTTTTCTTTAGACTCACTAGGCAGTCTAGGCCTAAAATGATTCCTTAAAAGCAGGGCTAACAAAGGTAAAAGATGTAGTTACGACCCTAAGGTGAGAAAAAATAGCATTACAAGGAAAATGTGAGGAAAACCTGCTACAAGTTACCCAATTGCAATAGAAGCTGCTGGCTAAATAGAATAATATTACAGCTATACAAGCTCAATATCAAGTTGAGCAACAAAGAGTAAAATAATTGACACTGGAGCTGGCCAATAGGCCAAAAAATGTTAGAGTGTTAAGTCTGGTGAAGGAGCTATATGAATCAATGTGGAAGAGAATCTCTTCAAAGATTATGTAGCTTAGGCCTTCTCTCACCTTCTTACTAAATGCATAGAAATTGTGCAAAAAGGTAGAGAATTTAGTTGTAAACACTCTGGCTACAGTTTTTGGGAAAGTATTGGACTTTGAAACATTGTTGCAAAAGCTTTATGATGCAATGGATGGAACATTGTCAGCAGCAAGAATTGAGAATAGAATGGTTGCTGCTAAGCGAGTGAATGAGGTTCTCAGTTGCAATTTCACAACCATCAATTACAGAGAGCTTTTTGATGTAATGAAGGAAGGAATCAGTGAAATTAAATAGCACATTGAAGACCTAGTATAATTAGGTCTTCCTTCTCTATTTCCTGATGACAACACAGTGCTAATGGTTGATAAAATTAAACCTTTGTTGTTGGCCAAGCAGAATGATCAAATAGTTTTTTAAGATTTAAGGGATGATTCATCAATCCCTGAAGTAGAAGCTATTTTGATTCCTGTTTCCCAGCTTGAATTCAAATTGAAGGCTACAGTTTAAATTTTTTAGAATTTTTCACACAAGGATATTATTAACCTTGATTTAGCCTTTAATGAATTTTAGAATAAGCAAGGGTTATCTGATGATGAACGGTCTGCCTATCAAACAACATTGCTAAAGCTGTAATTTTTTGACATTTTGATCAAGCAGGAGTTGTGATTTCTTTTTAAGTAGGCTCAAAAGTCCTTGGGGTCACCAATATTTATAGAGTAAAAAATACTCTATGTTCATTCTGATTTTTAGTTGTGTATTGCATAATTTGGTCCCTAAACACTTTGGTTTGAGACGGTGAAGTTTACACTTAGAGCGTGGGCCCAAATTTCCTTTTGACTCATTTTTCTCTGAGTGTCAAAGTCATGCAAAAGCTGCCAAGTGTCATCAACTGAGGCACCTTTCACAATTTTTATAAGTTGGTCAGGATGTGCCATGTATCTCATAATAACTCAACAAAATGTGACAAGTGTCAGTATTTGCATTTCATATCAGCATCCACATTTCAAATCTCTTTTAAGCGAAAGGTTTCAACAAGCTAAGTATCAAGATCAGGCAGATGGCACCAAGTGGAAATCAAGGAAGGTTTCAATTTGCTTTTCTAAAAAGTGACAAAAGATGCCACGTATCTCAGCTAAAGAGAGTGGAAGCCACCACATGTCAACCTCTAAATTTTCTTCATTTTGTTTCACTTATATAGTAAAGACTGTAGTGGGTCTCAGGTTTTGTTTCTAAAGTAAGTGAAAGCCACCAAGTGTCACTGTCTATGTAAATATGAAATGAGGCATGATTGATTCTATAATATAAATAGAGTGACACAAAGACCAACATGTGTCACCTTCCATAGGTTTCACATATCCCTAGTTAAGTAAAGTAGAGACTGCCATGAGTCCTTTGTTGAGGCAAGTGGAAATTGCCACCTATCATTATGCCCTTTTTAAAGTTGCTCAGGCAAGAAATGCTATGGGTCTTATTTTCTATTAAGGTGTTAAGGTTTCAAAGAAGCAGATTGCGATAGGTCTCAAAGGTGAAACACTCTTGAGTAAAGACATAAAAAGAGTATAAGTTACACAAAAAGTGCCGTGTGTCTTCGATAATTGTTGTGGAACATGCCAAGTGTCATTTTCTAGTGCATCCTAAATAAAGAGAAGGTTTTCAAGAGGAAAAGGGGAATCAGCCAAGTGTCCTCTCCCTTTGAAAGAAGGAAGCATCCTGAGTATTTACTTTGGCCAATGAACTTGTAGAGAGATAGAGCATTTTAGAATCTAAGAAATATCTTCTATTAAACACTTCTAGTTTGGTAAGATTTTAGTTGGGCTGTTAGATTGGGAACACGTAGACAATCTAGAGTGAATTTGATACTATAAAGAGGCATGCAGAGATCACCAGAAAGGGGGAGGAGAATCTAGAGAGAATTTTCTAAGAGAATTATTGTCAAGAGTTTTTAGACTTTCTAGAGCTGTGATTAGGAATAGCATTTGCCTTTGTTCTATTTTCTTAAGTTGGAAAGTTTATGTAACTGTGCATGTTTTTGTGCCTCTTATGTGACTGGGGAATTAATAAAAAGATTTAATTCTTTGCCTTTGTTGATATTTTCTATGTCACTGCAAAAGTAGTCTAAGCTGTGAGCCTCTGTTTCTATTGTTTTCATCTTTTACATTGATCATGCCAAGTTTGCTCTTAAATGTAATTGAATATTACATATAGTTTCACTATGCTCAAATTAAGGGTTGAATTACATTTAGGTGCACCACCATAGTTAGATTTTCTTTCTTTGCATTTGTGTTTCTGTTAAAATTCCTATCCCTTTTCCTAGTATATGCTCGATATAAAGAAGAGACCAGCTTCTTAAAATTTTGGAAGTTGTTTCAAATTGCAAGTCCCACATTCTTAAAACTTCCCATTGTTGATGTTTAAACAAAGTGCAATTTTAACCATCAACACATAATACATGGGAGAGATGTACAAATTCATATCTATCTACTCTCACAAAGGAGGAACAAAGTTAGGAATACTTACCTTTAAAAATAAATCTAGTTAGCCTTAATATCTCCCTTGTCCAAGGTGATTCACAATATGTTGTTGTGGTATGTAAATATGACAAGGATAAATCATCTCTAAGATACATAACCTATCAATTCATCCAAAATACTTCTCTATAATACAATATATGTATCTCCAAAGAAAGTATGAAACCTTAAGCTATGTTCCCCAAGTAGAATGGTGGATAAGTAGATGCATAATATATGTGTGTGTATGTGTGTGTGTGTGTGTGTGTGTGTGTGTGTGTGTGTGTGTGTGTGTGTGTGTGTGTATTATTCTTCTCTTCTCATAGAAATGATGAAATAGATGTGTTTATATAGATGGATCTAATATTAATATTTTCTAAAAGTTTAGTTGACGAGGTTGACCCAATTGGCATTGTATCATTATTGACAAAAACAAACTAGGTCCTAGTCTAGGTTAGCTAGGGGCTGACCTAGACCCTAAATGAATTTTTTCAATTAGAGTACAAGGTCAATGGGGCTGACAATGTATTATAAACTCTCAAAAAGTATTTTAGGCTAGGGAATGGCTAATAAAGGTGGAAAATGATTAGAGTACAAAAGAATAGTCAAAGTGGGGAATGTTTTTAGGAGATGCTTGTATAGGTAGTTAGTGGTATTATAGGGACAACAATCCTATGAAGCACTAATGGTTTTCCCACCCCTTTCACAATGCACTCCTTAAGGCATACACTTAGAGAGATTTAGAATTAATAGGTTCTTACAAATGAGAAAGCATAATTAATTGATAAAGTTTGAAAATATTATGTGTATACATATTCCCCACTCAAAGTTCATCATGTGTCACGTAGGTGCAACACAGGATGATGCTTTAGGAAAAGAACATAACAACACATAACACTAAATTTGAATAAATAATAGTAAGAAGAAAATAAAATAAATGAAAAGGCAAAATTTTAAAACACATACCTTTACTTACCTTAGTGTTGTAGATCAATAAGGAGATGCAATAAATGTGAAGGTGTCCAATGTAGGGAACATTAAGCAACCCTGTAGAAATTAGTAAAAAATAGAGAAAATTTGAAATTTTTGCAACATAAACATATAATAGGTAAAACTATTCTTTACAATGTCAAGATTCTATAACATTTTATGGTTTGTAAAAAGAGTGAGTAGAGACAGATATGATCAAAATATGAAATCTGATAACAAATATTTGAAAGATAAATAATTTTGAATAGTAAATATAAATAAGATGAAAAAGAATTCATTTGTTATTTTTATTTTTATGAGAAAATAGAGCTCTAAGAGACTTAGTTGGAAACTACATAGCCATCATGGTGAGGAGATGATAGCTAAGATGGGGAGGACACATAATAGTCACAATGAGTGCAACACAACTAAGCAACTAAAAATTTCAAAATTTTGAATATTTTGATTTGAATTTGAGATAAATATATAAAAATAACTAGTAAGAAAAATATAGGCACAAAAATGAACCCTACGAAATTATTAGATAAACTAGAGGTAAAATGAGGTATTGGGTAGGAATAAGTTAGACCAATAAATGCCCAAGGCATTTATAGTAAGTAGGATGGATAAATAGAGTCGACCTAGTCAATTTAGTTCATAAGGTGAGGGAGAATGATAAGGCCAACTACATAGTAGTGGGCTGATTTAATATGATAATAAGGGGCTGACTATGTAGCAATGGGTTGACTTAGTTGGTAAGAGAGACAAGGTTGACTGTGTAGATCATGGTTGACATATTATGTTTAATAGGGCCAATGTAGTATCAATAAAAGACGTCAACTATGTATAACAGGGCCAATATAGTATCATAAGGTGAGAAGGTGGCTGATCTAGTATTGATGTGGCCAACCTAGTAGAAAATTGAAAGATATGATCCTATATAAAATTGAGAAACTAAATCAAGCTAGCTAGTTTTTTGAAAATTGAAGAATGTATTTTGAATATTTATAACATGGAGATGTAGTACATCATTTTTTATATGATATTTTATAGAGATTCTAGAGTTATTAGTGATTTATAGATGAATCATGACTACCATATCTACTAGAGTGATTAATTGATGTAAACATAGTGAAGATAGTTTCACTAGGCTTTGGATGTATCATGGAAATGAGGTGCATCCTACTTAGTGTTGATCTCATTGTCATGTTCCTCTGAGCATGAGAATGGTTGACAAACACTTTTCAATGGGTGGTGAATGGGGATACCATAGAGTTGGGTATCATGCTAGAGGATGTACATGATTTATTGGGACTATCGATAGGAGGGGCATCAATAATCACAGGGACCCTGGATGATCTAGAGGAAAGGCGAACATTGGCTAGGTGGGAGACACACTCAAATAAGATAAACCTAGGTTTACAAGTTATTTTGTTTGATGTATATTTCACATAGACTCTAGATATATAGAAGGTCATGATCAGACTTATGATAGCATAAATGTTATGTCATAAGTTAGATGGCAAGGTACCATTATATGTGATATCCTTGTATCAATTCATTTTGGATCAAGGAGCACTGTATGACTTTATGGCTATCAACTAGGTCCATCTCATGCATGATATGTATGGTATGTTATCTAAAGGGAAGAAGGCCATGGAGCTGGTTGTTTTATTTATTACCTAGATATATGATAGGTTTCTTATTTATCAACTAGCTAAGGTACCCCACATGATGGATGATAGGTAACCTCAAGTGATAAGATGGTGGCAAGACCAGGTAGTATAAGTCATGCCCCATGTGTCATCTTTATAGACTATCACATGAGGTTAGATCATATGGCATACCTACATTCACATTTCTACTATTTAGCCTAGTTAGTCAACCATGGTAATAGGGTTAGATCAGGTGTAGATCATGAGCCACTATGCCTGATGGGTAGAGTCATAGCTGGTGGCATACTTATCAGGTCAGTTTTGAATCTTGAACCTAGTGACCCCTCTATTAGTGTCTTATTATTGGGAATAACATGCTCAAGATTTGAGGGGGAGAGGATGAGGAGGAGTACTAGTTGAGAGACCCATGAATAGTCTATAACATGTTAGACCATGAACTAGTGAAGCACATTAGTAGGTCAATGGGGGAGGGGATGACATAGATGTGGATGCAAGGATACAACAACAACCACAATAAGCACCATAATATGTATTTTAGTAAAAGTATAAATGACCACATCAACCACACCATATATGGAGGCACCATCGATGAGAGCAAGCATAAGCAAAGATGATAATGCAGGATGACCCACTAGTCATTTTAGGACAGAGCTAGTTTATAGAGACACCTATCATGAGAAGGTCATAGTGTGTGTGAGCAGTGACTCCTAGCTTTGCATTAGTAGGGAGGAAATATATGAAGGAGGTGCTTAGGGAATGAGAAAATAGAGACACAGTGGTTGGTGACATCATTATAAGTGAGAAATGTTATAATTTTAAGCTTTGATATCGAATACTAATTGCATGTTATTATAGTAGATAGATAGCTTGTGAGATATATATGTGATCTAATATCTATCTAGTTTTAATTTTGTAGATCTAATAATAGATGATGTCAAATTTGAATCCTTGGTTATGGCTATGCACCATGACATTTTGGGTGAGGTATTGTCACCATACACTCCTACCACACTAGATGATCCTATGGTACCATCTGCCCTAGCCTAGGTAGGATAGTTTAGACTATGGGGGAGGTTATGAGGTAGATATAAACATGTAGGGATGTATTTTAGCCACCATTATGGGTGGGAATGGGAGAGGCATAGTCATAATAGGCCTTGTCTCAAGAGAGAGTAGCACATATGGCTAATATGGTTCAGATTGGATAGGTGTAGGCCCAAGTGGCCAACTTACAAAGACAGGTAGTAGGATTGAAATCTTGGACTACCTCATTATAAAATACCATTTAGATGGGATAGTCTCAAGCATCTATGGGCAATGTGGCCAAACCACACGATAGGTATGATAGAGCCCAGATGTAAAGCCAGAGCTATGTATTTTGTATTTTATACCTTGTAGTAAACACATGATGTGTGTGTGTGTGTGTGTGTGTGTGTGTGTGTGTGTGTGTGTGTGTGTGTGTGTGTGTGTGTGTGTGATAGTTAGATTTGATCTCATGATTTGTATTTGATTGTGTATACTGATGCATAGATATAGTTTTTTCTAGCACCTGTATTTAGTTTTTGTTGTAAATGCTATGAGAAATATATGTGGAGTGTTTTTCTTTAGCATTATGTGATACACATGCATGGTTAAAAATAAAAAGGCAAAAAAGACTTCAAAAACTATAAGTAATCAAAACAAATGTACTAAACACTATATCATGATGGGAATGTGTAATAACAAAATATAATTAAATATAATACACTAAAGATGGTAAAATAGATTAAAAAAAATGTTTTTAAACCATGAAAAGATTTGCATCAAATTAAAACAAGTAAAATCACACTATATCACATTGGGAAGTATGAAAATAATGTAATAAAATGGAAGGCATGATAACACTAAATGGTATAAAAATAACATAATTAATTCAATCAATCATACTAAATCACATTGGGAAGTATAAAAGAGAAACAAAATTGGAAAAATGAGCTTAAATTTATTACACTAATTTAATATGGGAAGTATGAAAAATTTAATAAAAATAGTTGTATTCTTACATGTAATCAAAAAATAAGCAGATATAGGTGAAATATCAATGAAGTAAGCATAAAACATACTATATCAATATGGGAATCATGTCAATGGCATGTAATTCATGATCAATCATGACTTATCTCAAATTTGACACATGTAATTTCATTATGACTTGGGTATTAGAAACTTTTATGAGGAAGGCCTAGTACTATCCATGGTCCTACACTACAACTCATAAAGGGAACACCAATGAGGTGGAAACAACTGTAAAAATATGTTAAAAGGAATGTTTAGAATGGTAAGTTGGTAATTTGTGAGGAAGGCCTCGTCCTATCCAAGGTCTTACACTACAATTCACAAATGGAATCCCTAGGGGGAGTGATCAGTGAACAAAAAAATATTTCTCAAGGTGATATTTTAGGATTATTTTAAATTAAAGAGGAAATTTAAAAATTACAATTTAGGAATTTATGAGAAGACCTTAGGAAACATGAGGCACAATAAGAACATAGAAAAGAGACTAAGTTACCATAAATATAAAAAAGATGCCTTGTTCACAATAAACACAAAGCTGTTTATGAAAATAAGTGAGATACTAAGATAAAATCATGTTAAGTGTTTAAACAAGGATATTAAAATAGACCTACCTTTCCACAACATGCTCCCCATTCTTTAAAACCTATTACAGAGTCATCAATCTACTGTGAAGATAGGGTACTTGTGTGAGAAAGTAGGTATCATTAAAAGGTTTTTTTATTATCCATTCCAATCTACTATCCTATCACACCTTATTTTTTTTATTCTCCATTCCAATCTACTATCCTATCACACCTTAATGGACCTCAACTCTATCATAAGGATAACTATGGAGTTTGAGATTTGATTATAAAAAAGAGGTGTGCTTCGAATCATGTCTTTTAGTGTGATTTGACTTTTGAAATTTTGAATGTTGTCTTTTATATCATTTCCTTTTGTTAAAATGATTTGTCTTTTAATATTCCTCCTCCATATGGATTTCAAATGGACAATCATGAGATATAAATTGATACGCACAAATGAGCCTTAAAATTTGGCTAAAGGAAGCTAAGTATCCAAAGACATAATTGACTAAAACACTTAGACTTACCTATGAACCAATATGTTATCTCAAGTTTCAACCATGTGTATGCTTAGTTTGTGAAAGGAAATAAGGGGAATAAAGGGATATCTAAGATGGATTAATAAAATGAGATCATAATGAGATGAATTGTTTGTTAACTAATCACATAGAAAATATGGAGTACTAAGGGGATCAAGGTTTATATAACCAAGTCACAATAATGATTATCCACGTTATAGAGATAAGGTAGCAAACAATCATGAGAAAAGAACAAGACATCTATGGAAATAAATAAAACTATAGATAAAAAGCATGTATTCATGAAAAGAATCCATAAGAGATCATAAGGAAAGAAAATGACACCATATATAACATATAATCAAATATAAATAGCCATATAAATAGATAAGTGATTGAAAATTTGACATACAATCAAATGATATAAAATAGATAAATGTAAATTTAGAGCACATGTTCAATCCAAAAGGAAGAATAAAGTGAAGGAACACCATGTTGTGTTAAATACTAGTAAATTGTCCACAAACATTGTCCATTACATCTAATAGATCTCTATGAAGTTGGAATCTAACTACAGTTAGGATCTCATGGATCTTTAGATAAATATGGGAGAATACTTCTCATTAAATCTCCTTGATATAAAATGTAGGCATACTAGAAGGATCATACTCATGAGGGCCATCATGCATAGGATACTGAGGAGATAGAATAGGATTGGAATCTATGGGACATGAAAGAGTCACCAGTTGATAATGGACCATAGGTGGAGGGATCATAAGTGGAGAAACCATAGGTGGAGAAACTGTTGTCCCCCAAAAAATATCACTCATTTTTGGGACAACATTTGAACTATTTTGGTCCTAAGACCAAAATCCTCTCTTCCCCTTTCAAAAATTGTTCTGAGCATTTAGGTTCTTCATTTTTCAAGCTTTCCAAAAATCTATGAACTCTACAGGCTTGAATCTATGAACTCTGTAGGCTTGAATCTATGGACTCTTTAGGCTTGAATCTACAAACTCTATAGGTTTGAATCTATGAACTCTGTAGGCAGGCTTAAATTTATGGACTCTCAAGGTTGGTTTCTACGGACTCTGCAGGAAAGAAATGGGTTCAACACTTAGCTAAATAATGAAGAATGAATCGATTGGACCATTGAACCATTGAACCAAAGTTGGTTCAATCGATTGGTTTAATTGGTAGGTTCAAAGGTTCAACCAAAGCTTAGAAAGATAAAGGAAGCAGTGTTTGAGTGAGACACAAAATAAACTAATGAACTGACTAAACTTTGAACTAAAAGAGTTCAAAGTGTTAGGTTGTGGAGCTAAAAGCTTCACCAATGTAAATAGAGGAGGTTGCAGAGAGAGTTTGCTGAGTGTCAGAGACACCGGCGTTGGTCAGGCCAATCAACATCGATAGGATCAAATAGGAAGAGCAACCAATGTCAGTCAGGGATTAGTCAGCATCAGTCAGCTCCAGGCAGACAGGGACTGACATTGGTCACTAGTGCGATTTGAGCTGCGAGTGTTACAGGCAGTTAGTTAATGAACCAAGTGTTTGCATGTCAAGAGCCAAATTTAGACTAGAAGTTGCGGATCTAATTATTGTTTGGATGAGATCTATATAATAGACTCATGGATTGTATTATAGGGTGTTCTAGTTTGACTTGAGCAAAGTTTGCTTCTTCTGTGTGTGAGGTGAGCAAGGGTGTTCCTCCTAGTTCCACAGCAGTACCAAGGTGGGTGTTGGTTTTGGAGAGTTAGCAGGATTCTTCAAGGGTGTAAGATCTTGGTCAGCAAGTGTGCATGACTTCTTTAGGAGATCTACATGGTAAGTAAGATCATTGATCTATAGGTGTATGTATGTGCATGATCCAGGTTTGCAAGTGTGCATAACTAGATTGATTTACAGGTGTGCAAGATCAGGGAGGATAGCAACACAACAGAGAGTAGAATTAGGAAGGATCTACTTGGAGTATAGTGGGTACTCAGAAAGAGAGCAATAGAGGAAGGCAAGGTAGTTCCTTCCATAAGTGAGATCAGTTGGGTTGCAGGTTATTGCAGTTTAGGAGAGATCTACTTGAAGTATGGTTGTGTACTTGTGGAGTGCATGGAGCACTTGTGGTGTGCATGGAGCACAGGAGTACTAGCAGTAGTGGATATTGACTGGTTGGAGGTGAACACCAACTCTATGTTTGAGTTGTGTGTTGGGACCGTAAGAGAGAGCTTTGAGGAAAGATGTACTGTTCACTTGAGGTGTGGGAAGCCTCTGAGAGGTGGTGAAGAAGAAGTGGCATCTTCTTTATTGTATTCTTTTCTGGATGAGTATTAATACAAGTTGTGTATTGTCTCTCATATCATGTGTTATTTCTGAATTCTAGTTACTTGTTGATTCTGATTTAATTCTGCATATTAAGTTGCTTGTATATGGTAATCAATTGTGTGCTTCTGTTATTTCCCAACAAGTGGTTTTAGAGCTAAGGTTGCACGGAGCAAGTTTTATGTTTGGTTACAGGTCACTCTCAGGGGTTTTTGATTGAGTGGGAGTAGAGAAATGGAAGAAGAAAGTAAGCTAATAATGGAGGAACTAAAAAGCACGAATGGTCTATTACGATCCTATGGAAAGAAAGAGTAGGGAAAAGAAAATTGTTGGTTTGTGGAAGATCAGCAGGAAGGAACTAAAGATACAGATGTTGCAGGTGTTGTTGCACAAGATGCTCTGGGAGGTTTCTTCGATAAATTTGAATCTTGGTTAATAGATTATGTTGCCTCTTTCCATGCAGCCCCAAGGAGAAGAGCTGGTGAGCCTTGCCAAAGAATTGGCAAAGGGGAAGTGAAGCTGAAATTGTAGGCAGCCAACACATGGGTGTTGAAGAAGGTCATGCAGGTCCCAGGTTTGAAGATGTGGCGATTTTTTTCAGAAAATTTGGGTGATGAGAGATGCATAAGAACTCTCATAGTGGATGCATTTGAATTAGCTGGTGGTAAGAAAGTAGGTACTCTTTATCTACTTGCTTATATTACTGATTCTTCTTTTGTTGTGGAGACATGGCTTTGTAGGCTTGGTCACATGAGCAAGAAGGAGATGCATATTCTTAAGAGGAAGACTGATATATTTGACAGACTTAAGAACTAGAAAGCCTTGGTGTTCTTAGAGGAGGTGACAGATAGAGACCAGTGGATGGGGTTGGATACTTCTGAGCAGGGCAGTTTGGACATGGGTTTTGATTCAAAGGAGCTCATGATTAAAAATTCATCACTCACAGGTGAACATAGGTACTGGCATCAGTCAAGAGGAATCGGCATTGAACAGACAGGTGCCAATGTCGATCATGTGCAGACCAAAGCTGGTGATGTTAGGCAAGGTAAGACCAATGTTGGTTAGGAGGACCGACATCGGTAGTAGGTAAGACCGACATCGGTTAGGAGGACCGACATTGGCAACAGGAGACACCAACATTGGCAGAGTTGATAGTCAAGGACAAGCGCATGGGAATCGACATCGGTCGGATGCAGACTATGTAGTGACTAAGGTCGATCACTATAATGGATTTTGGGCAGAAAGTAAGCTTTCAAGGAGTCTCAAACACCCATATAGAGGATTGAAGGTGGTAAGTAAGCCTCAAATTTGTTGTTCCTCTTCTTTATACTAGTTGCTGACTGCAGATCAGGAAGGATCCAGGAAACAGTGGGAGCGTGGCAGGAATATGATGCAGAACCAAGCAGGAGATTTGGTAGGGTTGCCAGTGGGTATGAAAAGCATAGAGACGAATGGATTCCTTAGTTGAAGAATAGAGAGAATGGACACATGAGATGGAAGACCAAGTCATATGGTCTTGAGGAAGCTGTAGGATAGTGGTACAGGGTTTGACAGGTGGATGACAAAGCATGGCTTTAGTCAATGTCAGGGTAACTATTGTGGTTTGTCTTACCAGGTGAATGATGGTCATGACATTATCCTATTACTGTATGTGGATAGTATGTTTGCTAGCAGGCTTGTACATACAGGGTTTTACTGAGCTAAGGGTAAGATTAGTTCAGTGGTTTGCTATGAAGAATTTGGAGCAGCAAAATTCTTTGGCATGAGAGACATGGAGATCATAGGTTGATTTTTTCTCTAGTGAGAGCTGATGTGAATCAGGTGTTGGCGAGGTTTAGGATGTAGAATCAAATCACACTAAGGGTTGGACAGTTCAATGTCCAAAATCACATGAGGTCTGGTATAGACCTGAGTTTTCCCAAGCAGTGGGAGCTGTCAGAGAGTTAGGAGCCAATTTAGGGAAGTGGGTTCTCAGGTATTTGAGAGGGATCAGCAGCAGGGATTCATGCTACGTAGGGTCAGGACTTCACTACATGGGTTTGTAGGTTCGGATGTGGCAGGGTACTCAGATGACAGGAGGTGCACCACAAGGGTTGTGGTGGTTGGTCTTTAAGGATGAGCTTGAAGAGGGATACAAACTAGGAAACAGATTAGATGGGGTACATGTACAGGTATAGTGCAGCTATTTATCTCCAAGTGGGAGATTTTTATATTATGGAGCTAAAAGCTTCACTGATGCAAATAGAGGAGGTTGCAGAGAGAGTTTGCTGAGTGTCAGAGGCACCGGCATCTGTCAGGCCAAAAGATGTAGGCAAGATCAGACAGGAAGAGCAATCAATGTTGGTCAGGGATAGGCCAGCATTGGTCACCTCTAGGCAGATAGGGACTGACGTCAGTCACCTATGCGGTTTGAGATGCAAGTGTTATGGGTAGTTAGTTAACAAATCAAGTGTTTGCATGTCAAGAGCCAAATTTAGACTAGAAGCTGCAGATCTAATTATTGTAATTGGATGTCTAATTATTGTTTGGATGAGATCTATATAATAGACTCATGGATTGTATTGTAGGGTGTTCTAGTTTGAGTTGAGAAAAGTTTGCTTCTTCTGTGTGTGAGGTGAGCAAGGGTGTTCCTCCTAGTTCCATAGTAGTACCAAGGTGGGTGTTGGTTTTGGAGAGTCAGCAGGATTCTTCAGGGGTGTAGGATCTTGGTCAGCAGGTGTGCATGACTTCTTTAGGAGATCTACATGGTAAGTAAGATCATTGATCTGTAGGTGTGTGTGTGTGCATGATCCAGATTTGCAGGTGTGCAGAACCAAATTGATTTGTAGGTGTGCAAGATCAGGGAGGACAACAACACAATAGGGAGCAAAATTAGGCAAGATCTACTTGGAGTGCAATGGGTACTCAGAAAGAGAGCAAGAGAGGAAGGCAAGGTAGTTCCTTCCATAAATGAGATCAGTTGGGTTGCAGGTTGTTTCAGTTTAGGGGAGATCTACTTGAAGTATAGTTATGTACTTTTGGAGTACATGGAGCACTTGTGGTGTGCGTGGAGCATAGGAGTATTAGCAGTAGTGGATACTGACTGGTTGGAGGTGAGCACTAACTCTGTGTTTGAGTTGTGTGTTGGGACCGTAAGAGAGAGCTTTGAGGAAAGACGTACTGTTCACTTGAGGTGTGGGAAGCCTCTGAGAGGTGGTGAAGAAGAAGTGGCATCTTCTTTATTATATTCTTTTCTAGATGAGTATTAATACAAGTTGTGTATTGTCTCTCATATCATGTGTTATTTCTGAATTCTAGTTACTTGTTGATTCTGGTTTAATTCCGCATATTAAGTTGCTTGTATATGGTAATCAATTGTGTGCTTCCGTTATTTCCCAACACAAATTTCAATGGTTCAACATGGTTCAAAAGTTCAAAGGTGGCCTCAAGTAAAGAGAGAAGCAACATGGATGATTCCAAAGGCAAGTTCAAATGAAAGCGATGGTTCAACCAAGGAGCAGGAAAGTGATTGAAGCAAGAAAATGATTAAACCAAGGAGCTGAGAAGGCCACCCAAACTGTTGAAATAATGAACCAATGATGTCCCCACAAACGTCAAATTTAAGGTAAGGGAATATCCATTGAAATTTAAATAAAGTGCAGAACTTGAAGGAAGAACCAAATGACTGGCTAAAAATATAGCCTAATAGCTCAAATTGTAGTAGGAAGAGACAAAGATGGAAAAGACAAAAGCAAAAAGAGGGAAAAGCCTGAAATGTCTACATAGAAGTAATTTCAGTAGGTGGAATAGTCCACTAAGCTGGTATTTTTGCTTGCAATGTAAGGGTGCGGCCTATTTTTTCCTTCCATGAAGTAAAGACAAATGGACAGCTATGTAGACATCAGAGGGGATAGACCAGATGATCTAGACTTGAGAGAAGACATATGGGATGAAATGACATGCCATAGTTAAGACAGCTACCCTATTTTCAATGCAGTCCTTTGATAAACCTATAAATGCATTCAAGGCATTGAATGCATAGCATGGATTATTCTATGGAAAACAAACACCCAAGTCTTTCTTGGAGCGCTATATATTGTAAACTCTCATTTGTTACAAGGAGACTTCTTATTTTACAAGAACGAACTCTGCCCATTTTGAAAGAAGAAGACTGAGACTTTGACCTCAGGTTGTAATTTCATTTTTATCTAAATGAGAAAGTAGGTTTTTCATAGACTTTGTGCTATTCTGACTTGTGTCATTTTAGAAGAACATTCTTATGTCTATCTTTTGAAGGTGTCCTTATTCATTTAATTTTGTAAGCAAAATTAGTGAAGGTAATAGTGAAGTGTCCTGAAACCAACTGTGGGAAGACTTTGTGCTTTCACAATTGATTTCAGTCTGTGTTTTCTTTTCTTTTTGTGTTGAGGATTCCGGGGTGACTTTGTGCCCTCATTATCCTTTGTGATATACTCTTTAAGTAGTTGAGGTGGAGACTTTGTGCTCTATTTCATCCTATTGTTAATATGCCCTTTTGATCACTGGTTATTTCACTATCTAAAAGAAACTCCTGCTATTTCTTGTAAGGACAATTCTGAAAGAAGAGATGTGCCTTCAGCATTTATAGCTAGGATTTTCTCTTTTGTTTGTGTGCATCATCTCTAAAAAAAGAGAGATGGATGGTTTGTCCTACACCTGTGTCTTACTTTTTACTTATTTATATTGTATATAGCTCCACATATTTAATAGGGAACCTCCCATTGATGAGAGGAGAGATTTGTCTCCAATTGATGTAGTAAAGTTACACACCAAGATGACCCATCTCCATATGTTGTGGTGATAGGAACTATTTTGGTCACCAATTAACTGGCCGACAAAATATTCACCCAATAGTTTTTGGTGACTCTACTGGGGAAGAATGCATAGTTTAAAGTCTCAAACTTTAAAATGATGCAGATCCTAATATTTTCCATTTATGTTCTACAATCTAGTAACTCCACATTATACCAGAGGCTAATAATCCCAAGGTCTTGTGACTCTACTTTTGAGTTGGTGCAGCAGAGTAATTTTGAGTTGTTTCCTCCACAACCTCACCTTAGATGAACTAGGAGTCTTCCTCCTAGCCCTATCAGACCACCAACACAAGGCAGAGCTTCTTTTTCTACTGTTGACTGAGCTTTACCTATCCACACTCCACCTGGATTAGTAATCCCACTTTTATATAATCAAATCATGGCTCAAGGCCCCTGGGGTAATTCGTTTAATCCACTAAATTTGAATCCACCTCTGCATGAGCTTCCACATAATTCAAGGAAGAATTTCCCCAAATTATTTGGCAATGGGAAGGTTCATCCTGATGAACACATTACAGCTTTCAGCATAGCCTGTAGTGTAATAGGGGTGGAATTTGAAGACATAGCAGTCAGGCTATTCATGGAGACACTACAAGGCACTATTGTAGACTGGTTCTACTACCTGCAGGCTAGATCAGTGACTGATTGAGACACTCTAAAAGAAAAATTTGAAGCAAGGTTTAAGCCTGCAGAAGATGCACATGCCTTGCTAGCCCAACTCACATAGATGAAGAAGGAGCCTCATGAGCCTATGAGGGATTTTATTGCCAAGTTTGACAAGCTGAGGCACAAGATTCCCATGGTCACCCAACCACTGCCTCAAAACCTCAAATGCTTCTTCATCAATTCACAATTGCCTAAAGTGGGTTTCTTGCTGAGATGGGCTAGACACATAGACCGTATTGTTGCTTAGGACTTAGCTACTAAGGTAGAAGATGACCTTATCTTGGTAGGAAAGATAAGGAGAGACCCTAATAAAGGTAAATCCTCTTCATCTTTTGAGTATTCACTTATAGTCACCACTAACCCAATGGTACAAAAGCTAGCAAATAAAATGCTAGCTCTCAAAAACTAAATGGCATAAGGGATGTCATCTACTCCTACATACATAGATATGCCCAAGAGGACATTTTAGAATCAGGCATACCAAGGCAATGCTACCAAGAATCAAGGACAGCAAAATTGCCTTCCTCTTCCACAGAGGAACCTTACCCTTGAAGCGCCTCCAAACAACTCGGTAGTTGGAAATCTTAAAGTTAAAGCAGATTTCTCACTCTAGCCTAAATTAAATCTTGAAGATGATGTTAATCTCTTCACTAAGGAAGAAGAAGAATTATCTAGCGACTCTCACATTGGTTTCCTAAACTATCAAGATGAACCCAGGAGTGAAGGCAATGCAGTTGAGGGGTCATATGTTGTATTCACTTGGTCTAAGAATCAATCAGCTCAACAAGCTGATAAGGAAAAAGTAGAGGAGTGACCTCAACCAACAGTTTCAATTGCTAAGTGGAGATCCACTCTTCCTTTCCAACCAAAGGACCTGGTGATTTCAAAAATGGTAAATACCCCAAATGCTCTTACGCCTTCTACTTCAATTTCAAAGTCCAGTCCTCCCCCTTTCAAAAATCAAAAGGATGAACTCCCATCCTCTGTTCCTAGCTCATTTTAGACATTTGATATCATTGACCATATTAAGAGAACCAAAATTTAAATGTTTGAATTTGAATTTCTGTAGTCCCATCTTGAGCAATTAGATAGATTGGTTCAATGCGTTAAAAATCAGAATATCCCTATTGAGCAAGTAATTCCCAAAGTGACACATAATGCTACCAAGAATGCACCCACCAAGAATAACCTTGTCACCACTCCCCCTGCTACTTTTGGTAGGACTGAACCTTTTTATGTCTCATTACTGATTATTGAACATCAGTTGAATAATTACATCATTGATTCTAGAGCTTCAGACAATGTTATGCCTGCTAAAGTGGCTGAATACCTTGATCTCACATTGACCAAAACTTTTGGTAGATGCTTTTCCATGGAGAACAAGCAAGTGCCTTTGCTAGGACAAATTAAAGATGCCCAATTTGTGTTTATTGCCTTTCTAGACAAAAGAATCAAGATGACTATCTTGGTAGCAGACGTCCCAACATCATATGGCATCCTTCTCAGGTAGAATTTATGAAAGAATGTTGGTGGTGAATTGAGTATGGATCTATTAGAGGTGAGGATTCCATTCAAGGGTGTTATGAAGAGGTTGCTCCCTGAGAAAGAAGTGAAATATGTGGTTACCCAAACCTCAACACTTGAAGCTCAAATTCTATTTGAGTCTTTAGGCATGGGTAACTACTTTCTGTATACAATGGAGTTTATGAGACATATGATGAAGCTCCTGCAGATGACAACCTAGAAATGTAGTCAACTAGAACAATAGAGGAATTGGCTGAGCACAAGGCAAGTGTGGAAGTATCTCCACCCCTAGATGAAGAAGAATCTGAAAAGAAATCAGTATCAAATGAGGTATGGATTCTTGAATTTGATGGCAGTTGCTCTTCCACTAGTTTAGGAGCTGGGGTTGTGTTAATATCTCCTCAAGGATATATTTTTCCCTCATCTTATAAATTTCAATTTAGTAACATGAATAACATAGCTAAATATGAGTCCCTACTACTTAGATTAAGAGCCACTCAAGACAAAGGCATCAAGCCCCTTTATGCTAAAGGAGATGCTAAACTAGTGGTTTGTTAGGTGAGGAACCTATACCAAACCAAGAATGAAAGATTGCATCATTATCGCAATCTAGTCTAGGACCAGCTTGAAGATTTTGATGCTTTCAACATCTCTATAGTTCCTAAAGAATTCAATGACTGAGTAAATGCATTGGCTATTTTAGCTACTCTCTTGGTCCTCCACCTAGATTTCAAAGGAGACAAGTACATGATTGAGCTAGTCTTTTAGCCAAGTGTACTTGATAATGCTAGTAATTGGTAGGTATTTAATAATGATGATCAAATCATTGCCTTCTTAGAGCAAAAAGACAACTTTGAGTGGCTGCATTTTGAAGGCAGTGAACCTCAAAAATTTGAAATAGTTCCTAAATCAAATGCAAACATAGGTAAAGAGTTCTTGCAAATATAAGGGAATAAGATTCCTAAAGGCTTAGTTTCCCTTGAGAAGCTATTTGATAAGCATGATAGATTCATCAAACAACAACCAATGGATTCAAGCTCATCTCAGGAGTTTGATCAAGAAAATCTAAAAACTAAGGAAAATCCCAAGATGGTGAACATTGGAAAATATTGTACTCCTATAGAGTGTTTCAAGTTCACCTCTTTGCTTAATGAATGCATGGATGTCCTAGCATACTCCTATGCTGACTTGAAATCACTCCAGCCTAACGAAATTTGACATAACATCCCTCTCAAGGTTGATTCAACACCTTACAGGCAAAAGACTAGGCATTATAATCCAAAAATATCATGTACTATTTTATCTGAGATATAAAAAATGCTAAATGCCAAGATAATCTTCCCAATCCATCATTCCACATGGATTGCCAATATAGTGCCTATAAGAAAGAAGAATGGTGAAATTCACCTTTGTGTGAATTTTAGGAATTTGAATCAGCCATCCTTGAAGGATAATTATCCTTTACCAATCTTGGATCAAGTGTTGCAAATAGTGATAGGTTTAGAGATGTTATCAATGCTAGATGGCTTATCAAGATATAATCAAGTTGAAGTTGGTGAAGCAGACCAGCATAAGACTGCTTTCACCATGCCTTGGGGCACGTTTGCATATAGAAGATTACCTTTTGGCTTGATAAATGATGGCACCACCTTCCAAAGAGCAATGGACCTTGCCTTCAAGGATGAGATGGGTAAGTTCATCATAGTTTATCTTGATGACTTGACTGTCTTCTCTAAGCATCACCCAGATCATGTGAGCCATTTGCAGCAAGTGCTAGAACACTACCACCAGAATGGCATTTCCTTAAATCCCAAGAAGTCAATTTTTAGAGTAATAGAGGGGAAACTTCTCAGACATGTTATGTCCAAAAGAGGCATAAAGATTGACTCAGATAGAGTCAAGTCTATCCAAGAACTTTCCTTGCCCACAAGCAAGACTGTTGTTCACTCTTTCTTTGGAAAGGTGAATTTCTTATAGAGATTAATCCCCAAGTTTGCTGAGAAGACTAGGCACATTGTCAACATGATGAAGGGAAAGGCCACCTTCAGCTAGACTAAAGAAGGCAAGTTGGCTTTTGAGGATATCAAGACTACCATTACCCATGCTCCAATTATGGCTTGTCTAGACTATAGCAAAGACTTCACCATTTACAGCTATGCTTCAGAACATACGCTTTCAACAATTCTAGTTTAATAGAATAAAGAAGGTATGAAATCTCCTATTTCCTTCATGAGTTGTCCTCTCAAAGATCATGAGCTGAAGTACTCAAATATGGAGAACCACGCTTATGCAGTGGTGAAGGCCGTGAAACGTTTTCATTTCTACATCCTCAATTCTCAAGTTACTACCTTGGTCCCTAACACCACAGTGAAATCTGTACTGACTCAGCAAGAGTTTGGGATGAAAAGAGTCAATTGGGTTGCAAAGATCTAAGAGTTAGATCTGATCATCAAGCCAACAAAGCTAGTATGTGGAAAGGGGCTATGCCAACTAATTATTGATAACAAGCCAAGAGGAACAAAGCATGAAGAACCAAAAGTGGATGAGGATGACACACCAATAGTCCTTTTTGTCTCCACCATGAATGAGTGGTACTCAAATATTGCTCATTTCCTTACTTATGTTGAATGTCCTACAAACCTATCTTATAAAGAAAGGAGAACCATCAAGCTAAAAGTTGCTAATTTTGTCCTTCAAGACAATGGCCTATATAAGAGGAGCCTTGATGGAATGTTCTTTCACTGTGTGGACAAGGAGTAGCAAAGCTAACTTCTGAAGTCCTTCCACAATTCAGCTTTTAGAGGACATTTTTTTACCCCTATGACTGCCCATAAGATCTTACGAGCTAGGTATTATTGGCTGACTCTCTTTCAAGATGCATACAAGTGGGTCAAGAGATGTGAACTGTGCTAGCAATTTGTTGGAAGGCCCAAGCTAGCTGCTCTACCTCTCGAACTAGTGGTCATTAAGGAGCCTTTCTAGTAATATGGAATTGACTTTATTGGTGCTATAAACCCATCATCAAGTGTTGGACATGATTATGTCCTTACAATAATAGACCACTTCACTAAATGGGTGGAAGCAGTTCCAAACAAACATGCTACTTCAGAAGTAGTATGCAATTTCCTCATTGAGAACATCATGTCCAGGTTTGGGGTCCCAATCAAAATTATCACTAATAATGCAGCCTATTTCACTTCTCAGGAGATTACTCAATTCTTCTTCTATTATGGAATTACACTATCCCACTCCTATGATTACTTTCCATAAGGGAATGGATAGGTTGAGTCAAGCAATAAAAATTCGGTGACTATCATCAAGAAGCTAGTGGATGACAACCAAAGGACTTGGCATAAGGCATTGGTTGATGCTCTATGGGCAGATAGAATTACACCAAAGAGATTAATTAGTATGTCTCCCTTCCAACTTTTGTATGGTGTCAATGCTAAGATACCAATCACTTTGGAATTGCTAGCATTGAAACTAGCTAAGGCAATTAAAGATCAAACGTATGAGAGCTCACTTGAGAATAGGATCATGTGCCTTACTGAGCTGAATGAGTAGAAAACTATAGTGGTGGATAGAATCACCACCCATCAAAGTCTGGTGAAGAAGCTCTTCGACCAAAAAGCAAAGAATTATGATTTCTATATTGGAGATCAAGTCCTACTATGGGATAAGAGAAGAGAACCAAAGGGGATGAACAGAAAGTTTGATTCCCTATAGAGGGGCCCCTTTACTATTCATCAGCTCAATGGTAAAAATAGTTTCTTATTAAAGTATCAAAATGGCACTCTCTTCTCTCTACCTCACAATGGGCAACATCTAAATCACTTCAACTCTTGAAGTATTAGATGAGTTTCCCTGTACATATGTATATTTGTATAGTCTTTTGTTTTGTTTTGTTCATTTTGTTTTCTTTTTTTTTGGAACCTTTCTTTTTGGGTATCTCAACTTCATAGCCTAATGGCACACTTCAAGGCACTAGAGATTCTGGCTTCTACTCCCCTTAGTTGTTCTAATTTTTCATCTAAAGGAAGTTCCCCAACTGGAGCTAGCTATTGTCCCCCAAAAAATATCACTCATTTTTGAGACAATATTTGAATTATTTTGGTCCTACATACCAAAATCCTCTCTTCCCCTTTCAAAAATTGTTTTGAGCATTCAGGTTCTCCATTTTTCAAGCTTTTTAGAAATCTACAGACTCTACAGGGTTGAATCTACAGACTCTGCAGGCTTGAATCTATGAACTTTTCAGGCTTGAATCTACAAACTCTATAGGCAAGCTCAAATCTATGGACTCTCAAGGTTAGTTTCTATGGACTTTATAGGAAATAAATAGGTTCAACACTTAGCCAAATCAAGAATAAATTGATTGGACCATTGAACCATTGAACCAAAGTTGGTTCAATCAGTTGGTTCAATCGGTAGGTTCAAAGGTTCAACTAAAGCTTAGAAAGATAAAGGAAGCAGTGTTTGAGTGAGACATAGAATAAACCAATGAATCAATTGAACTTTGAATTGAAAGAGTTCAAAGTTCAATGGTTCAACATGGTTCAAAATTTCAAAGGTGGCCTCAAGCAAAGAGAGAAGCAACATGGATGATTCCAAAGGCAAGTTCAAATGAAAGCGATGGTTCAACCAAGGAGCAGGAAAGTGATTGAACCAATAAATTAATTGAAACAAGAAAGTGATTGAACTAAGGAGCTGAGAAGGCCACCCAAACTATTGAAATAGTCAACCAATGACGTCCCCACAAACGTCAAATTTAAGGTAAGGGAATATCCATTGAAATTCAAATAAAGCATGAAACTTGAAAGAAGAACCAAGTGACTGGCTAAAAAGATAGCTTGATAGTTCAAACTATAGTAGGAAGAGACAAAGCTGGAAAAGACAAAAGTAGAAAGTGGGAAAAGCCTGAAATGTCTACATAGAAGTAATTTTAGTAGGTGGAATATTCCACTAAGCAAGTATTTTGGCTTGAAATGTAAGGATGCAACATGTTTTTTCCTTCCATGAAGTAAAGACAAATGGACAGCTACAAAGATGTCAAAGGGGACAAAACAGATGATCCAGACTTAGAAGAAGACATATGGGATGAAATGACATGCCATAGTCAAGACAACTGCCCTATTTTCAATGCAGTCCTTTGAAAATCTAGAAATGCATTCAAGGCATTAAATGCATAGCATGGGCCGTTTTATGGAAAACAAGCACCCAAGTCTTTCTTGGAGCGCTATATATAGTAATCTCTCATTTGTTACAAGGAGACTTCTCATTTTACAAGAGCGAAACTCTGCCCATTTTAAAAGAAGAATACTGAGACTTTGAGCTCAGGTTGTAATTTCATTTTCATTTTTATCTGAATGAGAAAGCAGGTTTTTCATAGACTTTGTGTTATTCTGACTTATGTCATTTTATAATAACATTCTTATGTTTGTCTTCTAAAGGTGTCCTTATTCATTTAATTTGGTAAGTAGAATTAGTGAAGGTAATAGGGAAGTATCCTGAAACCAACTATGGGAAGACTTTGTGCTTTCACAATTGATTTCAGTCTATGTTTTCTTTTCTTTTGTGTTGAGGATTTTGGGGTGACGTTGTGCCCCCATTATCCTTTATGATATACTCTTTGAGTAGTTGAGGTGGATACTTTGTGCTCTATTTCATTCTGCTATTATTACACCCTTTTGATCACTGGTTATTTCACTATCTAAAAGAAACTCGTGTTATTCCTTGTAAGGACACTTCTGAAAGAAGAGAAGTGCCTTTAGCATTTATAGCCAAGATTTTATCCTTTGTATATGTGCATCATCTATAAAATAAGAGATATGGATGGTTTGTCCCACCTCTGTGTCTTACTTTCTACTTATTTATATTGTATATAGCTCCACATATTTAATAAGGAACCTCCCCTTGATGAAAGGAGAGGTTTGTCTCTGGTTGATGTAGTAAAGCTACACACCAAGATGACCCATCTCCCTATGCTATGGTGATAGGAACTATTTTGGTCACCAGTTAGTTGGCTGACAAAATTTTCACCCAATAGAAACCACAGGTGGAGAAACCACAATTGGAGAAA
This sequence comes from Torreya grandis, assembly GCA_037957365.1. Taxonomy (NCBI): domain Eukaryota; kingdom Viridiplantae; phylum Streptophyta; class Pinopsida; order Cupressales; family Taxaceae; genus Torreya; species Torreya grandis. The sequence continues at coordinate 1,290,965 of JARHVA010000285.1, read as the reverse complement.
CCACAGGAGGAGGAACTACAGGTGGAGGAACTATAGGTGGAAGAACCATAGGTGGAGGAACCATAGGGGAAGAAGGGGCCTTAGGCAAAAAAACCATAGGGGAAGAAGGGGGAACCTTATTGTGTGGGTGACATGTGGGAAGAGGGATAGTAGGCATGGAAACAATCATAAGGTGATCGTAGAGATGCTACTAGATGATGCAACAATGATCAATGTGATCGGTACTGCATTAGTGCCACATATAGTATACCTATCCATATTTGGGAATATACTCAGGTAATAAATTAGGAGGTATAGCCTTATATGTAGGTTGAAGAAGAGTAGGATACAAAGTGTCTATATATTGTTAAATCTCTTGATAATGGGTGAAGGAATGATTATCTATGTTTTGGAAGCAATAGATATGCTTGTTAGTAGACTTTGTGGGTGTACTAATAAAGGGAGTGGAATTAGAAGCTAATGAAGATTAGGGTAATTTACAATCTCTAGTATAATGATATGTAACTCGATGAATGTCATAGTGTATTTGATTGGCCCATTAGGTAGGTAGAGAAGTAAGCTATGATAAATAAAGTAGGTGGTGGCCAAGGGGAGGTGGGGCTAGTAGAGAGACTAGATGAGTCTAAACTAAAGGAGAAGTATATTTAGAGGCATGAAGAGATTAAACTAAAGTAATAATAGGATCCAAACTAGGTTTAGTTGAGGGAAGAGTAGGATACATAGAGGGTTTAAGGATAGTAGTAAGCATCCCAACGGCAAGCTAGCTATATAGATCTTGGTATCTAAAAAAGTGATAGGGACTAGTCATAGCACAATCTATAAGCATTATCCTAAGAGGTTTTTCAAAAATTATAGGTGTGTCATGTGAATCCACCATATCTACCTTATAAACAAGAGGAATATTTCTAAAATTATGAACTATATAAGATGAAATGTGATAAGATAAATGAAAATATTGAAATAAAGAAGAATGATAGCAAAGGATCTAAGCATCTTAAGCCTGAATAAGACCTCCTAAAAATGGATCATCTAGAGTGTAACCATCATCATAGTTGAGTTTATGACCTTCTCATTGAAGGTGGCATGATGAATTGAATTTTGAGTCTTAGTTAAGACTAAGGATATATCATCACTAGATAATTGATAGAAACGTGGCTTTAGCGAGGGTGGAAGCTGAGAAACGAGATGAGGAGAGAGATTATAAGTTTTTATCTTGAGGTTGTGTTGATGCCTAAAAATCTCATTTTAAGTGGACAACCTTATATTGGAAGCTTTATAGGTGTGGTACTTGAATGCGATCTATAAAGCAACCTCTGGGGTTTTAGAAGCTAGATCTTTAGATCAATTTTGGGGAAAAGGTTAAGGAAAAAATGTAAGTAAAATAAAAAAATAAAAACTAAGGTGATGTGCTAAAATCTTTGATGTATTGACCTAAAATTGCATAAAATATCTTGAATCTTTGAACATCATAAAATGTTAAAAGAACATATTCATGAATTAAAGTCTATAGCATAAATAAGAACCAATATTATAGAATTAGAGAATGAAAATAATGAATAATAATAAATATTTATTTAGTTTGACATAGAAGACCACATCCTCTTCATTGGTGGGTATAAAACATCATTCAAGAGGCTAGAAGGCACAATATATAATATTTGATCCTTCCCATGAGGGGCACCTATTAAGGTCATAGAATGAAAGACAAAATAACGACTAGTTACTTCTATTATAAAACTAGACTATTACAAATGGGTTCTCTTTGATAATATCAAAAAAAATTCATATACCATCCCCTTACAAATAAAAGATCCTAGCTTATATAGGCACAATGACCTTTTGAGTAAATGATACTTGGAATAGGCACTTGTGCTCATGATGAATCCAGTGCAACTGATTGAGGAGCTCTAGCTCATGAATGTAGTTGGTCTTCCAAATATTAGATATGGCATAATTATATCACTTTATGATTCCCTTGACACTTAGAATAATCATGGTAGTAACATGTGTATGAATTTGGAGATACCTCTAGAAAATAGTTAAAAAAGGGGAACCCATTCCTCTTGTCCAATGACACTACTCGAAGGTCTGATAGGAAATTTTTGCTCTCAAGGAATTCTAGGATGACACATGGTAGATTTGCTTCCTTTATTATAACTACTTGGTGGGTCACCTTCCTAAATCCATTATCCAATGGTGTGATCCTAAGTCTTAATAAAGGATCTTTTACTCCCAAGGAGAGTCATGACACCATGTGTCAAACTGATGATACCCCTAGGGAAGTCAAGCATTCCTTTTTAAAAATGAGCATAGGGGTACCAAATGAAAATTTTGTGTCCCTTCCTTTTGTTAATGTGTAGTGGGCCCCACCCATTACTCCATCAACCAATAGTGCTATTCAAAAGTCTAACAAAAATAAATCTCCCTTAGTTAAGTGTTGGGATGTCATGTGTTGAGCTAGAACTTCTCCTAGGAAAGTCATGAACTTATTCATGTTAAACAAGCATTGGGATGCCATATGGTGACAATAGAAAGAAGCTAAGACTTAGACAAAATAAAAAAGGGACCCCAAGAAAAGAGAAATCCAAAATCATAACTACCAAGCTTTGTTGATCATGTTTAAGACCCAATGCTAATTATTTTAAAACTCAAAATTGTGGATAACAATCCACAATTCCTAGTGACTCAAAGGGTAATCAACTTATGGATTTAAGGACCCAAATTTATGGTTTTATGAACCAATTGAGGCAAATTTTTCAAAAATGGGTGAGGCCTACAAAAATTACAAGTTTTGAAGAGCAGCCTTCATAGGCATCCACTCTTCCTCCTTCAATTGAGTCTTTTTATTTAGGGCCTCAAAGGCCCTATCTAAATCAATGACCTCCTTGAAGGAGGTACTACTCAAGCCTTGAACAACTACCAGCATTTAAAACTCTAATTAGGTGAGTGGATGGAATATGGTCTCCACTTCAAAGATACTTGGTGATTGACTAAGATCTACAAACATGGTCTAGTCATTCTAATTCTTCTCTAGCAATTATTTTATTTTATCCTCTAGGAGGATGGTGTTATCCACAAGGAATGGGGAGGGGAGTCCCAATTATACTAATTGTTTGATATGCCCCTTCCTACCCTAGACTACCTTCTTTAAGGAATTAAATAATGCATTACACTTTGTCACTACTTTGTTCTAGCTCAAAAGTTCATTAACCTTCATCATTTCTTACCTTTGGTTAGCCATCCCTGATTCCTATAACATCTCATCTATTTTACTATAAAGCTTCTAGACAAGAAGCTAGGAGTCCTAAAACTTAGGGGACATGAAGGCAAGGACCTAGTCTTCAGATGCAGTTACCTGAGAGCTCAGTCACTATGAGTCTACAATGAAACTAAGTGTTGGATTCAAGTTAGTATCCACATTATTTATTATCTCCCAATAAGATCTATATAAATTCTAGACTATGGGGAGGATATCTATGGTCTAAAAGTAGGCAACGAGGTCATTCTTCAATTTTAGTATCTCTTGTTCCTTGGTTGAGGACTACTACTACATCTATTTTTGTAGTTGTTGAAGCATTATATTAGAGTCTGAGAGGATATGATATGTTTGTGTAATCTCTAACTCCTTTTCTTGTAGCTTAGCTTCTATATTTGTCTTTTCCTTATTTTGACCATCTATCTTAGTCTTCAATTTAGCTACTTGAATTTGTAATTAGACCCTCTGATTGGCCTTCACCTAAAAGGTCTCAATGGTGACATAGCTCTGAAGGTGAGACCTCATTGAGCTTTATATCTTTTTCCTTGGCCTCAGTGTTGAGGTGGTCGACTATAACTTTCACCCTCATGAGTTCTAGTTTCATCTTCTCCAATTGATGGCCTAATTTGATATAGTCTTTGGTGATAGAATTCTATGTTTCTTCCATTAATTTGACCTTGTTAGTGGCCCTCACCTAGCTGAGGTTGAGGCTAATGATGTGTATTGATTAGTCCCCCAGCTGCATTTGTTCTTGGGGTTTGACTACTTGGGGTGACATGTGTACAATCATTAGAGATTGCTATGTTGGGTTAAAAAATAACTATATGTGGGGCACCATCAACGCCTTAGCCTATTTTCCTATTCTTTTCTCTACTTGGGCCTCTCAAATTTTCCTAGAATTCTCCGTCTACTGATGAAACTACTCTTGTAACTAAATATTTTCCCCTACAAAGGGAAATATTTGTGGAAGGCCAAAAGGAATGGTCACTTGTTATTATGAAATAGTGGACATTATTCCTTTAAAGGCAAGTTGGTGAAGGGTCAAGGTGGATAGAGAAAAAGGTTAGAGGCTGTGGAGTGGGGTGCAAGGTGATTACACCATGATGGATGATGTGGATGATGAGGGTAGAGGACTGAGAAATGGCACAAGGGAGGTGATCAGTTATGTAGAGGAAAGTGGCATGAGCATGGTAGAAATAGTGGAGGGAAAAGAGGGAGTTAAGAATAAAGTAAAGGTATATATAATGGGTTGGGAAAAGTGTACCTTACTTTGTGGGGACTTAGGGGAGAACTAGAGGCTTGTGCCTAGGAGGTGAGCTCAGAGGACCCTGCTTCAAGATGCCTCAAAGAGTCATGTTATTTTTATGGCCTAATTGGGTATAAATATAGAGGAGGTGGCCAAGTTGTGGGCCTTTGAATCACTACAACTTCCTCTTCCTTATATAGAGGGGTGTCCTCTTCTTCAAAAGTAGTATCCTCTTCTTCTTCTTCTTCCTTAATAGAGAATTCTCCTTATGCTATAGCTTCCACCTCATGGTGCTCATCCCAAAGGTTTTTGAATGTTTCATCTGTGTCCACGTCCTTAAAATTTAGAAATGGTATTTGAATTTCTTACCTATATTTCTAATAGGCATTTATTTTCTCCTAGCTCTAGTATTTTTAGATGAGCTATGCCCTTAATCCCTTTATCACTTTCCTCATAGGATCAAACTACCAGACTACATCATAGAAGGATTCCCATAGCTTATAGGTATCCAATTGGATCTTGGACAAATCCATGTAATAACTGATATCATCCTCCGTCAATGACCTTCACCCCTTGAGGTATGGCTAGGGCTTGTCATTGAATAGGGAAAAGGTCTTTACAGAGGCCATGTGGCCAACTGGGGCATAATTTCATTTATCATCAATTTGGTTAAGGCTAAGTTCTAAAAGCTTGAATGCTAGTAGGTTCCCTTATGACCTCTTTACCACTACTATGATACCTCCTTATAGAGGGGGACATCATATAGGGATTTATTCTTGTGTCTCGTGCCATATACAGATTTGACTACAGTGAGTTGGTGAGATAGATCCAAGGCCAAGGTCTTATCTATGAGTAGGCATAGGATTCAGAATGGATCCTCCTTAAATCTATGTACTTGAATGAAGGTGAAATGGGCCTTGAAGAACTAGTTGAAAAAAATTATACCACTAGTTATCTATGATGTTTGGTTGTCCATCAATCTAAAGTTGATGGCCTCCTAGTTGAAGTCAATCAAGACTAGGGATAAGGACTCTAAAAAATCATAGTAGTCATATTTGATAGACAAGACATAGGTCCATATTCTGATGGGGATCTCCATGTTAGGATGGGTACTTGTCTCAATCGAGTTGAAAGTGAAGTATGAAGAGAAGAATTTGGAGTGTTGATATAGGACCAGGTGATGGAAGGAGGAAGGTATTCAATGTTGAGAAGTTTGCTAGTTTATTGTGCATGGTAGTAATGATGGAATTTGTAAAGTTTATCTTATAAACTTTATCCTTGCTCATCATCTTCAAAAGGAAGACTGGCCCTAATTAAAAATTGATGACATGAGTGTCTGAGTCCATTTCAAAAATAAATGCCAACATAGAAAGGGCATCTTTCATTTAGTTCATCAAAAAACTCAGAAGAGAGATGGGTAGAGGAGGCAATTCAATGTAGTTGCTCTAGAGGAGCAAATTAATGAATTCTGTCTTGCAAACATGGGTATCTTAGACATTATTTAGGCTCTCCATACTATAGACATCGACATTGGGGTTTCTTAGGAGTCAAAGAATCTCCCTTATGGAATTGATATTGATATTCACTTTAAGGTCATTATTACCTATAATAACATTAGTGCTAGCATCATATCTATCTACACACAAGGTGACAATCTCTGGTTATAGGTGCATAAGAGGCACCATGTGATGGGATAGTGTGGAGTTATAAATCATGTATCTCAGTGGCTCATAGTCATTTTTATACACCTTTTTGATCATTTAGGCATGGTCACCCTCCCTTAGGATCCTAGATTTCTTAGCCAATTAAGGATTGAAGATTCCATCTACATAATCTAGGACTAGCAAAGGATCCCTATAGCATCCCTTAAAGATGCTTTTGACATTTTGTACTTTAGGCTTTGGTTGAGTGAAATTGGAAGCATAGGATTTAATTAATGTGTATTATGGGGAAGGTCACCATGACCACCCAACCAATAGCTTTTATGCTTTCTCAGATGTTTTACACTACTGAATAAGGATGTAAAAGTCTCTATTTTAGAAATTATTCTCAAGAATTATCTTTGCTCCAAATAAAACATCAAATATTGGTTCTCTACTCACAAATTTTGAAATTTTTGGCTCAAGGCTCTCTACTCAATATTCTCTATTTCACTTGGTCTTCTTGAAATTCTTAAGGCATTTAAATGTTCAGCCTAATGAGGAGGGGGTATTTATAACCCAATGCTTTTAGGCATGATCATCATGTAAATTTTGAATTTGGGCACCCCATAAATGTCAATGGTATTACACACACTTAAATAATATCCCATAATAGATTTATGATGATCCTTATGGGGGTTCATGCAATATGGATCACCTAACATTATTGGCAAGAGGAGTGCGGTAGATAATGGTCTTTCAGAGAATATTTCAAAAATAAGTGGAACTATGGTGTTGACACCTGGAAATGGGATGAGCCACTTGTTCCAACAACACTTAATCAAAAGTAAAAAACAATAAATAAATTAAAATGAATGAATAAAGGGAAACAACAACAAAGAAGGGAAACTAGCTAACTATATAAGGGAAAGCCTAGTAAATTAGTTGAAGTGTTTCAAGTCAATTTCATTGATTAGAATCCCTAATCCTTTGCCTTATTTATCCTATAACTCAAATTAATTACCTTTTCTAATTATTATGATGAAAAATAACCCCCTTTATATGGAATCAAACTTTGCATGTCAACCTGGTTTTGCATCCCTTTGATCATATTTGAGGACCAAGTCCCATGGCTTAAAGCCTTGGTTTGATGATTTATTATCAAATCATCACTTGACTATTTATTATTGTGTAACCTTCCTATCATTATATTTATCTTTCAATTCTTTGAGGTTGAGTAAATCCACCATCCTAACCTCTATCACTCCATTCTCATCTATCTCAACAACGTTTAAAAGTTGTAAGGTAGGGATTTCTATTGATATGGGTGTCACTACTTAATTTTAGTATACGAGTTCATAAGGGGATGTCTTAAGGATCTACTTAGGAGTAATTCAATCAGCCCATAAGGACATTTTTAATTTCATATGCCACTCTATTTGTTAGTCAACACCCATCTTTTTGATCAATCTAATGAGGTTCTTATTAGTTGATTCTGCCAACCCATTCACTTGCAGGTAATAATTAGACAAAGTCTTTAAGAAGAGTCCATTTTGGAGTGTAAATTATAAAGTATTGGAATAGAGGAAGGAATTTTCATTTTAAAAAATGATCATTTTTGGAGGGTTAAACCACACTACTAAATTGTCTAGGAATTTAAAGATCATGTTTTCATTTGCCTCTTTCATTAGGCTAACACAATCTACCTTATGAAGTAATCAGTGGTCGTAAGTATCTATTTGTGGCATGTAATAGAAATGAGATTGATAATCCTAATTAAATACAAGCCCCACTATATTAAGGGCTCATCGATCATAATTGGATTTAATGGCATGGTTGAATTCTTTCACTTGTTCATAAAGAATTGATATTGTTGTCATTTTTTGACTTCCTAATGGCAATCTACAAACATGGTTGGCTAGTAGTATCCTACGTGCATGATCTTATTCATGGTGGTATTTGGTAATAATGGTCACATAGAGGGGTGAAGTGCATATTTTTGAGGATCTTCTTAGCTTATTACTTTTTGATGCATCAGATCAGGCCTCCATCAAAGTTTCTCTTAAATAGGACTCCCTAGATCAGTGCATATTTATCCCCTTGCAACATATAAAATCACCTTTTATGTAAGGATAGACCCTTAGGATATCAATTATTTTGCATGAAATAGGCTTTATCAACAACACAAGACCCATCAATTTCATATTGATTTACTAAAACTATTTCTGAAATATCTTGTCTTTTCTACTAGGGGACCTATGCACTGAGCCAAATAATCACAAAGTCCTCTTCTTCGGATCACTTTGGTTGGCCTAACTTCAAATTCATACTCTAGGATCTTAGTGATCCAATTGGACCTTTTTTGGTGATCTCTCCTTCCTTTATGTATTCTCTAACACTAAAATGTGCCACGTATACCATTATCTTGTTCCCTATCACCAAGTGTCTAAACTTTTTGGGACCTTTGATGATGGTGAAAGCTTGACTTTCAATGGATTTATACTTGGTATCATAACTATGCAAGGTCCTTGAATACAAATAAATTGAGTGCTCACTTTTCCCTTCTTTTTCCTTTTGAGTTAGCACAGACACTAGGTTATGTTCATTCCAATAGACATCCATGTTGAAATATTTGGAGAAGTCAAGATTGACTAGCACACGGGCAATAGATATTGCTCTCTTAATCTTGTTGAATGATATGTTCCCTTATATTGTCTAGTTTAAGGATTGGTCCTTATTTAGCATTAGTGTGATTGGCTTTACCAATCCCATGAAGTTGGATATGAACCTATTGATGAAATTGATCTTTCCTAGGAAAGATTGGACCCCCTTTTTATTGACCAACAAGGTCAAATCCCTGATAGCCTTGATTCTATCTAGATTTATAGATATTCCTTCTTTGGATACCATGTATCCAATCATCTTTCCTTGTGAGACTCTAAAAACACATTTATTAGGGTTGAGAGACACTTTGAATTCTTGACACCTTTTGAAAATCTTCTCTAAATGGTCAAAATGGTCTCCCTTCTTCTTAGAGAATGTAGTGAGATCATCCAAGTAAATGAGGATTATTTTGTTGGTTACAATTTTAAAATCTATGTCCATGACTATTTATAAATTGTTCCTTATATTCAAGGGGCTAAAAGGCATATTTGCATACATGAAGGTTCCCACTTTATGGTGATGGTGGTCTTATGTTGGTCTTCTTTTCAACCCATACTTGGTTGTACCCCAAAAATCCATCTAGTAGGGAAAATATTTTTTCACCCATTATTGTCTAGAGGATATTTTCCATAGAAAGAAGGGGATAATGATCATGTTATGCCTATTTTTTATACCCCCCCAAAAAAAATTTAAAACCATAAATACTGCCATAGTGATGACTTGGTCATAAAACTTAAAACTTTGTCAAGGACCCTTGTTTATCAACAATATTAGTATATGCATTTTTTATTATGAGATCATAATGATTAATTGATGATTCTATTTTTGTTTTAGTGGTTTCAAAAATCAAAGTGGATGAATTAATAAAATATGCATATAGTGTTATACTCATGATCAGTTATAGTTTAGTTGGTAGTTTTAGTTCAAAAACTTTTGAATTATTTTAGTGATATATTTGGAAGTATTGTATTTCATTTATGCTATAGTTATTGTAGCTTTTTGATATACTCAATATTTGATGTTTTGGTTATTTTATTTAATCTTATATCAATCATTGTCATAAAATTTAGTTGTTATTTATGGATCAGATATGGCTTGTTCATATTGATAGTTTAAATGGATATAGTTTTGGAACAGTAGTAATCAATCAGGTTATAGCAAGGAATTTGAACTTTGATGTGTTTTCTTGGTCAAATGATTCTATCTCATTCAATTTCTTATATCATTATAATCTCTAATTTCAGATGCATGATAATCACTTTGGCATTTTAAAATCATTGAGGAATATTCTTGTTAGATGTATATAACATTTCTATAATAATGACATTGTATAAATCCTCACATGCATTAAATTATAATGAGTTTGCTAAAGAATAGTGTTCATTATGAGGTTTGCCTAAGTTCATTAAGCTTAGCATTCTATTGACTATTGATATTGCTAGGGTCTCATCATGGTTTAATTTGGAATGCATATGGGCTTAGGATTGACTAAAGACCTAAGTTTATTTATTGACAAGAACCTTGGTTATATGATTTAATCGATGGGATTTTCATGAAGCATGATTGTTCAAAATGACGTATACACTTGATTCTAGTCATCATGAGTTGAGTTGGCATGTGTATGAGGTTTGACATTGACAAGATTTAAAGGGTGACTTGGTAGATTTGTGGTATCAAGGCTTGTGTAAGGTGGTAATATCATTTAAGAACATTAGATGTATCTAGATGATTTAGATTGTGGGAAATTTGGTGGTAAAGTGTACATTAATGACTCACTTATCTCCTTGAATCACATATTTTAGCATGGAATTTGGTAAAAATAATAGTGAATGCTAAGTTTGGTAATTAGTTGAAATGTATTAGCAAACTGCTAACTTTAGCAAGAGTTAGTGAGGACCAATAGGAAGTGAGTATGTATCCCCAAGAAGTTATGAGGTGAAGTTGGAAAATAAAGGTTGGTTTTATTGTGTCAGTTGTCATTTTGGAAACCTTTTGATGGAAGAAAAATTTTGGTTCAATGGTAATTACAGAAAGAAAGGTGAGCAAAGAGATTCAAACAAGGTTTTTGAAGTTGATTTTAGGTATGAATTTTTTAATTTCATCTCATATAGAGGCTTGGGAAATATGTAGGCAAGTCAGCATTTCTAAAAATTGGTGTTTGTGGAATAAAATAAACTTAGAGTTCAAAATGGGAATCTGTGGTTTAAAACATTTTATAGTTTTTTTTAATTTTCTACATATAGTGGCAGTTGTGGTATTCAAAGCATTGTATGATTTTGGGTCATAAATTGCAAGTAAGCTTATTCACTTTTTATTTTAAAATCTTTGATTTTTTTTGGTGAAATTTTGTTGAAACTTGTCCATCCTCTCGATCAGGTGATACCTTGCATATGCAATAATTTTAGATGTTGGTGTTTACAAGTCATGTTGTTGAATGTCTGAATATCATGCAATAATCTATTGTTAAAAAAATTATTTGTCAAGGGCTTTTAGGTTGTGGACATCTCAATTTAGTTTTATTCACATGGATTATTGGGTCTTAATGTTGAAATGTTGAGTAAAAAATGAGTTGAAATTATTGCAGATAAAGGTTCTAATATGAAACAAGTTGAAAAAAGTCACACTTAAAATTTTCATCATGATTTTGCTTGTGGATTCTGACATAGTTTGGGTTCTTGTTCTGAGTTAGAAAGTTTCATGAATATTTCTTGTCATGATAGAGTTTTTTAAAGATGGTAATGAATTAGATGTGATTAACATGTTTCCTCAATAATTTAAAATTTGTTGAATACTTTCTTTGAAATGATTCAATTTCAAATGAGGAAATAATTTAAGAATCAATTTGGTTTTATAATTTTGAGCATGGAAATTAGTATGGTTTTGATTCAAATATAACACAATGATGTGTAATGTTTTTGTATCATGATTAATTTTTAGTCATGAGCTCAAAATTTGAATTTGGCATCTTTTCATATTATTGCTTATTTTAAAATGTCTAGGTGGGAACAACCAATAGAGAATAGTAATGATGTAAGATAGGGTCAAAGGTCAAACCAAGGAAATCAATCAAACCATAGCCAAAGTTCTAGTGGGGTTGGTTTCTATACTAGGCATTTTGGGCCTAGATTTCCTTGGGGCATAAGAATGTCTATCCATTTTGATGCTTCTAATCTTGATTTTTGGAATGTCCTAAATTCTCTTTCTATTTAAAGAGGTTATGGTGGTTTTAGAAACCACAGAGGTCATAAGGGATTTCAAGGGCAAAGAGTTGGAGCATGTACTCAATCTCAAATCAGTTCTTCACATTTTCTTGAACACCATCTTGAGCATGATCCTTATCTACATTTATAGCCTCTTATTTCTAGAGAACTAGTTGACCTGTCACTTCTTGCCTATCAATTTCCTAATTGTCAACTAGCAAATCAATTAAACAAAAGAGATAACCCATGTTTAAGACCTTATAAAAATTACTACTCTCTCAAAAACCCCTACTCCATCTGATTCTGACCATGGAGGAAAATTTAGGAGATTGAGCCTTTTAGGGGATCATAGTAACCAATCTTGAGGTCAAAAAGACTAAAATTGAGAGGTCAAGGATTTGGTAGTAAAAGGAAGTATTTTGATATCTCTGATCATGTTGTTGAGAAGACTACTACTAGAAAAGAAAAAGAAGCTAAAGCACCTAACAAACTTAGGAGAATTAAAAGGGTGAAATTAGAAGTCGATGATGATACATCTGAGACAGGGACTAGATTGTTGACTTTTTCTGCATCTAAAATGGAATATAATGTTTGTCTTGATCAACAAGAGAAACTTTTTATAGAATTTTTATCAAAGTTGGATGATTATTGGTTATCTAGGGAATAACTTTGTTTATTCAAAAAACTTGATGCAATTTTAAAACTTATCTTGGTATTTATTTTTAAAGACATGGATAAAACAGATATTTTGAGATATAATTAATAAATGCTTAAGTTTAAAGTTTAAATTACATTATGGTTTAAACAAGAGGAGGATTTATTAATTTATTATTTATTTTATGATATTTATGTGTCCTACTATATTGTAAATAATATGGGGTCCCCACCTATTAAGATTAGTACTCAGATTATTTTCTCTAAATAGTTTGATTTAACTAAGACTTTTAGAGTCTTAATTAATCTTTCCATATATTATATGTTAACCAATTGACTTTACAAGTCAATTTATTCAAATTAAATAATAACTAAATAAGTTAGTTATAACTTATTTCATAACTAAAGTTGAAGGATAAAAGGAAATCAATTTTCATTTGAAGATGGAAGTTTAATAGGTATTTGAGACTGGAGTATTATTCTAAAGTCATTCATTCATCCCTTCTTTCTATGCAATTACTCTGAGATAGTACAACTTTTATAGATAGACCCAATGGTACTTTATCTAATGATTGAGTAATAACTTATGCAACATAAGTATATCCAGTTATAATTGTCATGTATTACTAATTATCTAAAGTTTACTAAGTCTAATATCTTTTGATGATTGTTATTTACAGTCTTATGAGTAGAATTTGAAGTTTTCAACCTATAAATGATGATCACTTCACATATTCTGTGACACTTCGTTGATCTAATCAATTGTTGAGTTGTCCTTTTTCAATTTTTGTATTGGAAATATTGGAATTCTCATTTGAAATATGTTCTTATGTTAAGATGACTCTCATTTTGAGACTCACAACTCTTTTATAAATATTTGACTTTCTTTAATATAATGGATTTAAGTTTTCTTTAAATATCTTTTAGTTTTTTGTTTATCTTTACGATTTAATTTAGTATTTCCAGAAATTTATTTATAGTAAATTAGCACCAACCATTAATTTAGTTCTTAGTTTAAACCTTTTCTAGTTTATTATTTATATTTTTCTTTAGTATCCCTTTAGCAATTATTTTACTTACCTTGGATTTTTCTAATACTTCATTTATTTAATTTTTATTTTTTAAAGTTTAATATCATTCTAGATTGTCTCTTATTTTAGGTATACTCATTAGTTTATTATTTATTATAGAAATTTTTATAGCATTATGTTCCTTAGTTTCTAGGTTTTACATTAGTTTTACTTATAACTTGTTCTCTTTCTAGTTTCATGATAATCTTTTCTATTCAGTTTTTCTTTCTTGTTTCGTTCTTTATTTGATTTTTGTCTTTCTTGTCATTTTGTATTAGTGTTTTCTTATCACTTGGTTGGATAATGAACCATGGAAAGAAGTAATGAAGTATATTCTCATAAATATATTTTTAGAATCACATTTCTACTCTTCAAGAGATTGTTTAATTAATAGATTATCTCTATCAGATAGGATAGATTATAGATTCCTATTTCAACTAATTCTTAATTAATACATATTCTCAATTGTGATAATGGAATAAGTTACTTTTTAAACTTATTGATTATTTTTTCACAAATTATTATAAACCCCTTTGCATCTTTAGGATCCTAAAATGAACCTTAGAACCCCTACAATTAGACTGGAATGATTCCAATTTGACCTTCACAATAGGCGAAAGGGTTGATTCGTTGACATTACAATTTTTTCCATCAACAAATTTTATGACTCCGCTAGGGATAAGTTTTGTAGGATCCATTTCCTTGCTAATGGTTCTTGTAGGTCAACAATTTCCATTTATTCAACCTATTCTTAATGTTGAAGAGGATCAGATTGATATTGCTTTTAATTTAACATATTTTATATGGTATAATCATCTCAAAGATCTCCCTCAAGTTATTGAAGTAATCAATGAAGAATTATAAATTGTTGAATTTTAAATTGATTGGTATTCAAAATTAACACATGAAAATCAATGCAATATAATTAATTTTAATATAAGGATTCGATAAAATAAAGCAACATCACTAGCCTCTAATCCTCATCTTAAAGTTCACTATCTTTCTAATTCTTTTCCTTTTGATGACTTTGTTTAGCCTATTCAACATTCAGATCAAAAAAATTAGATACAAGATAGTCATATCTCAGAGATAGAATCTAATAAAAATTCTAATAATTGATCAGATTGTCAAAAATCCACCAGCCAAGAATCAATTAGAAGAAAATCAACCAGATGTAGAACAAAAAATACCAAAAAGGAGACTATAATATCTCCTTCACAGGTTACAAGATAAAAGAGAAATCAAAGAACTCACAGAAGGTGAAGATGAATAAGAACTCTAGCAAGAATGTTAGATAGCTATAGCTCCTTGAATTTTTGCAAATCCAATCAATGTTGGAAATTATCCAGGTAATCTGCCTTATCTCAAGAGACTAAACATAAAAAAAAATTGGTTCAGTTGGAGAATCTTGGAAGAATCATTTAAAAGCTTTTAGATTGGTTTTTGCCACTCTTGGAATAACTAATGAGAAAACTTATTTAAATTTTTTTGCACAAACATTAGAAGGAAAAGCTTATCAAGCATTTATTAGTCTACTTGTAAAAGTGCTTGATAGTTGGAATAATGTAGAATAATGGTTAGAATTATCCTTTGGAAAAGATAAAGAAGATTTTGATTTAGTTAGTGATCTTGAAAACATTTCATTAGATTCAGGTGAAAATATGTATCATTTTATTTCTAGGTTCACCAAATTACATCAAAAAATTCTAAGTGATATCAGGCCTTCTAGAAAATTATCCAAGATTTATTTTTGTAATGCTTTACCTCTAAAATATAAATTAGCACTAGAAGATAAATATATAATTGAATACGATGAATCCATTCGGTTCTATATTGATTATGAAATGAAGTTGAAATGTGTAGGTTTTAATGATAGATCCAATACATGATTAAATTCAGATAATGCCAAAATATTAAAGGCAATCCAAAGTTTTGGAAATGAGTTGGTCACTGTTATAATATAGCTTAATGATAAACCTTCCTCTTCCCATAAAAATATGAAAGAATATAGTGTTTCTTATTATTGTGAGGTTTGTGAGCTTGATCATAATCGTAAAACATGTCAAGTTGTTATTAAATTTAAGAAATATTTGCTACATGGAAAAGAAAAGATAACTAAAGATTCAACATATAATGTAAATGCTATTGATGAGTCTTCAAAAAAACAAATTATTTATGTTATAAATACTAGGAATAAGGATTATGAAGTTTCTAACAATAATAGGTCAGCAAATGATAAGTCTCATTCTGATGATAAAGAAAAAATAGCTCATAAAAATGATAAAATGATCAAGATACTCCTTTTGCTACTGGATATAATAATTCACAATATCAACATTATAAATCTAATAATTTTAGGTAAAAAGATGATAAGACTTATAATATAATTGATTATTTATCAATAATTAAAGCTAGCTTTTTATTCTTGTAAGCTGCTAGTCTTCCTAGATAATTAGATAAAATAAATGTAGTTAAGAATCCTAGATCAGATATAGGTTTACAAGAAGAAAGTAATGTTGAACATATTTAAGCTCAATATTTTGATCCCCCTACTGATTATATTCCTCTTTTCTATGCCACAGTTAAAATTGGTAATAAAATAATCCATAATTATATTTTGGATACTGGTGCTTCAAAAAATATCATGCCCAAGTATATTGCTAATTAATTGGGCATTTTTTATGAATCATATAATAGAAAACTTACTAGTTTTGATACAAGACAAACTAATAGTTGTGGTAAATTTCATGATATAGTTATTAATATCACGTAAGATGAACATATTAGTTGCATGACTAATATTTAAATTTTAGATATTCCTAGTAATAATGCCATGTTATTAGGAAGGGATTGGTTAAAGGCAACTAGAGCATTTGTTGGTAAAGATGTAACTTGGGTTCTAGTTAATAATGAGATTACATTTATTAAAAGAGAAGATTTTTTTTATACTCTAATTAAATCTCCTTCTTCTCCCAATATCTCATACATAGAAACAAGTATTAAGACTTATGAATTATTGAATGTTGATAAACCAAAAAACTAGCATGAGGAAATATTTAGAAGAAATTATTTATGGTCTCTTTAATTTGATGAAGCTTGTTCTCAATAAGGTAGTGGTGATGGTATTCATCTCATATCCCCTGTTGGTAAGATATTTTGGTATGCTTATAAATTATCCTTTAAAAATATTAATAATATAGCAGAGTTCGAAGCATTATGTTTGGGATTAGAGAAAGCCATAGAATTAAATATTAAACACCTAGAATTTTTTAGAGACTTGGAGCTAATAGTGAGACAAATTCAAAAGATTTATAAGACCAATTAAACACATCTGCATTATTACACTAAAAAGGTATGGGCATTAATTGAAAAATTTGAAGCTTTCAATATTACCCATATTCTTAGGGAATTTAATATAAGAGCAGATAAACTTGCATTTTATGCCTCTAATTCTACTTTTAGCGAAATTAAACCCACTATTGATTTCCCTTTGATTGAATTATTTCATCCTAAAATTCTTAATTTAAAAGAGAGTTGGTCAATTTTTAGTTGTGATGAACATATAGATTCATTTTTCAAAGGCAACTATTTTGACTAGGATGATTATGTACTTAATTGTGGTGATTATTTACAGTTAAGTTCTAAAAAATTGCCTACTAGTTTAGTAAGTTTAGATTCTATGTTTTCTCCTAATGACCAGCCCAAGGTTGCTAAAACTAAGGAACCATTAAGGAGAATCATAAGTGAAACCTTATCCATAAATTTAGGAACTGAAGATGATCCTAAATATGTCTATCTAGAGATACAAGTAACTGAAAATGAAAAGATTAAATTCATTAAAATTTTCAAAGAGTTTATTGATATATTTGCATGGTCTTATTAATATCTTAAAGGTTACAATATAGATATTATCAAACATGATATACTAATTAAACTAGGTATTAAGCTTGTAAGATAAAAAAATATGAAAGATTATCCCTTTGTTAGAGTACACCCTTAAAAAAGAGCTAGATAAAATGATTGATGATGGTTTCATTTTTCCTATAACATATTCTGAGTGGGTGGTTAATTTAGTACCTGTAAAGAATAAAAATGGAGATATTAGACTTTTTGTTGATTTTAGAGACTTAAATAAAGTAAGTATAAATGATAATTTTCCCATACCACTTATAGATCAGATATTGCATTAGGTTGCAAGGTCTAAAATGATGTCTTTATTAGATAGATTTTTAGGCTATAATCAAATTATTGTGAATCCTGAATATAGGCATAAAACTACTTTCACCACACGCAAAGGCACTTTTTCTTATAATCGAATGCCTTTTGGATTAATCAATGTTGTAGCCACTTTTCAAGGGGATATGCACGTATATTTTGATGATTTAGTCAGCATAATCATTCAATTTTATTTAGATGACCTTACTATTCAGTCTAAAAGGAGAAAAAACATTTAAATCATCTTTGTGAAATTTCCACAAGATGTAGGAAGTTTGGAATTTATCTAAATCTAAAGAAATCTATTTTTAATGTAATTAAAGGTAAATTTTTGGGTCATATAGTCTTTAAAGATGGTATTTCCATTGATCTAGAATGAATTAAAGTAATAAAGGAACTAACTCCTCCAAAAGATCAATCAAGGTTAAGATCTTTCTTTGGTAAAATCAATTCTGTTAGAAAATTCATTTCTAATTTTGCCAATAAGATTAACCCTTTACAGTTGTTATTAAATAAAGATAATATTTAAATTTGGATGAAAATTCTGATATAGCTTTTAATTCACTAAAAAATCCCATTGCTATTGCACCTATCCTTGCTAAACCTGATTTAAATAAAGTACTTATCCTTTATGTTAATGTCATAGAAAAGGCTATAGGAGCTATAGTTACTCAAGAATTTGAAAATAATGAATAAAAACCTATTGGTTACATGAGATCATCTTTTAAAGATACTAAAACTAGGTACCCTCTAGTTGAAAAGTCTATCTTTTGTTGAATTTCTTCATTAATCAAATTTAGATATTTGTTGATGGGAAACAAAATTTTTATGCGATCTAACATACCTATCTTGTCATATATTTTAAAGCAACCAATTATTCAAGGGATTATTTCTAAGTGGATTCATCATATTCATGTTTGAAACATCAAGAACTATCAAAGAAAATGAATTAGTGAAACACTTCATTAAAAATATAGCATCAGATATCAATGTCCTAGTCATTTTTGTTGATGAAAAATTAAATGCTAAACCTCATTTTAAATAATTATTAAAAAAATTGTTAAAATTATTTTTATTTTAATATTCCTCCTCCATATGGATTTTGAATGACCAATCATGAGATATAAATTGATATGCTCAAATGAGCTTTAAACTTTGGCTAAAGGAAGCTAAGTATTCAAAGACATAATTGACTAAAACACTTAGGCTTACCTATGAACCAATATGTTATCTCAAGTTTAAACTATGTTTATGCTTAGTTTGTGAAAGGAAATAAGGTAAATAAAGGGATATCTAAGATGTATTAATAAAATGAGATTATAATGAGATGACTTGTTTGTTAACTAATCACATGGAAAATAAGGAGTACTAAGGGGATCAAGTTTTATATATGGATTAAAATTATTTGTATTTTAATATTCCTCCTCCATATGGATTTCAAATCACCAATCATGAGATATAAATTGATATGCACAAATGAGCCTTAAAATTTGGCTAACAGAAGCTAAGTATCCAAAGACATAATTGACTAAAACACCTAGGCTTACCTATGAACCAATATGTTATCTCAAGTTTCAACCATGTGTATGCTTAGTTTGTGAAAGGAAATAAGGGGAATAAAGGGATATCTAAGATGGATTAATAAAATGAGATTATAATGAGATGACTTGTTTGTTAGCTAATCACATGGAAAATAAGGAGTACTAAGGGGATCAAGGTTTATATAACCAAGTCACAATAATGATTATCCATGTTACGGAGATAAGGTAGCAAACAATCATGAGAAAATAATAAGACATCTATGGAAATAAATGAAACTATAGATAAAAAAAGTATGTATTCATGAAAATAATCCATAAGAGATCATAAGGAAAGAAAATGACACCATATATAACATATAATCAAATATAAATAGCCATATAAGATAGATAAGTGAATGAAAATTTGACATACAATAAAATGATATAAAATAGATAAATATAAACTTAGAGCACATGTTCAATCCAAAAGTAATAATAAAGTGAAGGAACACCATGTTATGTTCATAAATACTAGTAAATCATCCACAAAAATTATCCGTTACATCTGATAGATCTCTATGAAGTTGGACTCTAACTACAGTGAGGGTCTCATGGATCTTTACATAAATATGGGAGAATACTTCTCATTTAATCTCCTTGATATAAAATGTAGGCATGCTAGAAGGATCATGCTCATGAGGGCCATCTTGCATAGGATACTAAGGAGATAGAATAATAGTGGAATTTATGGGACATGAAAGAGTCACCAATTGATAATGGACCATAGGTTAAAGAGGATCCAAAGGTGGAGGTATCATGGGTGGAGAAACCATAGGTGGAGGAACCATAGGTGGAGAACCAATATGGGAAGAAGGGGCCACACATAGAAAAACCATAGGGGAAGAAGGGGGAACCTTATTGTGTGGGTAACATGTGGGAAGAGGGATAGTAAGCATGGGAACAATCATAAGGTGATCTTAGAGATGCCGCTAGAGGATGTAACAATGATCAATGTGATAGGTATCGCATTTTTTCCACATACAATATACCTCTCCATATTTTGGAATATACTCAGGTAATAAATTAGGAGGTATAGCCTTATATGTAGGCTAAAGAAGAGTAGGATGCAAAGTGTTTATATATTGTTGAAGATCTTGATAATGGGTGAAGGAATGATTATCTATATTCTTGAAATAATAGATACTCTTTTTAGTAGACTTTGTGGGTGTACTAATAGAGGGAGTGAAATTAGAATTTGATGAAAGTTGGGATAATTTAAAATCTCTAGTCTAATGATCAGTAACTCGATGAATGTCATAGTGCAGTTGATTGGCCCATTAGGTAGGTAGAGGAGTAAGCTATGATAAAGAAAGTAGGTGATCACCAAGGGGAAGTGGGGATAGTAGAGAGACTGGATGAGTTTAAACTAAAGGAGAAGTAGATTTAGAAGCATGAAGAGACTCAAATAAAGTAAGAATAGGATCCAAACTAGGTTAAGTTAGAGAGGATTAGGATACACAGAGGGTTTAAAGATAGTATTAAGCATCCCAAGGGCAAGCTATCTATATAGATCTTAGTATCTAAAAAAGTGATAGGGACCAATCATAGCACAATATATAAGCATTCTCCTAAGAGGTTTTTCAAAAACTATAGGTATGTCATGTGAATGCATCATCTCTACCTTATAAACAAGAGGAATATTGCTAAAATTAGGAGCTATATAAGATGGAATGTGATAAGATAAATGGAAATATTGAAACAAAGAAGAACGATAAGAAAGGATCTCAGCATCTTAAGCCTGAATAAGACCTCCTAGAAATGGGTCATCTAGAGTGTAACCATCATCATAGTTGAGTTTATGAATATCAATTGTGAAATTAGGTATGACCTTCTCATCAAAGGTGGCATGATGAATTTAATGTTGAGTTTTAGTTAATACTAAGGATATATCATCACTAGGTGTTTTATAGGAATGTGGCATCAGAGAGGGTGGAAGCTGGGAAATGAGATGAAGAGAGAGATTATAAGTTTTTGTCTTGAGGTTGTGTTGATGCCTAAACTCTCATTTTAAGTGGACAACCTTATATGGGAAGCTTTATTGGTGTGGTAATTAAATGCGATCTATAAATCAACCTCTAGGGTTTTAGAAGCTGGCTCTTTGGATCAATTTTGGGGAAAAGGTTAAGGAAGAAATGTAAGTAAAACTAAAAATAAAAACTAAGTAAGGTGATGTTCTGAAATCTTTGATATATTGACCTAAAATTTCATAAAATAGCTTGAATCTTCAAACATCATAGAATGTTAAAGGAACATATTCATGATTTAAAGTCTATAACATAAACAAGAACTAATACTATATAATTAGAGAATGAAAATAATGAACAATAATAAATATTTATTTAGGTTGACATAGAATACCACATCCTCTTCATTGGTGGGTAGAAAACATCATTCAAGAGGCTAGAAAGCACAATATATAATATTTGATCCTTCCCATGAGGGGCACTTATTAAGGTCATAGAATGAAAGACAAACTAACTACTAGCTACTTCTATTCTAAAATTAGACTATTAAAAATGGGTTCTCTTTGATATTATCAAAAAAAAATATTCATCTACTAGCCCGTTACAAAGAAAAGAGCCTAGCTTATATAGGCACAATGACCTTTTGAGTAAATGACACTTGGAATAGGCACTCATGCTCATGATGAAGCCTTTGCAACTAGTTAAAGAGCTCTACATCATGAATGTAGTTTGTCTTCCAAATAGTGGATATGGCATAATTGTATCAATTTATGATGCCCATCACACTTATAATAAGCATGGTGGTGACATGTGTATGACTTTGAAGATACCTCTAGAAAATAGTTAAGAAAGAGGGACCCATCCCTCTTGTTCAATGACACTACTCAAAGGTCTGATAGGAAAATTTTGCTCTCAAGGAATGCTAGGATGATGCATGGTAGATTTGTTTCCTTTATTATAACTACTTGGTGGGTCCCCTTCCTAACTCCATTAGCCAATGTTGTGATCCCAAGTCCTAATAAAGGATCCTTTACTCCTGAGGAGAGTCATGACACCATGTGTCAAACTAGTGCTACCCTTAGGGAAGTCAAGCATTCCTTTGCATAAATGAGCATAGGGGTACCAAATGAAAATTCTATGTCCCTTCCTTTTGTTAATGCGTAGTGGGCCTCACCCATTACTCCATCAACCAATTGTGTTGCTCAAAAGTTTAACATAAATAAATCTCCCTTAGTTAAGTGTTGGGATGTCATGTGTTGAGCTAGAACTTTTTTGAGGGAATTCAAGAACTTATTCATGTTAAACAAGCATTGGGATGCCATATGGTGACAATAGAAAGAAGCTGAAACTTAGACAAAATAAAAAGGGGACCCAAGAAAAGAGAAAGCCAAAATCATAACTACCAAACTTTGTTGATCATCTCTGAGACCCAATGCTAATTGTTCCAAAACTCAAAATTGTGGATAACAATCCACAATTCCTAGTGACTCAAAGGGTAATCCATTATGGATTTAAGGACCCAAATTTATGTTTTCATGGACCAATTGAGGCAAAATCTTCAAAAATGGGTAAGGCCTACAAAAATTACAAGTTTTGAAGAGCAGCCTTCATAGGCATCCACTCTTAATCCTTCAGTTGAGTCTTTTTATTTAGGGCCTCAAAGGCTCTATCCAAATTCATGACATCCTTGAAGGAGGTACTACTCAAGCCTTGAACAACTACCAACATTTGAAACTCTAATTGGGTGAGTGGATGGAATATGGTCTCCACTTCATAGACACTTGGTGATTGACCAAGAGTTGCAAATATGGTTTTGTCATTCAAATTCTTCTTTATCAATTCTTTTATTTTATCCTCTAAGAGGATGGTGTTATCCACAAGGAATGGGGAGGGGAGTCCCAATTGAAATAATTGTTTGATATGCCCCTTCTTACCCTAGACGACCTTCTCTAAGGCATTGAATAATGCATTACACTTTGTCATTACCTTGTTGAAGCTACAAAATTCATTAACCTTCATTATTTATTACCTTTGGTTAGCCATCCTTGATTCTTATAACATCTCATCTATTATACTATAAATCTTTTAGACAAGAATCTAGGAGTCCTAAAACTTAGGGGACATGAAGGCAAGGACCTAGTCTTCAAATACAGTTACCTGAGAGCTCAATCGCTATAAGTCTATAATGAAACTAAGTTAGTAGCCACATTATTTATTCTCTCCCAATAAGATCTATATAAATTCTAAACTATGGGGAGGATCTCTATGGTCTGAAAGTAGTCAATGAGGTCATTCTTCAATTTTAGTATCTCTTGGTCCTTAAGTGAGGGCTCTTACTGCATCTATTTTTGTAGTTGTTAAAGTATTGTATTAGATTCGTAGAGTCTCTGATAGGTCTATGTAATATCTAATGCCTTTTCTTGTAGCTTAGCTTCTATAGTTTCCTTTTCTTTATTTAGACTATCTATCTTAGTCTTTAGTTTAGCTACTTGAATTTGTAATTGGGACCTCTGATTGGCCTTCACCTAAAAGTTCTTAGTGGTGACATAACTCTAAATGTCAAACATCATTGAGCTTTGTATCTTTTTCCTTGGCCTCAGTGTTGAGGTGGTCGACTGTAGCTTTCACCCTCATGAGTTCTAGATTCATCTTCTTTAATTGATGGCCTAATTTGATATAGTCTTTGGTGATAGACTTCTATGTTTTTTCATTAATTATACCTTGTTAGTGGCGCTCACCTAGCTGAGGTTGAGGCCAATGATGTGTACTGATTAGTCCCCCAGCTACATTTGTTCTTGGGGTGCCATGTGTATAATCATTAGAGATTGCTACGTTGGGTTAAAAAATAACTATATATGGGGAACCATCAAGGCCTTAGCCTATTTTCCTATTCTTTTCTCTACTTGAGCCTCTCAAAATTTCCTATAAGTCTCCATCTACTGATGAAACTACTCTTGTAACTAAATATTTTCCCCTACAAAGGAAAATATTTGTGGAAGACCAAAATGAATGGTCACTTGTTATTGTGAAATATTGGACATTATTCCTTTAAAGGCAAGTTGGTGAAGGGTCAAGGTGGATAGAGAGAAAGGTTAGAGGTTGTGGAGTAGGGTGCAAGGTGATTACACCATGATGGATGATGTGGATGATGAGGGTAGAGGAGTGAGAAATGGCACAAGGGAGGTGATATGTAGAGGAAAGTGGCATGAGCATGGTAGAAATAGCGGAGGGAAAAGAGGGAGTTGATAATGAAGTGAAGGTAGAAATAAGGGTATGGGAAAAGTGTACCTTATTTTTTGGGGGCTTAGGGGGAGAACTAGAGGCTTGTGCCCAGGAGGTGAGCTGAGAGGACCCTACTTCAAGATGCCTCGAAGAGGCATGTTATTGTTGTGGGGTAATTGGGTATGGATATAGAGGAGGTGGCCAGGTTGTCAGCCTTTTAATCACTAAAACTTCCTCTTCTTTATCTAGAGGGGTGTCCTCTTCTTTGAAAGTAGTCTCATCTTTTTCTTCTTCCTTAATAGATAATTTTCCTTCTGCTAGAGCTTCCACCTCATGGTGCTCATCCCAAAGGTTTTTGAATGTTTCATCTATATCCACATCCTTAAAATTTAGAAATGGTATTTGAATTTCTTACCTATATTTCCAATAGGCATTTATTTTCTCCTTGCTCTAGTATTTTTGGATGAGATATGCCCTTAATCCCTTTGTCATTTTCTTCACAGGATCGAACTACCAGAATAAATCATAGAAGGATTCCCATAGCTTATAGGTATTTGATTAGATCTTGGATAAATCCATGTAATAATTGATATCATCTGCTATTAGTGAACTTCACCCCTTGAGGTATGGCCAAGGCTTGCCATTGAATAGGGCAGAGGTCGTTAAGGAGGCTATATGGCCAATTGGGTCATAATTTCATTTATCATCAATTTGGTTGAGGCTAAGTTATACAAGCTTAAATGCTAGTAGGTGCCCTTATGACCCATTTACCAATACTATGATACCTCCCTATAGAAGGGGACATCATACAGGGATTTCTTCTTATGTCTCATGTCGTATACATATTTGACTACATTCAGTTGGTGAGATAGGCCAAGGTCTTATCTATGAGTAGGCACAAGATCTAGAATGGATCCTCCTTAAATCTGTGCCTAAGTGAAGGTGAAATGGGCCTTGAAGAACCACTTGAACAAAATTATACCACTAGTTATCCATGATGTTTGGTTGTCCATCATTCTAAAGGTAATGGCCTCCTAGTTGAGGTCAATCAAGACTAGGGATAAGAAGGACTCTAAAAAATCATAGTAGTCTTATGTGATAGACAAGACATGGGTCCATGTGATGATGGGGATCACCATGTTAGGATGGGTACTTATCTCAATGGAGTTGAAAGTGAAGTGTGAAGAGAAGAAGTTGGACTGTTGATACAAGATCAAGTGAAGGAAGAAAGAGGAATACCTAAAGGTATTTAGTGTTGATAAGTTTTTTACCTCATTGTGCATGGTAGTAATGATGGAATTTGTAAAGTCCATCTTATAAACTTTCTCCTTACTCATCATCTTCAAAAGAAAGACTACCCCTAATTGCAAATCAATGACATGAGTGTCTAAGTCCATCCCAAAAATAAATGTCAACATAGAAAGGGCATCTTTCATGTACTTTATCAAAAAACTCACAAGAGAAATCGGTAGAGGAGGAAATTCAATGTAGTTTCTCTAGAAGATAAAATTAATGAATTTTGTCTTACAAACATGGGTATCCTAGACATTATTTAGGCTCTTCATACTATAGGCATCAACATTAGCATTTCCTAGGAGTCAAAGCATCTCCCTTATGGCATTGACATTGAAATTCACTTTAAGGTCATTGTTACCTATAATAACATTGGTGCTAGCATCATATCTATCTACACACAAGGTGACAATCTTTGGTTATAGGTGCACAAGAG
Source organism: Torreya grandis (assembly GCA_037957365.1). Classification (NCBI taxonomy): domain Eukaryota; kingdom Viridiplantae; phylum Streptophyta; class Pinopsida; order Cupressales; family Taxaceae; genus Torreya; species Torreya grandis. The sequence continues at coordinate 1,264,525 of JARHVA010000285.1, read as the reverse complement.
GCATCATGTAATGGGATAGTGTGGAGTTATAAATCATGTATCTAAATGACTCATATTCATCACTCTACACCTTTTTGATCATTCAGGCATGGTCACCCTCCCTTAGGCTCCTCGAGTTCTTAGCTAATTTGTTATTAAATATTCCATCTGCATAATCTAGGACTAGCAAAGTATCCCAGTAGCATCCCTTGAAGATGATTTTTACATTTGGTACTTTAGGCTTTGGCTGAGTGAAACTGGTAACATAGGATTTACTTAATGTATATTATGTGGAAGGTCACTATGACCACCCTACCCATAGGTTTTATGCTTTTTATGATGTTTTACACTACTGAATGAGGATGTAAAAGTCTCTATTTTAGAAATGATTCTCAAGAATTCTCTTTGCTCCAAATAAAAAATTGGATATTGGCTCTGTGCTCACAAATTTTGAAATTATTGGCTCAAGGATCTTTACTCAATATGTTCTATTTCACTTGGTCTTCTTGAAATTATTAAGGCATTGAAATAGTCAGCCTAATGAGGAGGGGGTATTTATAAGCCAATACTTTTAGGCATGATCATCATGTAAATTTTGAATTTGAGCATGCCATAAATGTCAAGGGTAGTACACACACTTAAATAATATCCCGTAAGAGATTTATGATGATCCTTATGGGGGTTCATGCAATATGGATCACCTAACATTATTGGCAAGAGGAGTGGGGTAGATAATGGTCTTTCAAAGAATATTTCAAAAATAAGGGGAACTAGGGTGTAGACACTTGGAAATGGGATGAGCCACTTGTGCCAAAAACACTTATTCAAAAGGAAAAAATAATAAATAAAGGAAAATGGATGAATAAAGGGAAACAACAACAAAGAAGGGAAACTAGCTAACTATATAAGGGAAAGCCCAGTAAATTAATTGAAGTGTTTCAAGTTGATTCCATTGATTTGAATCCCTAATTCATTGATTTATTTATCTTCTAACTTGAATGAATTACCTTTTCTATTTATAATGATGAAAAATAACCCCCTTTATATGAAATCAAACTTTGCATGTCATCTTGGTTTTGCATCCCTTTGATCATATTTGAGGACCAAGTCCCCTGGCTTAAAGCCTTGGTTTGATGATTTATTATCAAATCATCACTTGACTATTTATTATTGTGTGGCCTTCTTATCACTATATTGATCTTAAAATTCTCTAAGGTTGAGTAATTCCACCATCATAACCTCTATCAATCCATTCTCATCTATCTCAATAGCCTTTAAAAGCTGCAAGGATTTATATTGATATGGGCTTGACTACTTCCTTCCAGTATACTAGTTCATATGGGGATGTATTAATGATCTACTTGGGAGTAATTCTATCATCCCATAAGGCCATTTTCAAATGAATATGCCACTCTATTTTTTGGTCAACATCCATCCTTTTGATCAATCTGATGAGGTTCATAATAGTTGATTATGCCAATTCATTAACTTGTAGGTAATAATTCGACAAAGTCTTTAGGAAGAGTCCATTTTGGAGTGTAAATTATAAAATCTTAGAATAAAGGAAGGCCTTTTCATTATAAAAAATGATCATTTTTTTAGGGTCAAACCACACTACTAACTCTTCCAAGAAGTTAAAGATCATGTTTTCATTTGCCTCTTTCATCAGGCTACCATGGTCTACCTTGTGAAATAATCAGTGGTAGTAAGTATCCATTTGTGGCATGTACTAGAAATGAGATTGATGATCCTAATTAAATCCAAGCCCCACTATATTAAGGGCTCATTAGTCATAATTCAATTTAATGGCATTGTTGAATTCTTTCACTTGCTCGTAAAGAATTGATATTATTGACATTTTTTGACTTCCTATTGGCAATCTATAAACATAGCTGGCTAGTAGTATCTTACGTGAATGAACTTAGTCATGGTGGTCTTTGCTAATAATGGTCACATAGAGGGGTGAAGTGCATATGCTGGAGGATCTTCTTAGCTTAGTACTTTTTAATGCATTAGATTAGGTCTCCATCAAAGTTTCTCTTAAATAGGACTCCCTGATCAGTGTTAATTTATCCCCTTGAAACCTATAAAATCACCTTTTATGTATGGTGAGACCCTTAAGATATCAGTTAGATTGCATCAAATAGGTTTTATCAACAACACAAGACCCATCAATTTCATATTGATTTACTAAAACTATTTCTAATGTATCTTGTCCTTCTACTAAGGCACCTATGCATTGAGCCAAATACTCACAATATCCTCTTCTTTATATCACTTTGGTTGGCCTAACTTCAAATTCATACTCTAGGATCTTAGTGATCCAATTAGACCTTTTTTGGTGATCTCTCCTTCCTTTATGTATTCTCTAACACTAGAATGTGCCACGTATACCATTATCTTGTTCCCTGTCACCAAGTGTCTAAACTTTTTGAGACCTTTGATGATGGTGAAAGCTTGATTTTCAATGGAATTGTACTTAGTCTCATAACCATGCAAAGTATTTAAATAGAAATAAATCAATTTCTCACTTCTCCCTTCTTTTTCCTTTTGAGTTAGCATAGACACTAGGTTATGTTCACTCTCATAGACATCCATGATGAAATCTTTGGAGAAGTCAGGATTGATTAGCATAACGGCAATAGATATTGCTCTCTTAATCTTGTTGAATGATATTTTCCCTTCTATGGTCCATTTTTAGTCTTGGTCCTTATTTATCATTAGTGTGATTGGCTTTACCAATCCCATGAAGTTGGATATGAACCTATTGATGAAATTGATCTTTCCTAGGAAAGATTGGACCCCCTTTTTAATGACCATCAACATCAAATCCCTGATAGCCTTGATTCTATCTAGATTTATAGAGATTCCTTATTTGGATACCATGTATCCAATCATCTTTCCTTGTGAGACTCTAAAAACACATTTCTTAGGGTTGAGAGACACTTTGAATTCTTGACACCTTTTGAAAATCTTCTCCAAATGGTCAAAATGGTCTCCCTTCTTCTTAGAGAATGTAGTGAGATCATCCAAGTAAATGAAGATTATTTTTTTTATTACACTTTTAAAATATATGTCCATGACTATTTGGAAAGTATCCCTTATATTTGAGGAGCCAAAAGGCATCTTTGCATACATGAAGGTTCCCACTTTATGGTGATGGTGGTCTTATGTTGGTCCTCTTTGTCAACCCATACTTGGTTGTACCCCAAAAATCCATCTATTAGGGAGAATATTTTTGCACCCATTATTTTCTAGAGGATATTTTCCATAGAAGGAAGGGGATAATGATCTTGTTACACCTATTTTTTATACCCCCCCCCCAAAAAATATTTCAAAACCATAATTACTGCCATAGTAATGACCTGGTCATAAAACTTAAAACTGTGTAGAGGACCCTTATTTATCAACAATATTAGTAGATGCATTTTTTATTATGAGATCATAATGATTAATTGATGATTCTATTTTTGTTTTAGTGGTTTCAAAAATCAAAGTGGATGAATGAATAAAATATGCATATATTTTTATACTCATGATCAGTTATAGTTTAGTTGGTAGTTTCAGTTCAAAAACTTTTGAATTATTTTAGTGATACATTTGAAAGTATTGTATTTCATTTCTAGTATAGTTATTGTAGCTTTTTGATATACTCAATATCTGATGTTTTGGTTATTTGATATAATCTTATATCAGTCATTGTCATAAAATTTAGTTGTTATTTATGGATCAAATATGGCTTGTTCATCTTGATAGTTTAAATGGATATTGTTTTAAATCAGTAGTAATCGATCAGGTTATAGCAAGTAATTTACACTTTGATGTTTTTTTTTTGGTCAAATGATTCCATCTCATTCAGTTGCTTATATCATTATAATCTCTTATTTTACATGCATGATAATTGCTTTGGCATTTTAAAATCATCGAGGAATATTCTTGTTAGATGTATATGGCATTTATGTAATAATTACATTGTATTCATCCTCACATGCATTAAATTATAATGAGTTGCTAAAGAATAATGTTCATTATGAGGTTTTCCTAAGTTCATTAAGCTTAGCATTCCATTGATATTGCTAGGGTCTCATCATTGTTTAATTTGGAATGCATATGGGCTTAGGATTGACTAAAGACCTAAGTTTATTTATTGACAAGAACCTTTGGTTATATGATTTAATCGATTTGGCATGTGTATGAGGTTTGAAGTTGACAAGATTTCAAGGGTGACTTGCTAGATTTGTGATAGTAAGGTGGTAATATCATTTAAGAACATTGGATGTATCTAGATGATTCAGATTATGGGAAGTTTGGTAGTAAAGTATGCATTAATGACTCAATTATCTCCTTGAATCACATAGTTTAGCATGGAATTTGGTAAAAATAATAGTGAAGCTAAGTTTGGTAATTGGTCAAAATGTATTAGCAAACTGCTAACTTTGGCAAGAGTTAGTGAGGACCAGTAGGAAGTAAGTACGTATCCCCAAGAAGTTATGAGGTGAAGTTGTAAAATAAAGGTTGGTTTTCTTGAGTTAGTTGTCATTTCAGAAAGCTTTAGATGGAAGAAAAAAATTTGTTCAATGGTAATTGCAGAAAGAAAGGTGAGTAAAGAGATTCAAACAAGGTTTTTGAAGTTGATTTTAGGTATGAATGTTTTAGTTTCATCTCATTTGGAGGCTTGGGAAATATGCAAGCAAGTCAGCATTTCTAAAAATCAAAGTTTGTGGAATAGAATAAACTTAGATTTTAAAATGGGAATATGTTGTTTAAAACATTTGATAGTTTTTTTTTAATTTTATGCATATAGTGGCAGTTGTGGTATTCAAAGCATTATATGATTTTGGGTCACAAATTGAGATTAAGTTTTTTTATTTTTGGTTTCAAAATCTTTGATTTTGTTTGGTGAAATTTTATTGAAACTTGTCCATCCTCTCGATCAGGTGATACCTTGCATATGCAATAATTTTAGATGTTGGTGTTTACAAGTCATGTTGTTGAATGTCTAAATATCATGCAATAATATATTGCTAAAACAATTGTTTGTCGAGGGTTTTTAGGTTTTGGACATCTCAATTTGGTTTTATTCACATGGAGTATTGGGTCTCAATGTTAAAATGTTGAGTAAAAAATGAGTTGGAATTTTTGCAGACAAAGGTTCTAATATGAAATAAGTTGAAAAAAGTCACATTTAAATATTTCATCATGATTTTGCTTGTGGAGTTTGACATAGTTTGGGTTTTTGTTCTGAGTTGGAAATTTTCATGCATATTTTTGATCATGATAGATTTTTGTAAAGATGGTAATGAATTATATGTGACTAATATGTTTCCTCAGTTGTTTAAATTTTTTTGAATACTTTCCTTGGAATGATTCAGTTTCAAATTAGGAAATAATTTAAGAATCAATTTGGTTTTATAATTTTGAGCATGGAAATTAGTATGATTTTGATTTAGATATAACACAATGATGAGTAATGTTTTTGTATCATGATTAATTTTTAGTCATGAGCTCAAAATTTGAATTTGGCATCTTTTTAGATTATTGCTTATTTTAAAATGTCTAGGTGGGAATAACCAATAGAGAATAGTAATGATGGAAGATAGGGTCAAAGGTCAAACCAAGGAAAGCAATAAAACCATAGCCAAAGTTATAATGGGGTTAGTTTCTATACTAGGCATTTTGGGCCTAGATTTCCTTGGGGCACAAGAATGTCTATCCATTTTGATGCTTCTAATCCTAATTTTTGGAATGTCCTAAATTCTCTTCCTATTGAAAGAGGTTATGGTGGTTTTAGAAACCATAGAGGTCATAGGGGATTTTAAGGGCAAGGAGGTAGAGCCCATGCTCAATCACAAAGCATTTCTTCACATTTTCTTGAACACCATCTTGATCATGATCGTTATCTATAGTTACAGCCTCCTATTTCTAGAGAACTAGTTGACATGTCACTTCTTGCCCATCAATTTCTTAATTATCAGCTAGAAAATTAATTAAACAAAGAGATAACCCATGTTAAAGACCTTAGAAAAATTACTACTCTCTCAAAAACCCCTATTCCATCTGATTCTGACCATGGAGGAAAGTTTAGGAGATCAAACCTTTTACAGGCTCATACTGAACCAATCTTGAGGTCAGAAAGACTAAATTTGAGAGGTCAAAATTTTGGTAGTAAAATGAAGTATTTTGATATCTCTGATCATGTTGCTGAGAAGACTATTACTAGAAAAAGAAAAGAAGCTAAAGCACCTAACAAACTCAATAGAATTAAAAGGGTGAAATTAGAAGTTGATGATGATACATTTGAGAAAGGCACTAGATTGTTGCCTTTTTTTACATCTGAAATGGAATATAATGCTTGTCTTGATCAACAAGAGAAAATTGTTATATAAGTTTTATCAGATTTGGATGACTATTGGTTATCTAGGAAATAACTTTGTTTATTCAGAAAACTTGATGCAATTTTAAAACTTATCTTGGTATATATTTTTAAAGACATGTATAAAATAGATATTCTAAGATATAATTAATATATGCTTAAGTTTAAAGTTTAAATTGCATTATAGTTTAAACAAGAGTAGGATTTATCAATTTATTATTTATTTTATGATATTTATGTGTCCTACTTTATTGTTAATAAGATGGGGTTCCCACCCATTAAGATTAGTACTCAGATTGTTTTATTTAAATAATTTGATTTAATTAAGACTTTAAGAGTCTTCATTAATCTCCCCATATATTATATATTAACTAATTGACTTTATAAGTCAATTTGTTAAGATTAACTAATAACTAACTGAAGTTGAAGGATAAAAGGAGATCAAACTTTCATTTGAAGATAGAAGTTCAATAGGTATTTGAGATTGGAGTATTATTCTAAAGTCATTCATTCATCTCTTCTTTTTATGCAATTTCTCTGAGATAGTACAACTTTTGTAGATAGACCCAATGGTACTTTATCTAATGGTTGAGTAATAACATATGCAACATAGGTAAATACTATTATATTTGTCATCTATTATTGATTATTTAAATTTTACTAGATCTAATATCTTTTGATGATTACTATTTATAGTCCTATGTGTAGAATTCAAAGTTTGCAACCTATAAATGATGATCACTTCACATATTCTGTGACACTTCGTTGATCTAATCAATTGTTGAGTTGTCCTTTTTCAATTTTTGTATTAGAAAATATTGGAATTCTCATTTTAAATATGTTCTTATGTTAAGATGACTCTCATGTTGAGACTCACAACTCTTTTGTAAATATTTGACTTTCTTTAATAGAATGGATTTAAATTTTCTTTAAATATCTTTTAGTTTTTTGTTTATCTTTATGGTTTAATTTAGTATTTCTAGAAGTTTATTGATAGTAAATTAGCACCAACTATTAATTTAATTATTAGTTTAAACCTTTTCTAGTTTATTATTTATATTTTTCTTTAGTATCCCTTTAGCAATTATTTTACTTACCTTGGATTTGTTCTAATACTTCATTTATTTAATTTTTACTTTTTAAAGTTTAATATCATTCTAGATTGTCTCTTATTTTAGGTATACTCATTAGTTTATTATGTATTATAGTAATTTTTATAGCATTATGTTCCTTAGTTTCTAGGTTTTAGATTAGTTTTACTTATAACTTGTTCTCTTTCTAGTTTCATGATAATATTTTCTATTCAATTTTTCTTTCCTGTTTCATTCTTTATTTGATTTTTGTCTTTCTTGTCATTTTGTATTAGTGTTTTCTTATCACTTGGTGGGATAATGAACCATGTAAAAATTTGATGAAGTATAATTTCATAAATATATTTTTAGAATCATATTTTTATTCTTTAAGAGATGGTCTAATTAATAGATTATCTCTGTCTAATAGGATAGATTATAGATTCCTATTTCAACTAATTCTTAATTAATATAGATTCTCGATTGTGATAATAGAATAAGTTACTTTGATAACTTATTGATTATTTTTCCATAAATTATTATAAATCCCTTTGTGTCTTTAGGATCCTAAAATGAACCTTTAGAACCCCTACAATTAGATTGGTATGATTCCAGTTTGACCTACCTGATAGGCGAAAGGGTTGATTCGTTGACATGACAAATTTTTCCATCAACAAATTTTGTGACTTCGCTGGAGATAAGTTTTGTAGAATCCATTTCCTTACTAATGGTTCTTGTATGTCAACAAATTCTATTTACTCAACCTAATCTTAATGTTGAAGAGGATCAGATTGATATTGCTTTTAATTTAACATATTTTACATGGTATAATCATCTCAAAGATCTCCCTCAAGTTATTGAAGTAATCAATGAAGAATTATAAATTGTTGAATTTGAAATTTATTTTTATTCAAAATTAACACATGAAACTCAATGTGATATAATTAATTTTAATATAAAGATTCGAGAAAATAAAGTAACATCACTAGCCACTAATCCTCATCCCAAATTTCACTATCTTTCTAATTCTTTTCCTTTTGATGACTTTGTTGAGCCTATTCAGCATTCAGGTAAAAAAATTAGATACAAGATAGTCATATCTCAGAGATAGAATTTGCTAAAAATTCTAATAATGGATCAGATTGTCAAAAATACACCAGCCAAGAATTAATTAGAAGAAAATCAACCAGATGTATAACAACAAATACCAAAAAGGAGACTAGAATATCGCATTCACAGGTTAAAAGATAATAGAGAAATCGAAGAACTCACAGAAGGTGAAGATGAAGAACTCTAGCAAGATTGTCAGATAGTTGTAGCTCCTTAGATTTTTGTAAATCCAATCAATGTTGGAAATTATTTAGGTAATATGCCTTCTCTCAAGAGACTAAACATACCAAATTTTTTTGGTTTAGTTGGTGAATCTTGGAAGAATCATTTAAAATATTTTAGATTGGTTTGTACCACTCTTGGAATAACTAATGACAACTTTTTTAAAGGTTTTTTTCAGAAACATTAGAAGGAAAAGCTTATCAAGCATTTATTAGTTTGCTTACAAAAGTGATTGATAGTTGGAATGATGTAGAACAATGGTTAGAATTATCCTTTGGAAAAGATAAAGAAGATTTTGATTTAGTTATTTATCTTGCAAACATTTCATTAGATTCAGGTGAAACTATGTATCATTTTGTTTCTAGGTTCACCAAATTACATCAAAAAATTCTAAGTGATATTAGGCCTTCTAGAAAATTGTCCAAGATTTATTTTTGTAATGCTTTACCTCTAAAATATAAAATGGAACTGGAAGATAAATATATAATTGAATATGATGAAACCATTCAGTTCTATATTGGTTATGAAATGAATTTGAAATGTGTAGGTTTTAATGATAGATCCAATACATGATTGAATTTAGATAATGCCAAAATATTAAAGGCAATTTAAAGTTTGGAAAATGAGTTGGTCACTGTTAAAAGATAGCTTAGTGATAAACCTTCCTCTTCCCATAAAAATATGAAATGATATAATGTTTCTTATTATTGTGAGGTTTGTGAGCTTGATCATAATCTTGAAACATGTCAAGTTGTTATTAAATTTAAGAAATATTTACTACATGGAAAAGAAAAGATAACTAAGGATTCAATGTATAATGTAAATGCTATTGATGAGTCCTCAGAAAAAGAAAATATTTATGTTATAAATACTAGAAATAAAGATTATGAAGTTTCTAACAATAATAGGTCAGCAAATGATAAGTCTCATTCTGATGATAAAGGTAAAATAGCTCATAAAAATGATAAAATGTTCAAGATACTCCTTTTGCTATGGGATATAATAATTCACAATATCAACATTATAAATCTAAGAATTTTTGGTAAAAATATGCTAAGACTTATAATATAATTGATAATTTGTCAGTAATTAAAGCTAGATTTTTATTATTGCAAGCTTCTAGTCTTCCTAGACAATTAGATAAAATTAATGAAGTAGTTAAGAATCCTAGATTAGATATAGGTTTACAAAAAAAATAATGTTGAACATATTTAATCTCAATAGTTTGATCCCCCTACTAATTATATTCCTCTTTTCTATGTCACAATTAAAATTGATAATAAAATAATCCATAATTGTATTTTGGATATTGGTGCTTCAGAAAAATCATGCCCAAGTGTATTTCTAATCAATCAGGCATTTCTTATGAATCATATGATAGAAAACTTATTGGTTTTGATGTAAGAAAAACTAATAGTTATGGTAAATTTCATGATATAGTTATTAAGATCACATAAGATGAACATATTAGTTGCATGACTAATATTCAAATTTTAGATATTCCTAGTCATTATGCCATGTTATTAAGAAGGGACTGGTCAAAGTCAACTAGAGCATCTGTTGGTAAAAATGTAACTTGGGTTCTAGTTAATAAGAAGATTACATTTATTAAAAGAGAAGATTTTTTTGGTACTCTGATTGAATCTCCTTCTTCTCCCAATATCTCATACATAGAAACAAGTATTAGGAATTACGAATTACTAAATGTTGATGAACCAAAAAACTAGCATGAGAAAATATTTTTAAAAAATCATTTATGGTCTCTTTACTTTGATGGAGCTTGTTCTCAATAAGGTAGTGGTGGTGGTATTTGTCTCATATCTCTGGTTGATAAGATATTTTGGTATGCTTATAAATTATCCTTTAGAAATACTAATAATACAAAAGAGTTTGAATCATTATGTTTGGGATTAGAGAAAGCCATAGAATTAAATATTAAACACCTAGAAGTCTTCAAAGACTTAAAGCTGATAATGAGACAAATTTAGAAGATTTATAAGACCAATCAAACACGTTTGGACTATTACAATAAAAAGGTATGGGCATTAATTGAAAAATTTGAAGCTTTCAATATTACCCATATTCTCAGGGAATTTAATATAAGAGCAGATAAACTTGCATTTTATGCCTCTAATTCTACTTTTAGTGAAATTAAACCCACTATTGATTTCCCTTTGATTGAATTATTTCATCCTAAAATTTTTGATTTAAAAGAGAGTTGGTCAATTTTCAGTTGTGATGAACATATAGATTCATTTATGAAAGACAACTATTTTAACTAGGATGATTATGTACTTAATTGTGGTGATTATTTACAATTAAGTACTAAAAAAATTGCCTACTAATTTAGTAAGTTTAGAGTCTATGTTTTCTCCTAATGACCAGCCCAAGGTTGTTAGAACTGAGGAACCATCAAGGAGAATCATAAGTGAAACATTACCCATAAATCTAGGAACCGAAGATGATCCTAAATATGTCTATCTAGGGATACAAGTAACTGAAAATGAAAAGATTAAATTCATTAAACTTTTCAAAGAGTTTATTGATATATTTGTATGGTCTTATATAGATCTTAAAAGCTACAATATAGATATTATCAAACATGATATTCTGATTAAACTAGGTATTAAGCTTGTAAGATAAAAAAATATGAAGGATTATCCCTTTGTTAGAGGACACCATTAATAAAGAGCTAGATAAAATGATTGATGTTGGTGTCATTTTTTCTATAACATATTCTGAGTGGGTGGTTAATTTAGTACCTGTAAGGAAGAAAAATGGAGATATTAGACTTTGTGTTGATTTTAAAGACTTAAATAAAGCAAGTATAAAAGATAATTTTCTTTGACCAAGTATAAATTAGATATTGCATTAGGTTATAGGGTCTGAAATGGTGTCTTTATTATATGGATTTTTAGGTTATAATCAAATTATTGTGAATCCTAAATATAGGCATAAAACTACTTTCACCACATAGAGATGCACTTTTGCTTATAATAAAATGCCCCTTGGATTAATGAATGTTGGAGCCACTTTCCAAATGGATATGCATGTAGCTTTTGATGATTTAGTTAGCATAATCATTCAGGTTTATTTAGATGACCTTACTGTTCAGTCTAAAAGGAGAAAAAAACATTTAAATCATATTTGTGAAATTTTCACAAGATGTAGGAAGTTTGGAATTTCTCTAAATTCAAAGAAGTCTATTTTTGATTTAATTGAAGGTAAATTGTTAGGTCATATAATCTCTAAAGATGGTATTTCCATTGATCCAAAATGAATTAAAGTAATAAAGGAACTAACTCCTCTAAAAGATCAATCAAGTTTAATATCTTTATTTGGTAAAATCAATTTTGTTAGAAAATTTATTTTTAATTTTTCTAATAAGATTAACCCTTTACAGTTGTTATTAATAAAGATAAGATTTACATTTGGGATGAAAATGCTGATCTAGCTTTTAATTCACTAAAAAATGCCATTGCTAGTATGTCCTTCCTAAACCCAATTTGAATAAAGCATTTATCCTTTATGTTAATGTCATAGAAAAGTCTATAGGAACTGTAGTTACTCAAGAATTTGAAAATAATGAATAAAAACCTATTGGTTACACGAGCTAATCTTTGAAAGATACCGAAACTAGGTACCCTCTAGTTGAAAAGTCTATTTTTTCTCGTATTTCTTCATTAATCAAATTTAGATATTTATTAATGGAAAAAAAAATTCATGTGATATAACATACCTATTTTGTCACATATTTTAAAGCAACCAATTATTCAAGGGAGGCTTGATAAATGTATTTTTCATATTCATGTTTGAAACATCAATAACTATCAAAAGAAATGAATTAGTGAAACACTTCTTTGAAAATATAGCATCAAATATCAATATCCTAGTCCTTTTTGTTAATGGAAAATTAATTGCTAAACCTCATTTTAAAACAATGATGGTTTTTGAATTTGATGAAAATTTTAAGTATAGGGGTGAAATTAATGATTAGGACTATCTATTGGTTGAAGATGTTTGGTACCATGACTTAGTCCACTATTTTTAGAATCAATCTTGCCCAAACAACTTTAATAAGAAATAAAGATGTTTATAATCATTAAACTTTTGTTTTCTAGAAAACTTTTTATTTTATCATAATCATGATAGTGTTTTACTAAGGTGTCTTACTCATGATCAAACACAAAAGGTGCTTAGAAGCTGTCATGAAGGAAGCTATGGTGGGCATTATGCTACAAAGACAACATCTTATAAAATTTTAAGAGCTAGTTATTATTGGCCCACTTTATTTTAAGATGCTTATAAATTAGTACGTTCATGTATGCCTTGTCAACTCTTTATTGGAAAGGATAGATTACCTACAATGCTTTTGAACTTGGTTGTTCCTAAAAAACATTTTACTAAGTGGGTCATTGAAATTATTTTAGACATTCATGCACCATCATCTGTAAGTCATAGATATATCTTGACAGCCATAAATTACTTCACCAAATGCCCTGAAGCTAAATCTCTTAAAAGTTTAGTTATAGGGGAAGTGATTTCATTTTTAGAAAATCAAAAAAAATCTAGATTTGGAGTCTCATACAAAATTATTTTTGATAATGGACCACAATTTGTTTTGAGTGAATTTTTAGAATTTCTAGGAAAATATTCTATTATTTCTAGTCATTCCTCAAAATATTATCCACAAGGGAATGGACAAGCCAAGTCCACTAATAAAAATTTGATTTATATAATGAAAAATTTAATTTGTAATAACAAAAGAAATTAGCATCTTAAAATCTTTGAAGCTTTATGGGCCGATAGAACTATTGTTAAATTAATAACTAGTTATTCTCCTTTTATGTTAGCATATGGATTCAAAGCTACTTTACCTATAGAACTCTAGACTTCTTCAGCAAAAATTACCTTGCAATACGTAGAAGAAGATGTAAAATTAATTGAGCAAATACTATATGATTTGATAGCACTTGATGAATTTAAAGTAACTATACTTCAAAAATTGGAAAAGGCTAAGCAAAAGCTAAAGAATTTTTTTGATAAAAGAGTGTCTAAAAAGAAGTTTAAGGTTGGATATTTAGTATTATATTGGGATAAAACTTGTAAGACCAAGGGAAACACCATAAATTTGATACATTATGGCTTGGACCTTATAGAATTGCTACAATACTTGGTATTAATACTTGATAATAATGTTTTTCATCTTAAAGACCTTGAAAATAATTAGTTACATTATTTGGTAAATGGCCACCACCTCAACTTGTTTTATGATTAGTGCTTTTGGTTTGTTTTTTTGTTCCTTTTTTGGTTTTATTTCTCTTTCCTCATTGTTTTTTGGTTATTTTTTTGTTTACTTGCTACTCTTACTTTGTTTTGATGGGACCAATGAAAGATTTGAAATGAAAAGGATCACATTTAAAGGAAGGATACAAGAAACTATAGAAATATTGTAAGTAACTTTCATTTTAAGAAATATTCTTGAAAACTTAGAATCATAGTTAATGATAATATGATTGTTTTATACTTGGTTGTGATAAGGTTACTTCATCATCATATTTTGTTCTTAAGGCATTTTAAAATTGTTCATGGATCCAGCCTGAAATTCTTTATTAATTATTTCCCTTTCTTCATGCCATTCTATATAAACATTCCATCCCTATTCAAATTTATATTTTTAGGGTTCATGTTTAGCTACTTGAGAAATGATTTTCTTGGATCACACTCTCAAGGCAAATTTGTGTTTCATATATATAGGCAAATTTGTTGCTAGTTAAAATTGTTCCACAAATTTGACTAGTAAGGTTGCTAATGTTAAGATTATTTTCTATACCCCCCCTCCAAAATTTCAAAACCATACTTACTACCATAGTGATGACCTAGTCATAAAGCTTAAAACTATGTCAGGGACCTTTATTTATCAAAAATATTAGTAGATGCATTTTTTATTATGAAATCATAATGATTGATTGATGATTCTATTTTTGTTTCATTGGTTTCAAAAATTAAAGCGGATGAATGAATAAAATATGCATATATTGTTATACTCATGATCAGTTACAGTTTAGTTGGTAGTTTCAGTTCATATACATTTGAATTATTTTAGTGATATATTTAGAAGTATTACATTTTAGTTTTGTTATAGGTGTTGCAACTTTTTGATATACTCACTATCTGATTTTTTTTGTTTGATTTAATCCTATATCAATCATTATCATAAGATTTAGTTGTTATTTATAGATCAGCTATGGCTTGTTCATCTTGATAGTTTAAATGGATATAGTTCTATCATTATAATCTCTAATTTTAGATGCATGATAATTGCTTTGGCATTTTAAAATCATCGAGGAATATTCTCGTCAGATGTATATAACATTTCCATAAGAATGACATTGTATTCATCCTCATATGCATTAAATTATAATGAGTTTCCTAAAGAATAATGTTCATTATGAAGTTTGCTTAAGTTCATTAAGCTTAGCATTCTATTGATATTACTAGGGTCTCAACATGGTTTAATTTGGAATGCATATGAGTTTAGGATTGACTAAATACCTAAGTTTAATTATTGACAAGAACCTTTGGTTATATGATTTAATTGATGGATTTTTCATGAAGCATTATTGTTCAAAATGGCATATACACTTCGGTATGGTCATCATGAGTTGAGTTGGCATGTGTATGAGGTTTGACGTTGATAGGATTTCAAGGTTGACTTGGTAGATTTGTGGTATCAAGGCTTGTGCAAGGTGGTAATGCAATTTAAGAACATTAGATGTATCTAGATGCTTTAGATTGTGGGAAGTTTGGTGGTAAGGTGTGCATTAATGACTCACTTATCTTCTCAAATCATGTAGTTTAGCATAGAATTTGGTAAAAAGAATAGTGAATGTTAAGTTTGGCAATTGGTCAAAATGTATTAGTAAACTGCTAACTTTGGCAAGAGTTAGTGAGGACCAATAGGAAGTGAGTACATATCCCCAATTAGTTATGAGGTGAAGTTGGCAATTAAAGCTTGGTTTTTTTGAGTCAGTTGTCATTTTGGAAAGATTTTGATGGAAGAAATATTTTGGTTCGATGGTAATTATAGAAATAAAAGTGAGCAAATAGATTCAAATAGGGTTTTTGAAGTTGATTTTAGGTATGAATGTTTTAGTTTTATCTCATTTGGAGGCTTGAGAAATATGCATACAAGTTGGCATTTCTAAAAATTGGAGTTTGTGGAATAGAATAAACTTAGAGTTCAAAATGGAAATCTATGGTTTAAAAGATTTGATAGTTTTTTTTTAATTTTTACATATAGTGGCAGTTGTGGTATTTGAAGCATTATATTATTTTGGGTCACAAATTGCAAGTAAGTTTGTTGATTTTTAGTTTTGAACTCTTTGATTTTGTTTAGTGAAATTTTGTCAAAACTTGTCCATCCTCTCAGTCGGGTGATACCTTTTATATGCAATAAGATGTTGGTGTTTACAAGTTATGTTGTTGAATGTCTAAATATCATGAAATAATCTATTGTTAAAAAAATTATTTATTGAGGGTTTTCAGGTTTTGGACATCTCAGTTTGGTTTTATTCACATGAATTATTGGGTCTCAATGTTGGTATTTTGAGTACAAAATGAGTTGGAATTATTGTAGACAAAGGTTTTAATATGAAAGAAGTTGAAAAAAGTCACATTTGAATTTTCATCATGAGTTTACTTGTAGATTCTGACATGGTTTGGGTTCTTGTTCTGAGTTGGAAATTTTCCTAAATATTTCTAGTCACAATAGAGTTTTGTAAAGATGGTGATGGATTAAATGTGATTAATATGTTTCCTCAGTTGTTTAAACTTTATTGAATACTTTCTTTGGAATGATTCAGTTTCAAATGATGAAATAATTTAACAATGAAATTAGCTTTATAATTTTGAGCATGGAAATCAGTATGGTTTTGATTGAGATATAACACAGTGATGAGTAATGTTTTTGGATTATGAATAATTTAGTCACGAACTCAGAATTTGAATTTGGAATCTTTTTAGATTATTTCTTATTTCAAAATATATGGGTGGGAAAAACTAGTAGACAATAGTAATGATGGAAGATGGGGTTCAAACCAAGGAAGTCAGTTAAACCATATCCAAAGTTCTAGTGGCGTTGGTTTTTGTACTAGGCATTTTGGGCCTAGATTCCCTTGAGGCACAAGAATGTCCATCCTTTTTGATGTTTTTAATCCTAATTTCTAGAATGTCCTAAATTCTCTTCCTATTCAGAGAGGTTATGGTGGTTTTAGAAACTATAGAGCTCATAGGGGATTTTGAGGGCAAAGAGTTGGATTCCATGCTCAATCCCAAAGTAGTTCTTCACATTTTATCAAACACCATCTTGAGCATGATCCTTATATGTAGTTACAACCTCCTATTTTTAGAGGATAACTAGTTGACCAGCCAATTCCTATCCATCAATTTCTTGATTGTCAACCAAAAAATTAATTGAACAAAGAGATAGCCCATGCCAAAGACATTAGGAAAATTTCTACTCACTTAGATACCCCTACTCCATCTTATTTTGACCATGGAGGAATATGTAGGAGATTAAACCTTTCAAGGGCTCATAGTGAACCAATCTTGAGGTCTAAAAGATTGAATTTAAGGGGTCAAAGATTTGGAAGTAAAATGAAGTCTATTGATATCTTTGATTATGCTGCTTACAAGAGTACTATTGGAAAAGGGAAATAATCTGAAGCACCTAACAAACTCAAAAGAATTAAAAGGGTGAAATTAGAATTTGATGATGATACATCTAAGATAGGCACCAGATTGTTGCCTTTTCCTACATTTGAAATGGACTATAATGTTTGTCTTGATCAATAAGACAAACCTATTATAGAGATTTTATCATATTCAGATGATTATTAGTTATTCAGGGAATAACTTTGTTTATTCAAAAAAATTGATGCAATTTTAAAACTTATCTTGGTATTTATTTTTGAAGACATAGATAAAATAGATATGTTGAGATATAATTAATATATGCTTAAGTTTAAAGTTTAAATTACTTTATAGTTTAAACAAGAGTAGGATTTATCAATTTATTATTTATTTTATGATTATTTATGTGTCCTACTATATTTTTAATAAGATGAAGTCCCCACCAATTAAGATTAGTATTCAAGTTAATTCATTTAAATAGTTTGATTTAATTAAGACATTTAGAGTCTTAATTAATCTCTCCATATATTATATATTAACTAATTAACTTTATAATTTAATTTGTTAATATTAACTAATAACTAACTAAAGTTAGTTATAACTTATATCATAAATGAAGTTGAAGGATAAAAAGAGATTAAACTTTCATTTGAAGATAGAAGTTCAATAGGTATTTGAGACCAGAGTATTATTCTAAAGTCATTCATTCATCTCTTCTTTCTATGCAATTTATCTGAGATAGTACAACTTTTGTAGATAGACCCAATGGTACTTTATCTAACGGTTGAATAATAACTTATGTAACATAGGTGTATCTAGTTATATTTGTCATCTATTACTGATTAACTAAAGTTTTTTAAGTCTAATATCTTTTGATGATTTTTATTTGCAGTCCTATGTGTAGAATTCAAAGTATTCAATCTGAAAATGATGATCACTTCACATATTTTGTGACACTTTATTGATCTAATCAATTGTTGAGTTGTCCTTTTTCAAATTTTGTATTGTAAAATGTTGGAATTCAAATTTTAAATCTGTTCTTATGTTAAGATGACTCTCATGTTGAGACTCACAACTCTTTTGTAAATGTTTGACTTTCTTTAATAGAATGGATTTAAGTTTTCTTTAAATTTCTTTTAGATTTTTGTTTATCTTTATGATTTAATTTAGTATTGCCAAAAGTTTATTAATAGTAAATTAGCACCAACCATTAATTTAGTTCTTGGTTTAAACCTTTTCTAGTTTATTATTTATATTTTTCTTTAGTATCCCTTTAGCAGTTGTTTTACTTACCTTGGATTTGTTCTAATACTTCATTTATTTAATTTCTACTTTTTAAAGTTTAATATTGTTCTAGATTGTCTCTTATTTTAGGTATACTCATTAGTTTACTATTTATTATAGTAGTTTTTATAGAATTATGTTCCTTAGTTTATAGGTTTTAGATTAGTTTCACTTACACCTTCTTCTCTTTCTGGTTTCATGATAATCTTTTCTATTCAGTTTTTCTTTCTTGTTTCATTCTTTATTTGTTGGTTGTCTTTCTTGTCATTTTTTTTAGTATTTTCTTATCATTTGGTTAGATAATGAACCACGAAAAAATATAATGAAGTGTATTTTCATACACATATTTTTAGAATCATATTTCTATTCTTTAAGAGATTGTATAATTAATAGATTATCTTTGTCAGATAGAATAAATTGTAGATTTCTATTTCAATTGATTCTTAATTAATATAGATGCTCGATTGTGATAATGGAATAAGCTACTTTGATAACTTGTTTATTATTTTTATAAAATTTATTATAAACCCCTTTACATCTTTAGGATCCTAAAATGAACCTTTAGAACCCCTACAATTAGACTGCTACGATTCCAATTTAACCTTCATGATAGGCGAAAGGGTTGATTAGTTGACGTGACAATTTTTTCCATCGATAGATCTTTCAAAGATGCTTTATTCAAATCCTAGAAGTCTACACATAGCTAGATTTATCCATTCTTCTTCCTCACTAGAACTAGATTGGACATTTGAGTCAAATGCATTATTGGGTATATAATTCTAGAGTCAATTAATTTCCTTAGTTCTTAGGCCATAAGGGACTCAATTTTTGGGTCAACTAGCCTTTGTTTTTTTCAAATAGACTTGGATACCTTTAGGTTGTCATAGGTCTAGGGCATCACTCCATATTTATTGTAAAAAGATACCAATTGATCCTTGTCCTTTTGGGAAACCTCTTTCCCAACCTTTAGTTTCTTTCCTATGTAACATCAATCTAAAATTAGTCACTTTTATCTATGAAAAAACTATATTTGTCATTTATTGCATCATCAAAATCAAATAGGTTCTCTAGGGTGATCATCCCCTTTGATAGCTTATTAGATTTCAGTTCCATGATCTGATCCCTATAGGATTTTTCAATATTTAGATACAATTACTCCAAAATTGTGTATGATTGATGGAGATATGTAATCATTTGGGTATCATTTTCAAACACTTTCTAGTTTTAGTCATTATCAAGAATGACACGTTTAATGATCAGCCACACTACTTACTCATTAGTGAACAAATCTATCACTAGATCAAACTGGGAACCGATTGCCACCATCCTATTTGCCTTTGCATTCATGGTCTTAGGGATGATTTGAGTGTTGAAAGATTTGAATGCTTTAATCAAATCCCATATTTAGTGGTATTAATATCTCTTATAGACATTCTTCATGTCTGTGGCCCCTCTTACTTATCTCACCACTCATTCAAAATCTTTGAACACTTTTAGCTATTGTACACCTATACACTTAGTGATGTTATAGACATAGACTATCACTTTGTATCTACCTTCATTATTTATATAGGTGAATTATAATTTAAAATCTCATAGGGTCTCTTTCCTAGATGGAGACACCAATCGATGCCTATGCCAGAGCTGATCTTACATTTTTCACTATTTAAATGTAGGTTCCAAAAATTAAACTCACCTTCAAGTCATTTACATTTATTCTCCTTTTTCTTCATCACCTTAGGGATGGCCTAATCCTCATCATGGATTACATAGGTCTTAAGGTTGGTGGCATCAAAATTTGTGAAAGGATTATTATCAATGACTCATTAATGAGGACCTCTTCCTTTGAGCTCTTGTTGTCGGCCACTCCTTCTTTCTTTAAGAATTTCTATGTAATACATATCTTTCTTAGAGAAATAAGTTGTATCGCTTCAAAATTTACCATAGCCTCATATTTTATGTGTTCAAAATATAGAGGCTTAGATAACACCTTTAGCTTTGAGCCATAATTGGTCCTCAAGATCAAATACAACCAATCCAAAGACATGTATCCACATATTTTGGTAGTGAAATCTCTTGATAGACATAGCTTAAAGACTGGCAGGACATCAATCACCACAACTTCTTGGGGATCTGTTATACTCAGACAAGAGTATAGGGTCAGGGGAAGATCTTTGATGACACCAATGGTCTAAACCTTCTTCCTATCTAATTTCATCACCCCTTTTCTAAGGTTTCATACTATAGTTATAGTGCATCTAAATCTGCTTGGGCATTACCATGGTGTTAACACTAGAATTGATCATGGAATTATGTAGTAGCTTCTTTCCCACAATGAGAGTCAAATGGAATGGGGTAGGTTTCACCTTACCCCTATTTGAGAACTGATAAACATAGATGGTGTGTGAGGTTACACACTATTATTAGATTCCTTTTCTTTGTTTCATACTAGATCCATAGTTGAATTAGTTTGCATAGGTTTTTTTTGGTCTTCTAACACTTTTTGCAGTAGATATTTTTGCTCTGGGATAGATAAGACATCACAAAGAGAGCATTGGCTAGAGCCTTCTTTATCTATTTTACCACGTTAAATAACCTTTGTGGTTGGACCTCAGGGTCCCTTGGCTTATTTTGTGTTATTTTACTCTATTTTTTATAAGTCAAAGATGGTGGTTGGGATCTTAGGCTATTCTCAAAAGTCACTTTAAGCCTTGTGAAGGCTTCTTGGGTCTCAACTGGTCTCTTCTTAGATCAAGTGAAATAGTTTGACTAAACTCATGGGGACTTTGATATTGGGATCTCTCTTGCATAGATTGTATCCTCACCATCTACCCAAGAGAAAATTACATGCTCTAAGGCTATATTCTCCTCTTGTTCCAAGGACATTCCCTACATTTGTGTCATTAAGATAACATTCTCAATACTCAAGGATTGATATCTATAATAAGTTGAATCAAGTTTATTCCCTTGCCTTCATTACTTAATAAACTTATATTGTAGATTACCTCTCATACAATTTTGAGATGTATGTGCATCATTACATGGAAATCACCACAAATTTGAGTTGTCTGCCAAATTATTTTGGCCAGCAACCAACTCTTTATTTACATTTGGCAAGACTATTTGTAATGGATTAGGTATCAAAATAATTTGATTCATGGATTACATCTGGTGATTGGGCACTTGATAATTTGTCCTTTGCCTTTCTTGGTGCTCTTATTTATTAATAATTTTAGAAAGGAGTTTTTAATTTCATAGCTTGCTACCTTTTGAGTTTTATTATCTCATTAGAGAAGTTTTGCAAGATGTTCTTCATGCCATTCATCTCCATAGCTAGATAAGATGAAGAGGATGTGCTCACCTGGGTAGGTGGATATACATACATGGAAGATAGTGCTTGTGAGGTGTTTAAAATTCCCTCTTGTGGTAGCATCAATATCTTAGGGAACATTGGAATTGGTGGCTGAGGGGGTAGCTTCCCAACATCTATCAAGTTATTCTCATCTCTAATTATTATGTTATATATGTCTAGTAGCATCTTTCCTCTAAAAGACTGAATCATGATAGCTATGTCTGAGTTAAAGGCTTTGAGATAAAATACAATAACCATAGCTATGAGTGGTCAAGCCTCTATTGGGATCTTTTGCCAAGTCTTATCAAAATTGGAATTTAAAATTAGTAATGGCCTCTTTTGGGGCCCTTTTGATAGTGATTAGTTATTGTAAGATAGATGACCAGTTTGCCTTTTTGTTGAATCACTCAAAGATCATGTTTCCCAAGTCATCCTAAGTGGTGATAAAGTTGGGAGATGGGACCAGTACTAATCAATTGCTCACCCTTTGAAAGAGGTAGATATTATCCTTAAATATATGTTCTACTATATGACATAATGTATAGTATCAACATTTACAACATCTTGAATATGTTCTGCCATGATTTTGAAATCTTCCCTTGAGAATTTGGGGAGTACCTTCAATACATTATCAGGAATAAGATCCCACATCATTCAAGATACTAGAGGGATGATTAGGCTACCATTATTCCATGCTATAAAGTTCCTAAATGATCCCTAGATGGCCATTTGTTCTGATCATTTCATTATACTTGATCCTATGGTTCTTTGGCAAGTTAGAACTACCAAAGGTGGTGATAACAAGCTTGAATTATTCATTGTTTGTGACCTTGTAATAGGCCTATGACTCATACAATCTTACTTCTAGTCAAGTAGACTAGTATTTCATCCCACTAATCATGTTAGAAAATAAAAATTATTGATGATTAAAATTCTCACTCTAAGCAAACAACCTTCTATGGGAAGATTTATAAGTGTGGGACTTGAATGCTATCTATAAATCAATCTCTAGGGTTTTATAAGCTAGCTCTTTAGATGAATTTTGGGGAATAGGGTAAGGAATAAATGCAAGTAAAATTGAAAATAAAAACTAAGGTGATGTATGAAAATCTTTGAAGTATTAACCTAAAATTCCATAAAATAGATTGAATCTTTGTACATCACAGACTATTAAAAGAGCATATACATGAATTAAAGTCTATAATGCAAACAAGAACCAATACTATAGAAGTAGAGAATGGAAAAAATTAACGACAATAAATATGTATTCAATTTGACACAACACCACATCCTCTTTATTGATGGGTAAAAAACATCATTCAAGAGGCTAGAAGGCATAGTATATAATATTTGATCCTTTCTATGAAGGGCACTTGTTAAGGTCATAGAATGAAAGACACAATAATTTCTAACTAATTCTATTCTAAAACTAGACTAGTACAAATGGTTTCTCTCTAATAATAGAAAAATAATTACTCATCTACTAGCCCCTTACAAAGAAAAGAGCCCAACTTATATAGGCACAATGGCCTCTTAAAGAAATGACACCTAAAACATGCACTCACACTCATGATGAGGCCATTACAACTTATTGAGGATCTCCAGCTCATGAATGTAGTTGGTCTTCTAAATCTTGGATATGGTATAACTATATTGCATTATGATTCCCATGACACTTAGAAGAATCATAGTGGTAACACATATATGCCTCCAAAGCTGCCTCTAAAAGCTAGTTAGTAAAGGTGGACCCACTCCTCTCCTCAAATAGCACTACTCAAAGGTATGATATGAAATTTTACTCTCAAGAAGCATTGGGATGATAAATGGTGGTTTATCTTCCTTCATTTTAACTGCTTGGTGGGTCCCCTTCCCAATTCCATCAACCAATGACACAATCTTGAGTCCTGACAAAAGATCCTTTTCTCTCAAGGAACATCGTGACACCACATGGTGATATAACACTAACCCTAGGGAATTTGAACATTCCTTTGAAAAAATTAGCATGGGGGTGCCACATGAAAAATTTGTGTCCCTTCATTTTGTTACTATGTAGTGCACCCCACCCATTACTTCATCAACTAATGGCATTGCTCAGAAGTTTGACAAAAATAAACCTCCCTTAGATAAGCGATGGGATGCCACATGTCAAGCTGGCACTTCTCCTAGGGAAGTTGAGAACTTCTTCATGTTAAATGAGTGTTGGTTGTTATGTGAAGATAAAGGAAGGAAGCTGAGACTTAGCCAAAATATAAAAATGACCCTGAGAAAAGATAAAGTTGAAACTGTAACTACTTAACTTCAACGAGCATGTCTGAGACCCAATGTTGGCTGCTCAAAAACTAAAAAATGTGGATAAAAATCCATAGTTTAATCTCATCAAGCTCATCATCATTGTAATCTAAGATGTTAGGTGGTATATTCTTAATGAGCTTGGGGTGACCATGGTAACCTCATGTAGAGTTAACAGGGAAATTAAAATGTTGAGATTCTCAAAATAAAACACTTGACAAGGGTTCAAGGGTTGGAATTTTTAATATACCATGGTCTTGGAATTGTTAAAAATTCTAAGGGTTAGTGTCACCTTGAATCCTATAGATTGTACCATTATGAGGAAACTTGACACATTGGTAGATAGAAGATGCAATTGACCTCGTGTAATGAGTCCATATCCTACCAAGTAAGATATTATAAGAGAGAAAAATTAAAGATCATAACGTTCACTTTAATAGTTATATATGGGACAATAATATGGAGTCACACACAACCTGAGGGAGGCATTTGCCTTCCGTCGTAACTTTGACACGTACTATGTGTGGAGTTAATATTACATTTGGAGTAGCTAAGGGTTTTAATGAAGTTGAGGGAGGAAACACAAGTACTTGAACCCTCATCAATCAAGGCACACTTTAATTGGATGTCACTAATTTGGACACTTATAAAGAGGGGAGGATCATCCACACAAAGCATAATCTCATCTGATATTGAAGAAGCAATAGGAAATTTGAAAGGGAGAGAGAAGTGTATATTATTTTTTCAATGTGTATATACATCTCTTCACATTAATGTAAGATGTTATCTTCTAATCTAGATAAGATAACTTCACAACTTTCTAGGGGAGGATGGGGGATGTTCATTTTGAATAAGAGTTTCGTAAGGCAGTTGTGATGATGCAGAGAAGTTTGCATGAGTTTGATAAAGGGAATTTTAGATGGGAGATTAGTAAGTTCCATGATAGGACCTCATTCATTATAGCCCATGATGGGACTACTAGATAGAGGGATGTAATGTTGGAGGATTTCCTCGGAAGGAGGATTAGAAGTGCATGTAAATTTATTTTGATAGGATGTGGGAGGTTGAATTGGTGGAGAAATTGGTTGATTATCATGAGAGGATGAGGTAGTTGATGTAGGTTTATTTTGTGATAGATTTTAAGAATTGATATTATAAGGTTGAATATTATTGGAGATGGGTAAAAAGGTTAGAGAAATTGTATAAATGTTATGAGAGGTGTTATCCAATGGTGTTAGAATTTTTTCATCTAAAGAGATAAGATCCTCTTGCCCCAAATCTATTAGGTGAGTTGGGGAAGAATCCTAAATAACACAAAAAGTGTGAGATAATTGGTGTGTGTGGGTAAGATGAGAATTAATGAAGGCAACTACCCTTCACATATTATTCATGTTGACCACATTCTCTTCAGGATTTGGATCTACAATACTATCAATGTTATTGGTGGAAGGAGTAGGTTTATCATTATTGTATTGACAGTTTAGAAGAGGGTATTTGTAAATGGCTAGATGAACATTAGCCTAGTTCAAAGATTGATTTTTACTTTATTTTTTGTGAGATTTTAAGGTAATGTCATAGGCTTATTTATTTTTATGAATGAGGTAATCATGGTCAAAATTTGGACCAAGGAAGAAATCCATAGCTAAGTTATGCAATTGCCTACAAGTATCATGGGAGTGAGTGGGATCAAGCTCTCGTGGAAGAGGCCTTAGTATATGTTTTTGGAGTTATGATAAGGATAATGGCTTATGAAAATTAATGTTTTTTATTGTAAAAAAGTGAGGATTAGAAATGTGGTTTAAAGGGGGAGCTTGTTCTAGAGCAAGGTCAAGAACAATAGCTTGAATATTATGAATGGTATCATTGGAATCAGTGACACCATCATTAGTAGCATGATGGTTTTTATCTTTGATGAGCATGTGAGTGCACATAGGATGTTTGGATGGCTCAAACTAATTCATGAGAAAATCTTGATGCTTGGCTTGGTTGAGGGCCTCTTCCAAAGTTCATGAAGAGAGAGTTTGGACCTGATATTACAACTCAAGATAGAGAGCATTGGTAAATAGATGAAATAGGTTATCATCTACCATGTTGTGTTCACACTTATTATACAAGGTATTCCACCATTTGATGAAAGCTTATGTGATTTCCATCTCAATTTACTTGCACTTAATAAAATGAGCAAAGGTATTTTTAGGCAGGTCACTAGTTTGAAATTCTTGTACTAGAGTGTTAACTAAATATTCCAAACTAGTGATGGAATGAGACTTGAGTTGGTTATACCAATATAAATCATCTTTAGAGAGGGTTTTTAATAAAATCTTGGTAGGGGTAAAAGTGTTGAACTTGACCCAATCTTTGTATAGATTTTTGAATGTTTTTAAGTGTAAGGTAGGATTAGTTGACCCATTGTATTTAATGGTAAGGGTGATACCTCCTATATCTATGTTGGTAATTTGAAGCATAAGAGGTTAATTTTGAACATATTTAATCATTTTGTTAACAAGAGGTGGTTGAGGAATAAGGTTACCATTAGAATCCCTAAAGGGGTTTGGTGGGGCATTTTAGTTGTGTGCTCCCCATGGAACCTATTGAGGTTGATTTTGGAGATGAATAAGGTGAATCTACATTTACATAATTTGGTTGGAATTACTAGCTTGTAAATCATTCACTTGGTTAATATTTTACAACAAAAGTTGATGGGTTTGAGTGGCATTTTGCACAACATGTGAAACATTAGCATTGGTATTAGTGGCTTAGGTACCATTATGAGTAGTGGCATGCATGGTTTTAGTGTCTTGAGAGGAGTTGTTAGAAAAATAATCATTAGTGTCATGATTAGCATGTGTTGTGAAATATGCACTAGTATAAGGATTAGAAGAAAAAGAAGCACTAGTGGCATTATTACCATGGGTAGTAAATGATGCATTAGTGGAAAAATTAAGAATAATGGGTCTTGGAAAAGGCCCACTAGACGTTTAACCTACCATCTTAGTATATATTCTTGGCATGGAGGTAGAATAAATCAAGGAAGAAGAGGTAATAGTATGAGAAGGGTTCAAAAGATAAGGAAGAGGCTGAGAGGCAAAGAATCTATTGCTCCCAAATCCATGTAATAATGCGGGGGAAGGTGAATGGGGTTCTTCTTCTTTACCACTTATCATAAGGTTGTAAATAGTTGAAGGGTATTTTCCTTGATGTTGAGTAAAGTCATTAATGAAGAAAATCATTTCTAGATAATATTATAATTTAGGATTATCTTCTTAAGAGAATAGAGGGTTAAGAATTGAAGATACATAAGTAGGAATCCCATAATTTGTAGTGTGAGTGGCCACATGTACATTACTTTCATCTAAAGTGGAGGCCAAAATTTGTTTATGGGGGAACCTATTGGGATTGGTAAAGTTCATCATATCTATGGAGTTCAAATCTATGTTTTCCTTAAATAAGAAGTTCATGATGAAATAGAAAGGCTAATAAGGATAATGATATTGCAAAGACAAAGTCAGAAACTAGGATAAGAGTCAAATCAGTCACCTATGCTTTATAACCCAATAGGACGATAAGAATACATAGTTATTTAGGTTGAATTTTAATTGTAAATAGGAAGGAAAATTAGGATTAAAAAGATACATAGTCATTTAGGTCAATTATATATGGTTGAATAGATAACTAAATGGGTGAATAAGAAGACACAATTGTATAGATCAACTATGTACTATTGGTAAGAAGGTAAAACATAGTCTATAAGATACTATATTGACCAAGATGATAGTATTCTAAAAAAGGGGAAAAATTTTCAAGATAATTGGAATAAATAATTAAAGTAAACACATAGATAATTGGATCAATGTGTTTGATCGAATTGGGGAATACATCACAAACCTTGCACCAATATTGTCTGATGCAAGTTTTATAATCTAACATGTAATGATCAAAGAGAAAGCAATTAACTAAAAATTAAATGATAACTAATTGGTTACCCTAAGTGTTATTAGATTATTATAAAGTTTTGATTTTTATGTGATAAGAAAATTGGCTATAATAGGGAACTATAAATTAGTCTAAAAGTTGGTTTCAAGACATTTGGGTTGAAAGGGATCTGTATTGGCAATGTTACTAGCTTGGTATTGGGGCCTACCCCCTCACTTCACAATCCCATAATAATAAGGGTGTTGGATGCTTTGAAAATATACACCATTCACCACATATTTATACTTGTATAGAAAACCAAGTTGGCTTCCCCCTTGGTGATGAAATCCAAGTAGATAGGCCTTGGGAATATAGATGTTTAAATGCATTTTGAATGTTAATTTATTTGGTAGTGTATACAAAATAATAAAATAGTGTAACTAAAGTGGTAATTATAAATACTACCTATTTAGACTATGTGATTCACTATAAACATGTAAACATATGAAAAGGAAATGTGAACTAATTATTATCAAATATATTTTAATTCTTTGATTAAGAATAATATATAATCAATTCAGGTGACACTATATGCAAACATTATAGAATAGAATTGATTGGGTCTTTAATATTTTGTATAAGTAAGTTATTTAAGAACAAAGTCTAATATTTCAACTATGTCTCTTAGACAGAATATAGACTATAGAACTAAGTTAACCAAGTTGACCTAGTTAGTTATAGGTTTGTAGTTTTAAAGACTGCTAACTTATGAACAATAGAACTGAAGGAAGTAATGAAATAATAGAGTAAAAAAAGGAACCTTTGTGGGATTGAAGATGATTTATATTATAAATTTTATGTTGTAATTCTTTGGTTGTTTCTTTCAAATTTTGAAAACTATGTCAAATGGTTTGACCAAGTTTTGAAAAATCTCATGTGTTGAAGAAGAATACAGAATGAGGTTGACCTATTCGATAGTGTTCATTGACCTATACGTTAGTAGAAAGAATTAGCCAATAGATTATACCTATTTTATAGTGTATTCTAATCTATAATTAAATAATAATGTTGTTTCAAACTATTTAATCTAGTAACTTGTAGTTGAATAAGAACTGCATAGACAAAATAGAGTCATTTTGAAGTGATTGTGTTAAACCTACACACAAAAAATTAAAACTATATCGAATGGTTTAATAAAATACTAAAAATATATAAAAATATAATAAGATGATAAAAATGATGGCATGAAATAAAAATTGAAAGGATTAGATTCATTTTGAGCTCACCAAAATGTATGCAAATGGAAATACAATTGATCTATAAATCAATCCTAGCTCAAAGAAGATAAATCCTACTTACACTTCTGATTGTTGATACATTAGATATTATAGGTCATGACCAAGATGTATCCTATATACCTATCCAAGGGATCTCTTACCAAAATAATATCACTAAGGAGAGTTCCAAATCCTTTAATCAAGAGAAACTATGCAATCACCCTAACTAAGTCCTATGTTTTCATATTCACTAAACTAATAACAAGTAAAGCAAAGTCTAATCTAGTGCTCACCAAAACTTATGGCACAAAGTTAGGGTAATAAAATTAAAATTAAACATGCATAAAATAGATATACTTACATTAATGTATATATAATCCTAATGCATGGGATAAAAGCACAAATGCATATCTATCTACTCTTATAAAGGAAGAACAAAGTTCAGAATACTTACCTTTGAAGATGAACCTAATGAACCTCAATCTCTCCCTTGGCCAAGGTGTTTCACAAGAGGTTATTGTGGTATGTAAGGATGACAAGGATAAATCATCTCTAGGCTACATATCCTATCAATGCATCCAAAATACTTTTCCATAAGACAAGATCTATATCTCTAAAGAAAGTATGAAACCCTAAGCTATGTTCCTCAAGTAGAATGGTGGATAAGCATATGTATAATATATATCTATTCTTATTCTATTTTATTATAAATTATGAAATTAATGTGTTTATATATGGATCTAAACCTAATCCTTTTCAAAATTTTAGTCAACAAGGTTGACCCAATCTACATTGTATCATTAGTGATAAAAATAGATTTGGTTATGGTCTAGGTTGGCTAAGGGCCAACCTATACCCTAAATGAGTTTTGTCAGTTAGAGTACAAGATATATAGGGCCAAAATTGTATCTTAAATTTTCAAAACATATTTTAAGATAGGAAAGGGCTAATGAAGGTGGAAAATCACTAGAGGAGGGTGTAAAATAGGAGGCAAAACTTAGGGGAATGTTTTTAGGAGATGGTTGTGTAGGTAGAAAGTGGTAGCATAGGGACAACAATCCTGTAAAGAACCAATGGTCTACCCACCCCTTTCCTAGTGCACCTCTTAAGGCCTAAACTCAAATAGATTGAGACTCAATGGGTTCATTCAAGAGAGAGAGCATCATTAATTGATAAAGTTTGAAAAATTATATGTCTACAAACTCTATGTAGGATAGCAATTACCATTTTGAGTTTTCTTGGATTACATTGATTTTCAAAATGAATGGCACATTAAAACACATTTTATACACACCTAGGACCTAATAAAACCATTTAAAACATTCAAAAACAATTACATATGCCTCAAAACCTAAAATACCACTCTAAGATAAGTTAGAAAATTTAAATTTTCAAATTTTCCCTTTTGGTGGGAAACTCTAAAAGAGCTAGAAACACACTCTTCTAAGACTCATAAAGAATATAATACATCTTATAGGACCCTATAATACCCCTCACCCACATATCAAACTAAAAATAGCTAACATGATGTTGGAAGATAACCATATACTTATAGGGGTGAATCAGTAAATCAACTAAAACTAGTCCTTTAATTACTTTTAATACAGATTAAAAGATATATGTAGATTAAATCAAATATGTATAGATAACACACACACAAATACACATGACACTAGACATATATACATGGAAAACCTATTGAGAAAAACCATAGTGAGAATAGATGCTAGAAACTATTGTTCTAATCTAGCCTCATAGTTAAAACCTCACGGGTTACACATTTAAGGGAAACACCAATCCCCAAATCTAAGGAAGCACCAACTCCCTAACTAAGCATAAACTTAGCTTAACTTCATTGGTTACAATATTTAAGGGCACCAACCCTAAAGAGACACCAATCCCCTAACTAAGCAATAACTCAACTTGTCTGATGGCACCAACCAATCAAATCTCTATGGAGCTACAACTCCAAAAAAAAACTCATAAATAAATCTAGCTCTAACTCTCTATTACAAGTCTAATTTATAACTACTCATTCTCTACACATTATCTTTTCGTACCTTTCTTCCTCTCTACCCCTTTCTCTCTATGTCTATATATGTATCTATTTGACACACTTCATCTCTCTCTCTGCATCCTCTTCTTATCCTCTCTACCCCTCCAATTCTATGTCTCTATATTTTCTGTTTGACACAATCATTAGGTTTAACTTTGACAATTGTAGACACCTAAAACTAGCCATCGATGACCTCCATTCAGGGTTGTGGCCAATTTCTACCCAAAATGCATAATTTGGCATAAAAACACTAAAGCACACTAAATGAGGTGAAACTGACATATTAAAGTGTTGATTTTGGCTAGGGTATCCCTAAATGGGGTAATGCAATTTATGGGCCAACTAACTTTGATCAGATCATTTTGAGTCAAAATGCCAATTTTGTACCTAGGTGCTCTAGATTGATCTTTCTTATCAAAACTTTTATACAAGGCACATGCCGTAGTTATTTATTGTGGTAAGATCCTAAATGGTATAACAAATCTAATGCATCTGACATCACCTTCCAATTCTAATCCAGTCAAATTTTAGACCAATAATAAGGCATTCTAATACATTTGAGTAATTTTTGCATAAAGTGTTTAATCGTGATTAAGAGATAATTGACCCAAATCAAGGCCTAATTAATAATTCCATGGAAACTTGTTGAAAACATATTTTTAGAAATGGATATTAAATATCTACATCATTAGGTGACCACATTTCTTAGGAAGACATCCTTAGGCCATAAATGCCACAAATATCAAGATTCTTGCCCTCCATGCCTCATTAATGCCTTTCATGATGCCCTCCATGCCTCTTAATTTCCCCTTTTTTTCAATGTCATGAAGAGGATAATTATAAACTTAATTCCAAAAATTGAATTAATCCTCAACCACACATCTCAATCTTGAAATGGACAGTTCAAATTATGATCAAATCTAAAAATATATAAATCGAGAGGTCATGAACATCATTTTTAAGCTATTTTGGTGCAAAGTTATAATGCACAAATATCTTCAAGGAGTCATTAAAATTAGTGTTACCATGTCAAATTGATTCCAAGCTAAGCCAACCCATAAGCTAAAGGTGCCAAGGATAGATGGAGGTATCCAAGCTTCCATTGCCAAGGACTTTATGAGCACAAGTTGAGCAAGCCACCACTACAAAGGCATTTGGAGCATCCAAGGAAGGTGAAGGAATTATTATTTTTTCATTCCTTATTTTTTAGTTGTGTTTGTTATTTTCTTTTGTTAACTAAGCTCTCCCTAGTGTCTAGGCCTAGATATGTTATGTTATTAGTGTGTTTATTTCATTTCATTTTCATTTTAGAACTAACACCATACTAACCATCCTCTCTTGAGTCAAATTCTTAGATCACATTATGGCACACCCGATAGGACCAGATGCATCTCACACCTGAAGGAGATCATTAGACAACTCTAAAATATTTATTTGAGCCTTTAAAACTCTTGTAAATTGATTTTTTAACTTTATTTTTCTATTTTTGTTTGCCAAAGTTTTTAAATAGTAGCCAACATCAACAAGAATATTGACATCAGTTACCTACTTACTCGACATCAGTTAGCAAAATTGACATCAGTTAGATCTCTATTAGCCAAAGTAACTGACGTCAGTGGTAATAACTGACATTCGTCACTGTGTTTTTCCAAAAACATAAACCTGAGAGCTACTTTTTCAAAGTTCATTGTTTCAAGCTAAAAAGAGCTTCAAAGTTAAAGGACATGTTAACAATTTTTCTATAGGACCAAGCTTGATATTTGTTCAAAACATGTTTAAATCACCTTTGCATGCTTAAAAATCAATTAGGAACCTTATTTTGGTGTTTAACAAAGAATTTTGATGTTTTTGATTAATGTTTTCAAAATTTTGCAACTAAGAACAAGGGATCAAATGAACACCACCAAATCTTTCATTTTGGGTTTAAAATTGAACACACTTGCCAATTCTTGTTTGTGATAGTTTTTTAATCAAATCTTATTTGTAAAAAAGAGGAATGGTGCATGTATGCTCTTCCATTTGTCCCCTATAGGGAACCCTTGGAATCAAAAGTGCCATTCCTATTGTAAATAGCCTAGTCCAAGGCTTAGAAATAAAGTCATCTAAAGCACTCCCCAAAAACTCATCAAAGTTTGGGTGACCTTTAAAATGACGCTAAAGTCTTTCTACTTTCATGCTTTCTTTATTTTTATGCATCTTGGCTTGCGAGGAGGACTTCATCACCTCCCATAAGTTTTTTAGGGAAGATTTGACCTGGGGTTTCACCTCCCACAAGTTCTTTAGGGAAGCTTTGACCTAAAGTTTCACCTCCCAACATTGACTTCATTTGGCTCCTTTGGAGTTACACACGGGATGTAGTGGTACTTTGTACATCGCACTACACTAAGTGAATAGTAGGGTGTAGTGGTTACAAAAAGGACTAGACCATTTTGCAACAAGCCAAGTGATACAAACCCAAAATTCATGCTTTTATTTTGCATTGTTTAGCATGAAATTCATTGTGTAATTGATTCCTTTAGATCATTTAAAAACTTGTAAGATCTTAGCAAAATCCCCACTTAATGTAAAAATATTGTTGGTGTAAGGTGCACCTAAAGGTCCATGTCATAGTACTAACATTTGAGAGAAGGGGGTGTAAAAACCCTACTATATAATGCACATTTACTTTTGGATGAACACTTAAAATCCTCTTAAATGATTTATATTGATGGATTCCAACAATACCAAGCAACCTTATCAATTTAGGATCTAAGGGAGATTAATTAGTTGGCTTGTCCTACTTTAAAGTCTTGTTTGGAGTCAAAACTTGGTGTAAACAAATAATCCAAACCAAACACAGTCCAAATTTTCCTTTAAACAAAGAGGCATTATGTTTTTCATGTGAGATCATTAATTTTCCTTATTCAAAAGTCCATCAAATGTTTGAGAGTCATATCATCTAGTTTGGTGCAATTATGCTACCCAATTGAGTCTAAACCTTTACCAAAGTTGTTTAAGTCCTTCACTTATGATCTAAATTCAAAATTACAACTTTATAAGTTCATAGGGTTGATGTGTTAAGTGGGTTTGCCACTTTCACTAAACTTGAGGGAACTTAGGTTTAATTTCCAATTTAGGTTGAAGGCCATTTAAGACTCATAATAATTATCATCATTTGATAGACTTAAACCATTTTGTGCTAAAAAACTTGCACTTTAAGTTTATGCACAATAACATTTTGAGACAAAAAATGTAGTGTTATGTTGTCAAAATTGTAAGAAAACATCTTTACCTTAGAGAGTTTTTGAAATAGACATTTTTATCATACCTTTTTGGGTAGTATAGCATCGTTACACTACCCAAAACATTTTGAGTATTGTTTCATAGACCTTCTTACATAGAGTTTCAAATTTGATCCTACATTTTTAGATCAATCCAAGTGTGCTTTTATGATCTTTTGTCTAAAATTGTTATATTGTTCAACTTTGTCTAGCTTGTTTGTCAAAAGAACCAAGTTTTATACCACTTTTTGTGAGAAAATAAACTATTTATAAAAGTGCCTTTTGTTTCATATATACTTAGTTGATCAAATTCATGTCCAAGAATCAAATTTCTAATGTTTGTTAGAAGTGTTTCAAATCTGTTAGATTAAAACTTTCATATATTTCAAATTCTATCTTTTGACACCGTTTGACCAAGAATCCTAGCACATGCCTTGTTTGAGCCTAGCTTTTGACATCACATTTGGCCAAAAGACATAGCAATTTTTAAATTCCTAGATTAGACTAATTTAAAACACTTCAACCTTAGAGTTTATCATTTTGATTTAGGTCCATTTACTTTCTTACCTTTGTGTGAATAGTGAAACATTAGATACTTCACACTAGCTTATTTCCTCACAAACCTTTGTATAAACATGTTAATCCTTTTGAAAAATTTAAACCAAGTTGGAACATCATCTATTTTAGACATTTTCCTTTTTAGATTTTGTATAACTCTTTGAACTTTTATCATAAAAACATTGACTATGGATCCCAACATGTATTCCTACACTTGTTGTGGACTCATGTACAATCTAGGGATTAGTAATGTTGTTGCATAGCAAGAAATGGTGCAAAACCTCCATGTGAATAATAATGCTTATGAGATGGATTCTTATCCCTCTTATAATACTCAATCAAGGGCACAAATCCAAGATCCATTGGCCAACTATCTAGTTAACACACCACCTTGTTCAGAATAGAAACAAGAGCAAACCATGCAATACCTAGCTACAATACCTATAGTGGACAAGCTAGTACTTCAATAGTCATATTATACTAATACAAATTTCATGTATGATCCATTTTTGTTTGAGTGACATTTTCTAGAGAACAAAATTGAGATTTTGGTTAGAGCCATAGAGGTAGGGGCCAAGTTTCCAACAAACTTCTCTCATGAAAATTTACCAAGTCTAGTAAGGATACCCCACTATATCATTTATGATCAATAGGATTCTTCTAAAAATATTATGGCTCTAGTCTAAATAGAATACCAAGATCGTAATATATCTGATGAAGGTAAAAATATCATGGAAGAACACTTTAACTAAATGCAAACAACATATCAAACATATCTGAATCTAGCACATGATTTCAATTAGATGAACATGGTAAGTAAGCCTCTCATTGACCTAGTTCCTTTAATAGGAGTATTGATAGAGTTAATTGGATAAGATAATCTAAATTGTAACCCATTCATACAAACTACTTTGATAGATAACTTGATGCATATGTCCATTATTGAAGAAGTGTCTTTAGCCTCTACACTAACTAGTGAACTAAATGTAGTAGATAATGTGCAAACAACATCTAATCTCAATCAAAGTGGTACTAATGCACAAACAACTGGCCAATAACATGTGACTATAGTTAATCCCATTAGTAGATCATCATACTAGGGTGTAGGGGTTTCTACACCCCATCCTCAACTAATTTCTTCCTCAAGTGTGCAACCTATGGGATTAGGTAATCAAACAATAACCAATGTCATGCCTCAACAACAAAATGTGATAAATCCTACTCCTCCTCAATAAGTAATGAGTAGTATTCCACAACAATAGGCATAATCTATTGTATCAATGCAATAGAGGACAAATACATTTCCACCTCAATCAAGGGCAACTAATCTTCCACCTCACCAAGTAATGATGAACATACCTCTTTAGTCGTAGACTAATATGCCAATCCAAAACTAAGCAATGACTAGTCAACAATGTATAAATATTGGTCAATGATAGATGTTGAATCTATAACCTACTTTCACTTTCTCACATGGATTCATGGAACAAGGAGGTCCCCATATTTCTCAAGTACGTACTAGATAACCATTGGTTCAAAATGTACCAAAAATCCAGAGATAGGGTCTTGGTCCA
Organism: Torreya grandis; assembly: GCA_037957365.1. Classification (NCBI taxonomy): domain Eukaryota; kingdom Viridiplantae; phylum Streptophyta; class Pinopsida; order Cupressales; family Taxaceae; genus Torreya; species Torreya grandis. The sequence goes on along the minus strand of JARHVA010000285.1, from coordinate 1,227,515 downwards.
CAAGTTCCCACTCAATAGCAAGGTTAAATTAATAAGTAGCATGTTCCTTTTCAACCATAAGAAGCCTAGTATAGTTATATCCCTCCATCCCAAACACAATCCTCTAAGTCAAACCTTTATCACCAACTCAAACCAGAATATCCTACAACCAAATGTGCAATTTCATGTACATCCTAATCCATGTATGCATATTCTTGGTCCATTACCCAACCAAGCCAATATACCCCAGTAGGTATCTCCATCATACCTTGGTCAAATTTTTCCACTTATGACCTCCCAACCATTTATCCAAACCAATGTTCTCCCTCAAACCAATATTCCTTCTAGTTTCTTATCCCAAGAATTGTAATAAATGAAGGAGCAATTGCTACCATTCAAGTTGATAAATAAAATAAAAAGGTTCAAATTAAATTTTGTATGTTCCTATCTATTCAACATGAATTATTTATAGATACCATTTCCTCTAGGATACTAACCACCCAAATTTAATAAATACAAAGGGAAAGGTGACCCTAAGGCTTATTTGACTAAATTCTTTGTCGCATGTCAATTAGTGTCATATAGTGACATATACCTTTTACTATTATTTCTAAGGAACTTTTTTGGACAAGCCTTGAAATGGTTTTTAAATTTACCCAAGAAATTAGTAGCATATTTTGATGATCTTTTTGATAAGTTTGTGCAACACTTTTCCTATAATCTCAAACATGAGATTTCATTAGTGGAATTAACACAAGCAAAGTAAAAAGCTGGTGAGAGTTTTGCAAGTTATTAACAGTGATGAAAAGCCATTGTAAGTTATTTCATCCATAGTTTACTAGATAAATAATTACCCACTATGTTTACCAAAAATTTGCATAGTGAGATAGATTATCACTTAGAACTACAATGTGCGCATACTTTCAAGGAAATAATTGACAAAGGCTTGTTGATTAAGTGAACACTCATTAATAAAAGATTCATCAAGCTTAATTCAAATAATAAAAATTAAGGTACCAATCAAGGAAATGACCAACATCCCATCCAAGTGCAAGCATCGTAACTAGCATAGGCCAATAACCATGAAATCCTAAAGCAATTCAACTATAATAAGAATGTTGTGGGAAATGGAGTAACCAAATCCCATCATGTCCAAATAGTGAAAACATCATTTGCACCACATTTTTATCTTAATCCTACCCATTAACCTCTCCAACTAGTGTCATAAGCACAACAACCAAAACTCCCACAATAAATACAACAACTATTACCATTGCAAACCCCTCCTCCTAAGAGAACCGTGAATGTACATTGTGTCTTTAGTGACCTAGGAGAACATATTGAATATGTATTTCATAAACTTTCTACTACTAATATAATTAGTTGGCCCATACCAAATCATTATCTATAAGGTATTCCTTATCTTGATTGGTACAATGAAAATAAATTGGGTGACTATCATCAAGTCAATGGGCATAATCTATGCAGATGTGTCCAAATCAAGCATTTAATCAAGAATATGCTGGATAATGGGTAGATAAAATTGGATAATGGTGATTTCACTTATAATTAAACTCTAGGGATCTATCAAAACCCCTTTCCTTGACATAATAATCAACAACAACAAAGTAATCAGCAACAATAATAATGACTAGTGCAGCAGCAAAATCAATAATATCAAAATCAAAGGCTGAACTAGCAAAACCAACAAAATTAGCAAAAAAAACCACAACAATAAAATAATATAAAAAACTAAGGTTATAATGATAATAACCAAAAAACCTACCATGCAATTGCACATGACTACAACAAGGTTTTAGGTCATATTACAAGGGGTAACGTTAATACCATCTCCATTAATCCTAGACCAAATACTAATCAGCCTAAACCATTGCTAAATAATAATATTTAGCCAAATCACATGGATAATCCTTCTTTGACTTGGCAGTGCATATAGTACAACCAAAAAACTAAGACTTCCCCTTTTAGACATTATATCGATAACTTGTTCTTGCCATGTGACCACATGCAAGTGCATTGACAACGGTGCCTTATCCTATATGGTCCCACACCATTTCCAACATTAGTTAGTAATAATGGTCCACTATTTAATCATGATTATGCAATCACAACTTAGAGGTTAAATATTAATATCCCAATCCCATAACGATCTACCACTTTACCTATCATCTAACCAACCATTCAACCTTGGAATAAACCATTCACTAGTGACCAAGACAAGAAAATTGATATTGTGGAACAATTGCAAAAGACACCAGCACAAATTTCTATTTTAGATTTATTACAAATGTTAATAATCCATAAAAACATCTTGAATGAGTTTTTGACCCAATCCACTATTGCTAGTGACATATCCCCTAATAGCTTTTAAGCTTTGGTTGGACACCTAGCTTCAGCCTAATAAGTCTCATTTAACCAAAGTGATATGTCTTCCCTTGGCCCACTCCATAACAACCCATTATACATAGAAGTTTGTATCAGATGGCATAAATTGAAACATATCCTTATCGACAATGGATCTAGCCTCAACATAGTGTCTCTAAAGCTTATTAAGCTTCTTGGGTACATAATGGCAGATCTCCAACTAGAAACAATAACTATCAAAGCCTATGATAATCAAGAAAGAGAATCACTGGGCACCATTAGTTTGGTACTTATCATTGGGCCTTTGACCCATGATACACTTTGCCATGTGCTTGATCTTGAGTTATCATACAACATGCTTCTAGGTAGGCCTTGGTTACATGAAATTCATGTAGTCATGTCAACACTGCACCAATATATCAAGTTTTCCCACTCATGGATGGAATTAAATATTCTAAGAGATTTACACCCATATGAGCACTGCAAGTATTTTGAGGCTAAATTTTAAAGCTATAATTATTAGTATGGTATGAATCCATGTTTCAAGCAGGATAACAGAAAAGCTATCCTTATTGATCCTTTACCAAATAATTGCATAGATCCTAATACCTTGGATTCCCTTTCCCACATGCCACCTCTTGAAGCTTCTAATCATTTCACCATTTCATATAATAGACCAAAAGTGTATGTGACCCATGATACATTTCATATTTCCAATCTTCCTCAAAATTTGATAACCTTTGGGTGATATAAAGTCATCTTGCATATGAATTTACAACAAAAGAACAATGATAAGGGACATATCACATTTGTACTAACATCTAGCCTAGGACCCAACCCTCTTGAAGGGGATGAATCATGGTTATACAATGAAAACCAAGTTGATTGTATAAAATTGCCAAGTATCCTATTCCTAATAGGATCATAAAGTGTCACAATTATGAAGGAAGAGGCCTCAAGATAAATTAGAAAAGAACCATCAAGCCAATTTCCATGACTAAGTATGAAAGACCTTATGGACTTGGATTTAAACTGCATGGAGGTGACCCCACATATCTTATTCAAACTACATCAGTCATCACTAGTGATTATGATGTTGATAGTGAAGAAGAGTCTGATCATAGTCTCACCTTTGATGACCTAGTTGAAACCAATCTATTTGATAACAATGCCATTTGTACCCTTACCTTGGCCATTCATCATAACCCTTTGCCATTATATTATCCCTAAATGATAGATTGGGACCAACAAGAATCTATTCTACCAATTGATGAGTTCTAGAATGATGAGGCATTCTATGATTTCTTAGGCCTTAGAGACAACATTCCATTGGGAGATCACAAATCAGGATTCTCAATCACATTGGATCCTACAGCCTATTTTGGAGAGTGAGTGAATGCCTTTAGCCAAAAACAAATAATTAAAACATTGAGGTCCCAAAGTGAAAACCTCTTTGAGGTGATTTATAACCAAGGAAAAAGTAAAGATAAAGACCAATCTAGTGGTGAAAAAATGTTTCAGGTGCCATTAGATGGAGGTGTTCATTATTCTTTGAATTTAGACAAGGAGACCACCAATGATGAACTTGCCTATGGATCAGAGTTTAGCTTTGAGCAACAACAAGTATTTGATCAAATTCTTGAAGAATTTCTATCTATTTTTATCACATGACTAGATATTCCATTAGGGGACTTAGATTCATCATGCCTAGGAGAAGTTAAAGAGCAAGTCCTAATGGAGAACCTTGACATAATTCAATAGTTCAACTTGCTACCTACTATCCTAGAAGATGGTTCAACCCTTCTAGTCAAAGCTACAATAGAGATAAATATCAAGACTCTATTAGACTTAAAATGGATAAAATCATGTGCATCCCTCTTTGAGGATGAATGTGACATCATTACAGCTCTATTGAGAGAATTTACAGATATCTGTGTATGGGCCTATTCTAACATGACAAGTTTAGACCTCATCTTGGTTTTAGACCACCTTATGGTTAATCCTAATGCCAAAGTGGTAAAACAAAAGCTATGTAAGATTCATCCTTGCATTTTTGTATTAGTAAAAAAAGAGTTAGAAAAACTCTTAGAAGCATGATGTATCCAATCCATTGACTACTCAGAATAGATCTCTAATGTGGTACCTATTAGTAAAAGCCTAAAAGAATAAAAAACTATACTAATTTTTGAGACATCAATAAAGCTTATCCAAAAGATAATTTTATATTACCTAATATCGACATAATCATCGACTCCATGATCAGTTATGAAATGCTTTCACTCATGGATGGTTTTTTAGCATATAACCAGATCAAAATAGCACCAGAAGATCAACATAAAATAGCATTCACCACTCTATGGGGAACATAATGTTATCAGGTAATTCCATTTGGCCTTAAGAATGCTATAGCTACATATCAAAGGGACATGACTATCATATTCCATTACATGCCGCATGATATTTTTGAAGACTATGTCGATGACATATTAGGAAAATCCAAAACTAGGACCGACCATCTAGTAGTGTTGCATAAGATATTTGAAAGATTACTAGAGTATAAAGTTAGACTCAATATAAATAAATGTGCATTTAGTGTAACATCAGGCAAACTACTTGGCTTCATCATATCTCGTAGAGGTATTGAAGTCGATCTGGATAAATTCCATGCTATAACCAAGATGCCACCCCTAACTAATTTAAAGTAACTTTGTAGTTTATAGGGTAAGATCCAGTCAATTCAACACTTCATCTCTTAGTTAGAAAACAAGTTCCATATATCTACACACCTTTTGAAGAATGGATTTTCATTTCACTAGGATGATCACTACCAAATAGCTTTTTAAAAACTCAAAGACTATCTTGTTAATCTACCTATTTTATTACCTCCTATGCTAGGAAATCCATTCTTGTTATACCTATCGGCTACTGCCCATGCTCTCAGGAAACTCTTGGCTCAACATGATGATAATGAAAAAGAACATGTTGTGTACTACCTAAGTCATACCTTGGTTACATATCAACATAACTATGCACCTATTGAAAAAGCTTGTTTAGCCATGGTTTTCATAGCTCAAAAAATATGCCATTACATGTTGAATAATAAGAGCATGGTCATTTTAAAGGTAGATCCACTCAAGTATCTACTATCTAAAGTAGATTTAAAAGGTAGAATGGCTAAATGGATCATGCTTCTCAGTGAGTTTGACATAGAGTATGATAATCAGAAGGCAATCAAGGGATAAATTCTTACATATCAACTTGCTAGGGCACCTCCCATAGACACACAACCACTCATGTTTTAATTTTTTGATGAATCTATCATGATCGTCATTGACACACCCATTAAGTATTAGCCCTAGAAACTATATTTTGATGGTTCATTCACTACACATGGATCAGAGGTAAGCCCATTGTTTATTACACCATAAGGGGCTCTAATCCTTAAATCATTCAGAATCAGCTTTCCTTGTATAAACAATATGGTTGAGTATGAAGCACTATTGCAGGACTTTGACAACCAGTGTAGTGGAATATATCTCATCTCCAAGTTTATGGTGATTCTTAGTTAATTATCAATCAATTTATAGATCATTTTTATACCAAAGATGACAATTTGGTTCCATATAAAGCCATGGTTGACACTCTTAAACAACAAATTGCCAATATTCAATTTGAGCACATACCAAGGGCTAGTAACAGAACTATGGATGCCATGGCTACTATTGACTCTATGATTTAACAAATAGATAAAGCTAGAGAGTATCAGTTCCTTATTGAGAATTGTTTAGCACCAGCTCATGAAAATTCAACTATTGCCATGATTTGTGATATTATTGGTCCTCATTCTATCTAGTACTCAGACCTTTACAACTACTTTCATGACCACATTCCACCACCTAACCTATCTCAAAAACAAACCAAATCCTTCATTCATCATTCCACTCATTATACTTTAATTGGATCCACCCTTTACTATCATAGTTTTGATGGAACTATGCTTCATTTTTTAACTTTGACAAAGTCTACACTAGCATTAAGAGAAGTTCACTAAAGAGTATGTGGTGCTCATTCTAGTGGGTTAATCCTATCTAAAAATATTTTGCATACTAGTTATTATTGGACCACAATGGATGTGAATGCCACTACCTATGTAAAGAAGTGCGATAAATGTCAACAACATGCTAATCTGATTCATGCCCAAGCAAAAACTTTGAAACTGATGTTGATACCATGGCCATTTTCTAAATGGGGACTTGACCTCATTGGCAAGATTAACCCCACTTCCTCTAACATCCATAAACATATGCTTACCATCACTAAGTATTTAAGTAAGTAGGTTGAAGTTATACCCCTCACTTACGTGACTAGAAATCAAATTTCCAAATTCATCTTTAACCATCTCATTTTTTGCTATGGTATCCCCTCTGACATTATATCTGATAATGAAGGATTATTCAAAAACAAAGATGTAGATCAGTTGTGTACTGAATACAACATCACACAACATTTTTATATATAATATTACCTTCAAAGTAATGGCCAAGCTTAGGCATCCAAAAAAACCATTATCAACATTCTTAAAAAGACTATCAATGATGTTGATCATGATTAGCACCTCTAGATATTCCTAACCCTTTGGGCATACTATACCAATCATCATACCCCCACAAAAGCCACTCCATACTCACTTGTTTATGGTACTAAAGCCATCCTTCTCATTGAGGTCAAATTGTCTTCACTATGCATCTCTTTCAAGCATGTCCTGGATGATCACGAATATCAAGTAGCCCACCTAAAAGAGCTAGACCTACTTGATGAGAAATGTATAGTTGCACTCAAAAATCTTCAAGCATATCAGAACTGACTCAAAGGCCACTATAATAAGCATGTTAAGTATAAAACATTTAAACTTGGTGATCTTGTTCTTAAAGAAAACCAAAAGAATACCACAACTAAGAAGAAGCATAAAGGAAAATTCAAACCAAACTGGATAAGGCATTTCATCATCATTGTAAATTATGGATCAAGAGCATACAAGCTTACCACACTAGATAGAGATGAACTTCTGGAGCTGATGAATATTATTCATCTCAAGTGGTACTATGCTTGAATGCTAAGGTGTATTATCTATAAAGACCATTTTAGTTATGCTATTTTATCACTATTCTTCTTTATACAAATACCATTCTTATTTATCCTCTTCACTATATCCATTTTCCACTTCCGTTTTATCAAGCTAGTGCATTCTAAAACCTAGCCCATTTGACCTTGGTTTTTGCCATTCATTATGAAATTTTAGCATCAAGGTATCTAATCAATTTCATCAATTGGTTTAAGTACTTTAGATAGAGACCATATTTTGGGATAACGTGATAAAAGTTTTGGCAGTTGCATCCTTTATTTGTTATATCTTTCTTACTATCACTTTTGCTACTAATTATAACTACCTTTGGACAAACTAGTACCATTGATCTATGTTATTATGTCCTAGTTATAACTGCCTATGGGTAAACTGGGAGCAACATTAAGCTTTGATGTACCATCTTGCCACTTCCTATGCCACACTATGCCTTTTTACCAACTATGCTTGTTTTGTTTGGATTGATTACTACATTAGTCGAGTTCCTTTGCTATAAGGGTGAAACTACAGTGACTTGAGGTCCTACTCTAGGACTGTGAAAATAGTGTTTAATACTTTTTGAGGTCATATCAGTCACCCCTAAGCTATGCTCTCACCATTTTGTGAGCAACCTAAGCCATGTTATCTCTATTTGACAATCTTGAACCATTTAGTGTCTTGTCATTCTTGATTGAGTAGAGACACTCCAAAATAATTCAAAAAATATTTGAAAAATCATTAGAAAAGAATCAAAACATTGACCACTTCTTTGCCTTAAGGATTTTGGGAACCCTTACTAAGTTACAAGAAAACAACTTCTCATTTAGTTTCCCCATCCTCTTTGGCCTTTTTTCTCATGCACTTGCCATTTTACAAGACCATTCCTATTCTTCTATCACATCTATTTTATTTGTTTTCCTCAGTTATCACATTCTTCCCATTCCTTGGGAGAACTACATTTGGCCTAAAAAATTTTATTGGATATCACATCCATGGAACTATGTAGGTAGCATCCACTTGCCTAGTGCATATGGAGACAACTCAGCCACCCCTTTCCTTTTCTTCTATTCCTATATTTTGTTCATTTGTTAAGTTGTCACCTATTTTCTAAGGGAAATGTTCATAGGGTTTTTATTTCATTTTTTGTTTGTTTATTTTTACTTATTTTATTTGTTTGTCTATCTATTTCTTTGCTTTCAACACTATTACCTTGATTCAATTTATGTGTGTTTATTGGGTCATTCCTTGCCCACACTTACACTTGAATCCATCCATATTAATATGTCTACATTGTCATCATGGTTTTTATCATTGGTGCATTATTTTCTATTGAGTATTGGATTATAGGAGTTAGTCATCATGCATATTTTGGCCAAGTACTCATGATTTTATACCATGATTCCTACCAACACATGCTAAAACAAACCTCAACTTCAAGAAGTTTATTTAGAAATGGTGGCATCTCTTCGGCACTCACATCCTAATTCTATTCCCAATCATATCCCAAATAGAGTAATTATCCATGAAAGAGTTTCAACCTTTATTAGTTCAAATGAGCATCTCCCTACTAGTAGGTTGTTCCAATTCATCATTACCCTCTATTTTTAATTATCATCATCCTCGACCAAGTTTATCATGTTTTCTATAATCAAGATCTAATGATTACAACCGCCTATAGGCAAACCATTGTACACCATCCCACCTGCATTTCTCAATAATTATAACCACCTTTGGGAAAATCATTATGTTGTCACCACTTTACTTTTTATACTTATATAGGGCCATGTTGCCTTGTTTGTCTTTTCTAACTAGGGTAGCTCCAACTTCTTAATGATTATAACTACCTTTGGGTAAATCATTGTGTTATCATACCACGTTGTCACTATCGAGGTACAATGTTTATAAACACCTCTAGGTAAATCATTGTGCACTATCCCACTTGCATTCTCCATGATTATGACTACTTTTTTAGTATCATTGTGTTTTCACCCCATCATCCTTCTTTTTTTTGGTCCCCTCATTTTGCTTCTTTCTTTTCAAGGGACCATTTGCCAACCTGCTTATGCCAACCATTCCCTCGAGGGGGCATCATACAATTATTTTATCATCATTGTAGTTGTAGTAATATAATACCTTTTCATTCTTTAAGAAAATGTTACTATGCTTATAGCTTACAATGCCTTCCCAAATAGAGGCAAACTATAGACACCTAAAACTGGACACTGATAACCTCCAATCAAGTTTTTGGCCAATTTCCACTCAAAATGAATAATTTGGCATAAAAAACTATAGCACACTAAATGAGGTGAAACTAACACATTCAAGTTTTGAGTTTGGCTAGGGTATCCCTAAATGGAGCAATGAAATTTATGGGTCAATTAACTTTGATCAGATCATTTCGAGTCAAAATGCCAATTTCGCACCTAGGTGCTTTGGAATGATATTTCCTATCAAAAAAATTACACAAGGCACATGCCTTCATTATTTATTGTTGGTAACATCCTAAATAGGATAATGGATCCAATACATCTGACATCGCCTTCCAATTCTAATCCAGTCAAATTTTGGACCAATAACAAGGCATTCTGATCAATTTTAGTAATTTGTGCATAAAGTGCTTAATCATGCTTAAGAGCTAATTAACCCAAATCAAGGATAATTAATAATTCCTTGGAAACTTGTTTAAAACTTGTTTTTAGAAATGAATATTGAATATTTGCATCATCAAGTGGCCTCATTTCTTGGGAAGACATCCCTAGGCCATAAATGCCATAAATATTAGGATTCATGCCCTCCATGCCTCATCAATACCTTCCATGATGTCCTCCATGCCTCTTAATTTCCCCTTCTTCTAATTTCATGATGAGGATAATTAAAAACTTAACTCTAAAAATTGAATTAATCCTCAACCACACATCTCAATCTTGAGATGGATGGTTTAGGTTGATTCTAATCAAATCCAAAAATCTATCAATAGAGAGGCCATGAACATCATTTCTAAGCTATTTTGGTGCAAAGTTATAATGCATAAATATCTTCAAGGAGTCATTGAAACTAGTGTTACCATGCCAAATTGATTCCAATCCAAGCTAAGCCACAAGCTAAAGGTGCCAAGGAGAAATGCAGGTAGCCAAGCTTCCATTGCCAAGGACTTCATGAGCACAAGCCGAGCAAGCCACCACTACAAAGGCATTTGGAGCATCTAAGGAAGGTGAAATAATTATTATGTTTTCATTCCTTGCTTTTTATTTGTGTTTGTCATTTTCTTTTATTAACTAATCTCTCCCTAATGTCTAGGCCTAGAGATGTTATGTTATTATTGTGTTTATTTCATTTTGTCTTCATTTTGGAACTAATACCATACTAACCATCCTCTCTTAAGTCAAATTCCTAGATCACAACAATAGCTAGAGCTCCAAGATTTTTTCCTATATACTATATGACATATATATAAATAATTGATCTAGGGTTCCATATCTTCTCTATGTTTACAACTATTTACAAACACATCACTTTCTATTGTGGACTCGATTCATTATCTATTGAACTACAAGTTTACCCTATCTTGAACTCATGCTCCACCATAATGATTCTTGGTCTCATTACTATATATAACATATACTAAGCTATGTTTTTTATGAACATGCATATTTACATATATTTTATTGATTATAGCAATGAATCTCATTGTCTATATCATAATTTATGGATTAACTATAAGTTCCCGCATGTTCTAATGCTTGACCAATGGAATATCATAACTTTAAATCTTGACCTTTAATCTTAACTTTGGCACCATGATCTAATGATCCATATTCAATTTTCTCATCTTTAAAATGTATTTATTTGAGCAATCTCTAATAGGGTCATGCACTCCATCAGATCCCTATTCACTTTTAGAATTTAACTCTTCAAATTTAAAACATGTTTATTGATCTTTTTGATTTGAGATCATGTGTGCCATTAGATCTTCAAACTAGCATGATCTTTACTTCTATCTTGACATTAAATGTTGAGATATTTATCCCATATTTCAACTTCCTAAGTCTTTAGAATTCTTACACTTCATCAATCTTCTCAAACTTGCTCAGTGTTTAAATCACCTCTATCTCATTAAATGTTGAGCACTTAATATCATCTAAGTCCACTTACTCCATTAGATATCCTTTACATTATCACCCACTCACTATCAAATCTTTTGACAAGCTTGATCGTTATCTCTGAATATCTCTTAAGAATATGATACTTGGCATTAGCATGTGCCTTCTACACATTACTATCACTTCTCTCTATTGAGACACTTGACATCCTTGTATTGATCATTGACTATTTGAATTTAAACTGCTTCATAGATTTATTATGCAAGGTTCATGATTGTGACATTTGTCACTAACATAGGTGCCTTTGACAAATTGACTTTTTTATGCTTTATTGGATCTTCAACATATGAATAAGTGATAACTATTGATAAATCTTTAAACTTCATCCATCTATCTTCATCTCACTTCATCTTGGCATCTTGGAGCTAATGTGCTCTATTGATCTCTTTGAGACTTGCTCAAAATTTTACCTTGTGTAGATTTGTCTAAGTATGGGGACCATCTCAATATGCCTAGAAGGTTAACTTTGCACCTTCATATCTTTTTCTTCGGTCATCCACCTATTCTAAAATTTAGACCATATCAACTAGGCATGTTAATCAAAAAACCTATATGCTCATTTCTTCCTAAAGCTTTCATGCATGCAAAATATAATGCCATTAATCTGTTCACTTAGATTATTCTGCCATAGAGCTAGTTATGCCTCGAACTTACCTAGAAGGCCAACTTTGTTATTGTATAACTCTTGTTGCACTTAGTTGCATGACCTAAAATTTAGTGCATAAGATCCTCTTACATAGGGGATTACATTCATATATCCATTTTCTCTTGAAGCCTTCATATGTACAAGATATAACATCATAAAAATGTCTTCTTAGATTTTTATTGTAACTTACAAATTTGACTAAGTGTGGGAAAACATCGTCAAAATGCCTAGGATCCCAACTTTTCTCATGCACATATTTTATCACACTACATATTGTGACCTGAGATTCAACACATATAAACTAGGCATAAAAATAAACAAACCAGTATGATTATTTTGTCCTAACACCTCCATATGTGTGAATTCTAACCTCATCAACATTTTTACTTGGCTCTGCTTGAACCCTTTGGTAAATTTGGCTAAATATAGAAACTTAGTATATTTTGTCTAAGTATCCAACTTTACATCCTCATATCTTCTACTTTGTTTCAGTGCATGACTTCAAATCTGGTGCATAATAACTAGGGACTAATGTCATCACAACCATATGACCAACTCCCCAATACTCATCCATATGTGGTAATGGTGACATTAGTAAATTGCCTCTTCAAATATTCTTATTATAGACCCAAAATGTCTAGATGAGATATATGAGGAATTGGATGACTTCCTCTCATACACACAAGCACTCTAATCATCTTAGACCTCTAATAGGATGCCTTGCACATCTTAAAATCACCATACTCAACCTTAAGCATAAATGACATCCATAATGCCAATAGTCTCACTTTTGAGATCAATGACATGCTCATAATGTCCCTTTTGACATCAATGACAATCATATTGCCAATAATCTCCCCCTTTGTCATTGATGGAAAAATAAATGCTTTGATCTTCTAATATTTTGTTCCTTCTTTGCCATTACTTATATTAGATTTTGATGGGTGTTAATTAAATTTTTTTATACCAAACTTGCTCCCCCTTAGGTAATGGTACGTTTGCCTAATACTCAACTTGGACACTTGCTCTAATTCTTCTTTGACATGCTCACTTTTTCTCCAAAATTTTGTAGAGATAATTTGATCTTTTTCTTCCCCTTTGACATCAATGGCAAAGGGACTCTTTTTGACTATTTGTCCAAATGTTTATCCCCTTTAACAGATAAAAGAGTTTGTCCAAGAATTTTCAATAATTAACTCATTAGAAATTTTCAAAAGTATGTGTACCTGAGTTGCCTTTTCTCTTTTTATTCAAGGGATTAATAAATATTTTATGATCCTCCCCCTAGACTTATGCTCTATCACTAGTATCTAATGATGTGACATAATATCTACCATACAAGATTAATATCCTTCTCTCTTAGTCTCAACAATATAGTATTTTGATCTTAGTACTTGACCAATTTTAAAGCTCCTCTACTTTGAGCCTTATTAATCTTGATAGATTGAATAATCTAGCTCCCCCTTATACTATGAATAGCTTCTCAAGACATTCATTATTTATGAGTTAGCTCCCCCTAATTCCATGCTCCATTTTTGCATCAAAGGACTACCTATATCACACCATAGCTTCATCTAACATATGTATATCATCATTTTACACATGTTTACTAAGTTTGATGACTCAAATCATTACATAACCCAAGATACACCATGTCAAGAGTTTCTTGCATTAGAACCCTTATGCCAACCTCTGATACTACTTGCACATCAGGAGACAACCATCTCTAACTAGGATCACTCATTTTATCCCTACAAACACTAAATACACAAAAATACCACAACATCACTTGCTTCTCCACTGAAAGAAGTCTCTTAAGAAGCATAGATAGAGACACCTTACTTCACAATGTCCTAAAACAAGGTGAAACTAGGATTCACCCATAAATCCTCATATTCCAACTCCTCCTTGGTCATCTTATGCTTAAAATTCTTCTTCTTCTTCTTGGGCCTAATAGAAGTAACATGCTCATCCATTACAATGTTCTCTTTTTCTTCTATGATTGGATCAATAATACATGGAAATAACATAGATTCATGACATACCTTTTCATCTAATGAATCTTATTTTTACCTCTAAATCTCATCAATAAGCATAGAAAATTGATGTTCTATGTATGAAAGTTGCTCAAAAAGAGTAGGATGTTCACTTGAATATATACTCACTCCATAACTAGCCTCAAATAGCACCTTGGTCTTTTCTTTAAGCTTGATCTTTTCATCTTCAACATAAGCAGACATTAAGAGTTCTTGACATTCTTCAACCTCTATAGCATTCTCCATCATATCTTGATTTTTCACTTTCCATACATGCTTGGGATTCTTAAATGTCCTATTTTTTCCTTTTTCATAGACTTTTGAACCTTTGTTCACATTAGGAGGCATACCTTTCTTCTTACTCTATACTTTTGATCTTATAGAGCTTGTTCTACATTGTTTAGCTATGTGAGCAAAATTGTTGACTTTATAGCATATTACATTTGTATCTAACAAGGGTGAAAATGGATTTTTGCTAACAAATCTTGTCCTCCTTTTATATACTAATCTACATTCACTAGCCTTATGACCAAACTAGTTACAACTATAAAAATAACCATAGAAAGATGAGGAATACCTATTCATAGATTTTATTTGTGTGGGATGGGGAGTTCTTAAATTTGGATTCTTCAAGTCTCTCACTTGTGTGTAACTATCTACATCATTTTATTTTGCCTTTTGCATATTCTTTGAGTTTGTAGAGATGGATGCATTATTATTTTTCCTTGTCTCAGGCTTCTTTTCTCCTTTAGCCTTCTTCTCATCAACAATGCTACTATTTGTCTTTTTATCTCTAAAGACATTCCTTTTCTTTGCTCTTGATCTTTCTACTTTGAAATTATCATATAACTTAGTAGATGTACTAGTTATGGGACTTTTCCCCTTTTCATAACCAATACCAAATTTCCCTTTTGATGGCTTTTGAGATTTGATCTATTCATCAAGAATGTTTCATCCTCCTTTTAGCTTCAGACCTTTGTCTCTTTGTTCTTTAGCCTTTTCAATTTTTTTCATCAAAGCCACTATCTATGATTATAGCCTTATACACTCATCAGATTTGAATTGTAGTTTATTTGACTACATATTCTATTATTGTAGCCTCTTTAACTTGTGTCTTTAGGCTAATTACCATCTAATTAAATTTCTCAAGACTTTTGGACACCTTTTCAATCTCCTTTTGTGACAACTTATTTTACCTTAAATTCTCTTTTCTTAGCATGTCAATATCATATAGAGCACATATGAGTTCACATTCTAGGTCCACTTCTCCTTCCTCATCTTCATTAGAGTCTTCAACTTCTTAATGATCTATCTCTACAAAAGTTGATCCTAATGCCATGAATAGGGATTCATTTCCCTCAACCACAAAAGCACAATCATGGTCATCATTTGAGATATCAATATCATCCAAAGAATAATTATCTTATTTTATGTACAAGCCCTTCTTATTTTTAAATAAGATCTTATTTTAATAGTGGGACTTCATTCTTTTACCATCCTCTTCTTACTCAAAGTTATCCTTTTTATCATAAGGGCACTTAGTAGAAAAATTTACTACTTTACCACAATTAAGGCATTTGAAGGGTAACTTGCCTTTGAACTTTCTAAACCCTCTTATCAATCTTATAAAAAAAAAATTGATTCTTCTTCATCAATATCCTCAAATCTAGATATAAGTGCTTTTGCATGCTTGGATGCTTTGAATGCAGTTGTTCTCTTGGAAGTTTTTGCTTCTCCCATTCTAATCTCATAGATAGTGAATGTTTTATGCAACTCATCTACAATGAGCTTATCTATATCTCCTGCTTCCTTTATTGTAGATATTTACCTTAATGGTAGAGATCTTATAAATTTTTTGACAATGACTTATTTTTTCATCTCTTCTCCAAGGCCTCTTATTGCATTAACTATTTCATCTTCCCTGAGGAGGTATTCTAAAATATTCTCTTCTTCATTCATTTAAAGACTTTCAAACTTACCTCTATAAGTTTATAGCTTGGCCTACTTTACCTTGTCATCACCTTCATAGATGCTCTCTAATTTGTTATAGACATCTTGTGCATTTTGACAATGCATACTTTGATAAAATCTGATTTGGACAATCCACAAAGAATAAAATTCTTTTCCTTGACATTACTCTCATATGCCTTCTTTAAAGCCTGATCAGTAGGAGTTATAGTAGGAGATGTATAACCATTTACAATAGACATCCCTAATGAAGATAAATATGCTTCTATTATTATGCTCCAAAATGCATAGTTTGATCCATCAAAGAGAGGTGTTATGTTTGATGAAGATCCTTATTTAATATCCATTTGTGTTCACCATTCTAAGATATACTTGAGTTTATTAAGCTTCTTCTAAGGAACTAGTGCTCTGATACCAATTGTTAGAAAATAAATATCTACTGAAAGGAGGGTGAATCTATAGATCAACTAAAACTAGTCATGTAATTACTTTTAATGTAGATTAAAATATATATGCAAATCAAATAAAATATGAAAAGATCACACACACACACAAATACACATGACACTAGATGTATACATGTAAAACCCATTACAAAAAACCATGGTGAGAATAGTTTCTAGAATATACTATTCTAATCCAATCTCACAACTAAAACCTCACTAGTTACACATATAAGGGTACTAACCCTAAGGAGACACCAATCCCTTAGTTTAAGAGAACCAACTCTAAGGAAACACCAACTCCCTAATTGAACACTAACTTAGTTTAACCTCACTAATTACAATATTTAAGGGCACCATCCCTAAGGAGACACCAATCCTTGAATTGAGCACCAACTTAGCATGTCTGATGGCACCAACTAATCATATCTCTATGGAGCTACAACTCCAATTTACAAAATAGATTCATAAATGAATCCATCTCTAACTCTTTGTTACAAGTCTAATCTATAATTGTTCATTCTTTTAACATTATCTTTGTGTGCCCTTCTTCCTCTCTACCCCTTTCTCGCTGTGTTTGTATATGTATCTATTTGACACACTTCATCTCTTTCTCTACAACCTCTTCTTTTCCTCTCTACCCCTTTAATTTTGTGTCTCTATATTTTATATTTGACATAATAATTAGCTTCAACTTTGGCAACAACTATAACTCCAACATTTTTTCATGTATACTAGATGACATATATATATATATATATAAACAATTGATCTAGGGTTTCATATCTTCTATATATTCACACTTGTTTACAAACACATCACACTCTGTTATGGACTTAGTTCATTATTCTTGAACTACAAGTTTCCCCCATCTTGAACTCATGTTCTACTGCCATGATTATTGGTCTCATTACTATGTATAACATATACTAGGCTTTGGTTTTGATGCACATGCATATTTAAATAGATTTGATTGATTAAAATAATCAATCTCATTATATGTATCATAATTTATGGCTTAATTGTAAGTTCCTATATGTTTCAATGTTTAACCATTGGGATGATCATAGCTTTAAATATTGACCTTTGATCTTAACTTTGGCACCATGATCTAATGATCCATATTCAATTTGCTCATCTTTAAAACACATCCATTCAATCAATATTTGATAATCTCATGTGCTCTATTAGATCCCTATTCACTTCTGGACTTTAACTCTTCAATTTTAAAATGCATCCATTGATATTTTTGATCTGAGCTCTTACATACCGTTGGATCTTAAAACTAGCATGATATTTACTTCTATCTTAATTTTAAATGTCAATTTCTTTATCCCATATCACTACTTTATATGCTTTTGAAATGCTACACTTTTTCAATCTTATCAAACTTGGTTGGTTTTTAACTTGCCTTTGTCTCATTAAATATCAAGAACTTAATCTCATATGAGTCCACTCACTTCATTAGATCTCCTTTGCATAATCACTTGCTCACCATCAGATCTTCTGATAAGCTCGATCATTATCTCTGAGTAGCTCTTGAAAATGTGACACTTGGCATAGCGTGTGCCTTATGCAAATTTCTATTAGTTCTCACTATTGAGACATTTGGCATCCTCACATTGATCATTGGCTATTTGACTTTAAACCACTTTGTAGATTTACTATACAAGGTTTGTGATTATGACACTTGTCACTAGAATAGATGCCTTTGACAAATTGATTTTGCTATACTTCTTTAGATCTTCAATGTATGAATAAGATCTAACCATTTATCAAGATTTAAACTTCATCCACCTATCTTCATCTTTCTTCGTACTAGTATCTTAGCCAATTCACTCCATTGATCTCTTCAAGACTTGCTTGAGATTTTGCCTTTTTGAGATTTATCTAAGTATGGGGACCATCTCAATATGCTTGGAAGGCTAACTTTTTCACCTTCATATCTTTTTCTTTGCTCATTTGCCTATTCTAAAATTTAAACCATATAAACTAGGCATGATAATGAACAAACCTATATGGTCATTTTTTCCTGAAGATTTCATGCATGTGAGATATAATTCCATTAATCTTCTCACTTAGATTATTCTACCACAAAGCTAGCTATGCATTGAACTTGCTTGAAAGGCCAACTTTGTTCTTGCATAATTTTTGTCATACTTAGTCACATGACCTATAATTTAGTGCATAATATCCTCTTACAAAGGGGATTCCATCCATATATCTATTTGATCTTTAATCCTTTCTACGTGCAAGATATGACATCATAAAATTGCCTTCTCAGTTTTTTCTTACAACCTGCAAATTTGACTGTGGGAAAACACTATCAAAATGCCTAAGATCCTAACTTTTCTCATACATATCTTTTGTCACCCTGCATCACGTGACCTAATATTTAGTGAATATAAACTACACACAAAAATAAATAAATTTGTATGATCATTTTATCCTAACACCTCCATGTGTGTGAATTTTGATCTCATCAACATGCTTACTTGGCTCTGCTTTAACCCTTTTGCAAATTTGGCTAAGTATATAAACTTAGTAAATTTTATCTGAGTAGAAAGATTTGTATCCTCATATCTTCTACCACACTTTAGCATATGACTTCAATTTGATTCATAACAACTAAGGACTAATGTGATCATAACCATATGACCAACCCCCCTAGACTCATCCACAAATGACAATGGTGACATCAAAAAACGACCTCTTTAGATATTCCTATCATAGAACCAAAATGTCTAGATGAGCTATATGAGGAACTAGATGACTTACACTCATGCACATAAGCATTCCAATCATCCTATACCTCTGATATGATGCCTTGTATATCCTCAAATTACCATACTCAACCCTGAGCATCAGTGACATCCATAATGCCAATAATCTCCCTTTTGACATTAATGACATGTTCATAATGTCCCTTTTGACATCAATGGCAATCATATTACCAATAAATGAAACTCTAACACATAATAACTTCTCAAGTTACCTTATGATGCTCTACATCAAGCTCCCTAAGTGGAAAAATTTGAGCTCATATTCAAATGTGCCTTGTCCAACTTCTTTGTCCTCCAATTCTTCCTCCTCTAATTTTATGAGATCTTCTTTATATTTATTCTCTTATATTTATCATTTCTTCTCAGTTGGTTCTTGTGTCTTTATCTTTTTCCCTTATCTTTCTTCTTTTCCAACTCATCTTCTACCTTTATGAAGTACATGATTTGTTGTAACTCTTTATCCACTTAATATTCCATCTCCTCCATCTAAAATTTATCTTCCTTTGATTAAAATGAATGGTTCTTATTCTTCATTCTTATTCCTAATCTATAACTTCATTCTACATTTATCATGATTAGTTCTTACAATCCTTATTGATCTGTCTTCTTAACAATGTTTTCTCCTTTATCCTCATGCTCTAATGGCTTCTTATGCATCTTCACCCTTGTCATACTCTCAATCATATCCTCTTTGGTTGCCTCTTCATGATACTCCACCATGTCATGGGGAGTCTTCTCATAGCCTTACTCATCTTGCAATGACATATTTTTAACCAATTGAATTTTATCATAATACAACACTATTTGGAAAATTCTTGTCTTACTATCATCATGTATAACAATAATAAACTCAACTATAACATTACACATTGAATATATTACTTTCTTACCTTGTTATTTCTTCATTGACTTATTTTCTTCCTCACCTAATTGTATATATCCTTCCATGAGTCTTTGATCTTAAACTCTTGGCATGTTATTTGAATTGGTTATTTGGTTAAGACTACCCTCTCTTATCCTCTTTTAAACATGCAATCTTCATCCAATCATCTTCTTTGTAAAGAATATGGTTGTCCTCCTCTTTCCTTGACTTTATCATGAGCTCTTGTGCCTCATTGCTTATTTTCTCCATGTGATCATGGATTGACTCCCTCTCTTGCATATCCATACCTACACCATCATGCTTAGTACATGTCACATTATATTCATGAGATGATAGTATCTTCAAGCAACTCATGGTTCTTTTCATCCTCTCTATATTTTGTTTTCTTCTCCCAACCCTCTCTAAACATCCATTTCATCTTCTTAAGTTCATTATCATGTCCTCTTAACCTATTCTATTTACTTATATCATTGGCTACATTACTTGTTCTTTGATCATCTCACATGATTATATGCTTATATTTTTCATAGTCATTAGCTTACCTTAGCTTGAAAATTGATTTGATTCACCTTGTACCAATATTTATCCATCTTTTTGCCTCCAAATAATTATTTGATTCTAATTGTCTACCCTTGTATGACCTATAATTTCACCTTGTTGAGTATTATCATTGATGTCAAATGTGCATATTGCATGAAGTTGATGCAATTGAGAGAATGTGCCTAGTTGGTAGTGTGTTGATATGATAAGGGGCACTTATGGAGTGTTTTCACTAAAGGATGTTGTCATGAAAGATAATTTGAATGCAACTAATTCATTAGTACATGTCTTTGAGGTCAAATGCTTAAATAGCACAAGCCTAGTCATGGCATGAAGTGACATTATGAGAAGATTTGAGCATGGTGGCTTGGTGAGATGAGTACACACATGAATGAATAGTTTTATGAGGCTGATTTAGCATGTATGTGAGTAATTTGAGCACTAATGAGAGTATTAGGATGAGCCTATAGGGTTAGGAACTTCAGATCAAGTCTACACCTAGACCATTCCTAGACCTTACCTAGATTGATGAGGTATCATGATCTATTATCAAGGCATGTGAAGGATGTATGTAAATTTTTAAGTATGAGATAGGTTTATTTATTATGTGAGAGAAGTGGAGAGTACATGTAAATAAATATGAAGATCATTTTTAAGGACTAATGTGGTTTGCATGTTAAGGTCTAGAGAGCAAAGAGAGAGGGTGTGGCCTAATTAGAAGTCATGATCATATTTTAAGTTATTTGAGCTCATGTAAGCATTTTTAGAGGTGAGGTATGTTATTTCAAAACAAATCATGTAGTTTGAGGTCATAGTTTGAAGGATAAGGCATGAAAATTTGTTTGGAGGTATCTCAAGTGCTTAAAATGAAGGGTTCTCAACCTAAGAAGGATTTTATTTTGCTCATTAGCTCATAAAACCTTTGAATGTGAACCTAAGTAGTTAATGGGAGCTAGGGAAGGGTCCTAGATCAGAATTATAGGTATAATTTTCTGGATTGAGGGCTATGTTTTAGGAATGATCATTAAGAATGGAAATAGGTTTAAACCCTCTTAGAACCCTAATAAGGACCTGATGTTTAATATGTTTCTCAAAATTTATTAGGATATATTGAATTTATTATTTAATCTATTGGATATTTTAGTGTACTTCCCAATTACCTTCAGGTAGTATTGGTTAGAGAGAGGAAAGATAAAATGTTGAGTTGCAGGCTTGTTTCTAAAGAGTTATTGTAGAAGTCAAAATTTACATTAGACACATTAAGAAAATAGATGGAGTAACAATGTAGAGACTCATGTTTCATGTCCATGACTTTTTATAGATAGTTTATAGTCCTAATATGTGTTAAACTGGTCATCTAAGTTAGCTAATCACTAATAGGCCTAATGGTGAAAATAGTGGAAAAGCCAGGTAGTAATGAGAAGATGATTTGGAATGTGTTATCATGATAGAATGATGAAAAAAAGTGAATGGATATGTTTTTTAGTAATTTTAAGATATTTTAATTCTTAGAAGAAGATTTAGAGTTCATGTGTGTGGTGAAAAAGTTGTCACAAGTTGACAATGAGATATAAGGTCATGAGATTAGTCTACAAGACCAATATTTACCATTTGACCATATGATATTTCTATTTGAGAATGGTATAATTATCTCATAAGATCATATACATGCATCATAATTCATTTAAATTTTCTATGCAAATGTTTTAGGTCTGAGTCACCATGATTGGTCTTTAAGGCAAAGTGGCAGTTCTAAGTAAGCAAGTTGCAGTGATGAGTTTGAGGCTTTATGCCCTAAGTTGAAGTGTCTAATGAATATGGTGATATTTTTTAGGTATTTTATATTATGTATAATTTATTTATTTTCATGTTTATGTGGGTAAATTATTTTCTATCTTTAGTTGTTCAAGATATACTTTGTTGTGTGTTCAAAGGCCTAATGTGAACAATGTTAATGGAGTGTTTCATGTGGTGGTTAGACCTAAAAAGTATTATGAAGATAAAATAATTTTTGATAAGCTATATTTGATGTATTTATGAAATAATATTTATGTCTAAAGAAGTGAAATGTGTTCCAAGGGATCAAATGGTAATGTGTTACTAGACAGACCTAATGTAATTAGGTCTCCATGAGTCATAATAGAGAAATAAGGGATAATTGAGTTTTGGATGACCAATACAGATCCAAATTATGATTTAATCATGTTCAAAATATGTTATAATACCTATTATATTGAAAACCTAATAGGTTAAAAGTGTTTTTCCAATTAAGTGGTATAAATAAAGAATGGTATATATACAAGGTAGATTTTAGGCCTATAAGAGTAAGAAGAGAACAAATGAATGAGATAGAAGATCCTTTAGTATAATGAGGTATTTTTTACCATCATAATATATCATAGGGACTATTATGAATATATAATATGAGGTCTGATTATTAAATTCAAGGTCATATGACCTAATCAGTCTTGAAGAGACCTAGCTGAGTGAAGAGGCCTAGAAGATAGTTTGAGAGGGATAAGAGTGTGAAGAGATGAAGAGGTGGTAATCATCAGTTGGTTGAGAAACATAGTTTTATAAAGGTGATAAAAATAATTAGGTGGTTTAGTTAGTGCTAATTTATCTAGGGGGTTGGTGCTTCCTTACAAGTGGGTGCTTGGTTAGTTGGGGTTAGTGTTCCATGTGGAGTTGGTACTTCATTAAATTTAGTTTTTATCTTATAGGACTATATTCCATTTGCATATATCATTGGGTTTTCTCCCCCTTGATTTTTTCCCACATATGTGATGTGTTCTTGTATTTCATGTTCATATGTATGGTTATTTGTGCTTTGATTAATTTATATGTTTATAGGAATGGCTCATGAATGTTAAGTAGAATTGAATGAATATTTTTAAAATTGATTTAATCCCCCCCCCTCTCATTGATTGTGATTCCAATAATTTGTATTAGATCCTGGTCTTTTAAATTGTGCCTAACAACTTGAAGGGGTTCTTAAGAATCACAAGATGTCTAGTGATAAAGAAGACAACATGTATGATGAAGAAGTCTAATATGATAATGAAGAAGGATAAATTGAGTTAGACCTTGAATCTAAGCTTATAAGTTCCATAAATTACTTGAAGCATCAAAATAATATCATCAAAGATCTCAAGAATTAGTTAGAAGGTGTCGATATAAAGTTCAAATCAAAAGAAGTTGAGTATGATTAGTCAACGATAGAGCTAGATTCCTTGAAGGTTGAGCATGAACAACTCCTAAACAAGATGAGAAATTTTGAGAAAGATCATGAAAAGTAATAAAAATTCAAGATTAAAAACATTAAAAAACCAATTAGGTAACCCAATGCAATAAGGGATAAGTTATCATGGGACCATGGAAAAATGAGTGATCGGTCAAGTGGTAAGTACAAAAATATTGTTTGTTATAGTTGTCATAATATGGGACACATTTCAATATTTTATTTCAATAGAATTATGAGGCCCTCAAGATTAAAAAAGATATATGGAGCTCCTATAGTGCATTAAAAGGTTCAAACATTGGTACGTAAGACAAAACAAGTTAGGACTGATCATATTGAGCCTAAAAAACAAGATGGATTATTTGTTAAAGAAGAGCAAGAGACTAAAGAAGAATATATGATAGCTTAGACTACCTTTCACATTAAAAATGAAGGCACAAAATGTTTTATATGTGTGTGTGTGTGTGTGTGTGTGTGTGTGTGTGTGTGTGTGTGTGTGTGTGTGTGTGTGTGTGTATCAATGAGATGAACTTATTTTTGTTTCCTATCATGTAGATTGAGAAATATATATATATATATATATATATATATATATATATATATATATATATATATATATCTCAATCTACATGATAGGAAATAAAAATAAGTTCATCTCATTGAAGAAGAATGTTATAAGATCAGTAAGATTTAGAGAAAACACAACTGCCAATATAGTTGGCAAGGGTATCTTGAGTTTGGATAATAGGAAGACCAAGATAGAAAATATGTTTTATGTGGAAGTTTTGAAACATAACCTACTTAGTGTAA
Source organism: Torreya grandis (assembly GCA_037957365.1). Lineage (NCBI taxonomy): Eukaryota > Viridiplantae > Streptophyta > Pinopsida > Cupressales > Taxaceae > Torreya > Torreya grandis. The sequence continues at coordinate 1,202,522 of JARHVA010000285.1, read as the reverse complement.
GTGAAATTTTTAACCAAATACACACATTAACCTTTCATGATAGAGGGTGTGAGATAAGGAGAGCCAAATTAGGAAGGCTAATTGCCAATGCTAAGAGGATTGAGAAAAATCTATATATCTTGAATGAGATCAAGAAGGAGAGATTATTTATGATCAATATGTATGAAATTTGGATATGGAATAGAATGTTAGGTCACCTAAATTTTGATAATATGGTCAAGATAATCACTAAGAAGTCTATGAAGAACATGCCTAAGATCACCTAACCTACAAACATACTTTGCAAGGTATGTCAACATGGTAAACATAATAGAAAAACTTTTAATTATAAGGATTACTCTAATTCAATACCCTTGGAGTTATTACACACTAATCTTTATAGGCCTACAAGAATACAAAGCATTCAAGGAGATAGATACTTCATGTTACTCATAGATGACTACATAAGAATGACTTGGGTAGCAATTTTGAAATAAAATTTAGAAACTCTTGATGCTAAGAATGAAAATAATGGGAAGATCAAGTGCCTAAGATCTAAATGAGGAGGATATTTTTGGTCTAATGAGTTTGATGACTTATATGAGGTTCATTGAATAAGGAGATAGTTCTCAGCAACTAGGACACCTTAACATAATGGGGTAGTGTAAAAAAAAATAAGACAATTCAAGAGATGGAAATAACTATGCTAAATGATTCTAGATTATCAAATGGATATTGGAGAGAGGTAGTGAGCACTGCATTTTACATTTTGAATAGAGGATAGATAAGTACTAATGGTAATAAGACTCCTTATGAATTATGGAAAGGAAAACCTACTAATGTGGAAAAAATTAGAGTATTTGGGAGCAAATGTTTCATCAAAAGAGATGATGAAGACTTAGGAAAGTTCAATTCTAGATCTAATGAAGATATGTTTTTAGGATACTCATCAATGAGCTTTGCCTATAGATGTTATAACAAAACGTTATATAAGATAGTGGAAATAACCAATATGAAGATTGATGAGATAAGGAAATCACACTCACAAACAAAGGATACATTAGAGAATATAGATTTCAAGAATGAAGAGGAAAATATAGATGTTGATGAGGAAGAATAAGAAGTTGAGGAAAGATAAGATTCAAAAGGCCCATCAAGATAGATTCAAATAGATCATCATGAATCATAAATCATTGGAAATAAGGATATAGGTATGAAAACAATTAGAAGACTAATAAGTAAACTGAATCAAGAGAATGTTGCTCTATTGTCCAATATTGAACCTAAGATACTTGTAGAATCAATCAAAGACAAGTTTTAGATAGGTTCTATGAATGAAGGGTTAGACCAAATAGAGAAGAATGGGATGCGGGAACTAGTTCTTAGGCCTAAAAACAAGATTGTCATTGGCACAAAATGAGTGTTTAGAAACAAGTTGAATGAATATGGAGAAGTCACTAGGAACAAGGCTAGATTGGTATGCAAGGGATATGCACAAGTTAAAGGGATAGACTTTAAGGATACCTTTTCACTAATGGCAAGATTGGAGGACATCAAATTATTTATAGCATATATAGGATTTAAATGTTTTGAGGTGTACCAGATGGATGTAAAATCTTCCTTTTTAAATGGAAACTTTAAATAATAGGTATACTTAGAGCAACCTAAGGGGTTCTCACTATCAAGTGACAAGGACTGTGTTTACAAATTGAAAAAGGCTCTTTATGGTCTAAATCAAGCTCTTAGATCTTGATATGTTATGTTGGATAGGTGTCTAATGGATCAAGGATTTAAAAGAGGATTTGTAGATAGTAGGGTTCATTTTAGTGGGCCATATAAAAAAATCCATGGGGTTTTTAAGGTGAATCAGATTTGTAATGGTGGAAAATTAGTTTGAAAGGTGTGTCATTACACAAGAGAATCATGCGATGCCACAAAGTGAATTACATAAGGCTAGATAGGTTTCTCTAATGTGAAAAATACCAAGGTAAGATGGCCACTGATGCATCATAATTTTATAGATAAATGATGACATAGAGTATAAAAACAATGTCATCTAGTAGACAAACACTAGCACACTTCATAGAATAGATGCACATTGACATGATGTAGATGAACATCGATATCATGTAGATGAACCCTAGTACCATAAAGATGAATTTTGGTAATATGCACCTTGAAAATGAATGTCAATAACATGAATCATGTAGATGGATGTCAGTACCATGCATCATGTAGATGAACATTGACACCATGTAGATAAATGCCAATAATATACACCATAAAGATGAACATTGATATCATGAATCATGTAGGTAGATATTGGCACCATGTATCATGTAAATTCATGTTGAAATTACCCTACATCATGTAGACACATGTTAGCATCATGTAAATGAACACTAGTATGATGTGGGTGATCACCAGCATAATTAAAATGAACATCTATATGGATGCTTGATGGCATGATGTAGGTGATCACTAGAAACATGTAAATGAATGCCTATATGATGTAAATAGACACTAGAATGTTGTGGGTGAGTGTTGACATAATTCAAACATGTGCCTGTTACATGTAAATGAGTGTCAACATCATGCCAATATTTACCATATAATTTATAAATAACTAGCACTCATCTACAACATGTCAGTAGTCATCTACATGGTGTCGATACTCATCTAAGTCATTCTATCTTTCACCACATCATACGTGTTTTTGATGAGTGTCTACATTATGCAAGCATTTTACCTTGTCATGCTAAACACATATAAAAGTATCAAACACACCTCATTTTGCACTTTTTACCATTTCTTTCTTTCCTTCCATGGTTAAATTTTTGAATCTCTTTCTCCAACTTCCAAAACCCTATTTTCATCCATGGCTTGCATTTCTCAAACCTCTTCTAGCATTACTACAAGCATAAGCATAGAGGTAACAGGAAACCCCAAACTCACATTTTATAATTTGATGTGCATCATCATTCAAAGGATTTTCCAACAAGAAGACACATATAGCCAATGGGTTGATCCTTGTAAGTTCAATGGCATTATCTACATGTTGCAGTATGAGAAAGATATTTGTTTGTTGAATGTTCTCTTACAAAGCTTCAATACTATTTCCTCCACATTTCACATCACCTTGGGCTCCCATAAAATTTCATTTGGAATCCATCTAGAGGATATCCAAAGACTAAAAGGTCTACCTTATAAGGATGGGGACATGGTCACCATAAAGGCCTTGTTGAGTTATGAGGACAGAAAGTATTTGGAGTCCCATTACTCACTACAGCTCGATGGTATGTATTGTAAAATTTATAATTAGTCATTTTTAACTAATTTTACTTATGTTAGCTCTAAATTGTTAATTTTATTTATAGATCCTCAATATCATGATAAAATGGGGCTAAGATTTGAATGTATTAAAAATTCTTTTTTGATGGGAGTGCTTTAAATTTTCCAAGCAAGATTTGTTTTGCAAGGTAGACCATCTGATAATCCATTATGGGCTCTAGTTTATATTCTTCATACTCTAATGGCTCAATAGTTTGACTAGTACACTTTTATTTCAAATAGAATTAAAGATGATTTGAACTTTACTCTATGTAATGAACATACTCAATTTTTGTGTTGTTATTTTATCATTTCATTATTCTATAAAGCAATTTCAGATTTGTAAGCATTGTTTGTTCTTTCTACTTCAATCTCGTAATGTTTATCAATGCACTCTCTATTGAAGGATAAGATCTTAGTTGTAGTTATTGTTCAAGACTATTTGAGCTTTGTAAAATATTTATTTCAAATAGTTATATAAATATTTATCTAGTTAGTTTTAAATAAAATATATATTTTTATTACAGAAAAAATTTATTGAAACAATTTCATGAATAAATGAAAAACCAAGGGACATCAACCTCCTAAGGCCATCATAGAAACAAACATGGAGAAGGATGTATAATCGAATCCATAGGTGCCCTAGCAAAAATTGACAAGAAGAAAATGAATGTGGAGTTTGATTACACCTCTGGCACAAACCTCCACTCATGTTGTTGGTATAGCTTCATAAACTAGCTTTGCTTTGATTGAATACTCTTTGATCATTGTAATAGTTTAATACTCTTTTATATATATAGTGGCACCCACAAAATATGTATTTCAAACACTAGGGGGCTCTAACAGAGCTTTTAGAGTTTCCCAACAATAGAAATTGCAACAACCACAATAAGTTTCACTAAATAAATCTATTTTTTTAATAAATGCTAATCTTATATTAAAAAATTTCACTGGTCATGTTAATGGTTTTAATTCCCATTTACAAGTCATTCTTCTCAACTGCAAAAATTTCCACCATCACCAGTGCCTTATCATGGCCTTGTAAATAATAGTATTGGGAAATGTTTGTTTATCCTAGCTTAGAGTGATGGAACGGTTCATGTGGAAATATTAGAGTTTCTAAGCTTTTTTCTTGGTGTTCTACCCAGTGTAACAAAGACTATAGTTCTTCATGAAATTGATCTACATGATGAGTATTTGGGCATTGATAGTGGCACATCCATAGGTTTTTTTCAATCCACATGATATGATACAAGTATCTCAGCCCATAGAGTGACCTCATACACCCAATTATCCACCAAGCAACATAAAAGGTAGTCCTATGTAGGAGGTTCCCAAAATAGATGACCAATGTACTCTTTTTTCTTGTTTCTAATTTAATGGCACAAAATACTAAAGCTTATATTAATGATTTTATTCTTCCAAACATTGATGAGTTGAGAACTTGGGAGCATCAGGCAAAAGTATTAATTCAAGAAATAAATGACCATTTTTTCAACCACAGTCAACATAATCAATTATATGCAATAGTGGAGCATCAACCAACAAAAATTGATGTTTTATTCAATCAAGTAGTTTTAAGAAGTGTTGTGCTAAATAATAGTTGTAATGATGTTGTTCTTGATATCATGTTAAATAGGTTTGAGAACTTAAATGCATAATCCCAAGAATACTATAACAAATGGAAAAAAATCAAAATCCTTGAGGATCTTACAAATGCATAAAAAGAAAAATATACTGTAAGTTTCTTTATGGTTTTTTAAATTAAAATTTATTTTAAAACATTTAACTAATTAAATATTTTTTGATCATTTGTAGTCAAAATATACAAATTTAAAGAACCAAGTTATTGTCCTTGACATGCATCTGAAGAATGCATGCAAAAGTATTTCTATGATAATTTCTTTCAAGGAGAAACTTGTTTTATTGAATAAGCAAATTAATACATTGAGAAAATAATTCGAGAAAATGGCTTGGATCCTGATGTTTAGTTTAAAAATAAAGATGAAGTGGACCCTTCATTGCTTTTAGTGGGAGATGCTACTATAGAATAATGGGGAAATCTTTCCAATAGCCATTTTGTAGTGAAATATATTCAAGAATCTAGGATCTTGATCCTCATAGACAACACAACCACTACCAGTACCATATAACAAGTAGTCGAAGGACAAATTTATCCATAATGATTATGAGACTTTAGTTATTTTTTAATTTCTTCCATAGTGTTATTTTGTAATTTCTTCTATATTATTGTGTAATTGATGAAAACTGAGATTTAAGCTCAAAGCCTCAAGTTGTTTTATTCTTATGTTTTGTAATTACTAGAAACTTATGTTTTATAACATTTAAAATATATTTTGTAATTATAGATTCCTTACTCATATTAGGCTACGATGTGTAATAATTTGTTGCAATGTTCAATTGATTTAATTTATATTAAATTTGGTTTCAAAGCTATTAAATAATTGTTTACCATTTTTCATTTGATTAAATAATGTAAATTTAATTTAAAAGGTTAAACAATCATAAAAAATAGAATGTTGAATATGTATTATTTTTTGCAACTCACAATATAAAAAATGCTAAAGAATACTATTGAAAACTGTTAAATATAATATCATATAAATTAATCATTTCGTAAAAAAATTAACTCAAATTGAATCAATTAAGCATTTCATAAATATTTTTCAATCATTTTCATATACATATTACAATGTTACAAACTAAAATTCAAGTATCTCAAACAACCCTTAGGTAACTTGTGTTTCATTGTTGACATTTGTATGTCTTATATCACTAGCATTTTTGGTTTCATTATCTTATTTTGTAGTTATATTTGTGACACCTCTTCTTTTAGTTAGAGTACTCCAAATTGAAATTGCTCTATCATATGGAAACACATCCACTTCATAACCTAAAACATACAACTTTAAACATGTCTCAAGATTTTTATCCAATCTATTTCGAAGCTTTAATTAACAAAATATAATGCACTGAATATCTTTTCATCTTTGATGGAACCCAAAATCATTGTTTGGCACAATTTATATAATCAAAAATATTCATTGATTTATTCATGTAGAACATTATTGTGATACAATTTCTTCCATAGCCTTGTAATAGAACCTGTTATGTTGGTTTAGTTAACAACTAATATTATTCAACTATTGTAATTATAGAAAGGATTGACTATTTTTTAAGTAAATTCTTTTAAAAAATACCCTTAACTTCCTCTCCATTTATTTCTATAGACTTACTAAAATGTTTGATGAGAGTACCCATGTATTTGATAAATAAATTACTTGTTTTTTCTTCACCATCTGTATTATTCCAAAATGTAGGATTTACCACCCCCATGGCTTTAAGTAACTCATCCCTTTGAAAATGATCTTAAATTTTAGTAGATAAGTTTTTTGAAATGTCTCTCAATTTCATTTGCATGTCACATATGACATTATAATATAGAACCCTTTTTATAGGTACTTTTTCAAATTTTGATCCAACTACATTAGTTTATCTTTGGAGAGTGTGTAATGGTATCTCCTTTTTATTAACAAAAATATAAAGATGACCATGAATATTAAATATCAAATAGTTTTTAGCATCCTTCATATTGGTTAAAGTTTCCCAACTCTCAAATATTGGTCTCTTATAACTTTCATTCGTGTAGTATAATATATCAAGTGATAGACAAACTTGTTTTCTCAACCATATGAAGTCAACAATATATATTGATCTCTCTTATGTATGTTTTTTCAAGCAATGCATTTCCTTCAACATGGGAAAAATACCACATAATGTTATAAAAGTTTCAAAATCCATCAAGCATTTTAATAAAAAATTTGCCTTGTCAACCTCCATCCTATACTTAAACAAAAAACTAGCCAATGATTGATATTCTTTAAATATTTTGCATGCAGGATCATACATTAAAATCCATCTATTATCTACATATTTTAATAGTTTTTCCCATTAATCACTTAAATTACAATTTTTTGAAACTCTAAGAACATTTTTGTGCTACATAACATGTACGCATGCAAATCATGGATAAGATCTTCTTCTTTTACAACATTTTTGAATGTGCTTAAAATTTTATAAGCAAGATTCATTCTATGTGCCATGCAATGGATTGGAGTCATATATGGGGCAACTTATGTTTGTAGGAAAACACACAAACCTATTTTATTCCCTTACATTATTGATATACCATCTACACTAACACACGTTAGCTTAGTACCTATATCATGGTAACTCATCCCAACAATATCCATCAAATTAGAAAAAACCAATTTTCAAAGGTTTTCAACATTACAAATTTTAGTCATTTTATATACAGATAAAAGGTGAGGTTGCCTTGAATGATTATGAAATATATATACATGCATGCATACCCATGGTGTGTTGTCAACCACTATTACCTCATTAATGGATAGTGATATAAACCTTAATAATTTTAATGTTTCTTTCCAATCCTCCTTTTCAATCATTATGAGGCATTTTTCCATCTCCCAAGCACTGGTATCTGAATAATGTGAATGTGGAATGTTGTGCAATCCAAAATTCTAAAATAAAATCATGTAATCTAAAAAATTAGAGATTGGTCTTCCTCTTTTCAGAATGTGATATAAAGTTGAAAATTATATATTTTTGGTTAGAAAATTAGACTGAGCAACTTTTTTGAATTAAGCTTAAATTGTTCCTCCTTTCTCAATGAGGTGCTATTGATATTTTTGATGATTATGATACTATGTTGCATAACATTGATGCATGCACTCTTTTTCATTTTTCCATCTCACTATTTTTTTGATATTTCCATCTTTGCCTTTTACTGAATCATATAGTTTTCCATAATGTTTCTCAATTGTGTCCAACTTGAGTTGCATTTTGTGGTCCTTTCCAAGTTTTCAACTATATATTGTGCCTTTACTTTTTGTTGGTGTGTTAGTACTATTTTTTGGCTCTACAAGTTTAATAAATTGGTATTTAGATGCCCACTCATACTGAAATGACTTCCAATTGTTCATGTATTTTTCTTCTTCCTTATAATTTTTTTGTGCCTTTTTCAATTGGAGATTGTTTTGGTTGCATAGAAGTCTCATCTTAAGATTATGTTGGGTGAGTAGATATCTCATTTGGTGTTGGGAAGTCATCATCAACACCAGTACTTATGATGTCATATCTTTATTTCCTTGAATTCAGTGGGATAGTGGGTATTTCTTTCTGAGTAACTTCTTTCAATGGATTTATATATTCAAAAGCATTATATAAGTCTTTAATAATTTTATCATTGAATTATACATGTAAAATTTTTGTATGACATTAATTTTTAATAAGCCAATACTAAATAACAAATAAATAAAAATCATTAAATTAAATAATAGTTATAATTTAGTATTAACATTTGGCATTTCATTCCCAAGTATGTCTACCAATTTAGGGAATTTTTTTGATACCTTTATCAATGGGTTCTACATACAATATTTTTATAGACCTTTTAATTATTATTTAATCTTTAAAAGAATATTTAATTAATTAAAAAATGGTATTCTATGAGTTAGTACCTCTATTTGGCATTTCAAGTTTATACCCAGGTATGTCTTTTTATGGAGAAAATTCTTCAAAAGAGTTATTAGTGGGTTTTGCATGTAAAATGGTTTAAGATATTTTAATTATTATTTAACTTTAACACAAGCTAATAAACAAAAATCACTAGTTAATTAAAAATTTAGTACCTATGTTTGGTGTCTAGATAAAATAAGATAATAGATTATTTTGTTTTTTTAAATTTCTTAGAGGTCTTAACATTTATATAAGCCATATAATCAAGCCTATGAAGCCATGGATGAAAGATGATTAATAGCAAAATGAAGAATATTTTTTAAAAATGCTTGATAGATGAATAAGGAATCATGATAGCAATCAAACATAAGGGTGTCTAATGGTAGCCTACAAGTCCCTAATGGCATCATGAGAGTTTAAGCACCCTAAGGGCATTTAATTATAGCTTGTTGACACTTGATTGTAGCCTATCAGTGCTCGATGGTATATTATGTCTACTTAACTATAGCCTTTTAACATCTAATTATAGACTACTAGCATTCACTTGAAACCTATTGGTGTTCACCTACATCCTACCTTTGGGTACCAATAGGCTATAGTTAGGTACTAATAGGCTACAATCAGATGTTGATAGGATATTTTTAGACATCTACACTTATAAGCTACTATCAATTTCTTAGAGGCTATCATCACATGCTAGAAGGCTATAGGTAAGTGCTCATAGTCTATCATTAGGAACTAACACTCACAGGATGTTATTAGGCACCCACAGGATACCATTGAATTCCCTCATGTTTAATTTTTGTGATGGCACTTAAAGAACAATAAATTAAATTATAGTTAAAAATTAATAAAATTTTATATTGGAAAAAAATAATTACAACTTGCATACCTTTTTATAAACTATTGATTCTTGAAGCCCTCCTAGGACCTGAAATACAAAACACCAAAAAAATCCTAAATTCACCCAATGGTATGTGGTAAATTCCTTCAAATTAGCTTTCAAGGTACTAGAAATTTACATTTATATGAGTAAATTTATATTTAAATGTAGGTGAACCTATCCTCAAAATTAACTTTGACCCCAAAAATTTAGGTGATCCCACTCTATCAACCACTCAATAAAAATTATGAAATGTTGACCTCAAAAAATGGAATATTCATATATTAACAAGGATTTACCACTAAAAAAAACCTTGGTAGATAGTTATTTATACATAAAGATAGAATATGGCCATCACTTTATAGTTGTTTTCTTTGTGAATGACATCATATTTGGTGGAAAAAATGAGAACATGATGAAGGCCTTTATAGAGGTGATGAAAAAAGAGTTTGAGATGTCCATGCTAGGAGAACTATCATTCTTTATTGGGTTGTAAATCACTCAACCTGAAAAAGGTATATTCATTTCACAAGCTAAGTACATAAGAAAGATGTTGAAAAAGTTTGAGATGGAATATTTCAAGGTAGTTAGTACACCTATGATCATAGGGTGTAAGTTGAGTAAGGAAGATTAGTCTCTAAAGGTCAATCAAACATCATATAGGTTAATGATTGGAAGTTTGCTATACACCACTACCTCTAGACCTGACATCATGCAAGTACATATTATGGGAAGGTTTTAAGAAGATCTAAAAGAAAATAATTTGTAATCACTCAAAAGGATACTCAGGTATCTCAAGGGGACTATGGATTTTGGGTTGTGGTATTTAAAGAGCAAGGAATTCAATTTGATAGCCTATACAGATGTAGATAGGGCAAGAAGCCTAGATGATAGGAAGAGTACTAGTGGAAGATATTTCTTTAAAGGGGGTGCCTAGTTTCATGGAGAAGAAATAAGCAACCATCAGTAGCATTATCTACTTGTGAGTTTAAGTAAATTATAGTAGCTTTATGTTGCACCCAGGTCATATGGATGAGACTGACCTTAAAAGACTACAAAGTAGAGTATGATGGTCCTAGCCCTATCTATTATGATAATAAAAGTGTTATAAGCATCTCAAAGAAACCTATCATGCACTCAAGAACTGATCACATTCCTATAAAGTCTCATTTCCTAAGATAGAAGGAGAGTAAATAAAGTTTCAAACTTGAATATGTTTCTACACAAGATTAGATTGCATACATTTTGACCAAGCCACTTCTAAAAGCAAGATTTGAACACCTAAGATAGGAATTCGATGCAGTTCTTACCCCTAGTAGTCACTAGGGAAGTCAAGTTCTTTAGGGGAGATAATTAGGTGGTTTATTATCTCTAATTTTAGGTAAGTATTGTTGATAAGTTATGCATGGAGATAGGGGTATCATATTTGTATGATGACTCATAAATTCATAGTACTATATGTTGAGTGTTTTGGTTGCAATGAGTGTGATCCATGGAATTGCAGACATCACTTTATCATTTATGTCAAAGGGGGAGAAATTTTATAATGAGGGAGAAGTTTCTTGTTGAGATAAGTTTTTGAGAGTGGTTTCCATCAATGACAATAGGGGATATTATTGAGTATTATCATTGATGTCAAGGGTGCATCTTGCATGAGGTTGATGTCATTGACAGAGTGTGCCTAGTTGGTAATGTGTTGATGTGACAAGGGTAATTTATGTAGTGTTGTCATTGAAGGATGTTTTCATTGAATAAAATTTGAAGTCAACTAATTACTTAGTATAGGTCTTTGAGATCAAATGCTTAAGTAGCTTAAGCCTAGTCATAGAATGAAGAGACATTGTGAGAATATTTGAGCATGGTGGCTTGGTGATATGAGTGTATACAAGAGTTAATGGTTGTATGATGTTACTTGAGCATGTATGTGAGGTATTGGATTAATCATGAGAGTTTCAATGTGAGCCTAAAAGGGTAGGACCTTTAAATCAAGTTTGTACTTAGACCACTCCTGGACCCTGACTAGACTAATGAGGTATCATGATATATTTTCAAGACATGTGAAGTATGTATGGAAATTTTTAATCATGAGAGAGATTACTTGAGTATGTGATTGAAGTATAGAGTGTATGGAAAGAAGCATGAAGGTTATTTTTAAGTCCTAATGTGGTTTGTAGGTCAAGGTGTAGAGAGCAAAGAGAGAGTGTGGACTAATGAGAAGCCATGATCATATTTCAAGGTGTTTGAGCTCATGTAAGCATTTTTATAGGTGATTTATGTTGTTTCAAATTTTTTCATGTAGTTTTAGGTCATATTTTGAAGGATAACACATGAAAAGTTGTTTGGAGGTCTCTCAAGTGCTCAGAATGAAGGTTTCTCAACCCAAGAAGGATTTTATTGTGTTCATTATCTCATCAAACCTTTGCATGGGAACCTAAATATTTAATGGGATATGGTTAAGGGTTCTAACTCAAAATTCCAAGCACTAGTTTTTGGATTTATTAGTTATGCTTTATGCATGATCATTAAGAATGGAAATAGTTTTTAACCCTCTTAAAACTCTAATAAGGACCTGATGTTTAAGATGTTGCTCAAAATTTATCATAATGAATTTAATTTCTTAGGTAATCTATTATATATTGTATTTTAATCTCCTATTTATGTCTAGGTGGTACTGGTTAGAGAGAGGAGAGAGAAAATGTTGAGTTGCATGTCTATTTTTGAAGAAGTCATTGTAAAAGTTAAAATTTGCATTAGACACAGTAATAAAAAGGATAGATTAAGAAGTTAGATAATAATGTTTCATGTCCATGAAGGTTTATCTATAGGTTATATTCCTTATATTTTTTAAACTTGTCATCCAAGTTAGCTAGTCACTAATAGGCCTAATTATACAAATAGTGAAAAACCTAGGCAGCAGTGAGAAGATGAATTGGAATGTGTTATAATGATATAATCATGAAAAAAAGTGCATGGATATGTTTTCCAAGAATTTTAAGATATTTTCATGCTTGGAAGAATATTTTCAGTTCATGTGTGTGGTGAAAACATTGCTCACAAGTTGACCTATCTGGTTTAGATAAGACAATGAGGTATAAGGTCATGAGATTGGTCTACACAACCAATATTTTCTATTTGACCATATGATATTTCTATCTAAAAATGGTATAATTATCCCATAGTGTCATTTAAATTCATTATAATTCATGTAAAATGTCTATATAGGTGTTGGAGATCTGATTCACCATGATTGGTCTTTAAGGCAAACTGGCAGTTCTGAGTAAGCAAGTTGTAGTGATGAGTTTGAGGCTCTATACCTTGATTTAAAGTGTCTAATTCATATGGTGATATTTTTTATGTATTTTAAATTATGTATAAATTATTTATTGTCATGGTTTTGTGGTTAAATTATGTGTTATCTTTAGTTGTTCAAGATAGACTTTTTGGTGTGTTCAAAGGCCTAATGTGAATAGTGTTAATGGAGTGTTTCATGTGGTGGTTGGACATAGAAATTTTTATGAAGCTTAGATTATGTTGTATAAGGTATATTTGATTTGAAATTTAATTATTTTAAAGTTTTTCTAAGGGATCAAATGGTAATGGGTTACTAGATAGACCTAATGCAATTAGGTATCCATAATTCCTAACAAAGAAATAAATGTTAATTGAGTTTTAGATGGCCAATATGGATCCAAATTATGATTTAATAATGTTTAAAATATTTTATAATATCTATTATATGTCTTACCTAAGAGGTTAAGGGTGTTTGGTTGACTACGTGGTATACGAACTAGGAATGGTATAGATACAAGGTAGTTTTTAGGCCTATTAGAGTAATCATAGAACAAGCGAAGGAGATAGAAGATCTTTGAGAAAAATTATGTATTTTTTACCATCATAATAGAGTATAGGTACTATCATGAATATATAATAGGAGGTCTGAGTATGAAATTCAAGTTCATATGATCTAATTAGTCTTGAAGAGACCTAGTTGAGCGAAGAGGCCTAGAATGTGGTTTGAGAGGGATAAGAGTGGGAAAGATAAAGAGGTGGTCATCATCAGTTGGTTGAGAAACATAGTATTATATATTTTATCAAAACAATTAGGTAGTTGAATTGTTTCTAAGTCATCTAGGGGTTGGTGCCTCCTTATAAGTCGGTGTTTGGCTAGTTGGGGTTGGTGCTCCATGTGGAGTTGGTGCTTCACTAAATTTGGTTTTTTTATAGTAGGAATATAGTCCATTTTATAATATTAGTGAGTTTTATTCCCATTGAGGTTTTCCTACATATGTGATGTGTTATTTTATTTCATTTTCATATGTATGGTTGCTTGTGCTTCTATTAATCTATATGTTTGTATGAATGGCTCATGAATGTTAAGTGGAATTGAATGAATGTTTTGAAGACTGATTCAACCCCCCTCCCTCTCAGTCATTATTCTTCCAACACACATAATTGAAGTGTTTTAATGGGAAACATGCTCCTTATCCTTTAAATCTTCTTTTCTTTATCTTGTGATTCTGCCTCTAGCTCTTTTATGACAGCTCCTTCTTTCTCTTCACTATGACTTAGGAACTCTAATAGGTTAACTTTAACCTCTTACATCAATCCTCTCCATATCAACTAATATTCCTCATTTTTCTCTTTCATAACTTCTACCATAAATTGTACTTGGGATCCATATCCATCTTATGTCAAGATAGACACTCCTTCATACTCTTTTTGTATCCACCCTTGTCATTCAATTATGTATGTTTCCTTATCCATCACTATTTCTCTCTCTTAAGACTCCATTGTCTCATTCCAATTGTTCATATCTTGAAATATTATTCTATGATAGACTTTATCTTTTTATCCATTTTTTATGGCATGCTCCAAAGTTGCAATATTTGCTTATAATTGACCCCAACTCACATAGACAAATAGTTGGTTTTGGTGCTCATCTAACAACTCTTCATCAACTGTAACATCTTGTGAAAACTCTTTGATTGCTTTATGCAATGGAAATTAATATTTATGATCTTCATACCTCTTTAATCAATCTTATTTATTCATTTATGTTTCTTTTATATCTTTCATGAGGCATCCTTCTTGTAGATCTCCTTCTCCAAGAATCTTTCCCCTTTCAGGGTAACAAATCATTGTGTCTCCATATATTATTGCCTAATCAATCTCTTTTTCAACATAATCATGTTTTTCATTCTTGCTCTCTTTCATTATTTCAAGTTGTATGTCCTATAAATGGACTTATTGTTTATTCACTTTTGTACTTGCATACACACATGACAATAAATCATTAGATTTAAAATATTTAGGCTTTTTTGCCTCTATCTTTTCCTTCATAGGTTGCTTTGATAATGCCCTTATTTGTTTCCTCCCATCATCCTCCATGAATATCTCATTATCCTAAAGGTGATGCTCACCTTCTTCTTGTCTACCAACCTATTCATCCCTCATGAACTTCTTCATCTCTTCCTTGGGATACCTACATAGCAACTTCTTTTGCTTCTTATTGTCTCTCATGACAATCTTTCTTCTTCTCTCCATGAATAGCCTTAATTTTTACTCAATTATCTTATTCATCATTACCCAGACATATCGTTGGCTTTCCTCTTCTTTAATGAGATCCACCAAGAGCCTTATCTTCTTTATCCTTTGATCTATCTCACTCATCTCCTTTTTAACAACCAACCTTTTTCTCGTTGGGTCTTCCTTCTTTCTCTCATTATGTTACTTTAACTCAGTTAAGCCCTTCCTCACTTTTGTCTTATCTATCTTCATTTTCTCTTAATCAAGTCTTTTTCACCTTGATTTATCAAGTCTCTTTCACTTTACCTTGGTGTCTCAACCTAAGTTCTCCTATACCTAGTTTATTAACACTCTTGTCTAAGGCTTTTTCACCTTGGAACTATAACTCTTCTTGGAGTCTTTATTTTTCCTTCTTAGGGATGATATGCTATAAGAAAATATTTGACTCTCTCTTTTCATCTTTTATTTTTCACTCTCCAACTTTATTTCATGGTCTTTATATCTACCTTTAAACTTGTCCTCATTTGTAACTTGTTGGCAATATGATTGTCATTAATGTCAAAAGGGAGATTATTGGCATTATGGATGTCATTGATGTTCAAGGTTGAGTATGGTGATTATAGGATATGAAATTGATCTTATAAAAGTTCAAATATGATTGGAGTGCTTATGTGCATGAGTGGAATTCATCTAGTTACTCATATTGATCATCTAGATATTTTGGGTCTATATAGGAAAATCTAAATAGGTAGTTTGTTGATGTCACCATTGTTGTGTGTGGATGAGTCTAGGGAAGTTGTTCATATGGTTGTGATAAAATTATTCCCTATTTATTATGTGTTAAATTTGAATTCATGTGATAAATCACAATAGAAGATATGAGGATGCAAAGTTGGTTACTCAAATAGAATTCACTAAGTTTCTATACTTAGCCAAATTGCAAAAGGGTTCAAGTAGAGCCAAGTAAGCATATTGATGAGGCTATAATTTTCACACATGGAGGTGTTAATACAAAATGATCATATGAGTTTATTCATTTTTATGCCTAGTTTCTATGTGTTAAATCTCAGGTCACATGATGTAACATGACAAAAGATATGCATGAGCAAAGTTGGGCTCCTAGGCATTTTGATAGTGTTTTCCCATAGTTAAATTTGTAGACGGTAAAAAAAATATAAGTAGGAACTTTTATGACTTCATATATTGCATGTATGAAGGTTTATAAATCAGAGTAATAAATGGATGAAATTACCTATGTGAGAGGATCTTATGCACTAAAATATAGGTCATGCAACTAAGTGAAACAAAAGTTATGCAACAACAAAGTTGACCTTCCAGGTAGTTTTAAGCATAGTTGGCTCTATGATAAAATAATATGAGTGATAAAATTAATGGCATTATATATATCATGCACAAAGGATTAAGGAAGATATGATCATATGGGTTTGTTCATTATCATGCCTAGTTTATATGATCCAAATTTTAGAATAGGTAGATGAGGTAAGTAAAAGATATGAAGGTGAAAAGTTAGCCTTCCAAACATATTAAGATGGTCCCCATACTTATTCAAATCTATATAAGGTAAATTTTGATCTTGTTAGAATATTTAACCCTGAGCGCTTGATCATACATTAAAGATACAACACACAACAAAGTCAATATGTCAAAGGCACCTATGAGCAAATGTGCTAGTGACAAGTGTCACAATCATAGAGATTGAATAGTAAATATATGATGTGGCTTAAAGTTAAATATTTAATGATCAATGTGAGGATGCCAGGTGTCTCAATAATGGGAACTGATAGCAATGTGTTCATGCCTTGTGTCACATTTTTTAGAACTTATCAAAGATAAATATCAGGCTTGTTAAAAGATAAAATGATGAGCATATGATCATGAAATGAAGATCTAATAGATCAAGTTGACTTAATAGAATCAAGTGCTTGATATTTAATCAGATAGAGATGAGCTAAAGATCAAGCTAGTTTGACAAGATAGGTGGAGTGTATTCATTCCAAACACTTAGGAAGCAATGAGATGAGATTAAGAGCTCAATGTTTAACCTTAAATAATGATAAATCTTGTGAAAATTTGAAGATATAATGGCATATGGGAGCTCAAATCAAAGGATATAATGGATGCATTTTAAAGTTGAAATGTTAAGTCAAGAAACATATAAGGATCCAATAGAGCATGTTAGCCTATCAGAGCTTGATCAAATGGACACATTTTAAAGTTAAGCAAATTAAATGAGAACCATAAAATAATGGAACCAAATTTAATATCTATGGTCAATATTTAAAGATATGTTCATCCTAATGGTCAAGTAGTGGAATATATAGGAACTTAAAGTTAAGCCATAAATTATGACATCAATAATGAATTTTATTACAGTGGTCAATCAAATTTGTGTTAAATGGCATGTGCATCAAAACTAGACCCAAATATATGATAAATATAGAAATTATACCAAGAATCATGGTGATGATGCATGAGTTCAAGATGTGGGAAACTTGCAGTTAAAGACATGAACTAAAGTCTAACAGAATAGAGCGTGATGTGTTAGCAAACTAGTCTGAACATAAAAAATATATATAACCCTAAATCAAATGCTTCTATATGGCATCTAAGATACAAGAAAAAAAATTAATATTACTATAAATATGTCATATATAAGAGGATAAAGACATAGAGGTAGAGGCACATAGAGGATCTGTTAGTATAGTTGAATTGTGTCAAACAGAGAAATATAAGAGACACATAACCAAAAGAGAAGAGAAGAGAAGAGGTTGTAGAGACAGATTAATTATTTTAAATAGATATTTATCTAGACACAAAGATAAAGGGGCAGAGTGAAAAATTAAAGAGAGATAATGTGAAGAGTATGAACAATTACAAACTAAACCTATAATATAGAGTTAGAGTTGGATTCATTTATGAATCTATTTTATAAACTAGAGTTGTATCTCCATGATTGGTTGGTGCCATCAAATATGCTAAGTTAATTCTTAGTTTGAGGATTGGTGTCTCTTTACGGTTGGTGCCCTTAAATGTTGTGACTAGTGAGGTTAAGCTGAATTCGTGCTTAATTAGGGAGTTGGTGCTTCTTTAGAGTTAGTGATCTTAAACTAGGGGATTGGTGTCTCTTTAGGGTCAGTGCTATTAAATGTGTAACCAATGAGGTTTTAAATATGATTATGGATTATAAAAGTAGATTAATAAAACTATTCTCACTGTGGTTTTTCCCATATTAGATTTTCCATGTATACATATGGTATTATGTGTTTTTGTGTATGTTATCTTTGCATATATGTTTTAATCTACATATCATTTCTAGTTTGTTTTTAAAAAGAACTAATTCAATCAATATACTAATTCACCCCCCTCTTAGTAGATAGTTGTGTTCTAATTATTGGTATCAGATCCTTGGTTCCTTAGAATAAACTTAATCAGCTCAGTTAGATTTTAGAATATGAACACAAATGTCTAGTCAATAAAGCTCTTCCTCAAATAAGGCACCTCTATTTGATGGATCAAACTATACATTTTGGAGCATTAGAATGGATGCATATTTATCTTCATTAGGGTTTATGTATGGATGTCAGTTGTAAATGGATATACATCCCCTGGTACAACTCCTATTGATCAGGCTTCAAAGAAGGCATATGAGAGTAATGTCAAGGCAAAGAATGTTATTCTCTATGGATTGTTTAAATCAAAGTTTGTCAAAGTGATGCATTATCAAAATACACAATATATATGGAAAAAATTGAAGATCATCTATGAAGGTGATGATAAGGTAAATCAATCCAAGCTACAAACATACAAAGGTATGTTTAAAAGTCTTAAAATCAATGAAGAGAAAATTGTAAACTACCTTATTAGAGTAGATAAAATAGTCAATGCAATTAAAGGTCTTAGAAAAGAGATGAAAAAATCAATCATTGTCAAAAAGGTCCTAATATCTCTAACATCAAGGTATGACTCTAAAATCTATGTAATAAAGGAAGCAAGAGATTTGGATAAACTCATTGTTGATGAGTTGCATGGAATCTTCATTGCCTATGAGATGATAATGTGAGAAGTAGATAATTCTAAGAGAGAAGTTGCATTCAAAGCATCCAAGAAAGTAAAATCAAAAGCATATGCATTTGGATCTAAGGATATTTATGATGAAGAATCCAACTTTGTCAAAATATTAAAAAGAAGGTCTGGAAAGTACAAAGGTAAGTTACCCTTTAAATTATTTAACTATGGTAAGGTAGGACTTTTTTTGCTAAATGTCCTTATGAAAAAAGGATAACTATGAGCAAGAAGAGGATGGAAAAAGGATGAAGCCATACTATTTCAAGAAGAACTTATTTAAAAAAATAAGGGATTGTATATAAGAGAAGATAATGATTCATTAGATGAGTGTAATAGCTTAAATGATGACCATGATTGTGACTTTATGGTTAATGGAAATGAAACCCTATTCATGGCATTAAGATCAACTTATTTATATCTAGATCAAGAAGACATTGAAGACTCTAATGAATAAGAGGAAGGATAAGTGGATCTAGAGTGTGAACTCATATGTGCTCTAGATAAGATTGACATGCTCAGAAAAGAGAGCTCAAGACAGAAGAACTTGGCACAAAATTAGATTGAAAAGGTGTCCAAATGTCTTGAGAGATCTGATCAGATGGTAGTGAGCCTAAAGACACAAGTTGAAGAGGCTACAAGAATATAATATGTAGTCAAAATTGAACTAAAATTTAAATCTGATGAGTGCATGAAGTTAGAAGTAGGAATAGTGTATTTGAAAAGAGAACTTGATAAAGCTAAAAGACAGATAGACAAAGATCTGAAGTTGATAGGAGGATCAAACATTCTTGATGAACTGATCAACTCTCAAAATCCTTCAATAGAGAGATTTGGTCTTGGTTATGAAAAAGGAAAAAGTCTCATAAATAGTAAATTTACTGACCTATATGACAACTTCAAAGTAGGAGGATCAGGATCAAAGAAAGAGAAAGCTTGCAAAGATACAAAGATAAATACAATTACTATTGATGTAAGGAAAGTTAAAGGAGAAAAGAAGCCTGAGGAAAGGAAGAAGAATAATGGGTCCATCTCTACAAAATCAAGGAAGATGTAGAAGATAAAGGTAGCTGATGCAGATGGTTACACAAGAGTGAGAGACCTAAAGAAGCCAAATTTAAGAATATCTCCCCATCTTACACAAAGAAAAGTTATGACCATGTAGCCCTCATCTTTCTATGGTTATTTTTATAGTAGTAATTAGTTTGGTTAGAAGGCTAGTAAATGTAGAGTTGTATCTAAAAGGAGAACAAACTTTTTAAGAAAAAAATCATTTGTAACCTTATTAGATACAAATGTAATATGCTATATTTTCAATAATTTTAGTCACAAGGCTAAACAATGTATAACAAGATTTATAAGACCAAAGATACAAGGTAAAAAGAAAAGCATTCCTCCTAGTGTGAAAAAAGGTTGATAAGTCTTTGAAAAAGGGAAAAATGAGACATTTAAGAAACCCAAAGATGTATGGAAAGTGAAAGATCAAGCTATGATGGAGAATTATATGGAGATTATAGAATGTCAAGAGCTCTCAATGTCTATTTATGTTGAGAATGAAAAGACCAAGACCAAAGTGAAGTCCAAGGTGCTAGCCAAGGATATTTATGAAGGATGTATAGTTTCAAGTGAACATCTTATTATTATTGAGCAAGTTTTATGCATAAAACATCATTTTTTTGTGCCTAGTGATCAGATTCTAAACTAAAAATAAGATTCATTAGATGAACAAGTATGTCATGAATCTATGTTGTCTCCATGTATTATTAATCCAATCATAGAAGAAAAGGATAACATTGTATTGGATGAGATTTTTACTTATCTTAAACCTAAGAAGAAGAAGAAGAATAAGAAGAACTACAAGTTCAAGATGACTAAGGAAGAGAAGGAATATGAGGAGTTATGAGAAACTCCTAGTTTCACATTATTCTAACACATTGTGAAGTAGGGTGTCTTTGTCTATCCTTCTTAAGATACTCCTTTCAGTGGAGAAGCAAGTGATGTTGTGGTATTCTACAAAAGACTCTAGAAGGCAAAAAATGAGTACTCCTAGTTGGAGTTGGTGTGTCAAGATGAGAAAAGTGTTGTGTATGCAATGTTTGTAGGGACATAATGAGTGTTTCAATATGACATAATGAGATTGATGGAGTAAATCTCATATATATGGTCTATAGGTTCAAATTAAGATAAAAGAGCTCAAAAATAATATGTTTTATCTCTTATACATTATAGGTTTTCTTAATTAAACCTTAAGGGTTAAACCTATGCTATAGGAAGCCAAGGTTCCCAAAGGTGTGGAAGCTCAAATCTTGGTAAAGAAGAGTGTGATGGTTGTTTCTTGATATGAAAGAAGATTTAGAGGTTGGCATAAGGGTTCCAATGCAAGAGACCCTTTACATTGTGTATCATGGGTTATGCAATGAGTTGGGTCACCAAACTTATTGAACATGTGTAAAATGATGAATATGCATGTGTTAAATGAATTTATGGTGTGATATAGATAGTCCCTTGATGCAAATATGGATAATGGAGTTAGGGGGAGCTAATTCAGATCATATGAATAGTTTGAGGAGATATGCATGATGTGAAAGGGAGCATATGTGAGATGCTTTAGTCATGATTGAAGATATTGTGATGTTTGCTACAAATGAGAATTCAAGTAGGTTGTGATTTAATATTCATGCAGAACAATGGGGATTTTTATAATTGGTCAAATCCTAGGATCAGAAGACTATGTAGTTGAATATGAGATAGAAATTGGGAGTGGTAGCTCCTACATCACATCACTAGATACTAGTGATAGGGCATGAGTCTAGGGGGAGGATAATAAAAGCTTTGTTAATCCCTAGAAAAAGAGAAAAGGAAACTTAGGTATGAATACTTTTGAAAATTTCTAATGAGTTAATGGTTACAAATACTTGGAAAAACTCTTTTATGTGATAAATGGGGAGAAACATTTGGAAAAATAGTAAGAAAGAGTCCCTTTGCCATTGATGTCAAATGGGAATAAGTAAAAATTTTATCTACAAAAGTTTGGAGAAAAAGTACAAATGTTAAATAAGATCAGAGTATGTGTTTTAGTTGAGTTTAGGCAAATGTGTCATTGCCTAAGGGGGAGCAAGTTTGGTATGAAAAAATTTAGTTCATACTCATCAAAATCCAATGCAACTAATGCCAAATTAGGAGAAAAATATTATAAGATTAGAGCATTTAGTTTGCCATCAATGACAAAGGGGGATATTATTGGTAATTTGATTATCATTGATGTCAAAAGGGAGATTATTGGCATTATATATGTCATTGAGGTCAAAAGGGAGATTATTGGCATTATGGATGTATTTGATGTTCAAGGTTGAGTATGGTGATTAAAGGATATGAAAGGGATACTATCAGAGGTCAAAGATGATTGGATTGCTTGTGTGCATGAGTGGAATTCATCTGGTTCTTCATATTGATCATCTAGAAATTTTGGGTCTATAGAGTAAAATTTGAATAGGTAGTTTGTTGATGTCACCATTTTCATGTGTGGATGACTCTAGGGTAGTTGGTCATATAGTTGTGATCACATTAATCCCTAGTTATTATGTTCCATATGTGAAGTCATGTGATGAAGTGTGGTAAAATATATGAGGATGTAAAATTTGTTACTCAAACATAATTCACTAAGTTTCTATACTTAGCCAAATTTGTAAAAGGGTTCAAGTAGAGCCAAGTAAACATATTAATGAGGTTAGAATTTACACGTATGAATGTATAAGGATAAAATGATCATATTAGTTTGTTCATTATTGTGCCTAGTTTCTATGTGTTGAATCTTAGGTCATGTGATGTAGCACGATAAAAGATATGCATGAATAAAGTTGTACTCTTAGGCATTTTGACAATGTTTTCCCACAGTCAAATTTGTAGATGGTAAGAAAAATTTGAGTAGGCATTTTTATGATGTAATATATTACATGTATGAAGGTTTCTAGAGAAAATGAATATATATATGGAATCTCTTATTTGAGAAGATCTTATGCGATAAAATTCAAGCCATGTGACTAAGTGCAGCAAAAGTTATGAATGAACAAAGTTGGCCTTCCAAGCAATTCTAAGCATAGTTATCTCTATGGTAGAATAATATGAGTGAGTAAATTAATGGAATTATATCTATCATGCATAAAGGATTCAATAAGAGATGAGCGTATGGGTTTGTTCATTATCATGCCTAGTTTGTATGGTCCAAATTTTAGAACAAGTGGATGAATGAAGTAAAAAATGAAGGTGCAAAGTTAGCCTTCTAGGCATATTGAGATGGTCTCCATATTTAGTCAAATATTCACAAGGTAAATTTTGAGCTTTTTAGAAGATCTAATAGTAGTGCTTAATCATACATTGAAGATCTAATGATGTGCAGTGAAGTTAATATGTCAAAGGCACCTATGCATGAATGTGCTAGTGACAAGTGTCACAATCACAAAGATTGAATAGTTAATCTATGTTGTGGTTCAAATTCAAATAGTCAATGATCAATGTCTGGATGCTAAGTGTCTCAATAGAAATAACTGATAGCAATGTGTAGAAGGTATGTGTTAATGCTAAGTGTCACATTCTCAAAAGCTTATCATAGATAAAGATCAAACTTGTCAAAATATCAAATGATGAATGTATAATCATGCAATGAAGATCTAATGGAGCGAGTTGACTTAATGGGATCAAGTGCTTGATATTTAATGAGATAAAGGAAAGTTAAATACTGAGCTAGTTTGATGAGATCGATGGAGTGTATTCATTCCAAAGACTTAGGAAGTAGTGAGATGAGATTATGATATTGATGTATAACCTTAGAAAAAGATAAAGCTCATGCAATTTTGAAGATCTAATGACACACAGGATCTTAGATTAAAATATCTAATGGATGAATTTTAAAGTTGAGATGTTAAAGTTAATAAGTTTACAAGGATCCAATAGAGCACATAATCTTTTAAGAGCTTGATCAAACATACACATTTTAAATTTGAGTAGATTAAATGAGAACCATCAGATCATGGTTCCAAATTTAATATCTATGGTTAATATTTAAATATATTTTCATCCTAATGGTCAAGTAGTGGAACATGTAGGAACTTGTAGTTAAGCCATAAATTATGACCTTGATAATGAATTTGATTATGATGATCGATCAAATTTGTGTTAAAGGGCATGTGCATCAAAACTAGATCCTATTATATGCTAAATATAGTAATGATACCAATAATCATGGTGGTGATGCATGAGTTCAAGACATGAGAAACTTACATTTAAAGATAATAACTAAATCCCAATAAAATAGAGTGTGATGTGTTAGCAAACTAGTGTAAACACAAAGATTATATGGAACCCTAGATCAAATGATTATATATGTCATCTAGGATACAAGAAAAAGGTGTTACTTCTACTGGAATTATGTCATATAGAAGAGGATAGAGACACAGAGGTAGAGGTACAAAGAGGATGAAATGATATAGTTGAAATGTGTCAAATAGAGAAATATAAGAGGCATAGAAATAGAAGAGAAGAGAAGAGGTTGTAGAGAGATGAAGTATGTCAAATATAGATTTATCTAGACAAAGAGACAAAGGGGTATATTGAAAGAGTAGAGAGAGATCATGTGCAGAGTATGAGTAGTTACAAACTAGATTTGTAATAGAGAGTTAGAGTTGGATTCATTTATGAATCTATTTTGTAAACTAGATTTGTATCTCCATAGAGATCTGATTCATTGGTGCTCAATTATGGGATTAGTGTCTCATAAGGGTTGGTGTCCTTAATTGTTGTAACCAATGAGGTTAAGTTGAGTTGGTTCTCATTTAAAGATTTGGTGCTTTCTTAGATTTAGTGTTCTTAAACTAGGGGATTGGTGTCTCTTTAGGATTAGTGCCCTTAAATGTGTAACTAGTGAGCTTTTAACTATGAGGCTATATTAGAACAATAGATTCTAGTAGTTATTTTCACTGTGGTTTTTCCCATATTGGGTTTTCCACACACACACACATATATATGGTGTTATGTGTTTTTGTGTATGTGATCTCTATATATATGTTTTAATTTATATATCCTTTCTAGTTTGTTTTCAAAAAATACTAATTTGGTCAATCTATTGATTCACCCCCCGTCTTAGTAGATATTTATGTTCCAACACATCTTAACTTCATGCAACCTCAAATAGCAACCTTTAATACTTAAAAATCATAAGCTATTCAAAGATCTTACTTGTTCTAAAACAAATTGATTAATATCTAATCCATATATCTTCTCATATGTCTCCCTGGCTCTAATTTCTTCCTTTAATCTCTCTTTATTCACTGATTTGCTTTGTCATGCAGGTGATTTACTTGTATCTTGATACCATTGATCCTTTTTAGTTTCACTAGGATCATCAATCTCATTATTATTTCATCCTTATTCACTCTCTCCTAGACACATCACCATTCATATTCCATTGTCTCTCTCTCCTTATAATATAAATATCATCCTCTTCATATATAATTTTCACAACCTCATTCTCTTTTCTTGGTTCAAACTTGTTCTTCCTTTGATATAAGTTCATAGGCCTAAAATATTCATGAATTATTTCATTTTTATATCTCTACATCAATGCTTATATATACATCCATATTAATATTTTATCTCCCCACACACATCCAACCAAATAACTCAATCTCCAAGGTTGAACTCTCAAACAATCAATTCTTTCCTCTTTAAGGTCTATCTTATAATAACCCTATTTTATTACAAATATAACATGTTTAAAAAAAATACATGGTTTATATACAAAATAAACACATTTTTGGATACCCTTTTCCCCCTTCCTTCTTCAAAAAAAATTTCAAGTCTCAATTCTCAAGGGTAGTCTTGATTCTTTGACACCCTTCTTGGCAATTAGGTCTATTTAGGCCTAGTTCAATGCTACAGACCTGGATACCATACTGTACGGCTAGGTACCAAATTAAAAACACAAAAATATTTTATATCAATTCAAATAACACTATAATCTAAAATTATAATAATATTTAAGGGTAAAAACTCAATTTATGCAAGTTTAAAGATGAAAATCCTAGCCTAGGTTTTGATAGGCTTGTATAAGGTTGAGAGCCCACAAAATGGGATAAAATGAATTTTAATAAAATTCAGACCCTAATATAACATATAAATGGTTTTCCCCATCTATATTTACCTTCCCTAATTTTTATTTGCTCATGAACATTCTGAAAACATCTCCAACTTGTAAAGTTATAGAATTTGTGTGCTTTTTATAGGACTGTTATGAAAATTAAAGGTTTGAGATGAATCTTGAACTTATAAGTAGAATAATGACTATTTATTATCTATTACACCTTATTAAAACCTCTCTAATTGTTTTCAAGCTTTCAACAATCAATATCAGCCTCTCACATACATATTTACAAAATTTTGGGAACTCCTTTCTTGACTGTGTCAACTAATTTGAAGATTAGCATTTAAGATTGACTTAAAATTATATTATAATCATTAAAAGGATTAAAAAAATCAATAATAAACCATATACTATTGTTAAGACTCAAATAATTCAAAAAATAACTTAAATAACCATCCATAATACACAACTTACTAGACATTTTTGAGTGAAGATTAGTAGAATTATCTCTCCTTCAAGTGCACTATGTAGAACCTCTTGTAGATTGATAATGGAGTACAAAAACACAATATATAAATAGTTAATAATTTTATGGTTATCCTTAATTTTTAATAATATTTAGATATTTCATTACAATACAACACAAGTTTTTTTAACATGTTATTGTCATTGATGTTAAAGACATATCATGTCAAGATTATAATGTTAGAGGTGGCTAAGGAAATATGGTAGTATGTGATAAATAAAATCACATAAGAGTGTTTCATTAATGATAAGTGTCATAATCAGTGTGATATTAGTAGGTACATGTCATGGAATATGTTTAAAGATAACTAATGTCTACATAGGAAGCCATGTGATAAGATGCAAGAGATATTTTGAAGGCAAGAGAGAATTTGAAGTCAACTAATGTATTTTATATTGTTTTATGTCAATTTTGATTTCAAGGTTTAGGTCAGCTTGAATTTTCCATTGTTTTTATTTAAGGTTCTTGTGAAGGTATGATGACAAGTATATCTTCAAGAGTATTATTGTGAGCAAAGATAGTTGGTAGTGTGTGTTGTGACAAGCTTATGAGAATTGAATGTATGTAGTGTGAAAGATATTATTTAAGTGGTTATGAATGTTTTTTTATTTTTTCCATTGTTTACAAATTTATAGGTAGAAGTTCTTTGAGGTCAAGTGCTTAAGTAGCCTAAGCCTAGTCATGGCATGAAGAAACCTTGTAAGAAGGTATGAGCATGGTGGTTTGGTGATATGAGTGAACATAGGCATTAATGGTTTTATAAGGTTTTTTTATCTTTTATTTGAGGCATTAGATCACTCATGAGAGTCTCAAGGTGATCCTATAGGGGTAGGATCTTCAGACTAAGTCAAAACCTAGACCACTCCTAGACCCTGCCTAGCCTAATGAGGTATCAAGATCTATTGTCAAGTCATGTGAAGTATGTATGGTCATGTTTAATAATTAAATAGGTTGATTTATTATGTGATTTAGGTGTATATTTCATGTAAATAGGCATGATTATCAACTTTAAGGCCTAATGTGGTTTATAAGACAAGGTATAGAGAGCAAAGAGAAAGAGTGTGACCTAATGAGGGGTCATGATCATATTTCAAGGTGTTTGAGATTATGTAAGAATTTTTATACATTATATATGTTTTTTCAAGTTTTTTCATGAATTTGAGGTCATAGTGTGAAGGACAAGGTATGAAAAGTTGTTTTGAGGTCTCTCAAGTGCTCAGAATGAAGGGTTCTCAACCTGAGAAGGATTTCTTGTGCTCATTAGATCATTAAATCTTTCCATGGTAACATAATAAACTAATTATATATGGGTAAGGGTCCTATCTAAAAATTATAGGTATTATTTTTTGGATTGAGGGGTTATGCTTTATGAATGATCGTTAAGAGTGGAAATAGGTTTAAACCCTCTTAGAACCCTAATAAAGAATTGATATTGAATATGTTGCTCAAAAGTGATAAGTATGAATTAATTTAATTATATAATCTATTATACCTTGTATTATACTCTCCCAGGTACCTCTAGGTGGTATTGGTTAGATAGAGGAGAGAGAAAATGTTGAGTTATAGGCTTATTTCTAAAGAAGTTATTATAGAATTCAAAAGTTACATTAGACATAACAAGAAAATGGATGGAGGAAGAATTTATAGATTCATTTTTCATTTACATGAAGTTTTATGGATAGGTTATATTCCTAAATTATTCTAAACTTATCATCCAATTTAGCCAGTCATTAATTGGCCTAATGGTGCAAACAGTGAAAACCCCAGGCAATAATGAGTAGATGAATTGGAATATGTTTTCATGATATAATAATGAAACCAAGTGCATGGAGATGTTTTTTAGTAATTTTAAGACATGTATATTCTTGAAATAAGTTTTTTAGGTCATGTGTTTTGTGAAAAAGTTGCTCATAAGTTGGCCTATCTGGCTCAGATAAGATAGTGAGATATAAGGTCATGAGATTGGTCTACAAGACTAATATTTACCATTTAACCATATGATCCTTCTATATTATAATGTTCTAATTATATCATAAGACCATCTACATGCATCATAAGTCATTTAAATTGTCTTTATAGGTGTTAGAGGTCTAAGTCACCATGATTGTGTTTTGAGGTAATCTGGCAGTTCTAAGTGAGTAAGTTATAGAGGTATTCTTGAGTCCTCATCTCCTAAGTGGAAGTGTATAATTCATTTTATGATGATCCTGAGGTCATTTATACTCTTTATGTATACTTATTCTATCATATTTTAGTGGTGTAGGTATGTTTAAGCTTCATTCTTGTAAGACAATTTTTTTAGGCACATAGACCTAATAGGGCAATTTATCTTAAAGAAGGTTTCAAGGTATGAATGAAGGATGCATATCTAAAAAATCATGGAGAAGGTTATAAGAGTTCCTTGAATAATTTTTTTAATGTTTTTCATGTGTTTTATAAATCCATCTAGACCCAAGAGAATCAATTTTTGGCATTAAGAGATAGACCTAATGCAATTAGGTCTCCATGAGACCTAAAAGAGAAATGAGGCTTAATTGAGTCATGATAGACACAAAGGGACTCAAAGCTCTTTTTTATTCATATCCAAAATATTTCCTAAGATCTATTCCATGGCCAACCTAAGAGGCTAAGGGTGTATGACCGACTAAGTGTTATATAAACAAAGAATGATATATATAAGGCAATTTTAGGCCCATTTAAGGAAGTAGAGAGAAAGTGAATGGTAGCACATTATTGAGTAGAAGTATATATTTATAATAGTATATGAGTGTATAAGATATGTAATTAATATATTACATTTTTTTTAATATGAAGAATAAGGTCATATGACCTAATCAGTCTTGAAGAGACCTAATTAAGTGAAGAGGTTTAGAAGGAAATTTTTGAGAGGGATAAGAGTTTAAAAAGTTGAAGAGGTGGTCATAATATTTTTTTTGAGAAACATAGTTTTATAAATGTGATCAAATAAATCAGGTGACTATTTGGTGTTGATTCATCTAGGGGGTTGGTACCTCCTTGCAAGTAGGTGTTTGTTAAAGCCTAGTCAAGTGGGTGTTTGACTAGTTGGGATTGGTGTTGCATGTGAAGTTGGTGCTTCACTAAATTTGTTTTTTGTCTTATAGGACTATATTCCATTTTTATATATTAGTGTATTTTATTTCCCTTGAGTATTTCCCACATATGTGATGTGTTATTGTGTTTCATGCTTATGTGGATAGTTGTATATGCTTACTAAATCTATATGGTTGATTGAATTATTCATGATTACTTAAGTGTAATTGAAATATATGTTTTCAAGACTGATTCACCCCCCCCTCTCAATCATTTTTATTCCAAAAATTGGTATCAAATATTGGTCCTTTAAATTAGACCTAATAGCTTGAGAGATATTCTTGAAGCACAAGCATGCCTAGTCAACAAGCACAAGGAGGTTTCTCAATCAATAAGGATCATCTCTTCAATGGGACCAACTATGTATTTTGGATCATTATAATTAATAACTATCTAATATCCTTATGTTATGACATATGTAAATATGTTGTTGATGGTTTCACTCCACCTTATACACTAGCAATTAATGTAGTAGGCAAGAAGGTAAATGGGAACAACTCTAAGGCAATGAATGTCATCTTGTGTGTTATTTTAGAATTAGAATTTTTTAAGGACATGCATTATGATACAACCAAAGGGATTTGGGAAATTTTTCATACCATCTATGAAGGAGACACCAAATTTAAGTTGGAAAAGTTGTAGACTCATCATAGGCAGTTTGAAAGTCTGAAAATGAAGGAGGATGAAAACATTTCATCCTACATGTTAAGGGTTGATAAAGTTTTCAATGTTATTAGAGTTCTAGGAGAAGAATTAAAATAACCTATAGTTATACAAAAGGTATTTAGATACCTAGCTTCTAAATTTTATTCAAAGGTGCCTAAAATAGATTAAATGCATGATCTAGACACACTTTAGATGGATGGGTTTCATGGCATCTTGATAGCCTATGAGATGAGAACAAATGAAGGAAGATCTCCCAAGAAGGAAGAATCATTCAAATATAAAAATAATTCAAAATCTAAGAAGCTCAAGGATGAGGTATATTCAGATATTGATGATGATGATTTGATAGCCATGTTTTTTAGGAGATTGACGTTTGGATTAGGTAAGTACAAGGGTAAGTTATCTTTTAAATGTTTAAATTATGGTAAAATTGGTCACTTTACATCTAAGTGTCCTAATAATGATAAGACTGAGCTTGATGAATATCATGGTGATGATAAGAAGGTCTATTAGCCTAACAAAAGAAAGAAATTTCTAGAGAAGTATGAGGGAAAGAAAGGTTCATTCAAGAACAAGAGAAGTTTCTATATCAAAGAAGATAACAAATCATCTAATTTAAGTGACACAATACATCTGATAGTGATGATGATAGTAATGAACATGACAACAATGAAACCATATTTATGGATATAGAAATAGAAAATAAGGGTTTCTCAAAAGGGAAAGGTATTATGAATGATGAAGAATCAGATGAAGAAGACGCTAAGGTAAACCTTGAGGCATAATTGCGAGTGTTCTAAAGGATTTGAAGTACCAAAGAAGGAAATAAGAACTAAGATCATTGGTTAGGAGTTATGAGGATCAAATCAATATCTATGAAGAGAGACTAAGCTTAAACACTAATGAACATTAACAAATCATCAAACATTTGGAAACTCAAATTAAAATTATCAATACAAATATTAAGACCAAGGAAAAAGAATGTACCAAGTTAGAAATATAAATGGACTTATTGAAGGCAAAATTGAATCAGGCATCAATCAAATTAAAAACACATTAGATATTTGAGAGGAGTACTAAAGTTCTTGGTGATATTTTGAGTAGTCAAAGTTATCTACATGACAAGATAGGTCTTGGGTTCAAAAGAGAATCAAAAGGAGAAAAATAAGAGTTAGACGTTAAAACTTATGTAAAAACTCTCAAATTTGAGACTCCTAGAAGTAAACATGAAGAGATCAATCAAGCAGCCCAATGCAATAAGGTATTTCAACTCTTTCAATGGTTATTGTTTTTTTTTCATAACTCTGGTAAAAGAGCAAGTGATTTTATAATGGTTTCAAGGAGTGATTTATCATGGGACTATGAGAGAATGAGTGATTATTCAAGAGGTATGTATAAAAATATTATTTGCTACAATTGTCACTATATGGGACACATTGAAAGATTATATCCTAATGGAATTAGAAGGCTCTCAAGACCTAACAAGGTATATGGAGCTCCTAGAATGTATGAGAAGGGTCATCCATTAGTATGGAATCTAAAGAAAGTCAAGACTAATCATATTGAGCCTAATAGTCAAAATGGATTATTTTCTAAGATAGAGTAAGGATCAAAAGTAAAAGAATGTCAAAAACACTTGTTATCTATATGTGTTGAGAAGTGAATCAAAGAGAAGAAGAAGGATGATATGATTGATGAGTTGAAGACTTTAGTCAATCCTAAATGGATTCTAAGGAGGGACTATTAGTCTCATGATTGCAAGATAGCTGAGGAAAGTTGCTTGGAAATCTAGGAATTTCTTGAGTTCATGGAGTTTTGAGAGCCCTATGGAAAGGAGTGACTCTATTAAGCCTCATAGAGACACTCTTCTATCTATATAAACATGAGGTTTTAGTCAAATAATTATTCATCTTGAGAGGATTCTAGGTTGTCTTTGTTGAAATTCTAAAAGTCCTAATGACTCATGTGGTGAGTTCAAGTTGTGAAGACAAAGGGGGAATCCCTAATTCTTTAGTTGATGTCAAGAATATGGTGGCCTAGTGTGTGATCAAAGGCTTGATTCATATCATTCATGTCAAGGAAAAGGTGAGTGGTCTTGTGATTTGAGTTCATTTGAAGGAGGTATGCATGGAATAAGGGGGGGCATCTTCTTGTAATGCTTCATATTTTGTGTGTTGAGATTTTTTTCAAAAAGGTGTGACTTTAGATGTTGTAGGTGTGATAGAATCTAAAGGAAAGATAGAATTTGAAGGAAATTAATGTCTTTTTTGTTGTTTGATGTCAATTTTGATGTCAAGGTTTAGGTCAGCTTGAATTTTTTATTACTATCATTGAAGGTTCTTGTGAAGGTATGAGGACAAGTAGGTCTACAAGAGTGTTGTTATGAGCAAGGCTAGTTGGTAGTGTGTGTTGTGATAAGATTATTATCATTGAAGGTATGTAGTGAGAAGAGAGTATTTTAGTGGTTATGAATTTTTTTATCTTATTTTCGTTATTGATAAATGCATAGGTAGCAGGACTTTGAGGTCAAGTGCTTAAGTATCCTAAGCATAGTCATGGCATGCAGAGACCTTATAAGAAGGTATGAGCATGGTGGCTTGGTGAGATGAGTTAAAATAGTCATTATTGGTTGTATGATATTGTTTTGTCATGTAATTTAGGCATTAGAGCACTCATGAGAGTCTCAAGGTGAGCTTACAAGGGTATGATCTTTAGACTAAGTTTTTACCTAAACCAGTCCTAGACCCTACTTGGACTATGAAGGTATCATTATCTATTTTCAAGGAAAGTGAAGGATGTATGGAAATTTTAAAGCATTATATAGGTTTATTTAGTATTTTAATGATGTGGAGATTTCATGGAAAGAGGCATGAAGGTTAGTTTTAAGGCCTAATGTGGTTTATAGGACAAGGTCTAGAGAGCAAAGAGAGAGTGTGGCCTAATGAGTGGTCATGATCATATTTAAAGGTATTTGATATCATGTAAGTATTTTTAGAGGTGATATATGTTTTTTAAAGATTTTTTATTCAGTTTGAGGTCATAATGTGAAGGACAAGGCATGAAAAGTTATTTTGAGGTCTCTTGAGTGCTCAGAATGAAAGGTTCTCAACCCGAGAAAGATTTTCTTATGCTCATTAGCTCTTAAAAACTTTTAATGGGAACCTAATTAGTTCATGGTATATAGTTAAGTTTCATATCTCAAAATTTTAGTTATTACTTTTTGGATTAAGGGGTTATGTTTTATGAATGATCGTTAAGAGTGGAAACAGGTTTAAACCCTCTTAAAACCCTAATAAAGACCTGATATTGAAGATGTTGCTCAAAAATTATCATCATGGATTAATTTACTAAATTAATATATTGGACCTTTTAGTGTAATCTCCTAGGTATCTCTAGGTGGTATTGTTTAGAGAGAGGAGAGAGAAAATGTTGAATTACAAGATTATTTCTTAAGAAGTTATTGTAGAAGTCAAAATTTGCATTGGACATAACAAGAAAATGGATGGAGGAAGAAGGTAGAGAATCATGTTTCATGTCCATGAATTTTTATGTATATTTTCTAGTCCCAAATTATTCTAAATTGGTCATCCAATTTAGCCAGTCGCTAATAACCCTAATGGTGCAAATAATAAAAAACACAAGCAGCAGTGAGAAGATGAATTGAAATATGTTTTCATGATATAATGATGAAACCAAGTGCATGGAGATGTTTTTAAATAATTTTAATACATTCATATAATTTAAACAAGTTTTTGAGGTCATGTGTGTGGTCAAAAAATTACTCACAAGTTGGCCTATCTAGCTCAGATAAGATAGTGAGATATAAGGTCATGAGATTGGTTTTCAAGACTAATATTTTCTATTTAACCATATGATTCCTATATATAAAAAAGGTATAATTATCTCATAATATCATCTATATTCATAATAATTCATTTAAATTATTGTTACTATTGTTTGAGGTCTAAGTCGCCATGACTATGTTTTGATGTAATCTAGCAGTTCTGAGTAAGCAAGTTACAGAGGTGTTCTTGAGTCCTTATCTCCTAATTATAATTATTTAATGAATTTTAATATGATCATGAGGTAATTTATACTTTATATATATAATTATTTTATCATATTTGAGTGTCTTAAGTATGTTTGATCTTGATTCTTACAAGATAGTTTTTTGAGGCACACATGCCTAATAGGGCAATTTGTCTTAAAGAAGGTTTCAAGGTATGAACAAAGGATGAAAATATAAACAAGCATGGATAAGGTCATAAATTTTCCTTTAATAAGTGTTTTAATTTTTTTCAAGTGTTTTAAAAATCCATCTAGACCCAAGAGAATCATGTTTTAGTGTTAATAGATAAACATAATGTAATTAAGTCTCCATGAGACCTAAAAGAGAAATGAGGCCTAATTGAGTCATGAAAGACCAAAAGGGACTCAAATATAATTTTTATTCATGTCCATAATATTTATTCCATGGCTTACCTAAGATTTTAAGGATGTATGGCTGACTAAGTGTTATATGAATAAGGAATGGTATATATACAAGGTAGTTTTAGGCTTATTTATGAAAGTAGAGAGAAAGCAAATAAAATAGAACATTATTGAGTATAAGTAGGTATTTTATACCATCATAGGAGTGTATAGTATTTTTAATTAATATATAATATTGTTTATTTATATGAATATCAAGGTCATATGACCTAATCAGTCTTGAAGAGACCTAATTGAGTGAAGAGGTCTAGAAGGTAGTTTGAGAGGGATAAGAGTGTGAAAAGATAAAGAGATGGACATCATATGTTATTTTAGAAACATATTGTTCTAAATTTTATCAAATAAATCAGGTTTATGATTTTATTCTAAGACATCTAGGGGGTTGGTACCCCCTTACAAGTGGGTACTTGCTAAAACCTAGTCAAGTGGGTGCTTGACTAGTTGGGGTTGGTGTTCCATGTGAAGTTGGTGCTTCACTAAAAAAAAAATTGTCTTATATTACTATATTTCATTTATATATATATATATATATATATATATAATTTTATTTTTATTTATTTTTTTATTTTTTTCTTCCCCTTTAGTGTTTCCCACATATGTGGTACATTTTTGTGTTTCATGCTTATGTGGATAGTTGTCTATGCTTACTATATCTCTATGGTTTATTGAATGATTCATGATTGCTTAAGTGTAATTGAAAGAAAGGTTATCAAGACTGACTTACCCCCCCTCTCATTCATTGTGATTCTAAAAAATATATTCTTCATTCATTCATTTCTTGACAAAGCAATTACACTCCATTGGCACCTATACTAGAACAGAGTGCCTTATTTAGGTTCTTGGTATGTTTATGATCTTTATTTCACTCACCTTTGAACCTATCCTACCCTACCAACATAATACTACTCTCTCTTCTCACCTTACATGAATTATATTTTTCTTATCATGATAAACATGCAAGAAAACTCTCTTTTATTGGCCAACTCCATGTAAGGTGGTAATTACCATTTCAAGTTATTTTGGCTTACATTAATCTTGACCATGTATGACACATTAAAACACATTTCATGCACACCTAGGACCTAATATGACCTCTTGGTTCCTAGTTTTACACCTCTATAATATATCCTTGTACATTTGGAAAGATGGCAAATAATGATGATAAACCTCAGTTATGTCATTATAGTTGGGGAAGGGTTTAACACCTGGATGGATTAAACACATATAATGATTGGAAGACATCAATAGAGGGTATGGTTATTTATCTACTACTTCTAGCTCTACCTGAACCAAGGTGAGAGGACCTACTTGGTAGCTTGGTCATAAGGAGTGATACTATAGTTCAATATCTAGGGAATTATTAGCATACACATAGATATGATCAAAGTGTAACCAACCTTGTATAGTCCACTCAGGAAGAGTTGTCACACATACTGAGCAAATGCTTTTAAATAGGACACAAGATACTAAAGACAAATAGATGGTGATTATAATCTTCATTTCTATAGAAATTTTTGACAACTAATGGCCAAATGGAAAATCACAATGTTGATCTTCAAAGACCAATCACAAACACATTCTAGATTTAAAATACTTATGCATCTGTAAGCAAATAACACTTAAAATATTTAACATGTATTATTTATAGGGGTATACTAGGTAGGATGGGTTAGTTACATTTATAATAATTGTGGTGGCTTTCAACATTGGTAATTCCTTCAACTTCTAGGTTATCATTCATTCCAGGATGTAAAAGATTGAGAAATAAGTTTAAAAAACTATTAGGAATTATTTTCATTCATTGATACCAATCCAATTCAAACATTCAAATGATCCTTGAAATCTCAATGCATACACTATAATTTAAGCCTCAAGCACCTTCTCCTATCAACTTCATTAATCTATGATATTCTTAAAATATTATCAATAAAACATTCCCAAATCATAATGTTGGATGGAATTTATAACCTAATTTCTTGCCTAGAATGACTACCATTACGAGACATAATACTAGATACCCAATAAAAAATGCATGAAGAATGTGCTACTTCACTTCATTAACAAGAAAGAGTAGAAATCATAGATGTTTTATATTAACTTGAAATTAAATCAACATACATCAATGTTTAGAATTCTAACATGGTGAAAAAGTGTAGTGAATTTGCTTTAAAATAGGGGAGACATATACATAAATGCTCTCAAAGTTTGCCAATGATTATACAAATGCAATCAACTTAGCAATATAAAAACAAATACACAATATAAATTCAAAAAGACTTGATAAAGAAGATAAAACCTTTTTACTTATACAAAATTTTCTCAGCCAAAATATTCTTAAAAGATGCTCTGTCTAGAAGATATCTTTGTATATGCCTAGAGACTCTCATGCTCTACAAGGTAGTGATATTGATGATTTTTTTCTGTATGTAATTATGAGATTTCAAAAAAAAATTGATCTACCTAGATGGAATCTTGATGGATTTGAGATCGGAGGAGAATATTCTTCCTTAGTGAAAACTGATTTTGTCTTTATGTGTAACCATTTTTTCTTATTTTTAACTAATCATTTGCCCACTCAAGGTGAGTATGATGTGTCAATTATTGATCCAATTAACACTTTCAACTTTTCAAATAATAAACAATTAAAAATATATGGAAGAATATAAAATATAAAAATTACACTCCAAGGCACAAGATCTCTAAGTGGCACTCTCCTTTAGACTCTTTATATTCTTTCTTCTTATGTTATAAATATTCACCTATTGTAACATCTTCGTAGGAGAAATACTAGCCCATATTAGCAAAAAACAACCTTTCCAAAGGTCCAAAATCATTTGAAGGAAAATCTTGCTTGTTATGATAGTCTAAGATAAGGATGATGCTAGAACATTGTTTTCACATTAGATGTCAAGACTCCACCTTGGCTTGTTACATATAAGTTGTTGTTCATTCTAAATAGATTCAAATGTAGGGTGGAGATAGATTAGAATAATAATTAACCTTTATTTTCCTTTTTGATTTGAAGGCCAATGCTAAACTTAACAATGGCACGTGCATTCCTTTTCCTTCCCATGGGATTTTGAACCTTGCTTACACATTTTCACTTCATGGGTTTGTAGACTTTAGATACATTTTTACACTTTGTAGATTTTTAGTACTCAAGTTCACATTTACACATTTTTGGAGTTTCAAGACTGAGGTGCACATTTGCACATTTGAAAAGGTGCATAACATTTCCACATATCTACACTTGCTTTCCCATTTAAAATTTTCACTATAATTTGGACGTTTGACTTCCATGTGGACCTTTAACATGACATTAGTGTAGGTTTGAAATATTCTTGGCTTTCCTTTTGATAGAATTTTTTTTGGGTTTTAGACATCCAACTACACTTTTCAAGTTGCACGTCCAAACTTATCTATTATGTTGCAATCTCTATTGTATTATGTTGTGGAATTTTGCATGGTTTTTGTATACACATAATATTTTCAAATTTTTATTGATTACTGACACTTTGTATCTTTTAGGAACCTATTGAGTCTTAATCTATCTAAGTGCATTCCTTAAGAGGTGCACCAAGAAAGGGGTGGGTAGACCATCAGTGCTTCATAATATTTTTGTCCCTTTTGCCACCTTCCATCTACACACTTATCTCTAAAATCCATTAACCCTAAGATTATTCTTCTCAGTCCTATCTATTATACTCTTTTCCTTTTTCCATTCCTCTTTTTCTTGCCTTAACACCCTTTTGGATAGTTGATTGTACAGGGTCAACCTAGTACAATTTAGGGGTATTTTTCACTTTTTTGGCTTGTTAACCTTTTGATCGACCTAACTCAGACTTAGTGAATTGTCCCCAAAAACACATTGGATTGACTAGGTCAACCTTGTATAGGAAACATTCCCAAGAGGATTTAGGGTAAGATACACCTATATATACAATTTCATTTCCCACCATTTAAAAAGATAAGAATTATTAGCAAAGAAGTGAGAGCAAACATTTGCTTACTAACCATTCTACTTGAAGAATAAAGCTTAGGGTTCCATAATTTCTTTGGATATATAAATATTGTCTTGTGGAGAAGTCTTTTAGATTCTTAGATAGGTTGTGTACCTAGAGATGATTTATCTTGGTTATCTTTACATATCACAACAATCTCTTGCGAATCACCTTGGCCAAGGGAGAGATTGAGGATCAGTGGGTTCATCTTCAAAGGTAAGTATTCCTAACTTTATTTCTCCTTTGTAAGAGTAGATAGATAATGTATTTGTATTCTTCTCCCATGTATTAGTATTTTTTATACATTGACATGAGTATATGTTTTCTAATACATGTTCTTATTAGTTTATTTTATTGTTTCTAACCCCCACTTTGAGACATAAGCTTTGGTGTGCACTAGATTAGATTTACTTTCTTGTTATTAGAATAGAGTTAATATTTTAAACCTTATGAATCTATTAGGGTTGTTGTGTAATTGTGTTAGACTGTAGGATTTGAAACCCTTCCTAGCATGATATGTTGTGACAAGTGATTCCCTAATCGGGTCAAGTGGATCCCCATATTGGTCATGTTCATGTTTAACAAGTATATCCCTAATTAGAAGTGTAGGTATGCTCTATCTTCTCTGAGCCAAGATTTATTTATAGACATGATGCATTCTTGATTGCAAATATTCTAGTGAACCTAATGTGAAACTAACCCTTTCAAGATTTATTTCACTCTTTTTCATTTTTTCAGTCATTATTTTGATCATCATTTTTATCATATATTTTGACATACTAGATCAATTCTATCAACCTAGCTACTTTTATTTATGCACAAGTATCTAGGAACAAGCAACTAGATCAACCTAGTCGACCTAGTATAGGTTTCTAACCTTTTAGACACCCATTTCAATGTACTAGGTTGACCTAGTTGACCCTTTATAGTTTCAACACTCTATAGCAGGTTCCTATACATCTTGATCGATTCTATCGACCTACTTTGTAGGTTTTACCAACATACTTCAAAGTTCTTCATCAATAATATTCCTTCATTGCACCTTAGATCTACCAAGGTTCCTTTCTATCTCTCTATTTCTTTCCTTTTTATATTTCCTTTTATAGTTTGTAGTCTTTAAAACTGCCCTTGCATAGTCAATTAGATCGATACTGTCAACCCAGTTCTGTGTTCTATGTGTTGTCTAAAATAATTAGATCAACACTGTCAACCTAGTTCATTTTAAAACCTTAATTTTATAGTAAATTTTTGACCCTATCAACCCTATTCTATATATTATACATATAGTGTCAACACTATACCTTGTTTCAAAGTTGGAATTAACATTATATTTGCTAGTAATTAGCTCACACATTTCTTTTCTTGTTATTTACATGCTTAGAATAGTTAACATAATCTAATTAGGGGATTTTTAATTAATCATTTCATTTCACTATTTATATTTTATGCACACATGGTTAAATCATAAAAATATAAACAAGCACTTTAACATTTTGTCTACCCTAGGCCAACTTACTTTGATTTCATCACCAAGGGGGAAGCTAACTTGATACTCTAGTCAAGTATAAAGCATAGTTAATGGTATATTCTATCTAAGCACCCAACACCCTTATTTATACAGTGTGTAAAGTGAGGGTTTAAGGCCCAAATACTAAGCCTATGTCATTACCACTATAGTCCCTTTCAGCCCAAACTACTTGAAACCATCCTTAGATTACCATATAGTACCTTGCTTATAGCCAACTTATAATCACATTTAAAATCATTCTTAATAATATAATAAACATTCAAGTTGACCAATTAGTTAGCTCTTTAATTTTAAAGTTGGTTGCTTTATATTTTCTCAATTGTGTGTGCAAAATCTTGCATTATCCATTTTTAGTGTAATATTTTGTTTTGTGTGTTTCAATTGGATTGGCTAGCATTAATCCAATTGACTGTCTATTTCCTTTCAATATTTACTACTTTTCATTACTTGTAATCTTATCTTGTTTCATTTTTCACAATCTATTTTAGGCTTATTAAATTCCTTGTCTACTATACTATATCAACCCAGTCAACCTAGTAGCTTTTTTGCCTTTTGTATAATGTACTAGATCGACCCAGTTGACTCTGTATAGTTTTACAATCCCTATTTCTCTGCTAGGTCAACCCAGTTGACCCTATACTATTTTAGTCACCTTTTTGTCCTTTTATTACTCATCTCTCTTCTTTTCCCTTCATCATGGACTTTCTATTGGATAATGACATTGAGTTACAGTCAACAAACAAGATGAACTTTAACAATCCTAATAGGGTTTCCCATAGATAGAGTAGGGCTCCTCTTTTAGATACTAGTAATGTTCATATTACCACTCATATAATGAAATATTGGACCTCTCCTAATACCTATTTATAGTTGAATCCTCTTTATTCATTAGAAGACCAACTTGAGTTAAAGTATACTCCTAAAATGCTTTTCTTTATTTCCAAATTTCCTCAATATAGAGAAAAGGATCCTTCTACCATTTATAAACTCATTATTAGTGGTTAAATCAAAGATCCTCATTCACCTACTCCTAAATTCTCAATGGGATTTGGAATTACCACTTTCTTTGGTTCTTAGCCTCTTCTTTCAATTTTGACTCCTTATGCCATGACATCTTCTTCTCTAACCTCTTCTACCTTCATGCCTAGTATTTCAACTAACATGGCAGGTTCTACATCTAGTGGGCCTCTCATAAGATCCACTATCCTTAATCCTTCCACTAGCTAATTGTTTTCTACTCAAGGAAATCATGTTTCTAGTGCTTCTTCCTCTCAACCATTCACTAGTCCATCTTTTGCTTCATAAGCAAATTTTGCCACTAGTGCCTCAAATTCTCACAATTCTTCTCAAGCTCATATCAACACTAATATTGGTACCCAAGCCACTAATACCAACACAAATACCAATTATAATGCTTCTAATGTTAATAAAATATATCAAATTTTATTACAAATTCTCAATCAAATGAATACCTTTCAATCTCATAACACAATTCAAATGATAAGAATGTAAAACTACCTTCTTAATCTTTGATCTCATCTACAACCAATGGCTTGTGGCACACATAATCAGAATGTTCCCCCTCCTCTTCGATATTATCAAATAAATCTCATTCCTCAACCTCCTTTAGTAAATAAAATCATTAAGCATCTACAAAATGAACCTCTCACTACTCAAATTGCCAACCTTGATATAGGATTTATAACACCTACAATTTATTATAATGGGTCAACCGATCCTATCCTTCACCTTAAAATATTTAGAAATATTTACAAGGATTGGGTCAAATTAAACACCTTTGTCACTACCAAACTCCTAGATAAAACCCTCACAGGTGATGCCTTGGATTGGTACAATCAACTTAGAGCTCATTCCATTTCTAGTTTGGAGGACTTAGTAA
The DNA here is from genome assembly GCA_037957365.1 of Torreya grandis. Taxonomy (NCBI): domain Eukaryota; kingdom Viridiplantae; phylum Streptophyta; class Pinopsida; order Cupressales; family Taxaceae; genus Torreya; species Torreya grandis. Next base: position 1,159,801 of record JARHVA010000285.1, on the reverse strand, counting down.
ATGCTTTAGTTCAAGAATTCCAAACTAATGATCTTCTTGAAAACACTTTGGCCCATTTCATTAATTGTAAACAACATGAAAATGAAACTACCCAAGATTTTTTTAAGAGATGGAAAACTTTGTCAAACAAATGTGAACATAACATGGTAGATGAAAATATTTTTCATCTCTATACAAATGCTCTCTTTCTTAAATTATATATTGAGTCTATACTCTCTCTCCACATACCTTAGAGGAGTTTATTGACCAAGCTAAAAGACAAGATTTCCTAATGTGCCAATTCAAGCCATCTCAACCTTCTATGGGTCCTCATTTATTACTTAAGAATAAAAACCACAATATCACCAACAATGGTGTTACCAATTATTATGATACCATTCATAATGTTCAAGCTATCATTTTTAACTCTTCTTTGGAACCAATTCCTTTTTCTCAACAATATAATAATCCTCATTTCTCTTCACCCAATAACATTATTTTTCACAAACCTCTATCCTCGGCTAAATTGCTTAAGCATCTACCTAATCCTCTTCCACAAGAGCTTGACCCTATTCATCCTATGAAATCCTAGTATGATCCTAACATGTTTTGTTCGTTTCATACTAGTTGGGGTCATTCTCATGAGACCTATATACAAATTCATAATTTAGATATGGATTTTATTCTTGGACCTAATTCTAATCATGATTCCATTATGCATAAGCATCAAAAATCCTATGAGATTTATTTTAAGGACTATAAATCACATGAAAAAACTCAAGATTTGAATCAAGCAAATGCTCATTTGGCTATCTATAAAGATCCTTTACCTAATCATCAACCTATCCAAGAAAATCAAGACAAGCCCACCTCTTCCACTAAGTACATATAAAGTCTTGTTGAACCAACTTCTGAAGAGAATGTGGTTAGAATGACTAATATGCGAAGGGTGGTGGCTTTCATTGATTCCCAACCTATCTACACTCTTTCTTCCCATAAGACATATCGTGTTATCTAGGATTCTTCTCGAAATCATTTAAATAAGTTTGGGTAAGAAAATATTATCACTTTTGATGATCTAATTTATGATTCTCCCTTGTATAACACATCCCATTCTATTTCTACCACTCTTCCATCATTTTCCAATTCTAATGATAATCAAGTTTCTACTAACACTTCTTCTCTTGCTCAACATTAGTTTAAAATGACTAGTTTATCACTTCAACATGATTTACCACCTTGTTCTAAAACTTCTTCTTCTTATCAAAAAAATTCCAATGTACTTCAGCTCCTCTTTCTGAGGACCTCTTTAACCATTACACACCTATATATAACAACCTTCCTATGGGCTATGATAAGTGGGATCCCATTATCGAGCTCACTAATCTCCCATCTCATATTTTATTCCTTGAGCTTATGAGGACTTCCCCATGTCATAAAAACTACCTCATGTAGCTATTATTTGAGATGAGTATCCCTCACCCTTCCCTTGTAGGATAGGAAGTATCTTTATTTGGTTTTAAAGATAGTATTTTATAATAATGTGAAGAGATGTCTATCAACATTAACGAAACCATAAACACTTATCTTTCTCTAAAATTTCCTATTGCATCTATGATTCTTGATGAGATTTTGATTTGTGTAGATGATCCTCCTTTATTTATTATCATCCAAATTGGTGATATCCAAGTTAATCATATATTGATTGACGAGGGTTATAGCACCTATGTTTCATCTCTTAATTTTATTAAGACTCTTGGATATTCTAAATACAATCTCAAATATATATGTAATACATGCCAAGGATATGATAAAACTGAAATGCCTCCTCTAGGTTGCATATGGATTCCCATTACCATCCCACCTATCACCATCTATATGAAGGTGATGAAGGTGATGATCTTTAACTTCCCCCTTTCTTATAAAATCTTGCTTGGTAGACCGTGGACTCACCGCATGAGAGCTATTGCTTTTTCCACCTACCAATACATTAAATTCCCTCATAATGGATCCATTTATAGTGGTTAAGGTGACACTAACCCTTATAATTTAAAAAAACTATGATATTTTGGTGTCTTCAAGATGTTTACTCTTGAACCTTTGCCAAGTGTTTTATTTCATGAGTCTCAATGTTTGAACTCTCTTGTTAACTCAACCCAAGGTTACAATGGGCATCTTGAGCTCATTGGTAACATTCCTCCTAATATTTTAGATTTAAATATTGACGATCATGATGAGATTAACTTAAAAATCAAAACTTCCAATATCTCACCTCATCTCATCTCACATCTTCCTGCTTCTTTACAGTCTCATTCTTGCAAACCTCCTTACAATGGCATTCCCATCATCTTGATCGATACTAGGCATTATATTCACCATGCTTCATCAAATGACAAGGTTATCCCTACATGTTTAATTGATATTCACACCCTAGATTACAATGGTGGTTATTTATTAAATGATTTATTGTTAGGTGGTCTTATACAAGCTTGTGATGCTAAGATTGTTCATTATTATTCTTCTTTACTTGAGTCTTTTTGTGTATCTCATAATTTTCCTTGATTTAAAGTTCCTAATTTTTTATATTTCCCCTTTATCTTAGGGTAGAGATGGTGCCAACACCTCTAATTTATTAGGAGCCACATACACTATGTTCATGGATCATGTTATGACTAAGCCTTACTATTTTGCTAGGTACCCTAACACTCATAGCTAGTTTGCCCCTCATATCTAGTTTTCCCCTAAGGTTAGTGTAACTCTCCTTAGACATTCTATAGATCCCATTACTCCCTTAATAGAGCCTAATATATTTGAGCCTCTTCCTACTCCTGTTATAGTTAATCGCATTTCCACTCTTACTATTATCAATCATATCCCTATTTTTGATTCTATCACTCTTTTCATTGAGCCTAGTTCCATTCCTTCCTCATCATCACCCTCCCTTGGTGACGGTTTGATTCCTTTGCCTAAAATGGCTCCTCTACCCACAAAATGGGCTGATGAATGCTCTTCATATTTTTCTAATCCTATTATACCTCATTTTATGAGTGATTCTACTAAAACCACTCATAAGCACATATGTTACTTCCATGGGATAGATAACCATTATTAAAAGTTATGACAAAATATTGATACCTTGCATCCTTCTTCCCCATCATCAAACAAATCTATACCTCCCCTAAAGGTACTTCTTAAATATTTTCCCAAGTATGGTCAGGTATATTATCTATGGCATTTATGCAGCACCTATCACACTAATCATTATTGCATCCTTCAACAACATCTCAAAGATCACCTTATAGCCATTCCCAAACATTATTCTACTCCTCCCACAAGTTATTATTTCAAGAAGGATCCTCATTCTTTTCCCATGGCTCCACCTCCAATGGTTCCATCCCCTCTTGTGATCCCTTCACCACCTTTTATGCCTCTACTTTCGATTCTTCCACCTGTGTACCTTCCCTCACCTGTGGATCCTTCTCTACCCATGAGTCCTTCACCTGTGGATCCTTCTCCACTAGTGATTACTTCTCCTCCCATAGATCCTAATCCCACACATTATCTTGACCCACCTTTTCCTAATTTTTCTCCTTAGCATGATCCTTTGAGCATTCATACTTTTTTAGTTGAGGAGATTAGAAAAGAATTATTCTCCTAGTATTTATTGAATATTGATAAAACCTTAGTATCAATCTGACTACAGCTTCATAGAGACTTATCTGATGTATTGGATAATGTGTGTGGACATATTTACCAGTATTTATGAGCACATACTTGGTGCTTTCACATTTATATTTAATTAGACATGTTATCCAATCTTGTTTCTATCTGTTATATCATTTGACATTATGTCAAATTTTTGCTTATCCTATATCATGATTTATTACTTGTACTATATCTTGTTTATCTTTTATATTTTGTGTATGATTTTCTTTTCTTTATCATCACTTTCCCTTCCCTTTTCCCTAGAGTTTTTCTCAAAACTAATTGTATCTTTATGATTGTTTTGATTTCTTATCTTTATTTTTCATAAATAATTTTTCATGGTGATTTGGTTATACAAACCTTATTCCCCTTGGGTATTATCTCCTTTTAGCATGTGATCAGTTAGAAAAATATATATCTCATTACTATCTCCTTTTATTAGTCCACTTTGGATCTCTTTTTTCCATTCTTCATATTTCTACAAACTAAGTATATACATGGTTGAGACTTGAGATGGCATGTTAGTTCATTGTCAAGACTAAGTGTCTTAGTCAGTCTTTGTTTTTGGTTACTTAGCTTCCTTTAGCCTTAACCTACATCTCATTCATTTGTATCACTATCTCTCTCATTATTTATCATTCCAAATCCATATGGAGGAGGAATCTTAAAAAGACTTCAAAATAATGTTAAAAGCCAAATCATTTAAATAAAAGGCAATGATATCAAAAGGTAACCATATTTTTAAAAGTCAAATCACATTAAAAGACATGATTCAAAGCACATGTCTTTCTTCTATTTGAATCTCAAACTCCATATTTGGCCTCACCTTAGATCTGAGGTCCTTTGGGGTGTGGTAGGCCAGTAGATTAGAAGAGGATAATAAAAAATATTTTAGTGCTACCTACTTTCTCACACAAGTACCCAATCTTCCTAATAGACCAACAACTCTATAAGGGGTCCTAAAGAATGGGTAACACATCATGGGAAGGTAGGTCCATTTTACTTTTCCTATACCAATATACCTTCATGAATTGATCTTAGTAGCACACCTATTTGCATACAAAGATTTGTGTTTATAGCAAACATGTTTCCTTTGTACATAAATGACCACTAGTTACTTAGTGTCTTCTCATGTCCTTAGTATGCCTCTTACCTCCTAAGGTCTTCTCATAAGATGCCTAAGTCTTGATTTTTACACTCCATTTTAACTCCTTATCTCCCTTATATTTTCCTCTTAAGAAATATTATCTTGCCTACTAATAGTTCCCCTTGGGATTTCATTTGTGAGTTACATTATAAGAATATGGATAGGACCTAGCCATCCTCACAAACTACCATATTTTCTATCATATTACCCATATCCTTGATTACCTAATTTTCCTATTTATTTAACCTTAGTGGTGTTCTCTTTGTTGAGTTACAGTGTAAGACCATGGATAGGACCCGACCTCCTCACAAATTTCCAATACCCAAGTCACCATCCAAATTACATGTGTCAAATTTGAGATAAGATTCGATCGATTATGAAGTTACACATCACCAACATGCTTCCCATCTTGATTTAGTATGTTTTATGCTTTATTTTTCTTTTTCCCTTTTATCCTCTTATTTTTTGAGTGTGTGTAAGATTTCAATTATTTCTTGAATTTTTCATACTTCCCACCTTGAATTAGTGTGATCAATTTAAGACCAATTGTTTTATAATTTTTTTTTCCTTCATACTTCCCAGCATGATTTAGTATGGTTGATTAACTTAATTAATTTGTTTTTATACCATTTGTGCCCTTTTACATACCTTCCATTTTATTACATTTTTTTTCATACTTCCTAACATGATATTAGTATGATTTTATTTGTTTTAATTTAAAAACAAATTCCTTTTTTTTACCATCTTGTTTTTCCATTTCTTAGTTCTTTATACTTATTAATTTCTTGTTATTACACATTTCCTAGATTGAAATAGTGTGTAGTACATTTTCTTGATTGATTATATTTTTCTAAGTCCTTTTGCTTATTTATTTTTAACCATGCATGTGTCTTTCATAAAGCTAGAAAAGAAACCACATCTCATATATTTCCTATAGCATATACAACAATGGTAAATGCATGTGCTAGAAAGAAACATATCCTAAACATCAACATCCTCAACCATAATGACCAACTAGAATCAACCATAATGACAACATACACATCCAACAACAATATGCCAAAATGATATATATATATATATATATATATATATATATATATATATATATATATATATCATGAATATTATACAACATATGCAACCATATATAATGATCCATCTCTATGGTGAGGTCCCATCTTGTCTATCTCATGGCCTATACATGCTACCTATTGAGGCCTTAGTCTATCTCCTCTAAATGGTACACTATAAGGAGGCCATCTGAGATCTCAATCCCTTTATCTATCCCTATAGGTGAATTTCTCACATCTGTGATTCCACTAGCTGGGTTTAGATCTCTATCATCTGCACTACTATAGCTAAATGCACATCTCTCTCATCTACTAGGGCCTTCCATGCCTATAGCTAACCTAAACCCATCATTACTAATGGTTGAATCCCCTTTCTTTGTACTCATATCATCCTCACTACCTCTTTAGCTAATTTAAACCATCTCGCTTGAGTTGGGACAAATGGTACACTTAGATCCTCTAGTGTCATGGGATTGTATGGTTGTAAAGTCTCATCTAGGATGTCATGGAGTGATCCCCTCACTAGGGACCCCCATTTCTCCTCTTCATCCTCACCTACACCTACAAAATCCCATAAGATAGATATTAGATCATTGTTATATCTCATAATATCTATCTTTATTTCTTTCTTTCCAAACAAAATATAAGCAATAAATTAGCTATTTCTTTTTACCTATCTATGTCTCAACTACTATGGTTTCACCATTTGTGTGACCACCTTACATATTTTCCCCATCTAAGTGGCCTCCTAACACCTCCTCTATAGGCTACCTCCTTAGCTCAAACATATTTGTCATGGCTCATATCAGTCTAAGCCTGCATCTAAGTTGTCTCTCTATCATTTCCTTTAACTCACCTATGGGGTCATCTAGGATGGTAATAGTCTCTACTCTCTCCTCTGCCTCTTATTGCCTCCATCACCACCATATCCTCAATGGCCACTACTCATCTCACTATATAGATGGTAGTGGTACATCTGGTATCTCTACCTCCACATCCCTATCCTCTTACCCAACTACTCATCATACCCAACTAGTCCATGGTTACTCTTGATGTGGCCTTAGTGTTAACCTCACCACTAGTGGCCCTATTTCTCTCTTCCCATGGCTCCCTCACATTCCAAGTCTACTGCTCAATCATTAGTATTGGTGTTGATGTATGAGGTAGGCACATCTACCTTGGTACCCATGCCACCAGATGTGGCTTTCTCCACCAAAAATAGTGTCCAACAACCTCTATCCTCTTTATTGCTAGTGTAACTATATCCCAGCTCACCCATGTAACTACTATGTGCTTGTATAGCTACCACATAATGTTTGTACATTTTACTCACTATAGTGATAGCATGTGGGGCATAACCTATGCTACCTAGTCCTCCTTCCATCTCCATACCTAAGGTGACCTATCATTAACCGCATGGGGAAACCCAACCAACTGGTACATAAGAAACCTCTTATATATCTAATTTTTTAGTGATATGATCAATCCCATGGTCCTCTACCCTGTGGCCAGCATCTTGTACATATCATGTACCAGCTAGACCTAGATGACAAATCCTAGGTCATATAGAACTCACTCATCCAAGATTATCCTGCTCAAGGTTATTATTAATAATGGTACCTTATCATCTAACTTATGACATAGCACAGCTATGTCACAAGGCCTATCATAGCCTTTCAAGTATTTATAATCTATGATGGATAGACATAAAACATACTCACTCTCTTACACTAGTAATATCATCTCTAAGCTTGTATCCCACATGGATAAGGCTCTCCTCTCTTCTAGACTATCTAGTATACATACAGTCTCCTGTGTTCCTACTATAGGTATCCCTCGGATGGCATGGACATCCTCTAGTATGATATCTACCTCTATTATTTCCCCATCCACCTCCCATCTCAATTTGTTAGTCAATCATTCCTAACAACCAAGGAACATGACTAACAAGTTAGCACTGAGGGGGATCCGACACATCTCTCTTATCCCACCTAGACCTATGGGTCCTAGTTTATCCATATATCCATCTGACAACCTATCTAATAAATCTAATAACCATGCTACATCCATAAGTCTCAAAAAATTCCATCATCCCTACACCCAAAAAACAACAAAGGATGTATCAATTCCTTCATGTTATGTATAGTCATAATACATTCTTTTTACATTTTTAAAGCAAAAAAAAGCCTAAAATTACTTAATTTTATTATTTTTCACTTAATTTTAGCCTTCTTAGTCCTTCTTGACCTTACTTAGTCATTTTGGGCCATTTTATCCCTCTTTTAGCCTTTTACACACTTTTTCGTATCATTATAGCTCTTTGGTCAAACTACTTTGACTACAATTTTCATATCTTTTTGCTTGGTTGACTCAAAATCTAAGTCAAACCCCTTATCTTCCCCTCCCTAGTGTTGAGTTTCAATTTTGGACCTTTCAGACCACCTAGCAACTTTGAACTAGGTTTCCAGCTTGCAAATTGTACAAGGTTCACCCATACCTACTGGGTCGACACTATGAGTTCTACCCATTTCTAGTCTACTGGGTCAACCCAGTGTTTTTTGCCTACCAACCCCTTGCATTTTCCTAAAAAGTGAAATTTTCTTACTTTTTTCTTAAACCCTTCAAACCCATTTCTTGTCTTCCTATTTTCTACCCCTAAAAACTAATTTTCTCTTTCTAACATCTAAAAATGCTTAAAATTCAAAATTATTGAAAATTCACTTAAATCAATACAAATTTCAAAAATTGGTTTGAGATTCTTGGTTGCATACCTATAGTGTACCTATTGCTACCTCTGGAGCCTCTCCATGTCTAGTTTGTCATCTCCTCGCCATCCTATCTTGTTTTCTCTCTAGAGCTCTTTTTCCCTTTTCTCACAAGTCAAAATAACAAATGACTTATCTTTTCCCTATTTTAAAACACTATTCCAAACTACAAATCTTTCAATTATTATCCTACAAATTCCTTATTTTACTTATATCTTTATTTATACTCATCCTTTTTGTATATCATAAAATAAGTTAGATTCATGGTGATGTAGAGATTATTTTCCACTACCGTATGCCTATTTTCCAAAAATTTCAATTTTTGACTATTTCTTGCACTAACTTCTACATGTTCATCTAGTGTTCTCTACATTGGACCCCTTCACATCTCTTGAAGTCTACTTCTTTATCTATGACACTAAGGTAAGTTAAAGGTATGTGTCTTTTAATTCAGTCCTTTGATTTATCTTATTTTCTACTTAATACACTTTACTTAGCATCAACATTGTGTGTTATCATATATTATCTTGAAGTGCCATACTATGTTGCACTTACGTGACATGTGATGAGATTCAAGTGAGGCATATGTATACACATTATATTTTCAAACTTTTATTGATTACTGACACTTTGTATCTTGTAGGAACCTGTCAAGTCTCAATCTCTCTAAGTGCATGCCTTAAGGGGTGTACGAAGAAAGGGGTGGGTAAACCATCAGTGCTTTTTAAGATTGTTATCCCTTTTACCACTTTCCATCTACACACTTATTTCCTAAAACCATTAACCCTGAGCTTATTCTTCTCAATCCTACCTATTCTAGTATTTTCCTCCTTTTCTTACCTTAACACCCTTTTGGATAGTTAGCTATACTGGGTCGACTGGGTCAACCAAGTACAATTTAGTTGTACTTTTCACTTTTTTGGATTGTTAGCCTTTTGTTTGACCTAGCTCAGACCTAGTGAATTATCCTTGAAAACACACTAGGTTGACTGGGTCACCCCTGTACAACCAAACTTCTTAGGAGGATTTATGGCAATATCCACCTATATATACAAGTTCATTTCCAACCATTTCATAAGAGAAGAATTATTATCAAATAATTATAAGTGAATATCTACTTATTGACCATTCTAGTTGAGGAATGAAGCTTAGGGTTCCATACTTTATTTAGAGATATAGATCTTATCTTGTAGAGAATTATTTTGGATGCTTATATAGGTTGTGTATCCTAGAGCTAATTTTTCTTGGTTATCTTTACATACCACAACAATCTCTTGTGAAGCACCTTGGCCAAGGGAGATATTGAAGCTTGACAAGTTTATCTTTAAAGGTAAGTATTCCTAAATTTATTTCTCCTTTGTAAGAGTAGATAGATAATGCATTTGTAATCGTATCCCATGTATTAAGATTCCATATAAATTGATGTGAGTATATATTTTCTAATACATGTTTAGTTTAGTTTGTTTTATTGTTTCTAACCCCCATTTTGTGCCACAAGAGTTGGTGTGCACTAGATTACATTTACTTTATTATTATTAGAATAGAGTGAATGTTTTAAACCTTAGGAATCCATTAGGGTTGTTGTGTGATTGTGTTAGTTTGTAGGCTTTGGAACCCTTCCTAGCATGATATGGTGTGACAAGTGATCCCCTAATTGGGTCTAGCGAATCATCATATTGGTCATGCTCCCACTTAACAAGTGTATCCCTAATCAAAAGTGTAGGTATGTTTTATCTTTTATGAGTTAGGATTGATTTATAGACATGATGCATTTTTGATTTCATATAATTTTGACATGACATCTATAGCACAACTTCTCTTACATTGTCCCTTAATCAAAATGATTAGTAGTTATAACCTCATCTACCATATCAATATTCAGTTGTTAAAAATTGTTATAGATAAGATTTTAATATAACCCACATAATACTCTTTACCAGTAAGCTCATTTTTTCATCCATAGTTCCACCAACTCTAGGTTTGTTTTCTTTCTAGTCTCTTGTTTAAAGCTCATCTGGGCATCATTCTTCTATAACAAGTCTATAACTATAGCACAAATACTCATCTCATCATCAACTTTAGCAAGAATTTCTTTAGCTTTGACTAAATCATTCCCACTATCTATATTTGGATCTATGAATAATTTCCTCACAATGGCATCCTTATTATCTTTTCCCACATAGATATACTTTCCACAAGCACAAACCCATTCTTAATAATCCAAAGATATAATCTTGCACATATTAAAGAAAAATTTGCACGTCTCCAAATCAAAAAGGAAGCCAATCTTATTAGTTCAGACTATGGAAACTATAATAATGTCTTTTCTCATCCTTGAAATCTATCAACAAATTTGGTCTCTACATCAATGGTGTTATATCCATCTACATAAAAAAAAATTAAAATCACTTGTTAAATTTTTTGACTTAGCCAGAGTTCATTATGCAACTCAATAACATGAACCTTCAATATACTTCATCATAATTATGGGCCATGAAGCTTTTATTTCCTCAAGGATTTTAGGATGTGAGGTGGAGGCAAATAAGAACAACACCTAGCTTTTACTTATCTTATCACTTTTAGGTCACCATCAAACCCATTTATGGCACATGGATGTTTTTCTTTCCCATGGATTTTTAGAGTTCATGTGCACATTTTCACTTGGTGGGATCTTGGAACTTATATGCACATTTACACTTTATGCAAAAGTGAAAGACTATAGATTTTCTCTACATCTCCACAGGTGTTTATTAAGTTGATGATTTTTTAAAATGTTGCTTTTTCAAATCTACCATGGACTTATACATTTGTTTTTACTTTAAAACTTTATGCTTTACTTTTCATTTTAAAATCTTTGTTTTGCTTCTAATTCATGGACTTCTGCATGAACATTAACACAAGACTTTAGCATACTCTTAGGCTTCTCCTTTAGTGGCACATCCTAGGCTATGAGATTTTAGTTATAATTTTCAATTTAGAATGTTAAATCTATAATTTAATGTTGTATTCCCTTCCTAAAGCTCTGAACCATGTAATGTGTCCATTAATGCCTTAGTGCATTCTAGGTTTATACCCTCATTTGTAAATTAACATTTGAAGCAATGCCAAAGGGCTCCACATCCCTATTCCCTAAAACACTTAAATCATTTTTCCTTATCCAATAAATCCTTTTAAAATATGTGGGGGCATGTGATATAACCATGTGTTTAATTCTATCTTCTTCAATTCTTCAGACCTAACTTGCATTTTTAAACTAAACAAGTTGTGATGTCATGTTGCGATTTCCTCGAGAAGCCCCAAAAACTCCATTATCTTATAAAAGAAATGTTAGACTTAGAATTTTTAATACTTATTCAAATTTTTTAATCTTCATGACTTTATTCCACCATAGACCCTACAATGCACACTCAAAAACATGAAAATGTTAAGTGTTAATGAAACCAAATTTTAGAGGGTTTACACAACATAATTACAGAAGCGAGACTTTATTCTAAATGAATAATTCTTGTGGATTTACTTTAGAGGGTAACAGTTAAACTATCAGGCATTCATCTCTTGGTAATGGCACAATTTGATTGTTTTAGATTTGGTAACTAAAACTAAATCTTACTTGGGGATGTTCACCCCTTGTAGGTGTATGAAGAACCCCAAAAAATAAGACTAGATGCCTATCCCTTGGGCCATAAAGTCAAAATTTTGACAATTTATCAACAAGCACCTATGTAATCATATCCTTATGAAATAAATATATGGGTTGTTAATGACCATCATTATTATTTTGAAATAGAATAAAAATTATAGTATTCTATGATGCAAAAGAAAATATTTGAAAATCCCTAGTATAATCAAGATTAGCCAAGATAGGGGTAAACTTCAAGGCTCCCTTGATGTCATTGAAATATTATATGTCCTTCTCCTCCCACTTGATGATTTTATCCTTTTTTAACATGGAAGTAATAAGCAGAGTTATCTCTATAAAGTTAAACATAAACCTTCTTATAAAGTTGATTTTTCTAAAGGACTGAATTCCCTTCTTGGATTATGGGATATGCACTTTATCAATGGCTCCCTCTCTCTATGGATCAATCATGACACCATATTTAGACACTATATGTCCCAATAACATATCCTTTTGTACTCTAAAGTGACACTTCTTTGGATTAAGGGAAATACCAAATTCCCTACATCTAAAGAACACTTTTTCTAGATGCTCCAAATGTTCTTTTCTAGTTTTAGAGTACATTGTAATGTCATCCTGATACATAGTAATAAACTTGTTAATTACCCCTACAAAAGTAACATCCATATCTCTCTAAAACAGTACACCAACATTCATTAACCCAAAACACATTATCATAAAGACATGAGTGCCCCAAAGAGTTGTAAATGCAGTCTTGGTTCTCTCAGATTCTTATACCCCAACTTGGTTATATCCTAAGAAGCCATATAATGTGGACAACATCTCTGATCCTATAACACTTTGCAATATTTTATCCATATTAGATAAGGGGTAATTATCTTTTAGAGAATCTTTATTCAAATTTATAAAATCCACACACAAGTAGATGTCACAATTCTTATTTATTATAGGGACTAAGTTTTGTACCCATGATGAATACTTTATGGGTTGAATAATGCCACCATCCCTTAAATTATTTTCCTCTTCCCACATATTAGTGGCCAATATGGGATTAATAGGTCTCTGCTTTTGCCTGAAAGGTTTCTATTAGGTTGTAATGGGATGATGTGTTGAAATAGATCCTTTCTATATGCTTTCAATTCTAAATAAAACCAATCCATGTAATCCTGATATTTATTTAAAAATTACATGTATGTTTGTTTCTCTTCTACAATCAAGTGAGTACCAAGCTAGGCATTTCTTTGATTTTCTTTAGTGCCCAAGTTTCATTCAATCACATCTTTTGAGATAAAGAGATCTCTAGTTTTAATTTTGTCTGCTCCATCTAAAGATGCCTCTAAACTCACCAATCCTCTTGGGATGGTGTTTGTCTTCAACTAAATGATATCCTTCCCAAAAAAAAATTATTTCCCGTCACAAATTTGAACCATGGATTCCAAGTTTGTGACAGGACCTTGAAATTTTGCTTCACAATTTAGAAACCTTTTAATTTGATCATCATCATCAAATAATTGCCAATGATGAATGTTGTCTAAGACTAAAGTTATAACAAGTACCTCCACTTGATATTGATAGTGAGGGTTCATATTTTCACTTTTAAACTGAGCACCCAACCCTAAAAATATACTAGCTTCCTCATTGAAACTTTTATCATGATGACAAATATTTAAAGTGTTATATAATTCTAACAAATCCCATACAACATTTCTATATTGTTTTAACCTATTATTTTTGGTGGCATAAGCATTTTAGACCTAATTAACCACTAACTCTGAATCACCCTTTATAATCAAACTTTTAATTTCATGTTCTTGGGAAATATTCAAACCAAGCAAGAGTGACTCATATTCTGTAATGTTGTTAGTGCACTCAAAAGATAGATTGAAAGAAAACCTAAAAGATTTTTTATTGGGTACATAGAAGACAACCCTAGCTCCATTTATAAGACTGGAGTAAGCCCCATAAAAATACATTCTCCAAACATCATCACTATATTTGTCAGATCCAAAATTAAGAATATTATATTTTTCAACAAAATATATGTTTCTAACAAAATTACCTAGATCCACATTAGTGTAAAAACCCTCATTTAGATCATGTCTTGGATCATCAAGCACATGTAACATTTTAGGCTCTCTATGAAGTTTCACCATCTGACCCTCCAAAGGAATGGTGGCATAATAAAGTTTCATATGAACACTACCACCCATGATGGCATCCCATTTTCTTGATAATAACATCCCCCACTTAGGAGGATAATCCATAACTACCACATCCATATTCAGGAATTTACCTAGATGAACTACCAATTGTACTACCAATCCTTTAACTAATCCAAAAAATGCTACCTCTATTGATTTCATGGCATAACACTTGATAAAATTAGATGTTATTTTTATTCCAAGCTCATTAAGGATACCCAGGGGCATCACAATGCAATAGGTCCTAAGTCAAACATATAGTTATGAATAATTAAACCATTAATCAGTAGGGTAGTATAGAAAGGGTCAACATCTAGCTGATTTTATATTAATACCATTCAAAAATAAACATATAGGTCTAGTTAAATAACCTCATGTGACTCTTCATTATCATCTAAGGGTGTTTGGAGTGATGTAATCTCATTGGCAGCTACATTCTCATTAGACTCCAAATATTCAAATGCCCTCTTTCTATATTCTAGTATTCTTAGAAGCTCAACAAGTGGGATACTTATTTTTCATTAACTCAATACTTGGGCCATATCACACACACTGTACTAAGGAAGGAGAGTATTAGGAGGAATGGTGACAACACCTTGATCAAGAACACAACCATTTAAAGTTAGAGGAGGAACAGGATGGGATGAACTAGCATTTTTAACAATATTTTTCAAGTGTGGGTTTCTTCTTACATCATTCATACCCTTAAGAATATTGGATAACAATGGTTATCTATTTTTGGCTAGAGTACTTCTCTGTTTGATAGTTTGGGAAATAGGTGATAGTTTGGAAAACCCAAGGACTTCATTGGTTTTCTCAACTTCTTTATTTATATCCCCTATCCTTGGATCTTTAGGAGTAATTTTTTTTCATAGAATAAATCATAACTGCATATTAATAAAAATAATAAATTATATTCTTTAGGTGTTTTTTATCAATCCAAAGAAAAAATGTCAAATAAAAGATAGAACAAACTCCCAATAGAATAAGAGATACCAAAACCCTCCACAACATGGAGAAGCAAAGAATGTAGTAGGGAAAGGTTACCAAAAATTAGTAATAAAACTTTCACACCCATCCTCTGAAGACAAGGAGTTATCAGGGAATATATTTCAAATAATCATCTAACTTGCCTTTTTTACCTTTATTTTTTTAACATCCTACCACACCCCTTGAGAGGGCTCAATTGTGACTATTTACATTTTTGTATTTTGATTATCTATAGATGATTTAGAATACAAGTGTTCTAACATCAGAATAATCATTAGCTCCTTATCAAAATTTAAATTATCTAATTTGTGAGACCTCTTCACTCCCTTAATAGGTTATCATTCAACACAATCCTCGTAAAAATACTCTACTCTTCTTCTCCTTCCACTATTGGGGTGACTAATTCCCCCAAACGTGCATCAAATTCTCCAATGTCATTTTTTTTTGTTTTAAGGTCTCTTGTTTTTCCTCATCATCATTAGTTTCTTCCTCCTCTTCCTCTTTCACCAGAAAGCTTCATCTTTTGTATGTTGGTTTTGACCCCTTTTTATGGATGAGTTCGTGCTTGTGGATAAGTAGCTTGGAAGTGTCTAGTAAGTTTACAAATACAACATCAAAATGCAGTATTCTCAAAATCCAATGTCTACATATGTTGAAGGTTCCCACATCTTATTAACATTTTTTTTGGTAGGCCCTTGTTGATATCTATTTCCACACAAATTTTAGAAAATGTGCATAAACCCATTCCCATTCTCTTAGCATCAACTTTGAGAAACTTGCCCAAACTATCTCCTATCTTTTTGAAGGCATAAATGAGATAAATAGGGATATTAGGGATATTAGGGAGCCACACCCAAATTGGCATTATAGTGACTGAGTGATAATTTGGATCAAATTATAGAAACCAAAGAGTGAGATAAAGTATCATCATTCCCCAAAACCAAAGACCATCCACAAAGACTCGATGATAATTTGTCTTAACAAAAAATGAACAATGAAAAAACCTTTGGAACAAAGAGAGATTTCACACTGATTTGAACAAGTTATATAAACCCATTGAAATAATTCCTTTATATTTGGCTAAAAATCATTAAATATACAAATTACTACCTTTTCTATAAGTTTGACTTATATATAATCACTTCTTCATCTATAATCTCCATTGTCGGCACCTCTTCTACCTGTTCCACAACATAGGCACTAGAAAAGTGTGTAGACTTTTAAAAACTTGGTTTAGGAGTTATTTTTTTACCACTTCATTGAAAGACCTATCTTCATATTAAGATGTCATCCTTGTTTTAGTATCTTCTCCTCGTAATCTTAGTACCAAATAAAGTGTGGAATCCTTAACTATATTGTATCCCAATAGTAGTGAGTGATCTTTAATATTTTCTCCCTCAAATTTTAGCCATTGATGTGCTACTAGAATCCCTTCCAAATGTTCTAAACTATGTTTTAGATCAACCATGAGATATATCTATTATACCCAAAGAAAAATTGCTTTCCCTAGAATGGTATGAATCATTATTTGATGTCTATTCTTGCACTCTCCATCAATCCAAGAAATTTTTTTACTGGCAATTTATTAAATAGTTTGCATTCAAAGTTTAAATTTTCAATACAAGGGGTATCTTTTGTGGGAAACACCTTGTTTCTTACTTATCAGATTATATTCTTTCTCTTGGAAAACTATAGCATTAATTAACAGTTGTCTATCCTCAACTAAAGGAGTTCCCCTATCATATTTTTCAATCATCATAGATCTTAAAAACTCAAAATCATGATTGGGAAACTCATATGCTTATATCATATTCATATCACAAAAAAATTCAAGAGTTGGGACACAACATCTTTTACTACACTACAAAATTGATTAACAGTAGTAGTACTCAGTAATTATGTGGATATAAACACTTTACTTTGAAGGATTTGAAAATTAAACATCATAATCTCATCATTTTCAAATGTAGACTCAAGTTCCTTAGCATCTTCATCAACTCTTTTAGTATTATCACAAGGAGGATGGGGGAGGAAGCATTTATCACACCAATCAATATCTAAATCATAGTACACAACATTAACCTTGGCATTCAACAAATCAAGAACCTCCTCTATTTTTATTTCTATCATTTCTTTCATCTCAAGTAGGCCTCTTCTCTCGATCATTATCTCTATTATGGATAGAGGATATCCCTTATTGTTGACTCTAATTTTGATCTCTCTCCTGACTAGAGGATCCATGAGAAAGCCCCTTTCTTAGCTCTGTCCAACATGTATGACATCTTCTTGACAATAATAACTAAGGTTTTAATATTTTCCTCAAGATTGGTAGTCTTACTAGATTAAGACTTCTCACGATTGGTCAACCTTACATTACCCTTTTTTTAGAGGTTTCACCATATCCTTTATATTATTTTCAATCTGAATGGCCATGTTTAATGTTAACCTTAGACTTGTGGGAGCTTTATCTCTCAAGTAGTATGTTGCCTTCTTGTCAAATGCATCATAGTAAATGATCAAACAAGAATTATCACTTGGCTTGATATTATAGAGAAACCTCATTACAGTCTTATAAACCTTGTATTAAAGTCCTTCACACATTCATTTGGGTTCTTCTTTACGTTTTCAAATTCATCCAAAAGAAATTGAGGATCAACTCTATCACCATATTTTATTTTAAAAACATTCTTCATTTCTTCCCATGAATCTATGCATCCATAGGGAACATAATTGATCCATTCATATGCATATTATTATAGGTTGTGCTCAAAAAACTTAATATATACACCCTCATGCTCAACCTCATAGTCTTCAATTATAATGTGAAAATCCCTCAAATGTTGTTCTTTAGTCACTGCATTATTCCCCTAAAACTTTGGAAGTCAATTCCTTACCTCACATAGAAATTCATTAGGGTAACCCTCCATTTTATCAAGGTTAATAGGTTATAATCTAAGAATATTAAATGAAAGACATTCATTATCTTCCTAATATCTATGCCTCATGACTGGTTCTATGGTGGGCTCAAGATCAAATGATAAAGGGATGTGAGGGTGTTAGTGAGGTGGACTTGGGGGATAAAACCTAAGAGGAGATTTAGCTTGTTGAGAAGGTGTTGGGTAATAAACAAGACTATAAGATTCTAGGTTATCAGGAGAATTATGATAATCTTCAACCAAAGGAATCTCAACAAAAAGACATTGAGGTTTAAAATTATTATGATGGTCCATACACTCCTTTCCTCCAAAACCTTATTCTTCAATTGGCCTCCAAACTTGTCTCCTTCCATGATGAACACTTAACTCATAGATAAGATGATTTGATGAATCACCTCTAAATTAAGATCTTGGTCCTTCCAATTTTACAAACAAGATAACACTCAAAACTTAATTAATTAAAATGGTCACCGATAATTCAAAATCAGATAAAACATTAGATTCACCACTAGAAATCTTTTAAGATAAAATATATCACAAACATCCAATAATACACTATGAAATTACACTTTCTTGTAATCATTGATGAGATAGAAAAACAAAGACACTAAAAAATTTAGATTCATGTTCAAAAAATCAAATCACTTTAAAACATGAAAAAATAAAAGTTCTCTATAAGACTTCCTGGCAACACAAGTTCCAAGGATCTTGTCCCTGACAATGGTGCCAGCAAAGTGTTGTGTAATTTATGGTCCAAAATATAAAATAATACTCAAATAACCTAAAATTTTAAATTCATGAGATAATATGAGTAAACATTTCATGAAACTACTCATCAGAGGTTAATTGATTAAATCTTTCAATCCCTGGAAATGGCACCAACTGTGTGTTGGTTCCTAGTTGTACACCTATATAATTCAACCATGCACATTTGCAAAGATGGAAAACAAAGATGATAAACCTCAGTTATGTCATTATAACTAGGGAAGGGTTTAACACCTGGATGGACTAAACACATATAATGACTGGAAGACATTGATAGAGGGCATGGTTAGTTCCCTGATACTTCTGGCTATACCTGAACTAAGGTAATAAGACCTACTTGTTAGCTTGGTCACAAGGAGTGATACTAAAATTCAATATCAAAGGAATTATTGCATTCACATAGATCTGAACAAAGCATAACCAGACTTGCACATTCCAATTAGGAAGAGTTATCACCCAAACTGAGAAATTTCTTTTAAATCAGACACAATCTACTAAAGATAAATAGAGGGTGATTATAATCTTCATTTCTAAAAAAACTATTGAAAACTAAGGGCCAAATGGAAAATTACAATTTTGATCTTCAAAGACCAATCACAGACACAATCTAGATTTACAATACTTATGCATCTGTAATAAAATAACACTTAAAATATTCAACATGTATTATTTGTAGGGGTAGACCAAGTATGATGGGTTAGGTACATTTGAAAGAGTTGTGGTGGATTTAAACACTAGGAATTCCTTCAACTGCTAGGCTATCATTCATTAGAATATGTAAAATAGTGAGAAATAAGATAAAGAAACTATTAAGAATTATTTGCATTCATTGATACCAATCCAATGCAAACATTCAAATGATCCTTGAAATCTCCAAAGCATACACTAAAAGTAAATCCCCAAGCACCTTCTCTTGTCAACTTCATAAATCTGGGATATCCTAAAAATATTAGCAATAAAACATTCCCAAATCACAATGCAAAAAATAATTTATAACTTAAGTTCATGCCCATGATGACTACCATTAAGAGACATAATACCATATACATAATCAATAATGCAAGAATAATGTGTTATTAAACTTCATTGATAAGAAAGAGCATAAATCATAGATGGTTTATATTAAGTTGAAATTAAATTAACATACATCAATGTTCATAATGCTAACATGGTGAAAAAGCATAGTGGATTTGCTCTAAAACTGGGGAAACATATACATAAATGCTCTCAGAGTTTGCTAATGACTGTATAAATGCAGTCGCCTTAGAAACAAAAAAATACACGTAATGAAATCCAAAAATAAAAAATCCTCTACAAAGAGGAGATTTTTGAAAAGTTAAAAATCCTCTATAAAGACGACAAGCCCTCTTTACTTATACAAAAAAAAATTCACATAGAATATTCATGGAAGATGTTCCATCTAGAAGATAGCTTTGTATATGCCTAGAAACTCTCATGTTCTACAAGGTAGTGATCCTAGTGATTTGGTTTTCCATGTAATGATGAGATTACAAACAAATTTTAACCTACTTGGCTAGAAGCTTGATGCATTTGAGCTCAGAGGAGAATATTCTTCCTGAGTGCAAACTGATTTTGTCTTTATGTGCAACCATTTTGCCCTATTTTTTAGAGTTTCATTTTCCCACTCAAGCTAAGGATGACAAGTTAGTTTTTGATATAATTAAAAAAAATAACTCTTTAAAGAATAAAGAATGAAATAATTGAGGGAAGAATATAAAATATAAAAATTGCTCCTCAAGACATAGGATGTCTGAGTGGTGCTCTCCTTCAAACTCTTTATATTCTTCCTTCTTATGCTAGAAATATTCAACTATTGTAACATCTTCATAGGAGAAATCATGGCCCATCATAGTATACAACAACCTTTTAGAAGGTTTAAAACCATTTGAAGGAGAATCTTGTTTGTTGTGATAGTCCAAGAGAAGGATGAAGTTAGAACGTTGTTTGCACATTGGACATCAAGATTCCACCTTGGCCCATTTCATGCAAGTTATTTCTCATTTTTAAGAGATTTTAATGTAGGGTTGATATAGATGAGAACAATAGTTAACCTTTGTTTTCCATTTCACTTTGAATCTCAATGCTAAACTTAATAATGACATGTGTATTCCTTTTTGTTTTCACAAGATTTTGAACCTTGCTTACACATTTTCACATCATGGGCTTATGGACTTTAGAAACACATTTACACTTCAAGGATTTTCAAGACTCAAGTGCACATTTTCACATTGGAAAAGTATTGAGACTCAAGTGCACATTTGTACATTTTCAAAGTTTCATAACATATCTGCATCTCTACACTTTCTTTCCCATTTAAAATCTCCACTGGAGTTTGGAATTTTGACTTTCATGTGGACCTTTGACATGACATTGGCATAGGTTTGAAATATTCTCAACTTTCCTTTTGATAGCATTTACTGTGGGATTTGAACATCCAACTATACTTTGTAAGTTGCATATCCAAACTTGTCTATTATGTTGCAATTAATGTTGCATTTCTATTGTGGAAATTCATGTGATTCTGACATGATGTCTATAGCACAAATTCTCCTCTTCCATTATCTCTTAATAAAAATGACCAGTAGTTATAACTTCATATACCATATATATATTTATCCGTTGAATATCATTATGGATAAGGCTTTCAATAAAACCCACATAACACTCTTTACCAACAAGCTCATCTTTATCATCCCTGATGCCACCAAATCAGGGTTTATTTTCTTTCTGGTATCTTGTTTTAAGCTCATCTGAGAATCATTCTTATATAACAAGTCTACAATTGTATCATGGATACTCACCTCATGATCAGCCTTAATAATCATTTCTTCAACTTTGACTAGATCAATCCCACTATCTATATTTGGAAATAGAAAGCATTTCCTCACAATGGCATCCTTTATTATCTTCTCCCACTTAGAGTTACTTCACACAAGCATAGACCCATTATCAACAATCTAAAGATAAAATCTTGCAATATTAAAGAAACATTTGCACATCTCCAATCAGAAAGGAAGACAATCTTATTAGTTATAATCATGGAAACTATAATAATGTCTTTTTATCCTCCTTGAAATCCATCAATAGATTTAACCTCTACATCAATGGTGTTATATCCAACTGCACAAAATGTCTTCAAAACAACTTGTTGAATTTTCTTACTCAACCAAAGTTCATTCTACAACTCAATCACATGAACCTTGAATCTAATTCATCATAATTCTAGGGAATGAATCTTTTTTTACGTAGGGATTGTTGGATATGATGTGGAGGAAAATAGGAAAAACACCTGGCTTTTACTTGTCTTGTCACTTTTAGGTCACCACTAAACCCATTGATGACATATGGACCTTTTTCCCTCCCACAAGTTTTTGGAGTTCACATGCACATTTTCACTTGATGGGATCTCAAAACTTATATGCACATTTACACCTTATGCAAAAGTGCAAGACTACAAACTTTATCCACATCTCCATAGGTGTTTATTAAGTCAACATCTTTTTCAAATGTTACTTTTGAAATTCTATCATGAACTTCTAGATTCGTTTTGACTTTAAAACTTTTTTATTTGCTTTTAATTTTAAAATATCCACTTTAATTTTAGACTGTGGACCTCTGCATGAATGTTGACACAAGACTTTAGTGGACTCTCGAGCTTTTCCTTTAGTGACACATCCCAGTCTATGGGATTTTAGTTGTAATTTGTAATTTAGCATGTTTTTTATTTATTAAAAGAATGCAAATTTATAAGAAGAAAAAAACAATCCAAAGAAGACTATAAAATAACATACAATAATATAATAACACAATAAGCTATATAGAAATAGAAGATACACTACAACTCATCATGCTATGACAAAACATCTGCTAAACAAGTGTTGGTATCTTTCCATAAAGGCAAAATGATAGACCATGCATTAAACCAATTTTTTAACAAGCTATTACAAACCTATCAAAATGCCTAAGTTTGATGCAAAACATCATCCTTCAATCCCATTAAACCTAGGGCTGCCCACATCCAATTTATTACATCTTATCCTTGTACAAATTTGACATTTGAAGCTTGATATGCTAAAGTTGACTGCCTATTTGCATATCTTTCTTTGCCACCTTTTATAGCTACAAAAATAAGTAATTGATTCTCAAAAAGACATCTAAGTAAAGCCTTACAATGTTGCCTTCCTAAGAATATATGGATTTATAAAAAATTGCCTTACACCTGCTCTTCTAAATATGCATGAGGATAACTTGTCTAATAGAGTTAATAATAACATTATGAACACCCAAGCCCAACATAGCCTAAAATGATGTTCAAAAATTGTAGGTGAACCATTAAAAATAGATTTCCATTGATTTTGAGCAAAGGAACATTCCCAAAAGATATGGTTCATACTTTCTCAAGACTGACAAAATGAGCATTTAGGTGTTGTAATCTTGAAATATTTTAATTTGTTATCAATAGGCAATTTACAATGCAAAATTTTCCAATACAAAACCTGCACATCTGCATCCAATTTAGATTTCCAAATTTGAATGCTCAAAATATACTAAAATTTCTCACTGAATCTGCATTTCTATTTAAGGTTTAGATGAGGATTAAGGGGCATACAAGGAATAAGTTGTCTATAAACTTTATTCAAGGGAAAAGTACTGAAATGATAAGCTAATGCCCATCACCAGTCTTTAAAAAATATAATTATTAGGAGTATAAATTTTCAGAGACAGTTCAATAAGAACCAAAGATTGAGCAAAGATAATGAAGTGTTTATATTTATTAGTTAGAGCAAAATGAGTTTTAACATCAGACCACGACAACCAATCTAGCTCCTTAAAATCCTAAATATCGCTAAACTGACATATCCCTTTCTTGAACAAAAAAAGGCATGCCTAGGAAAGCTTATAACCAGGGGTTGGTTGTGGTATTGAATAAGTTTATTCCACCAAATATTAGAAGTTGCAAATTTGAACCCATGTTGAAGAGATTCTTCCCTCCACTCAAGAAGATGACAAACACATTGCCATGCCTTCTAAATAGATTGTAATGGAGGTGAGGCTCTAGTATTTCTCTCCTAAAGCTCTGAACCATGCATCATGTCCATTAATGCCTTAGTGAATTTGGGGTTTGGACCTTCATTTTCTCTTAAATTAAATTGATGCCAAAGTGAACCCACATCCCTATTCCTCGAAACACTTAAATCATTTTTCCTTATCTAAGACATCATTTTGAAATTTAGAGGGGCATGTGATGTTACCATGTGTTCAATTATGTCTTATTTAGGTCTTCAGGCCTCATTTATTTTTCCACCAAATAATTTGTGATGTAATGTTACAATTTCCTTGTGAATCCCTCAAAACGCCATTCTCTTGTAAGGGAAATGTTAGACTTAGTATTTTTAATACTTATCCAATTTTTTATTCTTCATGACTCTATTCCACCATGGACCCTACAATGCACACTCAAAAAAATGAAAATGTTAAGTGTTAATGAAACCAAATTTTATGGGGTTTATACAACTTGATTGTAGAAATGGGACTTTATTCCAGATAAACACTTTACAAATTTCTTTCAGAGGGAAAAAATTAAACTTTCAGTCATTCATCTCTTGAGAAAGGGCACAAATTGATTGGTTCAAATTTTTTCACTAATATGACCCTTTAAAAACATTCAACAAAAATTACATGTGCCTTAAAACCCAAAATAACACTCTAAGCCTAGTTAGAAAATTCAAATTTCCAAATCTTCCTTTTTAGCAGGAAACTCCAAAAGGACTAGAAACACACTTTTCTAAGAATGTGAAACACTCCAATATATCTTAGGGGACCCTATAAGACCCCTCACCCCCATATCAAATGAAAAATGGCTAAAATTAAAATCTTACACACACTAACTTCTCAAGTTACCTTGTGATGCTCTGCATCATAAAGTCATCAAATTTTCAAATGAAATATATCCTAAAGGTTGGCCTAAGTGCTTTAGTGCAAGATCATATCTAAAGGTATTTGTATAAATATAGGATCAATCCTCATTCATTCCTCACCTAACATAAACCTAGTAACTTATTACCTACTCAAAAAGTAACTTACCAAAGGCATTCAATCAAGCATTCAAGTGATTAAAAACTTCCCTATTTTCTCCTATTTCCATATTAGTCATCGATATAACACATCTATAGGTATGAAGTACTAAAGGAGCATATCATGAGCCATGTTTTCCAAGTTACAAGCTAGGTTGATATTGTACTTGTTTATCACACATTGCATGATTCATACATAAGAAAACACATAAGGGAGAACTACATAAGTCTAAGGCCCTATTTGGAGTATAAGTTATGTAGGAAGAACTCATTGATAGAGGGGTATTTGGGGTAGCTCAACACCATGTTCTCACTAACCCATTTTTCCCATATCCACTATGAAGATGAAGAATTAGGGTTTACTCATTTGATAAGGACTAATATTCTATGACCTAGGTCTGAATGCACTAGAGCAAAGACGACACAAAACTTGGAAGCATCCAAGTAGTCAAATTCAATTTTAATAGGTATTTTGTACTAGACATCTACATCCAATCTAGATAGAAGCATTAACACAACCATCCTAGGTTGATGCATGTGTTTAAATCTACATAGGTATAATTTCCAAAATCAGGTGACCAATCTAGATCTAGTCTACTTTTTGCATGTTCCAAATCTATATCCATATTACCATCAAAACCCACTAAGTATCTTGTTATCATTACGATTTCAATATATATCATATTTTTACTTTCTCTTTTTAGCATATCTCAACATAGTAAATTCAATGTATGTTGATCTAAGTTTCGTAATTAATTGGCATGTTTTAGATATAGTCTATCATCCTTGAACCATAGGCTTTCTTAGATTCCCCAATCTATATTTAAGGGTTAAACAATTTCTATAAAAATACATGGTTTTGGCCCTAAAACTAATTCCATGTGTAGAATTAAATGGATCCCTTTTGGGTCATCCCACTAGTGGTCCTTATATCTCCTTTAAATGGTTGTATAAAAATAGTACATGTTATATCAAAAAAATTGGTTTGAAAAATATAAGTAGAGATAGAAATTTATAAAAAAAATCATATTGTGCAATTTAAAAAAAAACTTGTATATGTATATATAATTTTGAAGGCCATAATTTGGAAATAGGCTCCCCCAAAGTAGACCATTATGGTCAACACATGGTGGCTACACCCTAAATAGTTTCATTGATCTCTTTTAGCCAAAATAGTTTACCATGTGGTCATATGGGAGATCATCAACTAAGGTCGACCTACCCCGCAAAAAGGGTCACTACCCTCCATAAAAATGATTGTGTGAAATGACCCTATAGGGTTCTAATTTAAGGGTTTAACCTTAGATTCCCCAATCTATATTTAAGGGTTAAACAATTTCTATAAAAATACATGGTTTTGGCCCTAAAACTAATTCCATGTGTAGAATGAAATGGATCCCTTTTGGGTCATCCCACTGGTGGTCCTTATATCTCCTTTAAATGGTTGTATAAAAATAGTACATGTTATATCAAAAAAATTGGTTTGAAAAATATAAGTAGAGATAGAAATTTATTAAAAAAAATCATATTGTGCAATTTAAAAAAAAATTGTATATGTATATATAATTTTGAAGGCCATAATTTGGAAATAGGCTCCCCCAAAGTAGACCATTATGGTCAACACATGGTGGCTACACCCTAAATAGTTTCATTGATCTCTTTTAGCCAAAATAGTTTGCCATGTGGTCCTATGGGAGATCATCAACTAAGGTCGACCCACCCTACAAAAAGGGTCACTACCCTCCATAAAAATGATTATGTGTGAAATGACCCTATAGGGTTCTAATTTAAGGGTTTAACCTTAGATTCCCCAATCTATATTTAAGGGTTAAACAATTTCTATAAGATTACATGGTTTTGGCCCTAAAACTAATTCCATGTGTAGAATGAAATGGATCCCTTTTGGGTCATCCCACTAGTGGTCCTTATATCTCCTTTAATGGTTGTATAAAAATAGTACATGTTATATCAAAAAAATTGGTTTGAAAAATATAAGTAGAGATAGAAATTTATAAAAAAAATCATATTGTGCAATTTAAAAAAAACTTGTATATGTATATATAATTTTGAAGGCCATAATTTGGAAATAGGCTCCCCCAAAGTAGACCATTATATTCAACACATGGTGGCTACACCCTAAATAGTTTCATTGATCTCTTTTAGCCAAAATAGTTTGCCATGTGGTCATATGGGAGATCATCAACTAAGGTCAACCTACCCTGCAAAAAGGGTCACTACCCTCCATAAAAATGATTATGTGTGAAATGACCCTATAGGGTTCTAATTTAAAAAAAACTATAAGGTCCTTATATAAACCCATTAATTATCATAAAAATTGTAAATCTCATTTCAAATATTTTTAGGCCCTTTTTTACCTCGAAAAATGTGTAAACTTAATTCTTAATAAATAGTTATTTTATTTAATCATTAAGGACATAATTGCAAGTTCAACTTTAAAAATTTATATCTTTTTATTTTAAGCTCTTGAAATTATTTCGTGAATTGATAAAAAAAAAATGGTGGAGATAGAATATGAATAAATTATTTTAAGGGGATTTAGTTATTGTTTTACATGCATAAAAATTACATAACACATTGAGTCTCTTTAAGGTTTTAAGCTCTACAAGGGATTTCATGAACTTTTTAAGCAAACTACCAATTATTCTTTTATTCCACATAAAAGGACATGAATAGTGAGATGTTAACTTGAAAACACTTTTGTTTCCATAATTTAAACCTTTAGTTTTATTTCATAATTCATTTCAAATTTATTTCAAGGGGGTGAAAAGGTAGATAAAATATTAACACTTAAATCAAATGCTTATTATAACTTTCCTTGAATTATTCACAAAATAGAATTTATTATAACTTTCCTTAAATTATTCACACAATATAAAAATTATAAGGCTTCCAAATAATTTTAAAATTGTTATAAGGCTTCCAGATAGCCCAAGATAAAATATTATAATTTATTTCAAACACTTTCAATCTCCAAATAAACCACTCACTCGACATATGCAACCATAAGGTCAAGGAAATAAGTGGGTTAACTCTCATCCTATAGCCATAATCAAGTGATTTCCCTAGACACCTCAAAACCAAAGACTCCAATTGTTGGTCATGTATATTACCATTTAAGGTTTTTAAGTTATAAATAAGGGTTTGGTTCATTTTGAATGGATCATTTTATTTTATTTTGATTTTTTGACTCACTACAAAGTTTACAAATTGATTTATCAAGTATTGGGATTCTTAGAATTCCTTTAGGATGTCTCAATCTCTCACATTATTTGAAAAAGTGTTAGGGAGCTTCAAGCTCCTCTTGGCCATTAATTGTCACCCATATCCAAGTTTATTAATAAAGTGATATTTATTTTTAGTTTCAATTTTCAAAATTCATTTCACATGCTGGAGGGTGAAAACATAAGGAGGGGTCCTTTTTAGTTTCACCCATCCCAAGGTTATAAAGAGCCCATAAAATCCAAAATGACCAAAATAGTATCTCTTAGATAAATAGGTCATTTATGGAAAAATAGAGGGTTTTTGGCCATGAAATTAATTCCATGTGTATAAAGAAAGGGATTCCTTTTGGTTCACCCCACTCATGGTCCTTATATCTACCTTAAATGGTTGTATAAAAATAGTATAGCTTATAACAAAACATTTGGTCTAAAAATTAAAATTAGAGATAAAACTTATAAAAAAACCATACTATGCAATTTTAAAAAAAAACATATATGTATATATAATGTTGAAGGCCATAGTTTGGAAATAGGCCACCCCAAAGTATACCATTATGATCAACCAAAGGTGATTGTACCCTAAATAGTTTTATCAGCCCTTTTTGGATAAAATAGTTTTCCATGTGGTCATATGGGAGACTGCTGACTAAGGTTGATTGACCCCATGAAAAGGGTCACTACCCTCCATAAAAAGGGATAGTGTGTAAAATGACCCTATAGGTTTATAATTTTTAAAACAATCTACAAGGGCCTAAAACAAACCCATTAATTCTAATAAAAATTGTTTTGCACTCATAAAATTATAAACTTCATTTCAATTTGTTTCAAGATCATTTATACCTCAAAATCTATGTGAATTTAATTCTTTAAAAATAGCTATTTTACTTAATCATTAAGGATATAATTGCAAGTTCAACTTTGAATATTCATATATTTTATTTTGTAGCTCCTAAAATTATGTCATGAATTATATAAATTTGTGGTGGAGATAGAATATGAATAAATTATTTTAGGGAGATTTAGGTATTGTTTCACATGCACAAAAATTTTAGAACCCATTGAGCCTTTTTAAGGTCTTAAGATCTACAAGGGATTTCACAAACTTTTAAATCAAACTACTGACCAATCTTTTAATTTTACATAATAGGACATGAATATTGAGATGTTAAGACAAAACACACTTTTGTTTCCATAATTTTAGCCTTTATTTTTATTTCATAATTAATTTCATATCTATTTCAAGAGGGTGAAAGGTATAAAAAATCTCCACACTTGAATCAAATGTTTATTACAACTTTCCTTTAATTCTTCACATAATATAAAACTTATAATGCTATCAAATAGTTTTTAAAGTGTTATAAGGATCCTAGATAACCCAAAATAACATATTATAATTTGTTTCAAATACTTTCAATCTCCAAATAAACCACTCGCTCTACATATGCAACCATAAGGTCAAAGCAAGGAGTGGGTCAATTCCCATCCTATTACCATCATAATGGAATTACCCTATTAACCCCAAACCAAAGACTCTAATCATTGGTCATGTTTATATTTTTTTGATCAATGTTAGCTTTTGATCTAATGCTTAATTTGTTTTAGAACATAATGGGAGATCCAGTCTCTCAAAAAAAATAGAGTTTAATAAAGAAACCCCTTAAAATAGAGAGGATCCAAAGGAGACTACAAAGTTCAAATTAAAAATTTAAACACCTAAACAAACCTTATAATAGAAATATAAACAATATAAAAACATGAAAACACTACCAATCAGGCCTTTGAATCATCCTTTAGCTGATTACATATGTCTACCCCTACTAAACAATAAGGATTCCATCATCCATTAAGTGCTACCAAGAATAAAATTCTAAGAATCCAACTGTAATATTTATGCTTCTATTTTCCTACCTCTCTTCCCTTTTTAGCCATAATTAGGAGTCTTCAAATCATTAAAACTCTAAGCAATAGATAAAATTGCCTTACTTACCAACTCTTCTTTTTCCTCTCCACCCTCTTCCTCTTCTTCAGAATCTTTCTTCTCTTGGGGGTTATCCACTATTGAAATAACTTTTTCCAAGTCATCTAACATAGATGCCAAAACCTTTGCTTCATTTCCTAGTTGAGAAGATGAAGGCTATCCTAAAACCAAATAAAACAACTCCTCTACTATCGATGGAACCTCACTCTTGTGTAAAACATCTTGAACTTCCTGAGGGGCTCCCAAAGAAGGGACCTTAGCTACTTTAGAGTTAAAAGAAAAAATTATATTTTTAACCATAGCTTGATTTAGACATCCAACCTTCCTAACCCATTTTTGTACAAGCATTGAATGAGAACCTTTAAATCCCTTCTCAGGACAGACAATAATCTTATGATCAAATTTATTATAGTTGAAGCATCTAAATAGTAGACCTTCATAAATAAAATATTGATACAAAAATCCTTATGAGGATGTGATTTTAATCAAATTATGTAGAGGTTTAGATAGGTTTACCATTACACAAGCTCTAACAAAATTTAGGTGAGCTTCAATGGTATCATCAATTTTAACAAAAACACCCAATTTGATTATCAACTATTGGAAAAGACCAAGATCATGAAAAGCTAAGGGAAGAATATAAAATCTTACCCATACTAGTGATTTTGTAATAACTAAATAATCTGGGTCAAATAAAAGATCCTAAGGGCAAATAAACACCCCCTGACTACCTACAAACAAGGGGCCATTTGACCACACAAAATCTCTATCTTTTAGAGATTGAAATTGAAGCCAAAAAAAACCATTTAAAAGCATGGAAAGTAAATGGGTTTTGAGAGAGGGCCAAGAACTTGATGGCCAATGCTAAAGAGTTTCCCAAGATGGTCATTTCCCAACACATTTTCCTATCAAATAGCTTTTGCCCCTTTCTACCCCCACCATAGAAAGTTTTGAATCCATTATATCTAGAATAAGAGGAGAATAAAAATAAATTAAGTGAATATCACCAAGGTACACCATATTTGGACCTTTAGTATGAGAAAAATATGCTATTGAAATATAATTTAAACCCTCTTGACTGACTACTTCCTTCTTTATGGGCTTATTTGTAGGAATTTGGCTTTTAAGAACTAGTGTTGGATTAGAACCAAGATAACCCTTAAGGATTGTTGCTTTGAAAAAAGAACCACATATATGAAATGGATTAGTGTTATTAATACACCTATAAAATATTACATCTTTAGAATCAACCCTAGCCACTCCTTCTGTAGTTTCATCTTCTCTTTCCTCTTGATTGGATCCTCATTTTAGAAATCTACCAAACTCGATAAGATCATTAAGTCCAAAAGGGTCATCAATAAGATCTTGACCTAAATTAAAAATCTCTTTAAAAGATAAAATATGATTATAAAATGGATCAAATCACCATCCCCTACCCAAATTAAACCTGGTTTATGACCCACACTTTCCCTATTTTTCCCTAACCCCTATTTTACCTCTATCCTCACCACCAACAGTCTCTCGTCCCTGACCTATCTCTTGAACATAACTTAATAATTAGTCTACCTACAACCCTCTTGACCAGAATCATTCTCTTCTAAAGTTTCCATATCCTGCCCCTCTAAAATCCCTTGTACCTAATTTCTTTCACCACCTTGTTTCATCATGACTAACATGTCCTACCTGAGCATCACCATTTTTTCCATCATTGGTCATGTATATTACCATTCAAGTTTTCTAAATTAAAAATAAGTGTTTGGTTTATTTTAAATGGATCAATTTATTTCATTTTGATTTTTTATCTCAATACAAAGTTTGCAAATTGATTTTTCATGTATTAGGCTTCTTTAAATGCCTCTAAGAGGTTTCAATCTCTCACATTATTTGAAATATTGTTAGGGAGCTTCAAACTCCCCTTGACCATAAATGGTTGTCCATACCCAAGTTTATTAAAAAATTTATATTTATATTTATCTTAAATTTTCAAATTAATTTCACATGATGGAGGGTGAAAACATGAGGGGTGTCCTTTTTGGGTTAACCCATCTCAAGGCTATCAAGAGCCCATAAATGTAAAAATGGCCGAAATAGTATCTCTTCAATAAATAGGTTGTTTATGTAAAAATATAAGGTTTTTGGCCCTAAAATTAATTCCATGTGTATAAGGAAAAGGATTCCTTTTAGGTCACCCCACCCATGGTCCTTTTATCTGCCTTAGATGGTTACATAAAAATAATACAGTTATAGCAAAAGATTTGGTTTGAAAAATAAAACTAGAGATAAAAATTTATAAAAAAAATATATTGTGCAATTTTTAAAAAAAAACATACATACATACATACATATATGTCTGTGTGTGTGTGTGTGTGTGTGTGTGTGTGTGTGTGTGTGTGTGTGTGTGTGTGTGTGTGTGTGTGTGTGTGTGTGTGTGTGTGTGTGTGTGTGTGTGTGTGTGTGTGTGTATGTATGTGTATATATATGTATA
The DNA here is from genome assembly GCA_037957365.1 of Torreya grandis. Lineage (NCBI taxonomy): Eukaryota > Viridiplantae > Streptophyta > Pinopsida > Cupressales > Taxaceae > Torreya > Torreya grandis. The sequence goes on along the minus strand of JARHVA010000285.1, from coordinate 1,126,800 downwards.
TATATATGTATATATGTATGTATGTATGTATATATATATGTATGTGTGTATATATATATATATATATATATATATATATATATATATATATATATATATATATATGTATGTATGTATGTATGTATATATATATATATGTATATATATGTATATATATGTATGTATATATGTATGTATATATGTATGTATATATGTATATATATATATATGTATATATATGTATATGTATATGTATATATATATATATGTACATGTATATATATATATATACATATATATGTATATATATATACATATATATGTATATATATATACATATATATGTATATATATATACATATATATGTATATATATATACATGTACATATATATATACACATATATATCTATAAAGATATATATACATACACACACACACACACACACACACACACACACACACACACACACACACACACACACACACATATATATATATGTATGTATACATATATATGTGTGTGTGTCTATATATATATACATATATACACACACATATATATATCACACACACACACACACACACACACACACACACACACACACACACACACACACACACACACACACACACATATATAAGGCCATAGTTGGGACATAGGCCACCCCAAAGTAGACCATTACGATCAACCCTAGGTGAATACACTCTAAATAGTTTCATAAACCACTTTTAGCCAAAATATCATGTCATGTGGTGATATGAAATACTGTCGAATAAGGTCAACCTACCCTATGAAAAGGGTCACTTCCCTCTACAAAAAGGGATTATGTGTAAAATGACTTTATAGTGTTTTAAAAAAAATAAAAAATCTAAAAGGGCCTTAGACAATTCCATTAATTATCATAAAAATCATGTTGCGCTCATAAAATTATAAATTTCATTTCAAATATTTTTAGGCCCTTTTCTACCTCTAAAATGTGTGAATTCATTTCTTGAAAAATGGGTATTTTACTTAATCATTAAGGACATAATGAAAAGTTCAATTTTGAAAATTCATATCTTTTATTTTGTAGCTCCGAAAATTATTTGATGAATTTATATAAATTTGTGGTGGAGATAGATTATGAATAAATTATTTTAGGGGGATTTAATTTTGTTTTAAGTGCATAAAATTTATAGAAGCCATCAAGTCTCTTTAAGGTCTTAAGCTCTACAATGGATTTAGGAGCTTTTAAAGTAAACTACCAACTATTCTTTTATTCTGCATAATAGTACATAAATATTGAGGTGTTAAGATGAAAACACAGTTTTATTTCCATAATTTAAGATTTATTTTTATTTCATAATTCACTTCAAATTTATCTTTCAAGAGGGTGCTAGGTAGATAAAATATTCACACTTGAATCAATTACTTATCATAATTTTCCTTTAATTCTTCACACAATATAAAAATGATAAGGTTGACAAATAATTTTAAAAGTGTTATAAGGCTTGTAAATAACCCAAGATAAAATATTAGAATTTGTTTCAAACACTTTCAAGCTCCAAATAAACCACTCGCTCTACATATTTAACCATAAGGCCAATGCAAGGAGTGGGTCAATCAGCTCCCATTCTATTGTCATCATCAAATGATTACCCTAGACACCCCAAACCAAAGACTCTAATGATTAGTCATGTATATTAAAATTAAATTTTTCTAAGTTATAAATAATGGTTTGGTTCATTTTGATTGGATCCATTTTATTTTTTAACTCAATACAAAGTTTGTAATTTAATTTTTAGGTATTGGGCTTCTTAGAATGCCTCTTATAGGTCTCAATCTCTCAAATTTTTGAAATAGTGTTAGGGATCTTCGAGCTGCTCTCATCCATTAATGGCCACCAATATCCAAGTTTATTAAGAAATTGATATTTATTTTTAGTTTCAATTTTCAAAATTCATTTCACATGAAGGATTCTTAAAACATAAAGTGGGGTTCTTTTTGGGTTAACCCATCCTAAGGCCACCAAGAGTCCGTAAAAACCAAATCATCCAAAAATAGTATCTCTTTGATAAATAGGACATTTCTAGAAAAATGCAGGGTTTTTGGACCTAAATGTTAATTTCATGAGTAGAGGGAAAGGAATCCATTTTGGGTCACCCCACTTGTGGTCCTTCTACTACCTTAAATGGTTGTATAAAATAGTACATGTTATAGCAAAAAATTTGGTTAGAAAAATTAAACTAGAGATAAAAATGTATAAAAAATCATATTGTGCAATTTTTAACAAGAACATATATGTATATATAATGTCAAAGGCCATGTTTAGGAAATAGGCCACCTCAAAGTAGACCATTAGAGTCAACCCAAGGTGATTGCACCCTGAATAATTCATCAACCCCTTGTGGCTAAGATTGCCTACCACATGATCATATGGGAGACTATTTACTAAGGTCAATCTGCCCTACAAAAAGGGTCATTTCCCTCCATAAAAAATGATTGTGTGTAAAATGACCTTATATGGTTCTAATTTTTTTTTTAAATTTAATGAACCACTACACCAAAACCTTGAAGTGTTAGTGAAATCTGCCCATCAGGATCATAACATCCCACCATGCTTCCAAAGCCCAGACTCTGGGCTAGATTTACGGCTATACCACTAGGATCCCCTGCATGTACGAGCCCCAGATGAACACTGCCAGGCCAGCATAGCCACCTGCTCTGTGACTTGAACTTGGGTGGAGGCTCTGATACCACATGTAATGAATTGCTACACCAAAACCTCGAAGTGTTAGTGAAATATGCCCATCAGGATCATAACAAAAAATTTGCAAGGGCCTTAGACAAACCCATTAATTCTCATAAAAAATAGTTTTTGCTCATAAAATTGTAAATTTCATTTCAAATTATTTTAGGTCCTTTTCTACCTGAAAAAATTTGTGAATTCATTTCTTGAAAAATAGTTATCTTACTTAATCATTAAGGACATAATTGCAAGTTCAACTTTGAAAATTCATATCTTTTGTTTTGTAGCTCCTAAAATTATTTCATGAATTTATATAAATTTATGGTGGAGATGGATTATGAATTAATTATTTTAGGGGTATTTAGGTATGGTTTTACATGCATAAAAATTGCATAACCCTTTGAGTCTATTTAAGATCTTAAGCTTTTCAAGGGATTTCATGAACTTTCATAGAAATCAACCAACTAGTCTTTTATTCTGCATAATAGGACATGAATATTGAGATGTTAAGATGAAAACACACTTTTGTTTTCATAATTCAAGACTTTATTTATATTTCATAATTATATTTAAATTTATTTCAAGATTTTGCAAGGTAGATAAAATCTTCACACTTGAATCAAATGTTTATTATAACTTTCCTTCAATTCTTCACACAATATAAAAATTATAAGGCTTCCAAATAATTTTAAAATATTACAATTTGTTTCAAACAATTTTAAGTTACAAATAAACCACTTTATCTACATATGTGACCATAAGGACAAGGTAAGGAGTGTTAGAGTATGTTTGTCTCACGTTTTCTAGTGTATTAGCTAGTTATTTCATCCTTTTGTGAGTTTGTCTTATGTGAAGATTTATCCCACATTGGTTAGTTGGACTAGTTATGTGTTTTGCCTTATATACTTATGCAAGGGATTTTATTTTTTACTAGCATATCTTATTTTTGAATAACACTCAATTTGCTTTGCTTTGTAATCAATTGTCTAAAACTTCAATGTGTGATGTTTTTGTTGTTATCACTTTTGAATCTTAGGTTGGAATGCTTGTTCGTGATTACTAACATGGTACTAGAGCTATGAGGTGTTACTCCCATTTGTATTTTTGCATTTTACTTTAGTAATTTCCCTCATCGCTACTTCTTCCCTGTCATATTTCCTTGGCCTTTTTTCCCTCTTATAGATTCGACACTTTTATTGAAGATTTCAAGAAAGTGTGTGGTTTTTATTATTGGAGGGAAGGCAAAGAGGAAGTGGAACATTTATTTCCCTTGAGGAAAGAGGTGTCCCTATTAGAAAATAATTAGGTTTGGAAGAAACACATCATTTCTTCAAGACTTTTTAAAGCATTTCAAGCATTTAATTTTTTTTGTTAGAGATCTTTGGCATAATTTTCTTGGTTTCCATTACTAAGGCATCATTGTTGTTGAAGGATAAATATGGTTTTGGCATTAGAATCTACAAGGTGGCACTTCTTCTCTTGGTTTGGCATCATCCCTTTAAGTTTGGCATTATTTTTTTAGCATTGGATAGTTCTTTTTTCTTTGAATCAAATTTGAGGTGACTTTGTGATCTAATGTGTCAGATTTGAAGTTTTTTTATAAGTATTAAGGAGCTAGGAGATGAGGCACTGATTAGTGGAAGAGGTAGGCACTTTTTCTTTGTTTCAGATCATCAGTTTGGTAGAGGTATTGAATTAGGAGGAGGAGGGTGTCATTTTTTAATTTGCATTAGAACCAACAAAAGTAGATGCCATTCTTTTTATTTTGGCATTAGATCAACAAAGACTTGTATTGAAATAAGGCATCCTCCTTTTCCTTTCCTGCATTGGTCTTTTTGTCTTTATCTGTCTATATTGACATTTTATTGCTCTACACTACCTAGCATAGGGATTAAAAGTGTATCATGGCACTGAAATTTACTTATTTTATTTTGATTCAAATCTATGTATCTAATATCTAAGGTGAGATTAGCATTGTAGATCTGAGCTGAGGAGAGAGAGGTGCTAATGCATTGAGATCTATTGAGTGTGGTATCCTTTTAGCAAAAAATTTGTTTTTCATCCTCTTTATTATGTGGAGGGTGGAACATAAAGACTTTTTTTTAATTTTCAAACTTTCAAATAAAGTTCCAAACTTATTTGTTGAAAATCATCTACTATGTGGAGCAAGGAGAGTGGCACTAAACCTTTGTCTGATATGAACTTTTGAATTTCATCATGTGCATAAAGATTTGCATCCTTTACTTTGGCATCCTTTTTTGAATAATAGTTGGATTTGGAGCTAAAGACAAACAATATTCTTTCTTTTTATCTCACAAACACAACTAGTTTTATTCATTTTTTAATTTCCAAGTTGTATTTTTTGTTTTAAAAGAAATCAAACTTCACTTGCATGCATACCGATGTAACTAAGAGGATCTTTTTTCACTTTGGTTGGCATTTCAGTGTTCATGGTTTAGTTCTGGTTCCAATGAGTGGTTGGACAACTATATTATTTTCTGATTTGGTCATAAAAATCAATTTATAATGTATTTTTTAATGTTTTGACCCATTTTATGGGAAATCATAATGCCTATAAATTTGGAAACATAAGAGAGATGTGAGTTATATTTTTTTTAAAAGTGCATAGTTTTAGATTATCTATCCATTTGTGTCATTAATTTGTAAAAACATTTTAATTTTATAAAGTGCCAAATTGGCGGGGTCTTTAATGCAATCTTTCTGCTATTTGGTGATTCATTATTATGGTTTCTACTTCTATTATTGACCATTGTGAGCCTTTAATTACACATAATTACCATACATGGAGACCTAAAATGGAAACAATCATAAAGCACAAAGGCTTATGGTGCCTAATAAATGAAACTCAACCATAGTTTACACATGAATTTGAAAAACTTTAACACTAATGTAAGTTTGAAGAGTGTATGGGTTTGATTGGGGGTTATGTGAGTGATAATATTTTGTTTCATTTGGATAGGTGTGATTCTCCATTCAAAATATGGACTAAATTAAAGGGTTTGTTTGGGATATTAGATCACTTGAGAGCAATGCATCTTGAATTGGAGCTAACTTCACTAAATCTAGATGACTTTGCCTCCATTGTAGACTACCTCACTAAGTTTAAGCATTTGTTGATATAGTTAAAGGGGTGTGGATGAGATAAGAAGGATAAAGAGTGTGTATACTTAATTTTGTATAATTTGAGTGGCCCATTCAAAATCTTTACTTCTACCTTTTTATCTAGTATGGATGACTTAGGTGCCACATTAAAAATGTCAAATCTAGATTTGTTTTGTGCAAGACTTACTAGGGAGGAATCCAAAGTATCTCACCTTGAGTCTTTCACCTCTCAAAAAACATTAGTAGAATCACATCTTAAGAATAAAGATAAAAATAAGATTAAGAATAAGAAAACTCATCCTCCACCTCAAAATTCACCTAATCCCAACACTAACTCATCTAAACCCAAATCATCTTCCAAATCCAAGAATAAGTCTAACCTATCATAAACCTATTATGGGGACTGGTCATGAAGAGTCTAGGTATTTCAAGAGAATGCAACCTTAGAGGATGCCATTATGAAACATAATATTTCTATCTCCACTCCTTGTCCATCTCATGATCATGGTAAAGCACTTAATATTGTCAAGAGATCACAATTACCTATCTCAGATAGTTGGGTTCTATATTCTAATGCTTCACACCATATGACTTCTTCCAAGGATTCGTTTATATCTCTTGGTTTGAGTTCTAATTCCAACATTGAGGTAGGATATTCTTCCTTAAATTTTTGTTAAGGGGAAGGATGACATATAAATAGATGGTGATCACATCAATGATGCATTATATATTCTAGACATCACCACCAATCTACTTTCAATTTATCAAATTTTTCATTTTGATCAGGGCAAGACAGTGACTTTCACACCATAGGGTGCTAAAGTTTAATCTTTGTTATAGATACACACACTTATTTCACATGGTGTTGTTTATCATAGTTATTGACTCTATTATTTTGAGGGTTTTTATGATACTCCTCCTATAGGGACATGTTTATTTTCTCATGCATATTTTGAGAGCCAACTTTGGCATAAGAGATTTAGACACCTAAACTATAGATATTTGAGGAGTTGAGAACTCATAGTATGGTAGAGGATCTTCCTACAATTTCATGTCTTGATGGAGTTTTCCCTAGTTGTGCATTAGGGAAATAACACCAAGATCCATTTCCTAAGGGCAAGTCTAAGAGAGATTTTTCAACACTTGAGCTTGTGCACAGTGATTTGATGGTATTTTATACTCCTTTTAATAGAGTTAAGTATGCACTTACCTTTATTAATTATTTATCAAGGTGTACTTGGATTTATTTCTTCAAGTACAAGAGTGATGTATTTATTCACTTCAAAGTCTTTAAGGCTTTAGTCAAAAAACAATCTTCAAGTTGCATCAAGAAGCCTCATATAAATAATAGAGGGAGTACTTAAGTTGAGAGTTCTCTAATTTTTTAGTATCCCATGGTGTTGTTCACTAGCATTATGTTGCTCATACTCCATAATAGAATGGATTTACAGAATGTAATAACCAAACTCTAAAGGAGATGGCTAACTTCATGATGCATTCATAGGATTTACCTTCTATTTATTGGGTAGAGGTAGTTAATTATGCAAACTAAATTTAGAACCACATAGAACATCAAGCACTTGAGCATATGACTTTAGAGGAGGCTTGGTTTAGAACCAATCCTAATGTCTCAGTTTTCTAAGCCTTTGGGATCCTTTCTTGGGCATTTGTACCAAATAAGAAAATGAAAGCATTAGATAAGAAGATAAAACATTTTATTTTTGTAGGGTATTGTGAGGACATGAGCTCTTATCATCTTTAAGGTCCTAATACTCATTATGTTCATTTTTTAACACATTTAAAATTTGATGAGCATTTCATATCTCATACCTCTTCATCTTCTTCCCTGACTTCTTCTTTTTCTTCTTTTGATGATTCACCTCCTCTTGAGGATTCATTCTTTGAGGAGACAATTTAGGAGATTCTAGAGGAGGTTATAGAGTATGAGGATCTTATTCACATTGGTATTACCATTATGCTTAGGTGGGATCATATTATAGTTTCTGAGGCATCACCATTCATACAATATCTTCCACCTACTTGATATCATCATACACATTATATGGGTACTAGAATTTTGTGTTAAGCATTCTCTGAGGATCCATAGTCTTTTTCATAGGCTCATGGGATACAATATTAAAATGATGTAATGACATATAAGTAATCTTTATTGATGAAGAATCACACTTGAGATTTGGTTACTCTTCCTAAGGGAATAAAGTTGGTTAGGTGTAATTGGATTTATAGCACCAAGTATGTAGATGATGGGTCCATTGATAAGTATAAGGCATGTCTTGTTACAAAGGTATTCTCATAGGTCAAAGGTATTAACTAATTTGAGACTTTTTTTCCCATTTCTAATATGGATTTTGTTTGCCTTTTACTTTCTCTTATTGCATCCTAGGGTTGGTTAGTATATTAGATGGATGTTAAGAGTGATTTCTTGTATGGACACTTACATGAAGAAATATCTATGGAGTAGCCTATTGGATTTGTTCATGATTCTTCTCTTGTTTGTCTACTTAGGAAGTCTCTTTACAGTATCAAATAGGCCCCTCAAGCTTGGTATGAGAAGACAGATTCATTTCTTCTCTCCACTAGATTTTTTCACTACCACTCTAATCCTACAATGTATATTCAACATATTTGGGAGGACATTATTATATTGGTCTTATATGTTGATGATTTACTTGTCATAAAAAAACTCCTCATCTTAGATTCATACTATTCATTAGAAACTTTCATCATAGTTCAACATGACATATCTTGGCCTTTTGTATATTTCTTTAGTTTATAGGTTTCATAATTAGATACAGGGATTTATTTGAATCAGCAGAAGTATACCCTTGATCTTCTTTAGTATTTTGGCATGGCTAATTTCAATTCCAAGTCCCCTTTTTTAGTTTGGATTGATTTTCACTAGATATTTTACTACTCCACTTTTTGATCCTCCATTGTATAGGTAGATGGTTGGGAGTCTTATATATTTGACCCATACTCACCCTAACATTTCTTCTGTAGGTATGCTTGTATCTATGAACTAGGAATTTGACTCAAGAGAGGTGTTAGTATCTTGTTAGTGATAAAATGAAGTCAAATTGAAAAACCAACACACTAGCTAACATACATCTCTAAGCCTAGTTACTTGGTTGAAAGAGAACAAATCTTTCACCTCCCTTGAATGCTCCAAATTAGCTTGTAGTAGTAGCTTGCTTGGCTTGTGCTCATGAAGTCTTCATTAAATGAGGCTAGGCTATGTCCTCTTCTCCTCAACACCTTGTGGCTTTGGATGGGCTTGGCTTGGCTCAATATTTGGACATTATAACACTAATTTCAATGGATTTTAGAATTATTTGTGCACTATAACTTTTCATTATCCAAGCTTAGAAATGATGTTCATGGCCTCTCTATTTATAGATTTTGGAAAATAGCTAGAATCAACCTAAACCACCCATCTCAAGATTGAGATGTGTGGCTAAGGATTAATCTAATTTTAAAATTAAAATTTATAAATAGGCTCATTAATATTTGGTATAGAGGAGCAATTAAGAGGCATGGAAGGCATTGATGAGGCATGGGAGGCATGAATCCTGATATTTGTGGCATTTATGGCCTAGGGATGTCTTCCCAAGAAAATATGTCACTGATGATGCAAATATTAAATATTCATTTCTAAAAATAAGTATTCAACAAGTTTCCATGGATTTATTAATTATGCTCTAATTTGGTTTAATTAGCTCTTAAGCATGATTAAGCATTTTGTGCACAAATTACTCAAATTGATCATAATGCTTTGTTATTGGTCAAAACTTTGATTGGATTAGAATTGAAAGTCAATTTCAAATGCATTGGATCCATTATCCCATTTAAGATGTTAACAACTCCAAATAACAAATGCACATGTCTTGTGCAAGAGATTTGATAGAAAAGAGCAATCTAGAGCACTTAGGTGTAAAATTGGCATTTTGACTTGGAATGATCTGATCAAAGTTAGTTGGCCCATAAATTACACTACCATATTTAGGGATACACTAGCCAAAATTAGCACTTGAATATATCAATTTTAACTCATTTAATGTATTTTAGTTTTTTTAAGCCAAATTTGTATTTTGGATGGAAATTGGTCAAAAGCCTAGTTGGAGGTCATCAGTACCCAGATTTAGGTATTTATAGTTTTCCCATATTTGAGAAGGTGTTGCAAGCTATAAGCATAGTAACATCTTCTCAAAGAATTAAAATGTCCTATATGCCTACAACTTTAATGATGATGAACTAACTACATAATGCCCCCTCAAGGGAATGGTTGGCACAAGGAAATGTTGGCAAGTGGTCCCTCGAAAGAAATAATGGAGATGAGGGGACCAAAGAAAAGGAAAATGATGGGAAGAGAACATAATGATATTGAAAAAGTAGTCAAAATTAATGAGAATGCAAGTGGGGTAGTTTACGTTGGTTTGCTTGGTTATAAGCATTGTACCCCAATAGTGGTAACGTGGTATGATAACACAATGATTTGCCTAAAGGAGATTATAATCATTGAGAAGATAGAGCTACCCTAATTAGGATAGACAAACAAGATAATAACATGCCCTTGTATGGGAAAAAAAATTAAAGTGGTGAAAACACAATGATTTGCCCAAAGGCAGTTATAATCATTGAGAAATATAGGTGGGATGGTGTGCAATGATTTGCCCATATGTGGTTATAATCATTAAACCCCGATTATAGAAAACATGATTGATCAACTAATTGATGATGGTAACTTAATATAGAAGGTAAGGATGAATTAGAATAACCTACTAATAGGGAGATGCTCATTTGAACTAATAAAGGTTGATATTCTTTCATGGTTAATTACTCTATTTAGAATATGACTAGGATTGAATCGAGATGTCAGTGCTAAAAATATTTTGATGCCACCATTGTCGAATAGACTTCTTGAAGCTGAGGTTTGTTGTAGCATGTGTTAGTAGGCATCATCCTATAACATCATGAGGACTTGGCCAAAATATGCATAAAAATTGACTCCTGTAATCCAATACTCAATAAAAAATAATGCACCAATGATAAAAACCATGATGACAATATAAACATATGAGTATGGATGGATTTAAGTGTAATTGTGGGAAAGGAATCACCCAATAAACACACATAAATTGAATCAAGGTAACAATGTTAAAATCAAACAAATAAGTAGACAAACAAATAAAATAAGCATAAATAAACAAACAAATAATGTAATAGAAATCATACGAACATTTCCCCTAGAAAATAGGTTATAACTTAATAAACAAACAAAATGGGGGAATAGAAGAAAAGGAAGGGGGTGGCCGAGCTATCTCTAGATACACTAGGCAAGTGGATGATACCTACATAGTTCTATGGATGTAATATCCAACAAAAACTTTAGGCCAAATTTAGTTCTCCCAAGGAATGGAAAGAAAATGATAACTGATGAAAACAAGCATAATGGATATGATAGAAGAATAGGAATGGTCTTGCAAAATGGCAAGTGCATGGGAGAAAAGGCCAAAAAATATGGGGAAAACTAAGTGATAAGTGTTTTGATTGTAACTTAGTAAGGGTTCCCAAAATCTTTAAGGCAAATAAGTGGTTAATGTTTTTGGTTTTTCTAACAGTTTTACAAATATTTTTGGAATTTTTGAAGTATCTCAACTCAATCAAGAATGATGAGACACTAAATGATTCAAGCTTATAAAATGGTGAGAGTATTTAAACTTAGGTTGCTCATAAAATGGTGAGAGCATTTAAATTTAGGTTGCTCACAAAATGGTGAGAGCGTTTAAATTTAGGTTGCTCACAAAATGGTGAGAGTATTTAAACTTAGGTTGCTCATAAAATGATGAAAGCATGGTGGAAAGGATGACTGAGCTGATCTCAACAAGTATTGATCACTACCTAGATAGTCCCAAAGTAAGACCTCAAGTCACTATAGTTTCACCCTTACAATAGAGGAACCTGACTAACATAGTTATCAATTCAAACAAAATAAGCATAGTTGGTAAAAAGGCATAGTATGGCATAATAAATGGCAAATTGGAATATCAAGGCTCCATAAACAAATGTTTCCCCTAGTTTACCCATAGGAAGTTATAACTAAGACACAATGGCATAGATTAATGGGACTAATTTTCCTAAAGGTAATTATAATCAGTCGTAAGAATGGTGATAAGAAAGGAACAATATATAAAAGATGCAACTGTCAAAATTTCTATCATACTACTCCAAAATACAATCTCTATTTGAAGTACTTGAAAACAACTAATGAAACTAATTGAATTCCTTGGTGTTTAAAAGGTGTAACCAATGGCAAAACCAAGGTCAAACAGGCTAGGTAGATAAGATTAGAACATGCCTGGTAGATAGAATGGAATGGTAAAATGCATAAGGTTAAGAGGATAGATAAGAATGATATTTGTACAAAGAAGAATAGTGATAAAGAGGCACAACTAAAATGATCCTTATAGACAATACACCATAGCACTCAAACATATTACTTCTTAAGGTGAATAATATTTATTGGCTTAGGAAGTTCATCTTCATCTTGTGTGGCAAGCTTGTATGCTCCTAACTGATAATTTGTAGTAATGATGAAAGGCCCTATCCAATTTGGTTTGAATTTACCTTTATGCTTCTTCTCAGCTGTGTTATTTTTATGGTTTTCCTTAAGGACAAGATCACCAAGTTCAAATGTTCTATGCCTAACACATGGATTTTAGTGGCTTTTGAATTAGTTTTGATATGCCTAAAGATTGTTGAGTGTAGCTATGCATTTTTCATCAATTAGGTCTAACTTTTGTAAATGAGTTATTGATAGTCATGATCATCTAGGACATGCTTAAAAGATCGTGTAGTAAGGAAACTCAACCTCAATGGGAAGGATGGATTTAGTACCATAAACAAGTGAATATGGAGTGGCTCTTATGGGAGTATGGTGATTGGTATGGTATGCCCAAAGGGCACAAAATATTTGAAGGTATCAATCATGGCTAGCATCATTGATAATCTTTTTGAGGATATTAATAATGGTTTTGTTTGATGTTTCAACTTGGCCATTACCTTGAGGGTAATATGTTGTAGAAAAATGTTGTGTGATATTATATTCGACACATAGCTTGTTGACATCCTTATTCTTGAATGATCCTCCATTATCAGATATAATATTATAGGGGATATGATAGTGTCAAATGAGATGGTTGAAGATGAACTTGGAAATTTGCTTTCTAGTCATGTAAGTGAGGGGTATAGCTTCAACCCACTTAGTGAAATATTCAGTGGTGGTAAGGATATATTTATGGCTATCAGATAAAGTGGGGTTGATTTTCTTAATGAGGTAAAGTCCCTATGTAGCAAATGGACATGGTGTCAACATCGGTTTTAGATTTTGGGCTAGGGCATGAATGAGATTAGCATTCCATTGACATTTGTCACACTTCTTTACATATGCCACTACATCTACGTCCATTATGGGCCAATAATAACTAGTACACAAGAGATTTTTGGATAGGATTACCCCACTAGAATAAGCTCCACATATCCCTTCATGAACTTATCTTAATGCTAGTATAGACTTTGCGAAAGTTAAATAACAAAGAAAAGTTCCATCAAAATTACGGTGATAAAAGGTGGATCCAAGTAGAGTATAATGAGTGGAGTGATGAATAAAGGCTTTGGTTTGTTTTTGAGATAGTTTAGGTGGTATGACATGGTCATGAAGATAGTTGTAAAGGTCTAAATACCAGATAGAATTAAGACCAATAATATCACAAATCATTGTAATGGTTGAAGGTTCATGAGCTAGTGTGAACAAATTCTTAATAAAGAACTGATATTCTCTAGCTTTATCAGTTTGTTAAATCAGAGAGCTAATAGTAACCATGGTATCTGCAGTTCTATTACTAGCCCTTGGTATATACTCAAATTGGATATTTGTAATTTTTTGTTTTAGGGTATCGACCATAGCCTTATATGGAACTAGCTTGTCATCTTTGGTTTAGAAATGGCCTATGACCTGATTGATGACTAACTAAGAATCACCATAAACTTAGAGATGAGATATGTTCTAATGTACTATTTTTCAAAGTCGTGTGACAAGTACTTTATACTCAGCTCAACCATGTTGTTTATATAAGGAAAATTGATTCTAAATGATTTAGGGATTAGATCTCCCTATGGTGTAATAAATAAGAGGCATGCCCCCGATCCATGTGTAGTAAATGAACCATCAAAATATAGCTTCTAGTTCTACTCCTCAAGAGGTGTGTCAATAACGGTCATTATGAATTCATCAAGAAATTGAAATATGAGGGGCTTTGTGTCTACAAGGGGTGATTCAACAAGTTGATATGTAAGGACCTATCCCTTGATTGCCTTTTAATTGACATACTCTATGTCAAACTCAATAAGAAGTATAATCCATTTGGACATTCTACCTTGTAAATATATTTTAGATAGTAGATACTTGAGTGGATCTACTTTTAAAATGACCATGGTCTTATTGTTCAGCATGTAAAAGCATAATTTTTGAGCTATGAAGACCATGGCTAAATAAGCTTTTTAAATAGGTGCTTAGTTATGTTCATATACGACTAAGGTACAGCTTAAGTAGTATAATGCATTCTCTTTTACATTGTTATTATGTTGATCCAAAAGTGCCCCCAAGGCAATATCAGTAGTTGATAGATACAAGGACTTTCTTAGCATAAGAGGTAACAAAATAGGTGGATTTGCGAGATAGTTCTTGAGTTGTTAAAAAGCTATTTTACAGTGATTATCCCAGTGAAATGCAACTCCCTGTAGACACCGAAATCGTGTCGACTCCCCTGGTCATCCCCCGTCTTATTCTTCTTCGCCATTCCTTGGACCTACCCTTTTGTCAATCCACCTCAACCGCCTAAACCAAAGATTTCTATCCTTGGCGCGCCTCAACCCTCCTCTTCTTCTTCTTCTTCTGGACCAATCCACGACTCCATGTTGAAACAGCTTCACCAGATGCCTGTGAAGATGTCCCTCTACAATCTCATCCAAACCTCGCCCCAACATCGTCAGGCCCTCATCCAAGCCCTACAGGCAGCGGAGGTCCAACCCGAGGACCCCCAACCACTTGCTGTCCTTGTCCACTCCTTAGCCCCTGTTGCCTCCATCACATTCAGTGATTCTGAGATTCCTACATCCAACACGGAAGATCAGGATGCTGCCCTCTTCATCACTGCCTATATCAATCAGACACGCACTAAACACGTTATGATTGACGGGGGCGCTAGCATCAACATCATCTCCAGCCATGCCTTTGATCAGTTGGCTCTTCCCAAGAATTACGTCTCTAAAACTGATGCAATCTTGCGTTCTTTCAATGACACTACTACCACGACCATTGGCACAGTCATTCTTCATATTCGCGTTGGTCCACGTACAGTCCCAGAGCTCTTCTACATCATCGAAGGAGAGTTTTAATATAACATCTTGCTGGGCTGACCCTGGATCCACGCCATGGCCTGTGTCCCCTCCACCCTGCACCGTTGTGTGAAATTTGAGCATGACGGACAAGTCCACACCATTCCTACTGACCCTTCACCCTTCAAAACATGCAACACCACCTACCATCCAAACGATGTCCTTATCCCTATCAAGCCGTTAACCCCAGCACTGCCTCCATTCGTGGAAGCTTCAACCAGTTCACAACAGGTGGTCGCCCTTACACCTCCCCTTCAAGCGACGACCACAGATCCCATGGAAGACGTCTTCCAAAGACTTTCATTGGGAGAGTATCGCTTGCTGGCTTTAGACATGTTCCAAATTCCACAAGAGTATGGACGCCTTCATCACAGCCCCAGCTACGACCATCGGATAGGGATGATCATACCTTATGGTCCCCCTCACCTCCACACTAACCTCGTCTATGGGGGGCTTAATCAAACTCCTACTGATGGTAATCCTCTTTCTTCACCTCAACCTTTCACATCAGACTTTTCGTTTCTTAGCAACCCCGCTTTTGCACACACTTACCTTTACAGGTGTGCATGGAAGGGTTTTGGTTTCGGACGCTATGAGCAGGGCTCCCATCAGCCTATCCAACCACTCAATGATGACGATGCCAAGAAATGATATGGTCTAGGATATCATGACCCCACTCAAGACCCTGTAGACCTTTATCCTGAACCAATCATTGACCAATCTCCTCCACACTCGTCTGTTTCGCCCCCTTCACCTACAGAGTCAGTGGTTTCCATTCCTCCTAGTTTTTTTTTCATAAACACCATCTGCCTGGACCCCTTGACTTATCAGCTCAATGGGGTGTCCAATTCTCTCCCTCTCATTTTTCCCAACATGATCGAAGATGAGTCGGCAACCATTCACACTGTTCACTGCATTGATGATGACGCCATTCTTTCTTACATGGGCGCTGATGATTCTTTCATCCAGCACTCCCTCCCTTCTGAGACCCAGGTTATGTTAAATGAATCAACCATTGACATCAACCTTCCTTCTTCTGATGTTCCTTATGTCTTAAAGATTGGCCAATCTTTAGACGCTCAGGAGCAGCTTGACTATACCCATTTCCTCTCCAACCATAGCAAGGCCTTTGCCTGGACTTACAGTGATATGCCTGGCATCGACCCCACCATCGTTACCCATAACATTGTCACCAAACCAGAGGCTAAGCCTGTCAGGAAAAAGCTTCGAAAGATGCATCCTCACGTTGCCCTCCTTGTCAAAGAAGAGCTTCAATGCCTCCTTTCTGTCTCCTTCATCCAGCCCATCAATTATCTACAGTGGGTCTCTAACATCATCCCAGTCACCAAGGCAACTGGGGGGATTCAGATCTACACGGACTATTGCGACCTTAACTTAGCCTATCCTAAAGACGACTTTCCTCTTCCTAACATTGACCAACTTGTTGATCTTATGGCCGGCCATGAGATGCTATCTCTTATGGACGGGTTTTCAGGATATAATCAAATCTTGATTGCTCCGGAAGATCAGCACAAGACTACTTTCATTACCCCATGGGGGACTTTCTGCTATCGAGTCATGCCTTTTGGCTTGAAAAATGTAGGCGCCACTTATCAGCATGCCATGACCTACATTTTCCACGATCTCCTTCACAAAATCATGGAGGACTATGTGGATGATCTACTCGGCAAGTCCAAGCTTCGCCGTGACCATCTGACCATTCTCCAAATCATCTTTTCTCATCTTCTTCAGTACAATGTTCATCTTAACCCCAAGAAATGTGTCTTTGGGGTCCTCTCTGGCAAGCTTCTCGGCTTCATCATTTCCTTCCATGGCATCGAGATAGATCCCGCCAAGATTCGCGCTATCCTCGAAATGCCTTCCCCTGACCAATCTCAAGCAGCTTCACAGTTTGCAAGGCAAGCTCCAATCCATTCATCGTTTCATCTTGCAACTTTCTGACCGCTGCCAACCTTTTCATCATCTCCTTAAGAAGGACGTCTCTTTTACATGGGATAAGGACTATCAAGAGGCTTTTGAAGCCCTAAAATGCTATCTGGTCTCTCCACCAGTCCTCATTCCACCTAAAGATGACCAACCTTTTTACCTTTATATCTCAGCCACTCATCATTCGTTAGGTGCCATGATCGCGCACAGAGACGAGCATCACCGTGAGCAAGCAGTCTATTATATCAGTCGAACACTGGTTGACTATGAAAATCGGTATACCAATATCAAAAAACTCTATTTGGCATTAGTCTTTGTTGCTACTAAGCTTCGCCACTATCTTCTTAGTCATAAAACCTTTGTCATCACCCACACCGACCCTCTCAAGTACATGCACTCCAAGCCATATCAGAATCAACGTATGGCTCGGTGGCTCATGCTGCTTGCTGAGTTCGATCTTGAATTTATCTATCAGAAATCTATCAAGGGGCAAACCATTGCTGATCAACTAGCAAATGCCCCTCTTCCTGACAATCAACCTTCGCAGTGTGAATTCCCTGATGAGTCTATCGCTGCGCTTTCCTCTGACGACACCAACTATCAGATGACTATGTTCTTTGACGGTTCCAAATGTCAACTAGGTGGGGGTGCTGGGGTCATTCTCATCCCACTCGAAGGGGAGCCCATGCCTTTGTCTTTTAAACTCGACTTTGATTGTACAAATAATATGGCCGAATACGAGGCCTTAATTTTGGGACTTCAGACCGCCCTCTCTCTCAGCATCAAGTCCATTAACATCTTCAGCGACTTGCAGCTCATCGTCAATCAGGTCAATGGTTCATACCTCTATAAAAATGAAATTTTGCAAAGGTACAATAACCGTGCTGACATTCTCCTTGCATCTTTCGACCATTTCCTCTTGCAGACTGTTCCTCAATCCATGAATAAGTTTGCTGACACCATGGCTTCTCTCGCTTCACATATCCCATCTTCCTCATCTGCATCCAGACTTTTTGTCACGATGCGTTGTGTGCCATTGCCTTCATATATCTCTTCTCACATTCATCATGTCAACACTATAGACCCTAGCCCACAAGATGTTTGGTATAAGTAACTTGTAGACTTCTTATCTTTCTCTGTCATTCCTCCCAACCTCTCTAGTAATGCATAATGAGCTTTTATCAAGCGTACCACTCGCTATACCATGCTAGGGGGTCTTCTCTATAAGCGAGGCTTCTTCGACCTCCTTCTTCGCTGTCTCACCTCCACTAAAGCATCTCAAGCCATTCAGCAAGTCCACAACGGGATTTGTGGTAGACATTTTAGTG
Source organism: Torreya grandis (assembly GCA_037957365.1). Taxonomy (NCBI): domain Eukaryota; kingdom Viridiplantae; phylum Streptophyta; class Pinopsida; order Cupressales; family Taxaceae; genus Torreya; species Torreya grandis. Next base: position 1,108,218 of record JARHVA010000285.1, on the reverse strand, counting down.
GGAATTCGGTTGCCAAGCGCATCCTTCATTTGGGCTATTATTGGCCTACCCTTCATCAAGACTGTAGCGACTATGTTCAGCGTTGCATCAAGTGTCAGCAGCACTCTAACTTGCTTCATCTTCCTAGTCATGCCTTACAAATCACTCAAGATTTCTAGCCTTTTTCTCAGTGGGGTTTAGATCTCATCGGTGAGATTAACCCTCATTCGTCTCTTCGTCATCAATCCATCATCACAGCCACTGAATATTTCACCAAATGGGTGGAAGCCATTCCTCTCATCTCCACAAAAGCCAACAAGATCATCGACTTCATCACCACCCATATCATCTATCGTTTCAGTGTCCCTCATAAAATCATCATCGATAACGACAAGTCCTTTAAAAACAAAACTATCCAAACACTATGCGACTCATTCGGCATCAAACTCAGTTTTTCTTTGCCTTACTACCCACAAGCAAATGGGCAGGCTGAGGCTTCCAACAAAATTCTCACCAAAATTCTCATGAAAGTGGTCAGTGACACAGGCAGGGATTGGCACATTCACATTCCCTTCGCTTTGTGGGCTTACCGCACTAGCATTCGAACCTCTACGGGTGCTACCCCTTTTTCTCTCATGTACGGAACAGAGGCTGTCTTACCTCTCGAAGTACAGATCCCGTCTCTCCACATTTCTCTACATGATATTCTTTCCAATGATGACTTTCATCAAGATCACTTAGCTCAACTTGAGTTACTTGACGAACGCCGTCTTGCTGCCCTTAATCATCTCCATGTCTATCAACATCGCATCAAGCGCACCTATGACAAAAATCTGTGAGAATGAGATTTCAACATCGGAGACCTCGTCCTCAAAGAGAATCAACACATGACCAATATGGAGCGAAGTAAACGAGGCAAGTTTGCTCTTAATTGGCTCAGACCTTTTATTATCACGCACAAGTATGGATCAGGGACTTATCGTCTGTCTTCTCTTGATGGACGCCCAGAACTTGAGCCTCTTAATGCGTTGCATCTGTGACCGTTCTACTGCTAGTCGAGTATTCGTCCACTTGACACTTAACTTGAGCTCGTCCCTTGAGCAATCCCCGTCCTCTTAATCCTACTTCCTTTCAACCCTATTCCTCTTAACAATTCCTATAACCCTTTTATGTTGTATGGATGCTTTGTCCTCATAAAAGGGAGCCCTTGACCTTCTATAATCTTGTCCACAACTCACATTTCTGTAAAAATAAATCAAGATGTCACAATATCCATGGTCACTATATCAATATCAAAATCAAAAAAATAGACTGCTCCCTCGAAGGACAGCTGTATTATCATTGTTGTAATTAATAGACTGCTCCCTCGAAGGACAGCTATTCAAAAACCTTTATATTAAACAAAAATCTAGACCACTCCCTTGAAGGATGGCTATGACTAATCTGGCAATAAACAGCACTATTTTAGAAGCTTCCCACATTTATCAGCTTCACAACTGACCACCAAGCAAATGACATCTCTATGCAGGCTTCCCGCATCGATCAGTCTGCCCAAAAAAAAAAAAAATGAGTCATGGACTTGACTTATAGTTGTCTCAGGGTCTCCTATAAAAAGGGGCATAGTTATCTCTGCTCTTAAAATGGGTTACCCTCTTTCCTCCTCCTATCACCTGCTTAAGGGACTTCGAGCTCACTTTAATATCGAAGTGATTCGATTACCACTCTAACATAACTATGGTCAACGACGTCACGCATGAATGGGGCTCTTGGTTCTCATAACCCCTATCTATGCTATCTTTTTGGTCCTTGTCAATGAAAGAGCAATATGCTTTTCACTTCTTCTACACTTTGGTCATATTCACCTTCATCACTTGTCAATCAACTCAACTCTCTTTTCAGACCACTCCCATAACCTATTCACCCTAGTTTCTATGGACACCAATACACGTGGAAACTATTGACCCGCTGCAATTTATGTTAAGCATAAACCAATACTTGCTCAAGCGTAAATAGACCTCAATTCATTTTTAGCATACATCCATCACGAATATGGAATATTGCTAGGGATGAAAGACCTCTCGACCAATGTTGTGGAATACACCATTTGGAAAAGGCTGCAACATCTCTTCCCCTCATCATTTCATCATAACCACGACCAATCTATCGACCATTTTGACCACCTGTCTATTACTCGGACCCTTTTTGTCTGAACTACATTGGTCTGAGGCCCTAACGACAAGGGCTATGTAGGCAGCACTCAGATGACATGACTGTCTTCTGGGGTTAGCTCGACCACCCTCGTTTGTTCGTCTCTCTGATGGACAAACCTTCTTTCCTTCTTTTAACCATAACCTTGCCCTTGACCACGACCAATTTCATCCCTTTGACCCTCCTTCCCTTCTAGGGAGAACTACAGTGGCCTGAGGCCCTACGACAAGGGCTATGTAGGCAGCACTCAGTTGACATGGGGTCTTCTGGAATTAGCTCAGTCATTTTCTTCATCACTTTCTTCCATCTCCTTCTCTCGTCACCTGTCAATCACATCACAATCAATAACATATTCACATAATCATTAGTATACTCTCCTTTTCATTATAACATCATAAGTCATTAGTCATAAATTTCATTCATCATAACTCATTAAACATTCGCATCATCCACAAGTTAAACATTCAATATCAAATCTATCATCATCTAATCTAAAGTCATCATTATATAATCTATCATCATTTAACCTAAAGTCATCATCATATAATCATTAAACATTAACATCATCATCATAATCATCATCAAAATCATATCAAAACATGCATCATGAAACACATGAAAAATGCTGCAAACATCTACAACATCTCCATAACACATCAATAGCCAAAATCTCATCATATATATATCAAAAATAGTTTTATACAAAAAGACACAATCAGTGTCTGTCTCTCTCTCTCATAATACATCTCTCGTCTTTGACTCACAGGCCCGTATATACATCAAAAATGCATCTCTAAGGCTGCCCTCAAGGCTGTGGCTGTGGTGGTGGTGGCGGTGGCCGAGAAGAGGCTGTATCCTCTCCTCCCTCTGATCTCTGCCATCTGTGCAAACCTAAAGCCGTCGCTCATGACATCGACCTCTGTCAGCTCTGCTCTGCTCTCATCTCTGAGTATCGTTGTATCTGTGGGAACCCTCTGATGGCCCTCTCATAATATACAATCTCATCCAGCGCATCAGTGTATCTAACCATAGATACGGTCTACAGTGGACCCATCTACCCTTCTCTTGTGGCATGTCCTAACCTCTGTGGCTGTGTCTGACCTCGGTGCACTGATACTAATGGTCCTACCCCATGTGAAAATGTTGGCTGCTGAGATGGCTGCTACCATGGGCCTTGCCCTCCAAAACTCTGCCCTACCACTACCTATGCCTGGGCTGCCGCCAGCTGTTCCTGTAGTAGGGTGACCTGCACTGTCAACACTGCCACCTGACCTGTCATCTCTCCCAGCTGCCTTGTGACTCCTGCTAGTTGTCCCTACAAAACTGAGACCTGAGCCTGAGCCACGTCTCTCTCCTCCTGTGCAGTGTCCCTCTCCTCGCAGGCTGTATCCCGCTCCCTAGTAATCGCCTACAAATCTGGCTAGGGACCCACCTGTATACCTCGATACTACCCTACCCACCATGCCGTGTAGGCCTTTGTGCACCCTGGGTCGGCTATCCTAGGTCTTGCCAGCAACTCCTCAAAATTGGGCTCCTCTGTCTCCTCTGGAAGTGGGAGTGGCGCCTCTATATCATCCTGCCTATACTGTGGGAAGGCAGGAGGCACATCCTGTAGCAGCCCATACTGGCGCCGCACTCTCTCTACAGGGATCCTCTCGAGCTCACCGACTCATCTACCTCTAATCCATCACCTACTTTGAACTCCAACCAGCTGCTCTCCCTGGTCTCTGAATGCTGGATAGACCAAGTATGGTCTCCAGACGATGTCTGCAGGAATCAGGGCCTCCAGTTACCCTCTGTAATGGTCAATGTCCCTGACCACTCCATCCATCCATGTCTGTGCCATCATCTCATGCCATCGCCTGAATCTAACTTTGAAACTGGCCTGAATCACCACTGGGAGGCTGAGAGGTCGTGTGACCATGATGTGCTCATAAGCCCAGCAATGTAGTAGGTGGCCCATGCACAAGTTGTATCGCCGCCACTGACTGATCCCCCACAACTCTCTATATACCTGGGCCAAAAACACAGGCACCCAGGTGAACACTGTCTATTGCTCTAGCATATCAATCAAAACTCCGATCATAGCAACCAAAAACCTGCCACCCTCTACATCTGGCAACGCATACACTGTGATGCCAATCATCATCAGAATGACTAGCCGATGTGCATCCTCATCCGTCGCGTACAACGGCTCATATGCAAAACTCGCTAAATAGTAGCTCATCTCCACGGCATGCTCTATAAATAGCGTGACCATGTGAATGTCATGCGCCTCTCTCGAGCATGCATACAAGTCTGCTCCATGCACCGATAGCTGCAAAATCTGGTACACGTCCTCAACCGTGACCGTCATCTTGCCCGTAGGTAGGTGGAAGGTGTTGGTGGCATGGTCCCACCGCTCGATCAAAGCCACCATGAGGCTCATGTCTCTCGCCACTCTGCAGTAGCGTCTCAGTCTGCCTAGTCTGACTGCGCTCATCTGTGCCCACTCTTCGATGGACACACCTCCGCGTATTCGCATCAGCAAGGTCAGGAGGCGATCCCGCAGCATCAGGGTCTGCCTCACCTGCATCCATACATAGACACTTTCATGTTAACATTTTTCCTACTTTGCCTATTTTATCAACTATTCAGACTATCTAAGCCTACTCTGACACCCAGGAAGCCCTTGGCGTAATTTTGACCTATCGACTTGACCATTTTTTAGAACCATTTTCTAACCAGGCAGCCACCGATATCGATTAGCTTGCCGGCGATGGCACTTACCTAACCGACGCCGGTAGCTGGTCGGCCGACATCGAACGCTGGTCAGCCGACGTCGGCAACTGGTTCGACCCTAGGGCCAAATGGGGTGAGCCCTAATTTTTAGGGCTTCCCCATTTTACACCCTATACCTCCCCAAAACCCTCCTGAATAACCCTTAAGCTCTCCTAGACAACCTACCCACCTTCCTAACTACCCTCCCCCTCAATTTCTACCTCAAATAACAACAAATTTCAAAAAACAAATTCAAAACCAAAATAACTCAAATTAAGGTTCAGAATCCTCCTACCTCGTCTCGGCGACGCTGGCATGGTGGCACGATAGGTGCCGCTAGTGGTGGACCTCCCGCGGGTCCTCTACTCCCCTCCACCATCCCTTCTGTCTCAATGGCTCTGCACGCTCCTGCTGACTCACACGCGTCCCTACAACGTCTAATCAACTCCTTCTCTCCACCAATGCTCCTCTACCACCTCGCACCACTCCTTGGTCAACTCTGGGTCACTTTCACTCAACAAATACCAGAGCTCTTTTTCTCTCTCAATCAAATAGCAAATGACTTTTGGTGGGCCGCAAATCTGATTTTTTCGGATTTGGTAGGCCACCGACGTCAGGCCCTTTTGGACACCGACGTCGGTTATATAGCTGACGTCGGTGGCCTTCAAATCTTTTATCCCTCTTCAAAATAACCAAAATCATGTCCCTAATCAAGTCAAGTCCTTCAGACCATGTCATTTTGACCCCTTTTGGGGCACATTTTGATCACTTTTACATCCATCCATCGACCACCAACCATTGGAGATCATGCCTATCTCCTCCAACCTCGACCACTTCCAAGACACTGTTGCCTTGGTTATTTTTACATGTATGCTTTCTCATGCCTGGTTAGTAGAATTGTGCACAGACCTTTTTGGACCCTCACAAGTATAGGATCGCAAGCTGGTTGATCCATACTACTTTTAACTTTTTTGTGTTTCTAGGAGCACTTCCTGAGCCCGAGATACCTAGAATGCGATGACCCATTTGGAGCTTCAGCTTAGATTGAATAACCCAATCAGCAGATGACTAAATGCTGGGGCCCGGTTATTTCAATTTTGGCACTCCTCGACCCTTGACCTGTGACACTTTTGACCTGACCATCTCGTGCAGTAGTATGCGTGCAATCACGACTTTTGTAGCGTTCACCCTCACCCCTTTTCCATCCACTCTTTGTCAAATCAGCACCTAATTCCCAGTTCCCTTCCCTCACTTCTTGCTTTGAGGGGGAATACCTTATCCATAATTGGGGCAATCTGCTACCTATTTTTGTCTTGCAGTTCATTCGAACAACTAACAAGACGAAATCAACCTTATCCCTCACCTGGGGCAATCACTCCTGTTTTTATCTTGCAGTTCATCCAGAACAACCAACAAGACAAAAAGGGGCAAATGTAGACACCAAAATCATGTCGACTCCCCTAGTCATCCCCCGTCTTATTCTTCTTCGCCTATTTAACCCTTGTCGATCACTTTTTCCAATAGCCTTGACCCTGGCAGCATGTAAAAATGAGCACAGAGCTAAAGCTAGACTCTATCCCCATTGTGCATCTATCGACGATGGTCATTACCTGGCCAATGTCGCTGACATTGGTCACTTATCGGCCGATGTCGGCAATCCTGCCGACGTCGGTCACCTTACCGTTATTCGTTATCAGTTACCATTCGGTTCCCAATCAGTTTCCCGAACGGTTATCAAACCGTCTCTCGAACCGCCCCTTTGCCTTCATCAGCATCCGTCGATCAATCCCGAAGGCTAATCAACTAATTAATCAATCAATCGACCCCAAACTCAGACATTCACAAAGCTCTGGCGATCAATCAACTCCAGCATTCAACCAATCTGCATTCACTTCGATCAACTTACGGCAACGCTTCAACAACTTCAATCATGGCTTTTATCATGTCTTCTGGCAGGTAAGTATTTACTCTGTTTGTTTTATTTCTTTCTGGTTATTATTTGTTTGTTGTTTCTATTTCTATCATCTCGGATCTTCAGACCGTAGACCTGAGCCCTGAGTTCCTTCCTTACATCTCTACCCACTATCCCAGTCTATAACTCTATCCAGACTCGACCAAAACCCCCAGACCCTGTCCAGACTTGACATTACCTTGATTAGACCTTGTTCAGACCCTGTCCAGACCTTGACCAGACCCTATCTCGACTCTCCCAGACCTTCTGCAACTCATCCAGACTCTGTCTAGAACTTGCCCCGATCGACGCCGGTCACTACCCCGACTGACGCCGACACTTTAACCGACGTCGGCACTTTCCCTAACCGACGTCGGCACCACAGAGACCGACATTGGCGACTGCACAGAACATTTTACTTCATTATCAGGTATGCGTTTTATTTTTTGTCCTTTATTTTTTTCATTTTATCCTTCATTATATCTACTTTAGTCTAATATTTTGCTTTTTTATCAGTGGGTTGATATCCTTCTAGGAAGACTTCGTACTTCTGGGATCAGGCGTTCGCCTGACAGCCCACCATATCTTTGACTAATGTTTTTCTGTGTTTCAGTCTCTTTTCTTCTCAGGTGTCATTCCTCTACAGCCAAAGAGGAGAATATTCCAACGTCTAATTTCGGTGCGCACGACTTTATCAGGTATCTTCTAACCTTGACCATTTCTTTTAGTTTCTTATTTCTTCTTTGAATGTAGAAAGCAATTTTGCATAGAAACACTCCCTTCTTTGAAAGATGTGTAAATGGATGACACTTGTCTGCTAACTAAGAGATGAAGCATCAAATTTATTGTATCTTGCCTTGCAAACTGTAGAGTTGCTTCAAATTGGTTGGTGATAGCATCTTAGTTATAGCATGAATTTTAGTTGGATCAAATTTAATGCCTCTATGAGACATGATGAAGCCAAGTAATTTTCCTGAGGTTATGCCAAACACACATTTATTTGGATTGAGTCTGACTTTATACTCCCATAATATTTCAAATATATGATGTAGTACTATTAGATGGTCAACCTTGGTCTTTAATTTTCTTAATATGTCATCTACATAATCTTCAATAATATCAGACATCATATCATGGAATATGATGGTCATAGCCATTTGATACCTAGATCTATCATTCTTAAGACCAAATGGCATTACTTGATAACAAAATGTTCCCCATGGATTGGTGAATGCTATTTTATGTTGGTCTTCTGGTGCTATTTTGATCTAGTTGTATCCTAAAAAGCCATCCATGAGTGAAATCATTTCATAACCTATTGTGGAGTTGATGATCATGTCAATATTGGGTAGTGGAAAGTGATCCTTAGGGAAAGCTTTGTTGATGTCTTGAAAATCAATATAGATTCTGATTCCTTCAAGTTTTTTGCTAACAATCACAACATTAGATATCTATTCTGAGTAGTCAATCGATCAGATACATCCTACTTCTAAGATTTTTTCCAACTCTTTATTTATCAAGACAACAATGTGAGGATGCATCTTACATAGTTTTTGTTTCACCAGTTTGACATCAATATTGACCACAAGGTGGTGCAAAACCAAGGTGGGGTCTAAACCTAGCATGTCAAAATAAACCCATGTAAAGATATCTACAAACTCTCTTCACAGAGTTGTAAAGATTTCACATTCCTCCTCAATAAGAGATATGCCTAATTTTATCCATTTTGGGTCTAATGGAGTTCTGATATTTACCTCTATTATATCTTCAACTAGAAGGGTTGAACCATCTTAGGATAGTAGGCAAAGACTTGAACTATTGGACTATATTAGGGTCCTCTACTAAGACTTGCTCTTTAGCTTCTCCTAAGCATGGTGAATCTGAGTCCCCCAATGGGAGATCTGGCAATGTGAAAAAAATAGTTTGAAATTCCTAAAGAATTTGATTAAACACTTGTTTTTGCTGAAAATTTATCTCAGATCCATAGGCAAGTTCGTCATTGGTGGCCTCCTAGTCTAAATTTGAAGAAGAATAAACACCCCCATCTAATGGCACCTAAAATAGGTTTTCACCACTAGACTGGCCTTTATCTTTACTTTTTCCCTAGTTAAAAAGTGTCTCAAATAGGTTTTCACCTTGGGACCTCAATTTTTTATTTATTTTCTTTTGGCTAAAGGTGTTCACCCGCTCTCCAAAATAGGCTTAAGGATATAACGTGATTGAGAATCTTGATTTATGATCTCCCAATGGAATGTTGTCTCTAAGGCCTAGAAAATCATACAATGCCTCATCATTCTAAAACTCATCAACTCGTAAACTAGATTCTTGTTGTTCCCAATCTATCAGTTGGGGATAGTATAATGGCAATGGGCTACTATAAATGACCGACATAAGGGTATAAATGGAATGAAAGGTAAACAATTTGGTTTTAGTTAGGTCATCAAATATGAGGCTATGATGGGACTCTACTTCACTATCAACATCATCATAACTAGTCGTTGGTGATGAAACTTGAATAATATATGTGGGGTCACCTCCAGGTGGTTTAAATCCAAGTCCATAGGGTCTTTTATACTTGGTCATAGAAATTGGCTCCAATGTTCCTTGTTGGTTTAGTCTGAGGCCTCATCCTTCATAGCATTGACTCTCCATGATCCTAATGGGAATAGTATATTTTGAAATTTTATAACAATCATCTTGGTTGTCATTGTACAACCATGATTCATCCCCTTCAAGAGGGTTTGGTTCTAGGCTAGATGCTAGTACAAACCTGATAGATCCTTTATCTTTGTTTTTTTGTTGCCAATTCATGTGTGGGGTAACTTTAGGTTGCCTAAAGGTATTTGGATTCTGAGGAAGATTATCAATATAGAAGGTATCATAGGTCACATATTCCCCTGGGCCATTATCTAAAATAGTGAAATGATTGGAAGCTTGAGGAGGTGGCATGTGTGAAAGGGAATCCAAGGTATTAGGATTTATGCAATTATCTTATGGAGGATCAATAAGTATGGCCTTTCCTTTATCCTACTTAGAACTTGGATTCATGTTATATTGGTAATTTTAGCTTTGAAACTCAGCCTCAAGCTATTTGCAATGCTCATATCAGTGCAAATATCTTGGAATATTTACTTCCATCCTTGAGTGAGAGAACCTAATACATTAGTAGAACATTGATGGGACTGCATAAATCTCATTTAACCAAGGCCTTCCTAGAAGCATATTTTATGATAACTCAAGATCAAGCACATGAAAAAGTGTGTCATGGGTCAAAGACCCAATGATAACTGGTAAGCTAATGGTGCCTTATGATTCTCTCTACTGATTATCATAGGCTTTGATAGTTATCGTTTTTAGTTGGAGATCTGCCATTGTGTACCCAAGAAGTTTGATAAGCTTTAGAGACACAATGTTGAGGTCTGATCCATTGTCTATAAGGACACATTTCACTTTATGTTACTATATATAAACTTTTATGTATAATGAATTATTATGGAGTGGGCCAAGGGAAGACATATCACTTTGGTTGAATGTGACTTGTTAGGTTAGAGCTAGGTGTCCAACCAAAGCTTAAAATTTATCAAGGGATATGTTACTAGAAAGAGTGGATTAGGTTAAAAACTCACTCAAAATGTTCTTATGCATTGTTGACATTCACAACAAATCTAAAATAAATATCTATGTTGGTGTCTTCTACAATTGTTTCACAATATCAAACTTCTTATCTTGGCTAATAGTGAATGGTTTATTCTAAAGTTAAATGGTTGGTTGGATAACATAAAGCATGGTAGATGGTTGTGCACTTGGGATAGTAATCTTTAACCTTTAATTTGTGATTACACAATCAATATTAGATGCTAGACCATGATTGCTAACAAATGCTAGGAATGTTGTGGGACCAGATAAGATAAGTCTTGGTTGCCAATACACTTGTATGTGGTCATGTGGCAAGGGCAAATTATTGATATAAGGTCCAAAAGTGGAAGTCCTATTTTTTTGTTTATCTGTGTGTTATCCTTTGTCAAATAAGGATTATCTATGTAATTTGGTTGAGTGGTATTGTTTATCAATGGTCTAGATTGATTAGTGCTTAGTCTAGGATTAAAGAAGATGGTATTAACTCTACCTCCTACAATATGACATATAACCCTATTGTATTCATGTGCAATTGCATGGTAGGTTTGTTGGTTGTTACCATTCTGACCTTGGTTTTGTTTATTGTTCTGATGTTGTGGGTTCAACTATTGATTTTGCTAATTTTTCTAGTTTGGCCTTTGATTTGATATTGTTGATTTTGTTATTGCACTAGCTGGTATTGTTGTTGTTGTGGTTGTTGATTGCTATGTTATTGTTAAGTGTTATGTTGGGGAAAGAGGTTTTGATAAATCTCAAGAGTTTTATTAAATGTGGAAGTACCATTATCTAATGTTATCTCCCCATTATCCAACATGCTTGATTTGCACACATCTTCATAAATTATATCCGTTGACCTGATGATATTCACATAATTCATTTTCATGGTACCAATCAGGATAAGGAATGCCTTATGGATAATGCTTTTGTTTAAGCCAATTAATTAGATTAGTAGTGGCAAGTTCATGAAATACAAATTTAATAGGATCTCCCAGGTCACTAAAGACACAATGAGTAGGTGCAATTTTTCTTAGAGGAGAGGTTTTCAATGGTAAAGGTTATTGTATTTATTGTACAAGTATTGGTTATTATACCTATGGCATTGGTTGGAAAGGTTTTCAGGTAGGATTAAGGTAAAAAGGTTGTGCAAATGATGTTTTTACTATTTGGACATGATGTGACTCAGTTACTCTATTACCCACAACATTCCTATTGTGGCTAAATTATTTTAGTCTATCTTAGTTATTGGCCTGTGTTGGTTATGATAGTTACACTTGGATTGGATGTTGGTTTTGGCCACTTCCCTGATTGGTACCTTGATTTTAACTAGTTGAAGTAAGCTTGATGATCTCTTTATTAATAAGGGTTCACTCAATCAACAAGCCTTTGTTGATGATCTCTTTGAAAGTATGCATACATTGTAGTTCTAGATGATAAGCTATCTCACTATGAAAATTTTTAGTAAACACAGTGGCTAATTGTTTATCTAGTAAACTATGGGTAAATCAACTTGCAAGGGCTCTCCATCATTGTAGATAACTTGCAAAACTCTCACTAGCTTTTTATTTTGCTTGTGTCAAATCAACCAATGAAATCTCATGTTCAAGATTATAGGAAAAGTGCTACACAAACTTATTGAAAAGATCATCAAAATTTGTTACTAAATTCTTGGGAAACTTTAAAAACCACTCCAAAACTTGTCCATCCATGATCCTTGGAAACAACAAAAAAAGGTATATATCACTATATGCCACTGGTTGACATATAATAAAGAACTCAGTTAAATGGACCTTAGGGTCACCTTTACCTTTGTATTTGTTGAATTTCAGTGGTTTGTATCCTAGAGGAAATAGTATTTGTAAGTAATCTATGTTGAATGGATAAGAACACATGTCATCCAACTTAAACTTTTCAGTCTATTTCCCAGCTTGAATGGTAGTAATTGCATCCTTCATCTAATGTAGTTTTTGGGCTAAGAAACTAGAGGGAACATTGGTTTGATGGAGAACATTGGTTTGGGTAGATGGTTGGGAGGTCATAAGTGGGATACTTTTACTAGGGTATGATGTAGATATCTATTGGGGTATGTTCATTTGGTTTGGAAATGGACCAAGAATATGCAAGCATGGATTAGGATGTACTTGAAATTGCACATTTAGTTGTGCGATATTTTGGTTTGGGTTAGATATGAAAGTTTGACTTAGAGGATTTTTTGGTTGGGATGGAGGGATATAACTATACTATACCTATTATGGTTGAAAAGGGACATGCTACCTACTAATTAAACCTTGTTATTGAGTGGGAACTTGTGAACCAAGATCTTGTCTCTAAAATTGTGGCACATTTTGAAACAATTGTTGCCTAGTAAGTACTTGAGAAACATGAGAGCCTCCTTGTTGCATGAATCCTTGTTGGGAAGTGAATGTATGTTGAAGATTAAGTGCCTATCACTAACTAGTATTTAGATGTTATTGGCTAGTCATCATTTGGTTTTGGATTGGTACACTAGTCTGTGACTAAAGAGGTATATTTGTCACAACCTAATGAGGTGGAACATTAGTTGCCTCTTGTTGAGGTATATTTAGCCTCTATTGTTTTGGTACACTAGATTGTAAATATTTTTATGGAATACTACTTTTCACTTGTTAAAGATGAGTAGGATTCATCACATTCAATTATTGAGGCATGACAATGGGTGTTGGTTGACTTCCTAATCCTATTGGTTGCACACTTGATAAAGCAGCTAGTTGAGGTTGGGATGTATAAAATCATACTCCCTAGTTTTGAGAACCACTCATGGTATTAAATATAGGCACATGTTGTTGATTAGTTGTTTATGCATTATTACCACTTTGATTTGGATTGGATATTGCTTGCACATTATCCATTATATTTTGCTCATTATTCTGCATAAAAGTATAAGACACTTCTTCAATAATTGGCATATGTAACAAGTTGTCTACCAAACTGTTTTACATGAATGGGTTTGAACTCTAATTGTCTTGACCAGTTAACTCTATCAAAACTCCTGTTGAAGTAACTAAGTCAATAAGAGGTTTGCTCACCATGGTCATCTGATTGAAATTGTGTGCTAGATTCAAGTAGGTTTGGTATGTTGTCTGCATTTGGTTAAAGTGGTATTACATGAGGATTTTTCCTCTATTAGGCACATTAGGGTCCTAATATGTTGTTTGGACTATAGCCAAAGGATTTTTAGATGAAACCTGTTGATTGTAAATTATATTGTGAGGCATTCTTAATAGGCTTGGTAAATTCTCATGGGGAAAGTTTGTTGGAAACTTGGCCCCTGCATCTATGGGTCAAACCAAAATTTCATATTTTTTCTCCAACAAATGATGCTCAAATAAAAATGGATCATATATGGAAGGCATATTAGTAGATCATGATGATTGAGGAACTAGTTCATCAGCTATAGGTATTATAGCTAGGTATTATGTGGTTTGTTCTTGGTCTTGTTCTAAATAAGGTAGAGTATTAACCAAATAGTTAGCCAATGTATCTTGGCTTTGTGCCCCTAATTGAGTATTATAAGAGGGATAAGGATCTATCTCATAATCAATATTATCTGCATAAGAGTCTTACACCATTTCTTCCCGTGTAACCACATTATTAATCCTCAAATTATACAAGAGTCCACTATAAGTTTAAGAGTACATGTTGGGATCCATACTCAATGATTTATGATAGAAAGGGAAGAGAGTTGTACAAACTCTAGAAGGATAATGTCTAAAAGCTAATGTTCAAACTTGGTCTAGATTTGTCAAAAATATCAAAAGGTTTATTGAAAGATTTGTGATAACATAAGATAACATTAAGTGTCTAATGTTACATGTCTTACACAAAAAGATTAAGTAAATGAACTAAAAATCAAAATGCCAAATGATAAGGTTGAAGTGTTTCAAATCAGTCTAATCTAGGAATTTAAAAGTTGTTAGGTCTTTTGGCCAAAACATGGCATTAAAAGCTAGACTCAAACAAGGCATGTGCTAGGACTCTTGGCCAAATGATGTCAAAAGCTAGACTTTGAAATAGATGAAATTTTTAATCTAACGAATTTTTAAACACCTCTAGCAAAAACTAGGCATTTGATTCTCTGACATGGACTTGATCAAATAGGTATAAGGAATGAAACAAAAGGCACTTTAGAGATAGTTTATTTTCTCACAAATAATGGTATAAAACTTATTTATTTTGAAAAATAAGCTAGACAAAAGTGAACGGCATAATTGTGCTAGACAAAGGTTCACAAAGGTACACTCATATTGGTTTTAAAATGTAGGAACAAATTTGAACTCTATGCAAGAGGGCCTATGAAATAATATCTGAAATGTTTTGGGTAGCATAATAGTGCTAGACTACTCAAAAGATGTGACAAAATACTTGTTTCAAAAACTCTCTAAGGCAAAGATAGTTTCACACAAATTTGATAGCATAACACTACTTTTATCAACTCAAAATGTTGTAGTACATAGACTCAAAGTGCAAGTGTTTGGCGTTATGGTGTGGAGCTAAAAGCTTCAATTGTTTGCAGACACTAGAAGGAAGGATGTTGAAGAACCAGAGCCACCGGTGTCGGCAGTATGACCGACGTCGTTTAGATGCAGTGGAGAAGGAGACCAACGACGGCAGGAAGTTGGCCGACGTCGACAGCACCAGACTAGCAGGGACCGGCATCGGTCGCCTGTGTATTTCCAGAACTGCTGTTGACGAATAGTTAGTTAAGTGAAGTGAGTGTTTGTATGTTAAGCAACTAATTATAGTCACGAGCTGCATGTCTAATTATTGTAACTAGATTTCTATTTTTGTAAGCATGGGATCTTATTTATAGACCCATAAGGCATGTATTGTAATTGTATCAAGAAGGCAAGTAAGAGCATTGAAGCTAGCAAGGTTAAGGAGATCTACAGGTGTAAGGTCAAGGAGATTAGCTGAAGCATTCAAGGAGGGATAGCAACTCAGGTTGTAGAGTTGGTTTTGTGTTGAGCAAGGGAGAGAGGGAAGAAGGTCTTGAGGTGTGGCAAGCCTTTGAGGTGGAGGAAGAAGTGGCATCTTCCTTATTGTATTTTCTTCTAGTAATATCTAATACAAAGAGTGTGTATTGTCTCTCAAATTCTTTGATGTCTCAAGTTTCTAGTTACTTTATCATTCTGGTATAATTCCATGTTTAATTGCTTATAAGAAGTAATCAATTGTGCTCTAATTGGTAGAGCTATAGATGCCCTGACAAGTGGTATCAGAGCTACGGTTTGCAGGAAGCAGGGTATTGTTTTTTGATTACAGGTCATTCACAGCATTTTCTGATTGAGTGGGAGTTCAGTAATGGCAGAAGAAAGTAGACTACGAATGGAGAAGTTTAACGGCAAGAATTATCAACATTGGAGGACGCAGATTGAGGACTATCTGTATCAGAAGGATTTGTACTTACCATTGGGTTGGGTTGCATGCAATCCCACAGATATGAAGGATGAAGAATGGAATGTTCTTGATCGAAAGGCTCTTGGTTCCATAAGGTTGAGCCTTGCATCATCTGTGATTTCTAGCTTATCACAGTGTAAGACAACGGAAGAGTTGATAAAGTCCTTGGCAAATTTATATGAAAAGCCCTCGGCTTCTAATAAGGTATATCTTATGAAGCAGCTATTTAATTTGCAAATACAAGAAGGTGGATCGGTACATACTCATCTCAGTGATTTCCATGGTTTGGTAAACCAATTGGCTTCAGTCAATATTGTTTTTGATGATGAGGTAAAGGCTCTCTTGATTTTATGTTCTTTGCCTGAAAGTTGGGATGGTATGTTTATGGCAGTAAGTAATTATGCATCTGCTTCTAAAATCTTAAAAGTTGATGATGTTGTGAGTGTGATCTTGAATGAGAAAATACGCAGGAGAAGCACAGGTGAATCATCAGGGAATGCTCTAAGTGCAGAAAGCAGGGGAAGGCAAAGGGAGAAGGTTGAGCAAGGGAAATCAAGGTCGGGAAGGAGATCCGAGTCCAAAGGTGTTACCTGTTGGTTTTGTAGAAAGAAAGGACATACGAAGAGGGAGTGTTGGTTAAGAGATAAAGAGAATCAATATGCAGGTACTGAAGAATCAAAGGATGCAAATATTGTGATGCAGGATGCTCTCATACTTTCTTCAGATAGTCAGGTAGGATCATGGATTTTAGATTCTGGTTCATCTTTTCATGCATCCCCAAACAGAGATTCATTTTATGAGTATGAACAGGGAGATTTTGGAGTGCTCTATTTAGGGGATGGTACACCTTGTCAGATAGTTGGCAAAGGGAAAGTGCAGCTGAGATTGCAGATTGACAACACATGGGTGTTGAAAGAAGTCATGCGTGTTCCAATTCTGAAGCAGAGTTTGATTTTTGTAGGAAGGTTGGGAGATGAGGGATGCACAATAACCCTCACAGCAGATTCTTGGAAGGTTACCAAGGGAGCACTTGTTCTAGCAAGAGGTAAGAAAGTAGATACTCTTTATCTGTCTACTTGTATTACTGATTCTACTTCTGGTGTAGATTCAAAGATGTGGCCTAATAGGCTTGGTCACGAGAATAAGAAGGGAATGGAAGTTCTTGACTCAAAAGGTGTGTTTAAATTTGGAAAGCATAGATACAGTTCATTGTAGAAAGAAGAAATTTGATGCTTTTGACAGGAACAAAGAAGCCTTGGTGTTTATGAAGGAGATGAAGGACAGAGATCAGTCACACGGGCTAAATAAATCTGAGCAGGGCAGCATGGACAGAGGTTTGATCCAAGAAGAGCTCGCAGATGAAAATTTCATCACTTACAAGAACACACAGACATCGATGTCGGTAGCTTGGCACCGCATCAGTCATCCAGATACTGACATCGGTCATGTGTAGACTAGCAGGGTCAGTAGGTCAGACAGGAGAAGTCCGACATCGGTCATAAGGACCTACGTCAGCAGGAGGGACACCGGTGTCAGCCAGGGAAATGACGTCGGTAGTCAGGGTCAGTGCAGGGAACCGACATCGGTCAGGAGCAGACTGGGAGTTGGCCGATATCGGTCACTGGAACGGATAGTGGGTGAATCAAATAAGTCTCAAACACCCATGTGGAGGTCAGGAAAGGTATGTGAACCTCATATTCATTGTTCACCTTCTTTATATTGCTTACTGATAGTCATGAACTAGGAAGATGGAAGAAGCAATGCAGGTAGAATCTAGAAACAGTGGGAGCTTGGCATGGATGAGGAGTGTGAGTCCTTGGAGAACTAAATAGGTATTTGTTGGTAGTGTTGTTAGCTGGAAGGAAGCACTAGATAGAGGGACGGATTCCCGTTTTAGAGAAGTGAGTGGATGGACACATGAGACAGAAGGCTAGGGTATATGGTCTTGAGTATGCTGCAAAATAATGGAGGTTTGACCATTGTATTTTATCTTTACCAGGTTGGATAATATTAGCTACATTACCCTGTTACTATATTGTGTTACCTGTTGTAGGGTTTCATATATAGGGAGTTTTCTGAGCTAAGGGTAGAGTTGGTTTAGAAGTATGTCATGAAGAGTTTGGGAGCAGCAAAACTCGTGGCATAAGAGACAGGTATTGCATCACAGGTTTGCGTGGTGGTTGGTCTTCAAGAGTGACATTGAAGAGGGATACAGAGCCTAAGGAACAAAATAGATGGTGTACAGGTATAGGTACAGGTTGCAGCTATTTATCTCCAAGTGGGAGATTGTTATGGTGTGGAGCTAAAAGCTTTAACTATTTGCAGACACTAGAAGGAAGGATGCTGAAGAACCAGAGCCACCGGCATCGGCAGTATGACTGACGTCGGTTAGATGTAGTGGAAAAGGAGACCGGTGATGGTAGGAAGTCAGCCGATGTCGGCAGCACCAGACTAGCAGGGATCGGCGTCGGTCGCCTGTGTATTTCCAGAACTGCTGTTGATGAACAGTCAGTTAAGTGAAGCGAGTGTTTGCATGTTAAGCGACTAATTATAGTCACGAGCTGTGTGTCTAATTATTGTAACTAGAGTTCTATTTTTGTAAGCATGGGATCTTATTTATAGACCCATAAGGCATGTATTATAATTGTATCAAGAAGGCAAGTAAGAGCATTGAAGCTAGAAGGTCAAGGAGATCTATAGGTGTAAGGTCAAGGAGATCAGCTGAAGCATTCAAGGAGGGATAGCAACTCAGGTTGTAGAGTTGGTTTTGTGTTGAGCAAGGGAGAGAGGGAAGAAGGTCTTGAGGTGTGGCAAGCCTTTGAGGTGGAGGAAGAAGTGGCATCTTCCTTATTGTATTTTCTTCTAGTAATATCTAATACAAAGAGTGTGTATTGTCTCTCAAATTCTTTGTTGTCTAAAGTTTCTAGTTACTTTATCATTCTGGTATAATTTCATGTTTAATTGCTTATAAGAAGTAATCAATTGTGCTCTAATTGGTAGAGCTATAGATCCCCTGACATTTGGAACAAAATGACTTAAGTCTATTAAGTGGTGATAATGATCATAAGTCTTAAACAACCTTCAACCCAAATTAGAAATTGAAATTAAGTTCCCTCAAGTTTAGTGCAAATGGTGAATCCAATTAACACATCAACCCCATGAACTTATGAAGGTACAATTTCAAATTTAGATTATAAATGAAAGACTTAAACAAAATTTGGCAAAGGTCTAGAATCAATTAGGTATCATAACTATGCTAAAGTGGATGATATGACTCCAAGATTTGATGAACTTTAAATAAAGCAAATTGATGATTCACACGGGCAGTATAATGCCTCTTTGTTCAAAGGAAAATGAGGACTATGTGTTTTGGTTTGTATCATTTGTTCACACCAAGTTTTAACTCCAAACAAAACTTTAATCTAGGACAAAACTAACTAATTACTCGCTCTTAGATCCTATACTGACAAGGTTGCTTGGTATTGTTGGAATTCATCAATATACATCATTTGAGAGGATTTTAAGTGTTTATCCAAAAGTAAATGCACATTATATAGTAGGGTTTTTACACCCCCCTTCTCTCAAATGATAGTACTATGGCATAGACCTTGAGGTACACCTTGCACTAACAAGACTTTTGTGGCAAGTGGGGATTTATCTAAGATCTACAAGTTTTTGAATGTCTATAGGGGAATCAATTACACAATGACTTTCACATCAAATGATGCAAAATAAAATCATAAAAATTGGGTTTACATGACACTTGGCTTGTTGAAAAAAGGTCTAGTCCTTTTTATAACCACTACATCTTGTTGTTCGCTCAATGTAGTATGATGTCCAAAGTGCAGATACATCCCATGTGCAACTCTAATATAGAGTAAAATAAAGTTAGTGTCAGGAGATGAAACCCCAGGTCAAAGCTTCCCTAAAGAACTCATGGGAGTTAATGAAGTCCCCCTTGCAAGCCAAGTTACAATGAAATGAAAGACATAAAAAGAAAGACTTTAGGGTCATTTTCAAGGTCACCCAAACTATGACAATTTTTTGGTGAGTGATTTATATGACATTCTTTCTAAGCCTTGGACTAGGATTTTTGCAATAAGGATGGCGCTTTTGATTCCAAGGGTTTCCTAAATGGGACAAGTGGAAGAGCATACATGTGACATCCTTCTCTTTGCCAATCAAAAACTAAAAAACCATTGAAAATAAAAATTAGATAAGTTAGCTCAATTTTAAGCACCAATTTGAAAAATTAGGTGGTGTTATTTTGACCCCTTGGTCTTAATTTGTAACTTTGAAATCTAACAACAAAATTTAATCAATAACACCCTAAATGATTTTCTTTAAGCACCAAAATGAAAGGTTTGATTCTTTTTAAAACACCCCAAAAGAAGTTTTAAAATATCTATTTATGCATGGTTTGATGATTTTTCAAGTAAATACTATAAGAAAAAAGTTGGAAAGTCATTTAGATTTGAAGTATTTTGTAAGATAAAACAATCAACTTAGGAAAATGAGCTCTCGAGTTGACATAGTTCAATCCCATGACTTGACAGATCAATCCTATAACTCTACAAAACTGCCCCTTAGGTCAATAATTCCACTATTCAGTCTAGTTTAACAAATAAAAATAATCTTTCTACTTGGGTCTGCAATATCATGACTCAGGGTAATAATACTGTGACTCGGGGTAACAATAACATGAGTCAGGTTGATAATATTGCTATTTGGGTTGACAATCTTGCTACTCTTGGTTTTAACAAATTTGCAAAAAAATTAAACAAATTCAAGTAAAACCAATTGCATATTTAAAAAAACTGGAAGAAAACACATGGTTTAAAAAAATTCATTGAAAATGGAGTTTGGATGACCCCCAAAAAATGGCCTATCTCACTCAATACCACAATTCATAGTGACAATAACGTCACTCTATCAATCACAAGAGTAGTAGGATTGCAATACCACCACTTGAGAGTAGCAGGATTGTAATATTTCTACTTGTGAGTATAGGGATTGAAATATCACTACTGGACATACAAATAGAGACAAATGTTAAGTCAAAAAACATAGTTAAAACATAATACTACGACTTGTAGTGATAATCCTACGAGTTTCAGGACAATCCCATGACTGAGTGAATAGTAGTATTGTCAACTTTAGTTTGAAAAAAATAGTTAAACAAAATACCACGACTCTAAATGACAATCCTGTGACTGTGTCTAGGCATAACTATGACTTACAAAAAAATGTGTTTTACTTAATTTTTTCACTCTTTTGAGCCTCCCACTCCAAGATTTTGCATAATAAAAGTTAGTGAGTTACTTGAAAGAAAAAATTTATCAATTTTGTGAGGTTATTCACATCCCACCATGCATGCCATTATGTGAACTGGGAATTTGACTCAAGAGAGGTGTTAGTATCTTGTTAGTGATAAAATGAAATCAATTTGAAAAACCAACATACTAGCTAACATACATCTCTAGGCCTAGTTGTTTGGTTGAGCTTAATTAACAATACTAGAATGAAAACACAAATAAAACATGAAAGAGAACAAATCTTTCACATCCCTTAAATACACCAAATTATCTTGTAGTAGTGGCTTGCTCGGTTTCTACTCATGAAGTCTTCATCAAAGGAGGTTTGGTTATCTCCTCTTCTCCTTGGCACCTTGTGGCTTTAGTTTAACTTGGCTTGGCTCAATATTTGGACATTATAACACTAATTTCAATGGCTTTTGGAATTATTTGTGCATTATAACTTTGCATTATCTAATCTTAGAAATGATGTTCATGGCCTCTCTATTTATAGATTTGGAAAATGGCTAGAATCAACTTGAACCATCTATCTCAAGATTGAGATGTGTGGCTAAGGATTAATCTAATTTTGAAATTAAAATTCATAAATAGGCTCATCAATATTTGGGATAGAGGAGTAATTAAGAGGCATGGAGGGCATTGATGAGGCATGGGAGGCATGAATCTTAATATTTATGGCATTTATGGCCTAGGGATGTCTTCCCAAGAAATGATGTCACCTGATGATGTAGATATTCAATATTCATTTATAAAAATAAGTATTAAACAAGTTCTTGTGTAATTCTTAATTAGGCTCTAATTTGGTTTAAGTATCTCTTAAGCATGATTAAGCATTTTGTGCATAAATTACTCAAATTGATCAAAATGCCTTGTTATTGGTCCAAAATTTGACTAGATTGGAATTAGAAGTCAATGTCAGATGCATTAGATCCATTGTCCCATTTAGGATGTTACCAACACCTAATAACAAAGGCATGTGTCTCATGTAAGATATTTGATAAAAAAGAGAAATCTATGGCACTTAGGCACAAAATTGGCATTTTGACTTAGAATGATCTAATTAAAGTTAGTTGGCCCATAAATTGCACTACCCCATTTAAGGATACCCTAGCCAAAATTGGTACTTGAATATATCAATTTCAACTCATTTAATGTGTTTTAGTGTTTTTAAGCCAAATTGTGTATTTTAGGTAGAAATTAGTCAAAATCCTGGTTAGAGGTCATTAGTGGCTAGATTTAGGTTTCTACAATATCTAGGTTTGCCCATGATAGTCATTGGTAGGATACCAAGAGGATTTTATAATATTTGTAAGGCATTACTCATTTTATATTACACTATACCAAGGTTTCTACTCAGTTGGTTGGGTACAGTGATTCAAATTGGGTAGGTTCTCTTGATGATAAGCATTCCACTTTTAGCTACATATTTTGTCTTAGTTCTTCACATATTACGTGGTTATTTAAGAATCAGTAGGCTATTGCACTTTCATCTACAGAGGTTGAGTATAGGGTATTAGTTATAGCGAGTCATTAGATTATTTGGCTTCATTAGTTATTGATAGAGTTTGGCTTCATGTAATATTCTACCACTATACTTTGGTGTGATAACCAGAGTTTAATTCACATATCTCATAACCTAATTGAGCATCAATAGACCAAGAACATTGAGATACATATGAAATTCATTCATTTAACACATTCAAGATGGATTTCTTAGCTTAGAGTGCATTCTAACTCAGCAATAGGTTTGAGACATCTTCACGAATCCTTTTTCATCACCTCATCTCCTTGAGTTGCATGGAATGCTTAGGATTTCCTAAGTTATCCTTTGGGGTTTTTGTGAGGACATCTTCCTTCCTCATTTCATGGATACATATTGTATATGAGTACCTTATCATGCCTAGTTATTGGGACTAATATTGTAGATATGCCACTATTTATTTTTTAGCTATTGTTATCCCATAGCTTCACTTGAATGGGGGTGTTAGAGTATGTATTTCTCACTTTTTCTAGTGTACTAGCTATCTATTTTGTCAAGATCTAGGATCACAAAGCTCTGATACCAACTGTCATAATCCCTGCTCACTAAGAGCACACTTGATTAACTTTGTATAAGCAACTAAACATGGAATTTAACCAGAAGTAAAATATAACTAGAATTCAAAAATAACACAGAATATGAGAGACAATACACAATTGTATTAATACTCATCCAAAAGGAAATACAATGAAGAAGTGCCACACTCTTCTTCCCACACCTCTAGGGCATACAATGATTCTCCCTCAAGAGTTCTCTCTCTCAATTATAGTCACAACAAACAACTCAAACATAGAGTTGTTCACTCAACCAGTCAGTAACAATAATGCTAGTACACCAACCAGTAAGTGACAATCAACACAACCATTGTTGCTTACTTCCAGTACCACCGAGTAGACACACATACTCCAAGTCTACGTACACCACGTACTCCAAGTAGATATCACCTGATCTTGCTACCTGATGTGTTACAGATCTCCTTTGATCTTGCCGCCATGTAGATCTCCTTTGACCTTGCACACACACACACACACTTGTAAATCAACTGACCTTACTTATCATGTATATCTAACCTAATCTTGCACACCTATAGATCAACTAATCTTACACACCATGTAGATCTAACCTGATCTTGCTACTTGCAGATCAACCTGGTCTTGCACACTTGCAGACCTAGATCTTACACACCTGGAAGAACCCTTGTCCTTGCTTCACCAAGTCCTTATGATTTTTCTTGAAGGATCTAATCCTTAGTCCTTAGACTTTAGTCCTTGATTACAATACAGCCCATGGGTCTCTTAAATAGATCCCATATAAACAATAATTAGAAATGTAGCTCCAAGACTAAAATTAGTCTTTACATGTAAACAACCGATTCATTAAACAAACTGTTCATGAAACTAACAATTCTAGAACCACACAGGTGACCGACATTGATCACTATCTATCTAGAGATGACCAATGTCAGTCGATCCATGACTGATGTCAGTAGCTTCATGTCCACCTCTAACTGATATCGGTTGGCTTGATCGACGTCAGTTACTGTGACACTCAGCAACCTCCTCCATGTTTACATCAGTGAAGCTTTTAGCTCCACAACCTAACAATCTCCCACTTGGAGATAAACAACTGCACCTATCCCTGTACTTGTACATCCTCTAATTTTGTTTCCTAGCTT
Source organism: Torreya grandis (assembly GCA_037957365.1). NCBI lineage: Eukaryota > Viridiplantae > Streptophyta > Pinopsida > Cupressales > Taxaceae > Torreya > Torreya grandis. The sequence continues at coordinate 1,083,721 of JARHVA010000285.1, read as the reverse complement.
GTATCCCTCTTCAAGTTCAATCTTAAAGACCAACCACCATAGTGAACCCTGTGATGTTACTCTTGTCATCCAAGTAACCTGCCATATCCGAATCTACATACCCATGTAGAGAAGTTCCTGACCTTACATAGCATGAATCCCTACTGTTGGTCCCTCTCAGATACCTAAGAATCCACTAAACTACTTTCCAGTGCTTCTTTCTCAGATTGGCCACAAACTCACTGACAACACCCACTGCTTGGGCAATATAAGGTCTAGTACACTTGTACTTAACCTCATCATGTGAATTGGGACACTATTCTGTGAACTGTCCATCCATAGGTGTGTTATCCGGTTCTGCATCCTGCATCTTGAACCTTGCCACTACCTTATTCACACAATCATCCTGAGACAACATCAACCTATGATTTTTCCTATCTCTAAGAATACTCATGCCAAAGAATTTCACTCCTGAATCCTTCTTGGCATACCACTAAACTAATTTTACCTTTAGCTTAGCAAAACCTTGCATGTGTGACCCTGCATCAAGCATATACACCACATACAATAACAAGATAATGTTGTGACCATTATCCAACCTGATAAAATAAACACAATAGTTACAATGACATTGACTAAAGCCATGCTTTGTCATACACCTATCAAACTTGTACCACTATCTTGGAGTTTCCTCAAGACCATATGACCTAGCCTTCTGTCTCATGTGTCCATTCTCTCCTTTTTTTAACCTAAGAATCCATTCATCTTTTAGTGCTTTTATCTCAGCTGGAAACTCTACCAAATCTACCATTTGGTTCTCATCTAAGGAATCAAATTCTTGATTCATGCCATGCTCCCACTGTTTCCTGGATTCTACCTGCATTGCTTCTTTAAAACTTCCTAGTTCTTGACCATCAGTGAGCAATAAATTCAAGTAGTATAAAGAAGGAAAATAATGAATTTGAAGCTTACTTATGCTTTCAATCCTCCTCATGGGCATTTGAGACTCCTTGATAGCTTGTTGTCTGCCCAAAATCTATTCTCTAGTCGACCCTGGTTTACACCCAACTGATGTCGAATCCTCTTGATCGCTAATGCCAGTTCCTTGATCAACATTGGTATCCACCTAATCATCAGCATCAGTTCTTTGACTGACATCAATCTCCACTTGCCCAACACCACTAATTTTAGTCTGCATATGACTGACATCGGTACCTGCCTGTTTGACATGGGTTCCATCTGATCGATGTTGGTAACTATGTTTTCCTATAAGTGATGACTTTTTACCCGTGAGCTCACTTTAGATCAAAACCTTGTCCAAACTACCCTGCTTAGAGTTATTCAGCCCCCTCAACTGATCTCTGTCCATCATCTCCTCTAAGAAAACCAAGGCTCTCTAGTTCTTAAATTTTTCAAAGACATCTGACTTCCTCTTAAGAACATGCATCCCCTTCTTACTCATGTGACCAAGCCTACAAAGCCACATCTTTGCAATAGAAGGAGAATCAATAATACAAGTAGATAGATAAAGAATACCTACTTTCTTACCACATACTAATTCAAGTGCATTTGTTGTGAGAGTTAGTGTGCATCCCTCATCACCCAACTTTCCTGAGATTAGACTCCTCTTTAGGACTAAGATCTGCATGACATCTTTCAACATCCATGTGTTGCCCATCTACAATTTCAACCGCACTTGCCCTTTACCAACAATTTGACAAGGCTCACCAACCCCTAAATAAATCTTTCCAAAGTCTTCACAAACATAAGCATGGAAAAATACTCTATTTCAGATTACATAGAAAGAGGCAATAGAATCTATAATCCAAGATTCTACTTTATCCAAGGAACATGTAAGAGCAACCCATGCAATAATACCTGCAACATCTGCTTCTTCATTTCCTTCATGTTGATCTTCTACCAACTAGTAATCTTTCTTTACCTGCTCTTTCTTTCCATAATTCAGTAATTGAGAATTCTTGCTATTAAATTCCTCCATTCTTAGTGTACTTTCTTTTGCCATTGCTTTACTCCCACTCAATCAGAAACCCTTGAGAGTGACCTGTAATCAAACAAACACTAACCTGCTCAATCACTTGTTAGTTGATCTTAGCTTTGATAAACCTGTAACCTGGCTCTAATACCACTTGTCAGTGGTATCACTTGATGAACCAGCAACCCAGCTCTGATACCACTTGTCAAGATCTAGGAGCACAAAGCTCTGATACCAACTGTCAGAATCCCTGCTCACTAAGAGCACACTTGATTAACTTTGTATACGCAACTAAACACAAAATTTAACTAGAAGTAAAATATAACTAGAATTTAGAAATAACACAGAATATGAGAGACAATACACAATTGTATTAATACTCATCCAGAAGGAAATACAATGAAGAAGTGCCACACTCTTCTTCCCACACCTCTAGGGCTCCCACACCTCTAGGGAATACAATGATTCTCCCTCAAGAGTTCTCTCTTTCAATTACAGTCACAACAAATAACTCAAACACAGAGTTGTTCACTCAACCAGTCAGTAACAATACTGCTAGTACACCAACGAGTAAGTGACAATCAACACAACTATTGTTGCCTACTTCCAGTACCACCAAGTACACACAGATACTCCAAGTTTGAGTACACCATGTACTCCAAGTAGATCTCACCTGATCTTACTACCTGATATATTACAGACCTCCTTTGATCTTGCTACCACGTAGATCTCCTTTGACCTTGCACACACACACACACACCTGTAGATCAATAGACCTTACTTATCATGCAGATCTAACCTGATCTTGCACACCTACAGATCAACTGATCTTACACACTTGGAAGAACCCTTGTCCTTACCTCACCAAGTCCTTATGATTCTTCCTGAAGGATCTAATCCTTAGTCCTTAGACTTTAGTCCTTGATTACAATATAGCCCATGGGTCTCTTAAATAGATCCCATACAAACAATAATTAGAAACGCAACTCCAAGACTAAAATTAGTCTTTACATGCAAACAACCAGTTTGTTAAACAAACTATTCATGATACTAACAATTCTAGAACCACATAGGCGACTGACATCAGTCACTGTCTGTTTGGAGATGACCGATGTTGGCTGATCCATGATCAATGTCAGTAGTTTCTTGTCCACCTCTGACCGATGTCAGTTGGCCTAACCGATGTCGATTACTATGACACTCAGCAACCTCCTCCATGTTTGCATCAGTGAAGCTTTTAGCTTCACAACCTAACATATTTCAACATTTTATGAGTTTTTCTTATGTGAGTATTTATCCCACATTGGTTAGTTAGGCTAGTTCTATGTATTACCTTGCCTACTTATGCAAGGGATTTTCTTTGTACTCATATATCTTATTTTTGAATAACACTTGATTTGTTTTTCTATGAAATTAATTATTTGTAGCTTCATTTTGTGATGTTTTCGTGTTATCACTTTTAAATCTTGGGTTAAAATTCTTGTTCATTATTCCTAATAATGAATGGGTCAACTCCCATCCTATTGTCATCATCAAGTGATTTCCTTAAACTTCCCCAAACAAAATACTCCAATCATTGGTCATGTATATTACCTTTCAAGTTTTCTACGTTATAAATAAGGGTTTGTTTTATTTTGAATGGAATTTTATATTAGGAAATGCCTCTAGTTTAGTACCTCATCCTATGAAGTGGCAAAACATTTTTCATTTGTGTCCAAATGTATACATCTCAATAAAATAAATAAGAATTACTATGGACAATACTCTAGTTAATTTCAATAAGGATATATGATGTAGGAGCATCAACTCACCCATATATATGTTTGTAAATGAAAGTTAATGTGAGTCAAAATAAGCCTTGTTTGTGAAGGCAAGAAGTCAAGTCATGATATGTAAAGAGTCTTATAGGTCCTAGGTGATATAAGGAGTCCTATAGTGGTCATTAAATTTAGACTCAAATATTTAAATTGTGAAAGCCTCTAACTAGGTAAAAGGTGAAAGATAACTCACCAAGTCCTTAGAAGTTTATTTCTACATCGAGAAACAAGGATAATATGTACTAAGTTAAGAATAAGGTTGTTGAGTAAGTTATGGACTTACACTTATCATTTATCTATGTTTATAATGGAGATAATTCAAGGCTAATCTCTAAGTGGACTTTAAAAAGCATCTATGTGTATATAGAGATAGGAGTTATGAAGACCTTTAGGCCTACATTTTGTAAAAGGAATATTATGTAAAAAGACCAATAAAGGAAGTTCATATGTGTTTTGAATAGTTCTATTTATGACCATGTATGAAAAACATAGATTTTCATCAGTTTCTATATTTTTCTTATGTTTGTATGAGGTGAACATATGCATGGAAGTCTTTAGAACATGACTAAGCTGGAAGAACACAATTTTCTATATGTGTGAAAGATTGAAACAGAGGAAGATAAACATGTTTTAAGATACATGGTAGATGAAGAACCTTTGTGAAGGTAAGATCTTATAGATTAATGTCTATTTGATGCATTTCCTTGAATGATCATAAAAAAGGAGTAATTTTATTCATTGTAATCTCTTAGACTGTAGTTTGCCAGAAGAGGATAAAGATTGTACAAGTAAAAGAGAGAATTCTTGCATAAAAGGAAAGGAATATGGATTTAAATCAATATATTCATGTGTTCCTCAAATTTATAAGCAATATTTACCTTATTATGTAATGATTTTATGATGATTTTAATGTTTGGTGATTGAAACACACAAATTTTTGGCCTTGATATACCTATAGTCAACATACTCATTCTGGTGTATGGCCATATAGTTACATGAGTTTGATTACAAGTTTAGAGTATTTAGAGAAGGTTGTATTATCAATACATATTTTTTTATTTCCTCATACACGTGTTAGTAAGTGTAGAAATTTTACAAGCTTTATGACTAATCATTTATATGATCTTGTGTTTCTTATGATTGTGTAAAATCAGACAGAATATGCTTGGGAAAATGATTATATCTCAAGATTTAACCAATGGAAAATTATAAAATTGGAAAGCAGGTGAAATTTGGAGCTATTAATTGAATTGTTTTGGGATAAATATGAGTATTATATAAAAATTTATGGCCAAAATATAGGGTGGCGGTCTTTAACTAGACCTTCTTAACAAGGTGAGTTTTGGGATTTTATTGAAATTGGCATGTCCAAACTTATTTAGATTTTATACACACCTTATGTAAGTAATTTTAAACATTATTAAATTTAATTTAATGCCTAAAATTTATTAAATATAAATTTATTCATGACTAAGTCAGACAGGCCGAGTGGATAGACTTAGAGACAAGACCTAAGATAGCAGAATTCAAAGGAAAAAGGATGAGATTGATAATGAAGGGTATAATTGATGAGATGTGAGATAAAGTGAATTATTTTTCACAAACATGATGATTCTCATTGGTCTTAAAAAGATAAATCTATAGGGATAGTATAAACAAAGGAAACCAAATAAAGGTGAAAATTGTGGAAAGTCTTAATTTGTAATGAGAAAGGTTAAGGATAAGAAATCTATGAGTTGATAACCATTGAAAGAAAAAAGGAAAAGTTCCAAGGGGTTATAAAATTAATGAAGTTCTAATAGATTAAAATAATTCTTGTATGAAGGTGAATGTATGGATAGATAAAGAAACAAGGATAATCAATTTTATGTTCTCATTGGTCTTAAAATTAAAAATATATAAATGAGATATTTGTCACAAAAAGAAGTGAGAAAATAGATTATAAAAGAGAACTATTTTCTATTTGATAAGGAAAAGCTATTGAACTAAATTATGTGAATCAAAGTGATAAGATCTAAGTATGATGATAATCTATTAAAAAAATTTATCAATATATATAACCTTCTCAAATAAGTTATCACTAATAACTTCTAAGGAATGAGAGGAAGGTGGATTGGGGGAAATCACTCACCCTTGCCCATCCTACCATAACAACTTAAGTTTGAATAGGTAGCATTACTTTTAATTTTAAAAAATAAAAATTGATAGTGAAAATAATACACAATGTGGGATTAAAACCTTTCCAAAAACCCTTAAAACAGTCTTCAAAAATAGATGCCCTTAGGCCCAAAACATGTACAAGTGAATAGAGGATTGTAAGCCAAAAGTCTTTCCAAACCATAATAAGTTTTAAATATTTTTAGGGTAGAAAAAAAAATTAAAATAACAAATAATGTATCCATGGAATTTATAACTCAAGTTATCCATTGATTAGTAAAACCACTTCTTCTGAGGCTTAGTTGCTAACTATCATCTAGCTCCTAAGTTTTCCTTCTAATCCATCCATGCTTGAGCTCCAAATACATTTTCAAAAATAGAAAAGGTTATGGAAAGTGATGTATTCCCTTTTCATTATATGGATATCTCTAAATCCTTATCCAATGGAAAAGTGACACTTATCCCTTCATATTCCTTTCCCTCTATAAAAAAAATCTTATCTAGTTTATACTCTTTTTACAAGGCCCATTCCCTTTCTTTTATGGCATGGGGAAAATTATGGATCTCTCACATTAATTGATTCCCCTCTTTTAGTGTCATTAATTAACACATGTCTAGCCTAAAAAAAAAATTGACTCCTAAAACTATTCTTATTTGTCCCTTTTCGTCAAAAGGCTCTAATTTCAACATAAAATATCTAAAATTCAATTTATATGACCTTTTTAAAGTTAGATTTCCATTCCATTAATTTTTTTTTGAAGTGGTAACATTATTTTGACTCTAATTTCATCCTTTTTAATTCCTATATGGTTCAAAAAAAAATTGTGTGTCTAAGGAAAGTATGAATTGTGTTAGTTGGCTTAAAATTGCCAAAATATAAACAAGCAACTAGAACACATTTATGAATATAATTAAGTTAGGTGTCAACTAGGCACACTACACATATAATGAATGGAAAAAAATATGACCATTTTATTATAATCTCCCTCTTTTTATCACTTGTACACCTACACATCAATGCACACATAAAATTACTCTATCATAGGATAGTTGAAGAAACTAAACTTGAAATAATCTCAAGTAACATGTTTAAACACACAATGCATACATAGAAACATAAAAATAATCATATTATCTCAACATGTAATATGAATTAATTAAAAATATACAATTATTCATATTCTTAAACAACATGGTATCAATTTAAGAATAAGTAAAATAGAAACAAATAGGAAAGGTAGAAATTGAGCCTTACACAAATTGTTAGTGGCTAGCCTATAAAATTTGATCCCCTTTATCTTCAACCTAATAAAAAATTCGCTAAATAAGTACCATATTTATTAGAAAATGATTTAAATTTGAAATTAAATGATTATCATATATGTTATATTAAATACTATAAAATAAATATCATATTGTCTCAAGATATTTATATAATGATTTCCTACAACACATAACAACTTAACTTTAAAAAGCATAACAATGATTTCATGCATATCAAGTAGTTATTGTAGTATATGACTCTATTAGAGTTTGATCCCATTCTATATAATGAAAATGCGATGGTTTAATGATCATATGAGATAAATATAGAGCACACCATAATGAAGTTGAAGCAAGATGAAATCACAAAGTAAGAATATTACATAAGACAAGAGATAGGAAAAAAACCCAAACTTCCATTTATGCACACAAGAGTAATACCTCTCACACCTCACCAACTATAAAGGAGAAAAATCCATTAAATAGGATGAGAAAAGGCATGAATCCACATCAATTTCTAAATGTGAACACAAGTCAGTTACCAAATGAATATTAAACCCATATGCTATAGATAAGTCAACATTGGTTGGTGAATGACAAGGCATCCTTACCAACCCATTTCACCATAATTTACACATTTGGTTGTGAAAATAAATGACTTCATAAATCACCCTAAATAACTAAATATCCACCTAAGCATGGTGAATAATACAAGTGTAGTGAAAACCTAAGTAAGGGGAAAAACCTATACTAACACCCCCCCCCCGCCTTAAGCATAGCTTAGATGGGTAGTAGAATTGGGTCCTAAAAACTAGACTTGATTAGGTATCCAAGTAAAAATAAAGATTTCACAAAGTGAAGAAAAAGGATAAAACCCAGTGGGAAAAAACTCCCCCTCAAATACAAACATAGATGAAGAGAAGAGGCTAAAAGGCCCCCCCTAAAGATGATGTTGTTGTTGATGTAGATTGTACCCCAAGAAGAGATCATAGATGATTGAACTTGATATCAGTGAAGGGTTTGGTAAATATATCTACAACCTACTATGAAGATTTACAAAAACTCAAGTCAATGACCTAATCATGAATAAGTTCCCAGATAAACTACATGTGAATCTCAATATGTTTGGTATGCTAGTGTTGAACTAGATTCCTACATATTTTTATAGTACTCTTATTATCACAATAAATGATGGTGGGTTTTCTGATAGGAATTCCAAACTTGGATAAAATTCACTAAAGCTAAATAGACTTAGTAGTTATGTTAACAACTCCCCTATACTCTTCCTTTGTGGATGATATAGTAATAGAATTTTGATTCTAGATAGACCAATTGATAGGACTAGAACCCAAGGATAAATTATTTCTTTAAGTTAACTTGTGATTATAAGTATTACTAGCCCAATCTAAATCTATAAAACTAGCTAAGTTGACCTCAATGCTAAATTTATATTTAATCTTGAATCTATAAGAACCCTAGATGTAGTGCAATATCCTCTTAGCTACTTTCTAATATAGCTCATGGGATTCTTACATGAATATAGAGATAAGTCCCACTGCATATGAAATGTCTGACCTAGTATGAGTCAGATAGATGAGGTTTCCAACAAGCTATCAATACTGAGTAGTACAAAACAAAGGTGTAGAATAGTCAACCTTAAGCTTGAATCCTCATAGAAAGGGAGTCAAATATAGATTACAATCATCCATATGAAACTAGGCCAAAATATCGAGAGTATACTTGGGTTGTGCAAGTTAAATCCTTGAATCATACTATAAAATCTTGATGCTTAGGAAGTAGTGTAGAAAACCCAAGTTTGTCATGTCAAATCTATCTTGTAGAGTTATCTTCACCACTACAATGGATGATAAATAACTCTTGATGATCAAAATATCATCAACTATAAATGACCAATATCAGTAAAGAATCATTCTACTTTAATAAATATACATTTGGGTCTGAATGACACCTAGTGACACCTTAAGTAAGGAGGAAGGAATCCATCTTTGCATACCAAGCTTAAGGGGCATGTTTGAGGCCATATATTGATTTTATAAGTCTACAAATTAAGGATGAATATTTAATAACTTTAGGTGGTTGTTCCATGTAGATCTCCTCCTCAAGGTCTTTGTGAAGAAAGGTACTCTTCATATCCATCTAGTGCACATCCCAACCATATGTTGTAGCTATAACTAGTGTGATTTAGATCGAAGTCATCTTTGTAACAGGTGTAAAGGTATTTGAGTAATCAATGTTGGTTACCTGTGAAAAACCCTTGGCAACCAATCACACCTTTTAATTATCAACTAACCCATCTACTATAAAATTGGTCCTATATATCCACCTATATCACACCATCTTCCTTCCCTTGGGAAGTGAATTCAAATCCCAAGTGTGATGTTTGATTAACTAAGAATATTTTTACTGCATAGCACTATCCCACTTAGGTATGCCTAAAGCCTCTCAAAATATATATGGATCCAAAATTGAATAAATTAAATCATGTGGACCAATCTGATAATATATTTGAGTACATATGTCATCTATTGGATCCCCTACCCAAGTGCCTACATTCTGAAGTGTCTGTCTAGTCCAAAGATGCCTAAAAGTGGGTGAGTTAGGTATTGACTCCTCATCCTCTAAAACATGATGAGAGGTGGATTTATAATACTCCTCATCACTATCCTCACTATCATATTTAAAATAAGAATAATAGGATCTTCATTTAGGAACTTACTCTAGATGATCCAAGTTGAAATAAGAATGATTAAGTCTAAGTAAATCTAATGAAATACAAGTGTCAATTATTGAGTCTTTAAGACTCTCCTAAAAGTGACCACTTCTCTATATGAATAACTCATGTGTGGCTAGATAGAAGGTGGTACCTATTGACACCATTTAGATAACCTATAAAGATGCAAGTCTTGGATTGAGGTTCCATATCTTCACATTTCTTCTTCGATATATGTGTCATAGATGGAGATCCAAAAACCCTAAAGTGTCTAACATCAGGTTTCCTTCCATGCTAAGATTTAAAAGGAGATATGAATTTCAAAGCATTATGGGGAACCCTATTATGAATATATCAAACACAATTAATGGCTTCATCCCAATACTAAGGTGCCAAAGACATAGAGTGAATCGTACAGCTAGCCATCTCATTCAAGGATCTATTCTTAAATTTTACAACTCCATTCCATGAAGGACTGTATGTAATTGTCTATTAAAAATAAATACCCTCTATGGTTCAAAACTACTCAAATATATTGTTGACATATTCACCACTATTTTCAGTTCAAATAATCTTGATAGATTTCTCAAATTATTTCTCAACAAGTGCCTTGAAGTTGTGAAAATATTCAAACATTTACTTAATAAATTAAACTCATTTATATCTCAAAAATCATTAATAAAAGTGAGAATGTACTTATCCCTTATAAACTATCAACTAGGAAAACTCAAATACATCACTGTGTACTAACTCCAATGCTTGTGAATCCATACATGCTTTTCCTGTGTCAAATATTAATTTGGGATAATTTCCAAGAGAATAACCCTCACAAAGTCCCTCAAAGAATTGGACTCAATGTAAGCCTATGAACATTTTATTTCTACTAAGTTATTCAAGGTAGTGGTAGTTAGGGTGGTTAAACTACTCATGTCATAATTTGTTAACTCTATCTGAATGAGTCAATAATGTAGTCAAATAAAAATCAAGTGAAAAATGTGAGAAGGTGTATAACCTAGATTGGTGATCTACCCTACCCACTGCTACTATAGATTCATTATGCAACTTCCTAATGATAACTAAATTTGGTATAAACTCAACCCTCATGCCTTTGTTGATGTGAGTGATTTGATACATGGATAGGAAATTGGTTGAAAGAGAGAACACTTAGAACATTATTGAATGTTCCTCCTTATATTTCAATAGATCATCTCCTTGTAATTGGTAAAGAAGTGTCATCACCCAAAGTGATAGAAGACATGTTACAAGGATATAAGGAAGAAAACTCAACTATTGAAGATCCCATGTAATGAGAATCACTTGAGTCAATAACCCATGAAGATGTTGAAGATACAACTACTAAAATAGCCTTACCCTTTTATTTATCTTTCCCTTTACCCTTTGTCTTATTAGAATTTTAGGTATATGAATTCTTCTTGATAGACTCAGGAAAACCTATGTTGTTATTTCTAGGATATGAGTTAGCTTATGTATTTGCTTCTTCATGCACTTGCATTCATCATGCTCATTTTTTTATAGTAAGCACACTTAACCTTCTCTTTCTTAGGTTTATCATTAGAAGAGGAGGATTTAGTGTTGGTTTTGGTAAAGGTTAATTCTTTCTTATTTTCTTGATCCATATTATTCTTCTTCTTCTCTTTGTTTAAAGTCTTTACTCTCCCATTCTCAATAATTAGGGCTTGAGGTTTTGTGAACTTCAATGTGCCCATTTGGATTAACTTGTGTTGCTCCCTAGTTAAGTCAGTAGTGAAAGCATATAAAGAGGGTATTTTCCATGTAGTTCCAAAATCACTTTTAGTGGCATGGAAAGTAGAGACAAATATTGAATAGTTAGGACTTAGATTGGAGAGAATAGAAAGAATTAGTTAGTCATATTCTTTCTCTATCAAAAATTATTTCAACTACAATCTTAAGGACTTAAACTTAGTGAATAAACCCTAAAAGGTGTCAATGTTTCAAAGATGTATAGTGATGATTTCATTCTCAAAATCATGACCTCTAATCACATCTTATTCCCTAAATAGATTTCTTATAATGGGCCATACATCATGGGGTGATTTGGCAAGCTCTAAGTGAAATAAGATATCAAGTGCTAAAAAAATACACAATAACCCATAAGCTTCATCACTATGGTTATACCACTTAACTATCTATGCATCATTGTTAGGTTTAATTTCATTACCCATGGTTATCTTATATAAACACTTACTCCTCAAAATTATTGACATCTTAATTTTCCATTCAAGATAGTTAAAAGGGAGTTAGTGTGTTGATTGAACTTGAATCCATTAGTGCAAAAATGAGTTGTAGTAGTACAAGTTTGTAGTTATTACATAAATGATAGTGTAAGTAGAAGGAAAAAGTGACATATAAAAAGTACACCCCCATAAACTATCAACATAAAATACCCCCCCCAAATGTTGCAAATCCATGCTCAAAGGACATCAGACACATTCGATAGTGCATCTAGAGCAATCAGTGTCAGTCAAAAGATAAGTTTTTACAAATAAGATGAGGATATCAGGCTCTATCGATAATGCATCCAAAGAGAAGACTAGTAAAAATAATGAGCAAGAGAGAGAAAATTATTTTTTTGAATGTGAGGAGGCTTTGCCACCTACCAAAATTAACGTCACCCTCCAATCTTCATCTAGCAAGGATATGAAGAGTGTCCCCAATAAGAAATTTTCCTATCTTTTTTAATTATAATACTCATACTATAATATTATTTTTTCATAAAAAATAATTAAAATGTTTACAATCTATTTTTTTAATCAAAAAACAATATAAAAAAGACTATTAAAATATACCTTTTAAGAGTTAAATCCTCCAAATATTATATTGTTTTATAGAAAAATAATAAAAAGAACTTCCTCTTTTAGAATGAGCCCCTAGTACTTTTTATTAAAAAAAACACCCTTTATTCAAAGTCAATGACATTTATGAATTTTAAAAATAAATAATTAATTATATTTTGTTTAAGTTATTTGATTCAAAATAAATTTCCCTCCTTTAAAAAAATAGCAAACCATGTATTTATTTAAAGGATCGTAAGGGTGGCCTTAGAGCTAGCCATGAAAGGCATGTTAAAAATGTCTAAGGCTTGAGAGGAGACGTCTACCTTGAGAAGGACATGTAAGTGAATTTCAATGGTATTGAGGATTACAGGTCTTAACATAAGTAGAGTGACTATGGAAACTAGATCGGGTAGTCTAGAGGTGGTCATGAGCCTTGAGCATGTTGTATAAATTCTTGAGAAGTCATCATGGTCATGACATGCAGAAGAAACTTCAAAGAGTAGGTTTTATGTCTCTTTTTTAGAATATTCTCCTAAGATCTCACCAACATGCATAATAACCCTCTTTATTATAACTTATTAAGTAAAATCTTGTACCATACAATACCTTAATCAATAATGAAGCCAAAACCTTGGATCTGTAAATAACTTTCTTACATAGCTAATACAGTAGATTTTATTTAAAAATGACCCCTACAATTTTTTTTGGTTAATTTGGACTAATATTTTTGATATTTTTAAATATCCTATAATTTTTTTCAAACCCTCTAAAAAATTGCCTTAAAATACAAGTAAATAAATTCTAGATTTCAAATGAAATCTTAACAGCAAAGAAAAACCAGATAAATGTTTACTAGATTAGCTCTGATACCATATCATAATTTGATTCTAGTCTAAATAATGTGAATGCAATGATTGAATGATCACATGATACAAAGTTAGTGCACACCATAACAAAGCTGAAGCAAGATGAAATCACAAATCAATAATATTTCATAAGACAAAAGATAGGAGCAAAACCCAAACTTTCATTAATTCACACAAGAGTAATACCTCTCAACCTCACCAAATACAAAGGATAATAGGCCATTAATTAGGCTAATAAGAGGCATGAAGCCACATTAATTTGGTAATATGGACACATGTTAGTTTCCAAATGAATAGTAAACCCATGTGCTAGAGATAAGTCAACATTGGTTGGTGAATGACAAGGCATCCTTACCAACCCATTAGAACACAATTTATACATGTGGGTGTGAAACTAAATGAATTCATAAATCACCCTAAATAACCAAATATCCACCTAAGAATGGTGAATAATATAAGTGTATTAAAAACCTAAGTAAGGTGAAAAAACTACACTAACAGATTCTCTCAAAGAGTTTATTGGCATTATAATATCTTGTAATTGTTTCATTATTTTTGCTAACAATTGAAGGTTTTATACATAATGGTATTATTTTAACCAAAATAAGTAATAGGGATAATAACCTAATACACATGTAGTTAAATAAGGGTCACATAGGAAATATATGTAAACACAATCTAAATAGTAAATCAAAACCCTAAACACTATTAAAAATAGGTAAAAATAAAATAAGCAACTGATCTAGGAAATAAATAACAATGAAATTTATAAGGAGATAGGAAAATAACATACACAAGAATATTCTTATGATTTTGAGACTGAAATGGTGATCTCAAAATGGTTGACTTTCTCTATGTCAAATATGGGTATCATAAATTCAAGGGAAAGAATCATCACTTCTTCTATAACAACTGAATTTTCCTTAGGAGGAATCGATAGACTAAAAAATTTGTACCTATTAAACCATAAATTATATTTTATACCACCAAATATATTTTTCATAGCTTTTTAGTTTCTATAACTTTATATGCCTCTACATTATTATATGTTAAGCATGTCAATATGTTTACTTCACCATTTTGTTAGGTATAAATTTTTGATTTATATTATTCTTATTCTTTGTCTTAAGTCACCATAATTTTTTTTAAATAACATTATATCAAAGGAAAGAGTTAACTTGCCTGAGAAACCTCATTGAGGAGTTCCATCTACATCTCTCATATGCATATAATTAGAGCCAATATATATCTATATTAGTGTAAATGTAATTTTGAGAGTAAGAGCCTAGATTTATCTCCCTAAGTGAAATAAAACTATATAGCATTCACCTAACCCTCTTTTTGGTACAAGATGCAGCTAAATCCCTACTTGAAAATACTTAAGCATAAATATGGCAATGTAGAGTGTGCCTAGACTAGAATGATGGATGACACCCCTTGATATTAGTTATTGAAATTTATCTATAGGATGAGTGTGTGTTTGGGTATGTTACAAGTTTGAATTAAGAACATATTGGTGCATAAACTAAGTCTAAACATTGAAACATAGTGAGGGATGATAATAGGGCCCACAAAAACACATAAGATAGATTTAATGGTTCAATAAATCCAAGTGGTTAGAACTTCATCTTTAATCAACAAATATATCCTTGGAGAGGAAAATAAAAAATACAAAGAATTAAATGGAAAAGGAGACCTCCAAGCCAAATATAAATATAATATAAAATAAATAGAATAATAAGGGACCTTATGAAGAAGAAGAAAACACATAAAAGTGTCAGTAAGACCTTAAATTGAACCAATCAGACATATATACAAAACAACACTAATAACATTGTAATAACAAACATTTTACAAAATTCAATGTCTATATAATTTACCTACTTTGATGTGGAAATGTGATGTGACATGGTGTGATTACATGTGTGCATCAAAATAAAACACTAATAATTTGAATCATTACCTTAACGTACCTAGGGAAGGAAGGTGTCGATACAAATTTTGTTATAATATCTAATAGATGATGGGAATCACACCCTCTCATTTTATGATTGTTAGCTATTTAATCCAAGGCATAATTTTTAGGTTTTGGTTCTCAAAGAATCCCATCAATGGAATAGATTTGGATAATGTGCCCTGTATAAGTTTTTTGGGGGAGTTCACCCTAACACAATTTAACCTCTCAAAGAAATAACTAAGACTAACTTAAATAAATAAGTATTTATAAATGGATCTAACCTACTATAATACAAGTAGCAGATTGAATTTAATAAATAGCCACAAAATGGAGGGAAGGGTAAATTAGAAAAGAGATTTAAATGAGAATTAGTTTCTTCTTTGTTGAAACAACACCAGGAAAGATTCAATGCATTAAAACTAATATTCATTAAACTCAAGATATACTTGACTTTAAATAGATATAATTATAGATTATGAGGATAATTCACTCACTATGAGTAAATTCTTTACCCAAATTTTTTCAAGATGATCTACTAAGGAAAATATATATGCTCATTCAACAATAAAGATTAATTCTTGTCATAATTTAACACGAGATGATTATAATAACTAGTTTACTCATTAAAACATGTGAATATTACCATAATGAATTTTTCAACTAAGAAATAATACAAAGCATCATCTAATTGAGAAAATAGCATAGATTTAGAATAACCATATCCTTGATGATCTCAGAGCTTTTACAAAAATCATAATACAGTCGCCTCTTTACAAAATATTATTCTTCTCTAATTAAAATTTAGTTCAATACACTATATTTATACTCAAAGGTGGGACAAACCCACACCAACCCAACACTTGAATGATATAAGATTTAAATTAAACTATATAAATTCTATATTACTACTAAAAATAAATAACTAACAAGAGATAATTTAAAATTTCACTCTCTACCAAGTACACGTTGAATTCTCATTTGACCACACTATGTGTTTATAATATAGGAAATAATCATAACCTAACTTCAAGACTCCTCTCATGGAGGAAAGTCTACAGTCACAATGGTTATATTATTTTCTTGCACTTTATTGTTTTTATGGAGAGTTTCTAATCCCCATCCACATGTAATGTAAAACATAGTTTTTATTTTCTACCGATGTTTGACATCTACAACTATTATAATGTTATCACATATGGCATCACTAAAGTACTAATCTAATCACTAACTTATTTAAAATTTTCATAGTATGAATCACAAAATAAAGTCTTTATTTATTTCCATTTTGATTTGTTACAATAACCTCCTTCATGAAGGTAGTCATGAATGTGCTTAACAGCTTTGTGAACCCTTCTTGAGTAGCTAGAGGGCCATTCATCTGACGAAGTAGTAGCATACCTATATTATTAAAGATAGATATGATTTTTCTCAGAAAAACACTCAATTGTGACCTTAACCTATATTCGGTATTTGTGTACTAGTTATTGCATAGTTCAATGTCAATTTAATGCATAAAGGGCGCATTTAAAACAATATGTTGCTTGTGAACCTATTTAATTATGGTGATTTTAGCATCTAGTCATGAAATATCTAATAATTATCCTTAAAAATTATGTTAGGATTAATTACTTATATATTTACTCTCTCCAATCTCAATCAATAGTTTATATAAATACTTAATGGTTGTTTCCACATCTCTACTCATATTTTGAGGAAATTTAACTCTAGCTTGTGTTTTTAATTTTTTTAAATATTTTATTCATGCCATGTAATCTATTGTGTGCATATTTTACTAAGGACTTAATAACTATCTCAATATATTTATCATACTAATCATCATCACTTGATTTATCCCCTCCAATTGTACATTCAATACCTTCTTTTTTACTCTATTTTGTCAAGGATAAGAGGTTCTCCTCAATTCTAAGAACAAAAAGCTAACCATTCATTTGTATCTTCCTATTAAGGACCCTCTTTAAATTCCCCATGAATTTATCAAATTTAATCTTAATTTTAGGTTGGTCAGTAATTATTATACATGCCTACTGAACTTGATATAATTGCTTAGTTTATAGCCAAATTAGTTGTGTTTTCCATTGATTGGGATTCAAGATCACATGATTTAATGACATTATATTTTTAAAACCTTAGGTTATTAAGAAAAGTGATATGTGGATGATAATGGTGGCCATTATGACTAGAAGTGACCTAGATGAAGTGGTGGTAGTAGTCATTGTGTTTAGAGATGTAGATGATGGAGTGACCATAGTGACATCCAATATGAGTATTTTAGAGGTGGATAAGACCAATGGATTGATATTTATTGTGTTTATGTCTAAAGTGTATTCAAAGGGTTTGAAAAGAGTTCAAATTTTGAACATCATTTGAGATAACCCAAAGATGATTGCGGTTAGAACTCCACTTAATAAAAATGTGGTGTAACAAATAGTAGTAGAAACTGCAGTGACCATGGGTTCTTTTAGAATTAGCAATCATGCATAAATGATTTACATAATAGTGGAGGTATGGAAAATAAATACCTAAGTGATGTAAGAACTATCTGAGTGATGTAATAACTACTAATACACTTTGGAAAAAATTAATTTGTGGTAATGTGTAAGTTTGTAACACTAGGTGTGCAAAGACAATATAAATACTTGAGATATTCACATCAATTAAAACACTTAAAACACTTATATTTTAAACATTCAAAATAATATATATACCAAAAACCTTGAAAAAAAACCAACAATTGAGATACTTCCTAAAACACTTTGGGAACTTGAGACACAAAAAATAACTACAAAAGATGGAGTGGGTAGACAAAGAGAAGTCAACATGACTAGACACAATTGAAAAAATAGATACACCACTATCACTTGTAATATTTATGTTAGTTAGGGGAAAGGAAATACTTGATATACTTATTGGAAAAGGTATTGATGTTAAAAGTGATACACATTGTACAATTGAAACATTGAAAAGTAATGAAGTGATTTTGAAAACTAGGAGGCCTTATAACATAAATATAAATATAACACTTAACACAATTAAAAGTGGAGTGAATGAAAAAAATAAGCAAGTGAAGATAGCTATTTTTACCCATTGAAACGAGACCACTTGGGCAGTAGCTAATGGTGATGGAATAAGTAGAAACCCTCTCATAAATTTTCTCATCAAGGTTAGACTAGTTGTTTGTGAAAACTCTAGGGTCCTCTCCCTCATCTGAGTCCATAATTACCACATCCTAATGATATTGATCATGTCTAACTAGTGAAAGAGGTTTTGAAACATAGAGACTTGCTTCCTTGATATTATCAATAAATTATATATAGTTTACTAAATTAAGATGATATAAATGATTTGTTGTCCCTTTATGCACATAATATAGACTACTCTTCCCATGTTACTCCTCTAAATGATTAGAAGCCTACTTGTTTGTGTCCAACTATCTCTTTTCACATTTTTAAAAATTTGTGAGCTCATAAATTTACAAATAAAAGTGGACTAACCCTAAATGTACAAAGAATATTAGACTAACCCTAGGTATTACTACCATATCATGTTTCCTAATTATAGTGGGATTGGGGGGATATGGAGCCAACTTTTTACTCTTCAATATCCCTACTACATTATTAACATATTAAGAAGAGATCTATAAATCTTCAAGTGGATCAAGTACATAATAGGGGTGTCTAATGGAATCCTCCATGACTCATTCAAATCTCAATATGTTTTACAATAGGTAGTACTAATAGGCTCCAATATCCTTGATGATTTTCCTAATGGATTTATAAAGGTGAGGAATTTCTTTCTCATTGATTACATGGTATATTTTAGGGTAAAAGTGAATGCAAATTTCTTGGATGTACTCTTGATACTTGTAATTATGGAGCCTATTGTAAATAACATGACTTGTGGTATTTTTATCGTGAGGCCACCCTAGGATATCCTTATGGTCAAACTTTATTAAATCATAAAATTCATCCACTAGGTAAGACATCATATAAAAACTATATCCTTCCTCCACTCTTGAAAAAAAATTAGACAAATTGAATGTTATAATCTCTCCCATTATGGGAATCACATCACAAATGAAGATCGTGATTAGTACAAGTACTGACATACCATTAACATGATCAATTATAAAAGCCCCATATCATTTTTTAAGTAAAAATAGCCCAATTTTATTCCCTAGTCTAAAATTCTCAATTGTGTAGGACTTAATTTCCTATTTATTAGTCCATATTTGGGAATATTCATACCAATACTTCAAAACCTCATAAATATTTTAGGTTTTCATCAGTTTATAGGCACTAGCTTGACCATATTTTAATTTTGGGCTTCACAAGTTTATACAAGTCACAAAACACTCACTAGCATATTACATAGTCATGAGGCCTATGAGGGCACTAATGAATAGGATAACTCACTAAATCTTAGACATTTCCTAGAACACTTCACATGCCCTTTAAGAATAAGCTTTCCAATTGTAAATAGATGATAGAATTAAGTAACATGTTAAGGAATCCATAGTCTTCACTTATGCAAAATCAAACATTCCAAGTAAAAACACTAAGAATATTCATGAAGGAGGTAAGAATAAATATTATTACTTATAAAAATTTATGCATTTGAGTATGGCTTTTCCATACTCGGGTGGAACATCCCATACAATGCCAAAATGGCTAGTTCTTATAGAACTTGAGAGAGGGAGGAGAAGAAAGAAGTTTAAGGGTCACATGGACACTTTTCAAGCTAATAAAATTAGTTAATTTTTCATTTGAAGATGGTATGGCATGAAATATGCAATGCTAAGAAGTATAAATATCAATCCAAGTCATAAACCTCATGAAAAGTGGCATGAAAACTCCTTGACTGGCTCAAAAAAACTAACTATATGATTATCCATATTTGAATGCCTTATAAATAATTATGAATAGGTCAAAATATTGGAATTAATTTTAAGGATATCATACATTCTTCTTCATTCATTGGTTTTAGGCTTGGTCATTTTAAATCACCTAGATAGGAATCATCATCTGTTGTCAAGAAAACTACTCTTCCATGCACCCTACACACTTGGCCTCAAAATTAGCATATTTACTCATGAAAATACATGGTATGAAGTTAATTACACCATTAAATATAATACATGGCCTTATAATCATTAGGGACACCTTAAAATGGGCCCATTTGAAGTTTTCCACCCTTCTCACTAGTTTGTCCAATATGTCAATTTTGACTGGCTGAGTTGAAGCACCTAGTTTGGACACTTAAAAGTTTATTCAAGGAATTAAATGACCATATGGAGTTATAAAAATTCTAAATATTCCCTCCAAACTTTATTTCATCTTCATATTTTTCTTGTAGACTGCACAACACAAAAAAATGGTCAAAAATAGCCTATTTATCACCACATCCGCATAAGTTTATAAATAAAATTTGCATTGGATGGAGAATAAATGAGTAATATACAATTAAAAATATGTTTCATGAGAAAAATATGAAATTATTTCAGATTTATAGATCTATTTCAATCATCGGGTCTTTGCAAGGGTTTTAGGCATGTTTGCCCTCTTAAAGCTTCATTCATAAAGATGGAACATCTAATATAAAAAATAAATCCACAAAATAATTTTTCAAGACCCCTTTCAACTCTCTTAAACTCCTCTAGTCCCCATGCAAAGTATCATGAAAGATATGAGCTCTTGAAATCACCCTATTGATCTCTTTTTCTCATTCTAATAGGCCTAAAGTTGCCTTCAAGCCAAAATTGGCTCTCTTAGGGTTTCATTTGTGTCTAAATGGTTTTTACACATCTTTATTATCTCCAAAAACATGTCTCAACATTTCACCATTCTCATCTAATTCACTAAGAGTGAAACATCCTTAATTTGGACATAGGCCTAATCCTTGCCTAGTTTGCCTCATTATAACCCTGGAGGTTTTGAGAACTTTATCTAGTTTCTTCTCTCTTTGCCTAGTTTTATATGATTTATTAGGTGTAATACAATTATATACACCTTATTTCCAAGTTTCCACAAAACCTGATCTCACTTTCATTACTTTCTTCCCAAATCTACCAGTTATGCATGAGGGGAAGTACCCCCTATCTGAGACAAAATAGGGGTACTTCCCCTATTCTCTCAAATAATTTGAATGTATCATGGTCTTCTTAAATTTTTTAGGACTCTTTGCATAAAATTTGAGCTCTTGGTCATCTCATATGGCCTCTAAACCCTCAAGTTCTAAGACAGACTCTTGTGAAGATAGGTTGTGCAGGGTTTTAGAAGGTTAACTATGTTTTATCTAATAGAAGATATTTCATTTTATTTATTTATAATTCCAATATCCTATATATGTTTTCATGATCATGATTTATTTGTACCAATCGTTGTTCCCCACTATGACCTCTCATGGACCTTTCACACATTTGAGATCCTAATATTACTTACCAATTCTTGACTATGTTTAGCTTATTGACCCCTGTCTATAGGTTTCCTACATGAATTGACCTTGGAGATAATTCATGGAGTTCTTAATATCTTCTAATGTCATTAACACATGTTTTATTATCATTTGTTCACCTCGAAATACCTTATATCATCACTTAGGTATCCCTTTCTCAGCCTACTATCTGTAACAGTCACCTACCATGGTTGTAGGTGCACATAAGGTATTAAGGGATATTTTGTTTTTTATTTTCATAATAATTTTAGTTCATGAAATTACCATGACCTTAATTTAGGTTACCACATGTTTTTCTCAGCACCCAAACTCCTTTTGGCTTTCATGTGCACTTTTGGTCAAAATTAGGTACTACACTACCTATTGACTGAGACACCTTTTTGTAGGTGTGTATAGGCTTCAACTGAGTTCATCATGGTATGAAAGGACTCTAATTGGGTCCCCTAGGGTCACAAGGTGCATTTGTATACCTTTACTCATCTTTAATGCCCTTAAAACATCACCAAAGCACCAAAGCTAGCTCACTAGTCTGTACCCTATTGTAGGTGTGTGTTTCCATAGTGTACAGACTGTAGGTGGCCTTAAATCTTAGAAATTGTGTCAAGTGATCTATAAGAAACAAAATAAGTCTTAAATTATTAGGGTGTTCTAACACATGTTTATATTCTTGTAGGTTACATTAGTTAAAACACACCATGGACTAAGACTTTGCAACCAGTTGTAGGTGATATTCCCTTGTGAAAGGCCACCTGTAAGTGTGCTTGAGTCTTGAAACATTACTTATGCTCATCATCCTAATGATTTCTATGTTCATCTATACATCATTTCATCCATTGGGCCATTCCAAACCTAAAGGTATGTTTCATTTGTTCTTTAGGATGTCAAAAGCCATTCAAAACTCAAAATCTATAGATGCCACTATTTGGTTTTAGTGGTTTTATGAGCAACCTTGGACCTCTCAAACACCATCTTCCACTGATCATATTTTTTCTAAACTTTTCATGGCTCTTTTTTAAGCTATATAATACAAGGTTTAGTCATTATAATTCATCAAGGCTGCTTGTAATCATGTTATGGGGTACCTATAAAAATCCCTAAGGCCTCTATTTTTGCATTTTAGGGACCATGTCTCCAAACTCAGTCATTTCATCTCTTTGAAGACGACCTTCATTCCTTATTTTTTAATCCACATTTATAAATAATTTTACCATGATATTCACAATATTAACATAATGAAGAAGGTTCATCAAATGTTTCAAACTCTCCATATGAATTCTACACTCTCTGCTCAAGCTACCTATAGGTGGTTATGGGTTGTAGACAGGGCAGTGAGTAGAATATAAGTCATATACATGTTATATTAATCCTCAACAAACATGGTACCTATTTCAAATGTTGAAATTTATCCCCTCTAACCTATGAATGGATCAAATCAAGATAGTTTCATCTCAACATGAAACCATCCTTTAAACACTTGTAGATGCATGTTCTAATGGTAGACTATGTGGAAGTTGTATCTTGTTGCCATAGTCTCTTTATACACTGTTTAGAAGGTATAATTAGTTTATTCCTTATTATAAACACTATTGACAATTTTGACCCTACAAGTCAAAATTGCAACCTTTATCATTTAGAACTTTTCTTAAACATGCATTTCAAAGAAGAGGAAGAGGACTAGGTTGAGGGGATACTTTAAAAAGGCTTAAGATATAATTCCTTCAAACTTTTGTCTGAAGGAAAGAAAAGAGGAATGGTCCATTACAGAAAGGCTAAAGGACTATTTTCCAAAGGCTGAATGACTATTACATTTTTCCTAAAGGGTAATCAAGAAGGGCTTGTCACAATTTCAAAGGGACATTACAAAAATCTTGAAGGGTAATTGCCCTTTGATAAAGTTCAAAAATAGAGGATATAAAGGGAGATTTCCTTCATACTTTTTGTTTGAATAAATTGTTTGTGAGAGAGATGTCCAAAACAAAAGTCTTTAAAAGCTAAAGGGTTCTTTCAGAAGCTCAAAGGGCAATTTTGTGTGTCAGAGTGACAATTCAAAAATTTGAGGGGGGCATTTGAAAATTTTTTTAGGGTATCTACCCTTATAAAAGGTTCATTTACATAAGCTCGAAGGTTTAATTCCTTTCAAAAAGGGGCATTTGGAAGCTTCTAAAGGGTCACTTTCCCTTTGAGAAACTTCAAGTCAAAAGCCTGAAGGGTACATACCTTTTGAAAGTGGACATTGGCAGGAATCCCAAAGGATATCTACCCTTTGGAAAGGTTCACTTCACAAACATCAAAGGGAATATTGAAGGGTTCATTTAGTTTCCAAAAGGTCATTAAAAAAATCTGAAAGGGTATGTGCCCTTCAAGAAGGTTCATTGTAGGAATCCTAAAGGGTATGTGCCCTTTAAGAAAGTCACTATAAGGAAAGGCACAAGTAGAAATAAAAAGGTTCAGACTTTTTGTCTGAAGATAAAAGTGATAAGTAAAAGATCAAAATAATTCTTTCGAGTAATTTACCTAAAAGAAAGGAGAGAGCAAAGTGGTAGAGCTTTGAACTTTTTTTCTGAAGATGAATATCCAAAGGAAGGGCTCGAAAGAGAGTGAAAGCCTGAGAAAATTCCCATGGATAAATTATCCATGGGAAAAAAAAGAAATACATGAACAAAAATTTTGAAGGAATTCTTTAGATAAATTTTTTGAAAGAATTCCTTCAGAAGGTTTAAACAAGGGAAAGTGAAATGGACAAGAACTCTGAAGGAATTCCTTCAAAAAAACTATCCAAAGGAATTCCTTCAAAAGATTTACCCAAGGAAATGTACAAAGAAAGGCTTGGAAGGATAATTCCCAGATTTTTTTGTCTAAGGAGAAAAGTCTGAGACAATTCCCACAGATAATTTGTCTACAAAAAAATGACTTGATAGATAGTCCAAAGGGAAGAGGCCAATTGCCCAAAGGATAATGTCATAGAAAGGGAACAATAGATAGTAAGTCTAAGAAAGATAAAGCCAAAGGAAATTCCATAGGAAAAATATAGCATGGATAAATAGTAGAACATGCACAAAAATAAAGAGCTAGATAAAGTGAGGGATTTTAACAGCCATAAATAGGATTAGAAATCTCCAAAATGTATAACCATTTTAAACATGACACCTTCAGTTCTAAAATAAAGCTTGGTTTACATGAATAAATCAAGGATTTTAATGTTGGAGAGCTTAACAAGAGATTGCATGCATGTACTCTTGTTTGTTCTGAGCCTTTTAAACATTCTAGCAGTTTAGGTGGAGACCATTGGAGTTTAACTAGTCTTGAGCTCTAGTTGACTAATTGACAAGTGTCACATCCACTCATGCTCTCCATGCAATAGAAGACATTCTCACATTCCAATTCAAGTTTAAATTGATTCAAGCTTAATTTAAGACATCTAAGATTGGTGTAAACATCATGTATGGGGCAGATAAGTCCAAGCTTGAGCCCACCATCCATTTTCAATGCCAAAGGACTTTTCATGCAAGGCATAATACAAAAGAATATTATTTTTAGAGTTCTTGTTATCTTTGGATAGTAAAAATTACACTTGGGCTAATGAAAGAGTTGTATTCTTCTTCTATTTTCAATGACAACCTCTTGACTGTTGTGTATTTTTCTATATAAGTTGGCTTTTTAGCCTTGAATTGTATCCCTCTTTTGGCAAGACAAAATTCTACCAAAGATTGAGTTGTAACCTTTTATCATATTAATAGAAGGATTGTTATTTTTAGATTTCAACTACTGGTATAGTATGTTTATGTCATTGATTTGCATAAGTGATGGAGTTTTCTTCCTTGTCAAGTCTTGATTCTTTCCTAGTTACTAGCTGGTCAGATTATGTAGGTCATGTTCTGTGTTTAATGTCTTTTGGTTGAGTTTACAATGGATGCAAGTGGCTGGTTAGTGCTTTTAATCAGGCCTATTCCATCATTTCCCTCAAGTTTTGATCATAAAATACAACCTTTTCATGAAATACTTATGCATATTGGTTAATTAGAGTTGAAGGTTCAGCCTTTCTCTTATCTAAATCAATGTTTTTAAGAGCTCTAATTGAGTGGATCAACCAATCATTTAGATGTATCACCATCATTAGATATGACTTTCTTTCAAGTTTCTCTCTTTTCTCAAACAGCTTGTAGCATAGAGTAGGGACCCTAATTGATACACCAAAGGGAGCTAGCCCTTAGAATTTAGACATTCAATCCGCTGATTAGGTAACCCATATCCTAGGATTATTTCCATGTTTTAGTAGATTGTGAAGGCATGAAACTACCTTCATAGGGGTGCAAGTCTAATTAACAATATTTTTTGGCATGCCTGGTGGGACCAACAAAGAAATCTTTTGCATATCTAAAAAAGTTTAAAGTTAAAGAAAAGCATTTACAATATAAGAAAATATATATCTTCATCACAAGCTAGAGATTATTCAAGTTGCAAAGTTCATAACATCATTCAGGGATCTCTTTCATGCCAAAAGTTACCACAAGGTTATAAAATAGAGTTATTCCTTTTGAATTTATATCTTATAAGAGATCAAGATTTAGGAGGGCAAAACCATATCCTCAAAAATAGTATTTGCCTCCTAGTCATCTTATTGTTCTAAGCACTACAATCCCCACTATCTAAATGGCACTCAAAAATCAAGTGTTTGCTCCATTCAATAGAGTTAGCCCAATGAATTTAGACTATGCCCTTAAGAGTATCCCATTCTTCTCAAGAGAAAATCAAACAACCCCTATTGAGCATATCCAAGATGTTTATAATCTCTATTTAGTCCATAATGTGGTTAAGGACAATGTTGCTATTAGATTGTTGGTTGCCTCCTTCAAAGGAAAATCATTGTAGTGGTATAGAAATTTGCCACTTAATTCCATCTCTACTTGGGATGAATTAGGTGCAACCTTGGTCAAGTAATTTGAATATAAATCTGATCACCTATCTTTAGTTGAGAAATTGACCACCATAACAAGGGATCTTCATGAGTTCATGTCTTATTTTAACCTCAGATTCCAAAAGCCATGGAATAAAATACATATGTTGGTAAGGCCATCCTCTGAATATGCATTTTTTTACTATTTGAAAGCCCTTAATTCTGACATTGGTGTGATTACAGTCAATGGGTGGTACTACCTTGTCAGATGCTTATGAGATTACAATAAGGGTAGAAAATAGTTTGATACAAGTTGGTAAGCTTTCTCTAAAACCTTTAATGCCTATATTTCTATAATTAAGTTCTATACCAACCCCCAAAATTCCTCAAGTTCCATCTTTAGCTCCTATTCCAACGCCTCAAGCTCAAATTATAGCCCCTACTAGTCAAGCTAGTGAGATAGGAGCAGTGAAAAGTTTGATTCAATCCTTTGGGAATGAAATAGTTTAACTCAAGAGGCAAAAATTTTAGTCTAATAGGCCTTATTAGTAGCACAATCAGAACACCTATCATCCCTTCAAAGATCAAAGGCCTCCTTATCAGGGTTTCAGAGAGAATAGACCACCATATCAAGCATAAAGAGCCATAACTCTAGCTAATCCATATGTTGCCCTTGATCCTAATGTTCCTTCCACTTCAAAATCTATTATTCCCACCCCACCTCAAAACAATATGATGTAGGATTTAGGTTGGCAGTCCTCAAATCTCAATGATGTTCAAAACCACGCCTTGGTATCACAGAACATCACTATGCCACAAATGACACAAGAAGAGTTTTATTTTCAAGAAGGTCAATACCAAGATACAAGTTTGGCATCACAAGGAGAGACTCATCAATTTTAAGGGTAGCCTAATGTCATTAATGTAAATTGGCAAGTAGATGATCATGTTGATTTTACTCAAGGTGTTGAAACTAAAAATCAAGTGGTCAAGTTGTAGCTATAACTAGAGTTAAAAGAAGAGCCATTGAAGAGGATCAAGAGGTGAAAAATGCTTTAAGTACTCTTAGGTTTGTTTCTATGAGTACAAAAGAGCGAATTTATATCCCTACAACACAAAAAAATTAGAATATAGAGGTTGGTAAAGTTTATCAACTACCTCTAGTTCATGAATAGCCAGTGCTTCAGAAGGTACAAGCAAAGGTTAGTGGATCTCATTTCAGTATAGTAGATCAAATGAAGAAATATAATATCAACATTATCATGTGTGATTCTCTTTTCATTCTAGGACAAAAAGATAAGCTCATTCAAGAGCTTTTATCTCTCAAATTGTCTCCAAAATTGGTTGAGAAAGAAGGTGTTGTCTTGACTAATTCAGATCAGCCATCAAAGCAACAAAGATAACAAGTAAATAAGATGGAAAAGTTGGACAAAATTGAGGTAAAATCAAATAAAAATCCTCTTTTTTACCTTTCTTTGATATTAGGTGATACTTTGGTTCATAATTGTATGGTGGATAGTGAAGCTAGTAGTACAGTCATGCCTAAATAGATTGCAGACAAGTTTGGAATTGTTTATGAGTCAAATATTAAAAGAGTATTGTAATTGTATGGGTCACCAACTAAGATATTAGGCATCATCAAGGATCTAAAATTGATATTACATGCATGTCCCAATGTTACTATTTAATAGGATGTTGTTGTGGTAGACTTGCCTCCCTACTTTGCTATGTGTCTTTCAAGAGACTTCACCTCAAATATTGGGGGATATTTATCAAATATTGGAGTTATTTGATGTTCAAAACTAGTTATGGTACTAAGGTAACAATTCATTTTGATCCCATTTCATGTTTTCATATGGATCCATATATGCCAAGTGTTATGAATATTAATTGTATCATCTTAGATGAGGTACTAAAAACTAGTGAAGTAGAAAATATATCACCTTTGGATGGAGTTCCAAATTTATTTTTTGATGAGTGAGCTTATACCCTGCATGAGCATGATCCTTATAAGTCAACTGAAGAAGAAGGAATGATGTTGGTCTTTCCCAAAAACAAAGGTATTTCTCTTTTATTAAATTTTAGTTTGGTTGTTCAGACAATGTTGCTGAGTATGAAGCACTAGTTCATGATTTGCAATGGGCTAGGAAGATGAAAGTCAATTCTTTGCAAGTGTTTAATGATAGTGATCTTGTAGTTCACCAAGTAAGAGGTTTGAATATAAGTAAAAATTTGTTTCTTAAATATTATAAGCATATAATTTTGGATTTACTTGAATATTTCCAAGCTTTTAACATTCAATAAATAACAAGAGGTGAGAACAAACATGCTAATAGGTTGGCTATTGTTGGGTCCCAATTTAGCATCCCAACTAATATAAAAAGTGAGAAAATTTAGTCACATATAAAGGTTGTTGTAAGGCCCTTTGTTCCAAATAATCATTAGAATTGGTAGGTGTTCGAAGATGAAAATCAAATTTTTATATTCTTGCAAAAGGAGGCTGAGTTTTCCTCAAGAAACCAATCAAAGCACTTGCAATAGTACAGTGATCAGATTAAACAACTGAAAACAAATAAGGTTCCCAAGGGATTGGTCACACTTGAGAACATTTTTAGTGGTGATGATGAGATAAGGAAGGAGAAGTCATCCTTGTCAATAAAATAAGAACACTATGCCAATCTAGAGATTACAGCTGGTAAGATTTTGAAGTTAGGTAGGGTATGCACTCATTCACAAAAGCAAGCTTTCATTAAGTTATGCACAAGTCTTGTTGATGTATTTACATGGAAGTTTAGTGATCTCAAGGGATTTGATCCAAGTTTGGCTCAATACAATATTGAGTTAGAGGAGGACACTAAACCAGTAAGACAAAGACAAAGGCCAATCAATCCTAAGCTTAAACCTTTGATGAGAGCTAAGATTCACAAGCTCATAGAATCAGTTATTATATTTCCAATCAAGCACTCAAATTGGGTGGCAAATCTTGTTTTGATATGAAAGAAGAATGGTAAGATTCATTTGTGTGTTGACTTCCATGATTTGAACAGGTCTTCACTTAAAGATCACTATCCATTACCATCAATGGAACAAATCTTACAACTTATTTCAGGTTTAGAGAGGTTTTATTTGTTGGATGGATATAGTGGCTACAATCATATTTTGGTCAAATAAGAAGACCAATTTAAGATATCCTTCACAACTAAGTAGGGGACATTTGCATACAAAAAGATGCCATTCAATTTATCTAATGCTGGAGTAACCTTTCAGAGAGCCATGGATATGGCATTCTAAGGTCTTCTTAATAGGTTTGTACTTGTTTATTTGGATGATATAACAATGTTTTCAAAAAATGCAGAAGATCACATGGTTCATCTCAAGTAAGTGTTCGAAAGGTGTAGGAAATTTGGGGTATCTCTAAATCCCAAAAAGTGTGTTTTTTTGGTTTATGAAGGTAAGCTTCTTGGAAATTTTATTTCAAAGCATAGTTTAAGCATAGATGTTGAAAGGATTCAATCCATTCTTTCACTCTCCTTACCTAAGCACAAAAAGGTTTTGCAAAGTTTCTTTGGTAAAATCATTTTCATAAGGAGATATATTTTAGATTTTTCCATTTTAGCTAAGCCACTTACAGCCATGCTAAAGAAAAAATAGAACTTTAGCTGGTCCAAAGAAGGAATAAAAGGGTTTGAGGATATTAAGAAGGCCATATCTAGTTCTCCTATGCTTATAAATCTAGATTTCATGAAAGACTTTATTTTGTACACTTATGCTGACATGGACACCATTTCAAGAATTCTTATGCAGCAAAATCATGAGGCTTTGGAGCAGCAAATAGCCTTCTTCAGTCAAGGCTTGGAGGAGTAAGAAATGAGTTATTGTTTTATTGAAAAACATGTCCTTTTTATTATAAGGTCTCTTAAAAAATTTAGATACTTAATGTCTAACAACAGATACACCTAATGGTTGCCCATCCAAGCTTCAAGGAGTTCCTTTTGAACAAATATATAAATGAGAAGAGAGTTGGTTGGATAACTAAGGTAATGGAGTATGATGTGGAAATTAAGGTCAAAAATTTGATTAGAGGTAAAGAATTGTGTGAGCATCTAGCACAAGACTTGCAAGAGGCTAATGAGCTTATTTTGGTGTCAAATGATGAAGAGGTTATAGCTGGTCATGTCTCACCTTCCAACTAGTTTCATGACTTGGTAAGCTATCTTCAAGATGGTATTTATCCCTCTCATCTCAATGCTTCAAAAAGAAGGTATTTCAGATTACAATCAATTCTATTTTTGCTTGTTGATGGTGTTTTGTTCAAGAAAGATATCAATGGAATGTTGTTAAGATGTGTAGAACCAAGCCAAATTCAAAGATTAATTAAATAATTCCATGATGTACATGGTGGTGGACATTTTTTTTCAATAACTACAGCTCTTAAGATCATGAGAGGTGGGTATTATTGGCCTAGTATATTTGGTGATTACCATGCATGGGTTAGAAAGTGTAAATAATGTGCTATGTTTGTAGGAAAAGTGAAGCTTGAAACCTTACCTCTTTAGCCAATAGCAATGGATCAGCCCTTTGTCTTATGTGGATTGAATTTTATTATCCCCATTAATCCTTTTTCAAGTTTAGGGCATAAATGGATTCTAACTACTATAGATTACTCCACACATTGGATAGAAGCAATAGCATTGAAAGAAGCAAATGAAACTAATGTTCTTGATTTCTATGAATGTTTTCTTACTAGGTTTGGAGTTCCCTCAACTATTATTTATGATAATGCAATGGCTTTTATGGGATCTAGGATCAGTCAATGGGTTGTCCAACATGGAATTTACCTTAGCACTTCATCGAACTATTATCCACAAGGCAATGGCCTTGCTAAATCTATGAATAAGAAGCTATTAAGGATCATAAGGAGGAATATTGAAGACAATCAGAGGTCATGGCATCTCAATTTGAAGTCAACTCTATGGGATGATAAGATCACCTACAAAAGATCAATAGCCAACTCTTTATACAAGCTGGTATATGGTAAGGAAGCAAGGTTACCCATTTCTCTTGAATTTCTCACTTTAGAACTAATGCATCAGCTTGAATTGTTGGAGAATGAGCCTATGTAAATCAGGTATGTTGAGCTTATGGAGTTGGAAGAGACAAGAAATTAGTCCATGCTAGCCATGAAAATTCATCAAGCATAGTGAAGAGAACTTTTAACAAAGGAGCTTCTTCATGAAGTTTCAAAGAAGGAGATTTGGTCCTCAAGTGGGATGAGGATAGAGATAAACCAAGAAAGCACACAAAGTTTGATTCCCTTTGGAGTGGCCCATACATAATTTTTAGTTGTAAATCCCACAATGTTTTCCAAATTGCAAAGTTGGATGGTCATGGGCTTCCAATCCCAGTCAATAAGATACATCTAAAACATTTTTATTGAAGAGAAAAGTTCCTTGTACATAGTTTGTTTTCATTTCCTCTAAGTGTTATTCAAGCACAGTAGTTTCATTCTATTTTGTTTGAATAAGTGCTTGTGTGCACATTTTCTTCTTAGTTAGTTTTCCCATTTTCATGTGTTTCCCTTCTTATTTTGACGGATGAAGGTTACTTCTTGTCTGATCAAAGGAGATTTGCAGTCATGGACCAAGTTTACCATTGTTTTGTGAGTTCAATATCATGTTTATGGTCTGATTTCTCAAGCATAGCAAGCATGCTTCCTAGTTGAGTCACCAAAATGTTGATAATTTTGACCCTATAGGTCAAAATTGTAACCTCTATCATTCAGAAATTTGCTTAAACATGCCTTTCAAAGAAGGGGAAGAGGACTAAGCTGAGGGGATACTTTGAAAAGGCTTAAGATAGAATTCCTTCAAACTTTTTTCTAAATGAAAGACAAGAGGAATGGTCCATTACAAAAAGTTTGAAGGACTATTTTCCAAAGGCTAAATGACTATTACATTTTTCTTGAAGGGTACTCAAGAAGGGCTTGTCATGATTCTGAAGGGTAATTGTCCTTCGAGGAAGTTCAAAAATAGAGGATCTAAAGGGACATTTCCTTCATATTTTTTGTTCAAAGAAATTATTCATGAGATAAATGTCCAAAAGAAAAGTCTTTTGAAAAATCTGAAGGGTTATTTCAAAAGCCCGAAGGGTAGTTTCATGTGTCAGAGGGACAATTTAAAAATCTGAGGGGGCAATTTGCAAAAATTTGAAGGGTATCTACCCTTTGGAAAGGTTCATTTAAATAAGACTGAAGGGTTACTTCCTTTTAAAAAGGGCCATTTAGAAGCTTCTAAAGGGTTACTTTCCCTTCGACAAAGTTCAAGTCAAAATCCCAAAAGGTACATGCCTTTTGAAAGAGGACATTGGCAAGAATCCAAAAGGATATCTACCCTTCGGGAAGGTTCACTTCACAAACTTCAAAGGGAATGCCAAAGGGTTCATTTAGTTTCTAAAAGGTCATTACAAAAATCCTGAAGGGTATGTGCCCTTTGGGAAGGTTCATTGCAGGAATCTCGAAGGGTATGTGCCCTTCAAGAAAGTCATTATAAGGAAAGGCAAAAGCAGAAATAAAAGGGTGTAGAATTTTTTTCCAAAGACAAAGGTGATAATCAAAAGACTGAAACAATTCTTTCAATAAATTTACCCAAAATAAAGGAGAGAGAAAAGTGGTAGAGCTTTGGAATTTTTTTTTGAAGATGAATATCAAAAAGAAGGGCTTAGAAGAGAGGGAAATCTTGAGAGAATTCCTGTGGACAAATTGTCTGTGGGAAAAAAGAGAAATACATGAACAAGAAGTTCGAAGGAATTCCTTCAAACAAATTATCCAAATGAATAACTTTGGAATATTTACCTGAGGAAATGTACAAAGAAAGGCTCAGAAGGATAAGTCTTGGATAATTCCCACAAATAATTTATCTGCAAAAAAATGACTTAACAGATAGTCTGAAGGAAAAAGGCCAATAGCCCAATGGATAAGGCTATAGAAAGGGAATAATAGATAGTAATTCCAAGAAAGATAAAGCCAAAATAAATTCCATAAGAAAAATATAGCATGGAAAAATAGTAGAACATGCATAGAAATAAAGAGCCAGATAAAGCGAGGGATTTCAACAGCTATAAATAGGATTAGACATGTCTACGATGTATAACCATTTTAAACATGACACCTTCAATTATAAAATGGAGACTAATTTTCATGAATAACTCAAGGAGTTTAATAATGGAGATCTTAACAAGATATTTCATTCATGCACTCTTGTTTTTTTCGAGCCTTTCAAACATTCTAATAGTTCAAGTGGAGACCATTAGAGGTAACTAGTCTTGAGCTCTAGTTGACTAATTGACAAGTGTCACATCCACTCATGCTCTCCATCAAATATAAGACATTCTCACATTCCAATTTAGCTTCAAATCAGTTCAAGCTTAAGTCAAGACAACCAAGATTGGTGTAGACATCATGCATGGGAAAAATTAGTCCAAGCTTGAGCCCACCATCTATTTTCAATGCCAAAGGACTTTTCATACAAGGCATAATACAAAAGAATAGGTATTGTTATATTTGGATAGTAAAAAATGGACTTTGTTTAATGAAATAGTTGTATTCTTATTCTATTTTCAATGACAAGCTCTTGGCTATTGTGTATTTTTATATATAAGTTGGCTTTTCAGCCTTGAATTGTATCCCTCTTTTGGTAAGACAAACTTCTACCAAAGATTGAGTTGTAACCTTTTTTCAGAGTAATAGATCTATTATTTTTAGATTATAACTACTAGTATAATGTATTTATGTCATTGATTTGCATAAGTGGTAGAGTTTTATTCCTTTGCAAGTCTTGATTCTTACCTAGTTACTAGTTGGTTAGATTATGCAAGTAATGTTCCATGTTTAATTTTTTTTGGTTGAGTTTATAGTGGATGCAAGTGGCTAGTTAGTGATTTTAATTAGGCCTATTCCATCATTTCCCTCAAGATTTGATCATAAGATAGAACCTTTTTATGAAATACTTATGCATATTGGTCAATTGGAGTTGAAGGTTCAGCCTTTCTCTTGTCTAAATTTATGTTTTTAAGAGCTCCAATTAAGTGGATCAACCAATCATTCAAGTGTATCACCATCATTAGATAGGATTTTATTTCAATTTTATCTCTCTTTTCCTAGACAATTTGTATCATAGAGCAAGGATCCTAATTGATACACCAAAGGGAGCTAGCCCTTAGAATTTAGAGATTCAATCCACTGATTAGGTCACCCATTGCCTAAGATTGTTTCCACGTTTCAACATATTGTAAAGGCCTAAAAATACCTTCATAAGGGTGAAAGTCTAATTGAAAAAAAACACATTTCAAAATATTTAGATATCCAATACACTTTCATTAACATACTAACAAGTTTTTCACATGTGGTTCAACAATGGCTGTAAGTGAAATTGGGTAAGGAGTTGATTGCATAGTGTACATGGTTGCAACTCATTGAATGTTACTTTAGAGATGATATTTAGATGATATTTTAAATAATATATCACATATAACATTAAAAATGACTCATCATAACCCTTTGAAACCATTTTCAAAACATGAAGATCTTTAAAATTGTACAAGATTGCTTATAATAGAGAATAGTGTACCTTCTTGCAATCTAAGATACTTGGATCATTTAAACACCTTAAAGCTTTTTAAAAAGAATTATATACATGATGAAACATATTAAACATCATCTATAACCAATATTATAAAATGGATTGTATGTAAATGCTCAAACCAAGGTGAAACCCATGGGGTGCATAGATTGGCAGCCAATTTAGAAGGTCAACTTCATGAGGATGGTTCATGAAGCACAAACCACCATTTTTAAAAATAATTATATGTAAATTAAGGTATCAAAAATTAAAATAACCTCCTAGAATAATTTAACCTCAAACTTCGTAAGCTATTTGTACCAATCAAAAACCTAAAGGTCACTTTTGCTTGCCAAAAAAGGTGAAAAGGGAGTTGAATGGTTTTGAACAAGAAAGACACTTCCAAATCAAACAAATCATGTAATTTGGTACTTTAAGAGGCATTTATTTACCATTTCCCATGTGGTACACTTCCCAAAGAGGCCATATAAGTGCCAAACTCTTATTTTCTTTAAAGAAAACTACCTTTTCTTCTGCATAACTTGTCATATTTTATTTTTTTCAGTTAATTAAGACTTATATGGACATATTTGGCATGAAATAATATTTTTTAACCTTCACACTTCCCAAAAAACTTGTACAACTCATTTAATTCACCTTTTGACCCCTAAAATAACTCAAAATGACTAAAAGGATTAAGAAAACTAATGACCAAGGCTAGTATAACATTA
Source organism: Torreya grandis (assembly GCA_037957365.1). NCBI lineage: Eukaryota > Viridiplantae > Streptophyta > Pinopsida > Cupressales > Taxaceae > Torreya > Torreya grandis. The sequence continues at coordinate 1,047,431 of JARHVA010000285.1, read as the reverse complement.
ATTGACCTTAATTTACCTATAAAACACTTCATGACATCCATATTATACCAATTACAGACCTACAAAGTTAAGTTTTTACCTATAGGTGCCCCAATTTGACCTAAAAGTCAAATTTGGTCAACAAACTGGTGACTCATAGGGGTAGTATGTCTGCTATCTAACTAGACCAGTAGCCTTATCAGTCCATTGGTATTAGGATTCATCTAAAGTCTGAGGCAAACAAGGAGACCTTTGACCACTAACTTTGAGCTTGACTAAGACAAGATAACTAATGACTACCTCAACCACACAAAGTAAAGGACACACACAACAAAGAAAGTAAACACACACATACATGTGCTCAAATCACTTAAGGGAATTTGAAAAAAAAAATTATGTAAAACTAACAATCAGTCATACCTCCCTTTCTAGGATCAAATGGAAAGTTTCTTGAGTCTCCTTTTACATGAGATGGGTGAGGGTGCTAAGCATGTTGCTCTTTAGATTGAACACTCTATAGACTAGACCTATTCTTTGGCTCTTCACTTTACTTGTTCTCAAGTATATCATTTTCAAATAGGTCTCCAATATATACATATTCACCCTAACCTTGTACACATAATTCATGTTGCTGCCCACTCTCTTTCTTATGATCAACTTTCATCTTCTTTGTAGGCATAGTCTCAAAAGGAATGATTTCTTATTCCTTGAAAGATTGAGGCCAATAGAGGTTTGCATTGACCTCAAAAGGCTGATGTGTATTTTTTTCTTTCTCACTTATGACATGTTGGACAATTTCATTTTTCTCATCTATGACATCTTGAATAATGTCATCTTTCTTGCCATCACTTGTAACCAGCTCTAAAGGAGTTGTAAACCCTTTGAGAGATTCAAACTCTTTAAAAATGTCCTCAAATCTATGTCATAATTCATTATCTTCACTTTGGTCAACATCATCTAGAGGAACAAAAAGAGAGACTCCATCTTCTTCTTTAGATTTTAATAGGATCTCTTCTAATATTTCTTCTTCAACATAAGGAGTGTATTCTTCATCATCAACCAAACAAGGAGATTCAACACAAGAGCTTACCTCTTCTTCATCACTTAAGACCTATTAAGGGTTTTCAAATTTTACCTTAAATATCACAATATGATCTTGTTGGTTAAGGGCTACAATATCTTCAATATCCTTCTTAGTGATGCCAAGACTAGGCATCTTGAAATTCAGTGACCTAGCCCAATAAGGCTGCCAAGGAGTTGCATCTTCTTCAAGTAAATGTTTTGAATTTTCATTAACCAATTATTCCTTTTGATGTTCCCACACCATAGGTCCACTAAATAAAAGGGTGATAGAATGAGGACAAAATAACTATTTGGTGGAGGTGGAACATAGGGCTCAAAATTAGATTGAGAATGCAAAGTTGCAAAATATTTTGGGAGCTCTTGAGGAAGGGAAGGCAGACTTTGAGCCAAAACAACTTGATTTTCTTCCTTATACTTGAAATTCACTTCATTAACATATAATTCAACTTGGTAACTCTCTTGAAGGAGGTTATATGGGGTATGTTTAGGCATAGAGTCTTATTTGGGTTCTAAACCTTCCATCACGCCTTGACTTAGCAACCTCATCTTTGACTCTAGCTCCTCAATTTGCTTGGCTAGGTTTTTTTGGAAAATTTTCTCTTGATTTTGATAGGAATCATCATGATCATAAGGAATACATAAGGGCTGACATGGGACACAAGAATCTTCTTGAGGAAAGGTAGGAGCAACTTGAAAAGGATCAACTTCATTCACCACTTCACACTCCTTATAAACCAACTTCCATCCTCTTTCTTTCCCCATGATTCTACTATCTTACTTCAGCTTAGGATGTTATGATTAGAATTATTTACTTAAGGAAGGGTGGGAGGGTTTGATCTAGGATCAAACTCCTTCTCAACTTCAACCTCTTTATCAAGAATGTTTTACTCTTTCTTTCCCCATGACTCTACTATTTTACTCTAGCTTAGGATATTAGGACTAGAGGTCTCCTTTTGAGATGGTGGAGATTAATTGTGAGAGGTAAAATAGGGATTGAACTCCACTTCCTTTTCTTCAAATATGGAATACTTCATGTGCATATTTTCCAATTTAATCTACCTGTCAAGATTAGCTTCAAACACAAGGTTTTTATTTTCAATTATCTCCTCCAACTAATTGGTAAAAGGATAACTTTGATAGGTTTGATTTGGATCATGAGTAGGGGTCATGTATGGATGGTATTAAACTTGGGGAAGTGGATATGAAGGTTGATAGGTATGGTGAGGTTGAATCCTCTAAGGAAGAAACTAGACCACTCACATCAAGCATCTCACTTGTGAGCCTTTACCAATTGGCTCTCTCAATAGGTACCCAATCTCTTTTTATAAACTCTAATGTTTATCTCACCTTATAAATACTATGGCTGTGAATATCTAGACCACATCCCCTTTGAGTATCAAGATCCAACATATACCTTTCATATCCTAAGAGTGTCTTCTTGAAGGTGGAAATGGGTTGGCTTGAGGAGTGGTTAGGTTAACTAGGAGCAAGACATGGAGAAGGTTGATTGTAGGATGGATACACTTCATGCATGGGCTAACAAGGATCATATTAAATTTGATGAAAGTCATATTAAGTCTGGTAAGGATCATGACAAGATTGACCAAGGACTTGTTCATATTGATAGGGAATGGCATAAGTTTGGAATGTCTCACCAACTTGTATAGATTAAAAATCAACACCAAAGTCAGCCATGAAACTTCATTGAAAGAATGAACACAAATAAAACATGTTATCATCAATCAAGCTGATTGACTAGTTGATATATCTTTGGAGTCACCATTGATGCTTGAATAGATACCTCTAAAGGTTGATTATTGAGAGACAACATCAAAATCCTCTCAAACTCTTGGACTAAGAGACCCACTGAGCATGCCAAAAAATATTTTCACTTGAATTTTCACCCTTTAATGAGATGGAGAATCTCTCATCATCCAAGTGGCACCATAGAAACGCATATAGGCTTGTGGGTAGTCTAAGGATGAGGTGAATCTCTAGATAGGGCTAATTCCCTTGATGTACCACTTTGGATTATAGCTACACTTAACTTTTGGGGGTGACAAGGGAGAAGGATAACTAAAATAAAACCAATATAAGGGATGTGATACACCAAATAACATGATGGCATCCAACCATATGCATGTTACACTTGAAATCAAAAGACAAACTGAACATACACTTCACCAATCTTCATATTCTCACATCAATGTTGCATTGTGAGGTTATGGATGAGTGTGCAAAGTTATGATGACTATAAAAGAGGCATATGAGGGCAATAATGAATAGGATGACTCAATATATCTTAAATATTTCCTATAGCACTTCACATGCCCTGCAAGAAGAAGCTTTCCAACTGTAAATAGATGATAGAATGAAATAGCATGCTAAGGAATCCATAGTCTTCACTTATTCAAAATCAAACATTCTAAATAAACACACTAATAAAAATCATGGAGGAGGTAAACATTATTATTCTTATTGATAAAAAGGTATACATTTTAGCAAGGCTTTGCCATACTCAGGTGGAGCATCCCATACAATGCCAAAATGACTAGTTCTTATAGAACTTGAGAGAGGGAGGAGAAGAGATAAGTTTAAGGGTAACAAGGACACTTTTCAATCTGAAAAAATTATTTAATTTTTCATGTGAAGAGGGTATGGGATAAACTATGTAAGGCCAAGAAGTAAAAATGTCAATCCAAGTCATAAACCTCATGAAAAGTCATTGAAAACTCCTTGACTGGCTTGGAAAAACTACATATATGATTAGCCCTATTTTAAAACCTTATAAATAATTAGTACTAGGTCCAATTATTGGAATGAATTATAAGGAAAATATACATGCCTCTCCATGCATTATTTTTAGGCTTGGTCATCTAGAATAAACTGGAAAGGAGCAATCATCATCTATTGTTAAGAAAACTGCTCTTCCATAGACACTACACACTTGGCCTCAAAATTGGAATCATTTTCTCATGAAAATACATGGTAGTAAGTTAATTACACCTTTAAATACCCTATATTTCCTTATAATCATTATGGAAACCTTAAAATGAGCCCACTTGAAGTTTTCCACCCTTCTTACTAGCTTGTCCAATATGCTAGTTTTGATTGGCTGAGTTGAAGCACCTGGTTTGGACACTTAAAAGTTTATTAAAGGCATTAAATGACCATAGGGAGTTATAAAAATTCTAAATCTTTCCTCCAAACTCAATTTCATCTTCAAAAACTTCTCGTAGCCTACACAACATAAATAATGGTAAAAAATAGCCTATTTATCACCACAACAATACAAGTCTATACAAATAATTTTCATTGGATGGATATTAAGTGAGTCCTCTAAAATTTCCAATAGGTTTCATGAGAAAACTATTCCATTATATCACCTTTCTAGATCTATTTCCATCATCAGGTCTTTGTAAGGGTTTAGCAAGGGTTTTAGGCCCATTTGCCTTCTTCAGCTTCATTCATAAAGATGAAATGTCCAATCTAAAAAATATTCCAAAAAAGAATTTCTCAAGACCCCTGTCAACTCTCCTAAACGCATATGGCCTCCATGTAAAGTAGCATGAAAGATATGAGCTCTTTAAATCACCCTATCGAGATTTTTTTCTCATTCTAACAAGCCTAAAATTGCCTTCAAGCCAAAATTAGCTCTCTTAGGGTTTCCTTTGAATCTCAGTGGTTTTTACACATCTTTATTATCCCCACAAATATGTATCAACATGTCACCAAGCTCATCTCATGCTCTAAGTGTGAAATACCCTTAATTTGGACATAGGCCTAATCCTTGCCTAGTATGCCTGACTGTAACCCTAGAGGTTTTGAGCATAATATCTAGTTTATTCTCTCTTTGCCTTGTTTTATATGATTTCCTAGGTGTCATACAACTATATACACCTTATTTCCAAGTTTCCACAGCTCTTAATCTCACTTTTATTACTTTCTTCTCAAATTTGCCAGTTATGCATGAGGGGAAGTACCCCATGTCTGATATAAAACATGGGGTACTTCCCCTATTCTCTAAAAAAAATTGAATGTATCATAGGACTCCTCAAGTTTTTAGGACTATTTTCACAAAATTTTAGCTCCTAGTCATCTCATATGACTCTCCAAACCCTCAAGTTCCAAGACAGACTCTAGTGAAGATAGGTTGTGCAGGGTTTTATAAGGTTGACTATGTTTTGTCTGATAGGAGACCTTTAATTTTATTTATTTATACTTATAATAGCCTATATATATTTTCATGTTTATTATGGATGTTTCCCAGTCCTTGTCCCACACTCTAACCTCTCATGGACCTTTCACACATTTGAGCTCCTAATATTGTCTGTCAATTCTTAACTATGTTTGGCTTATTGACCCCTATCTATAAGTTTCTTACTTAAATTAACCTTAGAGATAATGCATGGATTTATTCATATCTTCTAATGTCATTAACACATGTTTTATAATCATTTGTTCACCTTGAATGACCTTATATCATCACTTAGGTATCCCTTTCTCAACGTATTATCTGTAACAGTCACCTACCATGGTTGTAGGTACACATAGGGTCTTAAGGGATCTTTTATAGGTTATTTTCATCATATTTTTAGTTCATGAAGTTACCATGACCTTAATTTAGGTGACCACATGTTTTTCTTAGCTCCTAAACTCCTTTTGGCTTTCATGTGCACTTTTGGTCAAAATTAGGTACTACACTACCTATTGACTGAGACACCTTTTTGTAAGTGTGTACAGGCTTAAAATAAGCTTATCATGGTATGAAATTACTAAACACGGGTCCCCTAGGGTCATAAGGTGCATGTTTATACCTTTACTCATCTTTAATTCCCTTAAAACCACACCAAATCACCAAAGCTAGCTCACTAGTTTGTACCCTACTGTAGGTGTGTGTTTCCACAGTGTATGGACTATAAGTGGCCTTAAATCTTAGAACTTATGTCAAGTGATATATAAGAAGCATATGAAGTCTTAAATAAGAAGTGTTTTCTAACACATGTTTATATGTTTTTATGTTACCTTACTTAAAACACACCATGGACTAAGACTTTGCAACCAGTTGTAAGTGATCTTCCCTTGTGAAAGGCCACTTGTACATGTGCTTGAGACTTCAGACATTACCTATACTCATCATCCTAATGATTTCCATGTTCATATATACATAATTCCATCCATTGGGCCATTCCAAACCTGAAGGTATGTTTCATTTGTTCTTTAGGATGTCAAAAGCCATTCAAAACTCAAAATTTATAGATGCCACTATTTGGTTTTAGTGGTTTTATGAGCAACCTTGGGCCTCTCAAACACCATCTTCCACTAATCATATTTTCTCTAAAAAATTTAAAGATCTTGTATATGATATAGAATACAATGTTTATTCATTATAATACATCAAGTCTTCTTGTAACCTTGCTATGCGGTACCTATAAAAACCCCTAAGGGCCTCTATTTTTGCATTTTAGGGACTGTGTCTCCAAACTTATTCATTTCATCTCTTTGAAGGTGCCTTAATTACTTATTTGGAAATACACCTTTGCAAAAAATTCTACCATGAACTTTAACCATATTAAGACAATGAATAAGGTTCATCATATGTTTCGAACTCTCCATATGACTTCTACACTCTCTTTTCAGGCCACATGAAGGTGGTTATGGATTGTAGATAGGGCAGTGAGTAGAATATGAGTCATACACATGTTCTATGAATCCTCAACAAATATGGTAGCTCTTTAAAATGTTTAAATCAATCCCATCTAACCTATGAAGACTTATATCAAGTCAAGATAGTTACATCTCAACATAATACCCTCCTTTCAACACCTGTAGAAGCATGTTACAATGACAAATTGTTTGAAAGTTGTATCTTGTTGTGATAGTCTCTTTATACATTATTTGGATGGTACAATTTTTTTATTCCTGATTATAAACACATTTCAACATATTGAGATCTCAAATACACTTTCACAAATATACTAACAAGTTTTGTACACGTGGTTCAATAATCACTGCAAGTAAAATTTGGTAAGGCGCTGATTACATAGCGTACATGACTGCAACTCATGGAATGCTACTTAAGATATGAGATTGAGATGAGAATTTAAATAAGAGAGAACTGATAAAATGAACAAATACTCATCACAACCCCTTGAAACCATGGTCAAAACCTAAAGATCTTTAAAATGGTTCAAGATTACCTATAACATATAATGGTGTACCCTCTTGCAATCTGAGCTATTTGGATCATTTAAACACCTTGAAACTTGATAAAAATCATGGGATACATGAGGAAACATATTAAAATCATCTATAACCAATATATGCAAGTGTATTGTATGAAGCTACTCAAACCAAGGTAAAACCCATGGGGTGTACCAATTAGCAGGGAGATTTAGAAAGTCAACTTCATGAGGATGGTGCATGAATCATAAGACACCATTTTACAAAATATTTATACTTAAATTAAGGTATCAGAGTTTGAAACAACTTCTTAAAATTATTTGCCCTAAAACTTCTTGAGTTGTTTTTACCAAGGAAAAACCTGAAGGTCACTTCTGCTTGCCAAGAAAGGTGAAAAGGGAGTTGAATGGTTTTTAGAAATAAATGACTCTTAAAAATCAAAATAATCATGTAATTAAGCATGGAAAATTTGAAGACACACTTATTGACCATTTCCCATGTGGCACACTTCCCAAAGAGGTCATACAAGTGCCAAACTCTTCTTTTCCTTCAATAAAAATGCCTTATCTTCTGCATAACCTACCATATTTTATTTTTTTTAGTTACTGAAGACTTATAGGGACACACGGGGCATGAAATAATATTTTTTAACCTTTACACTTCCTAATAAACTTGTATAACTCATTTAATGCACCTTTTTGACCCCTAAAATGACTCAAAATGACTAAAGGGACTAAGAAAACTAATGACCAAGGCTAGTAAAACATCAATTGACCTTAATTTACCTATAAAAAACCTTTTTACATCCATATTTCACCTGTTACAGACTTAGAAAGTCAATTTTCTACCTATAGGTACCCCAATTTGACCTAAAATTCAAATTTGGTCAACAGTAATGTTTATAAGTCTTATATCCTTGATTAAGTTTGATACATGTGAAGAGAGATGTGAGTTTTCAACATTAAAAAATATTTATTTGTAGTTTTTTTATATCACTATTCATAGAGAAAACATTGCATCCATGAATATTAGATTGGAAGGTGACGATGAGTATTGAGGCTTTACTTTGGGAGATATGTTTATATGTAGTAATTAAGGAGGTATGTTCACACTTTGGTGAACTCTTTAAAATTTTGTGGATTCATGAAACTCTAGGAATATTATGTTCTCAATTTGACTCTTGAATTCAAATAATTATTTTGTCTCTATGACATTAAGCTTCACATAATAATATAAAAAAATTAGAAATGAGGTGATTAATACTTTATGATAAATTTGAAATAACACCATTATGTTAATCAAATATAAATTAAAACTAAGGGGTTAATGTGTTACTTATTATCACTTCATTTATCATGGATTTATGGTAGGTGGCACCATACTATGTGACTAATGACTTAGTGGATTTCATGACACTATAACTTTTATCTATGGAAATATTTGGGAATCATGCACTAAGTCACTCACTTTTTTAATATTTCCTTGAATTTTGGTGATTTTTCATTTGAATGGATGTGATGGATTATTAAATTATGTTCATATTGCATCACATACATCCTCTGCATTATAATTTTTATCTTGTTTACCTGCATCTAATCAGCATGAGCAATTGTCATAATAATAGTGTATTTTATCTTTCATTCCCTTTCAGGTTATACCACATCACAAGAATGTAGTAATATAATCACTTTTACATAAAATTATATCTACATACTATGAATATGTAATATTCATCAAATATTCTTTCAATCCCATCATGTCTGGTCTTTACTTTTACTTATAGAATCATAGGAGGATAGTTGGCACCCATTCCCAACATCACTTTATCTTTAGTCACTTTTGAATAATTGTTTTTAATAACATTGTTAAAATGTATTATATCCCATACACCATATAACATGTTGTGTGTTCTACCTTTTTATTGTGCATCACAAGAGGCCATATGTCAACATCTCACATATTCTTTGTCATGCAGTTATTTTTTGAAAAAATAAGAAAATTTAACACTACATAGATATGATGAAACATCAAACTCATCCTATAATGCATTACATTCTCCTAATTCACAATAAATCACTTACAACATGAAAATAATATTTTAATGAAAAGAGTCGTGGACACCTAAATTTGGTATTATACACTTTAGAAACATTAACTTTGAAACACTTTGACATACTTGGAAATGTACATACATTTGACACTTGAGAATTCTTTCCCTCTATCTATCTACCCATGTAATATCCTTGATACCTCTATTCACCAAATACACCTATTTAGGATAAGCTTATTCTATATAATAACATATCATAATCTTAGGTAGACTATCCCCGTATATCATATCAGTAATTTACACTTTTAGGACACTATCAGTAATGCCTAAATAGTGCATATTACTATAGGATTATTCCTCTAATATTAGTGTCTAGGTGCACTCAACAACTATTTTTAAATTTTTAAGTCTTTATTATGTTGACAAAGACATGTTTCATAGGTTGGTTATAGCATGAATTAACAAAGACTCATCTATAAAAAAAAACATTCCTAAGATTATACTATTTGTTACAACTTGGTAAGAACTTGGAAATCACTTGAAAACTTGAGGAATAAATTAACACTCTCTTGAGACATTATTAAAAATTCAAACACAACTCAAAACCTGAAAGGAACATCCATAGATCTAAGTCTAAATACATGAAAGTTAAAGTTGCATGGTACCAAGTGTCAAAGATCAAAACATTTCATTACATTATATATTTTTCATGATGTTTCCCAAACATGCATAACTTAGATAACTATGTGCAGTTTGAGCCCTTTTTAAAGTAATGGAATGTAGGTAATTATTATCCATTCAACAGGGACTATTTGGAGATATCTTAAAAATCAAGGTTTGAATGGAAAGATAAGGAAAATAAACATCAAAGCATAGGATCAAATGCATGCACATACATAGGAACCTTTTTTAAGCATAGATATAAGGATATCAGAAGTTACTAGCATGCATAGTATAAAGGAACACCATTGGTAACCTTTGGATAGTGTTGGCTACTTTAGGATTAACACTCTACTAGAAATGTCTAGAAAGGTCTTGAGCCTATATTTAGAGTCTAAGTAGATAAATAAGTACTTACAAAGTATTTGAAAGTGCAAAGACACCTTTTTTAATCAATGGACAATTGAAATTAGCTAAGTACATATCTCCCCTCTTACTTTGTCAGTTATAAATTAAAATAATAATAAAAATTATTTACCTATTTCAACTCAAATTATTAGGACTATTTCCATATTTTACATTTTTGAATTAGCACATAGTTTTCCATTATTCTAGATCTCTTAGATATAAAATAAAATGAAACATTTTAATTAACCCAATCATTGAGTTGAGTATGAAAAACCTAATGTTCCCTCCTACATTATGGTTTCAATTTTTTCTTAGGGTTTCATATTTATCTTATCTTAAGGTTTTAATTTCAATTTTAATATTTGATTTCCCCTTATTCACATAAACAAAACTCTAACATGATTACCATATATTCCCATTATTTATATTTCATAATCCAAAATATGATTGTAATAGTTGCATGTTTTTTCACAAATTATACATTATATTTATATCTCATGCAATGAAATGGGTTGAATTGAGATACAATAAAACTAAAGACGATATTATACATGAGGAAAAATGATTTTTCCGTATCAATGTAGATGCATGCATTTGGTATTAAATGCTTAAAACATCAATTTTGACATATCTTTGACATACACAACTTTTATGTTTGCATTTAACTCTTTTTCACATTCTTCCTTATTTTTTTTATCTATCTATTGACTTGGACAAATCAATTTTTGTCATACATATTGAGGTTCTCCCTATTCAATGATAAAATGATCTATAATCCTAAGCAAATTATTTCCATATTCTAGATCCCTAATTTTCACTCTCTAGATAATGTCGACAATAATTAGATAGTAGAAATTATTTTTAGTGTCCACCTTCACCAGTATTATCTTGTAACCTTAATGTATACTTTTCAAATTTGAATCTCTCCCTAGGGTTGGCCTAAGCACATTTCATATGTCAGTTATGAGGTGAATATTAAGGATTCATTTATAAATACAAGATAAACTTAAGGTCTTACTCGCTTGAAAATTACATTGAAAACCACTTACACATTGAGATATCTATTTATAAAACATTGAGGCACTATCCAAAATAATAAAAATATGAAAAAACCTCAAAGCAACAGTCCTAAAATCCAAGATTGAACTCTAATACAAGGTTAAAACTTGCATTTTATCAAGTGTAAAAAGCAAAACAATTGCATCACATTCTAGCATAAAATGATTTAACACACACACACATAGAGAGATGGGAGAATTATGTGTGTTTTGAGCCATTTTTGGATTATTAGAATGTAGGCAACACTCAATCACTCAATGGGGAGTGGTTTGTTTTTACAAACCATATTTTACCCCCTCTTTTCCAAGTGAAGCTAGGGATTCAAGGCAAAGGAGGAAAAAATAGAATCTTTGCATAGGACTAGAGATCACAAATCACACAAAAATCATCTAGTTAGGTAGGTGCAATAATATTTGGCAAAATAGACTAGAAAATTATATAGGGGTAGTACTATTAGATAGTGGACAAATATAAGAATTGTATGTGTTTGGGATTTTTTGATATTATCTACACATATTTTGATAGTTTTTTTCTCGAGCTAAACAATCACAAATCTATTTTATATCATTTTAGCAGATTGTACACAAGCAGGGTGTTATACATAACATAATATTAGCTAAGTTCCCTTTCTCTTGGTTATTTCTATATATAGTAAGTGCAATGAATATTTTTTTAGTAATTCATATTTGTGTATTTTATGATATATCTTTTGCTCTGAATTTCAATAGTTATGTCATATTGATATCTCCTAAATCTAAAATAAATTAAAACATTATAGTGAACCTGATATGAAGATAAATAAGCTTGCCACATAGGTTTATCATTTGGATCTAGTTGAAGGGAAACCTATGAAGAACCCTACGAACATTATACACTTACATTGGTTTTACACATAAGCATATTAGATTCAAAAATTATAAAAAATAAACTAATTTAAATGAAAAATAAAAATAAAAGATTCAAAAAATAAAAAACCATAACTTACGCATCACATGTTTTACTAGTTACATGATTGATTTATGTTATTTAACATATACATGGTAGATTGCATATCCTTCTTCCAAGCACATGTTTTTCATGGTATACATGAGTGGGATGCAAGACATATGGGTTATATATGATACATGGACAAACATATGTGGAACATTCCTTAAACCCATGTGCATGCCTACATTGGGGGCATCTTCATATACTTTATAGGTTAAGTCATTTTAAGCCAAATTCATTGATCATATTGAGCTACTTAGAATTTTTATACATGACTTTATCTATCTTATACTATTTGGAGTTGTATATTATATTGACATTATGAAGTTTTTTATTCGATAGTGACATTGATTATATGTGTATATTAACAATTCTCATTCTATACATGATGTTATTATGTGTTACAAAGTGTGATCATTGATTGTGTATTGCATTATGTGATTATTGATGTGTGTTACATTAGGTGATCATTGATGAGTGTTATCTTGCATATTTTTATGAGGTAATTGCTTATGTGTTGTCATGTCATGTACTAATTGTGTTGTCATAAAACCTAAAGTTGTTGGTTGCAGATGGTTTTATGTTAAGTAGGTTAACTTTAGTGAAACTAATGTATCACAAGGGTTAGTTATTAATTATATTCTTTAGCATTAAATTAAAAATAATTAGTTCTTATAGTTAAAGTAATGCATGCACAGTACACACAACACAATATTTCCCATTCTAACTCTTCTCTTTTATATATATTTCTATAACTAACATATACATATATTTATATTATCTTTATTCTATATTTCTTCTTCAACATAAGGAGTGTATTCTTCATCATCAACCAAACAAGGAGATTCAACACAAGAGCTTACCTCTTCTTCATCACTTAAGACCTATTAAGGGTTTTCAAATTTTACCTTAAATATCACAATATGATCTTGTTGGTTAAGGGCTACAATATCTTCAATATCCTTCTTAGTGATGCCAAGACTAGGCATCTTGAAATTCAGTGACCTAGCCCAATAAGGCTGCCAAGGAGTTGCATCTTCTTCAAGTAAATGTTTTGAATTTTCATTAACCAATTATTCCTTTTGATGTTCCCACACCATAGGTCCACTAAATAAAAGGGTGATAGAATGAGGACAAAATAACTATTTGGTGGAGGTGGAACATAGGGCTCAAAATTAGATTGAGAATGCAAAGTTGCAAAATATTTTGGGAGCTCTTGAGGAAGGGAAGGCAGACTTTGAGCCAAAACAACTTGATTTTCTTCCTTATACTTGAAATTCACTTCATTAACATATAATTCAACTTGGTAACTCTCTTGAAGGAGGTTATATGGGGTATGTTTAGGCATAGAGTCTTATTTGGGTTCTAAACCTTCCATCACGCCTTGACTTAGCAACCTCATCTTTGACTCTAGCTCCTCAATTTGCTTGGCTAGGTTTTTTTGGAAAATTTTCTCTTGATTTTGATAGGAATCATCATGATCATAAGGAATACATAAGGGCTGACATGGGACACAAGAATCTTCTTGAGGAAAGGTAGGAGCAACTTGAAAAGGATCAACTTCATTCACCACTTCACACTCCTTATAAACCAACTTCCATCCTCTTTCTTTCCCCATGATTCTACTATCTTACTTCAGCTTAGGATGTTATGATTAGAATTATTTACTTAAGGAAGGGTGGGAGGGTTTGATCTAGGATCAAACTCCTTCTCAACTTCAACCTCTTTATCAAGAATGTTTTACTCTTTCTTTCCCCATGACTCTACTATTTTACTCTAGCTTAGGATATTAGGACTAGAGGTCTCCTTTTGAGATGGTGGAGATTAATTGTGAGAGGTAAAATAGGGATTGAACTCCACTTCCTTTTCTTCAAATATGGAATACTTCATGTGCATATTTTCCAATTTAATCTACCTGTCAAGATTAGCTTCAAACACAAGGTTTTTATTTTCAATTATCTCCTCCAACTAATTGGTAAAAGGATAACTTTGATAGGTTTGATTTGGATCATGAGTAGGGGTCATGTATGGATGGTATTAAACTTGGGGAAGTGGATATGAAGGTTGATAGGTATGGTGAGGTTGAATCCTCTAAGGAAGAAACTAGACCACTCACATCAAGCATCTCACTTGTGAGCCTTTACCAATTGGCTCTCTCAATAGGTACCCAATCTCTTTTTATAAACTCTAATGTTTATCTCACCTTATAAATACTATGGCTGTGAATATCTAGACCACATCCCCTTTGAGTATCAAGATCCAACATATACCTTTCATATCCTAAGAGTGTCTTCTTGAAGGTGGAAATGGGTTGGCTTGAGGAGTGGTTAGGTTAACTAGGAGCAAGACATGGAGAAGGTTGATTGTAGGATGGATACACTTCATGCATGGGCTAACAAGGATCATATTAAATTTGATGAAAGTCATATTAAGTCTGGTAAGGATCATGACAAGATTGACCAAGGACTTGTTCATATTGATAGGGAATGGCATAAGTTTGGAATGTCTCACCAACTTGTATAGATTAAAAATCAACACCAAAGTCAGCCATGAAACTTCATTGAAAGAATGAACACAAATAAAACATGTTATCATCAATCAAGCTGATTGACTAGTTGATATATCTTTGGAGTCACCATTGATGCTTGAATAGATACCTCTAAAGGTTGATTATTGAGAGACAACATCAAAATCCTCTCAAACTCTTGGACTAAGAGACCCACTGAGCATGCCAAAAAATATTTTCACTTGAATTTTCACCCTTTAATGAGATGGAGAATCTCTCATCATCCAAGTGGCACCATAGAAACGCATATAGGCTTGTGGGTAGTCTAAGGATGAGGTGAATCTCTAGATAGGGCTAATTCCCTTGATGTACCACTTTGGATTATAGCTACACTTAACTTTTGGGGGTGACAAGGGAGAAGGATAACTAAAATAAAACCAATATAAGGGATGTGATACACCAAATAACATGATGGCATCCAACCATATGCATGTTACACTTGAAATCAAAAGACAAACTGAACATACACTTCACCAATCTTCATATTCTCACATCAATGTTGCATTGTGAGGTTATGGATGAGTGTGCAAAGTTATGATGACTATAAAAGAGGCATATGAGGGCAATAATGAATAGGATGACTCAATATATCTTAAATATTTCCTATAGCACTTCACATGCCCTGCAAGAAGAAGCTTTCCAACTGTAAATAGATGATAGAATGAAATAGCATGCTAAGGAATCCATAGTCTTCACTTATTCAAAATCAAACATTCTAAATAAACACACTAATAAAAATCATGGAGGAGGTAAACATTATTATTCTTATTGATAAAAAGGTATACATTTTAGCAAGGCTTTGCCATACTCAGGTGGAGCATCCCATACAATGCCAAAATGACTAGTTCTTATAGAACTTGAGAGAGGGAGGAGAAGAGATAAGTTTAAGGGTAACAAGGACACTTTTCAATCTGAAAAAATTATTTAATTTTTCATGTGAAGAGGGTATGGGATAAACTATGTAAGGCCAAGAAGTAAAAATGTCAATCCAAGTCATAAACCTCATGAAAAGTCATTGAAAACTCCTTGACTGGCTTGGAAAAACTACATATATGATTAGCCCTATTTTAAAACCTTATAAATAATTAGTACTAGGTCCAATTATTGGAATGAATTATAAGGAAAATATACATGCCTCTCCATGCATTATTTTTAGGCTTGGTCATCTAGAATAAACTGGAAAGGAGCAATCATCATCTATTGTTAAGAAAACTGCTCTTCCATAGACACTACACACTTGGCCTCAAAATTGGAATCATTTTCTCATGAAAATACATGGTAGTAAGTTAATTACACCTTTAAATACCCTATATTTCCTTATAATCATTATGGAAACCTTAAAATGAGCCCACTTGAAGTTTTCCACCCTTCTTACTAGCTTGTCCAATATGCTAGTTTTGATTGGCTGAGTTGAAGCACCTGGTTTGGACACTTAAAAGTTTATTAAAGGCATTAAATGACCATAGGGAGTTATAAAAATTCTAAATCTTTCCTCCAAACTCAATTTCATCTTCAAAAACTTCTCGTAGCCTACACAACATAAATAATGGTAAAAAATAGCCTATTTATCACCACAACAATACAAGTCTATACAAATAATTTTCATTGGATGGATATTAAGTGAGTCCTCTAAAATTTCCAATAGGTTTCATGAGAAAACTATTCCATTATATCACCTTTCTAGATCTATTTCCATCATCAGGTCTTTGTAAGGGTTTAGCAAGGGTTTTAGGCCCATTTGCCTTCTTCAGCTTCATTCATAAAGATGAAATGTCCAATCTAAAAAATATTCCAAAAAAGAATTTCTCAAGACCCCTGTCAACTCTCCTAAACGCATATGGCCTCCATGTAAAGTAGCATGAAAGATATGAGCTCTTTAAATCACCCTATCGAGATTTTTTTCTCATTCTAACAAGCCTAAAATTGCCTTCAAGCCAAAATTAGCTCTCTTAGGGTTTCCTTTGAATCTCAGTGGTTTTTACACATCTTTATTATCCCCACAAATATGTATCAACATGTCACCAAGCTCATCTCATGCTCTAAGTGTGAAATACCCTTAATTTGGACATAGGCCTAATCCTTGCCTAGTATGCCTGACTGTAACCCTAGAGGTTTTGAGCATAATATCTAGTTTATTCTCTCTTTGCCTTGTTTTATATGATTTCCTAGGTGTCATACAACTATATACACCTTATTTCCAAGTTTCCACAGCTCTTAATCTCACTTTTATTACTTTCTTCTCAAATTTGCCAGTTATGCATGAGGGGAAGTACCCCATGTCTGATATAAAACATGGGGTACTTCCCCTATTCTCTAAAAAAAATTGAATGTATCATAGGACTCCTCAAGTTTTTAGGACTATTTTCACAAAATTTTAGCTCCTAGTCATCTCATATGACTCTCCAAACCCTCAAGTTCCAAGACAGACTCTAGTGAAGATAGGTTGTGCAGGGTTTTATAAGGTTGACTATGTTTTGTCTGATAGGAGACCTTTAATTTTATTTATTTATACTTATAATAGCCTATATATATTTTCATGTTTATTATGGATGTTTCCCAGTCCTTGTCCCACACTCTAACCTCTCATGGACCTTTCACACATTTGAGCTCCTAATATTGTCTGTCAATTCTTAACTATGTTTGGCTTATTGACCCCTATCTATAAGTTTCTTACTTAAATTAACCTTAGAGATAATGCATGGATTTATTCATATCTTCTAATGTCATTAACACATGTTTTATAATCATTTGTTCACCTTGAATGACCTTATATCATCACTTAGGTATCCCTTTCTCAACGTATTATCTGTAACAGTCACCTACCATGGTTGTAGGTACACATAGGGTCTTAAGGGATCTTTTATAGGTTATTTTCATCATATTTTTAGTTCATGAAGTTACCATGACCTTAATTTAGGTGACCACATGTTTTTCTTAGCTCCTAAACTCCTTTTGGCTTTCATGTGCACTTTTGGTCAAAATTAGGTACTACACTACCTATTGACTGAGACACCTTTTTGTAAGTGTGTACAGGCTTAAAATAAGCTTATCATGGTATGAAATTACTAAACACGGGTCCCCTAGGGTCATAAGGTGCATGTTTATACCTTTACTCATCTTTAATTCCCTTAAAACCACACCAAATCACCAAAGCTAGCTCACTAGTTTGTACCCTACTGTAGGTGTGTGTTTCCACAGTGTATGGACTATAAGTGGCCTTAAATCTTAGAACTTATGTCAAGTGATATATAAGAAGCATATGAAGTCTTAAATAAGAAGTGTTTTCTAACACATGTTTATATGTTTTTATGTTACCTTACTTAAAACACACCATGGACTAAGACTTTGCAACCAGTTGTAAGTGATCTTCCCTTGTGAAAGGCCACTTGTACATGTGCTTGAGACTTCAGACATTACCTATACTCATCATCCTAATGATTTCCATGTTCATATATACATAATTCCATCCATTGGGCCATTCCAAACCTGAAGGTATGTTTCATTTGTTCTTTAGGATGTCAAAAGCCATTCAAAACTCAAAATTTATAGATGCCACTATTTGGTTTTAGTGGTTTTATGAGCAACCTTGGGCCTCTCAAACACCATCTTCCACTAATCATATTTTCTCTAAAAAATTTAAAGATCTTGTATATGATATAGAATACAATGTTTATTCATTATAATACATCAAGTCTTCTTGTAACCTTGCTATGCGGTACCTATAAAAACCCCTAAGGGCCTCTATTTTTGCATTTTAGGGACTGTGTCTCCAAACTTATTCATTTCATCTCTTTGAAGGTGCCTTAATTACTTATTTGGAAATACACCTTTGCAAAAAATTCTACCATGAACTTTAACCATATTAAGACAATGAATAAGGTTCATCATATGTTTCGAACTCTCCATATGACTTCTACACTCTCTTTTCAGGCCACATGAAGGTGGTTATGGATTGTAGATAGGGCAGTGAGTAGAATATGAGTCATACACATGTTCTATGAATCCTCAACAAATATGGTAGCTCTTTAAAATGTTTAAATCAATCCCATCTAACCTATGAAGACTTATATCAAGTCAAGATAGTTACATCTCAACATAATACCCTCCTTTCAACACCTGTAGAAGCATGTTACAATGACAAATTGTTTGAAAGTTGTATCTTGTTGTGATAGTCTCTTTATACATTATTTGGATGGTACAATTTTTTTATTCCTGATTATAAACACATTTCAACATATTGAGATCTCAAATACACTTTCACAAATATACTAACAAGTTTTGTACACGTGGTTCAATAATCACTGCAAGTAAAATTTGGTAAGGCGCTGATTACATAGCGTACATGACTGCAACTCATGGAATGCTACTTAAGATATGAGATTGAGATGAGAATTTAAATAAGAGAGAACTGATAAAATGAACAAATACTCATCACAACCCCTTGAAACCATGGTCAAAACCTAAAGATCTTTAAAATGGTTCAAGATTACCTATAACATATAATGGTGTACCCTCTTGCAATCTGAGCTATTTGGATCATTTAAACACCTTGAAACTTGATAAAAATCATGGGATACATGAGGAAACATATTAAAATCATCTATAACCAATATATGCAAGTGTATTGTATGAAGCTACTCAAACCAAGGTAAAACCCATGGGGTGTACCAATTAGCAGGGAGATTTAGAAAGTCAACTTCATGAGGATGGTGCATGAATCATAAGACACCATTTTACAAAATATTTATACTTAAATTAAGGTATCAGAGTTTGAAACAACTTCTTAAAATTATTTGCCCTAAAACTTCTTGAGTTGTTTTTACCAAGGAAAAACCTGAAGGTCACTTCTGCTTGCCAAGAAAGGTGAAAAGGGAGTTGAATGGTTTTTAGAAATAAATGACTCTTAAAAATCAAAATAATCATGTAATTAAGCATGGAAAATTTGAAGACACACTTATTGACCATTTCCCATGTGGCACACTTCCCAAAGAGGTCATACAAGTGCCAAACTCTTCTTTTCCTTCAATAAAAATGCCTTATCTTCTGCATAACCTACCATATTTTATTTTTTTTAGTTACTGAAGACTTATAGGGACACACGGGGCATGAAATAATATTTTTTAACCTTTACACTTCCTAATAAACTTGTATAACTCATTTAATGCACCTTTTTGACCCCTAAAATGACTCAAAATGACTAAAGGGACTAAGAAAACTAATGACCAAGGCTAGTAAAACATCAATTGACCTTAATTTACCTATAAAAAACCTTTTTACATCCATATTTCACCTGTTACAGACTTAGAAAGTCAATTTTCTACCTATAGGTACCCCAATTTGACCTAAAATTCAAATTTGGTCAACAGTAATGTTTATAAGTCTTATATCCTTGATTAAGTTTGATACATGTGAAGAGAGATGTGAGTTTTCAACATTAAAAAATATTTATTTGTAGTTTTTTTATATCACTATTCATAGAGAAAACATTGCATCCATGAATATTAGATTGGAAGGTGACGATGAGTATTGAGGCTTTACTTTGGGAGATATGTTTATATGTAGTAATTAAGGAGGTATGTTCACACTTTGGTGAACTCTTTAAAATTTTGTGGATTCATGAAACTCTAGGAATATTATGTTCTCAATTTGACTCTTGAATTCAAATAATTATTTTGTCTCTATGACATTAAGCTTCACATAATAATATAAAAAAATTAGAAATGAGGTGATTAATACTTTATGATAAATTTGAAATAACACCATTATGTTAATCAAATATAAATTAAAACTAAGGGGTTAATGTGTTACTTATTATCACTTCATTTATCATGGATTTATGGTAGGTGGCACCATACTATGTGACTAATGACTTAGTGGATTTCATGACACTATAACTTTTATCTATGGAAATATTTGGGAATCATGCACTAAGTCACTCACTTTTTTAATATTTCCTTGAATTTTGGTGATTTTTCATTTGAATGGATGTGATGGATTATTAAATTATGTTCATATTGCATCACATACATCCTCTGCATTATAATTTTTATCTTGTTTACCTGCATCTAATCAGCATGAGCAATTGTCATAATAATAGTGTATTTTATCTTTCATTCCCTTTCAGGTTATACCACATCACAAGAATGTAGTAATATAATCACTTTTACATAAAATTATATCTACATACTATGAATATGTAATATTCATCAAATATTCTTTCAATCCCATCATGTCTGGTCTTTACTTTTACTTATAGAATCATAGGAGGATAGTTGGCACCCATTCCCAACATCACTTTATCTTTAGTCACTTTTGAATAATTGTTTTTAATAACATTGTTAAAATGTATTATATCCCATACACCATATAACATGTTGTGTGTTCTACCTTTTTATTGTGCATCACAAGAGGCCATATGTCAACATCTCACATATTCTTTGTCATGCAGTTATTTTTTGAAAAAATAAGAAAATTTAACACTACATAGATATGATGAAACATCAAACTCATCCTATAATGCATTACATTCTCCTAATTCACAATAAATCACTTACAACATGAAAATAATATTTTAATGAAAAGAGTCGTGGACACCTAAATTTGGTATTATACACTTTAGAAACATTAACTTTGAAACACTTTGACATACTTGGAAATGTACATACATTTGACACTTGAGAATTCTTTCCCTCTATCTATCTACCCATGTAATATCCTTGATACCTCTATTCACCAAATACACCTATTTAGGATAAGCTTATTCTATATAATAACATATCATAATCTTAGGTAGACTATCCCCGTATATCATATCAGTAATTTACACTTTTAGGACACTATCAGTAATGCCTAAATAGTGCATATTACTATAGGATTATTCCTCTAATATTAGTGTCTAGGTGCACTCAACAACTATTTTTAAATTTTTAAGTCTTTATTATGTTGACAAAGACATGTTTCATAGGTTGGTTATAGCATGAATTAACAAAGACTCATCTATAAAAAAAAACATTCCTAAGATTATACTATTTGTTACAACTTGGTAAGAACTTGGAAATCACTTGAAAACTTGAGGAATAAATTAACACTCTCTTGAGACATTATTAAAAATTCAAACACAACTCAAAACCTGAAAGGAACATCCATAGATCTAAGTCTAAATACATGAAAGTTAAAGTTGCATGGTACCAAGTGTCAAAGATCAAAACATTTCATTACATTATATATTTTTCATGATGTTTCCCAAACATGCATAACTTAGATAACTATGTGCAGTTTGAGCCCTTTTTAAAGTAATGGAATGTAGGTAATTATTATCCATTCAACAGGGACTATTTGGAGATATCTTAAAAATCAAGGTTTGAATGGAAAGATAAGGAAAATAAACATCAAAGCATAGGATCAAATGCATGCACATACATAGGAACCTTTTTTAAGCATAGATATAAGGATATCAGAAGTTACTAGCATGCATAGTATAAAGGAACACCATTGGTAACCTTTGGATAGTGTTGGCTACTTTAGGATTAACACTCTACTAGAAATGTCTAGAAAGGTCTTGAGCCTATATTTAGAGTCTAAGTAGATAAATAAGTACTTACAAAGTATTTGAAAGTGCAAAGACACCTTTTTTAATCAATGGACAATTGAAATTAGCTAAGTACATATCTCCCCTCTTACTTTGTCAGTTATAAATTAAAATAATAATAAAAATTATTTACCTATTTCAACTCAAATTATTAGGACTATTTCCATATTTTACATTTTTGAATTAGCACATAGTTTTCCATTATTCTAGATCTCTTAGATATAAAATAAAATGAAACATTTTAATTAACCCAATCATTGAGTTGAGTATGAAAAACCTAATGTTCCCTCCTACATTATGGTTTCAATTTTTTCTTAGGGTTTCATATTTATCTTATCTTAAGGTTTTAATTTCAATTTTAATATTTGATTTCCCCTTATTCACATAAACAAAACTCTAACATGATTACCATATATTCCCATTATTTATATTTCATAATCCAAAATATGATTGTAATAGTTGCATGTTTTTTCACAAATTATACATTATATTTATATCTCATGCAATGAAATGGGTTGAATTGAGATACAATAAAACTAAAGACGATATTATACATGAGGAAAAATGATTTTTCCGTATCAATGTAGATGCATGCATTTGGTATTAAATGCTTAAAACATCAATTTTGACATATCTTTGACATACACAACTTTTATGTTTGCATTTAACTCTTTTTCACATTCTTCCTTATTTTTTTTATCTATCTATTGACTTGGACAAATCAATTTTTGTCATACATATTGAGGTTCTCCCTATTCAATGATAAAATGATCTATAATCCTAAGCAAATTATTTCCATATTCTAGATCCCTAATTTTCACTCTCTAGATAATGTCGACAATAATTAGATAGTAGAAATTATTTTTAGTGTCCACCTTCACCAGTATTATCTTGTAACCTTAATGTATACTTTTCAAATTTGAATCTCTCCCTAGGGTTGGCCTAAGCACATTTCATATGTCAGTTATGAGGTGAATATTAAGGATTCATTTATAAATACAAGATAAACTTAAGGTCTTACTCGCTTGAAAATTACATTGAAAACCACTTACACATTGAGATATCTATTTATAAAACATTGAGGCACTATCCAAAATAATAAAAATATGAAAAAACCTCAAAGCAACAGTCCTAAAATCCAAGATTGAACTCTAATACAAGGTTAAAACTTGCATTTTATCAAGTGTAAAAAGCAAAACAATTGCATCACATTCTAGCATAAAATGATTTAACACACACACACATAGAGAGATGGGAGAATTATGTGTGTTTTGAGCCATTTTTGGATTATTAGAATGTAGGCAACACTCAATCACTCAATGGGGAGTGGTTTGTTTTTACAAACCATATTTTACCCCCTCTTTTCCAAGTGAAGCTAGGGATTCAAGGCAAAGGAGGAAAAAATAGAATCTTTGCATAGGACTAGAGATCACAAATCACACAAAAATCATCTAGTTAGGTAGGTGCAATAATATTTGGCAAAATAGACTAGAAAATTATATAGGGGTAGTACTATTAGATAGTGGACAAATATAAGAATTGTATGTGTTTGGGATTTTTTGATATTATCTACACATATTTTGATAGTTTTTTTCTCGAGCTAAACAATCACAAATCTATTTTATATCATTTTAGCAGATTGTACACAAGCAGGGTGTTATACATAACATAATATTAGCTAAGTTCCCTTTCTCTTGGTTATTTCTATATATAGTAAGTGCAATGAATATTTTTTTAGTAATTCATATTTGTGTATTTTATGATATATCTTTTGCTCTGAATTTCAATAGTTATGTCATATTGATATCTCCTAAATCTAAAATAAATTAAAACATTATAGTGAACCTGATATGAAGATAAATAAGCTTGCCACATAGGTTTATCATTTGGATCTAGTTGAAGGGAAACCTATGAAGAACCCTACGAACATTATACACTTACATTGGTTTTACACATAAGCATATTAGATTCAAAAATTATAAAAAATAAACTAATTTAAATGAAAAATAAAAATAAAAGATTCAAAAAATAAAAAACCATAACTTACGCATCACATGTTTTACTAGTTACATGATTGATTTATGTTATTTAACATATACATGGTAGATTGCATATCCTTCTTCCAAGCACATGTTTTTCATGGTATACATGAGTGGGATGCAAGACATATGGGTTATATATGATACATGGACAAACATATGTGGAACATTCCTTAAACCCATGTGCATGCCTACATTGGGGGCATCTTCATATACTTTATAGGTTAAGTCATTTTAAGCCAAATTCATTGATCATATTGAGCTACTTAGAATTTTTATACATGACTTTATCTATCTTATACTATTTGGAGTTGTATATTATATTGACATTATGAAGTTTTTTATTCGATAGTGACATTGATTATATGTGTATATTAACAATTCTCATTCTATACATGATGTTATTATGTGTTACAAAGTGTGATCATTGATTGTGTATTGCATTATGTGATTATTGATGTGTGTTACATTAGGTGATCATTGATGAGTGTTATCTTGCATATTTTTATGAGGTAATTGCTTATGTGTTGTCATGTCATGTACTAATTGTGTTGTCATAAAACCTAAAGTTGTTGGTTGCAGATGGTTTTATGTTAAGTAGGTTAACTTTAGTGAAACTAATGTATCACAAGGGTTAGTTATTAATTATATTCTTTAGCATTAAATTAAAAATAATTAGTTCTTATAGTTAAAGTAATGCATGCACAGTACACACAACACAATATTTCCCATTCTAACTCTTCTCTTTTATATATATTTCTATAACTAACATATACATATATTTATATTATCTTTATTCTATACCACAAATACATAGGTTACTATGATTTATAAACTTTGTATATTCTATCTATATTCTTCTCTGCCTATCTATCTATTACAATATGGTGCGCTATAAATATTGAGCCAAAACAACACAAATCAATAGTTATGTTTATGTGAGACATGTATTTTCTCTAATCAAGTAATCCTTTGTCTCTACAAATCCTTTTTTCTTATTGTAGCTCCAGTTGATAGAATCCTATGTTATGTCAACCTAGATAAGTGTTATGTTACTGCAGTAACAAAAATAACTTTGTGGTACTTGCAGTGTAGTTCCTTAGTTGATATAGAATCCTACCAACATTTACCCAACTTTTAACTCTTTGTTTCATGCTCAATACAACTCTAAGTGTTGATAGGTACCAAAAATTACCTCAATCCACCGAACTGTAACAAAATTATGGGAAATGATATAGTACACTATTAGAGATCATGGAGTAGGTGCCCCTTCCTTGGGCAAATGTTATTGGTACTTTTTTACTATAGTCTGAGCAAAAGTCTCCCAATCCAAAATTAACCTATTAGCATCCACAATCATATTTTATATAGCCACATTCTCATTCACCACTAAGATAATGTCATTTAGGATAAGATTTTTATCCAATGGGTTTAGGTAGTCAGCATATGTCTTGAGATGTACCTCTATTTTTCCATTTATTTACTCAAAAAACAATCATAGTGCTCTATTTATTCATAAATATATAACTTCTCTCTTTGTTTATCCTTATAACATTCATGCAAGGATACCATTTAGCTCATGTGGTGGAAGGTATGTTCTAAGATCTAAAACTAATTGAGGCTGCACTCAACGACTTTTTCATTTCCTCCAAGTGAGTAAGTTAAGTAGGTGGTTGCATCCTCTAATTTCTCCTTCATTTTCCCTACTTGTTCCTTGTAGGATACTATTTTGGCATGATTTTCTCCATAAGTGTCCCTAATAACTCCTCTTTGTATTCCTCCCAAGCCTCAATTTTGATGAGGCCTTTATCCACTATAGCTTCATTATGGCTAATGAAATTCTTCGTTGTTTCCACCATCTATTACTCTATGGGTAGAGTAGTGTTTGGATCAAACTATGGATGAGAAGTGATCAAGGTAAATAAAATTTTCTTAATTGCCTCCTCAAAGGTAATGCACCATGTCATCTAATCCCTTCTATCACTTTAGATGAGAGTTTGACCCACCATTTCCTTGTCAATTAGAGTTAGTTTTTGTAGTACTACTTCAATTTCCCCTCCAGCTAGTTGGAGAAGACTTTATGGCACTAGGGTGGTGTAGGTATTTTATTTGTGTTTGGTCAGTTCTACTTTGATATGTTCTATTGGATCCACAGGTGTCTTTATAATGCATTAGCTTACCCTCATTATGCTTAAAGTTCTTATTGTAACATCTTGGGTGGTAGCCTCTATTCTTAGACTCATCTCCTTCTCCTTCACTTTCACCTGTGGAGCCTTTATTTACTTGGATAGCTTCTTTTATTCTAGCTCTTGGTTCTGTTGGTCCTCTTCTTCTTTATGTTTTAGCTCCACCAATTTATTTTTATTTTCTGATTAAATTTTCCTTTCCTTTTATGTTTTTTTCTTTTTTTGTTTTATTTTATTCTTTCTTCTTGTTCTTTATTTTTGTTCTCTTCTTCTACAAGTTTTTCTATTTTCCTCTACAACTCTTTTCTCCTCTTGTTCTTGACTTTTCTTATTTTCTTCCTCCTCTTCTATTTGTTTCCTCTCTACTTTATCCTTATCCAACATTTATTTATCCTTTTGGATGGTTAATTTTGTAATTTCCTAAATTTTCGTATCTTCTTCTTCCAGTCCATGTTCTAGTTGTTTGGGATTTTGAATCATTTCCTCATCTAGTTCATTAGCTTCTTCCAATTGCTTCTTTTTATCTAAGGCCTCAGTGACAATATTTTGTTTTTGTGTAGATCTTAACTCCATTTGTTGGAGTTTATGTAATCTTTCCTAGTCAGTCAGAGATAGGGGATTCCATGGTGGTCTTTTGTTAAGATTCCTCTTTGTATTTTTCCACCATGATATGAGCATCTTCACTTCTATCCTTGGTTTGAATGAGGATGGTTTGTAAATATTATGGGAGTCTATTTATAACATCATCTAGAGTGAATGGGATCAACTCAATGTAATCCCAAATTACCCTTATCACCCTACCTTGGTTGGTGGAATCTATATTTCTATTTAAGATCCATATTCTACTTATCCCTCCTTTCATGTGACACATATTGATTAGGATGTTCATATTTGGGACTTGAGTGGTCACTTCCTTCTCTATTTATTCTTCTATTTATGTGGTATTTACTTTCTCTGAGGACTCTGAATGTGAGTTATTATTACCATTTTGGCTTTAGATTTAGTCATTTTTTGTTTTTTCTTTCCTTTATGTTCTACCTATGGTGACTGGCTCATTTCTCTTTTCTTCCCACTCATTTGTAATAGGGTTTGTCCTACAGTGAGGGATGTAGTATGGGATGCCTCTTGTTCTTCTATAGTATGGATTTTATATTTTGATTTTGAGGATAGGTCTCTTCCAAGTGAGACTTTCCTCCTCCTGAGTGTATAAGATGGAGTACCCTTTTTTACTATCTCTTATTATCCCAATTCTTTGCATGTAGTAGAGTATTTAACCACAAATTTAGTCACATCCTCTTTTTCTTCCTCATCTTCATTAAAATGCATCAAGTAAATAACTAATTTCTTTGGTTTAGAGGACTTGCATATACCAGGTTGAGACTTTGATGCCTCTACTCCCATTAGTGATAATACGTCCTCACTTGTTGTAGTTTCCCTTCTTCCTCTTCTTGCCAACAACCTTCCCCCATCTTACTAAAAAATATTTGTGCCCTAGGGTCTGGCAGTAGGCTTTTAGATGCAATGATGACTACCTCAACTTACTCATCAATAACTTCATAAGGTAAAGGTGGGAGAAGCACAACTTTTTTAATGAAAGGTTCATTAAAAATGTTATTTAGTCTATTATAAATTGAACCTATATAAAATAATTGAGTAATTTTATTAGATATTCATAAGTTCCCCTCTACCATACTCGTAAGTCTCTTCTCCCTTTGCCAAAAAAAATATACTTATTGTAATGCAAAAATACCTTTCATTCTCTTTAGGATTTGGGATCTTGTGGATGTATATGAATTATAATCTACCCACCCCTTATGCCCCTAAATGGTATGCATTAAATACATTTCAAGTACTAGTAATAAGGAACCATAATAGAAATCATGAACAATTTTACCTTTCTCCATGTATTGTTCATAAAGTGTGGTGGCCAAATCATATTGCATTCTAATGAAGATCATATTACAATTAATTTAGATAGCCTTTGTTGTTGTAGAGTCATATCTATCCATATAATATACTTTCTAGGTGATGGTTTTGTGGTGAAATTGATTCTCAAGTCTTTCTTGCTCTAAATTTATAGAGCCTTATTAACTTGTATGCCTGTCATCATGGCAAGGGAGTTGATACTCACATTTATATTCCTATCATACTTATGAGTAGAATGTCCTTCATGCAAGAGTCTGGTAATTGTCTGCATCACTTCTAGTGTGATGTGGTATTGTTGATCCAGGTAGATAATATCCTCATGTGCCCTACTCAATATTAATTTATTTGTGCTTGACATCAAACCAAGGTATGGAAATTGACTTCATGTATCTAGTTTCAGTCATGGAATGATGTTGTATTCTGGTTTGTACTCCAATTAGTTTGAGGGTTTACTTGTAGTATGACACTTATTTCTCCTTCCATCTTTGTATGATACATTTTTACCAAGCGTGTTTTGATATATTTATACGTAATCTCTTCATGTGTGACTAGGGTAGGAACCTTTGAGAAGTTTCCCAATAGGTTTTATTTCTCAGACTTGAGTGAATGGCTCTTATTTTTGGGCTACTTAATTTGCTTAGTTGTGACTACTTGAGGAATCTCCATCATTGTACTCAAAATAATAGTTGCTAATAGGGTATAAAGCTTTGGCATAAAAAAATTTCAAAGTTTTGGTACTTAAATGATTTTGTAATTTTGTTATTTAACCAAACCCTTAATTTATAGCTTCATTGATCCATTTGTTAATCACATCATGTTATTTTAATTCATTAAATTGTGTTTATCATCATTATTCTTTCATCAATCTCATTTGTTGTGTTATGTAATAACATGTCTATCAAATTTTTATTTTGTTCTATCTCTTTGTTTTGATTTTGACAATTATCTCCCATTTCATAGTTCCCAACATTTATTTGTTTAATTACTTGTTCATAATGGACTAGTTTGCCTAATTTTTCATTATGTAGAGGATAAATTCAAATACTGTTAACCTTTATTTATGTTATTATGTTACCAATGGATTTATATTTCTTCCACAGATGTGTATTTTCATGTTTTATAAATTAATTACTTGCAGTGACTAATTCAAGTTTAACTATTTCTCTAATATCCTTTGGTCGTACTGTTATGTCTTATTTTGTACTGCTAATTAGTATTTTGATTTTCTCCATTTTTCCTCTCTTTGTATGTTTTTTTCCTCAGTACACCTTTCTCTAGTGTTCTTAATTTATATCTGTAGAGAAAGATTGTAAATATTTTAATTTTATATGATGTTTTTCTCTTATAGATGTGGCGTATTTAGTACCATTATTAAAAAATTTCCTTTTCTTATCTTTTTATATCTTTGTTTCTTTTTATTGATGATATATATTCCTTGCATTTTATAGTATGAGTTTGCGATGACTTTTCTTGATAGTTATGATTTTAAAATCCTATTCTCTCTCATCGCTATATACTAATATCAACTGTAGAATCTTATTTTTCCCATACTTCTTTCATAATTCTATGGAATAAAATATGTCCACTTTTCTTCATATTTTTATTTTGGATATTACCACTATTTTCAATTTATTACCACAGTCTTGTGAGTCTAGGAATTTGACTCAAGAGAGGATGGTTAGTATCATGTTAGTTCCAAAATGAAAGAAACACACTAACTTAGTATAACATCTCTAGGCCTAGACATTAGGGAGAACTTAGTTAAGAAACATGAATAAAACACACAACTAAAAAGCAAAAGAAACTCTCTATTACCTTCCTTGGATGCTCCAAAATGCTTGTTGTAGTGGCTTGCTCAGCTTGTGCTCATGAAGTCCTTGGCAATAGAAGTTTGGTTACCTCCATCTCTCTTTGGCACTTTGTGGCTTTGGCTTGGTTTGGCTTAGAATCAATTTGGCATGGTAACACTAATTATCAAGTCTTTAAAGATATTTGAGCATAATAACTTTGCACCAAAATAGCTTAGAAATGATGTGGTAAGGCCTCCTATTTATAGTTTTTTGAGAATGCCTAGAATCAACCTGAACCATCTATCTAAAGATTGAGATGTGTGGTTGAGGATTAATTCAATTTTTGGAATTAATTTTATAATTATCCTCATCATGGCATTGAAATAAGGGGCAATTAAGAGGCATGGAGGGCATCATGGAAGACATTGATGAGTCATGGAGGGCATGAATCCTGATATTTGTGGCATTTATGGCCTAGGGATGTCTTCCTAAGAAATGAGGTCACCTAATGATGCAGATATTCCATATTCATTTCCAAAAAAAATATTCAACAAGTTTTCATGGAATTCTTAATTAGGCTCTAATTTTGATTAATTAGCTCTTAAGCATGATTAAGCACTTTGTGCACAAATTACTCAAATTGATCAAAATGCCTTGTTATTGGTCCAAAATTGACTAGATTGGAATTGGAAGGCAATGTCAAATGCATAAGAATTGTATTCTCATTTAGGATGTTACCAACAACAAATAATCAAGGCGCATGTCTTATGCAAGAGATTTGATAGAAAAGAGCAATCTAGAGCACCTAGGTGCAAAATTGACATTTTTACTCGAAATGATCTGATCAAAGTTAGCTGGCCCATAAATTGCATTACCCCATTTAGTGATACCCTAACCAAAATCACTTGAATATGTTAGTTTCACATCATTTAGCATGTTTTTAGGCCAAATTATGCATTTTGGGTCCTAAAAGCCTAATTGGAGGTTATCGATGGCCAGATTTAGGTGTCTACAAGTCTCATATTTTCTTTTGCATATATAGATATTCTCTCTATTGAGTTCTACCTATCCTTTATTTATTTCTATAAGAATGTGTTTTTATGTTTTTCCACTATCTTCCTATTTTTTAATCAAGCTAAATATTCCACTAAGATTTATTGGCAACATCAAATAATTAGTTGTCAAGATATTATTTTTTGGGTGCCATGGTAACCTTATTCCATTTCCTTATCTGGGAAGACAATGCTAACCTAGTGTTGAGGTGATATGATCTATGACCAAAAACTTAAGCATCTAGTATAGGGTACCACAGTACCATCTACCAGAACTTCACCCTATTGGAAGTATAGTGTCACCCCATAAATTATGTTATCATTGGTTTTATATCCCTACACTTTAGTTATCTATGGTGTAGGGATTCAATTGAGATCTATTTACAAACCCTTGGCTAAGATTGTCTGGATAGCATTTGTAGCTTTATTATACCTAAACTTAATATATTCTCAACTATGTAGGGCCCAAGCCATCTTATTTTTAGCTTGCCCAATTTTTTATATTTGTTATCATAGAGTAAAATTTTATCTCCAATCTAAAATTCTTTTATTTTTATATGTCTATCATGCCATGCTTTTTGGCACCTCTATTCTTGCATTTGGTTATATGTTATTCAAAACTATTTTTCATCTAGTTTTTCTAATTCTTGCAACCTCTATTGAAAAAAATATTTCTCATTTATTCATAATGTTACTATAAGTCTCAAACCTGGTAGTCTTTACTCCATTATCATCACTACTTCTAGTCCATAGACTAATTGAAAGGGGTAATATTTAGTTAGTCATTTTTAGGTAGTGAGGTAAGCTCAATAGATTATTGGTATCTTTGTATCCCAATCCACTATCTTTGTATTACATATTTTTGTGAGTACTTTCTCCAATACTTTATTAAATGATTCAATAGTGTCATTTACATTTGGATGGTAAGGAATAATATTGTGATGCTAGATTAGGAAATGTCTTAATAATTCTATAATTATGTTTTTTATCAATTTTAGGATTTATGGGTCCTCTTCTTGATACCATAAGAGCATAAAATTAAATAAAATGGTTTGGCTTGATGATATTGTCATCAAGACATTTAACCAACCAAAATATCCCCCAAACGTACATAACCAAAGTATTTATATTTATAACATATTGTATTATATAACTCCATCATAGACTATCTTAAATTCTAAAAACTAAAACACCAGTCTGACTAAAAAATTAAAAACCATTTACATAATACCTATAGTTAGTCAATAACAATAATTTCATCCTCCTTCCATGTAATACCGATTACCTATCATGGTCTCTGCATATAAGCCTTCCCTTACAACTTCAAAACCTAAACCACATATCCCTATGAGCAAACACCATCCTTTGACCTAGTAATCCCCTTCACATTCTCTACCAAATAGCCTCAAAATAGGTTGTCTTCTATAAAATCATATTCTTATTACGAATACCCTACACCTTAGAAATTGACCTCTACTCATTCCACCAAGGTGGAACCTAGAAATGGCCATGGTCAAAGCCTCATGCTAGCCATTTGATGGCCTAAAATCTACTCAAGGACCTCTTTATTACATGCCATTCATCCAATTGATGGATAGGAGTAAGAAAATCTAGTAAAAAAGTCATGGCATGATCCAAAAATTAGGAGCTTTGTCTGAAAGATAATTCAAGAAACAATAATGACATAATTGTAATAATGTTATCTCTAAGAAGAAATGTTTTATTGCTCAAAATTGTAGATACAACATATGCTTATCTCTGGGAAGAGATGTTTGATTTTTTTTAGGCTACATCTTTATTTATACACATTTTTAAGGTAGTAGGAGGATGTGGAAGGTAACCAATCTTAAGGGAGATATAATGGTTCGACTTCCATGATTCATAACAATACAGAATTTGAGGAATTACTATTTTTAGAAACTTACTATTTTTAGATTGCACTACTAAAATTAAAATTTGGGGTTCTTACATTTGGTTTTTGGGGGTCAAAACCCACTAATCAAAGCTTGTACCATCTCATGGTTTTCCCCTCATTCTTAGCTTTCCAACGGTTCAAACAAGGAGTCAAATAGAGCTATGGTGCAAAAGTTATGGCTCTTGAAAGTTCTGCCACCAATTGGGGTAGAACCATCCCCAGAATTTTCACCTAAAATGTTGTTCAGATCATGGAAACACCCTTTTCTTCCTCCTCCCCACCATTACCTAATCATACATCTTCCACATCTTAGGCAAATTTAACCAAGGAGATGAATCTAACTTCTAAATTTTTGAATAAGGACAAGGGCACAAAACCCAAGCCATCTTTCCTAGTAAATGGAAGGTCCTAAAAAGGGCCCATGGAAGGCTATCCAAATTAGAAATCAATCCAACCCTATACTCAATCCAAATTAAAAAGGTAACCAACTCCTTAACCTAATCCCTATCAGCCACAACCAAACATAAGTTACTTACAAATAGGGCCACCAAGTCTGAATTAACTTTAACTCTCTTGATTTCTTCTAGTAATTTTGCTCCCAATATTTTCTCCAATGCATCTATAACTTCCAAATCTAGCACCCAAAATACATTCATTATACACATCCTAGAAACACTTTCAAAAGACCCATCTCTCTAGATTTTGCACCATCAAAATACAGTGGCCAAACTAATGATTTGACAACTTTCAACTTCATCTAATAGAAAAAAGAAAGCCTAGCACACAAACCCATACTACCAAAATATGGTGAACACATTTTGGATAAACACTTACTCTTAGAGAGATCGCATGATCTGAAATGAAGGTCCATCAAATCTACAGCATTGCAATAATTACTCCCATCAATACCTACTCTGTCACCCTCAACTAGGCCAAAAAAATATCATCAAAAGAGATTTATCACCTTCAAACCCACCTTAAAAATGATAAAAAAAATTAAATATCCACCAATTCAACACCAACATAATCAAGCCATTTATCTTTATTATTATCAACCCTATCCTCCTCCTCTTGATCGATACCAATATTAACAACGAAGTCTATCACTTTATTACTTTCCTAAAAGCAATGCAAATAGGTACATCTAATAAATAGAATCAATTTGGCAAAGATTTGTGAGAGTATGTTTTCTAAATTCTAAGCTTTAGCTTTTTGCCCTGACAAAGCTTCACCTTTGATCTCAAGATAAGTTACTCCACATTTTAAAGCCAATTCAATCCTAGCAACCAAAGCTTGAGCTTGTGCCTCATTATTTATCTCGTCCAAGAGTTTAATAGATGCAACTCTTATTAAAAAACCATTGCAATGTTTTATTATGCAACTTACATTGAAAGCTTCTATATTTCCATGACATGCCCCATCAAAATTAAGCTTAAACCAACCTAGTTTAGGGGGGATCCACATTGTCAATGCTCTATTTTTCTTCTTACTCTTATCTACCATTTTCCCTTTAATGGGGAAGGTATTACAAATTTCTATTTTGCACACATTTTCATATCCCAGTAAGCCAAAAAACCTCATTTCCTCTTCAATTTGGAAGAAACCACTTCCTAAATAGCAAACTCCATATCCCTAATTACCACATGCAAAGGATACTCTTTATCTTCAAAGATTCAAGCATTTCTCTCTTTCCATATTGTCTAAATTAAGATTTCTAGAATACATCTCCACATATTGTACAAATAATGTTTGACATCACCAACTGGCTAAAATGAAAAATCCTAACTTAGTGAAAGGGGCCATACCTAAGACATTAAACTTATTGCATAACTAGACCTAAGACCAATTAGAAAAGGGACAACTAAATAAAGTATGATTCACGAATTATTCATCCTATTTACACATAAAACATATTGAAGGGCCAATAAAACCTAATTTATTAAGGTTTTCCTGGTCAGAATATGACTTTGGACCACCAACTAGGGAAAGGCTCCAACTTTTTGCAAAACTTTTTTACCCTAACAAAGCAAACTAGCCCAAGCCATAGAATCATCCACCACTCTATCCATCTAATAACCAAGCTTGACTAAGTAGATAATTTTTTGGCACAAATTTAATGAATTTGGTCTTCTTTATTACTTAAAAAAAATTTCCTCTGTACCAAGCATTCTTTCAAGGCCCTACCTTTAGTTGGTTGAATTGGAAGATCACACAAACTTTTCTAAATACTACCCAGCCTCAACAATTTAGGATGGTAATCCAAGTAATCTTCCACTTTAAAACCTCAAAGACATTTAAAAATAATAATAATTTTTACTCCTTAAAATATTTATGCAAGAGGGCAATGACCATTCTAGGAATCTTGCTAGAAATTTCTTTCCTTCCATTATTTATTATCCACGAAACAAGATGGGAGATAATTGATCTACATTTAAGTATAAAATTCTAGACATGAGAGCCTCTAAGTGGATTAGCCACTAAAACAAGACTCTTAGAGACTCAAAACCTAGATATTTAGCTTGAAATAGCTTACACCAAAGACTATCTGATTTAGTCACCATCAGCCAAACCAAGTTAGCCCCAAGGGATAAATTCTAAAGCTAAAGTTCTTTAATTCTTGCTCCACCCCTTTGTTTCTTCTTACAAACCTTTTCCCATTTCATCAAGGGAATTGATTTGGCTTCACCAATCCCTTGGCATATTAATTCTCTCATATTTTTATTGAGAGTTTTAAGAACTTGATCAAGAGGGCATAAAATAGAAAACTAATAAGGTGGAAGAGCTCTTAAGACTACCTTGAGTAAAGTAATTCTTCATGTTAAAGAGAACCACTTTCATTTCCATGAAGACAAATGAGCTTTGAATTTATCAATCAAATATTTCCATATACTAGATTTACCTACACTCAACAATAAAAGAACCCCCAAATATTTTCTAGGGACCTTACCAATTTTACAATATAAAATCCTAGCCAGTTTCTTTTGCTCCAACTTATCACAATTAAAAAAATAAATTTTTGATTTACCTTCATTTACCCTTTGACCAGAGGCCTCTTCATACTTTTTCAAGGTCAATCTTAACTCCTCAAATTCCTCTAATGAGGCTTATCCAAAAAGGAACATATTATATACAAACTAATGGTGAGAAAGACTATCCAAATCATCTACTACTTTAATGCCCTTCAATCTCCCACTATCTATCACTTGGCCAACTGCTCTGCCCAGTGATTTTGCCATCAAAATAAAAAGAAATAGGGAAAGGGGATCCCCCTACCCTAAACCTTGAGAGGCTTCAAAAAACCCTATTGGACTACCATTAACCAAAACTAAAAATTTGGGACCCAAAATATAACTAAATACCAAATCACACCAGTCAGTCCTATATCTAAATGTACTAAGGTCTTTAAGCAAAAACATCCAATTCAATTGATCATACACTTTACTAATATCAAGCTTCACCAACATACCTTTCTAAAAATTATGAGGGAGGTAATGAATAATCTCATGAGCCACTACGATACCTTCTTAAATATTTTTACTAGGATCAAACCCTACTTGTTCTTTTGAAATCAAAGTTTCCAATAAAGGTTTGAGGTTATTAGATATGGTTTTAGAAATAATCTTATACATTGTATTTCATAAAGCCACCAGTCTATAATCATTGAAAGAGGTCTGAGAGTCCCCTTTAGGAAATAGAGAGAAGAAGGTAACATTCAAATTAGGAGCAACTTTCCTTTTACTTTTGGATTCTTCCACCATTTGCCACACATCCTCACCCACTATATCCCAAAAAATTGTAATAAGGACATTGGGAGACTATCTAGACTAGGATATTTATCCTTGATAATAGAAAACACTACCAATATAATTTATTCTAAAGAAAAATGGGCCAATATTTTATCATTCATCACCTCTGAAATCAAAGGTGGCATGAAAGCCAATAAGGATCTCGATGCTTCCCAATTAGATCTATATTATCCATTCAGAATTACTTGAAAAAAATATAATGCTTCCACCCTAATTTCCTCTAGAGATTCCAGTAGCACTCCCTAATTTAGTCTTATGTAAGTTATCCTAGACACCTTTCTTTTTGTTCTAACTGAGAGATGAAAAAAAACTAAATTTCCATCTCCATCTTTCAACCAATCTCTCCTAGATTTTTTTTCCAAAAAATTCTTCCTGAAATAATAATTCTTCATAATCCTTTATATGTGACTTTTCTAGAGCATAAGCCTAAGAACCCATTCCCAACCAAAACACCTACTAATTTAGACTATGTAATTCTACTTCAATCCTCATTTTTTCTTGAAAAATGTTTTTAAAGTGTTCTCCATTCCATTTCCTTAGCTTTCCCTTAATGAATTTAAGCCTCTTACACATTTGATACTTCAAGGAACCTCGAGGCAAAGGACAAATTTTCCACCAATGTATAATTAATGAAAAATAGAAGAGTCTCTTAACCACATTAATTCAAATTTAAAAGGACATTTATCTGAGGAATTATCACACTCAATTTTCAAAGTAATCAGTAAATGGTATGATACCAACTATGATAATACCCAACTATCCACCTTCCACTTCATCTGTATCCAATTTGAAGAGACCAAAAATATGTTAAAACACTCAACAATATTGTTAGAACCTAACCTCCTATTATTCCAAGTAAACTAACCTAATTTAGGTTTCACATCCTTCAAATCATTATTTGAAATAAATAAGTCAAAGCCTTGAATAGCTTTAAGGCCAAATTGAGCACCCCCCCCTCCCTCTTTTTAATTTATTGTTCAATATAGCATTAAAATCAGCCCCCAAAACAATTTTTTCCAGCAAAAACCTTCTTAAAACATTATAAATGACTATCCAAAAAAGAGATTTCAGGAAAACACCTTAAGGGCGATAAATATTCAACAATAAAAATTAAATATCTGAATTGAGACTTGACAACCTACACAACTACCAATTATTACTTGAATCCACCAAAACCACCTTAGTAGTAAAAGGAGACCAAAGAATCACCAAACCATGTGAAGCTCCCACAACTTCCATAGAAGACCCTTGCCAATGTTGCCACACTGAAATCAATAAACCCTTTACTTCCTCTAAACTTAATTTAGACTCTTAGATCAGTAAACATCTAGCTTTTACACACTAAGAATATGCTTAAACAAGTGTATTTTATTAGGGTCATTTAGGTCTCTAACATTTCAAGAGATAACCTTTATGATTCTAAAGGGAGGAATTCCATCCCCATGCCTTGTAACATCAACAAAAGTTTCCAAAGTGCCTTGTTTACCTCCCATAATTTCACCTACTACTTTATCTTATTTGGATTTCCTTCCCTTCCTCTTCCTCAGACCTCAATTAAGCTGGGACATAGAACACCAAACTTGAGATATTGAAATCACTTATCTTGAATTCAAATCCCCTTCCAAATATTCATCCACTTCACCCTTTGAGTCTGATTGTTCTTCTTCTGAAACAACTAATTCTGTATCTCCTTCTGCCGCTTGCTCCTTGCCAATTTTATCAACATGATTTTGATCATTTTTTTGAATAAGAGATTTGATAGATTGTGATTATTATTTAATAAAATCAAATCTCTTCAACACTATTGTAGGAAAGATAGCCTCTATGGAGCCCAAATTTTCAACTAGCTCCTCTATTTCACCTATTTTTATAGACTAATATTTCAACACTTCCTCTTTCTCCATCTCCTACTCCCCAGACCGAATAGCTTCCACCATTACTTTACTAGAACCCCCCTTGGATATTTTTTAGTCTCCATATAGGAAGAATTGTTAATGTTTTAGTTTGAGGAGAGATCCTACCTTTCTTACAAAAATTTTGAATATGACTTGGCAGTGACGTTTATAACATCTAAAAGGAATTTTTTACACATCAATCATTTGTTTCCATATCCTACCTTCTATTTTAATTACAATATGATCTGGAATTTTTTATCAAGATTTAGAGCAAATATAACTCTTACATAGGTTTCCCTTCCACCTTTCAAAGACTTATCATTCACTTCTAACACTAAGCCAAACAAACCTCCCATAGTTGTTAAACACTCCTCACCCTAATATTTCAAGGGTATCCCATACTTATCCATAACGGATAACTCCCTTTCTGAGCCATTAGGAGATCAAAATTAGGACTCCAATTTTACAACCATAAGCCAAATAAATTTAAATACCAATAATTATTACTCATTACTTTATCCTTTTCTTCTTGAGAATGGAGAACTACCACAAAAAACCATTTTGGAAGAAAACTTACCGATACAACTGAGCCCCAATTTTCACTGACCCATAGCTCAATATCCCTTATCATGGGCCATTTTCTTGTACATTTCAAAATTAGAACATAATCCAAAAACCATTTGACTTTATCTACAAAAATTTATGAATCCCATTCCAAAACCCTCACTTCTCCAATATTCACACGATCCCTAAATTCTCCATCAAATTACTTGAGGATTCTTTAAGATTTGCATTCATAAAAATGGCTTTTGACATAATAAAGTCTTTCATAGGATCCAAAAGGACTCCTTCCTTTTTGGATTTGTTATTTCTTTTTCTCCACCTCACTTCTACACAATAATGGCCTGGCTCCCCACCAATTTACCTTTCCAACTAGCCCACAAATTACTATTTTTCTCTTCTTCAATCCACCTATCCCTCTCTTCTTCAATAACTACTACCAAAAATTTCTTCCAATATTTTTTCTTGTGATTGCCTATTTCTTTTGCTCCTAATACTTTGGCCTTATTTTGGTGTTATATATTAGACCCTAGTTGTGATGTTGCAACCTTCCCCTAGATGTGTTCCTTATCTTTCTCCTTCTCTTTGTTTTGTGTCATTGCTTTTGCTACCCTATTATCGTATGATTCTATAATTGTGTTATTTATGAATTATTTTCCTTAATCACTTATTCTGCAATTGTGAATGGTGTTGGAATGGTTCATATATACAAGCCTTGTTTAGTTCCCTATAGTCAACATAGATGTGTATTTCTTAGGTTTTCTTATTTTTATTACCATAATACTTATATATTCAGTATCTTCTATAGGCATTCTAATACTGTCAG
Source organism: Torreya grandis (assembly GCA_037957365.1). Taxonomy (NCBI): domain Eukaryota; kingdom Viridiplantae; phylum Streptophyta; class Pinopsida; order Cupressales; family Taxaceae; genus Torreya; species Torreya grandis. The sequence continues at coordinate 1,006,872 of JARHVA010000285.1, read as the reverse complement.
CTAGCATTTTATCCAACTCAACCTTAACCTTTACTTTTACATTTAGATTTAGTCATATGGTCATTTCCATAGTGGTTTGATGTCTTATTTAAATTGAATCTTCATGGTACCCAATCTTCCTTAATTCCCTTGAGTTTAATAATGTCCTTGGGAATAAGTCTTCAAACTCCCTGAATAGTTCTAAAATCTTCTCTACTTCCTCTTCTATCCAATAGTTTCCTACTTTTATTATTTTTAGATTTCCTTCTATGGTAATATTTTCTTCCCTAATATTAAGTGGTTGGTAGAAATATTGTTTTATATTATGCATTGTTAATATCTTGCCTTTCTCCTTTTGTAACATTGATTTTTATATTTTTAGGTTTTTCTTCCTAATCTTTTTCTTGCTTTGTAATTTTTTACAATAGGCCCTCTGTGTAGACTCTTTTATCTTCAAGTTTGTTTCTATGGTTTTTGGTGATTCTTGCATAATTATCCCAATTTTCTCCTATTCATCTGTGTCCTAACAATGTTTCCTCCATATTTATTTTGGAGAATTTTTTTTTAGATACTGAGTATTCCATAAATAAAAATATTTTAATCTTCCATAATGTCCTACAGACTCTTATATATGGGTCCCAAAAGTTGAAAGTTCTATATAAATCCATTTTCAAATCTATCAATGTATTGGTTCCCTTTCACATTTCTTGATGCAAGTATTGTGTCTTAGGAATTGCATCCAATGTCCAAAAGAAGAACTATGCCCATAAGAATTTATCAGTTTCCCCTCTTGACTTCCATATTTTTTCACATGTTTCAATAAGTCATTATGGGTTAATGTCCCATATTTAACTTCTTATCTCTAGGAAATAATTTTTTTATTATAAAAATTACATTCTAAATAGTACACAAAATTTATTCGAAGTATTGATGATTTCTTTATGCGTGTGCCACCATATTATGATAGTAATGGTGAGTGTATCATTAATTACTTCCATCCTTATTTATTTTTGTGGAAAAGCTCTCATCATATGTTATAACTACTTATTGACCAGTCCTATGTTGGTTAACTTAGCTAGTTTATTATGTGAATATCATTTTATGCAGTGAGATCTCTTTTTTTGTGGTAATATATTTTATAGCATGGTGGTAATTTTTCCTTTGTGGGGTGTTTTTATTAAACAACACACATTCCATACGGTGATTTCTAGCTCATCATATATTAAGGCTTGAATTTCATCTCTTGAAGGTGTTTTTCCTTCTTATATTACTATCAACTCTCTGTCATTATTAGGTTCTAGGTCATCTTTTGTTTTTATAAATTTTTTTAGAGTATACACACCATCTAGGTTATCAAATTCATTGTCCTCCTCTTACATCCATAGTTCCTCTAACCATGCCACTACCATTCCTAATTCCAATGTAAAATAGACTAATAAACCCTATTTCTCTAATGTGATTTATTCTTATTTTGAGGTTATTAATTCATTACAATCCACAAACCATTATATATTTATCAAATTTAGATAGCTGATGTTATACATATCAATTACCTCAAAGTCTACCCTCTTCTTTATTCCTATAAAGTCAACTTTAACATTTTTTAGGGTGTCAATGGGTGACCACAAGGCACCATCAACCATGGCAATATCATATGTTGTCATATGTAATCGTAGTTTCCCTAACAATTCCCACATACTACATGGTAATACATTTATGTCTACACCAAGGTCCAATAGTGTTTTCTTGATTTCTTGGCCATTTATTTTAATGTTTAAAGAATGGCAGTATTTTTCCATTTTAGTTTATCTGAAAACATTTTTATTTAGCTTGTTATTTTTAGTTTTATTTTGTTCATTATTTATGATGTTGTCTTTATTGTTTATTCCAATACTTACAAAATTGAGTAAATTTGGTTACTATGTCTTGCTTCTCAACTAGTTTCATTATTATTTTTAAACATCCAATCTCATCTTCATCAAAACAAGTCAATCAAATTTGATCCTTATCTTATTTTTTAATGATTATATTACTATTTTTTTCAACGATTCCATCATGTACATTGATATTAGGTTTATCAATTTTTGCATTTGAATCAGAGTTCATACTAGAATCAATGGCCACTTATTTTCCTTTCCTTTTCATCATGTCACTTCTAGTGGTTATTTCTACTCATGGTTATAAGTTATCATTTATAATGTGGAGATCCTTCTTTTGCATTTACTCTTTTTTATCATTTAAAATTTATTTACATTTTCCAATCTATTCAATCATAGTTACCCTCTAAGAATAACTTCCCTATTTATCTATTATTTCATCTTCTTCCTTTCCATAATGAATTTCAATACACCATCCTTTCATATCCTGGCCCTTTACTATTTTTTGTAAGTATTTATCACCTTTTTTGGGTGGAGATTTTGCCAATTCCTCAATTTTTCTACCACTATTTTTATAAAATTATGTTATTTTTTAACAGGGAAATGAATCATGGGTTCCTTTTTCATGGTAAAATTGATAGTCTATATGTGTTTCCTCATCATAGTTCCTAGAAATATGCCTAATATTTATTCACTTATAACACAATTAAGGGGGTCTTTCTTTATTATACCCTAATTTTAATTCTAAGTATATCATTTACCACCTTGGTAATTTCCCCTTTTGTGGTATTCTCCTCTACAATCTCCCTAACCATATCTTATATAGCCTCTTTGGTTATTATAATACTGAGGTTAGTTATTTTAAATTATTAGTGGGGTTTGGTATGTTTGGTCAGGGTACAGTATGCTAGCATTAGTTATGGGTAGTTGTGATGATGGCATTCAATGTATTGTTACTTCTCTTCTATGAATAGTGTCATGTGCATTCGTAAGTACATCTATATCAGGACAACTATGATTATAGTTATTAAATGAACCACATTTGTTGCAATGTATCATCTGATTTATAGGGGTCAACTTCCATCATTGGGCATAAGTGTTGTGGATATTGATCATAGATTATGCATATTCCACTGGGAAATTTTTTTGCTATATATGGATTGCTAAAATCGTGGTGTCATTCTTATCTGTGTTTGTAATGATCTTATTATCATTACTCTTTTTTCCATATCACTAAGGGAAATTATGTCCTAGAATGGTCCTTTACATAACAAATGGTCTACGAAATTCTTGGTCATGGTGGTGTATGCTTATTATGTGATACCACAAAATCATCCCCTTTCATTTGTATCTCTTGTTTTAGTCTTAGTTCTAATTATAGATATAATATTTCCACATTATATATATATATATATCTATATATATATTCTCCAATATTGTGGGTCCAATATTGATGCCATCTAATGTCTATGTGAATGTATTTAATTTTTTCCATCCATGTTTACATAGAGACAAGGAATTGAGTCAGATATAAACCACTTTGTCCTTTGTTGTTCATTGAGAGGATCCTCTAGTTTTTGTACTATGGATTTAAATTGTTGATCATAATCTCTTAAAAATTGCTTCTCTTTCTAAATTAATTCCCTCAATTTAATAATTCTCTCCATTGGTATATTAGGGTAGATAAAATCACCATTATATGTTTTTTGGACATTAGCTCATGCCATAACATGGCTCGTGTAAGTCTTCATGTATCACTTGAGTGCATCATCTCTTAATGTCCCAACAAAATCAAATAACATTACCCTTTCATTAGTAATGTTGTGACTCCTCCAATATTAATCTAACACTAATATATGTTCTTCTGCATCTTTTGTGTCTTTATCGAACAATGTTAATATCATCCTATTTTATGTCATTTTAGTGTTCTAAGCCAATATGGGAGTATCATTGCTAGGATTAGTACCGCTATCCATATGATTGCCTAAGGTACTTATTCATTCAATGTTAATTTAATATTTCTTTTGATTATCTATTTGTTGTCTAACCAAAATATGGTTATGACCTTTATCCCCTTATTCCTAATACTTATGCCTGATTCTTTACAAATTATCTCTTGTTATCAATTTCTTACTTGTGATTCTTTTAATTTTTTCTACCTCATCCCCAATAAATATATCTCTTTAGAAGGATGTATCTACACATCTATAGTGAAGCAACACAAGGGATGATGATTGGTCCAAAGGGTTCATTTCCTCTCGAGGTCTCTTATGGTTGGGGTTTAGGGGATTTGTATCACTTTGTATCTCTTCTTCCTCATCTTCTATCTATAATTGGACTTTTTGTCCCATATTTTGACTAACTAATCCTTTTATTATGGAGGTATATTCTTCCTTATCTTTATGTAGTATTTATTTATTATGACTACTAATACTTATCTTCGAATCACCTTTTCATGTGGGTTATCTTTTTTATTTTCTTCGATATGTTCTTCTATGTTATATAAAAACTTTCTTGTTTATCACTTACTATCAAGATGCTTTCTATGGATGATGTATATTCCCTTGGTTCAACTATGTAATCAATATATTCTATCTTAATCCTTATTTCATCACTTCTTCTTTTGTTACCTTCTAGGCCTCTTCAATTATGGGCCAAACTACTTGTAATCGATTGGTCTTCTGCACCAATGGTTTGGAGTCGTTTGGGTGTTCCAAATAGTGTGGCTAAATCTATTAATCCTTATCTCATATCATTCATCACTTTAACCAGTGTATGATATAACATATCTTTTATTCTACTTCTTTCACTTGTCTTGTTTGTTCCTCCTTACAATGTGAATATTAACTCATTCATTTCTAACAGAAGGATAGTATCAAGATTTTAAGTATTTGCAATTCCACTGGTCAAGACCAAATCTTGTTTATCTATTGTTTTATTTATTCTCATCATTATTTCCTAGTTTTCCTTTTTCTATATTTATTTCCTTATTTTTGACTAAATTCTCTTATTCTCCATCTAATTATTCATCTCCTTATTCACCATTTTCTCTTAACTATCTTTAATAAATGATCTTAGTATTATCTATATTTTTAATTAACTTATTGTTACGTGAGACTTACTTCCCCATCCCCATATAGTGTATTTAACCCCTTCTAAGCATTTAGACTAGATATTTTGAGTAGTCACATCTTTTGAGGATCCCCCTTCTTTCAGCATGGCATCCCTTAGGTGTCTGGCCCTATAGGAACCATTTGTCTTCTCTTACTATCCCTCACTCTTAAAATATCTTATGGATGAGAAGTAATACCTTTTTTAGAAAGTTTTACCTTACTCCTTCAACAAACTTGGATTTCTTAGCATCGAATCTTTGCCAACCCTATATATCCCAAACTATGATAAATGAATCGAGAGTTGTCTTGAATAAGTGAACAATAGGTCAGGTTAATGATGTATCAAGGCATTGGAGTGCATCAAGATTTTATGTAGTCTAATAAATAGGTATTTTAATAGTAATTTAGGACCCTTCTATATGTTCTACTTTCTGTAGTATCCAAGGCCATAATAGTTGCACAAAAGAGACCCAAAATTCTTCTTCTAGTGGTTGAAATAATATTGCCTCAACTTCTTATAATGATTCACCTGTTATTTTTAATTATATGTGAAAAAAAAATTACTATTTATTCACACCACTCTTTTTTTTTTTGTTAATAAAATATTTTAAAACTCCAAAGGATACTTCCCCTTGGACATTAGTTTACTAAAGTCTAGTCGGCACTAACAAATGTTGACATAAAATCTTGAATTGTTAACTACAAATGGTTTTATGTTTAGGTTAACTTTAGTGAAACTAATGTGTCACAAGGGTTAGTTATTAGTTATATTATTTATCATTAACTTAAAAATAAGTAATTTTTATATTTACATTAATGCATGCATAATACACATAACAAATTATATCATACTCTAACTCTTCTCTTTTATATATATTGTTATAACTATTGAATACAGATGTTTATATGCTCTCTATTTTATACCAAAAATACACAAGTTACTTTTATTTATAACCTATACATAATATATCTCTATTTTCTATATTATTCTTTATCTATCTATCTATCTATTACAATACATTGTGGTATAAATATCAAGTGAAAATAACACAACTTAGTAGTCATGTATGTGTGAGACATGTATTTTCTCTAATCAAGTTGTCTTTTGTCTTCACAAAGACTTCTTTATTACCACAACTCCAATTGGAAAAATCCTTTGTTATGTTAACCTAGATAAATGTTATGTTATTATGGTAACATAATAAACTCTACAGTATAGGCATTGTAGTTACTTAGCTGATAGAGAATCTTTCTAACATGTGTCCAAGACCCTTTAGTCCATATCATGGCCATGTTATCTATCTTAGGTTGGAGTCAAGATAGTGTCAATTCATGTCTTGAGTATTTGTGTGAACCATGATCATGAGATTATGTGCATGTGTGTGTGTGTGTGTGTTTACATGGATACTAAGCTTGGTGTTATGATTCCTATCATGCATTATTCTATTGTGTGTGATGTTATGATTGTTATCATGTATATTATGTGTGGATTATTGCTAATTTATTATTGTTTGGATTCTTATTATTGTGTGTATAACTATTATATCTATTTGATATGACATCTATATGCTCATTACCTTGAATAACATGTTTTTTATGTGCATGAGTGATAAAATATTTATATGATGACATATCTAATCATGTTAGCACATGTGCTTTGAATGATTATATTTTATATATAACATGATGCATTTAACTCTTTTATTTTGAGATGAATGATTTCCAAGCTTCATCACTCACTTTAAAATGGCCATATTAGTGGGTTTGTCATAGATATTCAAGCCTTGAAAAATAAATGATTTATATTTTGGGATAAATTATATGATTGAAATGTGATAAATTCATAAATTAACATATATGTGACATATATGTGGGATATTTTACAAGATTATGAGAAAAATTTGGCAAATTATATGATGGTATGGAATATATTACAAGGATCATATTGATAAGGTTTATCAAATTGATCAATATTGAACATAGTGACATAAATAGTATGGCATCCTATATCACGTTAAGGTACAGACGGATTAGATTTAGGGGCATAAATTTGGTTCATGTAAAACAAAATCTATTTCTATGAGGATATTGATGGTACTAAGTAAGCACTTTGAATCTAAAATTCATGTATAGTGGTTGATTCAAAGTTTTAAATTTACATACAAACCTATTTTTGAGTTCTATCAAAATAATTATGATGATATTTTGAGTAATGTCATTAAGGTTATTTGTCACTCACCTTTTAGCACCTCTTAATCTCAAAGAGGGTTGAGGCATTTATAATTCTTAACCCATGGTTTTAACAGTGGCATATCCTTGAGGCATAATCACCCAATGTAATTTTTCAAATGAGTTCAATAGAGGGTACCTTGGTTCGCATACCCATAGGTGTATTCATTCCTTGACTTTTCAATTACAATTAGTTCAATGTAGATTATTTCATATTTTTTTATGATGAAAGGGCATTGATTTATACATGTTTCTTCATAGGTTTTGCATGGAACAAAATGGATATTGGGGTATACCAAGCAACATCAAGAGTGATTGGACATAGGTACTCAAAAAATCATATTTTATCCTTTCAATTTAGCATTTTTGAAACTATACTAAAGGGGGGCATCTATAGACACCTAAAATTTGGTATTAAACATTTGACAACTTTAGTTTTGACCTATCTTTGATATAAATGAATTTTACATTCACATTTGAATCTTACTCACATTCTTCCTTATTTGTTTATCTATTTATTGATTTGGCCAACCCAATTTTTTACCATTCATAGTCAGGATCTCTATAGTATATGCTATAATGATCTATAATCCCAATTAGACTTTCAACATATTCGATATCCATAAGTTTTGCTCCATGAACAATGTCAGCAATAGTCAGATGCTGGTAGTTATTAGAAATTTTTGCCTTTAATGAAAGTGTCCCTAGACCCTTAATGAATATTTTTCAAATTTATGCTCAAAAACATGTGAGAGAGTGCCACTCATTCTATATTTTTAGCATAAAAGATCCAAAGGTAACCATGCCTTTACAACCGGTGATGGCAGACAAACCTTTTGCATAATGGGGATTATACTTTGTAGGAGTTATTAAACCCAATGCCCCTGAAGGCAAAAAGTATGTCCTAACTATTACATATTATTGCATAAGGTGAACTAAAGCTATATCCACCAAAAAATGTAGGACAGAGAAAGTGATCAACTTCTTGGAAGAAAATATTTGCACTAGATTTGGAACCCCAATTTCCTTAGTTTATGATAATGGATCTGCATTCCTATCCATTGAAATGATCAAATGGGCTTATGATAATGGCATATATTTGAAATTTTCATCCAATCATTATCCTCAAGGGAATGGAGTTTGAAAATCTACCAATAAGAATCTTATGAAGGCCATCAAAAAGTCTACTGTAGACAAGCCTAGAAAATGGCATAAGCTCCTTAAGTATGCATTGTGGGTTGATAGAATAAGGTTCAAGTAGGAACACAAGTCTTCACCATTTGTGTTGGTGTATGGTCAAGAACCTATCTTACCCATCACCCTAAAACTACCTATGTTCACATTCATGCAAGAATACATGGAGGAAAGCCAAGATCTTACTAATTCTAGGCTATTAGACATCATTCAGATAGATGATGCTAGAGAAAAGGCATTTGTAAACTTTAGTAGGCATCAAGCAACTATGAAAAAATGGTTTAACAAAAGGTCAAAGGTGAAGGTATTTAGACAAGGAGACCTAGTCCTCTTTTGGGACAAGGCATTAGAACCTAAGGGCAAGCGTGGTAATTTTTCACCATTGTGGATTGGCCCATACCAAATTGCAGAGACCTTGGGCAAGAACACTTTCAAGCTGAGAGACCTTCAAGCATCAAAATTCATATTACCCACCAATGGGAAATACCTCAAACATTAATTTGTTGTTGCTCCACCAGGGATCTTCATGGAATAACATCTATAAGATTGGTTAGAGTTAGAGTAGATAGGCTAGTTATTTTTGTTTCTTGCTTTATTCTCCTGCTTGGTGTGTATATATTTATTTACTTATGTTTGTTTGTTTTTTTTTGTCTATTTATTTTATGTTTTGTCCTTTCTACTTGGTTGTGCTATTTTGTTTTAATAAAGTCTCATAGACTATCCTTGCTTAGAATGTCTCAAAATTTAAGTGTTTCAAGTGAGGGCCTGAATCCTACACAAGAGGACCTAAGGCTATAATATAGCATTGTGTTACAATATAGAGACTTTAAAAAGACTCACATGGAAGTCAGTTACCCCCCCTCCAAATAATACATAATGTTACCTAATACCAAAGCTCTATTGTAAGAAGAATCATGTATATGGAATTAAAGTTTAAAAGTTAAGGCATATGCATGCTTGCACTTAAAACACATCCTTGTTTGAGATTAAGGTTTGAACTAAAGATGATTATCCTAAGGCCAAAACATTTGACCATATCCTTAAACCTAACTATCTTAGCTCCCAACCTTTGTTAAAGAGCAAAAGGACACAAAAAAGGGACTTAATTCTAAATCAAAAGATGCAAAGTCAAAGGTGATTCAAGCAACCTCCACTAGGGCTATGGATGCCTAGTTGGCAATGGAGCAAGGCCATGAGTGAAGCCAAAGGTATCTCTATCAGGGCTATGGATGCCTCACTGGTAGTAGAGAAATGCCCAAGCCTCCCCTGAACTAATAGTAATTATTCCTAAAAGAATATCTAAATATGCTCAAATTCAAATACAATGGTCAAGAGGATATAAACCTGGATGTTGTTCCCTAAAGTCTAATGACAAATAGTAAGTGGAATCAAATCACAGACATGACATGTTTAGGCTTTGACATGAGGATTTGAATTCTAAACATTTAAAGCTTGTTTCAAACTTGAATTGACCTAAGTAATGATATGTGGATCAAAGGAGATAAAGGACTTATGTGTTGGTTTAAACCAGAGTTTCTAGGTTCTAACATATTGTTATGTTTCCCCTATAAGTTACCATTATTGTTGGGACCAACATACCCCATTTTTTTGCTTTAAAAAATAGGGACCTTTGTAAGTGTTTCAGAACATTTGTATCCTGGTCTGGCTTTCATGAGGTTATTCTTTTTAGAATTTGAAGATCATCCACCAAAAAAGGGATGGGTCCTTACATGTTTAAATTATGCTTTATGAGTTAACCCTACTAATGATTACCCTTGGATGGATAAGTGAAAGTTTCATGGAGGAAGGTAGGGTTCACATTCAAATTTTCATGGGAGAAAATTTAGTGAGAATTGGTCCTTAAAAGAGAAAAGACCCTAAGTCTAATTTTACATTAAGGCTCGGTTATGTTTTTAAACATGCCCAAGCCTTGACATAAAATTATACTTAATTCCCCTTTTATGTTCCTTCCCCCTTTTAAATCCATCCTAACCTCATTAAATGTAATGTCTATAAGCCCCTTTTTCATCCTAAATTACGACCCTATCAATGTTTAGTCTAAGTTTTAATCTTGAAATGTCTTGGTGTTTGTTCAACACAAACGACACCTCAAGGATCCTAAACTTTAGCCTGAATCACTACATGTATCATGCTCTAATTGATGTTTTAACTTGGATGTAGATCTAACAATCCTCACTTCCCTAAAATCTTGATCCAATGGTGTGTGATCATCCTAGGATGGACTATGCACTAAATCCTACTCACTATAAAAGTTTTTATGACATTTATTTTGATGACCTCGCTCCCATCATTTGAAATTTATGAAGACATCTTTGAGGTTAGTGAGGCCTTCAAAATAAACCCCATACAAAATTTTATCCTTAGTTAGAAAGGGGACCATCTAAACATTTAAACCTTAGGCTTATCACATTAAAACTTAGACCATTGTGTTTTTAATACTATTAATCTAAGGTTAACCCCTCAGCTTAAGCCTCTATGCATCATAGACTAATTAAATGTTTGTGCATCTTATAGGATCCAACTATCCATGTTCACTTAGTGACCTTGATCTAATGGTGTGAGATCAAATAGCCCTTAAATTTGGGCCCATTGAAGAATCCTCTTGGATCATGATCAATGCTTCACGTTCATCACGTAGCTTGATCCAATGGATCACATTAACCCTAAAGTCCTAGGAGCACCGAGAATGTGATGTGTGGCATGTTGTCATTTGGCCAAATGAACCTCATGAGATTAAATTTGATAGTTGTGCTCCCATCATTTTATGTTCATGTGGATGTCTATGTTAGTGAGACCAACAAATTTAACCATAATTGACCTCTCAACTAGCCAAATTTGACCTTATGCATCATGATCGATAGTTCTCACTTTATCATTGATCTTGATCCAATGGCATAAAGTGAAGGTAGAATTTTCAACCAAGGACCCCGTAGCTTGATATCTTGACGTGTGGATGAACTGTATCTAGTCATTTCCCAAAGAAGCTAAAATTCACCACTTGGCATAATTGGGTCATCTAAGATCCGAGTGACCAATCAGAAAGGACCCCTGAGATCTTAATCAAAGGCTCATGTTCATCCTAGAGTCCTAATCCAATGGAAAAACATAAAAGGCTTTATTTAAATTCCAATAGTTAATTTTTAAAGGGATTCCCATAGGAGTGCCATGAGAACAAGCTTAAGGAGGTCCACGTAAGCAACATGTAAGCACTAAAGGACAATGTTAAGATTTGGTGTACTTGAAAAGATAAGATTTGAAAAAGTGGTGCCATCCATAAGATCTGAGACATGAATTCATTTATGAAATCTATCAACTTCACCATTAAAACCTCAAAACCCCTACTAAATCAGCTTAAAGACATAAACCTTGACTTAAAACCTCAAAACTTGATTGTTAAGCACATAACTACATTCAACAAGCTCAAAGTGTCATCCTAAGCATCAAGACCAGTCATATTCCAAGGCAATTGAGATCATGGTAGCGGCAAGGCAAAAATGGAAGAAGAGACAAACATGTATTTATTTATAAACCATGAAGGGATGTGTTTTGGAGATAATAAAATGGACACAAGAGCATTAACCAATGGCATGAGGAATTAGTCTAAGATTTTATTTCCAATTGAGGAGTTGAAACCTCTATCATCTAGTGAGCAAAGGGTGGCAGTCACCAAGAGAAAATTTGAGGACCTAGTTGTAATCCAAATGATAGATCTTCATCAAGTTGTTATAAAACCCAAGGTATTACATAGCATTGACATCCTTACACCCCTACTTTTTGATTATAGAATAGATAATGACTGGATCATCAAAGAAGGAGGGTTAAGTGCAATTGCCTATATTTCCCCATTAGCTTTTGAAGTCTACTACAAGATCCCTAGACCTCACATAGACCTCCCCTCTATAAAATAATGGACTACCTAGCATAATGTAGATGTTATCTTGAGACCTTGGTTAATCTAAGGAACTCATGTAGCTAGGAACCATGATGGTAAAATCCCTATCATTCAATTTAGAGAAGAAATTAGGATCATTATGACCCTATTGTCTAGAGCTTCAGGGGTAGCCACCACAACCTATGTCGACCCAAGTGGTTTTCCTACATATATTTCATGGTGGAAGAGAAGTTAACTCCACCTATTGGAGAGCTAATTAGCATCCACTTGGGGAGACAATTTTATGGCATTAAGAAAAGGAAAATCTAATAATTCACCATGATGTCCTATCTATTGGACTCATTAATGACATCCACTCATATTCTTGGTGTCAAGAATTGATCCTCCCATAGTAAAATTACCATTTCTCATCACTATGTGAAGTTTCATATATTCAAGTACAGAGTTCATATGTAATTCATTTGTGATTTTATATACCCTACTTTGGTCAAGAATATCACAAGGAACCCCATGCCTAGGATGCACCCTCTTATTAAGGAGTATGTTGAACTCATGGGATATATTTGGTACTATCTAGATTGTACTATTGTTAGAATAAAGGGGATCATGACCCAATCATTCAAGTTCCCTTTTTATGTCCCCCTCAAGTTAGCTGAGGAAAAAAAATCATGGAAATGATAATGTTTGTAGGGAGATGAGGAAGGGCATTCTGCATCCCTTCCAATTCTTGATTGGGAGAACATTGATCCAAGATTGGAAATAATTAGACATCATGTCCATACATAGGGATGCCTTCTACTTTCAAAAATATGACCTAAAGGAATGGGACCCCAATAACAAGGTTGTCCCTCATTTGTAGTCAAAGCAACTAACTAAAGTAACCTATGAGCATAGGGTTGGTCTATATGACCATTTTTACACCAAAGCCATAGACTTTGAGGAAGCCCTTGCTAGGTGCAGGCAACATGGTTTTAAGCTTGAACACAAATTGCAAAGAGAGGAGAAACTAGTTGGGGAGAGATGGCAAATGAACCCATTGTAGTATCATCTACTACCTTCCACTTCTAATGCACCTCTAAGTCAGCCATAATAGCAAGCACTCCAAATTCAAGGACTTGGTGAAAAGAAACTAGAATAAAGGCCAAGAGATGGCCCTTCATCATTGGCCTAGTCTCCAAAACCATCTTCTCTAGTGGAGTACTTTTATATGGTTGCCCTAGAACCATATGAGACAGTGGATGAATTCTTCAAGGAACTTACAGAGACCTATGGGTCTGATCAAGAAGATGAGGGAGCCATAGTTGAGGTGGCATAAATCGAAAGAACCTCAAATAGGTGATGAAGAGAAGGGAAAAGAAATGGCATTGGAATTGGTCCTTATCACACAAAAGAAGAGGGAAGTTGAGTTGGCCCTTGTCCCTAGGTCCCCCAAAAGATGAAAAGTGGCATGGACCCATCCCACTAGTGAAGTGAATTTGTTCAGTGATGAGTTCCCCATACATGAACCTATCATTCTCGACTAGTTCATAGATGAGAAACTCTAAAAGGTTCCTTCTCAATCACACTCACTGGTAATTACCAGCTTTGCAAGTGGAGATCCCCTTAACAATGTCAAACCCTAGATCAAAGAGCTCACGAAGGAGCAAAAATAAAGAAGAATTGTTCAAGTAGCCAAATAAAGTGGTGAGAAAATAAAAGACCAGGGAGTATCGAGTGGAACTAGGATTGAAATTCCAGAGACATCCAAACCCTTTGAACTAGTAGCCATTGTCATGTTTAATCTGAATACAATAGGGTTTGAAAGGGTGACAACCAAGAAAGCCACATTGGCACTAAGGACTTCATCTTTCAAAAGGTGGAACCATTTGTAGGTCTAACTCCTATAAAAGGGTAGGCAATAAGGGAGCATCCCATTCATCAAGAAGATGTGGCAAGTTTGGTGGTGGCCCAATCAACAATGACCTTGGCTAGAATTCAAGGGATGCAACAGAGGATCACCAATCTAGAAAAGGAGAAGAATGACTTGGAAGCATAGGTTACATTTTCAATCCCTAAGGATATAATGAAACTATTGAATAAGTCTTTCTTGGACACATTTGAAGGGTTGAATGCCCTAAAGCTTAGGTCAAATACCTTGACCCATAAAATTGGGAAAGCACAGGCATTAATCACTCAATGGAAAAACTCTAGAAATTAGGCAACTGAATTGATTAATGTCCATAACACCAAGCAGGTCCAAGACATCAAGATCATCAAGTTAAAGCATTTGCATGCCCTCCTAGGAGTCATTAAAGATAATGTATTGGACCCAAGTAACTGGTGTGATAGTGTCAACAGCTTCATGGAGGAGAATAAAGGCTTGATAACAAGGATGGAGAAGATCTTAAAGGCACTATTGGTAAACCCTTCTAAGACCAATGACACAGGCTTGATGGATGATGAAGACTTTAAGTAAAGGGTTAGTACCTTCATCCAAAACATCAAGGACAACCAAGGCAAGCCTATCAGGGATAATTAGAAGGTCTTTAATATCATCATTACATTAGGGAATCAAATTGCAGAGGCTCAATATATTCAGGAACTTAAAGCCAAGAGTGACAAAGAATTTAACATATTGGCAGATCAAGAAGATGATTGTTTGATGAAGCCTATAATAGATTTTCAGCTAATCAAAGAACAATATACTAAGGTGAAGAACATCCTCAAGTAGTAAACCAAAGGAACCACCAATGTAACATAAAAAATATTTTTTTGTAATATATATGCTATTTTATTAGCATATATTAGTCCTTTTATCAAAATTGGCATAAAAAGCCTTTTACTTTGCATTGTAATCTTTCTATTAAGGGCAGTTGTCCTTATCATACCTTGGATATTTTTAAAAGATAACCAATATACCACCTATGTTTCCTATAAATAGGCAAAGGTTAACATTTTGTAAAGAGGAGAGACTCTGAGCAATTTGTATACAAAAGAGCATTTAATACAACTAAGGAATTCTAAAAAGATTGTTTGAATAGTTGTTGAAAGCCAATGTTGTCTCTCAATTGCATGTTATTTTATTAAATTTGAATAGTTCTCTGAATTGTGAGTTACATTTTCTGTCATAGGGTTGTTAATTTGTGCTAATGCTAGATTAACTAAAAATATCTCAGGTATACTTCATTTTATGTACTCTACATTTAGATGTGCATATGTTATTCAGGTTATAGTAGCAAACTTTTAAATTAAACTTGGTTCTTACTTGTGGTTTATATATCTTCTTTAAATCTTGTCTAGTTTGTGATGCAATCTGAGTTTATACTATTTTACACCACAAATTGGTTTATGTATGCTCAAAATAATTAGAACTTTGTTAGAATATTTGAGAGGGGAATTTGAAATCACATTCTCTTTTCTGCCTTACCCCTCCTTTTTCTACTTTCTTTATCAAAACTCACCTAGTTTAAAGATCATTGTTAATATCCATTTAGATTAACTTCTTGGCTTGAATTATCACAAAAATCTAGACCCTAGTGGCTCCTAACCACCAAATTAAAAAAATATTGTGGACAGTTCCCATACTCTGTTATTCCACCATAGACATCATAGAATTATCATAAACTATAACTCATGTCTTGGATTATTTGAATCCTAAAATTAAAAGTGTTCATCAACATTGAAGAGCACCTGTGAGTTAATTAGAAGCATCAACAGGGAGTAGGGTGTATAACATTTTGCCATTGATGTCAAAGTGGAAGAGAGAAAAGAAAAAGGGATCACTACAGCAAGAGGAGAACCGTGGACAACCCTTTGTCATGGATGTCAAAGGGGTAGAATTGAATACAGGGGGAGCAAAGGAGGAGAACCACATCAATGTAGAGTTCATATACTAATTCATGGGGATTAACATCAATGACAAAGGGGGAGATTGTTTGAATAATTATCATTGATGTCAAAAGAATTATAATAGATATGAACAGAAATGTCAAATAGAATTGTTGCCAGAAGTGAACAGAAGTGTCAAATGAAATTGTTGTCAAAAGTGAATAGATTTAATGCCAAAAGTGAATGGAAATGTTAACATAATTATCAACGAAAATGTCAATGAAATGTTAAAGATCACATCTTTTGGTGAAGAGATGCCTCTTGGATGGGATGCACCCTTTAGAAGTTATCTAAGGGAGAAGAAATGTGTAAGTATTACAAGCATTCAATTTCATTGAAGATCATATAAGTGTGAGAGAGAAGAAAGAGAGGAAGAGCAGAATTTTGTATATGCATATCATTTTAGCAAAGAAGAGAAGAGCATAAAATGAAATAGAATATCTCTTAAAAAAAGAAGTGTGAAGGGTAGATTTATTTTAAAGAAAAATATAATTTGAGAATTGTGAAGAGAGGAGAGCAGAAAGTATATAATAAAATCAATGAGAGAGAAAGTGTAAGATAAGCAAAGCCATCATTTGATTGAATAAGCAATCACAGATGGTGGAATTGATTTGGCTTGGGGTCGGTGCCTCATAGTCTAGGGGTTGGTGCTCACAAATTGGTCAGGTTGGTGCTTGAAAAAGGGGATCGATGTCTCTAGTGGGTGGGTGCTCACAAATTGACCAAGTTGGTGCTTGGTTTGGGGATTATTGTCTCCAGTAGGTTAGTGCCTAAAAACATTGTAAAAGAGTTCTACATATAAAATGAATATTTTGTCATGGCTTTATCCTGAAATGGTTTCCACATAAATTTTATGTTCTCTAATGTTATTAATTGATAGATATTGAATGATTATAGTTTTTATGGTTGGTTAAATTTAAAAGATTAAAAGATTGTCTTATATTGATTCACACCCCCTCTCAGTATAAGCATGTGCTTAACATGTGGATGCTTGATTGCAAAATAAATTTAAAATTCATGTTTGCAGTCATTAATTTAATGGCAATGTGATTTCCTTTGACTTGGTTGATTGCACATATTACCTCCTAAATTTATTTGATTTTTTGGAATAAATGTAGTTGGCTAATTCATGTAAATTAATGGATCCAATGACTCTAGCTCCTTTTTTGCTTTTATCTATTTTCATATTTTGAATTTGCTCTATGATGCATCATCCTTTTATAAATCCCACTACTAGGTCACTTTTTCTTCTTGGATCTAAAGGCTTTGTCATATTTTCTTTGACATTTGTTAACTTCCCACTTATCCTCAAAGCATTGCCTTGTCATTACCAAACCCTTACATAGTTACAGGGACACATGGTGAAATTTTGCATCCCTATTACCTTATGGTTCTTTCTTTGCCTTGTTTTATGCTTATTACTACCTTAATCCCACAAGATGGTGACACTTAGAAAGATCTTATGATGTCACTCTCCCTAGGGGTATCATACTATCTTTCATATTTGTACAGGCTCCAAGTAAGCGAGATGATAACTTGCATCATCATCTAGGTGCTCTACTTCCTTAAAAGTGTTATACTCCTTTTGTTGTGTAGATTTCAAGTGAGTGGGATGATGACATGTGTCATCATCTTGCCATTCTACTTGCCTGGAAGACTTAGAAATTTTTAAGTTGTTTTGATAACCACAGGCCTATGGCATTGGGACATGTGGATGGTTGTCACTGCTCTACTTTCTTGAGAGTTCTATACTTTGAAACTTTGATCCTGTCAGTCACTAGGTGAGTAGGATTATGACACTTGGAAAAATATTAGCATTATGCCTACCTAAAAGTTCTTTTCAAAGTTTGTAAGTACCCAAATGGACATGGGTTAGTGGGTTGTCATCAAGTGGCATCAATTTCTATAAAGACAAAAGTATATAATAAATTTCCAAGGTAAAAATACTTGCGGAGATAGAAGGTTATAAAATTCTAGGAGATCTAAGTTAACAAAGAGTACCTAATGGAAAAAATTTCTAAGGAATTTGTGTGTCGAATGAAAATGTTAAATAAAAGTGTTGAACATAGGAATGTTGGGCACAACTATTAAAGGACCTACACACTTAGGAAAGTTTTGAAAGCCATTAATAGGTGTGATCAAGGAATTTGACATAGAGGGGAGATTAATAAAGTGTTAGTCAAGAAAACAAATTAAAAAAATACACTAAAAACTAACACCTCTAGCCTTGACACTCAAGGAGCTAGAAAACTATGCAAATAACTAATAAATGAAAGCAAAAATGAGAGATCTTACCTTCTATGAGAGCAAGTGTTGTGAGTTGGTCATAGAAAGATGTTTTCTAGTATGTGCTCGAGAAATCTTTGTCAATGAAGCTCCATTGCTCCACATCTCCTTGGCACCTTGGTAATGTTGGTTGGCTTTGGTTTGGCATGTGAAACTCTCCTATAATCAATTATGTATTAGTTTTTTGCACTAACAAGCTTGGTTTAGAGGTGTCTTGGCACTTGTATTTATAGGTCTCAGAACTAACTCTAACCCCGGGGAGGTTATGTTTAGAACTAACCTTAGTTGAGTTAGCCTAACCTTGAGTTGAGTTAGACTAACTCTAGGTTGGTCAAAGATAATCATGAGGGCCATGTGAGAGACATGGGTCAAGAATGATTATGTCTCCCACCCTGTTATTGATATTTTTACATGTGGATTGACAAATCATAGAAGATATTTTGGTTGAATTTATGAATTTTATGATTTATCAATCCACATGTAAAAATATTAGGAATTGGGTCGGAGAAATAATCATTCTTGACCCATGTGTCTCACATGGCCCTCATGATTATCCATGAACCACTTGTCCACCTGTCATGAGAATTTAGGAATGAATTTAATTAGTGAATTTAGAAAATATGAATTTCTAAAAGCTATGGATTTTGGATATTTGTGTGATGTCATGATGATATCATCAAATCTAGATTTATGAATTTCTAAAAATAGAAATTTACTAATTATCCATGGAATTTTTAGCTATGTATTTAATTGGGTTTAATCAATTAAGCAATTTTGATCATGTAAAAAATTCTCTAAATTTATAGAAAGTTATCCTTCTCCCTTGGTCAAAATTATCAATTTGTTAGGTCGTAATTTGACTATGAATGAATTGGATAGAGGTTATTATTGTGTACAATACATTTCCCCATAGGGATGCATCTACATGATTTAGGGCACTTAAATCCAATTCACAAATGAATTTGAGATGACTAGTGATTTCAAGGCTTAATTTGCATTATTTGTAATAAATTAGTTTGATGTCTATTTAGACACAGAAGTGGTCAAAAAGGAGTGTCTACATTATGCCCATGTTTGAGAAGGTGTTGCAAGACACATGAATAGTAACATCTTTTCAAAGAATGAAAAAGTTGTTAAAAATAAAAATGAAGTTAATGATTGAAAAATGATCTCCAAACAAAGTTTGGGAAGCCCATGATGCCCCCTTGAGGGAGTGGTTGATGCATATGATTGATGGGTAGTCTCTCAAAAAGAATCAAGAAGAAGAAAGAAATTAACCCATGGGTGAGATTAATCCAATCAAGATAATGCTTCCACACATTGATTTAAAATTATTGATTTTCTCAAAGGTAATTATAATCAATAATGGAGGTTGAGACTCTGATTTACCCAAAAGTAGTTATAATCAGTGGCATAGGCATGTGCCCCAACAAGGTGGGTGGGTCAAAATAATGATTTACCCAAAGGAATTATAATCAATTTGATGACTTGGATTGAATAATGATTTTTCCCTAGTAGGGAAGATTTGAACATGATAAAATGGTCATGTCCCAGTAGGGCATATTTGAACATGAGTAAGTGCAAATGTAGATATGATGGTCTAATGACTAAAGAAGTCACAAACAACCAAGAACATGAGGCACATGAGAGCATATTAGCAAGCATACCTTAAAGATATAACCTATTACATAGATTAAATATGAGCAAGTGCAAATGTAGATGTGATGGTCTAATGACTAAAGAAGTCACAAACAACTAGGCACATGAGGATGCACAAAGTGATGAAAGAGATGATTGGAAGAAAAAAGGTGGCCGAGTTGACCTGAGATACATCATATATCTAAGCAATGCCTACATAGTCCAAATATACCTCAGGGCAATGTAGTTCAGCCAAAAATGGGAGAAAATGGAATGAGGAATAGAACAAGAGAATAAAACTTTATTAATGTGAATAATTTGGTTATACCTACCAATGCGGAGATACTTATCTAGTCAATGGGTTGATTTAATCAAGGAGGGTGGGATGATTTGTCAAAGTAAATAATGAGAAGTTTATATGGCACCATTGCTTGTAAGATACATTAACCTAATTTTTGTTGTAACACATAACAGTGTGTACCATGATATAAAATTCCATGATGACCTGGTCGTAATGTGCATAAGTATTGACTCCCAATCCAATAAACAAGTGAAAACAATGTACCAATGATAAAAACCATAATGACAATGTTGACATATGAATGTAGATGGACTCAAGTACAATGTGTAAGGAACCACCTAATGAATGCATATAGATTGAGTCAAGCCACAACAATGAAAGCAAAAAAATAGGCAAACAAACAAACAAATAACTAAGCAAACACACACACAAAAAGCTTGAAAGTAAAAGCAACAAAAAGCATCCTGTCATTAACCAAGTCAATACCTATGTGTGAAGGCTTAACAAAATGATAAACATGTAGTGCCCTAAAGCACAACTATTATAAGGGAATAACATGTGGGTATAAGATATCCTAGTATAAGTTTCATGCTTTGGTGTTGCCCCAATACAGAAAAAGATGCAAACTTGGTCTCAAAAGTAAAAATTAGATAATGCCCCTAAGTAAGGATACATGTAAAGGAAAGGTCACACCCCATAATGGCTATGGAATGGATTAGAACTAACAATAGATTTTTCCCCAGTGAAGTGGATTGAGGATTGGTAACTAGGTTCAAGAAAAGCTAATATTTTTTAGATTTTGGGGCTTTATATCTCTCTAGGAGATTGTAAGTCTATTTTTTAATTTTTAGGATTTTGAAAAATTTTGAAAATTTTTGGAATTTTTTTTAGGGATCTCAACTCAATCAAGAATTATGAGATACAAAATAGTCCAACTCACAAAATGGTGAAAGTGTTGTCTTAGGTTTCTTACAAAATGATGATAGAGTGGTAAAGGGGTGATTGAGCTAACCTCAATGTGAATCAAGCATTACTTACACAAATTAAATGGACCTCAAGTCACTATAGTTCTACCTATTCAAAAGATGGTGAAGGTGATAAATTGCTTCTAATGCTTTGGTGTTTTCAATATCTCAACTCAATGGAGAATTATGAGATATAACATGGTCTAAACTTGCAAAATGGCAAGAATGTGGCTAAGGTTACTCATAAAATGATAAGACCACGGTAAAGGGGTAGCTGAGGTGACCTCAATGTAAATTGAATGCTACCTACATAATCCAAATGGACCTCAAGTCACTATAGTTCTACCTATACAAAAGGCATCTGACTAACTATCAACAAGTTTTAGGTAAAGGCAAATGGCAAGTCAAATAATAATAGTAATGGCAAGGTGATGCAAAAATGCATGGGAAAAGTGTTGTCCCTAATTTTCCTATAGGCAGTTATAATTAAGAAATAATGACAAAGGGTCAATGGTACTAATTTGCCCATAGGTGGTTATAATTAGTAACATAGGGTGGGACACTGAGTTGCCTAGAGGTAGATATAATCAGTGGCACCCATAATGAAACATAAAAACAAATGAAGGATGTAATTGCAAGGACCACAATCATAATACTTTCATATACTACCATTTAAACATGTAATTTTAAAACAACTGCCAAAATAGAATTTTTCATCAACCACTGAACATGCCTAAAGTATAAATGAGTTAGAACCAAGACCAAACATAACAAGTGGGGTTAGGTAAAAGAATTGGTTGGTAAAGGTTTAATGGCATGGTGGAAATGGTATAGGGTATGGTATGATGCAAAGAATGGTATATTATGATAAAAGGGGTGACTAAGCTGACCTTGATTTGAATTGAGTGTTGCCTACTATTGAGGTCAACATACCCCCCATTTTTGAAAATTAGGGCCCTTGAGATACTTTGAACCCTAAACACTAAAAACTCAATGTGATTAGATCATTGTTAGAATTTGAAGATCATCCACTTTGATAAATTTAGCCTACTAGTTTTTGGTTTTGCTTTGAGCTTGCCTAATGTTTCTAATAATTGGTCTTCATGTCTTATAATTGTAGGTTTCATGGAGCCCTTATGAAGAGATTGTTTTCACTTAGATATGCAACCTTTGAGGAGATGGCAAAGCTCTCCTCATCCAAATGGCACAATAGAATCACTTCTAGGCTTGTGGGTAGCTTAAAGAATGAGGTGAATCTCTAGAAAGGGTTAGCTCCCTTGATGTACCATTTTGGATTACAACTACTACTAAACTTGGGATGGTGAAAAGGGAGAGAGAGAGAATAGAAATCAAACTAACCTAAGGGAGGTGATACACCAAATTGACTGATGACATCCAACCATATGCATATTACACTTGAAATCAAAGGACAAACTAAACATACACTTCACCAATCTTCATCTTCTCACATCAATGTTACATTGTGGGGTTATGGATGAATGTGCAAAGATAGGAGGACTAGATAAGAGGCCTTGAATGGCACTGATGAAAAGACGAACTCGCTCAATCTTGATATACCATTTTGGATTGCAACTACTACTAAACTTGGGATGGTGAAAAGGGAGTGAGAGAGAATAGAAATCAAACTAAAGGAGGTGATACACCAAATTAACTGATGACATCCAACCATATGTATATTACACTTGAAATCAAAGGACAAACTAAACATACACTTCTCCAATCTTCATCTTCTCACATCAATGTTACATTGTGGGGTTATGGATAAATGTGCAAAGCTAGGAGAAATAGATAATAGGCCTTGAGTGGCACTGATGAAATGACCAACTCACTCAATATTTTTCATCTCCTAGAACACTTCACATGCCCTACAAAAAGAGGTTGTAAATAGGTGAAAGAATGGAACAACATGCTAAGGAACCCATAGTTTTCAATAAGCAAGATTCATCATCCAATTGAACACACTATGAATAGTCATGGAAGAGGTAAAAAATAGTAGTCTTATTGATCAAAAGGTATACAAATGAGCAGGGATTTGCCATACTCAGGTGGAGCATGGAATACAATGACCAAAATGGCTAGTTCTTATAGAACTTAAGAGAGAGAGAAGAAGAGAGAAGTCCAAGGGTCACAAAGACACTTGTCAAGCTAAGAAAATTAGTTATTTATTCATGAGAATAGGATTTGGGATGAACCATACAAGGTATAGAAGTAAAAATGTCAGTCCAAGTCATAAACCTCATGAAAATTGGAAAGAAACTCCTCATTTTGGCTTAGAAAAACTACCTACATGATTATCCCTATTAGAATGCCTTATAACTTATTAGGACCAAGTTTGATGATTGTAATGAAGTTTAAAGACATTATACATGCCCCTCTATGCATTGGTTGTAGGCTTGGTCATCTAGAATCACTTGGAAAAGAGCAATAGTCATATGTTGTCCAAAAAACACTCCTTTTATGCACCCTACACACTTGTCATAAAAATTGGCTTTAGATGATCATGAAAATCCATGGGAGGAAGTAAATGACACCAATCAAAACCCTCCATTACCTTAGAAGCACCAAGGACACCTTAAAAAACCATTCACTAGAAGTTTTCACACTTCTCCCTAGCTTGTCTATTATGCCAAATTTGATTGGCTGAGATGAAGTTGTTTATTGAGGCACATAGGAGATTCTCTGGAGTATTAAATTTATGAGGGGTTAGCCCAAGTCTATATCTTCCTCCCAAAGTTGGTTTCATGCTCATACTCCTTATAGAACCTGTAAAACACAAAAAATAGTCAAAAATACCCAATTTCTTCCATGTCCAAATATTTCCATACATCCAAAAAGCATGTGGAGTATCTTTAGTGAGTCCTCTAAAAGGTCCAATAGGTTTCATGGTCATAATGTTCCATCTAGATGCATATCTAACTCCATTTTCTCAAACTAGTCACTGGTAAGGGTTTTAGAACTACTTTTAGTCTTAAGCATTGTTCATAAAGTTCAGACATTCAAATTTCAATCTAATGCCACAAATTGGTTTCTAGGGACCTCTTCTAACTCCTTTTAACTTCTTTGGTCTCCATGCAAATCAACATGAAAGGTGTGAGCATTCAAAGTTCTCCTATCAAACTCCTTTCTCTATTCCAACAAGCCTGAATGACCTTAAAGCCCAAAATTAACCCTTACCAATGGCTCAAAAATGTCTAATATGCTCCCATAAACATATTCCAATAGTTTTACATTCTCACTTCATATAAAAAGTGTGATGGACTCTCCATTTGAGCATTAGGCCTAGACCTTGTCCACTAGGCCTGACTGTAATGTCTAGTGTTCTACACCTTATTGTAGGTTTTATTGAATTACTCAAGCTTAAACACCTTCATTATGATCTCAAAAACATTCTTCAACTAGTTAGATATAATATTCAATTCTAGAAGTGAGAGTGATCCTCTACTTGGCTTATAGACCTTGATGTGTCAAGCAGGCTTGACTACAACCTTAAGATTTTTTAGAACTCTATTTGGTTTAACCCACATATTATTGGTTCTCCAAGTTTTTTTAGGCATGTTTCAATGTCACACACCTCTTTCCAAGTTTAAAACAACTTTTGATGAGCCCTATAACCTCTTTTCTTCAACTTGCTAGGTTTGTGCATGAGGGGAAGTACCCCCTATCTGAGACAAAATAGGGGGTACATCCCTTGTTCTCTCAATCACAATGACTATTGGAGATCCTTCCTGAAGTCATGGAGACTCTATATACAAAAATTTATCTCTTGGTGATATCATTTACCATCTCAAAGCTCCAAATTCCAAGACTAGTTTCTTGAAAGCAGACTGTGCAGGGTTCCTTAGGTGGACTATGTTTTGCATCTTTTAGGTCCTCAAATCTATTCCATATCCATTATAAAATGCCTATGCACATTTTTATGATCATTATAGAGCGTATTCAATCAATATTCTAACTTTATAAACTCCAAAACACCCTTTATCCTCTTGAAATCATAAGGTTGAGTCTCCTTTCTAACTATGTTTTTGATCTTTAAGGGAACACCTGTAGGTGACTTGTATATTTTAGCTTGTAAAAAGTGTTTATCAAATTATCCTCAATCCCTTTGGATCATTATACACCTGTTTGAAACCATTTGTTTCATGTTTGTGCACTTTCCACACACACATCATCAAACTTGCTTATTGCTGCCACAATCAACTGTGTTGAGATAAGTAGGACTATGCAGGTGTAGTTTCCATTTCGAAGGTATTTCATATCATCTTTGGATACTTTGAGGTTTTAGGAGGTACTTTTGAATCTTTAAATCTATTTCATCCATTGAGTTTTCATACTTAGGCTTGAATCATTACCTAGATACCCTGGTAGTTTACTGTTGCATCACAGTCATCTAGTTGGTTGTAGGTGTTGATGTATAGTTAGAACTCAAAAGCTAGTGTTTATAACCTCCTCTATATCACCTAGGTTCATTTGATATTATTGGACTTGTATTCATACCTATGCCTACCTTAAAACATCCTCAAGACATATTTTTAATGGTTATCTACCTACAGTCACCTACAGGTGACTATAGGGAATACCATAGATGGCCTCTGCTCTCAAAACCCATATTAAAGAATCATTAGAAACCTATTAAGGTTACTTGGAGTCATCCATTCTTGTATTCATTCAAATTAACCAATTTTATTGTAGTTTCAATGCTCAAATAATAATCATTCAAGCTACCACCTGTTGACTAGCTGTAGGTGGACTTTTAAGTCATTTATATAGATTGGAAATAAGTATAGGGTCTGAACATAGTGTACCATCCCTTTACATGATCATTGGAACATGAGTGATTATTGAACCATTTGGGAATCATCTTCATGTTGGAAAGGTTCATAATCATCAACCTTAGGTGCAAAGTCATCTTAAAATAGAGTCCTGTAGACATCATTGTTGGAGTTTAGAGTCTAAATGGCAATCTTTGGGATCCCAAATAACCATCTTCCACTTGTCATCCTCCTCCCAAACTTGTCATAGTCCTTTTTACATGTATGGGCTACAATATTTACATATTTTTATTCCTTATAACTCTTTGCAAACATGTTGCAAGATATCCACAAAAACCTTTGGACCTCTATTTTACCATTTTAGGGACAAGAGACCAAAACATGGTCCATTGCCTTTTCCAATTGATATCACCCTTCCCTTACTCCTTAGACACTTTGCATGGGTCTATCAAGGCTTCACCCTCAAACCAAAACCTTAAAAAGGTGTCAATTGGTTTCATCTTTTCGATGAGAGCATCTTATTACCTTGCTCAGCCACCTGTCAGTGGATGTTTGGTACACAAATAGTGAGTTGAACATGAGCAATATGGAAACCTTCCATAAATATGAATTTTGTATGCTCCCATCAAATATATCAATACACCTTTAGCCATACCAAGAGGTTAGAACACACATCAACCTTCTCACACCTTAGCATGATGACAGCAAGGCCCTGTAGGTGTGCATTGGGTATGTTATATAGGTAGGGCATGGAATTGGGGCAAAACATGTTTTTGAATAGCTTGAAAACACCTCAAATTCATTTCCAACTCTCAATTACATGATCTCTATCAATAAAATATTGAAATTAGCTCCAATATATATCTCCCAACATGGAAATCACTTGCATATACTTGGAATAAAGTAGACAGGGGCATTTCATGATTGAGGTAGCATGGTGAAAACATGGATGTTTGATCAAACTATGGGGTTGTGTGACCAAAACCTATAGGGAGGTGAACTCGATGGTATTAAAACATTGAAGACACCATTTCCCATTCATATTAAGCCTCTATATGTAATTCAAACATCTGTAAGTGGGGAATTGACTGCAACTAAACATGGTGATACCTTCTTACAAAGTGAGCTATTGGACTATTAAATCAAACTTGAAAGATTAAACTTATCATGAAAACCATTAGAGGAGGAAGCTAGTATGATCTAGAACCAATATCAATAGTTGGATTGTATAGAGCTTCTCAAACCAAGGCAAAACCTATAGGATATACAGATTAACAGGCATATTTGAGAGGTCAACTTCATGAGGATGGTTCTTGAAGCATAAGTATCCATTTTTAAAAATCCTTATATGGAAATGAAGGTATTTAAGTTTAAAACAACCTTCCAAATGCATTTTCTATGAAACTTCCGAGTTGTTCATACCAAGCAAAAACTTGCAAGTCACTTTTATTTGCCAATAAGGGTGAAAAGAGAGTAGAATGGTTTTGAGCAAGAAAAGACACTTTCAGATCAAACCAAACATCGAACTAAATGTGGGTAAGCTAAAGAGGCATTATCTAACCATTTTTACATGCCACACTTCCTAAAGAGGTTGTACAAGTGTGAAACTCTTCTTTTCCTTCAAGAAAACTACCCTTTCTTTTGCATAACCTACCATATTTTAGTTATGTCAGTTGATTAAGATTTAAATAGACTCATGGGGCATGACATCAGCTTTTGACAACTTCACATTTCCCAAGAAACCCATTAAAGTATTAAAGTCACATTTTTGACCCCTAAAATGACTCAAAAGGACATGTTGGCTAATGAAATTTATGACCAAGGCTAATATATCATTTAATAACATTTAATGACCTATGAAACACCTCATGAATAGATATTATGCCCCTTAAAACATATATAAAACCATGTTTTTACCTAGGAGGGGCCCAATTTGACCTAAAAGTCAAATTTGGTCAATAGAATGGTGACTTATAGGGGTAGTATGCTTGTTATACTAACTATTCCAATAGCCTTAGCATTTCATTGGGCTTAGGAGTCATCTAAATCTTGATATAAACAAGGAAACCTTTGACCATAAGCTTGACCAAAACAAAACAACTAATTGACTACCTCAACCACACAAAGCAAAGGACACACACAACAAAGAAAGCAAACACACACACACACACATATACTCAGAGAACTTAGAGGAAACATAAAACAACCTATTATGTACAACTAACAACCAAACATGCCTCCCTTTCAAGGATCAAAGGGAAAGTTTATTGAATCTCCTTTTGCATGAGATGGATGAGGGTGCCAAACATGTTGCTCTTTAGATTGAATACTTGATGGACCAGACCTATTCCTTACCACTTCACTTGACTTGTTCTCAAGAAGATCATCTTCAAATAGGTCCCCAATGTAGACATATTCCTCTTGACCTTGTACACATACTTCATGTTGCTGCCCAATCTCTTTATCATGATCAACTTTCATGTTCTTTATAGGCATCATCTCAAAAGGAATGATTTGTTGTTCTTTGAAAGATTGCGGCCAATAGAGGTTTGTCTTGACCTCCAAAGGCTGATGTGGAATTTTCTCTTTCTCACTTATTACATTTTGGATAATATCATCTTTCTCATCTATGACATCTTCAACAATGTCATCTTTATTACCATCACTCTAAAGGAGTTGTAGACCCCTTGAGAGATTCAAACTCTTTGAAAATGTCTTTAAATCTCTACCACAAGTCATCATCTTCACTTTGATCAGCATCATGAAGGGGGAAAACAAGATAGACTCTTTCATCCTTTTCTTCAGACTTCAATAAGACCTCCTCTAAGATTTCTTCTTCAACACAAGGAGTGTATGCTTCATCATCAACCAAACAAGGAGATTCAACAAAAGATCTCACCTCTTCTTCAGTACTTAGGACCTCTTAAGGTTTTTCAAATTCCACCTCAACTATTATAATCTGATCTTATTTTTTAAGGGTTGCAATATTTTCAATCTCCTTCTTAGTGCTGCCAAGACTAGGCATCTTAAAATCCAGTGACCTAGCCTAATAAGGTTACCAAGGAGTTGCACTTTCTTCAAGTAAAGGTTCTAAATTTTCCTCAACCAATTACTCTTTTTGAGGTTCCCATACCATAGGTCCATCAAGGTAAAGGGTGATGGGGTGAGGACAAAAGGAACTAGTTGGTAGAGGTGGAACATAGGGCCCAAAATCAAATTAAGAATGCAAAGTAAGAGGTTCTTTTGGTAGCTCTTAAGGAAGGGGAGGCAGACCTTGGGCTAAAACAAATTGATTTTATTCCTTCTACTTGACATTAACTTCATTAACATCTGATTCAACTTGGGAATTCTCTTTAAGGAGGTTATATAGGGTGTGTTTAGGCATAGAATCTTCTTAGGGGTCTAAACCTTCCATCACACCTTGGCTTAGTAGCTTCAACCTTGACTCCAACTCTTCAATTTGTTTGGTTAGATTATCTTGAAAAAGTCTTTATTGAAGATCATAGGAATCATCATGAGTATGAATAATAAATTAGGGTTGACATGGAACACAAGAAGCTTCATGAGGAACGGTGGGAGAGACATACAAAGGATTAACTTCATTTTCCACTTCACACTCCTTAACAATGTTTTTATCTTCTTTCTTTCCACATGACCCTACTATCTTGATCCATCTTAGGATATTAGGATTATAAGTCTTTTTTTAAGGAAGGGTAGGAGATTTTTGTTTAGGATCAAGCTCCTTCTCAACTTCACACTCTTTGTCAAGACTTTTCTCTTCTTTATTTCCCCATGACTCCACGATCTTACTCCAACTAAGGATGTTAGGAATAGAGGTCTCTTTTTGAGGTGGTAGGGATGCCATGTGAGAGGGAAATGAGGGATTGAAATCCACTTCCTTTTTATCCAATATGGACTTTTGAAAATTCATATTATCCAGCTCAATTTGCCTATCAAGATATCTTCAAACACAAAATTTCTCCTTTCCACTCTCTCCTCCAATTGATGAGGAAAAGGATGACTTTGATATCTTTGATTGGACTCATGAGTAGGGGAAAAATATGGCCAATAAAAAACTTGAGGAGGTGGTTATGAATTTTGATAGGTTTTGTGAGGTTGCCTTCCATGAACTTCTAGCCTATCCTCTAAAGAAGAAACTAGGCTACTCACATCAAGCATCTCACTTGTGAGCATTTGCCAATTGGCTCTCTCAATAGGTGTCCACTCCTTTTTGACTAGCTCTAATGCATTTCTCACCTTATGAATAAGGTGACTAAGAACCTCTTTACCACTTCCCCTTTGTGTGTCAAGATCCAACATATACCTTTCATAACCCAAAAGGGTTTGTTTGAAGGTGGAAATGGATGGAGTTGGGAAGGGACTTGGTTGGCCAAGAGGAGCAAGAAATTGAGAAGGATGGTTATAGGACTGATATACTTCATGCATGGGCTAACAAGGATCATATTGGAGCTAATGAAAGTCATATTAAGGTTGGTAAGGATCAGGATAATATTAGCCAATGACTTATTCATATTGATAGGGAATGGTACAAGCTTGAAATGTCTCACCAACTTATATAGAGCAAAACTCAACACCAAAGTCAGCCATAAAACTTCATTGAAATCAAGAACACAAATAAAACATGTTACCATAAATATTTAAAAGATAAATTTTGCTGCTTGAATAGATGATTATATCTTCAGAGTCATCATTGATGCTTTGATAGATGCCTCTAAACGTTGATTATTGAGAGACAACACCAAAAATATCTCAACTTCTTGGAACAAGAATCCCATCAAGCATGCCAAAAAATATTATCACTTAGATAATATGCACCATTTGAGGAGTTGTAAAATCTCTCCTCATCCAAGTTTCACAATGAAATCACCTCTAGGATTGTGGTTAGCTTAAGGAATGAGGTGAATCTCTAGATAGGGCTAGCTTGGATTGCAACTACTACTAAATTTGGTGGGGGGGAGGTGAAAAGGGAGAGAGATAACTGAAAGAAAGCTAACCTAAGGGAGTTGATACACCAAATTAACTGATGACATCAAACCATACGCATATTACACTTAAAATCAAAGGACAAACTAAACATACACTTCTCCAATCTTCATCTTCTCACATCAATGTTACATTGTGGGGTTATGGATGAATGTGCAAAGATAGAAGGACTAGATAAGAGGCCTTGAATGAGATTGATGAAAAGACTAACTCACTCAATCTTTGAAATCTCTTGAAACACTTCACATTCCATACAAGAAGAGGCCACAAATAGGTGAAAGAATATAACAACATGCTAAGGAACCCATAGTTTTCACCAACCAATATTCATCGTCCAATTGAACACATTATGAAAAGTCATGTAAGAGGTTAAAAATAGTAGTCTTATTGATAAAAAGGTATACAAATAAGTATGGCTTCACCATACTTAGGTGGATCATGGAATACAATGGCCAAAATGGCTAGTTCTTATATAACTTGAAAGAGAGAAGAAGATATAAGTCCAAGGGTCACAAAGACACTTGTCAACCTAAGAAAATCAGTTATTTATGCATGAGAAGAAGATGTGGGATAAACCATGAAAGGTATAAAAGTACAAATTTCAATCCAAGTCATAAACATCATGAAAAGTGGAAAGAAAATCCTCATTTTAGCTCAAAAAAACTACCTACATGATTAACCATGTTTGAACACCTTATAATTGATTGGGAGTAGGTCTTATGATTGGAATGAAGTGTAAGGACATCATACATGCCTCTCCATGCATTGTTTTCAATCTTGGTAATTTGTAATCACTTGGAAAATAGTAATCACTTGAAAATATTAACTCACTCAATCTTTGACATCTCCTGAAATTTTTCACATGCCCTACAAGAAGAGGCTATAAATACGTGAAAGAATAGAACAACATGCTAAGGAACCCATATATTTCACTAAGAAAGATTCATCATCCAATTGAACACACTATTAAAGTCATGAAAGAGGAAAAAAATATTATTCTTATTGATCAAAAGGTATACAAATGTGTAGGGCTTCACCATACTCAGGTAGAGCATGGAATACAATGGCCAAAATGGCTAGTTCTTATAGAACTTGAGAGAGAGAGACAAAGAGAGAAGTCCAAGGGTTAAAAGGAAACTTTTAAAGATAAAAAAATAAGTATGAGAAGTTTAATGACATAATACATGCCTCTCCATATATTATTTGTAGGAATAGTCATCTAAAATCACTTGGAAAAGAGCAATCATCATTTGAAATCCAAAAAACACTACTTTCATGCACCCTACACACTTGTCATAACAATTGGATTTACTTTCTCATGAAAATACATGGGAAGAAGTGAATGACACTTTTCAAGACCCTCCATGGACTTAGAAGCACTAAGGACAACTTAAAATACCATTCACTAGAAGTTTTCACACTTCTCCCTAGCTTGTCTATTATGCTAGATTTGACTGGCTAAGATGAAGTTATTTTTTTAA
This sequence comes from Torreya grandis, assembly GCA_037957365.1. Classification (NCBI taxonomy): domain Eukaryota; kingdom Viridiplantae; phylum Streptophyta; class Pinopsida; order Cupressales; family Taxaceae; genus Torreya; species Torreya grandis. The sequence continues at coordinate 974,235 of JARHVA010000285.1, read as the reverse complement.
GCACTTGATAGTTTATATGTACTATCTAATTGTCATGATGGGTTATTCCAAGTCTATATATTCCTCCAAAAGTTGGTTTCATGCTCAGAATCCTTCTAAAACCCACAAAACACAAAAAATAGTCAAAAATACCTTATTTCTACCATGTTCATACAATTCTGTACATCCAAAAATCATTTGGAGTATCTTGAGTGAGTCATATACAAGTTCCAATATGATTTATGGTCATATTAATCCATCTATATGCATCTGTAACTCCATTTTCTCAAACTGGTCACAGGTAAGGGTTTTCAAGGGTTTTAGACCTACTTTTAGTATTAAGCATTTTTTATAAAGTTTAGAAGTTAAAATTTCAATATAATGCCACAAATTGGTTTCTAGGGACCTCTTATAACTCATTTAAACTTCTTTGGTCTCCATGTAAATAATCATGAAAGGTGTGAGCATCTAAAGTTCTCCTATCGAACTCTTTTCTCTATTCCAACAAGCCTGAATAACCTTAAAGCCCAAAATTAAACCTTTCATGACTTCTTATATATAAAAATTGTTAAAAAATATATAATATATTCACATAAACATTTTCCAATAGTTTGGCATGCTCTCTTCATGTAAAAAGTGTGATGAACTCTCCCTTTGAGCACTAGGCCTAGACCTTGTCCACTAGGCCTGACTACAATGTCTGGTGTTCTAGACCTTACTATTGGTTCTATTACATTAATTGGGCTTAAAAACCTCAATAGTTATTTCAAAAACATGCTTAAACTAGTTATATATCATATTCAATGGTAAAAGTGAGAGTGATCCTTTACTTGGCTTTTAGACCTTGATGTGTCAAGCAGGCTTGACTACAACCTTAGGATTTCTTAGCACTCTATTTGGTTTAACCCACTCATGCTTAGTTATCCATGTTTTATTAGGAAATTTTTAACCTCACACACCTCCCTCCAAGTTTCAAACAACTTTTGGTGAGTATTATCACCATTTTTCTTCAACCTGCTAGGTTCATGCATGAGGGGAAGTACCCCTATTTGAGATTAAACAAGCGGTACTTCCGCTATTCTCTCAGTCAAACTGACTATTATAGGTCCTTCCCCAAGTAATGGAGATTATATGTACAAAAATTTATCTCTTTTTTATATCATTTACCCTCTCAAAGCTCCAAATTTCAAGATTGGTTTCTTGAAAGCAGATTATGCATGGTTCCTTTGGAGGACTGTGTTTTACATCTTTTGGGTCCTCAAACCTATTCCATATACATTGTAAAAGGCATATAAATTTTTTTATAATCATTATATAGTCTCTTCAATCAATATTATAATATTATGACCTCCCAAACACCCTTTATACTCTTGAAATCATAAGGTTGAGTCTCCTTTTTTACTATGTTTTTACTCTTTAAGGAAACACCTATAGGTATACTTGTATGTTTTAGCTTGTGAAAATTTTTAATAAAATTATCCTCAATCCCTTTGGATAATTATACACCTGATTTAAACCATTTGCTTCATTCGTGTGCACTTCCCACACTCACATCATCAAACTTGCTTATTAGTGCACAATCAACACAGTCAACTGTGTTGAGATAAGTAGGACTTTGCAGGTGTAGTTTCCACTTGGAAGGTATTTCATATCATCTTGGGATAATTTTAGGTTTTAGTGTGTAATTTTTAACCTTTAAATTTCTTTCATTCATTGATTTTTCACACTCAGGCTTGAATCGTTACCTAGATACCCTGGTAGCTTACTATTGCATCATAATCAACTAGTTCATTATAGGTGTTGATTTATGGTTAGACCTCAAAAGTTAGTGTTTACAACCTCATCTATCTCACCTAGGTATATTTGATATTATCTAACTTGTATTCATACTTTTTCCTACCTTAAAACATCCTCAAGACATATTTTCAATGACTATCTGCCTATAGTCACTTACAAGTGACTGTAGGGAACACCATAGATGGCCTCTGCTCTCAAAACCCATACTAAAGAATCATTAGAAACATCCTAATGTTACTTAGATTCATCCATGCTTGCTTGAATTCAAATCATTTCTAATGTATTTCCAATGTTCAAACAATACTCATTCAAGCTATTGCATGTTGATTGGTTATAGGTGGACTTTTAAGTCATTTGTATGGATTGGAAATGAGTACAAGGTCTAAACATAGTGTACCATCCCTTTAGGTGATCATTAGAACATGAGTGCTTATTGAACCATTTGGGAATCATCTTCATGTTGGTAGGGTTTATAATCATCAACCTTGGGTGCAAAGTCATCTTAAAATAGAGTATTGTAGACATCATTGTTGGAGTTTAGATTCTAAATGGCAATCTTTGGGATCCCAAATAACCATCTTCCACTTGTCGTCCTCCTCCCAAACTTGGCATAGGCCTCTTCCCATGTATGGGTTGAAATATTTACATACTTATATGCCTTATAACTCTTTGCATACATGTTTCAAGATATCCACAAAAACCTTTGGACCTCTATTTTACCATTTTAGGGACAAGAGACCAAAACACAATCCATTGCCTTTTCCAATTGATTTCCAACTTCCCTTGATCTTTAGACACTTTACATGGGTCTTTTAAGGCTTGACCCTCATACGAAAACCTTAAACAGATGTCAAGTGGTTTCATCTTTTCCATGAGAGCATTTTATTACCCTGCTCAGCCACCTGTAGATGGATGTTTGGTTCACAAATAGTGAGTTAAACATGAGCAATATGGAAACCTTCCATAAATATGAATTTTGTATGCTCCCATAAAACATACCAATACACCTCTATCCATACCAAGAGATTTTAACATGCATCAACCTTCTCACACCTCAGCATGATGTCAGCAAGGTGCTTTAGGTGTGCATTGGGTATGTTATGTAGGCAAGATATAGAATTGGAGCAAAACATGTTTGTGAAAAGCTTGAAAACACCTCAAATTCATTTCCAACTCTCAAGTACATGATCTCTATCAATAAAAACTTGAAATTATCTCCAATATATATCTCCCAACATGGAAATCACTTGCATATATGTGCATTAAAGTAGATAGGGGAATTTCACGATTGAGGTAGCATGGTGAAGACATGGATGTTTGATCAAACTATGGGGTTGTGAGACCAAACCTTTAAGGATATGTCCCCCATGGCATTGAAACATGGAAGACACCATTTCCCATTAATATTAAGCCTTTGTATGTAATTCAAACCTCTGTAAGTGGGGAATCAATTGCAATTACACATGGTGGTACCTTCTTCTAAAGTGAGCTATTGGGATATTAAATCAACTTGAAAGATGAAATTAATCATGAAAATTATTATAGGAGGAAGCCAATATGATCTAAAACCAATATCATTAGTTTCATTGTATGGATCTTCTCAAACCAAGGCAAATCTAGTAGGGTAATTAGATTAACAGGTAGATTTGAGAGGTCAACTTCATGAGGATGGTTCATGAAGCACAAGCCTTCATTTTTCAAAATCATTATATTTAAATGAAAGTATTTAAGTTTACAACCTTCCAAATTCATTTTCCATGAAACTTCTTGAGTTGTCTGTACCAAGCAAAAACTTGCAAGTCACTTTTGTTTGCCAAGAAGGGTGAAAAGGGAGTAGAATGGTTTTGAGCACGAAAAGGTAATTTCAGATCAAACCAAAAGTGGAATTTAGCTTGGGGAAGCTAAATAGGCACTGCCTGACCATATTCCATGTGGCACACTTCCTAAGGAGGTTGTATAAGTGTCAAACTCCTCTTTCCCTTTAATAAAATTGCCTTTGCTTTTGCATAACCTGCCATATTTTAGTTATGTCATTTGATTAACACTTAAATGGACACATGGGGCATGACATCATATTTTAACACCTTCACATTTCCCAAGAAACTTGTATAAAACATTAAATACACTTTTTTGACCCCTGAAATGACTCAAAAGGACATGTTGGCTAATAAAATTTATGACCAAGGCTAATACATCATTGAATAACAGTAAATTATCTATGAAACACCTCATGAAAAGATAGTATGCCCCCGAAAACATCTATCAAACTAGGTTTTTACCTAGGGGGCCCAATTTGACCTAAAAGTCAAATTTGGTCAACAAAGATCATGCTTAGAGTTTGTAGATTGACTCTATTTAGGCTTTCACTAACCTATGATTTGTGAAAACTCAAAACTAGATTCATATTTTTAAAGCTCTCCTTCAGAAAACCCTAGCTTAAACCCTTGATTCAATTTCAAATATTGGCAAGAACGTTTTTGGTAGGAATATTTTAAATTTATTTTGGATTTAAGCCCCAATTTTTATGTTAAGGTTTGGTCATGTTTTTTTTTAACACAACCAAACCATAGCCTAAAAATTATGCTTAGTCCCCTTTATTTTCCCCCATTGTTCCTTATATTTCTAACATGGTCCAATGTTATGTGTAGACACCGAAAACGTGTCTGCATCTTGGTCATCTTTCATCCTCCCCCCTTGTCCCCCTTGACCCATATCCTAACCCATACCTTAGTCCCCTCCATTCATTAAATTAAAATAACTTAAATATTTTAATTTAGTGGCCCCTCTTCCACCTCACCCATGCCACCTTGGATCCCCTCCTTGGATCCCCCCACCTCTCTCCTAGCCTTTATTACCCCAAATCTTCCCTTTATCCTTCCTCCTGCATCCATTAAGCCTTTTCGCGACCGTTTTCCCACGACCCCTTGACCCAGCGGTGTGCAAGAATGGACAGAGGCTGATTTTAGCCTCTGTCCCCATTCTTTTGCCGCCGACATCAGCTACCCTACAGCTGACATCAACGATTCTGCCAGCGTCGACATCCTTCAAAACGGTTTCCTGCAACCATTCTGCCGGCCCCCGCGAACAGAACTCTCTTGACACTTTTGCATTTGTATTTTCTTCTCCTCCCTCTTGCACAACAACCCCAGTAGCTACAGGGACCTTGCAGAGCAGCTCCAAGCAACAGCTCCATTTGCTGGTTCTTCAACAGCTCCGATAATAGGTTTCTCCATTCTCCAACCAGCAAGCAAGAGGTAAGCACAGTGTTGTTTTCCATTTCATTTCTTATCTGCATTTATCTATTTAGCTAACTACTACCTAGACCTTCCCTGTCTATCCCTGAGAGGCTAAAAAGCCTTCTCAGACCCCTGCCTCTCATTCATCCCCCTTTCTGCTTCTGGTTCTAGCCAGTCACTTTCTCGATAGTCCCCTCTGCCCAACCAGTTCTGCACAAAGCCTCATACTACTCCTCAGACCCCAAACAGTCCCTCTGAATCCCACACAGACCCTCAGACTCTCAGATGAAGCCTCAGTGCATTCTGCAGACCAAGACCAGACCTGTAACTCATCCCTGACTATTGCCCCAGCCGACCTCATCCATTTCCCCTACCGACGTCGGCATCCTAACCGACGTCGGTGACCTTCCTAACCGACGCCGGCAATACCACCGATGTCGGTGACTGTGCAAAGGCAAATTGCTTCTAAATAGGTACGCTTTTACTTTCAGTTCTTTCTTTCTGTCTTTTATCATTTATCACTTTTTGTTTCTGACTAGCATTCTATTTTAACAGTGGACTGTCATCCCCCAAGAAGCCTTTGTGCTTCTAGGACCAAGCTCTTGCTTGGCAGTCCACCCTTTTGTCATCTAACATTTTTCGTGTCTTAGTGTTTTGTCTTTCAGGTGTCATCCTCCACAACCAAAGAGGAGTTCTCACAATGTCTAAATTCTGGTGCGCACATCTACAATCTAGGTACGTACAAACCCTCGTCCATTTCCTTCTTTAAGTTTCTCATTTCCCTTTCTTGAATGTGAAAAGCGAATATAGCATAGAAACATTCTGGCACGCCCGATGGGATCTTAGGGTCTTCCTTGGGTTCCTTTTCTTTCTGTTCATATAGGTGCATTAGGTTTCTCCCTTTTCACCTCTTTCTTCTCTTCTAAACGACATTATAAGCAGGATTAAAAAGAACCTTTCTTTCTTTTCTTGCATTTCAACTAGTCAAAAGTCATATTCTTCAACCCTTTCTCAACTTGTTTTCATTCGAACTCATATTTCGAGTTGGGGCTTAAAATACATTGCATTCCATTTTTGCTTGCTTGCATTTCTTAGTCCACACCTAGTAATTAATAAACCGCATCATGAATTAATCGTAGATCACTTTATGTTACACAACCAAACCACTTGCACCAAATCAAACATCAAACTCGCCTGAGATAAGGCCCGACTGGGATTTCATCCCCTAGCGGATTTCTTACCCGTCCCAACAATCCTACTTGGATTTCATCACCAAGGGGAAAGCCCACTCTGTTCTCTGACAGAGTCTAATCTCTAGGGAAAGTATATTTTGGCTAAGCGAGACCAGCTTATCACTGGGCTCGTGAAGCGAGGGGAGCTTGCTCCTTAGCACCAGGCCATGTACGGAACCTAACCCAGACTCTTGAGCACCTAAACAAACCTAAAACCATCCATATACTACCTCTTCTAGGACCCCTCTAACAGCCAACCTCCCCAAACATCACTTTAAGGCATAAGCCACAGGATTCTAAAAGTTGATTCTTAGGATTTAACGCTTAGGGTCTGCCTGTCTCCATCTCTATTTTTCTGTTCCTATCTAGTTTTTTTGAGCTAGTGAGGACGTTCTTCTTCCTTTTTTCCAAAAACTCTCAAATCTTTTGGGTTTCTGGAAACCACAGTCACCGGTATCAGTTTTACCACTGACGTCGGTAACTTTCCTCACCGGCATCGGCTATCTGACCGACGTCGGCCATCTTTTATCACCGATATCGGTTTTTTAACTGACGTCGATCACTATCACAGTCCTTTTTTTCCAAAAATAGTAGCTTTTAACCCTGCCCCTTTTTCTACCAAAACCACATTCTGAGTTTCTAAAACTAAAAAAACACAGTTTCTGAAACCTGACCTTTCTTGCCTTGAATGGTTCTGACTCACAGTCAAGCCAAGGCTCTAGTCAACCACGCGAGGCATCAATCGCTTCCATCTACCCCATCCATAATTGGTCCTATAATGGAGTTCCACTCAGAGACTGAAAGAACTCCTACTCGCCCAACCCCACCTCAGACTCCTATTGTCCCAGAAGGGGACCAAGATTTTGCATGATTCTTGGACCTCAATGTCAAAGCCTTGCAGCACTATCTCGCGCATAGCCAAATGCGAGACTCCTTGGGCAATCTGATTTACAGAATGTTGACCTCTCTTGTCGAGACTGCGGCTGTATCGACAGCATCCGTAGTTCAACCTTTAGACACCCAAGCTATCACCTCGACCAATTACCAGACCTTGACCAACCTTCCAAGTGTGGCCTCTCCCTCCATCTTTGGGCCCACTTACACCAGGGTTTCGGCCCCCTATCAACCTCAGCCCACTCAACCGCTCTCCACTCCTTTCCAAAATCTGGTTGTATCTATTCTGCCTACCCTGGCCCCTATCAACACCAGGGTGGCTACCTATCCATTGGCCCCTGTTACCATAATCCAACCTCTTGTGGCAACATCGAGCCTAGCCATGCCTTCTACCCAACCACCCTTAGTCTCCTTTTCTATCCCTACGACTAGTTATCCCTACGTTGCGCCCTTACAAGCACAACCAACTATGTCGTATGCCTCCTCTAGCCTCTTCCAAGCACCCTACAACCTAGGGGGCGCTCCACCCGCTAATTCGTCAGTAGATATCATCAAAATGTTGATGGACAAGATGTCTAGCCTAGAGACCTCCGTTTCTGGCTCACGCAATGCTCTCTCATATGAGCAAATTTGTAATGAGCCCATTCATCCTTTTGTCCCGATCAGGCCATATCCCAGCCAGTGGGAACTTCCTAAATTTTCTCATTTTCAAAGCAAGGAAAACCCACAACAGCACTTACGGGCATTCAGACATGCCTGTTACCTTATTGCCCATGATGATGCATTACTCTTACGCACGTTTCCTATGTCTCTCTCTAGTGTTGCGCTTGACTGGTACAGCTCTCTTACCAGCCATTCCCTCATCACATTCACACAGCTGGCCTAACTCTTTCTTAATCACTTCTCCATCAACATCACCAAGAAGGTCATGATCACAGACCTCTATTCTATTCGTCAATTTGAGGATGAATCCATAGCTGACTTCGTTGCTCGCTGGAGAGGCCTCATCAATCAACTCTCCTTTTTCTTACCCCAACTCGAACTTATTGAACTTTTCTCCCAAGCCTGCACCAAACATATTTCTTCCACCTTACGGGTTCAAACCTTCCGCACCTTTGACGAAGCCTTCACGATGGCTCGCAAGCTCGAATTACATGCCATCAAGGAAAATAAAGTCAAGTTGCAGAGCAAGAATCCCAAATCTAAGACCAATGACCCCTCTTCTTCTAAACCTTCATCATCCAATCCTAAGTCTAAAGCTTCAGCTAATGTTGTGGTCGTTAGACCTTCATCCTCTTCGCCTTCAACCAATCAGCCTGAGCCATCCACATCTCAGAGCACCACCTGCTAATTCCAGCAGAGATACGTATAATGACAGTATACTCCTCTTAGAGAATCATACGCGTCTATGCTAGAAAAACTTGTTAAACAGGGGGTTCTCAATCTCCCCCAGATCCGACCACCTCCATAATTTGATCCCTCACGCGCCATCCCTACGTGGTATAGGGAAAATGACTTATACAACTACCACCGTGTTAAAGGACATGACACGAAAAACTGCAAAACCCTTAAAAACATAATCCAAGACATGCTTGAAAAGGGTGACCTCATCCTAGACAATCCCAATGCACCCCCTAATCAGGGCATCGACATCTTCAAGCAACCATTCCCCAATCATCCACCGACCCAAAACAATGTCCAGACCTTGATTGACGACACTCATGAACACAACATTCGAACAGTCAATACGGTCTCGCCCTTCATCCCCGACCAACCTCAAGAGGTTAGTCCATCTATCAGTCCATCACGTGTGGACGAACCTCTTTCCCCGGTTAGTTCTCCATTAACCTCTCTCATCTTGGAGGATGCCTCAACCTTATCGGCACCACTGGTCTCACCATCCTCCTTCCTGCTGCCTATGGAGGACCCGACCCTTCCTACTCCTCGACCGCAAGTGGAGGGCACCATCATCCCTGCCCTTTACCCGCTTGAGAAGCCTCATTCTCTGGTTTCTTCTCCACCCAGGGAAGAACCTGCCTCTCCTTCGTCTCCAACCAAGGACGAATCTGTCACGACTTCATCATGCCATGGGTCTGAGACTGCTACACCCATCTCATCTTCGGCCCCACAACCGTCAACATCTTCTCAAGGACCCAAACCTCATCCAACATCTTCTCAACCATTTTCCTGACTAGTGGAGAAAATTAGACTTCTCCCTTCAAGGAAAGTGGAGCATCAGGGATTGTGGGAGCGTATTAAAGCTCTTTAACATGCCCGTGCCCTCTCGTCTCATGCTGCCAATCCTCCCAATGCAGAATCTCCCAAGACTCTCAACAAAGACCAGACTCCCACTTCTAAACCCGCATATATCCCATCTAAACCTATCAAGTCACTTGGCATTTGCCCTGTCTCTACCCTCACTCACCCACAAGTGAAGGTGGACTTAGACCAGACCTCGACCAATAGTAGTCTTCCAACCAAGTCGAAGAAGACTGCCAAACCACAGAGGCGAATGCCTCCTCCCCCGTCACCATTACCTTCCATTTTGGGCCCCCATCCTTTGACCCTGACCAGAGTCCTTCCCACTCTGACCTCTAATCAAAACCAGTTGCCTCCTTTGCTTCCTCTGCCTACCTCCAGCCTACCCTCTCCTAAAAAGGTGATACCTCTCACAAAGAAAGTGTCGTCTCTGCCTATCACCGCACCATCAACCCAAAAAGTGGTACGGAAACCTCCTCCAACTCTGCCTAAGCAAAAGTCACTAGCATTGCACACATCAACTAGCACGGACCTTTTAGTGGGCTCATACTCGTTGATATTGCACTGACTTTTGCAGACTTCCAGCATAACCCTTCCACCCATTAGGCCTTTCCAACCTCTCGGGTCCAAGCCCTCCTGGTTCAACGACACGAAGATTTGCTTATACTATCATATGCCAGGACACGATATCGAGACTTGTTGTGCCTTCAAGGCCATCATTTGCCACTATATAGAGAAGGATACTCTTCTCCTTCAAGACACTCTTGACCGACCCTCGACACCTTCCCATCCAACCTCTTCAACCACATCAACATCTCACCAGCAGGCCATGACCCCTTCTTCACCTCCTATCTTTGAAATCAATGCTATCCACATAACCACTAGGTCACAAAAGGACAAGGCGAAAGAAAAAGTCGCCATTCCTTAGACCTACCCTTTCGTCAAACCACCTCTAGCGCCCAAGCCTAAAATTTTTATCCTTGGCGCATCTCAGCCTTTTTCTTCTTCCTCTTATGGGCCGATTCATGACTCCATGTTAAAACAACTTCACCAGACACCTGTGAAGATGTCCCTTTATGACCTCATCCAAACCTCACCTCAGCATCATCAAGCCCTCATCCAAGCCTTGCAGACAGCGAAGGTCCAACCTGAGGACCCCCAACCACTCACTACCCTCGTCCACTCTTTATCTCTTGTTGCCTCCATCACATTTAGTGATTCTGAGATTCCCACATCCAACATAGAAGATTAGGATGCCGCCCTCTTCATCACTGCCTATGTTGATCGAACACGCATTAAACACATTATGATTGATGGAGGCACCAGCATCAACATTATCTCCACCCATGCCTTTGATCAGTTGGCTCTTCCCAAGAACTACGTCTATAAAACTGATGTAATCTTGTGATCCTTCAATGACACCACCGCCACGACCATTGGCACAGTCATTCTTCACATTCGCGTTGGTCCATGCACATCCTTAGAGCTCTTCTATATCATCGAAGGAGAGTTTCAATACAACATGTTGCTGGGCTGACCCTGGATCCGCGCCATGGCTTGTGTCCCCTCTACCTTGCACCGTTGTGTGAAATTTGAGCATGACGGGCAAGTCCACACCATTCCCGCTGACCCTTCACCCTTCAAAACTTGTAACACAACCTACCATCCAAATGACGTTCTTATTCCTATCAAGCCATCAACCCCGGCACCGCCTCCATCAGCGAAAGCTTTGACCAGTTCACAATCGGCGGTCGCCCTCACCCCTCCTCTTCAAGCGACGACCAAAGACCCCATGGAAGACATCTTCCAACGACTTTCACTTGGGGAATATCGCCTACTGCCCTTAGACATGTTCCAAACTCCACAAGAGTATGGATGCCTTCACCACAGCCCCAGTTACGACCATCGGATCGGGATGGTCGTGCCTTATGGTCCTCCTCACCTCTAAACCAATCTTGTATATGGGGGCTCAATCTCCTACTGTTGGCAACCCTCTCTCTTCACCCCAACCATTCACATCAGACTTCTCATTTCTTGGCAACCCCGCCTTTGCACACACTTACCTTTACAGGTGTGCATGGAAGGGTTTTGATTTCAGATGCTATGAACAAGGCTCCCATCAACCTATTGAGCCTCTCAATGATGACAATGCCAAGAAACGGTATGGCCTGGGTTTCTAAGAACCTACTCAGGCCCCTCCAGACCTTTGCCCCGAGCTAACCATTGACCAATCTCCTCCAAGCTCACCCATTCCTCCCTCTTCACCTACGGAGTCAGTGGTTTCCATCCCTCCTAGCTTTTTCACTGCCTAAACACCATTCACTTGGAATCCCTAACCTATCAACCAAGGAAGGTACCCAGGTCTCTCTTTCTCGTCTTCTATCCATCTCATTTATCTAACCCATTAATCATCCGCACTGGGGGTTAGACATTCTTCCTACCACAAAATGACTAAGGGGAGTTCAACTTTATACCAACTATCATAACCTCGATCAAACCTTGACCAAATATCAACCAAGCCTCGACCAACAATCGACCAACCCAAATATCATCCGACATCGACCAGACCATCGACCAGACACTGACCAATCATCAATCATAACCTCAACCAAACATTCAACCAACTTGTTTATCAAAACATTCAACCAGTCTCGACCAATCAGCGACCATATCAATCATCAACCCATCCAACATCAATCAACACGTGACCAATATAGAGTGAAGTAAACAAGGCAAGTTTGCCCCTAATTGGCTCGGACCTTTCATCATCACACACAAATATGGGTCAGGGACTTATCGTCTGTCCTCTCTCGACGGATGGCCAAAACCTGAGCCTCTTAATGCGTTGCATCTGTGACCATTCTACTGTTAGTCGAGTACTCATCCACTTGACATTTAACTTGAGCTCGTCCCTTGAGCAATCCCCATTCCTTTCAACCCTATTCCCCTTAACAAATCCTTTATAACCCTTTTATGACGTATGGATGCTTTGTCCTAATAAAAGGGAGCCCTTGAACTTCTATAATCTTATCCATGACTCCAAATTTTGTCAAAAAAAAAATGAGATGTCAAAACATATCCAAGGTCACCAAATCAAATCAAAAGGCAGACTACTCCCTTGAAGGACAGTTGTACTATCATTGTTGTAGCTAATAGACTGCTCCCTCGAAGGATAGCTATTCAAAGCCCTTATATATAAAGCAAAAATATAGACCACTCCCTCGAAGGATGGCTATGACTAAATCTTGCTACAAACAGCACTTTCTTAGAAGCTTCCCGCATCGATCAGCTTCACAAATGACCATAAAGCAAAATGACATCTCTATGTAGACTTCCCACATCGATCAGTCTGGACAAAAAAAAAAAGGGTCATGGACTTGGCTTGTAGTTGTCTCAGGGTCTCCTATAAAAAGGGACAAGTTTATCTCTGCTCATAAAATGGGTTACCCTATCCTCCTTTTATCATAACACCTGCTCAAGGGACTTCGAGCTCACTTTAATGTCGAAGTGATTCGATTACCACTCTAACACAACTCATGGTCAACGACGCAATGCATGAATGGGGCTCTTGGTTCTAACAACCCCTATCTATGCTGTCATTCTGATCCTTGTCAATGAAAGGGTGAATATGTCTTTCACTTCCTTTACACTTTGGTCACATTCAAACCTCGTCATTTGTCAAACCAGCTCAACTTGACTGTTTTTAGACCACTCTCATAACCTATTCACACTAGTTTTTATGGACACCAATACACATGGAAACTATCGACCAGACGCAATTTATGTTAAGCATAAACCAATACTTGTTGAAGCATAAATAGACCTCAATTCATTTTTAGCATACATCCATCACAAATATAGAAAATTGCTAGGGATGAAAGACCCCTCAACCAATGTTACAGAATACACCATCACACAACATGGAAAAGGCTGTAACATCTTTTTCTCCTCATCATTTCGACACATGACCAAACCAATCATCGACCAATTTTGCCTCTTCGTTCGAACTACATTGGTCTGAGGCCCTATGACCAGGGCTATGTAGGCAGCACTCAGATGACACGACGTCTTCTGGGGTTAGCTCAGCCATCCCGTTTGTTCATCTCTCTGATGGACAAATCCCTTTTTTTCTTTGACCTCAACCTTAACCTTGACCAAAACCAATCATCTGAACCTTTTGACCTCCTGCCTACCACTCAGACTCCTTGTCTGAACTACATTGGTCTGAGGCCCTATGACTGGGGCTATGTAGGTAGCACTCAGATGACACGATGTCTTCTGAGGTTAGCTCAACCACCCTCGTTTGTTTGTCTACCTGATGGACAAACCATATTATTCTCCTTTGACCATGACCTTGACCTCGACCAAACCATCGACCACTTTGACTCTTCCTCCCTTTTTGGGAGAACTACATTGGCCTGAGGCCCTTCACATAAGGGCTATGTAGGCAGCACTCAGATGACACGATGTCTTATGAGGTTAGCTCGGCCACATCCTTTCGTCCACCCATTCATTCGACCAATCACCTATCTCGACCCGTCTCGACCAGCCACCTTAGATATCATGACCATTTCCTCTGACCGCAACCACTTCCAAGACAAACGTTGCCTTGGTTGTTTTTGCATGTATGTTACCTCACGACTGGTTAGCAAAATTATGTGCAGACCATTTTGACCTTCACAAGTATAGGATCGAAAGCTGGTTGATCCCCACTACTTGTGATGTTTTCGTGTTTTCAAGAGCACTTCCTGAGCTCGAGATACCTGGAACATGACGACCATTAGAGCTTCAGCTTAGATTGAATAACCCAATCAGCTACGACCAAATGCTGGGGCCCAATTATTTCAATTTTGGCACTCCTCGACCCTCGACTTGCGATAATTTGACCTGACCATCCCGTGGTGTGGTATACGTGCAATCCCACCCTTTGCAGCGTTCACACTCGATCTTCACCCTCTCTTTGTCCATCTCTCTGTCAAATCGACACTCGATCTCAGGTTCCCTTCTCTCGACTCCCGCTTTCAGGGGGAAACACCTTATCCCATTCTTGGGACAACCAACTCCTGTTTTTGTCTTGCAGTTCGTCAAGAACAACCAACAAGACAAAAAGGGGCAAATATAGACACCGAAAATGTGTCTGCACCTTGGTCACCTTTCATCCTCCCCCCTTGTCCCCCTTGACCCATATCCTAACCCTTACCTTAGTCCCTTCCATTCATTAAATTAAAATAACTTAAATATTTTAATTTAGTGGCCCCTCTTCCACCTCACCCATGCCACCTTGGATCCCCTCCTTGGATCCCCCACCTCTCTCCTAGCCTTTATTACCCCAAATCTCCTCTTTATCCTTCCTCTCACGTCCATTAAGCCTTCCCATGACCGTTTTCCCATGACCCCTTGACCCGGCGGCGTGCAAGAACAGATAGAGGCTGATTTTAGCCTCTATCCCCATTCTTCTGTCGCCGACGTCGGCTATCCTGCGGCTGGCGTCGGCGATTCTACCGACGTCAACATCCTTCAAAACAGTTTCTTGCAACCATTCTGCTGGCCTCTGTGAACAGAACTCTCTTGACACTTTTGCATTCGTATTTTCTTCTCCTCCCTCTCGCACAGCAACCCCAGCAGCTATAGGTACCTTGCAGAGCAGCTCCAAGCAACAGCTCCATTTGCAAGTTCTTCAACAGCTTCAACAACAGGTTTCTCCATTCTCCAACCAGCAAGCAAGAGGTAAGCACAGTGTTGTTTTCCATTTCATTCTTATTTGCATTTATCTATTTAGCTAACCACTGCCTAGACCTTCCCTGTCTATCCTTGAGAGGCTGAAAGCCTTCTCAGAGCCCTGCCTCTCATTCATCCCCCTTTTTGCTTCTGGTTCCAGCCAGTCACTTTCTCGACAGTCCCCTCTGCCCAACCAGTTCTACACAAAGCCTCAGACTACTCCTCAGACCCCAAACAGTCCCTCTGAATCCCACATAGACCCTCAGACCCTTAGATGAAGCCTCAGTGCATTCTGTAGACCAAGACCAAACCTGTAACTTGTCCCTGACTATTGCCCCAGCTAACCTCGTCCATTTCCCCTACCGACGTCGGCATCCTAATCGACGTCGGCAACCTTCCTAACCGACGTCGACAATACCACCGACATTAGTGACTGTGCAAAGGCAGATTGCTTCTAAACAGGTATGCTTTTGCTTTTAGTTCTTTTTTTCTATCTTTTATCATTTATCACTTTTTGTTTCTGACTAGCATTCTGTTTTAACAGTGGACTGTCATCCCCCAAGAAGCCTTTGCGCTTCTAGGACCAAGCTCTTGCTTGGCAGTCCACCCTTTTGTCATCTAACATTTTTCGTGTCTTAGTATTTTCTCTTTCAAGTGTCATCCTCCACAACCAAAGAGGAGTTCTCACAACGTCTGAATTCTGGTACGCACATCTACAATCTGGGTACGTACAAACCCTTGTCCATTTCCTTCTTTAAGTTTCTCATTTCCCTTTCTTGAATGTGAAAAGCGAATATAGCGTAGAAACATTATGCTAGCAGGGTCCTTTTGTTTGAGTATGATGGTCCCCTTTGCTAAAATTTTTAACCTAAAGCTTTAACCCTAAGGCCCCATTTGCATTTTCAATGCAAATGAGACCTTAGTCTTAAAGCTTTAGCCTAGACTTCTATCTAGCTAAGTCTAACTTTTGTATTGGCAAGGTCCTTTCATTTTCCTAAGCATGGTCCCTTTATTATCTATTTAGCTTAAAGTCTTAATTTTAAGGCCTTGTTTGTGTTTATCAACATAAATGAGAACTTGGCCTTAACAATTTAACCTAAGTTTCATCTTGAGTCTTCACTTAAATACCTTGATTCTTTATATATCTGACACTTCTTGCTTCATTGTGCCTCTTGATCCAATAGAGTGAAGAACGCTTGATGAACCTAAGCATTTAGTCCTTTGAACCAATCATGTGTGAGCATTTGTATCATGATCGATGACTCGCACTTCATCAGGATTGAGGATCTAATGGAGCGAATGCAGTGATAAAAAGTCAAAAGGCCCAGGGATCCTCATAGAGCTACCATGCAACACTCCCACATTTGAGACTTGATAACAAAGGGTCCCACATATTAAAAGCAACCAATCATGTACAAGTGCCTGAATCATGATCAACGGTTCATAATCACTCATAGATCTAAATCCAATGGAGCAATGTCAACATTGAAAAGTCAAAAGGGCTAGGAATCCCCTTAAAGCTACCACATGGTACTCTTGTAGTCATCATAACCAAATCAACCAATAGCCTACACTCACTTGGATCTTGACATGAACAAATATAATATTCTCACATAAACATTTTCCAATAGTTTTACATGCTCTTTTCATGTAAAAAGTGTGATGAACTCTCCATCTGAGCACTAGGCCTAGACCTTGTCCACTAGGCCTGACTATAATGTCTAGTATTCTAGATGTTATTGTTGGTTTTATTACATTCATTGGGCTTAGAAACCTCCATTATGATCTCAAAAACATGATTCAACTAGTTAGATATCATATTCAATGCTCAAAAGTGAGAGTGATCCTCTACTTGGCTTATAGACCTTGATGTGTCAAGCAGGCTTGACTACAACCTTAGGATTTTTAAGCACTCTATTTGGTTTAACCCACTTATACTTAGTTATCCATTATTTTTTTAAGCATTTTTCAACCTCACACACCTCCCTCCATGTTTCAAACAACTTCTAGTGAGTATTATCACCGCTTTTCTTCAACCTGCTAGGTTCATGCATGAGGGGAAGTACCCCCTATTTGAGATTAAACAAGGGGTACTTCCTATATTATCTTAGTAAAAATAACTATTATAGGTCCTTCCTCAAGTCATGGATATTCTATGTACACAAATTTATCTCTTTGTTATATCACTTACCCTCTCAAAACTCCAAATTTCAAGATTGGTTTCTTGAAAGCAGACTATGCATGGGTCCTTAGGAGGAATGTGTTTTGCATCTTTTGGGTCCTCAAATCTATTCCATATACATTGTAAAAGGCCTGTGCACATTTTTCTAATCATTATAGAGTGTCTTCAATGAATATTATAACATTATGACCTCCCAAACACCCTTTATACTCTTGAAATCATAAGGTTGAGTATCCTTTCTGACTATATTTTTGCTCTTTAAGGGAACACCTATAGGTATACTTGTATGTTTTAGCTTGTGAAAAGTTTTTATAAACTTCTCCTAAATCCTTTTAGATCATTATACACCTGATTTAAACCTTTTGTTTCATGCTTGTGCAGTTCCCACACTCACATCATCAAACTTGCTTATTGCTGCACAATCAACACAGTCAACCGTGTTGACATAAGTAGGACTTTGCAGGTGTAGTTTCCACTTAGAAGGTATTTCATAGCATCTTGGGATCCTTTTAGGTTTTAGGAGGTACTTTTTAACCTTTAAATTTCTTTCATCCATTTAGTTTTCACACTTAGGCTTGAATCATTACCTAGATACCCTGGTAGCTTACTATTGCATCACAATCAACTAGTTCATTATAGATGTTGATGTATGGTTAGACCTAAAACATGAGTGTTTACAACCTCCTCTATCACACCTAGGTTTATTTGATGTTATCAAACTTGTACTCATACTTGGGCCTACCTTAAAACATCCTCAAGACATATTTTCAATGACTATCTGCCTATAGTCACCTACAAGTGATTGTAGGGAACACCATAGATGGCCTCTGCTCTCAAAACCCATACTAAAGAATCATTAAAAACCTCCTAATGTTCCTTAGAGTCATCCATTCTTGTTTGAATTCAAATGAAACATTTGTAATGTATTTCCAATGCTCAAATAATACTCATTCAAGTTATTGCATGTTGATTGGTTGTAGGTGGACTTTTAAGTCATTTGTATGGATTGGAAATGAGTACAGGGTCTGAACATAGTGTACCATCCCTTTAGGTGATCATTGTAACATGAGTGCTTATTTAACCATTTGGGAATCATCTTCATGCTAGCAGGGTTTAGAATCATCAACCTTGGGTGTAATGTCATCTTAAAATAGAGTCTTGTAGACATCATTGTTGGAGTTTAGATTCTAAATGGCAATCTTTGGGATCCCAAATAACCATCTTCCACTTGTCCTCCTCCTCAAAAACATGGCATAGGCCTTTTCCCATCTATGGGATGAAATATTTACATACTTAGATGCCTTATAAATCTTTGCATACATGTTTCAAGATATCCACAAAAACCTTTGGACTTCTATTTTACCATTTTCGGGACAAGAGACCAAAACACAATCCATTGCCTTTTCCAGTTGATTTCCAACTTCCCTTGCTCCTTAGACACTTTGCATGGGTCTTTCAAGGCTTGACCCTCATACCACAGCCTTAAACAGGTGTCAAGTGGTTTAATATTTTCCATGAGAGCATCTTATTACCCTACTCAACCACCTGTAGGTGGATTTTTGGTGCACAAATAGTGAGTCAAACATGAGCAATATGGAAACCTTAAATAAATATGAATTTTGTATGCTCCCATCAAACATATCAATACACCTCTATCGATACCAAGATATTTTAACATGCATCAACCTTATCACACCTTAGCATGATGTTAGCAAGGTGCTTTAGGTGTGCATTGGGTATGTTTTGTAGGCAAGATATAGAATTGGAGCAAAACATGTTTGTGAAAAGCTTGAAAACACCTCAAATTCATTTCCATATCTCAAGTACATGATCTCTATCAAGAAATATTGAAATTATCTCCAATATATATCTCCCAACATGGAAATCACTTGCATATATGTGGAATAAAGGAGATATGGGCATTTCATGATTGAGGTAGCATGGTGAAGACATGGATGTTTGATCAAACCATGGGGTTGTGAGACCAAAACCTTTAAGGAGGTGACCCCCATGGCATTTAAACATGGAAGACACCATTTCCAAATCATATTAAGCCTTTGTATGTAATTTAAGCCTCTACAAGTGGGGAATTGATTGCAATTACACATGGTCGTACCTTCTTGCAAAGTGAGCTATTGGGCTATTAAATCAACTTGAAAGATGAAATTAATCATGAAAACTATTATAGGAGGAAGCCAATATGATATAAAATCAATATTAGTAGTTGGATTGTATGGATCTTCTCAAACCAAGGCAAAACTAGTAGGGTACATAGATTAAGGCAGATTTGAGAGGTCAACTTCATGAGGATGGTTCATGAAGCACAAGCCTCCATTTTTCAAAATCCTTATATGTAAATGAAAGTATCTAAGTTTAAAACAACCATCCCACTACATTTTCCATGAAACTTCTTGAGTTGTCTGTACCAAGCAAAAACTTGCAAGTCACTTTTGTTTGCCAAGAAGGGTGAAAAGGGAGTAGAATGGTTTTGAGCAAAAAAAAGGCAGTTTCAGATCAAACCAAAAGTGGAATTGAGCTTGGGGAAGTTGAATAGGCACTGCCTAACCATTTTCCATGTGGCACACTTCCTAAGGAGGTTGTATAAGTGCCAAACTCCTCTTTCCCTTTAATAAATTTGCCCTTTCTTCTGCATAACCTACCATATTTTAGTTATGTCATTTGATTAATACTCAAATGGACACATGGGGCATGACATTAGCTTTTAACACCTTCACATTTCCCAAGAAACCTATATAAAACATTAAATACACTATTTTGACCCTTAAAATGACTCAAAAGGACCTGTTGGCTAATAAAATTTATGACCAAGGCTAATACATCATTGAATAACATTAAATTATCTATGAAACACCTAATGAAAAGATAATATGCCCCCGAAAACATCTATCAAACCAATTTTTTACCTTAGGGGCCCTAATTTGACCTAAAAGTCAAATTTGGTCAACAAAGATCATGCTTAGAGTTTGTAGATTGACTCTATTTAGGCTTTCACTAACCTATGATTTGTGAAAACTCAAAACTAGATTCATATTTTTAAAGCTCTCCTTCTAGAAAACCCTGTCTTAAACCCTTGATTCATTTTCAAATATTGGCAAGAACGCTTTTGGCAAGAATATTTTAAATTTATTTTGGATTTAAGTCCCAATTTTTATGTTAAGTCTTGGTCAAGTTTTTTTTAACACAACCAAACCATAGCCTAAAAATTATGCTTAGTCCCCTTTATTTTCCCCCTTTGTTCCTTATATTTCTAACATGGTCCAATGTTATGCTAGCAGGGTCCTTTTATTTCAGTATGATGGTCCCCTTTGCTAAAATTTTTAACCTAAAGCTTGACCCTAAGGCCCCATTTTCATTTTTAATGCAAATGAGACCTTAGTCTTAAAGCTTTAGCCTATACTTGCATCTACCTGAGTCTAACTTTCGTATTGGCAAGGTCCTTTCATTTTCCTAAGCATGGTCCCTTTATTATCTATTTAGCCTAAAGTATTATTTTTTAAGGCTTGTTCATGTTTATCAACACAAATGAGAACTTGGCCTTGCCACTTTAACCTAAGTTTCATCTCAAGTCCTCACTTAAATACCATGATTCTTTATATATCTGACACTCCATGCTTCATTGTGCCTCTTGATCTAATATAGCGAAGAAAGCTTGATGAACTTGAACATTTAGTCCTTTGAAACAATCATGTGTGAGCATTTGTATCATGATCAATGACTTGCACTTCATCAAGATTAAAGATCTAATGGAGTGAATGCAGTGATAAAAAGTCAAAAGGCCCAGGAATCGTCATAGAGATACCATGCAACACTCCCGTATTTGAGACTTGATAACAAAGGGTCCCAGATATTAAAAGGAACCAATCATGTACAAGTGCCTGGATCATGATCAATGGTTCACAATCACTCGTAGATCTAGATCCAATGGAGAAAAGTCAACATTGAAGAGTCAAAAGGCTTAGGAATCCCCTTAAAGCTACCATATGGTACTCTTGCAGTCATCAGAACTGAATCAACAAACAGCGTGCACTCACTTGGATCTTGATCAAATGACTCTCTCTTCATCACAACTCCTGATCAAATAGAGTGAATTAAATTCAAAATCCATGGAATACAAGAACTTGACAAGCTTGAAATTTCTGATCGAATGACCATCATTTGACATTTAAGAGGCCATCATTGACATCCACATGACCATCAACTTTAAGCGCATCGAACCTAAAGAACTTCATGATCTTAAATTTGATGTTCTCATAAACATCATTTTACATCGATCTTCATTCATGTTCACGAGGACATCATTGACATCTGTGAGGCTTTTAAATTCAAGCTCTTCAAAATTTGTGCCTAGACAATGGGTCTTATTTTATATCATTCAATGGGTCATTTGATATTATGCTTTAAAACTTAGCATAAAATGCTTTAACCTAAGTATGTGTCATGCTCATTTATATGAAATAGACTTAGCTAAAAGAATTTTAACCTAAGTTCCTTTATATAACCATGCATTTATTAAATCTCATGCACCTTACAACATCAATGACTCATGTTTCATTGACACAAAATCACCAATGACAATTCAATAGAGCTCTGAGAGCCTGTATGCTCAACATATGGCAGACATGCATTCAATATATGATTGGTGCAAGATACAGAGTTTCAGAAGCTCATGGGGATGCCAAGTGGCACAACTATGGGGTTCAATGTAAATATGGCCAATGATATATGAGGGCTTAGATCATGATCAATGACCCACGTTGATCCTTAGATCTTGATCAAATGACATATAGCAAAAAATAATGTTTTGAATACCAATGGCTAGTGCTTCGAAGGCATTTATGAAAAATGCCACAAAAGTGCCAAATAGATGCTAAATCATCCATCACGATTAAAGTTTTAGGAGAGCCCCAAACTTGCATAAAATACCTTAATTTGAGCTGTAATTGATCATAGTTAAGCTAAAGAGAGTCCAATTGCAATTTAAGTGAGATGAATTAAACTAAAGACCATTTGCCATCTAATTGTGAGCAATTTACAAGTCTCCTAACCAATGACAAACTTCACAGGAACTAAAGAGACTCTTGAAGGATGATGAGGAGCTAATTGGGGGGATTAAACAACTCCTTGAGACCATGCTAACTAATCCTGTACAGCCTACCAATCAATTAATTAATATTCCATGTTGTTAAAGCTTTGCAATATTTTGAAAGAAGAATATTCTTTTTTAAAGGCATATGCTAGTTTGTTAGCATATTTGCCTCTAGGTCAGTTTAGTTTGGAAATGCAAGTGTATCTTAGAACTTTATAGAAAAGGGATAGTTATCCTTCTTGTACATTTGTATCTTGTAATTGACTAATATATTGCCTTGTTCTCTTATAAAAGGTAGTAATACCATTCTATAAAGGGAGAGAATTTTGAGCAAAATTTGTATACTTTGAGCAGTTAATACAATCAAGGAATTATGAAAGGATTGTCCAAGTTTGTTTGTGTCAATTGTTACATGGCCTTTCTCTCAATTATTAGTCTTAAGTCTTAAATTTGAATAGGTTCTATGAATTTTGAGTTGCGTCTTTGATTACAGGGTTACTAATTTGTGCTTATGCTAAACTAGTTGAATGATCTTGAATTTACTTCATTTTATTTACTCTGCATTAGAATGTGCAAATGTTATTTGAGTGTGGTAGCAAATCTTTAAAGTAAATTTAGTTCTTACTTGTACTTCTTTATATCATCCTTGGAGGTTTGCCTAGCGTGTAGTGAGATTTGAGCTTATGCTATTTTGCACTATATATTGGTTAAATGTATACTCAGTCGTAATTGAAACTTTGTCAAAATGTTTGAGGCTAAGATTAGTAATCACTTATTCTCTTTCTGCCTCACCCTTATTTTTTGCTTCTTTTAACCAGATCACTTTAGTTTAGATTTCATTGTAAATGTCCATCTAGATTAATCTGTAGTTTAATCTTTGATCATAATTCACTAGTATTAGCATAGATACTTACACTTAACAAAGATTTGGTCCATGGTGACTCCTAACCATCAATTAATATAAATTTTGTGGGATAGTTAAACATTCCTCCATTCCTATTTCACCACAAGTAACATAAGTTCTTAAAACCTGCTACTCATGTTCTGAATTCCCAAAATTCTAAAATGAGAAGTATTCTTTGAACACTAAGGACACTTATGATACATTTAGAGGCATCAATACCTACATAGTCCCAAAGGACCTCAAATAACTATAATTCAAATGTATGGCAAGGTATGAAAGGATTGTAAGGTGAGGCAAAGGGCAAGGCAAGGCACATGGAAAGGTATGAAATAAAGGCAAGGTGAGGTAAATGGCAAGGTACGATAAATGGTTTAGTTATTCCCGATGATGTGGAAATGCACATCTTGATCAACATATGATACACCCAAAATAATCAAATGTTTAAATTGTTAGCCCACATCCCTTTTGAATAACTACTTTGTTAAGAACCTACTATTGATTTGGACTCTAATAATGTTGTGATCTTTGTTGGTCATTGATTCTATTTCCTCCAAACTTCAAGACAAGATGTCTTCATAGCCTCTATAAAGGAAAGTGTAGCCAGAGATGGTAAATATGGATAAATAGTGGAATAAAGGTCTGATTTGCCAAAGAAGAGATGGATCATAATGGAATGTATAATGGTTGGTCAACAAATGAAGATCATGATTTTTAGGCACACACAATGTTGTTAATTTTAAATTTGACATAATTTTGGTTGTGGAAGGGTCAAAGATGTCTAAATATGGTCTTAATAGGACCACCAAATTTCTCTACTATTTGGGCTTGAGAGTAATTACCATCTAATTATGCTGTAGAATGGAAGTTGTATTGATGTTATCTTTGATAATGTCTTCAATAAATAGTGATGAACTCTTGTGCTCAACTATTTTCACCTCGAAGAGGTTTTCAAAAATAAAGTTGTTTTGATTATCCCATAATGCATGTAAGAAGGTTTCACTAAGAAATGTTGACTTTTGACTTTGAATATCTTTTAGTGCATCAAACAAGGTTTCACTAGAAGATGTTGAGTTTGGACTTTAATTGCCCCATAATGCCTCCAAAAAGGTTTCACTAAGAGATTGTTCTTCTACATAAATGTGGTATTGGTCCTCTAGATATTTTGTAACTGATATGTCATCATGGATGCAATTCAACAAGGTTTGATTATGTTGGTTCCAATCAACACTTGTGGGAGATGGAATGCCAATATAATGGCTACGTTGGTAGGTATTAATGGCATGTGGAATGGCAATGGAATTGGAAGATGTAGCACAATCCTTGTAGAAGATACTAGGAGAACTTGCATTGATGTTGAAGTAATCATCCTAAAAAATTGTGGAATGATTACAAATATATTCAAATTGATTTGCAAGGAATATGTAACTGATGTTGTAACAACCATGAATGTAGTCTTATTCCAAAGTTGAGTCTGACTTGAGGGACTTTGAGTCCAATGTTGAGATTGATGTTGATTCTTCTTCTGATGTTAAATCTGATATTGGTTCAAAAATATGACCTAACTTTAATGTTGATTCTTCATATGGTGTGGTAACAAAGATGTTATGTTGAATGCTTGATATTGGATAAGTAATGCCCTGGGATTAAACAATGGGTTCTTTGTAAATAGGATCATCTAAGAAGGGATCAACAAAGACTAGCTTGCCAATATAAAGGCCCTCAAAGAGAGAAAATATTTATGGGTTAATCCATAAAGACTAACTTATCAAATTGGGACTCCTCAATGAGAGGGAAGAGTTCAAGAGACAACTTTGTAAAGACAGGATTGTCAAAGGGAGACTTTTCATATAAAGGCAAATGGTTAACAAGTAACTCCATAGAGACTGGCTTGTCAAAGTGAGGTTCCTCAAATACAGGGTAATGGTCACAAAGTAATTTATCATAGGTTAACTTATCACAAATAAATGTTTCAAAAAAACATTATGGATCAGTTGGTTCTCTTGGCCTTGGCTTATAATTGGTTGTAAAACCTCATATTTGGACACATCTTAATCTTTGAAAGATGGATCTTGGAGAGGTAATGATTG
Organism: Torreya grandis; assembly: GCA_037957365.1. Lineage (NCBI taxonomy): Eukaryota > Viridiplantae > Streptophyta > Pinopsida > Cupressales > Taxaceae > Torreya > Torreya grandis. Next base: position 948,840 of record JARHVA010000285.1, on the reverse strand, counting down.
GATCTGTTATGGTTTGAAGACCTGATTGTATTTTCTAAAGTGGGGGAAGGTTTGCAATGGATGAAGGATGATATATGGTTCAATAATGAGCTCTTTGTAAATAGGCTCATCTAAAATGGGCTCAACAAAGGTTGGATGCAGGTCTAGGATGGTAGTTATGCTCTATCTTGTCATAATTATGCAACCTTGTTGATATAATGAGCTACCAAACTTGGAAGGGCCTATAATTGTAATGAATGGGCATTGTGAAGCTTGGTTGTTGATGTAGGCTAAAGGATGAGGGCCTGTAATGGTAATGAATGGGCAAAGAAAATCTTAGTTTCTAGAACAAGCCAAAGGATGAGGGACTAGAATAGTAATGAATAGGAAATGTGAAGCTTGGTTACTAGTGCAAGCTAAAGGATAGAGGCATAGAATGGTAATGAATAGGCATTATGAAAGTTAGTTTTTAGTGCAAGCCAAAGGATGAGGGCCTAAAATGGAAATGAATGGGTACTCCAAAGCTTGGTTGCTAGCATAGGCCAAAGGATGAGGGTATGGAATGGTAATTAATGGACATTATGAAGCTTGGTTGCTAGCACAGGCCAAAGGATGAGGGCCTAAAATGGTAATGAATGGGCACTATGAAGCTTGGTTGCTAGCGCAAGCTGAAAGATGAGGGCCTGAAATGATAATAAATAGGTACTAAAAAACTTGGTTGCTAGTGTAGGCTAAAGGATGAGGCCCTACAATGGTAATGAATGGGTACTATGAACCTTGGTTGCTAATATAGGTTGAGGGATGAGGGCCTGGAATGGTAATGAATGGGCACTGTGAAGCTTGGTTACTAGCATAGACCAAAGGATAAGGGCCTAAAATGGTAATAAATGGGTGATGTGAATCTTGATTGCTAATGAAAACCAAAGGATGAGGACCTATAATGGTAATGAATAGGCATTGTAAAGCTTGATTGTTAGCGCAAGCTAAAGGACGAGGGCCTGGAATGGTAATCCTTGGGTGTTACAAAGCTTGGTTGCTAGCATAGGCCAAATAAGGATTATTGGCATAAGTAGGGGATCAAATACCGTTATCATTGAAATGACTAACTTGGTATTCTTATTGGCCCAAATAAGGGTGATCACGACATATGATAATCGACATGACTAGGTTTGGCAATTATCCTAAATAGGGCGGTCTTAGTTTATGAAAATGGTCTAAATGTAGGTCTATGATTGAAAGTTGCATTGGTAGAGGTATAGGTACTCAATCTAAAATGCTTTCGAGGTTTAATGTCAAATGCCTCACATAAATGGTTAAGTGAATGGATAAATTTGAATGCCAATTTTAGTAAAAAGTGTTTCAAACATCTTTGATCTAGGTCTAAAAATGGAAAGGTGGCTCGGTCTTTAGATACAAGGCATAAAGCTAGGCTCAAAACAACTAGGTCTAAAATAAAAGGTAAAATTCTAGGTCTTTTAGAAACATGACACAAAATCTAGACTTGGAACATACTAGGTCTAAAAATAAATGGTAAATTGCTAACAATTTGAAACACTTGGACTTTAAACTAGGCATTTGGATTCAAACACAAACTTGACTACTGGTAAAAGACATTGGATTTTTAGATATATGCATATAAATAATTAGGAAAATTAATTCCAAGTAGGCAAAAATAAGGATGAGGAGTAAAACATTCAATCCCAAGTGATGAGTAAGACTCAAATGTAAACCAATCAAACTTAAGGTTGTATTTGGAGAGAGAGTTTTGACTTTCGTATTACCTAACAAAAGAGATATAAGGCACATGAAAAATACCACTTTTGGAATATAGGCACAAATAATATTGAAAAAAAGTAAATATTTAGCCCAAGTTGCACATTCCAAAAGTAAAAGGCAAACATCTAAGCCAAAATTAAGTGAGGCATAGGCATAAACCAATCAACATTTGAATTTGAACTTCATAAGACAAATTTCAAACTTGGTTAAAAAGACTTGGTTTATTAAATGGACAATATCCTAGATAAAAATGGGTGGCATAAGGATAGCAAACATAGACCAAAAGGCATACATGGTTTCAAAATTGATTGGACATAAGGTAAAAGGTCTTTGAAATAATGCAAGCAACGTAACGATGTTATCTTATTCAAAAGATATGACAAATGGTTTGTTTAAAAAACTCTAAGGTACAAATTTGAAACAAAATGGCTAGCATAATGATGCTCCTTTAAAAAAAGTGATACACACACTTGAAAGTTTATAAAATGACCAAGGCAAAGTGTGGCATCAAATGGATGGCATAACACCTCTTTAGGCTAAAAGGGGTGTATAAACATGATTTCTGATGGACATAATTTGGATTAAAAAATAGTTTTTGATAAATAAAATAGTTTTTGACTCCAAAATAATGTAAGTAAAAGGAAAAAACACAAAAACACCTGAGGACATCATCATATTTGTAAACACTGACAAGTTGGCTTCATATCATCAACTTTCATGTTATATCTTGATTCCTCGCTAAGCAAATTTACTTGATTGTCCATGGATTTTCTATAGTTGGTAATTTTATTTGATTACTATTTTATTAAGCTATAAGTCATATGTTGTTATGGGATATTTGTATGATGTTTTGATTTCATGATGACAAAGCTATGAGTTAGCTATAGTGTATATTATTTACATTGTGATCATGTTGATTTATTATTTCAATAATATTTTATAATATATATGTCATGATGTATGGACTAACTACTTACTTGTCGTGAGTTGGACAAAGAGATATTCATCCCTCATATTATGATGGAGGGAAAGCATCATTAGAGAGGGTGATGTAGATGGAGATGTTGAGGGATACAAAAGGACGACTAGAATCCTGCACACACCACATTAACCAGTACATGTTATATGCAGAGTTGAATGGTTAGCATTATTATGTTTTGATAATTGTTTTCATTTAGATAATTGCATTTGTGTGTTAGTTTAGAGTTATGATTAGGGGAATTAATCTCGTGTGATTTCATTGTAAATGTTATTATGTATTTATGACATGTCATTGTGTTCATGACTATTAATGTTTTCGAAAAGGTAAATTTGCGTGAACATGTATGTAGACTAACTCTCATGGCTTTGGAATATTTTATAACATAATATACCTATCTTTATGATACTTTGAAAGTGCCAATTACTGTTAAAAAGTATATTTGACCTTATATTAGTTGTTTTGGTAATTAAGGTCATAATATTAGTTACTTTTGCTTGGTTATTATAAATATTTCATAGTCAATAGTAATAAGTCAAAATTGATGATTAAATGGGGTAAATATTATTATTAAGTTAGAAAATAAAAATAGGAAAAGCCTCATAAGAGAAATAAAACAATTGGATTATAATTAAAATAAGCAATTGTATTTTAATATACCAAAAAATGAATTAAAGAGAGTAAAAAAACAAAAAGAAAGAAAGATCGTAAAAGAAGAAAATGAGAGAGCTTTAGGGGAAAAAATGGAATATATGCCTACAAAGGAAAGTGAGGCGCACAATAGGAGAAGAATGAAGTAAAAGAATAAAATAAAAGAAATGAAGGTACGACGTAGGAGATCTTTTGGTTCATACTCCATCTTGAATGCTAAAATCTTGTGTGAATTTTTAACAAGATTTTGTGTGTAAAATTTCCCCACATTTGTGCTTTAACTAGGTGATATTAATAACTCTAACCTATGGTTGAGCCTCGAGCCTTTACAACTTAGTTTAAGACATTAGATGCTCTGTATCCTGTATTTAGTCTTCATTTTAGCTTTGTATAAATCTTCTTACTTTTCCAAACATCACCTTACCTTTACATAGATGTTTAATAGAAGAACATAAAGTGTAACATGTTAGGATCTTACTCAAAATTAAGAGTCATTATAACTTTAGTGAACTTGTAAATACATTAAACTTAGAGTTACATGTAAATGTTATTTATCAAGTAAGTATATAGTATACCATATGTTAAGGTGAATTAGCTATACGATATTCATGCGAATTATTAGATATGGATAATATGGTATCCTATAGCAAATGATTTAGATTATATGACTGTGGCATCCTATAGCAAATGATTTAGATTATACGACTGTGGCATGTTATAACAAACAATTTAGATAATATGCTATGGGTGAATTCACTAGAATATATGGTATCATATTCACATACCATATTAAGTATTATAACATACGCTAAACATTACCAATATGTATTTATTTGCTATCAAGTGTGTATAGCCAAACATAACTAGGACTATCTAAAATGGGATACAAATAAATATGGTAAGGCAAATATTATCCTTTTATTTAGATAAATGTAAATATGTTTTATGATGTAATATGTGCTCACCTTATATACATGCAGCGATTATTTATATGCAGTGAAAATATTTATACATGCAATGATTCATACTGAAAATCAATTTGACATATAAGTAACTGCAGTAATCTATAAATGTAGCATAAAAGGGAGGAAGTAACAAATTGTTATACTCTATATACATATTTTCATATATATTATAGTAACTATAGCGATCTACAAATCAGGATGGAGTCCCATAATGCACTTTTATAAATGTGATCTACAATTATGTGATTTGATTAAGTAACTGCAATGATCTATAAATGTGATTTGATTAAATGATATGTGATCTATAGAGAAACTAGTGTCAGAATAAGTAACTATATTCTGTTATACTGTGTACTCTATACAGTAAATTTTTTACTCTACATTGCCTCCTGATTTTCAGTCGCAAACTGCAAATTTTGTTCCCACATACCTTGGTCTTTGATGGCAAGGTTTAGAAACAAAATGCGAGTTCTATTTCCTGCTTGATTCATTTGTTTCAATTTTTGGCTGTGTTGAAATCAAGCAAAAGCTGCCAAGTGGCATCGTCCGAGGCCCCTGTCATTTTTCCTACAAGTTGTTCAGGATGTGCCATGTGTTCAATAGCAACTCAGTGGAAAGCACCATGTGTTGGCATCCACGTTTCATATCGGCTCTCACATTCCATTTATTTTTCAACGGTCTTCAACAAGCTAAGTATCAAGATGAGGTGGAAAGCGCCAAGTGGCAATCGCAAAAGGCTTTGGATTGTATTTGTAAAAGAAAGCGGAAGTCACCACGTGTCGGCATCTAAAATAAAGTGGTTCAATGCCTTAGTTAAATAAGGTGGTTTAATGCCTTGGTTCCATACCTCGAGTTATGTGTAAACGGCGTGCAGTGTTGAACCATTGAACCATTTTTGGTTTAAAGGAGCATCCCAAAGATTAAAGGAGCATCCCAAAGACCAAAGGACATGTGCCCTTTTAGAGGGCAAGTAAGTGCAACCAAACCATTCAAGTAGAGGCTGCCAAGTGTCATCAACTGAGCCCCTTTCTACTCTATTCTCAAAAGCAGTAAAAGCCACCACGTGTCGACATCTGAAAGATCTTTTTTGAAGTTTCATTGCCGAATAAAGACTATGGTGGGTCCCGGGTCTTAATTCTAAAGTCTGTAGAAGCTACCAAGTGTCACCATCCATAGGAGCCTAGCATGGATCCCGAACACTTCCACAACATAGCAAAAAGCAATAGAGATTTCCACATATCATTTGTTGAAGAGAGGCAGAGTTTGCCACCTGTCTCCATGCCCCTTTTAAAGGTTACTCGAGAAAGAAATGCGGTGAGTCTTATTTCTTTAAGTCATTAAGTATCAAAGAAGTGGATTGCGATAGGTGTCAGAGGTGGAACGTTCCTGAGCAGGACATAGTAAGAATATAGGCAAAGCGAAAAGTGCAGCATGTCTTCGTTAAAAGTTGTGGAAAGTGCCAAGTGTCATTCTCTGGTGTCTCCTAAGAAATAAGTAGATTTTCAAGAAATTGACTAAGTGTCCTCTTCCGTTTCAATAGAGTAGAGGTTCCTGTATGGACACTTCCAGTTTAGTTTGAGTTTAATTTGGGCCGTAAGTTTGGGAATGCGTAGACAATCTAGAGGGAAACTCAGTAGGAGTTATTTCTAGTAGATGAAACAATTCACTTGGTAGATTTTTTGGGCCTATAAACATTGAAAGCACCATCTATTTGTTCCCTATGAGATAAAGGTGGAATAGACGGTTGCATAGGAAAGGAGGCAGTGGAATGAGAGATCCGAGGCTATAAAGAGGAGTGCAGGGATCATCATCAAAAGAAGAAGAAGATACGAAAAGAGAGAATTTTTTAATATAGAATTATTGTAACAAGTTTTAGACTTTCTAAAGCTATGGCTAAGTAATATCATTTGCTTTTGTCTCATTTTCTTGAGTTGAAAGGTTTATATGACTATACATGTTTTTGCGCCTTTTGTATGACTGGAAGATTCAAATAAGGAAATTGAACCCTATGCCTTTGTTGATATTATCTATGTCATTTTTAAAAGTAGTATAGACTGTAGATTTTTTAGAACTGTGATTAGGAATGTCATTTGTTTTTGTCTCATTTTCTTGAGTTGGAAGGTTTACATGATTGTACGTGTTTCTATGCCTCCTATGTGATCACAAAAATCAATTAAGAAGATTGAACCCTATGCCTTTGTTGACATTTTCATATTTCAGCAAAAGAAGTCTATGATGTGAGCCTCTGTTTCTATTATTTCAATCTTTTACATGGATCATGCACTTGTTTGCTCTTAAATGTAAATGAATCCTATAAATAGTTTCACTATGCTGAGGATTAAGGTCAAATTACATTCAAGTGCATCACCATAGTTAGATTTTCTTTCTTTATATTTGTGTTTCTGTTTAAATTCCCATCCCTTTTCCCCCAACACTTGATATAAAAAAGTGACTAGCTTCTTAAAAATCTAGAGGTTGTTTCAAGTCACATGTCCCACATCTTGAAACTTCCCATTGTTGGTGTCTAAAACAAAGCACAATTTTAAACATCAATAGTTTTTGGCACGCCCAGTGGGACCAGTCTTGAAGTTTCTTTCAAGATCATATGAACTAGAGAGCTACAAGGAGTTAGAGCTGTGGACCAATAACCAGATTACAATTTGCTACAAATCTAGGTATTCTTTTGCCACCTTTGGTAACAAGTCCAAGAAGAAGAGCTAACCAGTTTATACCAATACTAAGAGCAAATATGGGAGCCCCTATACCCATAAGAAACTATGCAAGCTAAAACACTGGTAGTCCCTTAATCCTCCCAACACCACCAGCCATTTGGGATCCTATCCCAGTGAATGCCCTAAAAGCTCTGCCAAAATTCAGTGGGCAAGACTCTAAAACACCTAAAGAACATCTTCAAGATGTATCAAATGTCTATGCTATACATGTTGTCACACAGCAAAATGTGGCCATAAGATTATTAGCAGCTTCTTTTAAAGGGAAGGCTCTATAATGGTATCTGTCTTTGACCCCAAATACCATATCTACATGGAATCAACTCAGAGATCTGTTCTTTAAAAGATTTGCACAGAAGGGGGATAAGTCTTCTTTGTTATAGTAGTTAATTACCATTCAAAGGGGACCATAAGAAGCTATGACTGACTTCAATTCCAGATTTCAAAAGACTTGTGACAGAATTCCTATTACAGCTAGACCATTACCAAGTATGGCCATAGTGTTTTATCTTAAGGCTTTGAATTCAGATAAATCTGTTATGATTCAGTCACTTGGAGGACACACTTTGCCAGAGGCTTATGAATATGTAGTCAGATCTGAGAATCATTTAATAGATGCTGGAAAATTACCTCCAAGGCCTCCCATGCCCATGTTCCCAAAAATTTCCTTGCCATTACCTCAAGAAGTTCCTAAATTTTTAAGCCCACCTGTGTCTATGTACACTTACCCTCAACCATCTGCGAAAGAACTTGTCCCTGCTCAGTCATCTGAGATGGATGATATCAAGAATATCTTAAGGATGTTTTCCAATGAGTTGATCAATATAAAAAGACAACAGAATACTTTATCTAAGCCTCCATATCAAGTCCATCAAGGAAACATATTTTCATCTCAGCCAAACCAATATCAGGGCCCTCCAAGACAAACAAATCATCAACCAGCAAACCAATTGGTTGTAGTCCCCACACCCTCACAGACTATCCCTCCCAATTCAAATAGGGATATTATTCTAGGACAAAATACCTATGTGGATAATACTAATGCCTAGTGTTTCCCTTGCAATAATGCTCATACATCTAGAGATTGTCCTATGGGTAATCTACAACAAAAGGTAGCAGAGCAAAGAAGAATGGATGGTCAGTTCGCAAGTTCCAGTGATAATCAAGCCTACCAGTCTCCAGGTATGCAGAATTCAGTCCTAGTGGCTTAGATGCAAGGAATGTCCTTACAACAAGAGGAAGAAATAGCCCTGAAACATGCTTTGTTCTCATGGGTTGAAGATGAAGAATCAATTTTCTTGAACGAAGCATCTACCTCCCAATGCCAGTGGTGCAATCTGATTATTACACCAGATCAAAGAGGAGAATGGTGGAATAGGCTAAGATTGTAAATGGTCAAGTCATGAATAATCCTCCATTTCAAGGAAAAATAAACACTGCTATCAGACAAGAAGTGCCTTAGCCGGTGCAAAATCAAGGGACTCCTGCCCAAATTCAAGAAAAAACAAGATATCCTTATGTTTAAAGAACTCAGTCTTTGGGACCGATAAATGTAGTGGATCAATTGAAGAAGACTCCAACACAAGTATCAATATGAGATATATTGGCTATTCCTGAATAGAAGACATTACTACAAGAAGCTCTGCAAGGCCAAGTAGTGCCCAAAGGTCTATTACCAAAGAAGGACCTGCTAGAAAAGAAAAGCTCAAAGATACAGTTCCTCTGAAGATAATAGCCTTTGTGAACGATGCATCACAAGTAAGTAAATCTAAACTAGAGCCTTTCTATTTGACTCTGATAGTTGGAAAGAAACTCTTGCATAATGCATTATTAGATTCAGGAGCTAGTACTATAGTGATGCTCAAGAAAATAGCCGATGCTTTGAAAATAAAATATGAACCCCTTACAAAAGGAGTTATGCAGCTAGATGGCAAAATAGTACAAACCATAGGGAGAATCAAACAACTCCAATTACAATTATATGCTTGTCCAAATATAATTGTAAATCAAGATGTAGTAGTGATAGATATACCTCTTATTTTTGGCTTATGTTTGTCAAGAGACTTTACAGCCAATATAGGGGGATATATGTCCCTTGATTGGTATCATCTCATTTTAAGAACCCAATACGGTTCAAATATGAAGATATTGTCTGAACCATTACATAAAGATCACATCACTAATGAGCCCACTGCAAAGTTAGAGGCAACCCATGCCATGATGAATAAAGAAGAGAAGGTCTTTGTCGAAGAGCTAGGTGAATGGACTGGGTATAATCAAGAAGAAGAAAATGATCATTTATTAGTTATGATGCAAAGTGACCCATTTGGAAATTATGAATCCATTGGTCTGGATACTTAGATTATACTTGATGAGGATCATAGAAATCCAAATGTTATGGAGGAAGAAAAGTCAAAAGATACCTCTTCTATTAATCCTCGGGTATCTTATGAATTTCAGATTCCTAGTGAGGAATCACAGGCATATATTTTGACCCCTGATGAAGAAGAAATAATCTCTGACTTTCTTCTTACTTTGCAAGATGATGAGGAAGAGCATGGACGATTCTTGGACCATGATTTAAATGATTTGCTTGAAATCATTGAGTCTAGTTATATCATTTTTCAAGATAGCTGTGAACCAGTTACAGATAAGTAGAACAACATTGAGCCTCAATTACATGCACAAAATTATTGCAAACTTTCAAAATTTTCCTTTCAAAATATTGGTAATTTTGAAGTTATTAAGTCAGATGGTCATGTAGTAGAACCAGAGTTTAAAGCAGAAGGAATTAAGTCATTAATTGATTTCATGGTAAGACATGCCAATATCAAGAGCAGATATTCGATGAGCTTCCAAGAACAAGAAGAGTCTATATATGTCAAAAGCATGTTTGACTCAGACTCACTTGAATATAGGCAAATCAATGAGGCATACACCGAAGGCAATTCACCAAAGCCATACCCAATTCGATCACTTATATGGCAACATAAGCTAGCTTGTAGCGAGAGAAAATTTAGAAAATTTGCTTTTGATCCAGGAGGGAGATAAAGATGCTTCATTAATGTAGATAGGTAGTTTCCCTTTCCATTTTTTTTTCTATTTTCTTGCTTTGTTTTCCTGTTGTTATTTTCTCGCTTTTCTTTTAAATAAGTGTTCTTTGAACACATTGTCGACGGTTTAGAAACTTTTCAAATTCTTCAAATCCTCGACACATTGAATGTTTCCCCAAATCTTTAGAAATCTCAAATGTACCTTGTGCTGCCACTTGCATAACATGTTTATCTCGTTGTCCCAGGAAGATTGAGTAGGATTTTTAATGATTATCCAAGTTTAATACCATTTTGAGACTTGATAGGTCAATAAATAGCTCTTAGCAAGAGTTAAAGTTTACAAGTTCTCAAACATTATTACACCCACACAAAAAATATCCTACTACTTGCATTTCTGTGCTTAGCAATTTGCTTCAACAAAAGCGTCTCTATTTTGCAAAGATTCATACAGGTTACCACAGAGAAGATACAAAGATGGAGGGGGCACAATCTTCACAACAAGGAGTTGGGATGTATGAATCCCTTGATAGGTATCTTGCAAGTAAATCATATGTTTCAGCTATCGCACAACCATTAAAGGCCTATCCAAGGACCAGGTTTCCTAAAGCTGGCCTAGCAAGTGATTCAGTGAAGATAAAGGATTATGCAGATGGCATAATGTATCCAATTCTTCAAAAAGCCAATAGCAAAAATCTTAGAGAGGGGGTACATCAAAGGTGTCTACAAAGGGCTAAAGTAGGGAAATTTGAAATATTCACCATGAGGGTATGGACCTCACAACTGGCTCAATTCATTGTCCCAGCTGTGCATTCATGCCCCAACCTGGTCGAATTATGTGCAGACTGGCTCCATGCACCTTCAGGCACCATTCAACGAGGCCCATTCATAGTGCAAATCACACTGCAAGCTATCAGGGATATGTTAGCCCTAAATCATGACAGTATAGCAACATTTCCCACTGTGGCTAAGATGTAAAGGACGTGGGCCAATATCAACACTCAAATAAGGTTTTTGAGATTTAAGTTACAAATGGGTGATGATGATACTACGGTACCCACACTCCCTACACCAAGAGCTCAATTCACACAGGCTAGCCAAGATGCATTGTCTATGATGGCTCTCATCTTTGGCATGAAAGATGATATGGTAGCGTATGTAGAACAAATGGCTATCCTTTTCAGGCTAAAGACTGTTGACAAAACCCAAGAGTATTGGCTTGAATTCTCGAAACAAATTGCATTCTCGATGGTAGAATAATTGGCTCATTTTAGATCAAAAGGAGTGTTCAGGTTTTCTTCCTATTTATTCCACCTCATGCTTTTCCAGAACTCTGATCTCTTTGCCCAACATATGCATCTTAACATGTATGACCTAGATTTTGATCTCCAAAGGACCATTCCTGGGTCTGCATGGACATACATTTTGTCAAAGACTAGTGACCTGTATGAGTTCTGGGAATTATTTATCACTCCTGCCCTTTATCATCTTAGTCCTAAACCAATTATGAATAAATTATTCCCCAGTGTTTCAAATCTTCTGGTCAGTTGCCCAATCCGTTGTGATTTCTATTTTGGATCACACCATACCATTATAAGAGTCCACGATTTTTGTGGAGAACCAATATCGCTATCGAAGGTTTTGACTCTCAAGATAGCATTCCTCGAGGTCACCAAACAAATATCCATAGTTGATAATGAATTTGGTTCCAGGAAGAGAAAAATAAAAATGTATGATCTTTCATGGATGACAATAAGCATGGTTTTGGAAACCAGAGACGCAAAAGTTGTGTTGCTCAAAAAGCTAGCCTTTCTGGGTTTCCTTCTAGTAGAAGACAAATGGGTTTATGACCCAAACAATTTCATAGCCTCCTGGGTAAGGACTCATAGGGTTGTAACGAAAATTGCGCATGAAGGTCGCCCTTTTTGGGAAACCAGGAAAAATCCTAGGGAAGACAATCTTGGATTTTATGTTGAGTTAACAGACTTGCCACTTCCACAGAATAGGCCATGGGAGACATTCTATGTTAAGTAGAGAGAGTATGATCCTAAAGTCAGAATGAATTTTGTCTTAAGGAGAGCATTAAAGAATAAAGATTGGGATACCGAGAAGATATAGGCCTATTGGAAGTATAGGCAAGAACTTTGTCAAATAACCCATTCTTTCGAGAATGTAGACACAGATGAAAGATGGGAAGAACTATGGGACGAGCGTCATCTCTCCCCTGCATCTAGCCCAGAGATAGGTAATTTGCCTACATCGGGTGAAGGACAGGAAGCCAGGGTTGGGTCAAGCCAAGAGTCACAAGCCTCATTAAAAGGAGCAAAAATACAACCAAAAGAAGAGACATCCAAGAAATGAAAGAGGGTGTAGTTTCAATTAGCTTTAGAGGAAGAGACGAACACCTCATAGTGCCAATTACAGGGTATTGTAAGTGCTCCTCAAGTAAGTATTATTCCTCCCTCTCTTTCTCAGCCTATTTCTTCCCCTATCACTTATGCCTCTCCCATTTCTCACTTCATCCCATCAGTGCCACCTCAAGCCTTAACATTACCCTATTTCTCCCCTTTTGCTCCTAAGAAACCTTTCCCTCAGATTGCCCATAGCCAATAATTGGATATTCAATATGGTCTACCATAGGGACATCCTTTTGTGGGTGGGCACATTGCCTCTCCTCCCACCTTCCAGACCCAAGCAGATGTTGCTAGGAAGGCAAGGGAAGCCCAAAGAGAGAAAAAGAGGACAAAGGAAAATAAAGCACTAGCTACAACACATCTATGATCACAATTTGACCCAATTTAGTAACAATTGATGGTGACTCATTTGTCACCAAATGTAATAAATTCAATGGAGCAGATGTAGCCAGAAGATTACATGATGAATGTTGTGGCCATCGACATGTCCCTTTTCAGAGCCCAAGACAGAATTGAGCTATTGACCAAATCCACTTCTACAGTCATTAAAGACTAATTGAAGACATCGAGGATGCTACAGAAGATGGAGGCCAATTTGGCCAAAGAGAAGGCAAACTGTAATAGTTTGACCACAAAAATTGACAAAAAAGATAATGAAATAACAAATCTAAATAAACAGTTGCAAGAGACTGTTTCTCTTCAGATTCACTAGGCAGTCCAGGCCCAAAATGATTCTTTAAAGGCAGAGCTCATGCAAATAAAGGTTGCAGTGGGGACCTTGAGGTAGGAAAAAATAGAATGGCAACACAAGCTACTAATTGAACAAGATAATACTGCGGCCATTCAAGCCTAGTTCCAAGTGGAGCAACAAAAAGCGACACAACTGACACTGGAGCTGGCTAATAGGCCAAGCAATGTCAAAGTGATAAAATTGGTAAAGGAGTTCTACAAATCCATGTGGAAAAGAATCTCCTCAAATATTATTCAGCTCAGGCCTTCTCTCACCTTCCTGTTAAACGTACAAAAATTGTGTGAAAAAGTGGGGGATTCAGTGAAGAACACTCTGACTAACATTTCTAACAGAGTAACGGACTCTCAAACATTGCTGCAGAAGCTCTATGATGCTTTGGATGCGACATTGGCAGCTACAGGAATCACTGACATAATGGTCACCGCAAAGAGAGTCAATGAGGTTCTCAGTTGCAATTTCACAGCCAATAGTTGTAGAGAGCTCCTCAAAATCATGAAAGAAGGCATTAGCAAAATGAAGCAGCATATTGAAGATCTAGTACGATTAAGTCTTCCTTCTCCATTTCCTAATGATAACATGGTGCGAATGGTTGATCAAATTGAAACATTGTTGCTAGCGAAACAAAATGATCAAATAGTTTTTCAGAACTTACGAGATGATTCCTCAGTCTCAGAAGTAGAAGTTGCTCTGGTTCCTGTTTCCCAGCTCGAATTCAAATTGAAGGCTACAATTCAAATTTTGCAAAATTTTTCACATAAAGATATTATTAACCTTGATTTAGCCTTCAATGAATTATAGAAAAATCAAGGGTTATCTGACCATGAGTGGTCCACCTACCAGACAACATTGTTGAAGCTGTAAAATTTTGTAATTTTGATCTAACGAGAGTGTGGTTTCTTTTGAGCAGGCTCAAAAGCCCTTAGGGTCGCCAATAATGTAGAGTAAAATTTTTACTCTACATTGCCTTTTGATTTTCAATCATGCACTGCAAATTTTGTTCCCACATACCTTGGTCTTTGATGGCAAGGTTTAGAAATAGAACACAGGTTCTATTTCCCACTTGATTCATTTGTTTCAATTTTTGGCTATGTCGAAATCAAGTGGAAGCTGCCAAGTGGCATCGTCTGAGGCACCTTTCATTTTTCCTAGAGGTTGGTCAAGACGTGCCATGTGTTCAATAGCAACTCAGTGGAAAGCACCACGTGTTGGCATCCACGTTTCATATCGGCACCCATGTTCCATTTATTTTTCAGCGAAGGTCTTCAACAAGCTAAGTATCAAGATGAGGCAGAAAGTGCCAAGTGGTAATCGCGGAAGGCTCTAGATTGCTTTTGTAAAAGAAAGTGAAAGTCACCATGTGTCGGCATTTGAAATAAATTGGTTCGATGCCTTAGTTAAATAAGGCGGTTTAATGCCTTGGTTCAATATTTTTAGTTCAATACCTCGAGTTATGTGTAAACAACGCACAGTGTTGAACCGTTGAACCATTTAACCATTTTTAGTTCAAAGGAGCATCCCAAAGATCAAAAGAGCATCCCAAAGACCAAAGGACAAGTGCCCTTTTGGAGGACAAGTAAAGCATAACCAAACCATTCAAGCGGAGGCCGCCAAGTGTCATCAACTGAGCCCCTTTCTATTTTATTCTCAAAAGCAGCGGAAGCCGCCACGTGTCGACATCCAAATTTTTTTTTCAAAGTTTTATTGCCAAATAAAGACTATGGTGGGTCTTGGGTCTTATTTCTGAAGTTTACGGAAGCTGCCAAGTGTCACCATCTGTAGGAGCCTAGCATGCGTCCTGAACACTTCCACAACATAGCAAAAAGTAGCAGAGATTGCCACATGTCATTTGTTGAAGAGAGGCAGAGTTTGCCACCTATCTCCATGCCCCTTTAAAGGTTGCTTGAGCAAGAAATGCGGTGAGTCTTATTTTTTTAAGTCGTTAAGTATCAAAGAAGTAGATTATGACAGGTGTCAGAGGTGAAACGTTCCTGAGTAGGATATAGTAAGAATATAGGGAAAGTGGAAAGTGTCGCATGTCTTCATTAAAAGTTACGAAAAGCACCAAGTGTCATTCTCTGGTGTCTCCTAAGAAATAAGCAATTTTTTAGGAAATTGACTAAGTATCCTCTTCTATTTCAACATAATAGAGGGTCCTGTATAGACACTTCCAGCTCAGTTTGAGTTCAATTTGGGCCATAAGTTTGGGAATGCATGGACAATCTGGTGGGAAACTTAGCGGGATTTATTTCTAGTAGATGAAGCAGTTCACCTGGTAGAATTTTGGGGCCTACAAACATTAAAAGCACCGTCTGTTTGTCCCCTGTGAGATAAAGGTGGAATAGATAGTTTTGCGAGAAAGGAGGCAGTGGAATGAGAGATTCGAGGCTATAAAGAGGAGTGCAGGGATCATCATCAAAAGAAGAAGAAGATACGAAAAGAGAGAATTTTTTAATATAGAATTACTGTAACAAGTTTTAGACTTTTTAGAGCTGTGGCTAAGTAATACCATTTGCTTTTGTCTCATTTTCTTGAGTTGAAAGGTTTATATGACTATACGTGTTTCTGCGCCTTTTGTATGACTGGAAGATTCAAATAAAGAAATTGAACCCTATGACTTTGTTGATATTATCTGTGTCATTTGCAAAAGTAGTCTAGACTGTAGATTTTTTAGAACTGTGATTAGGAATGTCATTTGCTTTTGTCTCATTTTCTTGAGTTGGAAGGTTTACATAATTGTACGTGTTTCTGCGCCTCTTATGTGATCAGAAAATTCAATTAAGAAGATTGAACCCTATGCCTTTGTTGACATTTTTATATTTCAGCAAAAGAAGTCTATGCTGTGAGCCTCTATTTCTGTTATTTCAATCTTTTACATGGATCATGCACTTGTTTGCTCTTAAATGTAAATGAATCCTACATATAGTTTCACTGTGCTCAGGATTAAGGTTGAATTACATTCAGGCGCATCGCCATAGTTAGATTTTCTTTCTTTGCATTTGCATTTCTATTTAAATTACCATCCCTTTTCCCCCAACACTTGATATAAAGAAGAGACTAGCTTCTTAAAAATATGGAGGTTGTTTCAAGTCGCATGTCCCACATCTCGAAACTTCCCATTGTTGGTGTCTGAAATAAAGCGCAATTTTAAACATCAACATACTCCATATAGGCTAAAAATTCCATGTAGTTACGATCATAATAAGTAAATAACATACTAAGAAAATATATACCGAAATATATATAGTTAAATAAATAATTGTGATAACTAATATACATGGCAATTTTATATCTCATTTATAGTTACTATATTTATAAGATATAACATTGGTTATTAGTACTTGAGATGAATTAGACTACAGGAAATATATTTGATTTTGGAATAATATTGATCTCCTTATTAAATAATTATGGATCTCATAAGGAAATATTATTTAATTATTTCCTTATGAGAGAAATTATCTTGAGAATATATTTAATACAGGGTATCCCATATATGTATCTATAATATCATGATTTATGTTTATCATATAGATTTAACTATCTTCCACTTGTTAAATACGAATATATATTGATGATTTTTTTCTAAGATATGACTCATTAAAGATTATATCGATATGTATTTTTTTCGATATGATTTATAGTAGTTATAATGGATCTATTATAAATAAGTGGCATGACTATGCTAAAATAACTATATTATCTTTACATATAACTAGATAATATATCTAGCAATGATATATGTGTGAGTGATGTTAACTCAATATACTTATAGTGCTATAACTGATAATAATGTCATATGTGCTACAATTGATCTACTATATATAGTTATGGGATCGTTTGGTATAAATTAAATATCATATTGATTGTGTCCTCTCAGCTTGATATGTTGAATATAAAACTCTTCACTCATAAGTATACTTGTATGAATAGATAATGTGACTCGCAATATATTACTAAATATTGATATAGTGGTTAGTGGTCGGTATATACTATGATGGTTCCATTAATGGTTAGTATATTTATGGACTATGTGTACTATAAATGATTGGCAAACCGTAACATAGACCACAAATACTTATTGAGAATTATTGGATAGTGTATTGTATATCGTTCCATTGTGAACTTATGTGCGATACGTACCATGGGTATTCTAATATGTACAAGGGCATATACATACATAAGTTACACACACACACACAAACACAAATTGGAATGCATGTTTATAAGCGGATATTTTGACCAGTATATTGTCACAATGTTAGTTATTTTTATATTTGTATATATTTGATGAAATTTTTATATATCATATAAGAGTAATTTGTGTATTGTCAAATATTTATATGCGAACTATAATACAAAAGACTATGTTGTCTTAAGAACTTGCGTGTGGAGTAATATACTCTTTAAACATATAAAGAAGAAAATCTATTTAGGGATAAAAACCATGAAGGAGAATTGCATTGTTGAATTTCTTGTCTTATTAAGATCATCAATATATTTTGTGAATAGGAAAGTTATAAGAATTGTTGAAATCATATGGAGTTCTTGATTAATAAAACTAAATGACTGTTGATATGGTATTTATATATCATTTGTGTGCTTATATATGGTACATATTATGTTGTATAAATACTCATATGTGTGTGTGTGTGTGTGTGTGTGTGTGTGGACTTAATATTCATACAAAAATATAGCATATATAGGTGTATTGAGTCAGAAGCGTAGATACCTATAACTAAATGGATGGTTAAAATACATCATAAGGATTTTGAGAAATAGAAAACTATAACCATATGAATAACACTCTCTTAGAAATGTAATAACTTGTTTGAATTATGTTAATGTGAGGTATAACTTGGTTTATAGTTTATTCGATCCTCTTAAATTATTATGACTGGTTTTTTGAAATATAATAGTTTGAACATAGAACAATAAACTGTGACAATAGTGTTTGTTATGGAATATACTGAATTTATATTTATTTATGAAAATTAGTAGTATATAGTCTAAACATAGATTATTCCCGGTTGTTATGACTTGTTCTTGTTAAGCTTGTTATTTATGTGATAAATAATATAATAGATATTCATTCATACATTTGATAGACTAAATGTATGTATTTTAATTATTCTCATGTTTAGCATGTTTTATGCCTATTAATAGGAAGTAATATGTATTAATATGTTGGTTATATTTATGTTAATCAAATCTCATTTTGTTGGTACCAAGTAAGTAGTGAGACAGACTTCACTAGCTTACTAACATCATCAATGTCAGATGAAAGTAATCTGATCAAATTGTGTGTATGAATTTCACTGATCCTAGAGATTAATAACTATTGAAAACTTTGGTCAAAGTAATGTTAGTTATAAATTATCATTTCATATGTATGATTTACATGTTGTGTGATATCATATCATAATAGAATTTTTTATGGTACACTTCATGTTCTTAGAAATCATACAACACATTAGCACTAGCTTGTCTCTTTGAATTTCCATACGGTCACTATCTAATCATCTATGAAGGGAGGGCCATTCCCTAATAAGGGATAATGCATGGGATCAATAGTTCTTGATTGACATGGAAAAGTGTTTGGATGATGCTCTCCTTCCTCATAGCAAACTTATTTGAAGACTACACTTGAGATTGTCATAGATACTGGAGTTCAGGGAACTCATGCATCACAAATCCTTATATATTATACATTGTATTGTATTTATTATTATTAAGAAATTATACCTGATGAGATGTAATTATTTATTTATTATATCATGATAGTAGTGGTTGCATGTTTGTACAAGTCATGGTTAGAAATTTATAATTACTTTTTATATTTAGTTATGTCATGTTTCATTTGATGATAATGATCAATAATGTATGTCACATATTTGTTTTATAGTTATCATACTTAGAGTGTTTTATTTAGATCATAAATTAGATTCTTATGGTGTAATCTAATGAAATAATTCATTGATTACAAAAAAATCATGATATGCTAGGTAGATCCCAGTGGGGATGTTACATTTCATCTATATACTCCTTGAGAGGAAAGAATTTGTTAATCTAAAAAGTTATATGTGCATGAAAAGTAAGATTTTTAATTCACATCTTATATAAAGAGTTCATACGATGACATGGGACTTTGGGCTACTCATCTTACATTGACAATATTTTTACGACAAGTGAGATTTGTCTAAAAAGTATAAGTTTCACACATTTATAGATGGACCCAAGTGTGGTTAACATTAGAGATTTAATCACATCAATTGATTTCATATCGACTAACTTATTATGCAAGAGTATATTCTATTTCATAGTAATTCCATTCGTGTACTTCTTAGTGGAGTCCCCTCGTTAGCTAGATTTGACTTGTGTTTTATTACGATCGGAGAGGCTAGTCACTCGACCCATTGGCAATCATAGTATTCATACCTTAATTTATATGCCTTGTCATAGGGTAGAGGTTGGTATGATGTTGGAAGATGAAACCCTAAGTCAATGCACCCCTAAAATCTTTATGAGGGAGAAGTGAGCTCCTGCCCACAAGTCAAGATGCAAGAAATAAATATAGAAAGACTTTAAAGTTATTTTGGGATCACCCAAAATTTTCAGATCTTGGAGAGTGCCTTAGCGACATTCCTTTTATGCTTTAACTAAGAGAAAAAAGAAAAAATTTGGTCACTCGAGTTTTCTAAAGGTAATGGGGGAGAGCATATGCACTAAGTCAATTTTATAAAAAACAACACAACAAACAAGTAAAATATTAAGAACGTTTCATCTAAGTTTGTGTTCATTTTTAAAAACTCAAGTGAAATGTAATATGAAATTTAACCCCTTGGCTTTATTTGTTGATTTGTGAACTTTGAGAAGCTAAAACAAAGTGATTAAATAATTTTTTAAACACCATATATAAATGTGAAAATAGATTTTTGAGATGCAATATTTTTTTATTTGCTTAATAAAACCTTAAAAAAACTCGTTATAAATTTTATTGGACCAAAAGAGCAAAGATAATCTACAAAATCAATGTTAAAAATAAAACTGCACACATAAACATCAAAAGCATCAGCTAGTGTTTTGATCATAACTTCTAAACTATACATTAGTTATTCATGAAATTTTGGGAGGTTGTGCATAGATTAAATTAACACTATTGTACAAAATTTTATATTAAACAAACAAACAAATAAAAATTTATGAGCTTTGTATAGAGAATTTTTAATAGAAAACCAAAAAAAAAGTGACAGTCGCTAATTTGATGATAATTAGTAAAATTTAGCTAGTTTTTTTATAAATTTTTAGAGTATTTTAATGAGAAATTTATAGACATCTATAAAAAAAAATAGTTAATACACAAAAAGCTATGAAGACTTTATGGGCCATTTTTTAGCAACAAAAAAAAAAAAAACATCCGAATAAGAGACTAAGAACAAGATAATTTTATAGGTGCATGCTCATGAAGAGTTGTCCCACCAGGCATGTCATTATGTGATCAAAGATTTTGACATGGAGAGGAGATTAGTATAGTGTTAGTCAATAAATCAAATTAAAACAAACACACTAAAACTTAACACCTCTGGCCTTGACATTCAAACAACTAAAAAACTACACAAATAACTAACAAGTGAAAGCAAAAACAAGAGATCTTACCTTCTATGATAACAA
Source organism: Torreya grandis (assembly GCA_037957365.1). NCBI lineage: Eukaryota > Viridiplantae > Streptophyta > Pinopsida > Cupressales > Taxaceae > Torreya > Torreya grandis. Next base: position 927,878 of record JARHVA010000285.1, on the reverse strand, counting down.
GTGTTGTGAGTTGGTGATATAATTATGTTCTTAGCTATGTGATCAAGAAATATTTGTCAATGAAGCTCCATTGTTCCACTTCTCCTTGGCACCTTGGTAATGTTGGTTGGCTTTCGTTTAGCATGTAAAACTCTCTTATAAGTAATTTTGCATTAGTTCTTTGCATTAACAAGTTTATTTTAGAGGTGTATTGACACTTGTATTTATAGGTTTCATAATTAAATCTAACCCTAAGGAGGTTAGGTTTAAAACTAATCTTGGTTCAGTCAGTCTAACTCTGAGTTGAGTTAGGCTAACTTTGCATTGGATCAAAGAAAATCATGAGGGCCATGTGAGAGACATGGGTCAAGAATGATTGTCTCCCACCCAATTCTTGATATTTTTACAAGTGGATTGACAACTCATAGAAGATATTTTGGTTGAATTAATAAAATTTCATTTTTTTCATTAATTCTCTATGATCCACTTGGTCATTTGTCATGAGAGTCGAGGAATACATTTAATTAGTGAATTTAAAAAATAAAAAATTCCAAAAGCTATGGATTTTAGATATTTGTGTGATGCCATGATGATATCATCAAATTCATATTTATGAATTTATAAAAATATAAATTCACTAATTAGTCATGGACTTTTCAACTATGAATTTAATTGGGTTTAATCAAGTAATTTTGATCAGGTTAAATATATTTTCTAAATTTATGTAAGGTTATCCATCATCTTTGATTAAAAACATCAATTTACTAGGTCATAATTTGACTGTGGATGAATTGCAGAGAGATTATTATTGTATATAGTGCATTCTCTAAATAAGAATGCATCAACATAATTTAGGGCACTTACATCCAATGCGTGGATGAATTTGGGATGAATAGTGGTTTTTAGGTTTAATTTGCATTATTTGCAAGAAATTAATCTGATGTCTATTTAGACATAGAAGTGTCTAAAAAGGAGTGTTTACAATAGATTAGCATGAGTAGAATAAACAATAAAAATCTGGATAACCAAGGCAATGACAAATCTTATTAGCGTTAAGGCAACTATTCTTAACTAGAAACCTAGGCATAAGAATGTTTGAGAAATCCTATCATTGTTAAGCACATGATAGACATATATAAATGATTCACCCACCATAATTAGTTCCTTTCAGGTTGAAATGGGCCTCCTATTCGAAAAAAATTTGAGAGCGGGGTATGTTGAGTGCAACAAAGTGTTTCCTCGAGGTTGTTATAAAGCTTTTGGTAAGCAATGCCATCAAATGATTTAGATAAGAAGTCAAAATCATTGTTAGAATATTTCAATATTCAAGATAAAGCAAACTCAAACCTCTATGTTGAGGAGTTAAAGTGGCCCAATTAATATCACTAATTTGATGCTAGCTGTATAAAACAAGAGAAAAAGATTCTACTAATATGTATGATTACAATTTGTGTTCCTTTTATAATGATTAATTTAATGTTTTATGCACATACCAAAGTTTATTAGCTTTGCTCTAATGTTTTTTCCTTTTCTCTAATGTTTATTAACGTTGCATGCAAGTTTTCTTGTTTAAAGACCTTTAAATGCATTAAAACAAGGGCATTGTAGTTTTTATTTTTAATTTTCAAATTTTATCTCGCTACTGTGTTTAGTTTTTGTACATCTTTAGACTAACACACAATGACTAAGTTTAATATAAACTATTTTGCCTTTGACATACCTTCTTCCACTTCTAATGTGTAGATAAAATTGCAAAATAGATGAGTTCGAACTACTAATAAAGACCAAATACAACACTGATTACTTTATAGTCGACATAGCCCAAATCAATGCATGAGATATACATAGAAAGAAAAAGGGCATTTATGAATTAGGCAAGATAATAAATATTGTTATATTCACTAAAATTTACCCATGAAATGGAAGAACGGATCTTTAAAGGTAATGTCCCATTGTCCATAAAGGTCTCTTCAAATGTCACGTTTACCCACAAATATTTTACATTAAATATTAAATATATAGTTATGTGGCAATTTACAAGGACAATCATAGTCATAAAATAGATTGACAAAATCTTGTTTGTTTGGGATTATATTTAGTATCATTAAATATAGAGAAATATTCCTAAATAACCTCCTCAACATATGCCAATACTTACATGACAAACTTTATAACTATTAACACCATATATATTTTAAGTTTTTTGATTGGTTGAATGAAAACAAAGTATTTGGAAAATGAAACCATTGGTATCCTTCTTGTAGGGACGAATAACTATATTATGTATTATTTATTAAATAGAACAATGTGGGTCATAAAGATATCCCACAAATATCAATGTTCCAACATTCTCTGTTAATGTTTAGTGGGGACTTGTGCCATAGTCACATTTTTATGTAAAATGAACTACCATCTATAAACCATCCATGGTGAGTTTATGCTAGCATGTAACATTTGAAGGATTTAAAACACCTTCATCATACCAATATCACATTTTTATACAAAAAGAATTATAATCCACAAACCACATAGGGTGTTTAAGCCAGCATGATAGTGAGACTACATCTCACAGTTTCTCGTGGATAAGTTTACAAGCATTTAGAGTCTTTTATAACACAAGGACCTCCATTACAAAACATGATTGATTATTGGGTACACTGTAAACTCACATATAATGAAGTTTACATAAAAATCATATATGATGACTTTTTACAATGCTTTTACAATAGAAAAGAAGCATAGAGATGAAAATAAACACATGGTCATTAGGAAGTTATATTGTCATGCACACTCCCCCTCAATGGCAATTTTGAGAAGCCCAACATTATTTTGAACTTGTAAAATTTTTCATTACATAGTGGTTTTATAAATATATCTGTCAATTGATCGTTTGCAAGATAAAAATACATATCAATATCACCATTGAGGACTTTTTTCAAATAAAATACACATAAGCTTAAATATATTTTATTCTTTGGTGTTGAACTCAATTTTTTTTGCTAGGGCTATACAACTTTGACTATCATAAAGAAAAATTGTATTTTGAAAAACATTTATATAGAGTTTTTCCAACAATATTCACAACCACATAGCTTCTTTAGCAACTTATTTTTAATAGCTCTTGTACCATACTTAAACATATAAAAAAATAGATTTATAATATCACATGATGGTTACCATCATAATAACTAAATACAAAAGATAAATGATGACATATGTTTATCTTAGTACAACACATTTTAAACAAAGTCATGTTTTAGACAAACTAAATCACTATTAATTTTTAAATGCAAAACCTTATTAAAGATTTGTGACAACAAAAAAAATTTGACAAATTCATTTTTTTTCACAATTTATTGAAAAACCCTCTTGCAACAATAAAGAACATTTAAAAATAGACACCCACACAAACAATTTTCTAAAACAATATACACCATTGAGTATGTTTTTGAAATCGATTTAATGTCTCATAAACATTAAAACTTACGATATCACCTCATTACAAACCTCAGTGATAAGTTCACTTCCAAACATGAGAAAAAACCTAAGCAACATAGGAGTTAATTGTTCAATGGTGAAAACACCACTGAATACATCTATAAAACATTTATGAACATTAAAAAAAACATGCATTGTTTATATCGAGGCACATTGTCAGTGACATGATGTAGCCAACCCATTCAATCCATCCCCTAGAGAGGCATTCAATACGGGATCGCATATGTAGAGACGAAAAAAGGCCATTAATGGTTCGTCAACATTTAAAAAAATATATACATATGACTTTAGCCAAATCATTGAATTTGAAAAAAAAACCATGTATCAACCCAAAAATGCATATTTTAATTTAACCCCAAAAAAAAAAAAAAAACCTTTGAACCACGTTTCGGTAATTTTAAAAATAAAATAAAAAAATAAAAAAATAAAATAAATAAATAAATAAATAAAAATTTCGTATAAACTATATTTAAAGAATCCCGCCATCCTTGGTACTTCAAAGTCCAAAAGGACTCCTCAACGATGCCTATATCCCTATATTTAACAGGTTAATAAAGAAACAACTAATATAAAACAAATTCAGATAAAAAATCATAACATGTTAAGACGGCGTTAAAAACTTCGTCCGCGCGGCGTATCGTTCACCCCTCGCAGATCTGGTGGACAGAAAAATATATATTGAAAGCGAACGTGATAAACATATACCTATATACTCGTTACAATATTTTCTATGCAGATAACTTTTTATGTACACACAGAAATATGATAGAACGAGATCGGCATTGATAAAGAGTTGCAGTGACGGAGTTTGATCAAACGAAAATGGAAACCTACGAGGATCCCAATGATCAAGACAAAAGCAGAGGCTCTTCTTATTCTTCATCATCCCCCATCGCCTTCGTTTTAAACTTTTGGAACGGTAGGGTTTCTTAAATAACATAATATTTAACCTCGAATCTGGCTTTAACGTAATTGAGGACCGAGGAATTCAAATTTTATAGAATTATGTTTTATTAATCCCTTGTTTAAGAATACTTGCTTGAAGATCTCCTGTGCATTACAAATCCAGCACAAAATCCAGGTTGGCTTGAAATTTTAGGGTTTGGAAGCTAATATTGTACTATTAGTTTCTGAAGGTGGACTTGAAAAAATCTGGGGGTTTATGGAAGCTGAAAAAAAATCCATAATAGATTAAAATTTTGAGGTTCTGTTTGCTTATGTTGTACTTTTAGTTTCTGAAAATTGGACTGGAGAATTTTTTTGGATTTATTTAAGCTCATAAAAGTCCATTCTAGGTTATAAATTAGTTACTGAATTTAGACTTTCGAAATTTATTGAGTTTATTTAAGCTGAAAAATATCTGTCATGACTCATAGGTTAAAATTTTCAGGTTCTGAATGCATCTATTGTAATATTAGTTTCTTAATTTAGACTTAAAAAAATTATTGGGTTTATTTAAGCTGAAAAATATCCATCATATGTTTAAATTATCAGGTACTGAATGCTGCTATTGTAATCTGAGTTTCTGAAATTGGACTTAAGAAAATTATTGGGTTTATGTAGGCAGAAAAAAAGTCATCCTAGGTTAAAATGTTTAGGTTCTGATTTATTATATTGCAATATTTGTTTCTGAATTTGGACTGGAAAAACTTAATAGGGCTTATTTAGGCTACAATACAATTAGATCCTAAGAAAAATTGAAGCAGCTTTCTGCGTTCAGGACAGAGGGCAATCTGCAAACAATGTTGCTAAAGAGCCGGTGTATGATGTTGTCACTAATATACAGGGTTATTTTGTGAATGTTATCTGCTTGCATTGCCCTTGACAGTAAGCGCAATCATCTTCTGCCACATCTGTGTTAGGAATAGCTTTTACATTGAGAGAATTACTGTGAGATAAATAGTAATAGATTGTTAGTGACCGGTAAGATTATATTAGGTAGTTTATATTATATTGTTATGTATAACAATTTAATATCGTATATGGGTTAGTTTGTTATACCCGTGACTATTACCGGGTTATTTGTTATTATGTCTTCCTATTATTTAGGAAGTTGTTCTGCTATTGCTATGGCTATATAATAGCATGTAGTAGAATGAGATTAGTGTGAGTGAGAAATATTATTTGTGTTGAAATAAATTTGCAGATTGTCTGTGCTCTTTCCTGTGCATGTGTTAATTCTGAGTTTGGCTCTTTGAGCTCTCAACAGTGGTATCAGAGCAGGCTGCGATTCAAATGGAATCCTGAGCATTCTGACGGGCAGCTATTGGTCTTTCAATCATTGCCCTTGAAAATGGTAGTACACTGTGTGATGTTGAGTGATAACTAAATAGGTTATTTTAGTGTAGATTAGTGTCTCTACAGTCTTGTGTTTTTTCATGCTTTGGATCTCCTCGCTTGGTGGCATTCAACGTGCACGGAATTTGACATTGATTCCGCAATGCTAGAATTTGGAGGTCGGCTTAGGTTCCCTCTGGCTGCGTGATTCAAGTTTCTACAGAACCAACGCATGAAGTGACGGCATATGCTGTCAATAAATTGCGTCTTTGTTTCAGTCATTGATTATATTCATGCTTCTTTGAATACGGTTTCGGATTTGACTAGCTCAGTCTGAACATTATCTTGGTGCTCTGGATCGATCTCAACTCAATACGTTCAATGTAGCTGCTTGTGATCTGCCTCAGATTCATCTGTGTTGCAAAGTTGTATAAAGACTGACTTGCCCGATATTGTATTGATCAAATAATGACACAGCTGTTGGATTCTACTTCGCCCATCCTGTAGCATGTGGCATAGTATTTCAATGACCCATGTGGCTGGAGTAGCAGAAGGATTATTCCGCTGCCAGTGAAGATGGAAGCAAATCATCAAAAGGTTCATGCAAAATCGTGCCCATACTCCTCGCCACCATTTAGACCTGTTGGTAGATTGCTTGGCTCTCGGCATTCTAAACAAACTAGATCAATCGTCTCCACGTAGAAGGCATTGCATAGTTGATTTTTAACAAATCCAAGAAATGCACCAGTAGATACGTATTCCATGCAAGTTCTGTACTGCTGTCATTGTTTTAATTGTGTTGTGACTTTAAAGGTTTTGAGTCATAAATTATTTTGTTTTATGTTTTAGGTTAGTTTAATTTTTTTATAATAGTTGATTGAGTCCTTTCCATTAGTCATGTTATTTCAATAATTGTTTCATATGTAGAGTGATCAATTATTTGATCAAATATGTCAATTTTATAGGTTTAGGTTTGTTGTGTTTAAGATTTTTGTCAATATCATAGCAAATGTTTATATTTTGTTGAGTCACAAATTTGTCAATATAAAAAGTAATTTAGTTTGAATGTGACAAAGTATTTTTAAGTCTAGAGTTTCGCATTTGAGTCCAATTGGTTAAAGTCATTAAAAATATGTCAAGATTCATTTTTATGTTGAAAAAGTCAAAGTCGAGAGTTAGAGTCAAAATTGTAAAAATAAAAAAAGTTTGCCTTATGAATGCATTTTTGCTTGTACACGACGTCCGCATTGTGGGGGAGATCTCCTGCAGAAAAATTAAATTTGAGCTTCTTCGACACGTGTTGAGTGAGCAGCGACATATTGGAGGATGGAGGATACATGGAGGATGCAGGCCTTTCAACAACCTCTCGTCAGTCGCCAAAGACAGGGCCCCACTTCTGAGTGGTGTGCTATTTTTAGTGTTGTATGTTTTTCATTTCTGCTGTGCAAATCAGAACAAAAGAATAATGTCGGTTCATGATATTTGTGTGTGCAAATTCCAAACATTATTACTTGATGTGAAGACATTGTAAAAAGACAGAAAGCACCAATGTAAGTCAGTTCATTGATCTTGAAAGAGTTTGTGGTAGATCCAAAAAACCACACGAGGTGAACAGTTGATGGGTTCTGTTCATGTCAAGGTTTGTGGTAAACCTGTAAAACCATGGGAGGAGTGAGGCTCTCTTTGTATCAAGGTCATGAGCCACATAGTTTGGCATGCTACAAGAGGTAAGCATACAACAGATAAGAGTGTGAATGTTTTTGCACCATGTAAAAACTATGGGGGGGAATGTTAAGAATAGCTTTTACATTGAGAGAATTACCATGAGGTAAATAGTAATAGATTGTTAGTAAACGGTAAGATTATATTAGGTAGTTTATATTATATTGTTATGTATAACAATATAATATCGTATATAGGTTAGTTTGTTATACCTGTGACTATTACCGGGTTATTTGTTATTTGTCTTCCTATTATTTAGGAAGTTGTTCAGCTATTGCTATGGCTATATAATAGCATGTAATAGAATGAGATTAGTGTGAGTTTGAAATATTATTTGTGTTGAAATAAATTTGCAGATTGTCTGTGCTCTTTCCTGTGCATGTGTTAATTCTGAGTTCGGCTCGTTGGGTTCTCAACAATCTGTTTTCCCACAGAAATTACAAGGACCTAAACTTTATTGCCTGTGTTTTAAAAGTTAAAAACCTGAACCTCTATTGCTGGGTTTGGCCTGCCCTTCTCCCCTTACATCGATTGTTTACACCCATTGGAAATGGATCACTTGTGCAAATTGGATTTTTTGGGTTGTACCACATTCTTAAGATATGTAAAACTCACTAGATGTCCATTGGATTTATGGACCGCCTTATAGCGGTGAGGGGGAATGGAACCTGGTTAACTGTGAGTGCCCTTGTTTACCATTATACTACATTCCAAATTTCATTTTAAATTTAGACGACGTTGAAATTTCAGGGAATTAAACAATGCAGCAATACAAACTTTGTAATTTGAAAATTTACACATCCAATTCTTCCATGACTAGATTTCTCTCAGGATGCTCAAGGCAACGGTGGCTTTGCAACTTGCCTTTTTGCACTTTGTTGAATACGTTATCTTGTAGGATTTGGGTGCTGGCTCTATGCTTTTACCCGATGTTGCTATTTTGTTTTCCTACTTTTGGGTATGTGTCTGATGGGCAATTTTTTCATTGTAACATTAATTTCTCGTGTGCTTTAGCACTCACAAGTTCAACTCTAAGTTATGTTTCATGAGGCTTTTTGTTCATCATTTGTTAGTCTGATTCCTTTGTAACTTTGCAGAGTTAGAACAGAGATGCTTTTGCCACTCAGCATAGGCCTATTTTTGTATGACCTGTGCTATTGATCGCTTTTGCTTGAGGTTGTTTTAAATCTTGTTTCCTTATTTGTCACATACAATATTCACCAACAGTTAAGTTTTATGCATTCCTCGTTCATTTGCATATGTGATTTTTTGTTTTTTAGTTTGTTGCCTGTTTACAATGAAAAAATTATTTAAACATATTTTAAAATTTTGAGCTTGCTACCAGTGTTTACTGGTAGCATATCATTTGCTAATGTGTTCATTCTCGTCTTTCAGACTTTTCCCAATATTTTTCTTTTATTGATCTTTTTTATTTGATGAAGTTGGCTTTCCTTTTGCAGATTTTGACCTTGAAAATGAGAAAACAAAGCTGGATGAGCAGGGGCTAAAAGTTGCTGAAAATCAAGAAACTAGTCTGAAGAATAGGCGGAAACTTGCTGAAAGTACACGAGGTAATTTATCATGGAATATTTGCAAATGGTTCTACAGGACATTTTGCTAATAACTGTATTCTGTATTGCAATTTTTTAGTTAAAATATAATCATGGAAATGCCCATTCTTAAGTCCACCATCCTTGTGGTCACACTTTCCTCTTCCACCAACACTTCTATTAATGCTTTGTTAGCTTTAGTCTCTTATTTAGCTAGCAGAAATTTATGTTCAAGATTGTCGCAGAGGTGTGAAACCATTATTTATTTTGAAAAGAGCTGTACTATGTTTTCCGAAACTTAAGTTTTTTGCTGCCCTGTGATGCACAGATTTCAAGAAAGCTCCAAATGAGGAAAAGTTAAACCTTTTCAATTCTTTACTTAAAGGATATCAAGAAGAGGTTGATAACATTACAAAGCGAGCAAAGTTTGGAGAAAATGCCTTTTTGAATATTTACCAGAAACTATACGAAGCTCCTGATCCATGCCCTGCTCTTGGTTCTGCTACTGTAAGCAATTTTTATGCCAAAACTCATATGCTTTTTTTATTACAGGCCTCCTTGATGCTCTACTTCTATTTGATAGGCATTTTTAATATTTTTCCCCCTTCTGATATGGTAACATACGGGATTAATGTTTAATGTCTTTGCCATATAGTAACACACAGGTATTTGGCATGATTTTGAATACATTTTCTATTACATAAATAAAAAGACAGAAATAAACATATATAATTATTAATAAACATACAATGGTCTGAGAGTTTCATTTTTAATTAGAATGGCTACTTGGGGTGCTAATTCTTTAAAATGTAACTATATGTGTGGTTTTGGAAAGTTTGTTTAGGATAGAAATTGATCCACCACGAAACTTTTCCTTTTGTTTTATTCTGTTAGAGCAAAGATGATACATTGGTTGATGATATTGCTGCTCAATATTACATAATAAAGATGATTCATATCTCATGTTAAAGAACTTGAATATAACATAATAAGTTCAGATTAAATAGAAGGTTGATGTTTCCTTTTGTTTTCTACAGGAGCTAGCTTCAAAAGTTGCTGAATTGGAATCTGAGAATCGTAAGATGAAACACGAGCTTGAAGAGTTTAGAGCTGAAGCTGCTCATCTAAAAAATCAGCAGGCCACTGTTCGGAGGCTCGAAGAGCGTAATCGTCAATTGGAACAACAGGTAGAAGTTGAATGTGCCAAGTAATAGTTAATTTTATATTCTTCTTAGTTGCATCAATCTCTTTCCCTTTAGATTTTAGTATCCTATTCTTATTTTAATTTTTTTCGTTTCTGACTGTTCAGGGTTGGATGACTCCTTTCTTCTATAAGATTTTCATTTAAGTTCTGATTATTATATGCAACCCTTGGTTGAGGCACAAGAAATGATTTTGGAGACATGTCTTTGTTTTCTTGTTGTAAAGGAAGTTCCTTTGAAGATCTATCTTTCCAGATTCTGCTTGAGGGTTGTGCTACCTTTTTCTATTCCTCTTTCTTTCATGGGTAATGCTTTTTGAGGAGTGGCCGGTGATACTGTTTTATCTGTACGATCTTTGAAAGGAGGATACTGTTTCACTGTCACAAGTGGGTTCTGCAGAGGACTATGTTTGGAAACTTGATGCATAGTTCCCATTTCCTTTGAATTCTTTCTTCATTCTTCCAAAATTTCAAAGGGGAACTGCAGTGAACTCTCTCTGCGTTCGTTTTGAGTTTGAATTGTCCTTTTATAATTTTCCCACAAACTTGCCTCCCTCTTTTCTGTCTTTAATGCTGACTCTTGTTCTTTGCTGCTGATTTCCTGTCTTTTCAAATATCCAGACTTTTTGAATGTCTTGTTAAGCTATCATGAATAGATTGTGCATTTGAGAAGAATGCTTTAGTATGCTTAGATTGTGGCTATAGCTACGTGGTTACGAGGTGGAGTCATATGAGAGTTGGCCACATCTTTAGGTTTGTTGATTGGTTGCCATTGGGTGCTGACCACTGGAGGAATATCTCTATCAGAGTTTTGGCTGGCCACACAATGCAATATTCTGCTTATCGATACATGCCCTCAATTGATTTAGTAGGTACATAGTTCAAAATCTCGTTCTGGGCAATTTCTTGGTAGGGCAAATTTTGAACTGGGACTCGGATCTGGGTAATTTCTCGGCAACTTTATCGCTACTTTAGAAAACATATAAATTTATAAAATAAACTCAAATTAAATGACTTGAGAAATGAATGTAGAGAATGCAATAAGTATATTTTCTATCAAAGTTTGACCAAAATTTTGACTAAAATCTTACAAGAAGCACACCAAAGCTTTCAAAAAATCTTGAAAACACACCAAATGCTCATTAATTAGATTCCATCCTCCTACAGTCCATAGTTCAAAATCTCGATATCTCAGGCCTCTGAATCGCTATTGGCAATTGGCACCACTGTGCATTCACGGAATAATGAATCATTGCTAGGAAAAACGCTTAACATAGTCAACATTGCTGGGAATCACGAATCATTGGTGGGAAAAATGCTTAACACAGTGACTTACTAATTACGTAATAAAAGCCTGCAATGATGTGTGATCTATTGTTTAATTTGTTGTCGTGATTCTGTGAATATAAAATGGTAAAAACAATTTTAAAGCCGCGTATGGATAACTCAGAAAACCATGTATTGGGAAACTCAGAAAATTGTGTGAAAATAGTGTTAAAACCTAGTAAACACGTTGAAATTCTATTTTTCGTTTTTGGCGAGACAACGGGGATTACTGGGTGAAAATCACTGAGAAACAGTCATTTCTTGTCTCAAGATAAACCCTCATGTTTCTTGTCCTGCACCCATCTCGTGATAAACGTTGAGAAAAGCCAAGAAATCGTCGAGATTTCAAACTGTGATGCTATCTAATGACACCCAGATCTAGTAAGGTCCTCTACACCCTTCTAAATAGAGATTGTATGTGCAGGTCTCTTTTGTTAGATCCATTCTGATCTCCTTTTCACACGATCCTTGTTTATAGCCCTTGACTGCTTTGTGGACCTACAATCTTATGTATTAGATCTAAAATTGTCTTCTGCCTTTTACCTATTTATAGGGTTGTCATATGTAGAAACCCATTTATGGGCCCAATGCATTTTAGTGAACCTTGCATGAATCTTACCCCAACTTAAGGTGGGCTTGTTTTAGGTTTTCTTTTTTCAATATAATTTTTCAGGCATTTCTTCCTTTCCAAATTTCGCTTCCAATCTTTTCGACCTTCATGAGCCCACGTTTTAGGGGGGGACAAAGGGCATTCACTGATTGGCATATGGTTGGAACTTGAAAACAATTGAAACTCTATGCACACCTCACTCATGACCATCTCTCACTGGTGACAAGACTGCTATATGTATTGGCCCAGAAGTATATTATTATGAAGTACATTATTATTGTTGTGGAAAGCTAGTCCATATACTTTGGGCTTGAAGAGTTAGGAAAAGAAGAAAGCAAATTAAATAATCTTGCAATTGTTGTTGGTTATGAAGTCGGTGTTACAGATGAGGAGGATGACATAAATGATAGCAAGATGAATCGGTATCTTGTTTGAGTGGATATATTTGCTTAAACATACAAAATGATATTTTTTATAAAGGGAGAATGTTATAGGAATAACACTCAATAATTTTAGGCATCCTATGATATGAATATAGTTAATATTAGTGAATGCAATAAAAATATTGTATTTAATGTACTCACTAATATTAGAATTAGTTTAATACTAGTAGCTAGAAGAGTTGAACAATTTAATTAGTAACCACACAAGCCAAAATGTATCAATCAGCTCCAATTAATCATAAAACATTTACTACTGTTTTCAGCTCCCCAGATTTAATATTTATGAGTGCCCTAAATAGAAACAATAAAAACCAAAAATTCACGAGTAGATTGAATATGATGCAAAAGGAAATGATATTACTTAACATGCTTCCACCTTTGTCCAAGAGAAGCCAAGGACAGATCTGTATCAATGAATCATTTAATTTATTTTTTAAATGGTAATATATATATTTAATAATATTAAAAAAAATAAAAGGACTTATTTAAGACATTTTTAGCACACTCATCTATGAGAGAAGTATGAAAAATAATGAGGGTACTATGTGGACAACAAAATAAATAAAAAACATTGCATTTATGAGGGTTTTACTGCAAGTTTATGACATATAAACAAATGTATTACATTTCAGTAATAATGACACTGTTAGATGCCTGAACAACGCTAGGAAAAAATAATGTGCATCGTAAATCAATCGTTCAAGAACAACAAATTTATCGTTTTTTAAAATGGCTCTAAACAATGAGCTTATGGCGCTTTTACAATGCCCTTGGGCATCTTAAAATCACTGTAAAGAAAGACTGAAAACTAAAATAAAAACTACAAAAATGTCATAATCTGATGTAAATGGGACCTAAAGTCCGCAAAAAATTTGTCTTAAACCTGATTTGAAACACAAGAAATGTGGTAGTGTATCATACACACAGATTAAATTCCGTCGCAGTTCATGAAAACTCAAAGCAAGTTATTGCAACATTCGCATAAAAATGGTCCTCATACCTACGACAGTTCCACCTAAACATCAATCATAACAAGGTAGGTGTCAATATAGTATGTGGTTGTTTGAGTTGATCTCTGGCTCAAGCTCTCCTCTCTTTGCTTGATGCATGTGGACACGGGATTAACAATTTTCCATACTTTGCAGAAATCTTTTAAATTTTTTATAACAGTAAGTCAATTCCAAATTACTTACAAGATAGACTCTTATATAATTTAGGACACTTGTGTGTACCACACAAGGAAGAACACTAGAACCTCATATGGAATGTTCATTTTAGCAAGGTTGCAGATCACTTTGGAGCTGAAACGATACGTATTAGGGCGGATGCTGCAAAATACATCAAATTATGTACCACAAAATAGATCAAATTCTGTACCACGTGCTATAGCTAAATCAGTTAACAAGAAACAAATATTTTACATGCCTTTGATTCTACTAAACAAACCTTGGGACTTACTTTCCATGGATTTCCTTTTAGCATTCCCTTCTACCAAGCATGGTAATTATGATTCTGTATATGTAGTAGTTGATAGATTTTATAAGATGGCTATTATCATGCCTTGCAAGTGTTTGCACTATTTTTAAGCATTGAGACCCTTTACGTAATTTTGATGATTTGCCCAATGGACAATGACAAAAGGTGCAACAAATGTGAGAAGATCACCATGAAATGGGTGATTTCCCTATGCATTTGAGAGGGGAAATTTCTTCGTACGATGGGATTTTAGGAGTTTTCTGTACTTTTGACCAGAAAGTACAAAAGGAACAAATCAGAAAATGAAAAGAAAGAGACAAGAAACCCTTCAATGTACTAAATGCATAGGACCACCCAGGAATCCTCAAGGACAACAAAATTTAAATAGAAGTTTCTCCTTTCTCAGGCAATTGGAAATTGGTAACTGATGTGTGATGGGAACAAAAGAGACCATCTCAAGCACAGTGTCTTCTCAAAATCTAACTATATGCAAGTGATACAAATCCCACAATTTAAATCCTATGACACAGTTTGTCAAAACATGATGAATTTGCATACAACTGGAAATGCTGTAGGGATGTAGGCAAACTTCATTTAAAAATAACAAAGTTAATTCTGCAAGAAAATATTCACCACGCCTATTGTTGAAAGGTATTTGATTCTCACACCTTAAGCTTTCATTTCATTTACACAAACAAATACACATGAAATAGTACAACACACAAAAGTTGCAAGCTCCCTTCCAGGGCTGAGAGAAAAACCCTTTTGAATTAGATTTCAAGCCTCTTTATTATATTGCTTTGCTCAGCTAATTGCAAAACTACCTCTGACTCACCTAAATTCCAACCGACTTAATTCACATATCTGACACTTTTAATTGACCTTTACATGACTTTAAATACAGTACACAACATGATGAATTTTGCTCATTTAAATAATAATTAATTCTGAAAGAAAATAATTAGCTAAGCTTATCATTGTTTAAAAGTTAATTTTTACTTTGTCATGGACCCACAAGACATAAAGACACCAGACACTCAACTACAAAATGATAAATAAAGCATGATATGGGCCCACCATGCCTTATCCACTGGGAAATAGTATCCTGAGAACCACATAAATGAAGGATTCATCACAACTCCAAACATCACATGATCCATGACCTGTCGCAAATGCCAGATGCCCATTTTGAATCTAGGTCCCTCCAATGACTTGAATAGCAAGAGACATTCATGTGTCCTTCTATAACGGATTGTCGACCTTGATTGTAGAATGGGCTTCAATTGTTCTGAAAGGATGCAATTGAAGGTGTTATCCCCATCTGTGAAGAAGGGTGGATACCAATAAGAAGTCAATTTCATCTCTAGAACCAACTCAATTATGTTTTAAGAATGAATGATTTGCTTTGGATTCCCATCCACCACCATCTCTGATAAAGACAACAGATGCTTGAGCAATTTGTAAAAATCAATTTGGCCTATGAAGTGTACAGAGTTGAACAAGGGCACTGTTCTGTACTTTAAGACTGATGGACAAAAGGAAATGGTGAACATGATGGTCATGCATCTTCTCAGAATGTATACATAGTCATATCACAAAATATAACTCTTCTCCAGTCATGCTGCACAACTCCAATAGTGTCATCTTTGCTCTATGCAACTGTACAACGTTTCCGGAAACTGATAAAACAAATAATCTGAATGGTCACATAATGAGTGGTTGCATTACTTTTAATGCCACAACTATCTCTACCTATTCTATGCAATAAAAAGGAGGACAAAGACTGTTGCAAAATACATCTGATCTCTCTGATCATTGTTAGAATTTTGCCTTATATGGTTTTGCATTTACAGTTCTAGCATGTTGTTTCATTGTTCTTGTGTTTTTTTTTGCCTGTAAACACTATGATATCTAGCCTTCTATCGGTCTCACAAATTTTCCACATTTATAACACATTTTAATCCTTTTGAGTGCGTTGTTCTCTGAATCTTCTCCTAGGTTTCAGATCATTCATGGAGTTCTCCTGTCTTTACTTGCAGATTTACCTTTGGTTATCGAGATTTAAATTTGAAATATAGAAATTGGTTTATAAAGCTGAATGTCTAAATTTGGGATATATAATTTTTGGAGGGTTTTAACACTGTTTATTAATTATTATTGGTTTGTTTCCTTCATACTATCTCAATGGTTAATTGATATACACTTTGATTTTTTTGAATAACCTTCATCTCGTTTATAACTATAAGTATGTTAACATTCTACATAATGTGGGATATACACTAAAAAAGAAAATTAATTTTGAAGGTTTTTTTTACCATGCTAGGTTCGGCAGAAAATTAACCTTCAATTTATTGAAAATGTTTAATAAAAAAAATATTTTAAAAATATATATTTACCAAAAAACTAACAAAAATGTATTGTAACACATCATCATTTCATTCACATTTCCAATAAAATGACAAAATAGTGTCTTAAAATTTCAATACTTTTAAGGCTGGGATTCAGGGATGAGATTTGATGCATATCCCACCTGTTTTCAATGGTTCTGAACGTATTTGATATGTGCCTGATAAGCTTTTCTGTTTTGGGCAACATTTGTTGATTTTTAGTAACTGTCAATTTTTTTTATATCTTATAACATTTTAATAATGTCAAGGCATATAAATTATTTTGAAATCCCTATGTGGGCACTGGATGCAAGTCCCTGTTTTCGTGTCCTTGCCCTAATTTTGTAACGTGCTGTGTCTATATTCAATTTTAACATAATGGTAGATGCATTTAATTCTATCGCCGGATAACTGTTTAAGACTGAAAACCTTACTATGATTGCTGAAAATCAAGTTTAACCTAAGTTGCCGATACGGATACGGGTACGAGTATCGGATACGGGGATACGTCGATTTTTTTTTTGTGGTTTGGATATGGCTGGATACAGCCGTACAAAAATATATATAAAAAATTAAAAATATAAAAATATAGCCATATAAGCAAAATTAACCACATAATATGCATAGAGGAAACAAAATAACTTCAAATAAGTTATATAACCACAAAATATATACTCATAATTCAATGCCAAATATCATAATATTCAATAGCCGAACTTATATTAGTTTTATAAATTATAACAGGGACATGGTGCAAATGTTACAATGTATGGACAAAAATAGAGACAAATCAGTGTTCTCATTGTTCACTATATAATATATTTAATATTCTTCGTCGCCTGCAATGTCTTCATCACCATGTGGTTCATTAGAACCACAAGCAGTAGCAGTGCCACTCCCACTAGCTCCACTGTGCAAGTCATGTGAAAAACTGTCTAGCTCCGTGTCAAATAAAGAAAGGTATGTAAGGGAGGCATCTAAATCAGCAGTCTCTGGGTTCACATCCCACAACTTTGTTGGCCCTTCCTTGTATTTCCGCGCTCCCAGGGCCTGCTAGGGGCGTATCCGGTAAAGTAGGTTAAATGTTTTAATTAAAAAGAAATTATAGTTCATTTTCAACTCCCAAACTTAAATTTAATGGTCGAGTTTACTTGTCATGAATTATGATAATTAATTGTTCAACATTACTTTTTAAATATTAATATAAATTATTTAAAAAAATTAAAATTATATGTATTTATTATATTTTTTTATAATTTTTAAAATCTACTTAAAATTTTATATTTCATTGAATATAAACTTTTAAGAATTATATACATTATAAAAAAATTAATTATTTTTATTAATTAATGAATGATTTTAAATTATAAACTTCATTTGATGAAAAGTATAATTTAATCTAAAATTCTAGAATATTATTAAGCCTTCGATACATGAACCATTTAATTTAACTATATTCATTTTAATGACAATAATTTTAAAGTAAACATATATTAAGCCTGGTAATGACCGCTCAAACTGTTTGGGCGTTGCGGTTCCCAAGGAAACGGAAAATGGCTGTAAAAAAAGGGGTTGCCATCACGTTGCGGTTTCTTCAGTCGCGTAGGCGCAGGGGGAGTTGCCGAGGCGCAGAGGCAGGCGTGGTCACATTAAAAATACATTTAGGGTTTTCGTTTTTTTTTATAAAGTGAAAAAAAATTAAAATATTATTTTTTTCCGCCGATCCGCGGGGGATACGGCCACGGTACGGCGTGCCCCTTGCGGATACAGCGAGATACGTCCATGGACGTATCCGGCTGTACCCGCAGGGGGCACGCCGTACCCTGGCCGTATCCCCCGCGGATCGGCCGTGTACCATACCATACTGCCGTATCCCCGTGCTCCCAGGGCCTGCTAGGGGCGTATCCGGTAGCGTAGAGTTTAACCATCACCAAATTTTCCATTGACCGGCAAGGCTGCCCGTCAAATCTCAACCTTTTTGGGAGGACATTTGCTTTCTTGTTATGAACCTAAAAAAATGAGGAGTGACATATAGAAATCAGAAATTTTCACCAACAAAATATGGTTGATTTTCAAAAAAAGTTAGTATCCTAGAAACCACACTTCAGAATTCAAAAACTTCTCTTCTTATACTATGATGAACTTCTTCATGGAATTTAGTTTAATCATCAACCCAAGTTGAAGTAGGCCTCTTTGCAGGATTTTCATTGCCACTTAAGCCCCTCTTTTGGCCCCCATTACTTTGAACTCACCCATAACAAAAAAAATTGATTGTCGATAATTAAAATTACCCATAACAATGTTTAAGGCGTCTCAATATCGCCTTATATACATAAACTCAAGTCGTGGATAAATCATGATTATCAAAATATCAATGGTTGATCAATGTGAAAACCCTATAAATTGATGCTCAAATTATTTATAAACCACGGTTGGTATTAAACATTGATTGTGGATAATTAAATGTTGAGTGTGAAAATTTAATAACACAACCAAAAAAAATAAATGTGATTTTTATGCATTCAAGGCTTGAACTAAAATTGTGGATATATCACTCAAATGTAATTGATGCCTTAATAAGTTATTAAAATGTGGGGAGTTTTAAATTGGGTCACTATGTTTAAGAATGCACCCATTTGATATCAAACCACTAATTTTAATTCTATAATTAGAGATTAAAGATTTACTATTTTCTATATTAATATCTACACTAGTTTAGAAATGTCTTACCTACCTTTTAAAAATTTGAAAACTACTGACTGCCTTAATAAATAATCTACCTCGACTCTTCCTTCACCATAATGCGGTATGATCAAATATTGTAACTAGCAGTTGCATCCTTGGTTACAAAGTTTTTATTGATTGGTATGTGTAGCTTTTATTGTTGGAAGATAATAAATGGGTGTGAAATATAAATAGAGAATTGTCACACAATATTGAATAACCTTCCATTACTATTACCCTTTGTTACATAATGTGTAATGATATGTACGCCTAAAAATGGCATATGCAAACTCGCCTACCTCAACAACCTTGGAATACACAGAGACTATAGGCTATGATGGCCTTAACATAGGATCACTTAAATGTATAACATAAAGAAAGAATTCTACTACCATACACCAGGTTCACATTACACTAACAACATATATTTCAAATATGTGGTAAGCAATACCAAATTGTTTACATCTTTATATTGAATAAGAACACTGCTTCCTCACACGGGGAGGACTACCCTCTTATCACCAGTGGTGACTTCTCATTCCTTTTTCACTAGAGCACACACGTATATCCTCTAACATGGATCTTCTTACATAACATGCTATGGCTGAAGACACAATGCTTCATAACTACTACTAATCTTATACTACACTTCATAATTATTTGAAATTTTAACGTCACATCTTGTTTATTTTGTATCATTGTTATTTTGATCCATGGAAATCCGCAAATTATATTTTGTTAAAAAGAATTTTGGTATGGCGAGTTTCTAATGAAAGAAATCCAAAAGATGAAATTTCTATGGCTAGGTTGTACGAGAGGTTTGTGACATATCTTGTTTAGATAGCATCTTCATTTATTGGGTTACTAACAATGCTAGGCTTATGTGACAGTTAATGCTGATTTATTAGACCTAATATTCTTTTCAAATGTAAGATATCAGTCCACACATATTTCTCTGTCTCACAAATACTTAATTTTTTTAATAAGCCTCAGCAGGGAATTGCCACTGGTAGAATCCCTGTTTCAATTCCGTATGCAATTTGTTCAACACATGATGACCATAGGATTTTTCTACCATTACAAAACTTATGCAATGGAGGGGTTAAGATACTTGCCACCTCAATGATTTTGACCATACCCAAAACACCGTGCAATGGGCATGTTTTAAGTATGTTGGTAGATTCTTAAATCCTAATTTTAGATTGTAACATGGAAAGAAAGGATACTTGTGGATCCAGATAGATTTGAATAAAGGCATAACATGATACACCAGTATTGTGGATGTATTCTCACCTCCATACAGTATAGCTAATAAAATTATTATTTTGTCTCACAAAACTTGTTTATGCAATTTGAAAGCTTTATTATGGAACAAAGTACCAATGAGCAAATATCTAGGTCAAGCATGGTTTGTTTCTTAAATTACATTATGAATACTGTTCTTTAAATACCTTTAGTCATTGCATGTATGCTTTTTCTATATTATCCAATAATTAAATTGACATTTTTTAGCTTTTCAAAGCATTTGCTAAAATCTATCTAAGGCTTTAAAGACATGCAACTCTGTATGGTAGTCACTAATGTACTGTATGTACCAGATGGAAGAGAAGGTGAAAGAAATTGTTGAGATCAAGCAACGAACTTTGGCTGAAGAGAACCAGAAAACTCTTGAGGTGTTGAAAGAAAGGTTGTAAGGAAAAAAATGATAGCACATGTATTTTTGATGTGGCAAGCTTCAAAATTTTGAGATGTATAAATGTTTAGAAATGGTAGATGCTCTACTTTTTGCAGGGGATACATTGGCATCCAGTTTTTTATCGAATAATAATATGCCGGCTTTCTTGTGGAATATAGGGAGATGCTACTACAAGAGCAGTTGCGAGCCGCCAAAGAAAGTGTTACAAATATGCAGAGATTGCATGAATTTGGTCAGAGTCAATTGTTTGAGTTCCGAGCACAATCAGGTACGGTCATGTATGTTCAGAATCATTTGGAATTGGGAACATGGATATCAATATATTTGGAAGGAAGATCATTGACATTGCTTAGGATGTATTGCCGTAATTCAAAAACATCAGGAAATAGAGGGGTGAACTGGTTGATTTTTCTTCCAAACTCTTTGCAGAGGAAGATACAGCAGCAAAGCAATCGGAACTCAATCTCCTTACGGACGAAGTTGAACGAGCTCAGGCCCGGCTAGCAAGCTTGGAAAGAGAAAAGGTGCGGGAAATTTAATTAAAAGAAAGAATAAACATTGTGTCTAATTCCAGAACTAGGGATGCAATATCTATTGAAACGGATTACTAAATATATCCAGCTGCATTTTTATTTACAATGACTATTTTATCTGGTATAATTTTAATCTGGGTTGACATTTCTTTGCTAAGTTATTTATCTTTCTCTGCATTCAACTCAAGATATTGTCCACAAAAATTATAATAATTTTTTTGAGACATCTGTTTTATGTCTGCGAGATCTCTCCCAACTGGTGCCAAAATCTACATAGTAAATATCATTTTCGAGCTGTACCCAGAATGAAATCAGAACCTTGTTCGTCCTGGGTACGGGGCTTAGGAGCAAAACCTAGTAACACAAGTTGATATATATAAATTGGGAGGCCCAATGTGCAATCTTATATTATTTCAATGTTTTGTATAGTGCGAGGATGTTCTGAAGTACACACATACGTATATTAGTTGGTAATTTTGTACATGCACATGCAGTCATGCTAGTAAAATTGAAAAGAGGGAAATGATGATGTTAAAGTCAAAATTAGAAAGAGGGAAATAATGACGTTAAAGTAGATTATAATGATGGCAAAAGTTGACGTGTATATTGTAGATGGAAACAATTGCAGGAGGGCATTCATGGTCGGGCAAAATTTGTAACTATTTATATAGTTATAAGATCATGTGTTCATCAAAATTTGTAACTATTTATATAGTTATAAGATCATGTGTTCACGAAGAGGTTGTATCAAAAGAATGGCTATCTTTACTTTTTCTCTTCCTTGTTTTCATTGTTACTATTTTTTTCTGAGAAGTTTTTTCTTATAGGTGAATATATTTAATGCTATTTTGACTTTTTTGCTACAATGTTTAACAAATGAACCACTTTATATTGTTTTAGTATTTTAGTCTTCTTGTATGTGTTGTATGAATACACGTGCCTGTGCATATATACCAAGTGGTGGGTGGAGCTGCAAGAAAACGGTCAAGAGAACTTTTTCCAAGGGCATCAACTGGGGATTGTGCTTTAGGAGAATGCTTCTTGAATTTCTAACCAGCATCTAAACAAAGATACAATAGTTTTATATTGCTTTCGACACACCAAAAACTTTACAATCTGGGACTAACATTCGGAGCGCAAGTCCTTAGGTTGTCACATTTCTGATCTCTTCTCCAATAATGACACCGATTAGCTCTGATTGTCCTTTGTGCATCTCCTTGCTGTGCTGTTGTTCTCATTCCGGTGCTTTCTAGTTACAAGCTACTGATCTGCATGTCGCATATCCCCTCCGGTGGGATTTCGTTCAATGTTTTTACTCCTCTTGTACACATCAAATATCTCTTATTGTGGGTGCTCTTGAGAGGCATTCCAATGAAAAACTGTTAATAGTTTAGATACCTCCAAGATTACATCTTTTCTGGCCACTGTTGTATGTTTGGCATGTCCTATGGTGGGATTTTGTTTAATATTTATACCTCCACTTCAGATCTATAGAGTCTCTTCTTGAGCTTATGATATTCTTTCCAATGAAAACCTGTTATATCGAAGATGTTACCAAGATTACATATTTTCTATTGCATCAAAGATCATGGGCATTCTTAATATTCGTTTCATTTTGCTTTGGTTCCTAACTAGGCTCTGAGAAACTATAAATGCTTTAAAAAATAAATAAAGTGGTCTTTTTCTATGCTTAGAGGAATACATCTCTTATTGCTTGTCACATGAGTTTGATTTGTTTGCTTCAATAAATGATTTTCAGAAATATGTTCTCTAATGCTTCAAAAACGTTTTATTAACGCAGGACCAATTGCGATCCCAACTTCATGCAGTTAATAATCAGGAAACTCAGGATAAGGAAAGGTGAGATAATGTTAACAAAGTGGTTTGGGCTGTAACTGTTTTTGGCTTTATGTTAGTTTATGTTTCCATGATATGTTTGTAACTATGGTTCTTCAAGCTTTTTGTTGGGACGAGGGGATGCATTTCTGGGACAGCAAAAAAATCTCTGATTTTGGGGATGGGCAAAGAGAGGGCAGGGGGATGGCGCATATGTGTGTCTTTATGTATATATATATTTATATTACATTAAAAATACAACTAACTAGTAAAAAACTTATTTTATAGCTTTTCAACTGTATATTTAAACTGTTAAACATCATTTAACATTCCAAAGAGCTGAAATTCAAATAAAATTTAACATCTATGACATTGAACATTGACCAATGAACATTCAACACTGATCATTGAAAATTGAACTCGAAAATTCAGTGAAACATTGAAATACAAATACAAACTAGAAAATGTGAATATTTGATTGTTAGCTATCAATGATCATGAAAATAATTGTTTGAAAATGTCGTCCCTTTTTTTTAAATTTTTTTTACAAATATATTTTATTTGTTTATTTTTTAAACTGTTGACATTGGGGACGTCAGGATGCCCTTGGGAGGCTTTCAGTAGGTTGGGGATGCCCCTCGATGTTCCGGGGACGTCAAGATGTCTCCAAGTACCCCCTAAAATAGGAAACATCCCTGGGATGCCCTTCAATGCCCTTGGGATGCCAATAAATACCTTCGAATGATATTTTTACCTATAACCAAGCTAGAAATTTTTAAAATCTTGTAACAATAATGCAATAAAGGTGAAACTTGAGAAGTAGGAGTGATTTAATATCCATAGGTAGTGTTAGGATACAATGGCTCCTAATACTTGAAGATAGACATGATTTACTTCGAAGTCATGGCTTCTTTCTATGTAGTTACCATTTGTATATACCATTGTAACAAGACTCGGACTCAAAAAAAGCCTGGCTAGCCTATTTTTGAATTAGACTCAGACTTGGCAAATTTAAAAAAATATAAAAAATAGATAATTTTAGGGGGAAAAGCTATTAAAATGGCATACCGAAATGACTTAAAATACACATGAAACTAATCAATTACATCTAACATACACAAGTATACACAAAGAAGTAAGTAAAGAGTGCAATATTGAATGTTTGAAGTTGAACAATTGAACTTGAAACTTGAGAGTTGATATTAAATAAAAGTTGCTTTTATATTTATAAAATTGTTTCCTTGTACACAATACATAGATATATAAATCCATGGTGATGGCATCAACAAAATTCATAATTTAAACATGTTAAAACCAGAAAACCAAATCTCAGATATAGAACCAAAAGAAAAAAGAAAGCAAAAAACAGCAGTAACCATGGTTTGTAATACAAGAAAAATAGGAAAAAAAAACAAGGAAAAAGTTAAAAAAACCTAGAGTTTTTATCTTTTTTAGATTTTAAATGAAGATGTAGAGGAAAAAATGTTAAGAAATGAGAGATAGAAGAGAGAAGTGTTCATGTTTTG
Organism: Torreya grandis; assembly: GCA_037957365.1. Classification (NCBI taxonomy): domain Eukaryota; kingdom Viridiplantae; phylum Streptophyta; class Pinopsida; order Cupressales; family Taxaceae; genus Torreya; species Torreya grandis. The sequence continues at coordinate 903,094 of JARHVA010000285.1, read as the reverse complement.
ATCCATTTACCTCTTGTAGATGCTTGAAAATTGTTTAAAAAACAGCCAGTCACTTCAATGAGCTCCACCAATGCACACAATCACCACTAATCACCTTTTATCCAGCCTTTGCACACAAACAATCAACACATTTGAATAAAAAACAGAAAATCAGAATGATTCTATGGTGCGAGAGGAAAGCGAAATATTGAATGGGCTCATGAAAATAAGGTTTGAATGAGTGTGTTAGAATAGCTTTTAGGTTTAGGTTTGTGTATTTTTTTTTTTAAAGATTTTATTGTGTTTTTTGTTTTGAAGTTTTTAATTTTTTTTTGGAAAAAACCGGACTTGTGTGTCTAGCCAGATTTTCTCTTGGTCTCAGCTAGTCTGCCAATTTTCTGCCAAAAATCACCCTGGTGGACTCGGGCTCGGATTTGCAAGTCCTTGCTAGGACTCGCCGAGTCTTGATTCTATGGTAATATATAGTATGCTATTTTCTTGCTTATATGCTCTTCCTGTTGATCTTTATTTGTTAACTGTTTAACCCATTCAAGAGGAATCTATGAGCAGTGCCAGCACACTTTTGAATACCCATAGGTGTAATTTCCTTGTATTGAACTCACTCCCATTATTAATGGCACTCAGCCATAGGGAAGTCATAATTAAACAAAATTAGTTACTAAGAGCTCTTCAGAAATGTGGGGTGCCTGTTGAAGTTTGTATTTATAGGACTGCTTTGATGCATTTACTACGTATTTGTTGAAATCCATATGAAAATGTATTGGACTACAAAGCACAGAGGCACTTAGTCTTTGAAGCTTATCTATAGGCTATATTTAATGTGGCTCTGCAGCTGCTGGTGTTTCTGTCTGCTGACTAATACAATGGTAATTTCTGCCGCACAGAGAAGAACTAGATACAAGCAACAGCCTTGAAGCGTCTTTAAGTGCAAAGGAAAAGATGATTTCAGAACTTCATGCAGAGCTTCATAAGTTGGAAACAACATTGTCAAATGAGCGGGAACAACACTTGGATGGGATTAAGAAGTTGAATAGTCTTCTACATGAAAAGGTTTTTGCTTTTATCTGCAGCAATTTTTTTTGTTGGTTTTTAATGGTTTAAAGTGTGCCTGTCTAATTCAATATCACATCACTTTAGTTTATTGGATGCCTTAAATGCAGACAGGTGCAAGAAAGCTGTAGTGTTTCTTTGATTGGATTGACATTGTGTTCACCTGTCTTATTTTGATTTTTTGTCAACATGCATTACTAATTTTGTCTATTTATGTATGTAGCAATTGGATGGATATGCATTTAAATGTGCTAACTAAGCCTTGTAGCTTTGTTACTAATTTAAATGAATTAAAAATTTGGACTCACATGGTCTACGATCAATATATCTATGTACGACAATGTGAACATCTTAGGATATAAATGAAACTGTTTACCGTAAACCAAAAAAGAAAGGACTGGAAGTGTGTATACAGGATTCAAAAGTTAAGTCTAACATTAAAAAGATGAACAGTCTACATTTTTATTTCTTTGGCAATCAAAATATTTTACATTATATCCCACCACTTAAAAAGGCCGCTGTCATATGTATGTCCCATATCATGAGGAATGTGGTTACAAAACCAAATTTAAATGAAAAAACAGAACTTCCCCAGAGATACATAAGGCGCACACTATACATCTGGCTTTGTAATAGTACCCAACCATAATCCTAACATCCCATTTACAAAGGCCGATAAGATCTAGGTGGGTTGATTAAGTGAGCTGGTTGTGCCCAGCCCCACTCAGTTTTAAAACTCGCTGGGTGGTGAGCTGGTTGTGCCCAGCCCCACTCAGTTTCAAATCTCGCTGGGTGTTTGAGGCTGGTTGTGGCTGTTTTGTCTTGGATTTGAGGCTGTTTTGTGTTGGATTTGAGTCCGGTTGTGGTTGTTGCCCTGGTTTCTGTCCTAGTTGGTTGTGGATACCTCCCAAAACTCCACATTGATCAATAAAAAAAAAATTAACATTCCATATACAGATATAAGGCAATCTTTATTTTTGATAGGTAAATCAAGAAAAGGGTTTACAGCATCCCAGCCATAGATAGAAAACTAAAACTAGGACCTCCTGGGAGGTGTGACAAAAATCAAAACCAAGAAGCAAAGCAACCCCAAAGCCCTACAAACCAGGAATTTACGAGGACTTTGGAATTGAAGATAAGAGCTCACAGTTAATAAAAATATGTTTATTATATTAAGATACTCATCAAAGTTTTTGGATGCTACTATCAGCATAAATAGTAATTACATGCCCTGAATAAAACACAACATAGCTATTTATCATAAACGCTATCAGACTGTAATGGGCTATCTATCTATCATAAACACTATCAGACTGCAACAGGCTAGCTACCTAGCTAGACTTTTGCTACTCATAGTTTGAGAAGATGAAAAACAGCTCTATGCTGGAAACAAAAGTGATGGATAAATAAGCTTACAGTCCAGGCGTTCCGCAAAGACTTCAGTGCAAGAGGCTTCAGTTGCTACTCCTCTCTTGCTTCTTCCTCTCCAGAACTGGTCACATCCACAACATTCACATTTACAACAACAGGGGTGGGCTCTGACTACTCCATTTTCAGCAGCTTGAGGAGTTTAACCAGACCCATTTTTTCTTCTCAGCAGAGTCAATTCAGAGTTTAGGATGTAAGGCCTCAGTTTTCTTCCCCTACTTAACCATCTGGTTGGCTACAACCTACATCAGCTTCCACATCTTGTGTAGCATCATCATCTCTATTCCCTCCTTTATCTTCATGAATTGCAAGGGTGTTGTTGGAATTTGGAAGCACAGTTTGAAAACTTATCACATTAGTTATCTTCATGGCATTCAGTCTAGGAGCAGACTGCCCAGGATCCACCATAGCCTCAAGAACAGAACTAACAAAGGAAGCAGGGCCCAACCTTAGAGAAAGTTGAGACCGAAATAAATTCGTGGCAGTCCATTTCAGAAATTTGAGATTTTTTATCTCCCTAGTCAGAGCTATTTCCTAGACTTCTAGACCAACTTCTGTTGTCACCTGAGTACTTTCATCAATGATCGCATTATCTTCCAACAGCTTTTGCAGTCTCAGATCACCAACCAAAACAAAGTATCCTCGTGGATGTCATCAAGAGTAGTAATTTAACAGGTTCCCAGTCTCACCTTGCACTACCGTCTGAATAGCTTGTTTCCCTTTATTTAAACGGTTACTCCTCTTGGTGCTAGAGGATTCATTGTGCTCACACTTAGAGGGACAGTTTTGGTCCATGGGGCTGGCCATAGAAGAAGATACAGAGTGAGCCTATCTGGAAATTGTCGAGATAAAGAGAACATCAATCCCACAGATGGAGGTGAGAGGGGATTAAAAGAGTGAGCAGAAAAAACAGGGGTTTCAAGGAATGCATAGGCCACCCACTTCACACATCCCTCACCCCACCAATGGTTGTACCAAGAGAAAACTTAACCAAAATCAAACCAAGGAGCTCAAAAGGAGTGTAGGCATGTACCACATACACCACAACAAACTCTTTCTTCTACTTTTCCAAACTTATTGATTGACACCCAAAACACACCTGTCCACAGCAGGAAATCACAGAGACCAAAAGAACTAGGCCAAGATCTTACCTCACCATCACAGAATTGAGTGTTGCTTGATTCCGCCTTCCATTTTCACCTATTCTCAATTTTCTGCTGCACTGGTCAACTTTGATTGTTTGAAATTATACTTGAATAGAGAGAAGAATGGGATTTTATAATGCTTTTCTTGGCACACGTGAGAAGGGTTATATGTGGTATGCTTTCACACGCTTCGCCACATACTTAAATAGTCTGATTATTATTTATTACTAGCAATGGCGGTCGGCCCAAATCCCCCCCAGTAACAGCTCCCTAAAGCAATTACTGGGTATCATGACCTTAATACTATACCCCTTTACTCCTATCCTCCCTTAATATTGAGTCAAGTTGAGAATCTTGGAAGTAGGACCTAATAATTTTAAAAATAATCTCCGGTTTTTAAAATAAATGTATTCCCAAAATCAGTTAGACAGTCTTCAACTTTATTCCCACTTCTTTATATGGAGAATATTAACTGTGTCCATGATGCCACTTTTAAGTTATTAATTGGCACAATTTTTCTTGATTGCTCAATTATTTTGGGTTCCCCTCTATGTCAAGCCTTGTTCAACTACTGGTCATGGCTAATTTCAGACCTTCCAGAAAGGCTCTCGCTTTTGCTAGATTGGCTGAGTTACAAAAATCAAAGCTATACTTTAGAATGGCAACACCTTCATGATTTTGAATTTTTCTACAACTCTTGGCTAGGATTGCCTTTACAAGGTCCATCAAAGTTCAATTTGAGTTGCCCCTCTAAAGGGCGATCTCATTCTACAGACTCTTTTTTTGGGGTTTTCCACCCTTCCCATTATCAGCGAAGATACTTGTTAATATTGCACACTAGCATTTTGTTTATTAAATTTTGGTTTTGTATTACTTTCCCTTTTTTTATAGATTTACTAACATTGACCCATATTTTGTTCACAGGGAATAATTATTGAGAATATGGAAAAGGAGTTGCAAGAAAGGCCTACAACTAAACAAGTGGAAGACCTTCGTAAGCAAGTCAAAATCCTACAGGTTATATAAGAATTTATTTACTTACATTTCTTGTTCCCCATTTATCCAATATAACCTGGCAAATAATCAAAAGAAGAAACTTCATAGTCTGGAATGCATTTGGTGTATGATATTAGTGGTTGTTGAACTACACAAAGAGGACAATTTCTAGTACATTGTAGTGTCAGAAGAGGTAATATTTTCTTAGAACTACTTTACCCTTTATAAGACTATTTAGAAAAGATCCATAGCTACTTTGCTCCATCATCACTCCATAGCATTCAACAGATAAGCATCCAAAATAACATGCAATAATAAAACAAATAGAGAGATACGGGATATGATGTTTTAAGAGGTGTACTGGTTATCATTTAAGCATATGGATAATGTATGATAGATGGTGTGATATCCCCATCTATTTATACAATATGAATGCATGTACTTAGGATGATTTAATCTCATGGCGACCTCATGTTATACAAAAGGATGCCATGTTCAATGTATTACCCCATAAAGTGGGACCTATAATTGTGAAACTCAAGGTACATAAGAAGTCTACATAAAGTGGGCCCACTATAACATTATCCAAAGACCAACACATAAATTGGAATCCACCGGGTATAATTAGAACAAATATCTTAAATATTTTTATCTTAAAAATGTTAAGAGATATCAATTTTGAGGAGCCTATCTTGGATTTTTCACCACATTGATAATGACTCGATTACCTTCTTTTTAATTTCCTATTGATTGGAGACATAGAACCTCAATATGGTTGTACCATGGCATTAGACTTGAAAAAAATCTTACCTAAATAAAAAATGGGCTCCAAACTCCATTGTATGCCCAAGATATCACGGTGTTTTAGTCACCTTCTCCAAGCAAGAAGAAAAACCCATGTATGACTGTCAAATGGTCGCCAAATTTAAGTTTAGCTATTTTTATTGACATCTCACATAATTACATGCCACCACCACCCTTGATTGCCATTGTAGGTTATGCTAAGTGGTGTAATAAATCCATGCCTAGATTCAACGAACCCAACAAGGTGACGCATTACATCCCCCCTTAATCTTGACTCAAAGGAAGACAACACCCACCATGTCCCTGGGACTTGGTACCTACAATAACCTCGAAAAAAGTGAAGATGGTTCTTGTATCATATCCAAGTCTCTAAAGAAAGTTCTAGTTTGCAACCTATAAGGCAATGGAAGTAGTACCCGCAAATACCCCTTAAGTAGACTGCTTTCGCAAGTCCAATGAAGAAAATGCTAAACTCGAATGCTTGAATCAAGAAAAGATTGCACTAGCAAGTCTAATAGCTCAAAAATTGGCTCTTGTGTGACTCATGATGATGATGACCCTTGCACCACCTGTGGGATGAAGAACTTGCAATATCTCCCAAATCATGTGAAATCTGAATATATACCTATATCAATTCCATTTGTCCACAAGCCAAGAGTGTGGGTTGCTCAAAATCACGCCCTTTCAAGCCAAACTCATTAGTTGAGGAAACCTAAAGAAGAAATATAGAATTGTATGTAAGCTCATAAGGTACTAAAATTGATCAAGATCGTTTGAATAATCATCTCATGAAGAGGTGGTTGTAGATGTAGAAGCGTAAGCAACCAATCTACAGAAATCAAGCTTGTCGACATCTCCCATCAATCAATTGTTAGAGTTTGTCGGTATCTTCATATGCATCAAAGTTTGTTGGCAACTATCCATCCATCAACCAACAAAATTTGTGGGCATCTCATAAAAGAATCAAGTGTGTCGACAACTTAGGAAGCATCCAAGCTTGATCAAGGAAGTGGACTCAATAAGATCCTCCAATTCATCACCATCAATCAAGCAAAAGATGATGCTTATGTCATCCAACTCATCTGTATGTCATCTCAAGGGCCCAAGGATAACATATCAGAGCAAAAAGTCTACTTTCATAAGAGGAGATGCTTGCTAAAACACAATACTAGTCCATCCAAGGGAACAAGGATGATATGATATCCACAAAGCTCTAGGAAATCATATCAGAATGGCACGCCTATTGACAAATGAAGGATGGCAATATCAAATCAGAAACTTTCACATTTTGCACTAAACAATAGATGACAACTCAATGTCATCATGGTGCAACCCATCATCTAACAGACTATATATGATTATATCCAATGAATCACGTCATATTCAAAGTGACATCGAAACATAGATGGAAAAAGAAAATATCAATATGGGGCTCGGATCATTTTATAAAATTTATAAAATCTTAAATGTCATCCATAAGCGAGGAATGCAAGACTGCCCTTCAGCAAACAAGGACACTACCTCCAATCAAATGGCCCAATGTCTCAACAAGAATGGAAAATTTATCATCAAGGTGTAGTCCAAAACCCCTGAGGGGTAAATCCACACTAGCATAACTCTCTCAACCTCAACCATGGCTACACAAACCAAGCCAGCAAGCATATGAACATATCAAAAGAGGCACAAACAGTCCGTAAGAAAGAAAACAAAGCATCAAAAAAGAAAGAATCAAGATGTGAGAGAAAGTGAAAAGAACATGAGAGCCTTCAATAAGGCTTGCATAAACCAACTCCTCAAGCTCGTCTAGCTCTCCCCATGTTGTATCATCATAGGGATCTATATGGGGGGAGCTATTCGTTTGATGCAATCTACCATCCTCATTCTAGGGTCCATCCGTGTAAAGGATCATGTTGCATGTAATATCATCTATATCAACAAGAGGCTCACATACAACATGTGGGAATGTCACAAGATATCTTCTATAGAAGATTGAGAGATTGAGTGTATGGACTCGCCACTCAATAATACGTTGGCCATGCTTGCCAAGTCCTCCTTGATATCCATCAGTATCCTCCATCCAACACTTGCCCTTGATCTGTTGTCTTATTTGGCTCCATGTGAAAACATATCATATGAATCTGAATTATAACCCTAATAAGAAGTGCCACTGGATGGAGAAGTGTGTGACAAACCATCATCTGAATTCGATGTATAATCACCACTCTTGGTAGTGGTGTCTCTATGTGCTGTCCATGGATTATCATCAAAAAATATTCTTGCTCTTTTGATAGGCTCTTGGAGGAAGAATCTGAATGTTTATGATTGTGAACTTGTATAGCTTGTCATTAGTGTATGGGGGTCCAAAAGCAACAATCTTAAAAGTTATCCTTGACATCCTTCTCAACAATTTTTTTATGCGAAAACTCAACCTTCTTTCAGGTTTGAGTTATTTGATAAACCAAAAGTGGATTTGTGCTCAATGTAGGAATATGATAAACATTATCGACTACCTCATTTAAAACATTGAAGTTTCCAGCACCAAGAACAAGTATAGAAGTATTACATATGTTGTGAAGAGAATCAAACATTATCCTTTTCCATATGATATGAGCATCTATAATCCATGATCCACTGCCTAGAAGAACATGCATGCAAAGTTTAGGAAGTTAAAAAATAAATCCACTACCTTAGTGATCATGGGGGAAGTTCATGACTCTCATGGGTCCTTAAAGCTACTCGAGACTCTCCTTAACATCATCCATCATCTTGTAAGACCTGTTGCTGCTATGGCTTGGTTTCTCTCTATAGGGGCACGTCTTATCATAGTTACCAAATCCGTTGGATCCAGATTTTTTGGCTGGCCCATATAATTTTTTTCCTTTTCATTATAAGTTTTTTTTATATAGTATGTAAAATAAAAAATTTAAATATATCAACATTTCATTAGTTCTAATTTTTTGTATAGTATAACTATAATTATATTATGTTATTAATTTTTTTCATTGTATTTATTAATTATGCATATCTATAAAATTATGTTCATATATATATCTATATATATATATATTCTGGCTCGGATTTTCCTAAACTTTTCATGAGTTCTGGATTTTTCGGATTTTTTTGCCCTCTTGAACATATTCCAATTTGCGGACTTGGTAACTATGCTTCTCCTAGCTCTCTTGCCCATTGAACTTTCTTTCCTTTCCTTTTAGTGAAATAAGCTTGCTCTTTAGACCATAGCTTGCTATTCTGGATAAAATTGTGTAGCTCATTTATGGGTATGGAAAAACAATCATCAAAGGTCGTCTGTCGTAGATTGTCCTTATCCTTGGACATAAGGGTTTTCAAAGTAAGAAAAGTTGGAGTGAAATGTGTTATATGGGGCCCTCAAACTAGATAAAACAATCTCTATCGATTGTGAATCCTTCTTTGGATGACCTCTGCAATCCATCAACTATGCGTGAATGTACTTGATCCATTCTAAATAGTCTGCAATCTTGTCAAAGCTCTTTGGATCAAGTTGAGAGATCTCATTACTGAACCACTGTAGTTTCATTGGTTTGATAAAAGAGCTTTTTCAGCTTCACCGAATCCTACGGACGTGTCTCCTAATCCTCAGTGTGGAATCTTAGCTCCTTGAAGATGTGTGAGCTTACAAGATCAAAGGCTTCATTAAGACAATTTTTGTGCTATATTACCTTGTTTGCATCTGTTGGAGGATATGGTCTTCAACATTTGCACCATATCCTCATCCCATGCCACATGATTCTGCCCACAAAGAATGGTAATGGCCGAAATATATACCATACTTTGATCTATATGCTAATTTTAAAAATTTGCTTAAACCCTTATGAAACTTGAATCATTGCGTGGATCTCTTCACAAGCTAATCGACACTTCAAACAGTTCGAAAACAGAGCTTGTATGCAAAAGTTTGACCCCGGAAGATCACCTTTCAAAACCCTCAATGGGTCAATAAAAATTATGATTTTTCATAAAATAATTGAAATGCACCTCTAACCTGATTGCTGCAAGTGCCATCTTTTGATTTGATGAGGTAGATTTGTTGTATCACTGATTGTATGATGAATGGATGCTGATTGGGTGGGTATAAATATAAAAAATGTTGTCCTACCAACTTGAAGGTGCCATGTGTTGGCCTCTACTTTGTTAAGTTTTCATCAAATTATATAGTGCCATGTGTTGGGAACCATATTGTCCAAGTGTCAACACAAATATCAAAGGGTATAGGGCTCAACTCCTAGACGTCGCAGTCCCAATCGAACCAGCCCACAGGCACACCAATTAGGGGCATTGCTTTTATTTTTCTTTTCCCAAAAAAAAACCTAACTTTTATTGATTGGAAAAAATTTATATTGCGTACATTTAAATAACATTAAGGCCAAAGTTCCTTCATACAACCCCCATGGGCCAAATATACCAATACAACCAGTTACAGGTGCACTACAAAAGCTGCAAAACTGAATTTTTATCTTTGGAAAAAAAATAGACCTAAAGCATATCCTCGGTCCCTCCGTTTTTCCCCTTCTTTTTCATGTTAATCCAACCCCCAAGAGGATTTCCCACCACCACCATTTGAAGGCCAAGATGATTTGTTTCTAAATAACCAACCATGGACAATTCTTTATTAGATTCAAAATTATTTGACTCATGTAATATCTTAATTCCTTCTATTGGAGTTTCAAAATTAACCATTCCTCGTGTGAACGTTCCTCAACCTGCATTCCCTCAGAATTCGCCATTGGTGATTTAAATCATCAGTTTTATCTTTTTTTCCTACAAAGATATCTTTCTCTTCCTTAACGGTAAGCGATTCCGTTATGCTCTTATCTTCTTCAACCTCTGGAGATTTTGGATCATAAGGCTGCCAACTTTCAGGTTTGGTAGCATGCCCTCTCTTCCCCTTCGAAAGTCCTCGTGCTTGTGAACAAGAATCTTGTAGATACCCTGTTTGGTGACGAAAATGACACCTAAATGCTGTATTTTCATAGTCCAGGCTTTGACTCCAAGTTGAATCCCCATATTTTAGTATTATTCTTTCTGGTAATCCTTCACTTCGATCAATCTCCATACATATGCGAGCATAAGTAAAAAGACCTTGATGTGTTTGATCAATATCATCTTTTAAATATCTGCCAAGAGCATTCCTGATTTTAGTGGTTACTGTCGTGTGCCAAAAAGGAAAAGGCAAATTTGGGAGCCAAACCGACATAGGCATTTTGGATATAACCATAGTGTTAGGATCAAATTCTGGAAACCAAGGGATAGTAAAGAGTCCCACTATTCCCCAGAACCATGGCCCCTCTTCAAATATTTTCTGATAATCATTATGATTATAAAATTGAACTACAAAGAAACCTTTGGAACACAAGAGAATCTCACACGATTTGGCCCTGTATGTATAAATCCATTGATGCAACTCTTCAGACCGAGGCCAAAAACCATTAAAGCGAAATATGATTGCCTCAGATTTAAGAGACTTAAAGAGTTCTTTAACCTCAAGATTATTTACATCCGTGGTGGGCACATCGTCTGTTTGTCAGCAAGGAACGCAGAATGGGTGGGTGCCTTGGAACAAGCTGCATCCTTGTATGAAATTGGCTTAGAGGTAGTAGGTCTTCCAGATCCAACCGCTCCTACACGCAAACACAAAACTGAAAAAAGGAGAGAATCCTTACTGATATTATGATCATTCAACTGTGCTGAGTCCTCCAGTTGTTTGCCCTTATAGAGAAGACAATGCATATCCACGAGAATCCCTTGTATCTGCTCAAGTTTCTATTTTAGATCCAACACAAGATCTAACTGTTTTACCCAAAGGCAAATAGATTTCCTTTGAAGAGATCGGACCATTAACTGATATGCTAATTGCTTGTCACTAAATTTCTTACCTACAGTCATTTTGTGAACCATTTTGAAAGCCATCATTTTGTCAAACATATGGCCGACTACCTCAGTCCCTTGGCATTGATGCTGTAACACATGCAAATTCTTAAACAAACAAGAAGTCTCATCTAGGGCCCTATGCTTCAAATACCCTGCAAACATAGCATAATCAGATACCACAATTCGTTCTAGAATTTGGTCAAACACTTGGTTTGTAGCGTCCATGCCCAGAAAAACACTGTATACTTTCTCATCTTGCACAAGACATTGGACATCTCACGCTTCTTCTTAGCTTGCTTGTGAGTACCCATCTTCCTCTTGGACACCTTTTGAGCCCTCTTGTCTTTCCCCACCTTTAGCAGCTCCGGTATTCTCCTTTCGTGTAGGGCAAATTTGGCCACTTCCCTGATCAATTTTCTCACAAAAACCATCCTCTTGCTTCTTTTCCCTTTGTTAGCAGAGGGACGAGGGACCAACTCCCGCTTGGTAACAACGTGGCCTCTGTTTGTTCCCGCAAACAATCCACTCTTTCCTTGTGGAGGCTTCATCTCTCCAGCTCTCAATTTATATGGTTAGGCATTGCTTTTATTTGAGGAAGGTGAGTCCTCAGTTGGGGGTTGTGGTGCCACTTGCAAGGTGGCACTTTCATGCCACTCTCACCTACCACAACTGCTCCAGTGGCATCGCCCAAGCCCCTTTTGTGGCCTTTGTTGCTTCGCTCTGGCCCTTTCGCTGCTTCTTCACTCAGGCAAGCGCTCCTCCACTGCTTGGACTTGCTCCATCTTGAAGGTGCCGTTATGGACAGCTCAACCTTCCTTCTCCACCGAATGGCCGTTCTACAAGCGGCACTTGTGTACAAATTTAGCCGTTGACCTTGAAAAGGGAATTTTTTGTGGCACATTTCCTTTTCAAATTCAACATATCAATTTTGTGGAGAAAAAAGGGAGTTTTTTGATAGAGATTTTGAGGGGTCAAATAGAGAATTTGGAAAAAGTGCAAAACTACACCCTTTGGTGATTTTTTGTGAACTTTCTGAATATCCAAACAGTTTTGTGAGATGTTTCTTATAACATCCAAAATTAGGGTTTTTATGAAAAATCCTTAATCTTCAGTTACTCACAAATCGCGAAGAGTTAGGAGACGCCCTTTTAACCACAATCTTGTCATGACCTGATCCAACACTATTTGGAACACATCCACGTAATTTTTCTTCTAGCTCCTGATTTTGCGATTTTCCTAAAATGCACTAGAAGAAGAGCTTGACACACTTTTTGTCTCCGTGATCCACACCTTTGCTTTCCAAGGCCTTAGGGAGGTAACCCCTCAGCTCTGATACCAGGTCAGAATAAGTAATATATCCTCAAAATAATTACTTAATCTGTTCCAAGACTATTGAGACAAGATCTACAACTACTATACTCCATATTGTTCAACAAATAAGTATCCACAATAATATGCAATGATGGAATAGATAGAGAGAGACACAAGATATGATGGTTGAAGGAGTGTACTAAATATCACTTTAGCATGTGGGATAATGAATGATAGATAGGGAAATATCCCCATCTATTTATACAATATGATTGCTTACGTTTAGGGAAACTTTATCTCATGCTGACCTCCTATTATACAAAGGCAGGCGACATTCAATGTATCACACCATAAGGTAGAACTTATAATTGTGGAACCCATGGTACATAAAGAATGTGCCTAAAGTGGGTCCACTATAACATCACCTAAGGACCACCACATCAATTGATGTCTCACAGGGATAATAAATACAAGCCCAAAATCAAGGAACCCGACAGGGCAGGATTACAATAGAGTGTAAATATATACTAACATGTAGTGCATATATAAGGCCAAACAAAAAACCCCAACTGGTAAATCTTGTGTTCTTTAAAAATCAAGCGATAAACACTTATGATTGTGGGACATACGTGGTTTTTATTTTGACACATTATTTTGTGAGTATAATGGGAAAGCAGACAAAAACAATCTACATGGAGATGGGCATATACAAAAGATGCATGAAAGTTGTTCAAAGCTTACAAAAGATCTAACCTGTAGATTTAAAGTCGTACTTATGTTCCAGTTGAATGGATCATATTTTGACTGTTGGGAATATTCCTTTGACTAAAATATTGTCCTTAGTCTGAACATTATATTGTTGAGGGAATGCTTGACTGATTCCAGTGAAACCATTTCAGTGCAAACGTTTGAGATGGATAGTAGATCTCAGTATGATTCATGCTTCTCAGTTTGAAATATTCTGGTTTAATGTGTGACATTACATTATTCCCTTCACTGGAATATTGTCTGTAGTCTGAAAAATAAATAGTTGAGGAAATGCTCAACTGATTCCAGTTAATAATCTATTTCAGTGCAATTGTTTGATCTGGACACTAGATGTTCGTATGATTCATGTTCAGGGAAATTTTTAAGGAACCCTCCTGAAAAAAAGTTATAGATTGGGTGGCGAATATGGCTAGATTGGATTTGCTGGTGTGGCAAATTCTACTGAATTGGTTTTCTTGTGTATGGTGAAAATTTAAAAATTGGCATAATTTTTGTTTGATGAAAAGGCGAATCTGCACTAAGAGTTAGAATTTAGTGAAAATATTTGGCCAATGTAGCATTCACTGAAACAAACATTTACAAGTGAAAATATATAGTAGTGTGAAAAGATTTGCTGAGTAGCACACATTAAATTAGCTTCACGAAACAAGCATTTACAAATGAAAATATATAGTAATGCGAAAATATTTGGCGACTTGCATGTATTAAACTAGCTTTGTGAACCTAAATGAGCTTCAAAGAAATAAATAGCCCTACTTACTTCCTTGCAAACATATGTGCAAATGTTCTCTGTAATGGAATGTGCGTTGGGATGGATTCAAAATTTATTTATTCAAAAATCAAAAGCTCAAGAATGCTATTACTAAGCTCGTCTCTAGATATGGAATCATAATTTGAATCATTCAAAGCATGTGCATTTCATTTCAACAAATATTTATCATTCAAACTATAAGCAACCATTTTTCTAATATAAAGCATGTAATAAGCTAAGCAAGAACACAATATAGTAGATTATAGTAGAAGAAACCACAAACAATCCATAGACATCTGGTTGGGAAAGATCTACGATAAAAAGCAGCCCAGAAATACCCAAAAAACTTTACATTCAAATGACCAAAAAACCAGATAACAGGATACACTACGAAAACCACCAACCAAAACTGAAATTGCCAGAAACAACTATTACATCAGCCAAGATTAGAACGTCTTGAAGACCACCATAACACAAACACCAACCCCACTGATCTCATAACCATTTATCTGATAAGTACCTGGTCAGGTTAATGAGATCAGTGGGGTTGGTTTTGGTGTGGTGGTGGTCTTCAAGATGTTATGATCTTGGCTGATGCTTTCATAACTTATTAGGTGCAAGGGAAAGCATCAATATAACGTATAAATACATAATTTAAGTTATAACATATGAATTATATTAAGCATCAGTATAAGGGAAAGCATCAAAAGCTTAGAAATGCATCGGACTTGCAAGCTCAAAAAAACTTTGCAGGCTTAGAAAATCATCACAGCTAAGAAACGAATCACACTCGACAATGCATCACACTCTTAGGCTTGGAAATGCATTGCAGGTTGGAAATTCATTGCATGCTTGGAAATGCATCGCAGGGGAAATGCATTAAGGGCTTGGAATTTTATCGCAAGCTTGGAAATGCCTTTTGGGATTCAAAAAACATCGCATGCTTTGAAAAGCATCACATTATTGGAAAGTCGTCGATTCCTTGGAAAAATATTGCAGGGTTGGAAATGCATGAGTTGATTTATCCGTAGGCTTGGAAATAGTGTTTAATTGTATATATATGTGTGTGTGTGTGTATGTGTGTGTGTGTGTGTGTGTATATATATATATATATATATTGTAAGGTTGGTATAACCGGTGAATTTAATTTAATTTCAAAATTTCCCTTTAAATTTTAGGTGAATGGGATCCAAGGGCCCATAGAATGTTTACCGATTTTAAAATACTGGATTGGCTCTTTGTTGGTGATTCAAAAGAAACCCCCATTGGGACTATAAATCATTTTGCTATTCAAGGGGGAAACGATAACGTATGTGGTTTTTTTGGTGATGTGCTGTGCGAGCCGACGTCCTCCAAATAGCCAATCGCGAGTCCTGGAAACTTTGAAATGTGCCTAATTACATAAATTTGCTGCTACAATATTCCCTGTTCATGCTTATTACTTTTAAGTTTTTTATAAAAGGAATGTAAATCTAATTTTTTTTGGACAGGATATTAGATGTTTGCTATTATTCTAGTTTGAGGAGTTGTTTTCTTTATTTGATGCACAGGCCGTGGGTTATAATTCTATTGAGGCTGAAGATTGGGAAGTGGCTACTAGAGGCGAGGATATGAGCAAATTGGAGACATTGTTACTTGACAAAAATCGTAAGATGGAACATGAGCTAACTCAATTGAAGGTATACCGGTACCCTGATTGAAATTATAATGCAATATGTTATTCTTATTTTCAGGGAAAAAGGTGAATACATGGCTTGCCAGCCTTATTTCATTTCTGATGTTGAGAAAGAACTACTGTTTAGCATATGCATTTTTTTTCCTGTTCAGATTGACATGCAGATTTGTGTTGTTTTGAAGGTCAAACTATCTGAAAAAACAAGTGCAGCTGAGGCTTCGGATGCCAGAGTAAAAGAACTTGGCATGAAAGTGGATGAACAACAGAAATTAATTTCAAAGCTAGAAGAAGACATATTAAAGGTTCAGTTTAATATTAACTTTTTCTGATGACTATTGATTTTGCATTAATTATGATATCATTTGTTCACTTGTTTGGAAATTTATGGTGCAAGCTATTTGGGATTGATATGTTGCATACATTGCAGGGATATAGCTCCATGGATCGAAGAATGACAAAGTCAGATGATTGGGATTTGCCCGAGCTCGGAATTTCTGAAATTTTGGAGGTTTCCCATTGAACTTTGTCTTTGCCAAGTTGCAAGTTTAATTGTTCTCATAAAACATAATTTATAATTAATCCTCTTGAGAATTACCATTAATCCTCCTATAAGTACAATTAATCCTCTCGAGAATTTTCTTCCATCTTCTTCTTGATGGATTTATAATTAATCCTCTCGAGAATTACCATTAATCCTCTTGAGATGTAGTTAATACTTGTTAGTTGAACGCTATTAAAATTTTTATTTATAATTAATCCTCCTATCAATATGTGGTCCGTTGCTATGAAACCACGTAAATCGTCTCTAGGTCTTTCTTTTTTCTTCAATGAAGCCATGTGTTTTAATTGGATGTTTTTGGGTTGTCTTCCCTTTCTTTCTCATTTGTTTGTTGATGCCTGCTAGTATTTTAACCATCGCACTGGAATTTGTTTCACTTCCTCTTGAGATTCGAGACATGTTTGGTAAAATACAAAACTGTTCCTTGGAACAAAGTCTCGAAACAATTGTTACATTATTTTTTTTTTGGAGATGCATTCAATTAATGTTGGCAGAATAATGGCTTGAGATTAAAACTAGATACACAATATGATTTTGTCAGTTCTGCTTACCATATTTAAAGATTCTGTAGGGTACGGCTTGAGCCACAATGCAGCAAATGTCAAGTTTGCATTTCTTTTTGTTTTCTGCCAATTGTTTTAGATACTGACAGACTGACAGAAGGTGCAGCATGTTTTTCCACATGCACACTTGTATTATTATGATTTTCAAAGGCTATAAGCAGTGCTAACCTATATGCGCTCTGAAGTATATCTACTTCTTGAATATTTGATGCGTACATATGAAAGGAGATACCTGAAATTAGTGATTGCATTTTAGTGTTTCAGTCTCTGGTATTTGCATAGGATTCATGTAGAAGATCTTAATATATCTCATAGTTATCTTGTGTGTCATGTGCCTAATTAAATGTAATAGTTACTAATTGATAATCTATGGGATTGTGATCTTTCAATATGATTTTTTTTAATCCATACATTGACATAGGTGTCCCAGAATCTAGAGTCATAAAATAAGCATATCAAAGTTTGCCTGCTTCCAGAACAAGATATATTCCAAATAAAATATTGCTGCCCACCGTGCCTTAGCTTGAACTTTAAAAAGGACAAAGCAGATTTTGCTTGAACTTTATCTTAGAGTGGCTTATGAGCAACGAGAGTATTATATTTTTGATTTTCTTTGGAAGATTGCATCATAGCAAGTCTTATCCTGTGATCTTTCATGACCACAAATGACACAAATATTGTTTTCATTAGTTCTGATACTTTTCCTGTGATCATGAACATTCATTATTTGATGATTTTTACCTATATCATGAAATTGACTTGTGTAATCACTCCACAGAAAACTGAATTAAGAAAAGGTCACGTGGATGAGGAGCAGAATTCAATGCTACAGGTTATTTGCAGCCAACGTGACAGATTCCGGCAACGTCTAAGGGAAGCTGAAGAGGTAGCTTTTGAATTTGTAAAGAATCAGTAAACTATGATGGTCTTACTTTTGTAGAAATTGTTATTGTACAATCATTTGTAAAGATTTGTCATTTTTGTTGTGTTTGATCTTGATGCACCCATGCATTTGTATTCTTTATTTTTACTTTACCAGTTATGTTATTTAAATTTTGCAGGATCTAAGACAAGCCCGAGAAAAAATCAAGGCTCTTGAAGCAGAATTGGAAAAGAGTAAAGCAGATAATGTCAAGCTGTATGAGAAAATTCGTTATATACAAGATTATACAAAGGATTTGCCTGTTTCTCGAGGGAAAAAGGTATACTTGGAATGTGTTCCTGAGAAATTTATTTTGAGAATCTGTGTTCTTATCATTGTTTTACATCAAAATCTTAACTGTGTGGGGCATGCAGCGTGCTGACGACATAGAGAGTGGGTTCAGTTCAGATATAGAATCGAAGTATAAGAAGATATATGAAGATGACATAAATCCTTTTGCTGCCTTCTCAAAGAAGGTAAATTTTACATCCCTTCTTACCTTCTTACCATGGATTGTTGCATTTTCAAGCGGCTTTGCATATCTATATTTGCTTTCTGGGCCTTGCTCATCATGGAGAAAACCTCCCAATGTTTTTTTCTTCTGCACTGTTTCTGTTTCAAACGAGAATTTAAAAGTGGTTGTTGAGTATTGGTGATTATTGATCAGAATAATCTTTGTAAAGGGCTTAGCTTTTTCGATTATATTGTGTAGCTTTTGAGAAAACTTAAAAGGGCATTATAAATTTCATGAGAGAGAGTCAACTTATTGCAGTGTAGCATGAATTCATTATAAAAGGCACAAGTGTGCTCGCTGGTTTTCAAAAAAGTAGTATTTCTTCATTCACCATGATAATAGGTAGGAAAAAATAGAAACATGTCATTGATTTCCTTGACACCTACTAGATGCTGGCTACACAATGGTAACACTCCAATTTTTATTCTGGTAGGGTTAAGTTACAAGTATATTGTAAAGGAAAAAGTTGACTCAAGCTTCCGCAATACATAATGGGCTATGGCACATAAGTGAGTCCCACTTGGCAGCCAAGTGCATCCAAACCCGAGAAAAAAAATTGGGGTTCGTTTGAACCCCCACGTGTACTTATTGAAGGGGGTTCGAACGAAGCCCCTTTGAACGAAGGGGGTCAAAAGTTTACTGTGCATTTGATTAATTTGAATGAATTGGCCAATGAAATGATTTATTCGGGGGTGGGGGAAGGGTTTGAATGAAGGGCATTCGTTTGAACTCCTTTCGTTCGAACCCATGTGGCATCAAATCCTCAACCATTGAAGTAGAAAGCTACTATTGGCCTAAAATTTCCACTTCGGATGCCATGTATTAGGATGAAAAAAAAGAATAAAAACATGTGGCTCTAGATATAAATAGGTCTTTTTATGAGCTTTCTAATAATATGTTTTTTTTTAAATTTTAATAATATTTAATATTTATTTTGATTTATTTAGTAAAATATACTTATTTATAAAATGAAATACCGTATGTTTGAGGCACTGAGAAAAATAGCAGACTATAGCCAATTTTTTTTGAAAAATATCAATGCACTCGACTTTAATGTCCTTGTTCCAATGGTGAAAAATTTAGTCTATTTCGACATATATATACAAAAATATCACGAGAAGACATAAACATTGATATTCCTTGCCATGATCATCAAAAAATTAATAAAAAAATATTTTTTAATCAAGAAATTATAAAAACATAATCTTGCACTACGTCCATGTTTCTAAGACCTCTTTGCGAAAAATCTTGAAAAAATATTATGTTTTGAGAAAATTATGAGGAGAAATCAAGTACTCAATAAAACATTTTTTACACGAAACATACACACTATGTATTTAGGTATTAAAAAATCTGTTTTTTTTTCTAAAAAAATAACAAATGTAATCTACACTTAAAATGAAACATTTCATTAGTTTACACCGTTTTCACATTTTATACGGTTAAGTCACTATTGTCTATACAAATTGAGAAATGTTTACATTTTCATTTTTTGCTGGCCCCTTTATACCAAAAAGTGGGACATAGTATTATGCTTCAACCCTAATGTTAAAGAAAAAAATCTTCCAGAAAAGTGAGACAAGAGTTCAGAGGATCAATGTTTCAGACCACATGATGTGGTCCATCATTGGGATGCATGATAAAGATAAGGGCTTCTTATATTGATAACACAGAAATAAGACATGAGGTAGAGATCAATACAATCCATCCAATTAACAATGCTGAGTCACATTATTAAATTTACGTCAATAAAACATTAATTTTTTTTCATATACTTGTTTGTTTGCATTATGTATCTCCTGTTGAGATTATTAGGATGTTTCCCGATCTCTGTAGTCTCCCTCAGTTTCCTTTTCATATAAATCTCTCCTGTCACATTTTTTTTTGCTTTTTTTCTAAACACGTCATAATATGTCACATTTGAATGTTTTGCAAGAGCTGAGCTCTTGATGCAGTCATGATTGATATCAGAACGATGCTTTTTAAATCTCTGCTGAGACGATCTGTCTTTTTCAATTTAAGGGTGTGAAACACACAGTCAATGCGATTCACACCACAACCTGCACTGGTTCAAGAGGATATTGAGTGTTTTTTACCATGTTTCTGATGTTATTCTATGGTATAAAAATGGGTTTTATCTTATGCTTTCTCAGAATTCTGCCTATTTTGAAATATATGCCTTCACTGAAAGGGAGAAAGGCTTTAGGATGCTCATCTGTGTCAACCTCACGTTAAACATGTGATGCAATCCTCTTTTCCACATTGTTGAAGACCCTTAAAATCTGCTTCATTCCATCACCATTCATTCGGAAGACCCTTGTCAAATAGCACCTTTTCTTTATCAATGTGGTATTTTGTTTGAGATTCTGAAGAAGACAGATCTTACATTTCTGCTGGATCCCTGTCACCTTCCCTGTATAAGCACCAGGTCAGCTAACTATAAAAGTTGCTTGTCACTAGCCCTCACTTGATCTCAGTTTATTGGGCTAGTGTTACAATCACATCATTGATATTTCTATCATAACTGTAACATTGACAACATCTATAGATTAAAGCTGTATGTATAGCAGGAAAAGCCAAAACCATACTACAGAACACCATAATTCAAAGACTTGACTGCCAGCCGAAGTATTTTAATAGAAAAATATAGATGGATCGAATTAGATTGAAGAGGAAAGATGAAGGGCAATTGAAACCAAACAATTTAAGATGCGACTGCTAGTACTCTATAAGTTTCACAGTCAGTTAAGCTCTCCAAAAGATTTAAATTTCTAGAATCCACAATGAAATCTTGTAGGACATTACGTTATGGCTGGGAGAAATGCCTTTTGTAATAATTACACCTCCATACCCTTGTTTCCCCTTGAGTACACTTTTAAGGGGGGATAACAATACCATATACCAAAGGAACTAAATGGATAAGATCAAGCTAGGGCTTGAATTAATGGTTCCCTCTATCTCCATTTAATTTAGGGAGGGGTTGGTATTTTGCGAGTTATGCATATACATTAGGATGGCTGGTTTGTTGGAATTAATTTATGTCTATTCGTGTCACTCGAAGACAAGGTTAGAAGGGTTGGTGATGGCTTCCCTGCATTTTATAGTTCCCCAAGGACTTGGGGACACCAGGAAATTTGCATGATTTTGGCCAGTATATGCTAATCCTGCCAAAAGGGGGAGGTTTTGGGTAGATTGTGGGACGATTCCAATATCTTTGTTACATAGGGATGCTCCCTATGCAGCATTTTCTTTTAACTTTTCCTTCCGTCGAGGAAGGGGCCAGAAAGGATGCCTAACCCTAAGTAAACTCACCATAGTTTACTTAAAGTAAAAACTAACCCCAACCCAAATTGTAGACAAAAAAATAAGATACCTAGCACAAAACCAAGGATGTAGTTTAAGGAGGTGTGGCAGAGGAGCCAAAGGACTGACTTTTATCTTGGAAGAGAGCATGTATTGCAAAGGAACACTTAAAATAATTCAAAAGAGGACATGGTGTCGAGGCATGTAACTTTATATGAAATATCCCTTTTTGGATAAATATTAACAATTCTGGGTTTCCTGTAAACTCTAAAAAAAATAATTCAGATTTCCCTTAGAATAAATAAATTTCCCTTAGAAGAAATAAATTCAACTCGGTTAATAAAAATCAAAACCCTCTTGAAGAAATCTTTTCACAAATAGAAGATGATCCCAGGAAATAGATGATTAATTTATTGCATACAATTCAATCTTGAAGTTTCATTCAAAACTTATGATAAAATAATTCAAATGCTCATATGCTGTCCAAGTAAATTCCTATGCAAAGCTTGATGGAATCAAATAATATAATAAGTATGAAATTGAGTTTTTCACATAGATATTACAAAATCTGCTAAGATCTATGAATTTTTTTCTTTTGTTTTCTGCCTCTTGAAATGTGATGATGATGCCCTAGTGGAATGGACCTCTAAAACTGATATTTTTTGAATCTGGTAGCATCGTTGTAATTCTTGGATGGAATTGCCAAATGGGTATGAAGGGTTTCGTTCTCGTATCTGTAAATTTGAGGGTTTTCATTTTCTGTGAAAAAATATGATAGCTTCAAGCTCTCCAATAAATTCTGAAAGTTGAATGATAATAATAGATGTCTTTTTCCTTTTTTCCACCTTGTAATTATTTTTTCACATAAAACCCTAAAAACAATTTAAAATTACTTTTTATTATAATTTCTTCTTTGCTCCATAAAGTAATTAATATTTATTTTTATTTTTTTATTTCCACTTGGGCTTATAATTAATACATATTTTTGGCCCCATTCCATAATAACATCCTTTAGTTGCCCCCCTTTTAAGTTATGACTCAAATAATTATTACTAATTTATTCTTTTTTAATATTTTGAAAAAAGTACCCTTTTAAATTACGACTTAAAAGTATCTTTGAGAACACTTAAAGAATTATTACTTATTTATTCTTTTTTAATATTTCAAAAAAAGGGACATGACAGTTTGCCCTTCCCAAAGTTTGCTTGCCTTCAAGCAATAGCTGAATTGTCTTGCAAATACCAAGATCCCAAATCAATCTTAGGAAAACTATACCATGTTTTCGCTATACCACTCTGATTTGTTCTTCATATAAATTGTTGTAAGCCTTGGGTATTTCTTCAATTGCCTCTATGCATGTCATTTCAGCACCATGTCATTCGTTGATTGTGATCATATCCATGTGACCTGAATCTGTAGCATAAAGATTAGTGAGGCCAAAGTCCACCTTCTTCACAATTTCATGTTCCTCCATACTGCTACCTTGTAGATTAATTTCAGCTTCTATTTGTATGCCAGATTCTTGTTGCTCTTCGTTAATCTCTACAATTTCTTGTGACTTTGATTTTTCTTCTTTCTCATGCTTCTGCATCACAATTGGAGAATTCTTTCCCCTAATTTTTTGTAGGTGTTGTTTTGCTTGAGTGACTATCAACTTAGTTTTCTTAGTTGTTCTTAGCCATTCATCACACCTTTTTTGAGTCCTCATTACATCTTTTGCACTTGTCTGCAATGTGGTTAATTTTTTTTCAACCACATTCTCTGGTTTCTTTTCAAATAAGATCTCCTTACATTTGACTTGCATGCATAATTCTTTTTGCTCCTCTGTAGATTTTTTAAGCTCAAATTTTGATTTTTCCATCTTTATTTCTATCCATTCCTTTAGATCCTTTTGATATTCTTGCATAGTTTGCAACATCCTTAACATGGATTCTTGCACTGTCCTCATGATTCATAGGCTACCAAGATCATAGCTCTGATACTATTGAAATATACCTTTTTGGATAAATATTAACAATTTTGGATTTCCCGTAAACTCAAAAAATAATTTAGATTTTTCTTAAAATCAAATTTTTCCTTGGAAGAAATAAATTCAACTCAGGTAATAAAAATCAAAACCCTTGTGAAGAAATCTTTTCACAAATAGAAGATGATTCTAAGAAATAGATGATTAATTTATTGCATACAATTCAATCTTGAAGTTTCATTCAAAACTTATGATAAAATAATTCAAATGCTCATATGTTGTCCAAGTAAATTCTTATGCAAAACTTGATGGAATCAAATAATATAATAAGTATGAAACCGAGTTTTTTCACATAAATATTACAAAACCTGCTCAGATCTATGAAGTTCTTTTTTTCTTATATTTTTTGCCCCTTGTAATGTCATGCCCTAGCTGAATGGATTTGTAAAACTAATATTTCCTGAATCTGGTAGCATTGTTGTAATCCATGGATGGAATTACCAAATGGAGATGAAGGGTTTCGTCTACGTACCGGTAAATTTGAGGGTTTTTGTCCTTTGTGGAAAAGTATGGTAGTTTCAAGCTCTCCAATAAATTTTGAAAGTTGAATGATAATAATAGATTTCTTTTTCTTTTTTTTTTACCTTTCTTATAATTACTTTTCCATACAAAACACTAAACACAATTTAAAATTACTTTTTATTATAATTTCCTCTTTGTTATATAAAGTAATTAATTACTTTTGTTTTTCTACTTTTTACTTGGGCTTATAATTAATACATACTTTTGGCTCCATTCAATTAATAACACTCTTTAGTTGTCCTCCTTTTAAGTTATGACTTAAAAGTACCCTTGAGAACACTTAAAGAGATATTACTAATTTATTCTTTTTTAATATTTCGAAAAAATGGACATGACATTATAGGCTATACATTATGTATATCATATATGAACATCTTATTGGTGACATGGGACACAGGTTAAAACATATAAATGTAGCCTCACATAAAAGATAGAATTCAGTAAGTTTCATGTAGTGTCAAGGAAGTTGACCTCTATCCAACATCTTTCCGGTTGGAGGCCTCTCCTACCCTAATTAATAATCCCATTGCAACAGATTGTGACTAGAGGCGAAGGACCAAATTTGCATGTAGCCTAGTAGATTCAATGTGAACTGAAGAGGGGGTAATTAATACTAGAAATGCACACTGCAGATTGTGATGCAAATAGTTAGGCATGAAATTGAAGTGGTTTCTGATGGCATATGGAAATGCCTTGGCAATAAGTGGGCAATTGGAAATGTCTTGAAATGCCTCTAAGCAATATTCATAGGTTCAGCCCAATGGCATATTCACAGTCTCTTTTTGACTGCTCTGGGAAAACAATTCCTTGCACATATAAACGTTTTCAGTCATAGCATATAGATATTGCAAGAAATTTATGGGAAGAAAAGTTAACCTTTGATAGACATGTTTTTTGCAAAATGTGGAAGCATGCACGTTAAGACATGCAATATTTTTGGTCAAAATGCCTTGGCGATAAGTGGGCTATGGGAAATGTCTTCAAAGTTCAAATGCCTCTAAGCAGTACGCATATGTTCAGTCCATTGGCATATTTGTAGTCTCTTTTTGACTGCTCTGGAAAAACAATTCCTGGCACACAAACGTTTTCATTCATAGCATATAGGTGTTGCAAGAATAAAAAATGAATGATTACTTTATACAATACATAGTTATGTCATCCGAATCCTGTAATCGTAACTTCTTAGTTAATTGCTATAGCACTGCAAAGTAAAGAGATAGCATATATATTCTTTTTAAATGTATATGATACGAGCCCTAAAATTATCCCATAACAATTTATAATAATGACAAATGTATCTTATACAGTTTTAGCACAAAAGATAATGAACTTGTCACAAATCTTTAGTTTCTTAGACCTTGCTAATATTCATGTTCTATAGGAACCATACCTATACAAGCCTGCATAATTTGAGTTTGGAAACCTAATACAAGTCTTGTCACCATTTCAATGATCCAATGTGTAGTGAATAATAAGTATTAAGAACAACTAGACATACTTGCTTATTACCATCTATCTCATAGGATGAAAAACAATTTGTCATGGTTAACAAACATTTTCAGTCATATAATCATATAAATACTGCAAGAACTAAAAACTTCACTTTATACAATACAAATCATCGTCATCCAAACCTTGTATGTGCTTAGCGTATTGTTATAGGACTGTAACAAGAGACATGGTGTATACATTTCTATTCTAATATGTATGGGATGACGCCTAAAATTAGTCAACCCCATACGATATTTACAAATGATATCCATTACAGTTTTAGCACAAAAGAGATCATTTACAAAACCCTTGTGAAGAGATAACATAAATGAGTGTTCATATGCCCATTGCCTCACCAAAATGTGGTTTTATGGATTGGGATGTTCCAAGATATGTACAAAATTATTCAACCCAATACAATATTTACAAATGATATCTATTACAGTTTTAGCACAAAAGAGATCATTTACAAAACCCTCGTGAAGATATAACATGAGTGTTCATTTGTCCACTGCCTCACCAAAATGTGGTCTTATGGATTGGGATGTTCCAAGATATTTGCAAAATGGGTTTTTTGATATATATACACACATATATAAACTTATATATAATTTATTCAAAAACCCCCTTTTTTGCATTGTCTGGAAGTAAACATAATGTTGCAATCAATCTGAAACTGCATCCCCTTAAGTTATTCATTGAACTTGTCACAAATCATTACTTATTTAGAAGTTTCTTGGACCTCACCAATCTTCACGTTCAAGATGAACCATATGCATACAAACTGTTGACGCTGGGGATTGCACCCGGGGCAAGGAGGTCGAACTCCTGCCTTCTCCTCGCAACATGGAAACTCCTCTCTCGCCTGTGAGATGGCAAAGCAGGAGAGGAGAGTCTCTAGATAAGGGCTAGCTCCCTTTGATGTATCATGTTTATTCCAGCAAGTGCAAATACAGGCATGTATATATATACAGCTAGATGATAGTGGGGGGGATGAAAAGGGAAAAGAGATGCAGGAAAATAAACTACTCTAAGGAGGTGATACACCAAAACAAGGTGACCTTCTCACACCCACTCTCAGGATCAGACAAAGCAACATACATACACTCAGACTTGGCAGGAAAACCAGGGTGCAGAAAAATGGCAGGGAGGTTCTTATGAAAACACAGGAATAGGGACTCACCAAGATGCTGTGAAATGCATACTATAAATGACTTTCTCTGTTCTATACTCCGGATAGAGCTCTCTTCTTGTCAGCTGCAGAAAATGGCACCTAGTAGATAGCTGGTGTGTTGGTGCTGAACTTGTGAGAGCATCAAAAGACAATGACTGAACACAAATCAAACACTCAAAACATACACAGAATATCTATCCAAGAAGAGGTAAAAAACTGCTTTTATTTGATTCAGGTGGAAATTTTAACAGGGCTGCGCCATGTAAAATCCGTGAAAAGATCATTACAAAAATGACAAGTATCGAATATATATGAGAAAATGAGGAAGCCCATGTGGCGTTCCCTCAACAAGTGGCCATCGCGTCCCTTCAACAAGTTGCTCAAAACATTAATGAGCTGTGTGCTTTGTCTGCTCGAAGTCCGCATTTTTAATGTCAAAACGCGGTTTGTCCACCCATTAAATGTAAAATGAAGAAACCGGTTACATTCTTTAGCTGTTGCGTCTTCTCATGATCAATTTGAAGGAACTATTTTACCTACTGGAGTCACTTCTTCAAATTGGCGCCACTTGGACTTAACTGCTTACTCATTCTGTGTATGTCTTCTTGTCTTTTATCACTTTTGTCTCATCTGGTTCATTTGACCCCTTGGGCGAACATTCTGGTAGGTCGCTGCGTTTTGAGCTCCTTTTCCACAGTTAGCTCTCTACCAGTTTGAAAGGGAACGACTATTTCACTTCATTAATATTGACGTCCACCGGGACGTCCTCGGGTCCATTGCCATGTCAGTCGGGTTCACGTGGCATCCTCTCGGGCGCTTCTCCATCCTTGAATTTTCTCGGCACCTGTCCCTTTGTGTTTGTATTTTCGCGGACAAAATATCCGCGGAAATTCTGTCCAATGATTTCGTTGACTGTTTGACTGTGCCCAAAAACTTTGAAAAGTCTTTAGTGTCCGCCCGCCCTCCAAAAGGGCACTTTGACTGCTTGAACTGCCCTTCTGCCAAGGGCAGACCCTTGAACCAAACCCGTTGAACCAAGCCGTTGAACCAAACATATTGAACTTGCTGAACCCGAAAATGACTGGCACTAAACAGCAAGGGAGGAAGGTGACCGAAAATTTCCCTGTGGGCAAAATAGGTCAACACAAACCTTTGGAAATTGAGATTGACAACCTAATAAAAGTCTTGCCAGTATTTAGTGATCCAATGCATAGTGAATAACAGAACAAATTAGGAATTCTTGCCTATTTCAAGAACTAAAAATGATCACTTACTGTATGCAATACATAGTGTCCTCATCTATATATTGTATGTCATCCTTGGCGATCTTTGCTTCCTCAGGGTTGTGTTCATGCAGATAGGGAAGTGACAAAGACGGAAACAAGGATCCCAGCAAAATAAATGACAACTTCTAATAAAAACTGCAAATCTAATATCAGAAATTAATTTTTCTTACCACTTTTTCACTTCTTCCTTCCCTTCATATGATGAACAAGCTTTAAACTCCTTGAAATGTCTCTCTATCAAAGGTAGATGCTGGACAGATACTATTCAAGGAGATAGAGAAACCCCCAAGCTCACACTTACACTTTTATTTGGCCAGTGAGACTGAAACAGAATATTTTGAGAAAGTCAAAAAAATTTAGGACCAAAGAATTGGAAAAGCACATACCACACAATATTTGGAAGCATGGTTACTTTTGTCTTTACTAGGACTTCGAAGATTGTTTTCCACACAATAGTGTTTCAAAGAAGGGGGAATGTTTAAAAAAAAAAGTTGCAACAAACCAAAGCCAAAGTTCCTTCAAGATAGCTTACAACTGACTCACATTAGGAAAAAAAGTGTTGGGACATACTAAAGTGAAAGCTTTCAAGCTAGCCTTCAATTGAATCACACCTCCAAAAGAAGAAAGGGAAAAAAAACATTCAGCTATATTGGAAGGGTATCTCACTGGATTTTGGATAGAAAGAGTACCCCTACAAAATGCAAAAATAACAAGTAGATTTTTTGAAGGAAAGACAGTCAAAGCATAGTTGTTGAAAAATGAAAAGAAAGTAGTTAGGCCAATGCTCAGAGAAAAGATAATTTTTGCAGTCTTTTCAACCTTAAATGTGAATAAAAGAGCCAAAAAGGAATGAAAAATGGCTTGTCAAAATCTCGGCATTTGTAGAACCTTAACCTATGTGCCATTCCAGTAACTTTTGCCAAAACATAGTATGAGATATGAGAAAAAAGATGGAGTATAACAAAATGAAACGATTTGAGAGGGTTTCAGTGTAACGTTTTCTATCTATTTAATACCCCATATTCTCTCTCAGGCTTGTAAACACTAACCTTAACAAGAAGAAAAAACTTGACACATCTTAAATAACACCTTCTCAACGTTACCGGTTCTTCAGTTTTTGCCTACGTTTGGGGTTTGGATTCGAACCAGGTGCTGGTCCTGGTTCGGTTTGCCGTCCCAACGCTCAGGGTTCATGCAAAGAATGTTCCTAAGTCTGCTAATAGACTATATGCCACATTCTTCATCTTTCTAAAGCATATGATTGAATTGCAAGAGGCCTGACAGTTCACACTGGTTAGCACTGATTGTTGAGTGATTTAATGTCGTGTTTCTTAAAATTTGATATCATCACCAAGCAATTGTACCTTCATTGAGACCTATTCCTTTATCTGTTTCCAGTTGACTTATTTAATGATTGAGATTGGTTATTCTGCACTCAGCATGTAACAATCATCAAAATTATTTCAAATACTAGTATTGGAGGGGGATGCATCCCCCACCCCCTGGGATGCATCTTGGGTACTTGGACACATCTCCAGTACGAGAGATGGCTACAGAGACGTTTCTCGTACCTGGAGACGTCTGCCAGAGACTTTCAATGTCTCCTTGCCGTTTCTCCTTAAACAAGCCTTTGTTTCTTTCACAAACCCTAGCCAATTTTTTAAAACCTAAATGCTTGATTTTTTCTATAAAAAACACAGCTTACATTTCATTCTACCACAACAGTCGAAGGAAATCCAGTCACATTCGTCATAAAGTCTTTAAAGCAGTATACTGTATAAATTATTTCCGCAATTTCGCTGCTGGTAAAAAAATGTAACGCTTTGAATTTAAATGTTTTTGTCTTTTAAAGGGGTTAGGGCAATTCCCTGCAATACCGAAAATGGCAATGCAGGGCATTGCCATGATCAGCAATGCAGGTTGGGGCAATGCCCTACAATACCGAAAACGGCAATGCAGGGCATTGCCGCCAACGGCATTGCAGGTATTGCTGTTCCCAAGTAAAAGTAGTTTAATTTTTTTTTTTTTTTTAATAGTTTAGTTTTAGTTTTTAATATTTATATAGTATAATTTATTATTTTATGTTTTTTTTTTCATTTTGTTTTTAATATTTATTTTAGATAATATTTAATTTTAGTTTAAATTTTTATTTTTAGTTTTAAATTTTATTTTATTTAATTTTTAATTTCAATATTTAAAATATTTTTGCATTTTTTGAAATGCCATGACCATTGGCATTGCATGGTATATATTTCTCTCTCTCTCTCTATATATATCTGTCTCCATGCACCCTTGTCCTACTTTTCAAAAAAATGGCGCATAGGTACCCATACCCGTCTCCACCTGGCAACTATGCCAAATAATGTGTCTTAAGATTCACAAGCCTCTCTTCAATCATTTATGTAACTGTAGGGTGATCATGGAACCAAGTCACTAAAGTAAGAAGATCTGCTCCTCAGTACATAACCTGTCGATGGAAATGTTTTATAACTTTATGGTACAAAGTGCAGATTTGTTTAATTTCAATGTTTGACTTGATTACTATTAGTTGACTCTATTTTTTGGGTGACACTTTGTTCAACTGCAATAAGGATTAATTTTAGAATTCATTTTTGACAGGAAAAGGAGCGCAGATACAAGGAACTTGGAATACGAGACAAAATTACCCTAACTAGTGGACGATTCCTTCTTGGCAACAAGTAAGCTGTTATTCCTGTTGGTTAAAAGTTGTTTTTTAAATTATGTCTTGACTTTCGATGTGCAATCTTCTATTTATGTAATCATATGTAAATGTTAACTGGACAAATTCAACTTCAGTTGGCTGATAATCTTTTATGTATCGGCTATTTCATTAAATGGCTAAGAATTTTAGCTTTGAAATACTGATATTGCAATGGTTTTGACATCATTACGTTGATCCAGGTATGGCCGGACTTTTATTTTTTTCTACTCCATAGGCCTTCATCTCCTTGTATTCACAAGCCTGTATAGAATGTCAGCTTTAAGTTATCAGAGGTGAGATAATAAGCACTTACATTTTTATTTTAGTTAGATCTTAATTTTATTGCATCATTGGTTCATAAGGTTAGTCCAATGTTCTTTATTTGATAAATTTTATTTACTTTTTTACTAAAGGTGAGTACTTCGTTTCTGGGTTTTGTTCAGTATTGGCAAAAGTGGAGGTTTGGGGTCTGACAAGGTTG
This sequence comes from Torreya grandis, assembly GCA_037957365.1. Classification (NCBI taxonomy): domain Eukaryota; kingdom Viridiplantae; phylum Streptophyta; class Pinopsida; order Cupressales; family Taxaceae; genus Torreya; species Torreya grandis. The sequence continues at coordinate 871,696 of JARHVA010000285.1, read as the reverse complement.
CTGGGAAAATTCTCAATGTGACACAGTCTCATTCCACTTGAATTAAACTATGAATGGGAAATGCCAAGTTTTCTAAAATCTGGGCTTTTAAATACGATTGTGCTGCGGTGGATTTTGGTGGCTCGTCTTGTTCAACCCTCAAGAATATTTTTTGGTTTAGAGATCTGTAAGCAGCTTTAGTTTATATTGTTATTGGAAGAAGCGCATGTGGAGTGTAGCGTCACTTTTGGAATGGCTTGCTTTGCAGTGAAATACGGTCAATCTGAAAGAATGGTCTGGAAATATCAGGTTCGATTTACTACTTCAAGGACTGCAATTCAGCATTATGCAGAATGTCATAAGATATGGATTTTATACGTTAAATTCACCTCTGCTATGTTGTGACTGTGAACATTCTGCTGATTCTTCTTTGCAAATATCATTTAACATTTTCCTTAGCTTAGGAGACTTTAAGGTCTCCTTACTTCTTAGGTCTTAAGGAATTCTCTGCTGGAGAATTAAAATATGACCCAATTCTCTCAAGTAGGGTGACGAAGCTACAATAATGTTAATATGTAATGTGTTTCAATTATATTATTAATGTTTAGGTCATTTATTCGAGTAGCTTGAAATTATCATGTTGAAATATGAGATCCAATCAACATCATAACGAGGAGCGGCAATAAATGATTATTCGAGCATTCTATTATTCGAATTCTTAGGATCAAGAAAATCTAAATAGTTTTACGGTTTTTGAGTGGTATATCTAGTTGCCGTGGTGTCGGATCCTTTTTCTTCAGTTTTATGCTTTTTCGTTCGGTTGAGTGGAAGATGCATTGTTCTAATTGAATTGAAGACTATTTTCCAAATGTAATAAGAGGCTCCAATCTTACAGATTTTTGTGTCAGGTCGCAGTTTTTCTAGTTTGAACTTAACTCAAAGAAATGGCAAATTTGGGATAATAGAGATTGTTCAGGATCTTACAGACTATTGTCAGGTCACAGTTTTTATAGTTTGAACTTAACTCGAAGATATCAATATGGCAAAGTGAAAACGGAAGTGCATTTCAGACTGCTGATTTAGGAATGCGAAAATTATTAAGGCAATGCTAAAACCGTATTAATAATTAGAACATGGAAACAATGATTATTTGTGAAATGATTTCACAAAATAAGGAATTTTGTCCTTTTTCTTGGTTATATTAAACATGGTATAGTGCTATCAGCAGAATTTAACATGGACACTTAACCAAAACTTGAGTTCTGATGCTGAGCTGCATGCTAAATTCATGTCCGAGGAAAGGGCATTAGTTGATGGGCATTTTTGTAGAAGAGTGATCATAAAATCAAGATCTCTGCGACAAGTCACTTTGTCAAATTAGAAGGCAATAAAGGTTGTAACTTGTATCTTATCCATGAGGTAGGTGGTGGGCTATAGGCCTTTATTAAGAAACCCTGAATACAATATGCATGGTGAAAGCCCATATGATAATTTTCAATATTTGAAGGTTGATGAGGGAAACCACTTCTGAGAGTTTGGCCTCCACATGTAAGAAAAAACCACCATTGTCAAATATCAATCCATTCTATTTTTACACAGCCTTGATATAATCAAATGGTGTTCTAAGCTTTGTGAGTGTATGCATGAGAAAGAGGTCCTATCATTATGTTATTATGTCATTGTCCATCCTGTAAACTAGGTAATATACATTGAGAGTTAAGTTTATGTATATGGAGGGAAAATGCCAAAGTAAAGTACATACAATACAAAATGCGTGTATAGCCTTAGCATCATGTTAGCACCTAACAAACAATTAATGGGAAGATGTCTTCCAATGTTAGTGATTTCAACTTTGTGACTGCAAAACATAAAAAAATATATATTAAGTTGTAAATAAGCTATCCGCATGACAAAAATATTAAGCAGGAAGTTTTGAGAGGGCAAGCTCCTTCTCTTGGATTGCTGAACCTCTTAGTAGTCCCTTCCAAGGCAAGACTATAGGAATCAGTTTACAATTAACTGATTTTTTTTCAGCGAATAAAAAAACTTGAAATGTATATTATGATAAAATTATAAAGTTTGGCATATAGTTTAACATAGAATATTAAAATATTTCTTATATGTTATTTAGGCATATTCTTATAACTTTAATGTTGTTTTTTTAGAATACGGATGTCCGGAGCTCCAACCAGTCTGGGACACAATCGGGGGCTCAAATTCCCAAGTATACAAGTACCAGAATTATCAATAATGGCTACAATTGGCTTGAGAATATCAACGAACGGCCACAACCGGCCTCCAATACCATATGAGATTTGACCTTGGGTGAGAGACTTGTATCAACCAAGTCATTTTACCAACTCACCCACATCTCATCAGTTTAATGAAATATTAATGTGTCTCCTACAATTTAATGCCATTAATACTAAGTGCACCTTCCAATCTCCAAGAAGTAGACGTGGCAAATGAAGCCTCTGTTCACACGGACTGTGGCAGATGAACCATGTGTTTGGCAGTTAAAACTTACCTGGATGCTTGCTGTCGTATGCCATTTGTCCACGGGTGGGTGAAGGGAAAAATATCAGGCCAGGGACATCTGGTTTGGGGCCGCATGCATCAACTTCCCGTTAGGCCTGTTTTGAGGCCACGTGCAGCAGCTTTCCAGTTAACCAATTTTCTAGGGTCTGTAAATCCATAAATCTTATAGAGCCTGTGCCTTAGCGTTGACTGGCTTTAACCCACAAACATATCTAACACTTTTTGAGTGTTAATTTGTGTTAACAAGGGTATCAACCCAAGTTAGCCTGAACGCACCCACCCTTTACTTGAAGTCTGTTTAATGCCATAATTCCTTGGTTTCATTGCTATTTTTTGCAGTTATCATGAAGTCTGTTTACCATGTGGATTCTGTACCATCTCAATGGACAATGTGCTTCATATAGATGTATATATTTTTGAAATGAAATAACAATGGAAGTCGAGTTGAACACATTTCTGTTTTTATTTTGCATACAAATTACAATCTATTCTTTGAGTGATGAAAATATTTCATGTGCGTTGTTAGCATTCCTAGGATAAAACATTCCCAAGTCCTCGCTATAAACAAATCTGATATTTAGGGTCTGGTAAAGAAGTTGAGATAACAACTTTGACTGGTTAAACTATTTAGGAGCTTCGCTTGGAATTGGAAACACTTGTGTGCTAAAAGTATAGGTCATTTACCGAATCTATATTTGAATTAACAAGTTTTAATTTAAATCAGTGAAAATCTGATCTCAATTGGGATTTAAGGCTACAACTCGCCTGCAGCAAGTAGAAATCACTAGATAGCATTAAGTTTTTAGGGTATTTATGCTCTGGATTAGTGGGAGATACTTGGGATTTGCATTGAACATATAAATTTTTTAAGAACCTAATTTGATTATTGAAGTACCATCGCCAATTTTATATCAGTATTGAAGAATATTGAAATTGTGGTGAAGTTAAGCAAAGAATTGCATTCCCCCAAATTAATTAATTTTGACAGAAATAATCAAAATAATTGCAATATTTTAGTTGATTGCTTCAGACTTTTCACATGGTTGTCTGTCACATCGATGAACTTCTGCACCGTCGAGTTGGGGAATCAAGTGGTAGCGGAATGATTATTTAATTTTGTTTTAAAAACACAGAATTTGATTCTATCACCTCCACCAAACAATTACTGCCATTTATAATGAACAGTCGGCGCTATTAATGGCAGCTGTAATCTCACTCATTTCTATATTTTTCAGTTTTTGTCCAATAAAACGGTCAGATTTTAGGCTTAGTCCTAGGTCACTAATTTTCTACAGATTAGGGACTAGAAACTCTGCAAGGATAAATCTTCCACTACCTGCTTAATAAACCACCAAAATTAAGCTGTCTGATTATATGTAATCGTAAACAATTATTTCTGAAAGGAATCCTGTTTCCGCAGTAGGCACGAGGTAAGTAAAACTATTTATTGTTCATAAAGATTTGTATCTTTATATAATCTTCATGCTTATAGAAAAAATAAAAACCCTGCCAGCAAGAAAATATAAGATTTGTAGATTTGTATCTGTACATAATTCCTAGGCTTTCACATTTTGAGAAAATATAAGATTTGTATTTATACATAATCTCTATGCTTTTATATTTGGTGGTGGGAGTGGAAGGAAAATCGTGAATGATTAATTTGATAAAAAGAAAGCAAAGAACCATTGTCACGGGAAAACAAATCATATTATATTTGCCAATGATAAAATCTAGGCAATAAAAAGTTAAAAATACCAATTGGGGCTTTTGTAGAAATGCGTGGATATAGCCCATTAAAAAGTGATGTTTTACACATACCGAAATTATTCCACGTTTAATTATGATATTATTATCAAAATTTAATTGTGTAGTTTTTTGAGTCAAACTCATTGACCCATGTTTCATGAATCGTGGTTCACATGCACCTATCTCTCATGAAAATGAATGGTCTACTTAGCACTCATTGCATCTAGGTTAGGTGATGCTCATAAGGTTGAAGCATTGGGCCTTCCCGGGGGGTCATACATCCCAGTACTATTCCAACTCAAGCGCCTTAACCATGGAGTTTCCTCCAAGGTTAAGCCCACTTGGCTTGCTATCCTATTTGTAAAACCTTCAGCAAGTGTTGTGCCTTATGAACCATTCATTATAGAGCCCCTTTAGCTCATTAATTAATAAGTAGGAGGTATTTTTCCACGGCGAGTCAAATTATGATATTGCTATCAGGATTTAGATGTGTAGTTTTTCGAGTCAAACTCATTGACCCATGTTTCATCAGTAGTGGTTCACACGAACCCATCTCTCATGAGAATCAATGGTCCACTTAGCACTCATTGCATCTAGGTGATGCTCATAGGGGTGAAGCATTGGGCCTTCCTAGGAGGTCACCCATCTCAGTAGTACTCCAACTCAAGCACGCTTAAGCATGGAGTTTCCTCCAAGGTTAAGTCCACTTAGCTTAGCTTGCTACCCCATTTGCAAAACTTTCAGCAAGTGTCGTGCCTTATGAACCATTCATTATAGAGCCCCTTTAGCTCATCAATTGATAAGTAGGAGGTATTTTTCCACAACGAGTCAAATTATGTTATGGCTATCAAGATTCAATCGTGTAGTTTTTCGAGTCAAACTCATTGACTCATGTTTCATGAGTAGCGGTTCACACGAACCCAACACTCGTGAGAATGAATGGTCTACTTAGTACTCATTGCATCTAGGTGATGCTCACAGGGGTGAAGCATTGGGCCTTCTCGGGAGGTCACCTATCCTAGTACTACAACTCAAACACGCTTAACCATGGAGTTCCCTCCAAGGTTAAGCCCGCTTAGCTTGCTACCCCACTTGTTGAAGGTTTTGCAAATGGGGTAGCAGGCTAAGTGGGCTTAACCTTGGAGGAAACTCCATGGTTAAGCGCGCTTGAGTTGGAGTAGTATTGGGATGGGTGACATTTCAAGAAGGCCCAATGCTTCACCCCTGTGAGCATCTCCTAGATGCAATGAGTGCTAAGAGGACCATTCATTCTCATGAGAGATGGGTTCGTGTGAACCACTACTAATGAAACATGGGTCAATGAGTTTGACTCGAAAAACTAGACAGTTGAATCATGATAGCAATATCATAATTTGACTCACTGTGGAAAAATACCTCCTAAGTACTCATGAAACATGGGTCAATGAGTTCGATTCGAAAAACTACACAGTTGAATTTTGATAGCAATATCATAATTTGACTCACTATGGAAAAATACCTCCTACTTATCAATTGATGAGCTAAAAGGATTCTATAATGAATGGTTCATAAGGCACAACACTTGCTGAAGGTTTTGCAAATGGGGTAGCAAGCTAAGTGGGCTTAACCTTGGAGGAAACTCCATGATCAAGTGCGCTTGAGTTGGAGTAGTACTGGGATGGGTGACGTCTTGGGAAGGCCCAATGCTTCACCCCTATGAGCATCATCTAGATGCAATGAGTGCTAAGTGGACCATTCATTCTCATGAGAGATGGGTTCGTGTGAACCATAACTCATGAAACATGGGTCAATGAGTTTGACTCGAAAAGCTACATAGTTGAATTCTGAGAGCAATATCATAATTTGACTTGCTGTGGAAAAATATCTCCTTATTCCACATTTCAAATGGCACAAAATTTTAAAAATAAAGTTTTTTTATCGGAAATATTCCTTCGAAAACTTAATGTATATGCTCAATTAAATTTGTATAGTACTTAAGTATTTTTTTCAAATTTATATTAGGGCGATCATTCCAAATTACTCTACATTGAATATTTTCATTTATTTTATGGATATTTAAAATAATCAAATAAGAAGTCTGTTGTAGTAGATATTTCTATTTAACTCATTGACATTTTAAATAATTAAATAATAATTGTCTCAATTCATTTTCTTGTTTCGTAGGTATGTACAAAATATTTTCATATTTAATATATTTTTTCATTTCAATTTACAATGGTAAATTTATAAAATTAATCATTTGAATGTCTATAAATAATAACAATTTAAAAAAAAATGATTTACATATAAATATTTATTTATAACTTAATTTATAATACAAAGACTTTTATAGCAGTGCATCGATAATATCTATTTTGTATACTAAATTATAATATTATTACTATAGAATCAACACACATTATAAAACAAGCAAGAACTAGCACAATATATTGTACAACTTTCAGTTTTTTTGTATAACAACAAATATAAATATTTTTTCATAATTTGTGGGTGACGTTGGCATTTGAACAAATCATATAAAACAAGAGAAACATTCCATAGAGTAATGTCCCTTGTCACAGTATTATAATAATAAGAGAAGAAATAAACCTTGTTAGCAACTTTAAAACAATATTAAGAATTTTAAATATGCAATGCCCTGCTATTAATCCATCATTAAAGCTCACTTCTCTTAAGTTTGTCGAAAAATTGTTTTCATGTGAAAAAATGAACCTTGCCGTTAAATTTATAAGTTAATTAAAAAATTGAAAACATTCAATTGAATTCCACCCACTACCTTATCATTAATCAACCCATACATCAAACATTTGAATCAAATTTAGTTACATGCCTAAAATTGTATTCAGTTATGGAATATGTTAAGTGAGTTATTGGACTGCTTTAAAAAAATTTATTGTTAATTAAATCTAAATGGTAATAACAAATTAAATTCAAATTATTAAGATAACTTTATATGACAAATTTATATGTAAATTCAAATACAAACAATTTTTAATACAAAACACAAACTAACTGCTATACAACTGATTGCAATATTAGAAAAAAATTCATGCTTTATAACCTATCTGATTTTAGAAAATTGTGGGCTAAGATATGAGCACATCATGCATCATAAAACTGAACAAGTTGTGGTTGCAGCAGTGTAGGTTTTGTGTTAAATAGGTGATTATTGGCATCTTTTGCTTTTCCTCCTTATACCATGGATTTATTCATTTACATTTGTAATTATAGTTTGAATTGACTGCTGAAGGCATTGGGTGAAATTAGGTGATAATTTGGAGGAAGCTTATTTAGGTTGCGCTGTGGCTGAGGCAAGATAGAAGGTTGAAGCAAAGCATTGCAAGAATAATATAAATAATATATAAAATGAGTAAACTCCATTTATGAATTGTAAGAGTAATATAAACATATAAAATGAATAAACTCCATTTATGAATAACAAAGTTCATGGTAATGGTGTTGTTAAAAATACTCTCAATTTATGTTGAATCATTTTCAATTGGAAGGTAATTTGATAAAATTGAAGTAAATAATTAATTTATAAAAATTATTACTTTTCATGGATGGCAAATGATTGATACTTTGTCCATGTGAAAACACATATACTAAATGGTTAGGTGTTAATACACTATTACAATAAATATTATAGTGGAACAAGTTCTTCCTCATAGTTGTGCGCATTCCAATCTGTTAATATACATCTTTTCTTCATAGCTCTGGTAATATATGTTTTTTAGTGTAGGTGACCTAATCATTAGTGAAAATTGAACTTGAGTTGTCACCATGCCAATATATCCGTTTTAACTGTTACACCACAACCTAGAATTCCATACTTTCCAATATTTAAATCACAAATCGAATCAAAACTTAAACCACCTAAACCTTTAATCCTATCCACTTTAAGTAACTCATAAAAGTCATATTTCTATTGCTATCATGAATCTTACTCCTACAAAATTCTATCACGTGATTACTTTGTCTAGATATTCCAACAAAGAAACGTTGCAAATGTGTTTTAAATGAAATTTAGAAAAGGAAGATGTATGCCATTAATAATAAAAACACCTGGTGAAGTATAATTTGACGTCATCTGTACGAACAAATTTATAGGGAAAATAGGTGGAGGTGAGTTTTTAGAATGATTCCCATAACTCATGATGGGAGGGCATGTAGCATCATCTCCTTCTAAAGTGTCATGGAATTTTGCTTTCTCCAACAAACCCACTTAAATGTACCAACTTTGCACCAAGCTCCGCTTTTAAAATTTTGCCCTATATTCTATTTTATTTCAATTATCAGATTTATTTATATAACAAGACCTTATTTGTAATTCATACATATCTCCTCATTAATTTTCACAATAAATTATAGCGATAAAAAATATCGATAAAAAACTTTCTAAACAAACTTTTCAACATTAATTATAAAAGAGTTGAATGAGTTGTGACAAATTGTTAATTGAGCAAAAAGAAAATAAATAATTAATAAATAAATTATTTCATTAAAAAAATGGTGTATTGTAGTTTTGTTAGGTGAAAGAAGCATTCAAAAACAATTTTAAATTATGATTATATAATTCTAATGAGTAAGATAATTATTATTTATTTTGATGATTAGAATTTATTAGAAGATAACAATTATTTGTTTAAAGTATTATTCTTTGTATAACAAATTTAAAAGTAATCATTAAATAACACATACAAATGTTAAAAGCCCTGTCAACGATTCAAAGGTTAAAAACATGTATAACACCATAATTTTCATTATGAAAGATAGTTTATTGCAAAGAGAATTATAAAAAGACATTCATTCCATTCATTTGTGAGGTGTATTTATAATAGCACAAGTCTATGTCTAGCCCAAGGCTAAGGAACGTACCTCAAATAACATCCATTGACATCTACATGGCATGTAACTTAGGAGTATAATTTTTATGTCATGATATATTTTCGAGTCATTATCTTCCTTATAAAACAAATAAATTTTACTTTTTTATTTTTTTTTCAAATATTAAAAAAAATCAACTTTTTATAAATAATTTAATTTAATTTATTTATCTACACATATATGTTTACTGTTCAAAAGCATTTAATTTAATTTTACAATAACCATAATTTCGAAGAAGATTCCAATTTATATTAAGAACCTTAATTTACCCGTGAGATATATATATTTTTTCCTCCCTTTCAAGAGAAAAACTAATATGTAGAGCATGTTTAGAGTTTGGAAGGAGTAAATCCAGCTTTAAAAAGAATAGTGGAACTATTTATGTTGTGTTGAATTTCTTTGAACAAGTATTAAAAGTTTTAATGACATGTAAGTGGAGATGTAGCACATGGACATGTTAGACTAATATATATTGTGTATAGATTTTTATATTAGCAGTTGCTCCCATGGTATAAGAAAAGTTGGAGGTACGACATTCATAAATCCTTACTTTTTTCATATAAATCACATATTTCCACATTAAGAGTATTTTAGAAATACAAGACATTACTGACATATGGTGCAGGGGGAGTAAATGTTAAAATTGTATGTGACATGTTGGAATTACTAATGGATTGGTTGCCATTCACAGTGTTTATGACTGCATCTCCATGCTTTAGAACGATGAATTGTTTCCCTTCTTGAAAATCAATGCTCCAAGTCGATATCCCGACAAGAGCATCGAACGTGTGAGAGGCCTCTCTAGACCGCAATTCCATGGTGGAGGAGCAGTCAGTGTTAACGTCACATACATTTAATTCATAATATTAGATTAATAATATTATAGATATTGTTATTAATAATTAATATTACATTACATTATAATATACTATATTATTATAATATAAAATTAATATTAATAAAAATATATGTTATAACATATTATATTAAATTTAAAATGAAACTAAATAACAAGCAAACCCCTGTAATATTTAATAGTAGAAAGAGACACCTATCCCATGCAACGTCGAACTATTCAGGTATGGGAAGGGATGTTGGCATGATGAACAAAGAGAGAGTTAAAAAACTAAGGCAAAAAAAACAAAATAACCATTCAATGTCTCTGTTTGAAACAATTCCAATCGGAATATGATCAGCCACAGATTTGGTAATGGCACTCTCCTATAACACTAAATAATAGTTGCATTCCACAGGCTGCCTTACTCACTCTTCACTCTATGTTTGCTCAATCTCCAGTATATGGTGCATACAATTACAATAAGGTATTTCCAAGACACTACCTATTCTTTTCTTTTATGTAAGTTTTCACAGGTTTCAAAAAAATAACTATTCCCTTATTTTCTTTACAAGCTTCATTTTTAGGTTGATTTGCAATCAAATTTTAAAAGCAAACCCCAAAACTTGCATGTTTTTATCTGCCTGGACCATTCGACCTCAACGCCTCTTCCCCACTTTAATTATTTATGTGAATTTATAATTTTATATGTTTTTTTTTTCATGTTTTGCTGTGATAAATCTGAAATATATTTTCAAAGGTTTGAGAAATGTGTTTGGCTTTCAATTTCTCAATCTTATTCTGTTGATAATTTACAACATGAATTAGCCTCTCACTTAAGTTTAAGCTAGGATATTGTGGTTGGTGATGTGTTTGAAGAACGAGTATCAGAGTTAATTGGTGCCCAAATTGAAGGAAAAAAATATCTAATAGTGCTAGATGATGTGTGGGAGTCCAGTTCACATGACAATTTGATAGCATGTCTTGGTCTCACCATTGCCAATAATTCCAAAATTATGATTACAACAAGAAACATGGAAGTCTGCAGAAATTTGTAGGCAAAAATTTATGAGATGAAAAAATTGACAGAACAAGATAGTTGGAAACTGTTTTGTGTTTATTGCTTTCCAAACTGTGTGGAAAATAGAAAGAGATATTTGTTTTTAATAATCCCATACAAATTCTAAAATTGAATTATGACTATTTGCCTACACATATTAAAGCTTGTTTGAATTACTTTCTCCATCAATCCTTGGATAGCTTTGCAATAGACCAACCTGCTAGCCAACAACTGCCAACCATGTGTCATAATTTGAATGGGTCCAAACAGAATATTCATAATTTTGTCTCTTATGAGACAAATCTGGGGGCTTCACCCCACAATATAAGCCTCTAGCTAATAATTGAGGTAAAGTAGGCATTCTAATGTTGATGATTGTATGCTTTTCAATTTGGGTTAGATGTACTATTGTAAATCAATAAAAGACAACTAACTTTTCTTTTTGATATAAAATATAAAATAGTTTCATAATCTAAGAGTATTTAGATTTATTTGTAATCTTACATAAAATAAACATATTTTACAGTAGAAAATAAGTTAAGTTTTAAATTTTAATAGTAGTTGTTTGTATGTAAGTCTTTGTGTAATGTTTTGCATAGTCTTTGTATAAGCGGGGAGTATTTTTATTTTTTTGTGTGTATTCTTATATGTATGTATGTTTATGTTTGTTGTTTTATATAACTATGTTGGCTGAAATATTTTTGTTTCACTTGGAAAAAAATGTGCAAATCTTTATTCTACTTTGCATAAAGTAAAATGTTTGGAGTCTTCTGATGTGGGTAGATGTAGAGAGAGGCTTAAAGCAACATTTTTTTCCATAAAATAACAATGGTTTAAATTGGAGAGAATTTTAGAGACACTTGAAAAAATAATTTGATAATGATGTAACAATATGAATTATGCCATTTTAAATGTAATTTATAAATATATAATATTTTTTTAGTATTCAGACAATAAAAATGTGTGAAATGCATTTGTGACAACGGATTGATATTTTTTTGTGAAAATATAAGGAGAGTGCATGTGTACGAACACACGTAATTGTTGTATGAAATTTTATATATGAATAGATGAGATGTCGAAGATTGTTGAGAATATTTTTTTATTAAATTAATATATATATATATATATATATATATATATATATATATATATATATATATATATATATATATATATATAATAATTTTACAAGTCAAGATAATTTTAAAATTGAAATTTCAAGTGTACTAACACCATTTTTTGACCTTAACTTCATGAAAATCATTTTTTAAAAAAGAATCGCTGACAATATATAGATTGTTGAGATATAAATTTTATAAAGTTTCGATTAATGGCCAAAAAGTTAAAAATATATTTATAATGATATAAATATAGTTCATAATGAGGTATGTTATGTAAAAATTAAGTAATAATTAAAAAGAATAGTTTAACATTGAAAAAAATTATACATTCAAAAACTATATTTCCCCCTCTACAAACCCACACACATATATTTTAAAAATAATAAAATTTGCCTAATTGGATGTGTTGGCAAAGATAAAAAAGATACACAAATTCGTAAAAAATCATATGGACTAGTCCATGATAGAGTTTAGGCTGGGTTTGGACCCCCCCGGCCTAAAACTAAGCCATATTTAGAGGGGAAGTAGAAAAGTGGAATCTTATAAATATGCAAAGGGCATACGCCCATTACAAAGTATTTATGTCCTATGAAATGCATATTTTGGAGGGAAGAGTTTTTTTTTTAAATTTCTAAGGTAAAGGGTGTGCGCCCTATGTAGTACAAAGGATGTATGCCCTATGTAGTACAAAGGATGTATGCCCTTTGATCTGTATTATTTTTGTGTTGGTTTTTGTTTGTGTGTATTAGAATATATTTAGTAAAATAAATGTAATAAGTATAAGTTTACATTTAATTTTATATTATAGTTTATATTCTTATACTTTAAATTTATTTTACTAAATATAAGTATAAGTTTACATTTAATTTTATATTATATTATATATCATTTAATTTTATATTACAATTTATATTCTTATACTTTAAATTTATTTTACTAAATATAAATTTACATTTAATTTTATATTACATTTTATATTCTTATACTTTAAATTCATTTTACTACATATAACAAATTAGGGCCATTTTGCATCCTATGAAATCAATTTCAAAGTTGTTGGATTTATCATTTACAAGTATTTTTTTTAAAATCTATTCTGGTCAATACTTTATTTTCAAAATTTCAAGATTGGAAGATAGAATGAGAAACAAAATTTTGAATCATGTTACATATGTAATAGATCTATATCATTGAGGATTGCATGCCCAATTTACTTAATTGAGTATAACTTACCTAATTTAGCTACTTGAGTATGCCCTACCTAAATGAATAACTGAATCATATCTTGATTTTGAGTATGCCCTACCTAAATACTCGAGTCATAGCTTGATCTTGAATATTCCTTACCTACCTTATTTTACTTAAGTATGCCCTACCTAATTTAACTACTTGAGTATGCCTTATCTACTTTACATACTTGAGTACATGCCATACCTAGTTGAATACCAAAGCCATATCTTGATCTTGAGTACGCCCTAGCTAAATACTGAAGCCATATCTTATTTTTGACTATGCCCTACCTATGTTCTTATACTTGAGTATGACCTACCTTCTTTACCTACTTGAGTATGCCCTACCTACATATCCTTCTTTCCCTACCTACTTGAGTATGCTTTACCTAATTAAGTATGCCCTACCCAATTCAATACCTGAGATGTATATTGATTTTGAATACCCACATCTAATCTTTATTATATCTATCTTACCCAAGTGATATCCTGAATACTCGATACCCAATTGAATACCCAAGCCATATATTGAAAGGAGTGGGGGCATTATCATGCTTGAAAATCAATAGAGGGGGCATTATAAGATCAAGGGATAAAGGAGAGGGGTCATTATTAATGGTTGCTTGGAAATTAGGAGAGAGGGAATTATCACCTATACAAATAAAGAAGAGGGGGAATGGACTGAGCCATATCTTGAAAAGATTTAGAGCATTCTCACCTAAATATATAGAAAGGAGTGACTAGGGATGATGGGGTAAAATTATTGAAGGTAGATTCAGGATGAATTCCTAATTAATTTGTGGGATTTTTTTATCAATGGGTCTATCAATATACATAAATGATTGTCATGTAGTGTAAGACCTATAGTATATTTTTAGTAATGATACAATCACTCATACATGACATATACCACATAGTACTACATGTAGGTATAAAATCACTCATACATGACATCTAACTATAGTCATGATAGTGTCACTTATATTGGACATAAATGTAGCTAATCACCCTAGTACATTCAAATCATAATCACCATTCATCATTCGTCATTATCTTTCATCATTATCTAATCGAATTTCATTATCCCTCATCACCCCTCATCATCCCTAATGACACTGTCATTGGTCCTCAACATCCCTTATCATCCCTAGTCACTCCTTTATTAGCCCTCATTTTACCTCATCATCCCTAATCACTCCCTCATCATCCCTAATCACTGCTTCATCAACCCTCATCATCCTTAATTGTGCTTAGGCACTCCCTCATCATCCCTAATCACTTCTTTGATAGACCTCATTATCCCTAATCACACCCTTTAATACCTCATCATGCCTAATCATCTATAATCACTCTTTTATCATCTTTCATTTCCCCTCATCATACCAAATCACTCCCTCATCAACCATCATCAACCCTCATCATACCTCATCATCAATAATCACTCCCTCATTGGCCCTCATCATCCCTCATCATCCCTAGTCACTCCCTCATTGACTCTCATTGTCCTTCATCATTACTCATCACCCTTCATCATCCCTAATAACTCCCTCATCAAACCACATTGTCCCTATTCATCCCTAGTCACTCTTTCATTATCCTTTATCATCCTTTATCATCCCTTATCATCCCACATCATCCCTAATCACTCCCTCATCAACCCCCATTATCCCTAATCACACCCTCATTGACCCTCATCATCCCTAATCACTCCATCATCCCCCATTGTTCCTCATCATTCGTAATCACTCCCTCATTGACCCTCATCACCCCTAATTACTTTGTCATCAACCCTCATCATCCCTAAAAACACCCTCTTTGGACCTCATTGTCCGTCATCATCCCTAATCACTCCCTCATCAGACCTCATCATCCCTAATCAGTCCCACATCATTTATCATCATCCTTAGTCACCCCATCATCATCTATCATCATCTTTAATCATTCCTTTCTTATTTTAGGGTTAAGTGTTAGAAATTAGGGTTTTGGGTTTAAGGGTTTTAAGTTTAAGTGTTTTAGAGTTCATGGTTTACATGTTAGGGTTTAGGGATTAGGATTATAGGTTATGGGTTAGAGGTTAGGGTTTATGATTTTGGTTTTTATGGTTTATGGTTTAGGTTTTTGAGGAGTATGGATTATGGTTTATGATTTTAGGGTTTAAATGTTTAGGATTCAAAATTTAGGGTTAGAGATAGAAATTAGGGTTAGGGGTTAGGATTTTAGGGTTTGTGGTATTTAGTATTTTAGGGTTTAGGGTTTAAGGGTTTGGGTTTTAGAGTTTTAGGGTTTAGGGTTTCAAGGTGTAAGGTTTATATTTTAGTGTTTAGGGTCTATGTTTTATAGGATTAAGGTTGAAGGGTTTAGGTTTTAAGGGTTTAATGTTTAGGGTTTAGAGTTTAATATTTTAGGATTTAAAGTTTTAGGGTTAAGGGTTTGGGTTTTATTATTCAAGGTTTTGATGTTTTGGGTTTTGGGTTTGGAGTTTAGAGTTTTGTGGTTTAAGGGTTTAGGGTTTGTGTCCTAATATCATTTCATCCCCTTTTAGTCTGTTACCTTAATCTTCCACCCTTTGTATGGTGCCACTTTATTTGTCAAAATGGGTGCTCATTATTGACAATTATGTGATAACAAGGCCTTGTTTGTCCTTCTACATAACTCAATATTCTTTTACCCACTGGGGAACCATAAGATCCCCTCTTTTGAATTTTTGAATTGTTTATTCATAGGTATATGGTGGATTGATACCTACGGGTAGCATTGAGGCATTTATTTGGATAGGAAAGTGGAAAGGGGGTTTAGTAGAACTATCAATGCTTGCATCATTCTTCTATGGTTTGGTATCCACCACGTATGTTGTTTATGTTGAAGTTATTGAAATGGTCATAGTGGAACTAATGGGAGTGGTTTGTGGCAATGACACTTCTAGTTGAGGGGATGGCCTTGAAAGGGAAGGTTGCCTTAAAAGGGATGGCCAAGTAGTTCATGTGCAGAGGCTGAAATGTCTATACCCTATGTTGTAACTACAAAGGAAGAACTTAAAATCATGGGACTAGTGACCTGAACAGACGATGAATGTTTTCTTGAGTAGGGATTACTAGTCTTGATTTTGTATTCGAGTCTAATGCCTTATCTTCTTCTTCTACTAGCTATATGCTTACATATTCAACCTATTTTTGATATATTTATTTTGACTCTTCCAATTCAATTTGTCTCAACCTGAGCCTTTTGATCCACATATTCTTTTGATTCTCCCAAGATTTTAATACCTCTAGATTATTGTCCTTCTTCCTCATATTCCTTAAAAAGTGGATCACCTTTAGCAAATAGACCAATTTTAGGTCCTTATTTTTGCACATCCTTGGAAGAGGTTGGATGGGTCCTGGGATTTATTTTATAAAAAATAAATAGGAGCTTTAGATGGTCCACCCTCCTCATGTGATGCAGGAGCTTCAATTTGTTGTGTTGGAAGTTGAGACTAAAGTTGGGGCCATTGGTGACTAGAGAGATGTAGGTATTTTTCAAACACATACCCATAAATGTATGATAATACATTGTTATGTAATCTATAATGAAGATAGTACCCATTCATATCATTATAAAAAATATCACTCATGGTTGAGTAGATTGGGAATTATTCTTAAATACACAACTGGCTAGGTGATCTAGTGTTTGGTCCACCTAGGGTGCCTCTCTAGTGTTAAGCTAGTGTACATAGCCCATCCCAAATGCCTGATTAGAGTTGATCCTAGTGTGATTAAAACTATGTGATTAAGGCATATATTCATGTAGAATGAAGTCTCAATTTGAATGTAAATTGATGTCGAATACAAACCAACCATTTTACTATGCATCAATGGGGTTATGTCATTCATCGAGGCATTGATCATCGTCAAGCATAAAAATTTCTATAGTCAGTTGTGGTTGAGTGATCTCCAATATTTAGTTAAATACTTGTGGTTTATCATCCCACTTTTGAGTTCCTATACTAAGAAGATATCACTCTCTACCAAAACTCTGTACGAAAGGGATTCAATCACCCAATCTAAGAGTTGAACCAATCCCAAATGTAGCCATCAATGGAAAATATTAGTGGGATGATTGATCCTGCTATTTATGGTTCATTTAAGGACATGGATTAAAATTCATTGAGAGTCTAGATCCATAGTGGATTGGATCACTAGATAGATAGCTAGGTGGTCACTAACATCTAGAACCAGATATAATTTAGCTAATAGATTCCAACATATACGCACAGTACCCACTATACGTAAGAATGGTTTTTCAGAATTAGAAATAATGATACTTAGACATAATGTAATATAGGGGAGATTTTGATTTCATTATGATAATAGAGTCACATGTGAAATATTTCTTAATATATATTGATTACTTGTGAACCCTAATAAGCTAAGGCATTAAAAAATACTAGCCATTATCTGAGTAATATGTTGTGTTTAGGGGTTCCATTGTACATACAAGCCATGATGTACTTTAGAAATTGTAGGAAGATTAACTCTAAATCCAATACCTAACCCTAAAACTAAACACTAAGACCTAAAACCTAAACCAATAAATCCATAAACCCAAGAAACCTAAACTCAGAACACTAAACCTAAAACCATAAACCCAAAAATGTAAATCTAAAAATATCAAACCCCAAAACCCTCAAATCCTAAACCTCAAACCCCTAAACCCTAAACACTAGTGTAGTCATATAAAATGTCACTTGAGACCACCCATCCTTAGCTTAGCCCTAGACCTATCTCAGGGCTTCTTTTAACACTTATCCAAATTTTATGTGGGTATTACACATCCATAGACATCCCAAATTCAATCCAAACCTTCCACTATGGATCTACGCCTCTAGTGCCCTAGGTTTTACTACCTAGACACTAACACACTTCTTTGGACACTAACACACTATGTTAGTGACCAAAGGACCATGCTAGTGTCCATTCCCTAATTTCAACCCCAATGGATATGTATTCAATTCCTAAGACACCTAGGGTCAACCTAAACCTATTTCACACTCTGTACAAACACCAGATCAATATAAATTCATGTATTTTATCCCTTTACCCACTAGATGCAAATCAGATGCAAATACACACACACAAGATAAGAATAAATGGTGCAAAATTAAGGTCATTGATCCCTATTCTACCATACTACTGCATACAACCATCTACAACCATACTAAGCTCATATTACATATATTTCCACTCTATAGACTCGCTTAAATCACTCAAGTTGACACTTATACTAGCATTCAATTTCACTTGCACCAACATTTAGTTTGGGAGAACTAAATTGGGCTTGATCCCCTCTCGAGGTATTGGTATGTAGAAAACTTTCAACATAACAAGATGTTGAAGACATCCAACCTACCCAAATAACATCACACTTATGATAATTGTGGTCTTAAAATACCCTAACAACATGGTAGTTTAGGGATTACTCACAAATTAGTCAAAAATAGTGCATAGACAATGAATTAAGGCTTGTCCACATAGGTACAAGTAGATCAAACTTAGCCAAAGGTGCACCTTGAATATCATACAATTTTTGCACAAGGGACACTAACACAAAATGGAAGACACTAGCATAATATTATATTATCTAAGGTACCATGCTACTATGCAAGATGGTTTATGACATCTGGATCCCATTTATGACACTTAAATCAACTTCTACATCAATTTTTAGCCCCTAGATCATCCATCTCAGTTAGTTTTAAGCTAATTACTTATTTGTGTCATTCATTACTATTTTTTAAAAATATTAGATTAGGCCAATTCTTACACAAATTAGTGGTTGTATTTATTACATATCTCTCCCATGATTTACTGTACTCAAACCCTTTAATAACTTAGGATTTACATACACTAAGTCCTTAAAAGTTAAATCATCTGGTGAACCTGACTTAATTTAAACATATTTCTTAAAAACTTAGTGTACCACTAGGGTTTCCCTTCTTATTTCCAAAACTTAATAAATTTTTAGTTTGCATCCTTTTATCATGATTGTCATGATGGATACCATTTTATACTTTTTGGTACAAAGTCTTGTGGTTTGTCTTGTATGCCTATTACCTACCATTTGTAGAATGATGCACATATATGTCACTCATCTCATGGATCATGTTAGAAATTAGTTTATTTCACACATTGGTCCACCTCACCTTGAGCCCCCATTCTATGTAGAACATTATTGCATGGCTATTTTTGATTTAAATCTAGTTACTACCCAATAATAGAGAGCTCATATGACTCCTTTTATTCCTCCTCCACCTAGACCTGTTGACTATTTTCACTCACATCTTGCCTCTACTACTCGCCCTCAACAAATAGTAGACCTTGTAGTTTGAGCTATCATTAGATGAAATCAGATGCCTTTTTAGCCTATAAAAGAGTAGTGTAACCCCATGATCCCTCCTTGTCCCCAACATAATATAAAGGGATCTATAGATAAGCATATAACATATGATATTATGGATCAATTGAGACATACACCAACTAAGATTTGTATATTGGAATTAATCCAAAAGGCAACTATTTTCAAAGATATTCTTTTTAAAACACTCAAGCATACATCTTTGCCTCATGACACAAACCCAAATTATTTTCAATCTATCATGAACACTATCAAGGACATTGAGGATGTTATATATTTTGCCAATGAGGATTTTCCCTCACAATCAATTATTGATCACAATCTACAACTCTTAATTTAGGCATAAATCAAAACCACCGCTATTAAATGAGTTCTAATTGACAGTAGTTTAAGACTTAATATAATAAACCTCACATTATTATAGACTATGGAGGTTGACATAACATCTATTAAAAAGACATATAAGAACATTAGAGGTTTTGATGACATTCCTCAACATGAATTGGGTATAATTACATTGGATATCACAGTTGGCCAATAATCTTATCCACATAGTTTTAGTTGATGCCTAATCATTTGCATTACAATTTATTACTTGGGAGACCTTGGATACATGTCATAGAGTTTATACCATCTACCTTGCACATATGTGTCAAATTTTTACATGACAAATACTTATACACTTGCCCATCTATTAACCAACCATTCAGATATTATAGAGTTACAAAGCCTAGCACCTCGAGTACACATTTAGATGGGAAATCTCATGTTCTCATAGAGTCCCCACCTCATAATATTCTAATAGAGTAGATGCATACATATGAGGTTAGGGAAACTAGCACCACTATTGCTACACCCATTTCAGATCCTCTTACAACATAGTTACCTTCACCCATAAAGGAAAATGACACTCCTATAGCACATTTATCCCAACCCATGGTAGATGAGGCAATTTTTGCATCATAATTACCATTACTTGTTAATTTAGTGGAAGTATACATCAAATGCTTAGATATAGATTCCTAAACCACCACATAGGATGATCCACCACCCATTGACATTGATGATTATTTATGTGGATTGAACTTCACACTAGTAGGCCCTAGAGAGTATAAAGATGATTCTAAGACATTTATTCCTTTACCTACATAGGCATCACCACCAGTTCACAATTCCATAGATACATGCTAAGACACTCACTTGTAGTTAGAGGTAGATTCTTTTATGCATTTGGTATATATGGTCACATCTATGGATATTGACCCAACTTTTAGATTTAGGTAGGAAATATATAGTATAAACAATAAAATATGTTACAGATGTTACTTGATAGAGGATTGATGACATGACCCAAAATTCGCCATAGATTCATTAGCATAGTAGGATGATAAACCATTTTCATAGTTATTTCATAGGTACAATAACTCCCCTCAGGGTTTGTCATAAAGAGCAGACCATTTGAGTGCACTTATAGTTTTAAGAATGCAGACACATAATTACATAGCTTAAAATCAATAAAACACAGTGGAAAATAGTCAAATAGAGATCATAGTTAGTTTGGTATAAAAATAACATAGAGGACACTAGCACACCACAAAGGACACTATCACGATGCATTACTATCCAAGGAACTGTGCTACTATCTAGTATCCATAGAAATAACAAAATCTAGATTTGACACAAGAACACAACAATTATAGTCCAAATTTACATAGTTTCAATCCCATGTAATCAAATCGAATGACAACTCCATGTCATTCTCCATGTTGTATACTTATGACACCATTTGAACTAGGTTTCACACCAAATTGATGCTTTATTCTTATATAATGGTTGGCATTTATGCATAGTCCTTGAGCTCCATTCTTGAGTTCCCAAGAGGCCCCTTGGCTATTTTACATTACAAAGTTTTTGAGTGGACCCAAAGCCATCCTACATAGTTTTAGTTACATCATACAATTTTAATCACAAGTACATCTAATACACATGGGTAGGTAATGATGGAGTCATAGCCTACTTGAGTTATTGAGCCACCTACATAGGAGGGTTGGACTAGCCATTATTTCAATCCAAGTTATTCATAGTGTATGATCCACTGCATAAGGGTGGGCAATGATGGAATCAAAATTGGACTAAATTCTTGAGATACCCACACATGGGGATTGAGCAAGCCATCAAATTAGTCCAAAATACTCACTATTTGATCACTAATTACACACATAAAGGATGTCACTAGGTGTTTTTTATTGGTTCACATACCTAGTGAGGTGTATTCATTCCTTTCCTCTCTCTTATCTCTTTATTTAATTTTGTCTTTACTTTTGACATTCACTAAGGACTAATTCATTCATGTTTCATTTGCAAGATATGTAATAGATCATGCTTCACATACCTAGACCCAAGTTGAAGGACTTCACCTCTTAGGTAGGTGCAGGTACACTTATTTTTCATTTATCTTTGTTGCATTTATAGAATTAAGGGGGGGAATGCAGTCATATAAAATGTCACTTGAGTGTAATGAGTGTCACTTGAGACCACCCATACCTAGCTTAGACCTAGACCTATATTAGGGCTTATTTTGACCCTTTTCTAGATTTTGTGTAGGTATTAAACATCCCTAGACATCCCAGATCTAGTCTCAGATTTTCCCCTAGGGATCCAAGCCCATAATGCCCTAGGTTCTACCACTTGGACAATGCACTTCACTAGTGACCAAAGGACCGTGCTAGTGTCCATTATCTAATTTCAATCCTAATGCATATGTTTTTAATTCCTAAGATACTTAGGATCAACCTATACCTATTTCACACTCCACAAAAGCACCAGATCAATATAAATACATGACTTTTAGCACTTTACTCACTAGATGGAAATTAGATGTAAATACACACAAATAAGCTCAAAATAAGTGGTGAAAAATCAAGGTCATTGATCCCTATAAGGCCCTAATTATGTATACCATCATCTATAACCATCTTATACTTAGATTACACAAATTTCTAGTCTCAAAACTCACTCAAAACACTCAGGTTGACACTCATAGTAGCATTCACTTGTACTTGCACCAGTACTTATATTGGGAGAAATACATAAGTCCTGATCCCGTCTCAAATTATTTTTATGTAGGCAAATCTCAACATAGCGAGGTGTTGAAGACATCTAACCTACCTAGCTAACATCACACTTATGCTACTTATTCTATTCAAGTATCATAATAACTTAGAAGTCTAGGGTTTGATCACAAATCAATCAAAAATAGTAAAAATATAGTGAATTAGGGCTTATCCACATAAGCACAGATAAATCAAACTCAGTCATAGGTGCACTTAGAATATCACATAGTTTTTATAGAAGGGACACTAGCATGATAGGGAAGACACTAGCATAGTGCACTACTATCCAAGGTAACACATTAATATCTAGGAGGGTTTTTGACACTTGGATCTTGTTTACAACACTCAGATTAAATTCTACACTATTTTTGAGCATCTAGATCATCCATCTTAGTCAGTTTATAGCTAAGTACTTATTCATATCATTCATTATCATTTTTTGGAAATATTAGATTAGGTCAATTATTTCACAAATAAGTGGCTATATTTATTACATCTCTCCCATAATTTATAGTACTCAAACCCCTTAATAACCTAGGATTTACGTGCATTAGGTCCTTAAAAGTTAAATCAACTAGGCATTAGACCCTAGACCAAGACACAAGACCCAATACCTAAGATGCAAGAACTTAGACCCTATACCCTATACCCCAAAACCTTAAACCCTTAAATAGTTAAAACTTTAATCCTTAAACCTAAACCCCAAAAACATAAAAATATAAAAACCTACAACCCTAAATCCTAAAACCTGAACCCTAAACCCTAAACCCCCTAAACTATAAACCCAATACCCTAACCCCATACCCTAAAGCCAAAACCCCATAAACCTAAAAAATTAAAACCAAAAAACCTTAAATGATAAAAATATAAAAATCTAAACCCTAAAACCATAGACCAAATACCATAAACCCCTAAACATAAAAAATCTTAACCCTTTAACCCATTAAATCCTAGACCCCAGACACTAGACCCCTGACCACTCTAAACCCTAAAACCTTAAACCCTAAGCTCTAAAACCTTAAACACATAAAAATTAAATAATAACCATAAACCCTAAACCATACAAATCTAAACCATAAAACCCTAAAAAATTAAAACTTAAACCCATAAACCCAATCCATAAACCTAAAACCCTAACACCTACCCTAAACCCCTAAACTATAAAACCATAAACCATAAAACTATAAACCCTAAACCTCAAACCCATAACCCATAAAACCTTAAAAAATTACCATAAAACCCTAAAATACTCAAGCCTAAAAACCCAAACCATTAAAAGTAAAACCCAAAACCTTAAACCCTTACCATAAAACTCTAAACTCCTTAACCCTTAAAACCCAAACCCTTAAAAGTAAAACCCAAAACCTTAAAACCTAAACCCTACACCCTAATCAAATAAACTATAAAAAAACTCTAATCATAAAACCTAAGAATTAAAATATAAACCCTAAACCCCATAAATATCAATCTCCTAAACCCTAAAGTCTAAGTTACACAATGATAAAATTGATTCAACATAATATTTGAGCCTTATTTAATTGAGTAAAATTTGGGATGGTGAGGGTCAATGAGTGAGGGTTTAGGGATGAGGAAGGATGAGGATTAGGGATGATGAGTGATGATAAGAGAGTGAATACATGTGATGAGGGAGTGATTAGGAATGATGAGTGACAATTAATGAATGTTTATGGATGTTGAGGGATGGGGAGGGAGTAATTGGGTAAAATGAGGGATGATGAGGGCTGATGAGGGAGTGACAAAGGATGAGTGGGGATGATTCAGGATGATGAAAAATTGATTAAGGATGATGATAAATTATGAGGTTTAATGAGGGAGTGATTATGGATGATGAGGTCTAATGAGGGAGTGATTAGGGAGAAGTAAGGATGAGAAGGGAGTGATTAGGGATGATAAGGAAGGGTGAGGGATGATGTGGGATGATGATGGAGTGACTAGGGATGATGAGGGATGATGAGGGATAATGAGGGATGATTAAGGATAATTAGGGAATGATTATAGATGATGAAGTATAGCGAGGGATGATGAGGGTGTGACTAGGGATGATGAGGGCTGATGAAGGAGTGATTAAGGACAATGAGTGATGATGAAGGTCGATGAAGGAGTGATTAGGGAAGTGAAAATGATGAAGTTATTAAAGATGATTAGGGATGATGAGGGTCAATGAACATATGATTAGGGATAATGAGGGTTGATGATGGAGTGATTAAAAAATATTAGGGGTGATGAGATATGATGGAGTGACTAGGGATGATTAGGGAAGATGAGGGTTGATGAGGGAATGATTAATAATAATAAATGATGATGAGGGATGATGGGAGAATTATTAGGATAATGAGGGTTGATGAGGGAGTGACTAGGGATGATAAAGTATGATAAGGGATGATGGGGGAGTGATTAGGGATGATGAGGGATGATGAGGAAATGATTATGAATGATAAAGGACAAAGAGGGATAATGAGGGAGTGACTAAGTAGGTAGGAAAAGAACAAATTTATTTATCATAAGGAAAAATTTGATTTATAATTATGTGTTAATCTAGAAGGAAAGAAAAGATAGATATTGGGAAGGCAAACTTCCCTTGATATCTATGCCTTACTACCTTTCTATCTATTATGAAGGTAAGCTTCCATTGATATGCTATTGGGTAAAGCAAAGCTAGATATCATAAATGCAAGCTTCCCTTGCCTTGCTCCTTGACATAGATGAAGTAGGTAGGGAAAGCTGCATCCCATCATATTATGTATATGCTACATCCCTTTTAACATATGCCCTATTTATATTTTGATCAATTCATACCTAATTCCTTATATATACATGGCTCCCTATATTTATCTCAACCAATGACATCTATACTTGAGATTAGATATTAATAACTCCAAGATTTTGGTCATTTTTTAATCCTAAAATTTTGAAAACTAAGTATTGACCAGAATAGATTTTGAAAAACTAACTTTGAAATGGTAACTCCTATAGCTCTGGATTTGGTTTCATAAGATGCAAAGTGGTCCTAATTTTTTATATCTAGTAAAATAAACTTAATAAGTTTAAGTTTACATTTAATTTTATATTTTTATAATTTAAATTTAGTAAAATAAATTTAAATTATAAGAATATAAAAGTAATATAAAATTAAATGTAAATTTAAACTTATTAAATTTATTTTACTAAATATATCCTAATACACGACAAAAAACCCAACATAAAAAATATTGTTCTTTATATTCTCATCATGGTTCATTGAGTGTGACTCAAAATTTTGTTACAAAAACATACACACAATTTTATTCCATAAACATTTATCTATATTTTGACATGGACTGTGAAAATATTGTTGCTTTTACAAAATATACTACAAATAAAAGTATGTACACCCTTTACTAAAGGGTATACCCCTTATGTAGTATAGAGGGTGTATGTCTTTTGCTAAAAGGCATACACCTTTTGCATTACATAGGGCATATGCCCTTTACCAAAGGACGTACACCCTTTACCTCATAAATTTTGAAATTTTTCTCTTCCCTAAAAAACATGCATTTCATAGGGAGTATGTGCTTTGGTCAAAAGGGCCTACACCCTTTAGGATCGAGACCAACACGAATCAAGTTTGCTATGATTTAAAAAAAAAAAGAGTGTACGACCTTTACAAAAATGTCATGTTTTTCATTTTGATCACTTTTGTGTTCCCTAACTTTATGCATCCACCCATGTCAAAGGTAACTATTGAAAAAAATTGCTTGTGGATCTTGTGATATCATATGAAATAGGTTGGCACACCTCAATGTTGATATGAGGATCACTGTGACTTAGTCTTGTGAAGTTAAAATAATGTGCATAGCTTGTTTTGAGTGCACAAGGGTTTTTTATAATGTGTTATGGATAAAGATCCGTTGTACTTCCTACGTAGTTGCATTTAACTCCTTGGATTGTGGAAGGTTATGATTTTATTTAATGTCACTTTGTGAGGAAATTTTTGATGATGCATTGTGTTGTGATGTGTTAGGCTGCTTTTGGATTGTAATGAACATTTAACATTTGATGCACATAATGATGTGTTACAAGTATTTAATGCTAATAGTGAGTTTTTGAGCACATTATTATAAGTAGATGGGTCTTGTGTATATATATAAACATCCACCTACACTAGATCCATCTAGTCAATGAACTTAAGGATTATAGATCATAGTGAGTGTTATGAGAAATAAATATACTTGTAAAGACTATGAGTTAGCAAAAAAATATTTGAGGATTTGGTCTAACACATCTCATTTTAGATGACTATGTTATTATCTTTGTGTCTATATGATATTTTTCTAGTTGTTGAAATCTAATAAAATAAAACATTTTTGTTGTTGTTACATTCTATAGACACCCCAATTCCACCATCCCAGTGTTATCACTCATTCACTGTCATCTAATTAATCCACCACTATAATTCTACCATCAATGTATCTAACCTGTATCACATTATCACTTTAATCAATTAATCACATGATCATAATCACACATCGATCCCATCTAATTCCACTAACACCACCCCCTAATTAATTAACTAATTAATCACTATTAGTTAGTTGATTACTCCTTAATAATAAAATCTATGCACACAAAATCAAATAAAAATAAATAAATCAAATAAGAAAATATCTAATCAAATCATCAATTTCAAGTCAAAAACAAATCCAATCAAGTCCATTCCTCATCAAATCAAATCCAACCTTGTCATCTAACCTCATTAATCCTACAAATCCCTCAACTTATCTATTTATGAAAATGTTGACTCAATCTCATCCATCTAATTATAAGCAATATTAACTATCTATTTTCTGTAGCTAGAATCTATAAATTTAACCCCTCCTTCATTTTCAACAAGTTTAGATAGTATAAGGAGATCATGCCCATTCTATGAACAAGCCATAAGCCATAAGAATTGATATCATCCTTGAATTCATAATCAATCATAAAGACATGCTACCAAAATTCTTGCATGAAATCCATTGAGCAATCTACAATCAAAGTGATAAAATCCAACTAATAAATGAGGTCTTGATGGTAAGAGAATGTATAATTCTATTTTACTAGCTCAATCAGAAGTTTGTGTTTTGGTTTAGGATAGGAATTTTGCATTGTTATTAGTTTTTATTTTGTATTTCTAAATCTTGATACTTACACATTCTATTACATTATTCCATTGTATAATGTTGTAGGCTACATGATCTAAGGCATCTCTTCATTAAGACCCATAACCATGATTGCATCATTTGGTATTATAGATAGGTTTCTTCCTTGTAAGGAAGTGTGAAGTTAAAAGTATATTTTCCACATATGCAAGTGTGGGTAGAAAAATATGATGAAATTTTATAGAAAGTGTTGATTAGATTATGTAGTTACTATTTTTTGATTTCAAGGAAATGACACAACGAGTAAGGATCATTGTTAGAGTGGCAAGAGTGCCAAGACTTGTATACTTGGTAGGATTGATAAGAGATATGAAAACCCATTTAGAGGCTATGAAAACCACACAATGTTGATACTTTTGGGTGGTGGATGATGAAAGTGAAAATGAATCCATAAGATTTGTTCTTGAGAACCAGGTTATATAAGAAGAGGTCGATGAACTTGAAGATAGATTCTTGAATGTAGTTTTGAATATGACTAGTAAGTCAAAGTTTGACTATATTAGTTATTTAGGGGGTATGAATCCTAAATAACTCATTGATTAGATCACTGGGTTAGAGAAATAATTTGAGTATGAGAGTATAAAAGATCCAAAGAATGACAAATTTGCATGCCCAAAGTTTAAGGGTTACACATATTTATGGTAGGAGAATGTACAGGTAGATTGAGTTCATAGAGGCAAAGACAAGATCAAGACTTTCAAGGTTGAAACAAAAATTCATACTTTATGATTACCATTTTAATTTGATCAATAAGTTTCAAAATATGTGACATAGGGAAATGAGGGTGAAATATTACATTGAGGAGTTATATAAAATCACCATAAGAGTGGGTCGTGTTAAAGACAACACTGAGAATATCTTGAGGTACCTAAATAGGTTGCAAATTTTAATTCAAGATGAGTTGGTATGGTTTGGTTGTGGTAAATTAAATAAGCCTATCAATATATGGTAAAGGCAGAGGAGAAGTTTTCTCACAAAAAAAAGGCACAACATGGGGGAGAGGAAACTTTCCACACGTGCGAGGATAAAGAAGTAACAATATAGGTTACTCTATGAAAGGAGGAGAAACTATCACTTCTTAGTACAATGATACTAGTGTATAAACATGGTGATAAAAATACTACTAGAGGTAGAGGATCCTATGGATAAGGTAGAGGATTCATAGATACATGTTTCAAATGTGGGTAAATTAAGTATAAAGCCTTTGAGTGTAGACATATGTACAATGAGGGTACTAGGAGAAATTATGTGAATGCACATATCATGAAAGTGTTTTGTCAGTATATCAGGGAGAAGAACCAAATATGGAAAAGATATGATGATGAAGAGGGTGCTATTGAAACCAACAAAATAATAAAATAGTCTCACACAAAGGAAGAATCCATTCAAAACCATTTATAGATTTAGAGGTAAATGCAACATGTTGATTGTTGATAAAGGAAATATATAATATTATTTTATAATAAAGGGTTAAAAAATTATTAAAAATTGGATATAGTTACAATATAAACCATTCATTATTTTATTCACTCAAAAAAGTACATATATATAAGATTTACATCTCCTACAAATGAGGAGATTGATATTATCATAATCTATAACCCTAAGATTACTCAAACCAATGTATAATTTATATTAATGTATTTTTAAAAAATACACTAATATAATATTACAATAAATAAATATATAACTAAATAAAATGAGAAATAATAACATTTTTATAACATTCCCCCCTTAGTGTGAACATAGGGAAATAATCACATGTTGTAGAAGATTTTCTTTGAAAGCTTTCTCAGACTAGGCACAACTCCATCAAGTTGCCTCTTAACCTTCATAAAGGTGAAATTATTGAGTTGAACTCTTAAGATAGTTCTCAGACTCCTCCTCAAACTTATTAAATTCTAAATTACTAAGATTCACAAATTCCTGAATCTGGCTGGACAATAATCCATATTGAGTTTATCTCAAAATCCTTCTTTTGCCCTCAAAGAGTGTGTTTTTCTTACAATATATTGTTTTCAAACATGTCAACACTGTAGGTAAATATTCAACATATCAAAATATATTAAAAAAATGAAAAATGAAAACATTGAGTACTAGGTCCTCATTTGTTTCTTTTGTAATATCTATTCATTTTTTTCCACCCAAACTAAAAAAACATAGGCAATATTCATTGCCACTGAAAACTAATCTCAATTTTAGCCAATTTAGCACAAACATACATTGTGTTACAATATAAAAGTGTGGCCGCATCACTAGTGACTGATGAGAGGACATTGTATGTCCTCAAACCTCTATTTTCCTTTAACCTCCTCTATCATATTAATTACTTAACAAGTTTGGCATTGAGGCTCAGTTTTATGAGGATAAATCCCACCATAAACTTGACATACTATTTGAATGTTGAGTTACATAGAAAATGCATCCATTGGATTTTTTTTGACACTTTTGATGACATAAAATGAATCTAATAGTGATTATAGACACTAATACTAGATGAAAATTAACAAGACATACAATGGATAATATACTAGACATGATTCACTAAAAAATGCTATTATGAAAACTTCTAAAAATAAATGACTCTCCCTAATTTAATCTAATTTTTTAAATACTTACAAAATGTACACATGCATTCAGACTCAAATGAAACTAAATAGCCACACTAAGACTAAAGCATGACACCACAATTGACTTATCTAAACAAAACTAAGTCTTTATGATTTTAAATGAAGACTATGACTATTTAGTAACTTATACAACCATTCAATTTATAATAACTAACAACTTAACTTTGAACCTTCAAAACTCTTAATAAACTAGACTATGGACACAAACAAGATATGATGAACTCTATCAAATATTTAAAGAAAACTATAAAAAACCAAACTATTCTCATAAAATGATTTTTTCTACAGGGATAATTGAGACTAAATAAATAATACCATTAGAGTTTTATGATGTTGACAATATGAATGATATACGGGTAAAAAATATTTTAAATAGTACGTAATATGAATAGAATATAGGTAAAAAACATCGATAATATGTAGATGATGATAATAAATTAATCTATATATATGATTGTTTTTTTGAGATATGAATCAAAACTAGTATAAATAACAAGTTTAACCCAAAAGCACAATAACAACAAAAAAAGAGAAATGTAGGAACAGTAAAAAATTTAGGAATAAATCCTTACCATCACCTTGCTCCTAGTAGCTTCCCTACAAGATTTTCCAATTGATTTAAATGCTATTTGACTTGTATGTGGATTGCTTGATAATAACTTCAATATGGCTTTAATGGCTTCTTTGGATGCTTGAATGGAATGAAAGAGAGTGTGAGTGCTTTAGATGGATGGTATGTGGATGCAAGGAAGGCTTATGGAATGTATAATTATCTTAGCCATGCACCAAACATGGTTATTTATAGGTTGATGGAGTAAGATTTACGAAAAATTTTAGTTATTTTATAAGTCTCTAGTTTATAGAGTTCTAGAATTTTAGAGAGATTTCTCTAGATCTAGAGACTTATAGTTTAGATTAAGGGAAAATAAGGATTAGATAGGGTTTTAATGAGGTTTAAGGCTCATAGGGGTGTAGGAAAGGCTAGGGTGGTAGGTATAAAATATATATTTTTAATTTTTAAGTGGGATAGTGGCTAGTTAATGAAGTATAATTAGTAATTAAGTGGGATATTAGTAAGATAATGAGGTGATTAACTAGTCATGGGGATGAAGAAAGGTTAATAGGATGTAGGAAATGTTTAATAGGAAAAAATATTTTAATTAATTGATTAGCATTATGGTTATAGGATAAATTAATGAGATAAATAGAATAATTAGAGTGAACAAATTTAGGTGCATACATTTTTCCCCTCTTTGGAAGGGCATTACGAGTGGGCAAATTGAAATGAGTAATGGTATTCAAAAGAAGAACCATTTCATGGATAATTTATCCAAATGATGTTGTATATTTCCCCCTTGATGGGACATGCAGAGAGGAACAAGTCGAATGGCCACTCAAAAATAATTCTTTGGGGTGAGATAAGACCAAGAAAATGAGGGGTTGAGATGCCTCGAGTGCTAGTTGAGCTACGATAAGATGCCCCAAGTAAATTTGTAATGGGACAAAGTTGTTTAGCCTTAGAAGATAAGTCTGAGGTAATGAATAATGCAAAGGAGAAAGGCATTCATATTGAGATGATAAGATGAAGATTCTTGAGACATCAACAAATGTCTAGAAAATGGATAGATGAAATAGGCCACAAGCTAGCAATAATTCCCTAGCAAGGACACATGCAAGGGATATCTATAGGCCGATAAAGGATATTTTACAAGTGATTAGTGATAATAAATATATTTGATATAAAGATCTTAGCTCAAAATGATTTAATATATTTGAGTCACCCAAAGGGGATGAGATGAGATTAGGTGTTAATAGTGGCTGATCTATCCTTGGGCACTAAAAAAGTGGCCAAGTCTACATAGTATTAAGATACCTTAGGCCTATGCAGATCAAACTCAAAATTTTAGATGTGGAGTGGGGAATGGAAGGCCATGCCTTGAGAAATGAGTTATAATGACTTGGGAATAGATAATAATGACTATAACATGATTAAATGGGATAACATGATGTATAAAGGGATTTGGGAGTAAAAAATTGGTTGATTGGATAAGATGGTATAGTTAGTGGGGGTTAAATGGGATGAAGGGGGTAAAATTATGGGGTGAATTAAGGGGTAAAATTGAAAAGAGTCGGGTTAAAAGAGTCATTTTGAATCTTGGTTATAGTTTATTTGAGCTCTAGAGAGAAAAATATGGACCACCTTCCTTTCTCGTCACACTATAGAGAGAGTCCAAGAGTTTTAGAAGGCAACCGACGCAGGACCAATGGTGAGAACCCAAACCCTATTTAATTATTTTTATCATTTTTGTATTTATTTCAAGTATGATTGGGTAAGGCAATACCACCTCTGGGGGTATTACCCATAATTATAGTATTAACACCACAACATGTAGTATTGCCACCACAACATGCAATATTGTAATTGCAAGCTACAATCTTTCAAAACCATAGGTAGTGATATGTGGTTTTGCAATACTTCATCAAGCAATATGCAAAATTGCAATACCATGGGAGGGGAGGATCAATTTTCATGGTGACTTATAGAACCATGATTTATGATCTATGGTTTTGTCAAAGTTATGAATTAGGGTAAAAAAGGAAGTGTGGTATTGAAGAAAAGGAGTGTTAGGGTTAGTGAATGGGATAGAAAGGGAATGGGGGGATACGGGGGGTAAAGGTGTTAAATGGATAAAAGGGGTGGGTGGTTAGTATTAATGAATTTGTTAGGTAGGAGGTAGGTAAGTTAAACAAATGGGTTGGTAAATAAGTTATATAGGTAGAAGGGTGGATAAGAAAGGTAGATGGATAGTTAGACAAGTTAAATAAGTGGAAATGTTTATTAGGAGGGATAAGATGGGTGATTAGGTGTAGGTGGATAACATGATGGGGGATGATTAGTTAGATAGGGGTAGGTTGTTAGAGTGGGTAAATAAGATAGATGGTGTCGTTAGGGAGGGTAGGGTTTGTTAGTTAGATAGGATAAATAGCGATTATGGATTGATAGGATATTTATTAGTGTAGGAGGACTTAGGAGTAATGGTGTCCAGACTACATCATCCTTTAGTTCTGCATGGAATACACAAATTGACAACTATGAACTATAGGGTCTCAGAGATCACTAGCCTTTACTACATTACAACAATGCTAGTGATCCATATAGACAGAGTGTTGATCACAAATTTAGTGGAGTGATGGCATTCAGAGACTAGTACTTTTCATTTTGTAATTGGAGAGATGACTATGACTTTAGAGGACATATTACAAATTTTTTAGTTGATTATGAGAGGTAATCAGATCTACTGGTGATCTCAGACCCTTAGTGTTATGGTATAAAGAGTGTGTGGGTGTCTATAGATCATATTATAGGACACACAAATAGATATTGATAAGGAATTTAGGGAGGAGACAATTGACATATTGACTTTGGTTGTGATGTCCCTTGTCATTGATATATGTTTGATGGATTAGAGTGGTCAGTGGTTTTACCTTAGGCTAGGAGATGTAGTAGCTGACATGGTTTAGGATTATCATGTTTTTATTTGGGGTCCTATAGTACTAGGCCACTTATATAAGGAGTTGCACATGGGTACATAAAAAGGGGCAACCAACTTTGTTCCATCATTACTATTGTAGATTTAGATTTGGGAGCATATAGCTATAGAGACACCACTAGGTACTCAAGGGGATAGGGAGCTAGACCAAGCATTGGTTTTTGATTGGTTCATTCTGGGAGTTTAGATATCCCATGTTGCAGACATGTAATTTTATAGGTAGGCATTTGACTATTTAAGTGATAACTAGATTACATAGATGCCTTATCAATAGGTGCAATGGGTATGGGATGAGGATGTAAATGTGACATGATTTATGCTAAGTGTTATTTTATTGGTCAATGTGATTATATCATTGAGAAATATAGGCCAAACCATGTCTAGTGATAGTTTGGATGGCAATAGGATGTCCCAAGAGAAGAGCACCTATTTAAATGCAATGACAAAGAGAGGCCTCAGTGGGGACCGATAATGGATATAGTGGTAACAAGGTTAGATTATAAGAGCATTTCCCTAGTGGTGTGGGATTATAAGATACCCATGGTAGATCCCAGAGTCATAACAACATACATAAGATTATGGGCACATAGATGACCTCAAAAATTAATGAGATGGTTAGTGGGGAGAGGAGGAGAGGGAAATTTAGATGTTTCTATAGGAACATGACCATTTGGGGAGGAGGTGCACTTAGAGACCAAAACCCTAAGCACAAGATGGGCATGACAAACATGATGGCTAGGATGGGGAGAGTCTAATAGTGATGGTCATTGATGGTGGAGTTCAGGGGGTTGGGAGAGGAGACCAATTTGTAAGTGGAGATCAAGGGGCAAGAAGAGTGGGTTTAGATGATGTCAGGCCATCTAAGACACCTATTAGTGTATAAGATCAGACACTACTAGATAGACTAAGGTAAGAGGTGTAGGCTCAGGCTACAGAGGTCATGGGGATTACCACTGAGTGGGACAAGATCGTGGTAGATCTATAACACTAGATTATACAACATAATAGTTAGATGGGGGATGTACTAGGGTAGTTTAAAGGTTTTTAGGATAGGTTGGAGCTAAGGATGCACATATTGTATCCTTATAGGGATAGGTGACATTATTACAGTGACATCTGAGCTAGAGATAGGATCAAAATGGCCATATTTATATATTATAGAGGTAGATCCAGTCATGAGACATGTAGATAGTGACTCTATAGGGGTAAATTATGTAGATTTAGATGAGAGTGAGGTAGAGAGTAGAGGTAAGGTATGGGGATATTATGAGGCAAATACCATGATTGACATGTGAGACCTAGTATTATAGGGATTTATACAAGTGATCAATGCCACTAGATAAACATGCCCCATTCTTTAGAGCTAGTAATTCTTCTCAGTTAGTGCATCAACAAACTAGGAGGCCACTTGGACAATGTTAATCTAGACTTGTATTGTGTATATTGTAGACAAGTATTATTATAGTGCATGGATGCCCATGAGGCCCATTTTGTACTTATATATTTTAACATGGAATCTTAAGGATGTTATGGGACTATTTATATGATATAGTTATTGTGATTATGTTTTGTATGATGATGTATGGACTATTTTATTTACACGTGATGATTAGTTATGGATGTATGTATTTGAGCTATATGATCTTGATGTATGGATTTAGATTATTACATTGGATGTTTATGATTATATTAGATATATG
Organism: Torreya grandis; assembly: GCA_037957365.1. Lineage (NCBI taxonomy): Eukaryota > Viridiplantae > Streptophyta > Pinopsida > Cupressales > Taxaceae > Torreya > Torreya grandis. Next base: position 835,716 of record JARHVA010000285.1, on the reverse strand, counting down.
ATGATGATATATGGAATTGGGTTAGATGTGATTATGGACATTCTTTATTTATAGTAATGTGTATGATTTTTGTTACTATGTGATGCATATGCCATGGTTAAAAGATAGATGTTGTATTATTATTTTGATTTTTCAAGGATACTGTGATTTTATAATAAATGGAAAATGTGATAACTTAATCACATGTCTCACAAATTGGTGTTGGGTAAAATCCTCTTGCACCAAGGAGGTTGGGGGTGCTAGTTGATTGGGATTGTCAAACAGGGTAATGGGATGATTTAGAGGAATGGATATGGATTTGTGGGGAATTTAAGCCATTAGATATGTAGGAAATATAATTTTTATATTGCACTTTGATTATACATGTACCTATGACATGAGGATGGTCAAGGTCATGTTTGACTCAGAGTGCTAGGGACTTGGAGCAGGGACTATGTTAATGATGTTCCTAATTTTCATATTGGGTAGTCACTTAAACCATCCTTGTCCCCATGATAAAAAAGACAAAAATTAACGCTTGAAAAGACAACATAACAAGATTATTTACAAAAACTAACACTTAAAAATATGATACTAAAGGTTTAAGACAATATAAGAAAATATTTACATGACACAATGATTATTAATAAGATAAAATAATGACAATATTTACATGTGGATATATATTGACTTTTTAACAAGGTAACATATATAAAGGACAAGACAAGATATGTGCAAAGACTAATACTTAAAAAAAAGAAAAAGAAAAGACCATATAAAAAAATAATGACAAAATTATGATGACATTAACAAGACATCTTTATGAAGACTAAGTATATACATTGATGCTTAACAAGATGAAAAATGATTTAAATGATTTGTAAACAAGATAAAAGGATAACAATGATATTATTTACAAAAACCTAAAAGGTGAATAATCAAAGGATACAAATGAGAAATATGTACAAGATGACCTGACTTAAGACTAAAGGAAATGATTTCAAGGTCATGACTAGATGGATATTCACAATGGTAAATTGTGCCCAATGATATTTATGATAATTGAGACAAGGATAAACCCAAATACAATGACAAATGTAGGATCTAGAGTAAACTTTCAGGATTCAGTTGTGTACAAAACATATTATATATCCTAGGATAGAAATATTTAATGACCCTCCTTTAGTGATGAGGTTAGTGGGTTTATGTAGATTCTTACTTAGGGGTGAATGGGGATGGAAAAATTGGGTGCGATTGAGGTTGATAGGAAGAAGAGTCACCTAGGAGGATGCAATTAGGTTTTTGGATTAAGAGGTCAAAATAGAATTAGTAGTTTGAAAAGTGAATAATATGTTCTAGATAAATCTTCAATAGGTATCCCCTTCACACTTATAGTAATGATTTACCCTATTTCGAAACTCACATCTCCTAATTTTTCCCAAGCATATATTTTATACGCAATGTTAAGATCAGGTTCATATGGGAAGTGATAGGATGGGATGGAAAGATGGGAGAAGTGGAGTGGTGATGAATTAGTGTGCACCCAAGAGTGGGGACTTATAGATGGTGTGCTAGACAATTTGCTTCAAATTTGCCTTTCTTTTAATGCTCTGCATTGGTGTTTTTCTGATTCTCTTTTAGGACTAGGTCACCACTATTAAATTCTCTAGACTAGATCTTTTTATGATATTAGCCCTTAAAATTGTTATGATATTACCTAAGGTGATCAAGATCATTTTAACACTTTTTATTTAATAATTTGAGCTCCTGTAGCCTTTCTTGTCTATAGTTATTATCATTGATCATGCCTTGCAAATATATTCGTAAAGAGGGAAGATCAACTTCAACATGCATGATTACTTTTTCTCCATAGACCAAAGAATATGGAGTAGCCCCAATGGGTGTTTTGATGCTAGTTTTATAAGACCAAAGAGTTGGATATAATTGCAAGTGCCAATTTATATTAACATCATTGATAATTTTCTTGAGAATTTTGAGAAGCATTTTATTGGTTACTACTACTTGACCATTACCTTGGGGATAGTAGGGTGTAGAGAAATACTGCTTAATGTGATAAAAATTGCACAAGTCTTCTACTTATTGGTTTTTTAAAGATTTGTCATTATATGAGATGATTTTAATTAGGATTTTAAAGCAACAAATAATTTGATTCAAAATGAATTTTGATATTTGTAGACCTATGGTATAAATTAGTAGCATTGAATTGATCCATTTAGTGAAATACTCCATAGTTGTGATTATGAACTTATGTCCATATGATGATGTAGGATTAATATTGCCAATAAGATCTAGTCCCCATATCAAAAATGGCCATGGACTCATAATACACTATAGTTCTTATATGGGAGCATGGATGAGATTGCCATGTTTTTGGTAAGATAGACCATTGCATACATAATGGTAGGTATCATGATCCATTGTGGGCCAATAGTATCTAGTCTAGGGTAACTTCTTGGCCAGGGCCATCCCACTAACATGGCCTCCATAGATACCATCATAAACCTCATTGATTATGAGAGTAACCTCTTCTAATGTTAGGCATCTCAAAAAGGTCTCGTCATAGCCTTGCCAATATAAGATGCTATCGAGGATGGCATAACATGATGTGTAATGGATGAAGGTTTTATGTTGGTGGTAATTGAGGTCTAGTGGTAGTATGTTATTATGGAGGTAGGTGTAAATGTCATGGTACCAGGGTAGAATAGGATTAGGTATAACATAAATTTGATAATGAACCATTGCTTAATGAGCTGGCATTAATAATTGCTTGACCATAAAGTTGCCTTCAAGTACATTTTCTAGAAGATGTATCAAAGAACCAATAGTGGCCATTGAGTCGATGACTTTATTACTTCCTCTAGGAACTTGCTTAAAAGTTGTGGACTAATTTTTTTTCTTAATTGATCAACTATTTGTTTATAAGAAAGTAAATTCTTATATTTTGTTTGGAATTATTCATTAACCTATTTTATAATCAACTAAGAATCACCAAAGACTTGAAAATTCTAGATATTCCATTGGATGGTGAGTTTTAATCCAAAAAATAATGCTTCATATTTAGCAACATTATTCATGCATGGGAAAATGATTCAAAAGGCTTTAGGGATTAGGTAACCTTATGGGGTTACCAAAAATATTCTTGCTCCTGACTCATGCATGGTAAAAGAACCATCAAAATGTAATTTGTAGATAGTGGATTCTTAAGTTTTTAGTATATATTCATCTATGAAATTCATGATTAATGGTTTTGTGTTTGATATTAGTGTTGTTACTAGTTGATCCACAATAACTTGCCCCTTAATGGCCCTTTAGTTTACATACTCAATATCTAATTCACTTAGTAACATGATCCTTTTGGCTATTCAACTAGTTAGGGATGATTTAGATAACATATACTTGAGTGAATCAACTTTTTCTATGAGATTGATATGGTTATCCAACATTTAGTGCCTGAGATTTTGTTAGGTGAAGATTACAACCAAGCAAGCTTTCTCAATAGGGGTGTAATTGAGCTCATATGAAATTAATGTTTTGCTTAGATAATAAATAGCTATATCTTTGTCTTCATACTTATGACATGTTAGTAGGTCCCCTATAGCATAAGGTGTAGCAGAGATATATAAAATCAATGGCCTTCTTGAGATAGGTGGTGATAATACTGGAGGCTTTATTAGATTCTAATTTAAATTATCAAATTCTTTTTGACATTCTAAGTTCCATTCAAATTGAGCCCCTTTTTTCAAGAGATGAGTGAAAGGATGACACTTATCTACCAATTATGATATGAAACTGTAGATGGCCTATACTTTACTTTGAAGGATTTTCAATTACCTCAAGTTCTTAGGGGGAGGCATTTCAACAATAGATTTCACTTTAGTAGGATCTACTTTAATGCCTTGCCTAGAGACTATGAACCCAAAAAATTTGCCTGAGGTGACTCTAAATACACATTTTTTAGGGTTCAATCTAACCTTGTATTCCCTTAGCTTCTCAAAAATTCTTATTCAGACCATTAGATGTTCTGATCAAAGCTTAAACTTTCCTAGTATTCCATCTATGTAATCTTATATAATATCATGCATCATATCATGGAATATGATTGTCATGGCCCTTTGATAAGTGGCTCCTATGCTTTTCAAATCAAAGGACATAACTTGATAGTATAAAGTCCCCCATGGAGTGATAAAAATAGTCTTATGTTGATCTTTAAGAGGAATTTTAATTTGATTATAGCCATAAAAACTATCTATGAGGGAAAGCATCTCATACGCTATGGTATAATCCATGATCATGTTAATATTGGGTAGAGGAAAGTCATATTTAGGACATGCCTTATTTATGTCTTAGAAGTTGATATAGATTTTGATTCCTCCTTATGGTCTGGCCATGAGGACAATATTAGATATCCACTCAGAGTAGTCAATTGGTCAAATAAACCCAATTTCCAAGAATTTTTGTAGTTCTTCTTTGACCAATAGTGTCACCTTGGGGTGCATTTTGTGGATTTTTTTTAACTGGTTTGGCACTTGGATGAACCACCAAGGTACAATATAATGCATGCTTGTCAAAATAGCTCCATGTATATATATATATTCCTTGTGAAGCTAAATGAGATTTTTTTGCTCCTTAGCTATGAGAATTGCCCCCAATTTAATTTTTTTAGGATTTTAATCTATTCCAATATTTACTTCTATGACCTCATCAAAAATAAAAGGTGACTGATATTGAAGATATGTTGGGGGTGATGGTAATTCTTCTCTGAAAGTAATTTTTTCTAGGAGATCTACATCTATGTTTGGATAAGAATCTTGTTTGGCAAGAGGTGACTAGATTTATTTTATGTATGGGGAGGGATCATTTTATTCATATTATTATTCTTTGATTTGATTTAGTGACATTTTTTCTCAAAAACAAGTGGATTCATTTAGATTGATATATAATCCTTTCTTATGGTCTCTTGATGACATAAAATCTTGAGCTCCTAGATATTCAATAATGACCTTATCATTTTGAAAGAAATCAAAGAACACCTCAACATTCTGATCCTAGTCTATGAGTGTGGGGTAGTAGAGGGAGACATTGATGGTGGAAATGGTAGTGTCAAAGAAGAGGTTTGTGGAAGCCAAGTCTTTATAGAGACTATAGATGGAACCTATCTCAACTTCTTCATCAAAAGTAGACTCTTCAATAACCAAATAAGTATCCATAATGATACTATTTAGGTTAATTCTTAGTGGTTTATACCCTAGAACAAGACATTTTGGATGTTCTTGAACCCTGATAGGTTTTAGCCTACCTTGTTCTTTTCTACCTAGTCCTTTGACCTTATAGTCCATATTCTAAAGCATTTTTTGAAGCTGGGGATATTTATACGTATGAAATTCTAGGGCCTCATCTTTAGGAATGAGCCATGAATCATTAAGTTCTTTAAATAATTCATCAGATAACATACCTACACTTGTAAAGGTCATGGACCCAAACTAGTAGGTAATGGGTTTATCTTGCCTCATAACAGGGGACCCATAGCTACGTGGGGATAGTGGTAGATTTATGACATAAAGGGTTTTATATTCATACTCCTTATAGCCCTTGGATATAATTTTAATATGGGTGATATACGGGGATTTAGATGAAGTAGACTATAGATTATTAGGGTGAACACATTTCATAGCTTTAGGATTATAAAATGAACTATGGGTGCTAGGATAATAGAAAGTAAGATTGGATTGGTCCATTTGATAACTATGAAAGTGTTTAATTTCCCCTAGGATTGTAACTTCCATTCCTAAATGAGGGAATTTTAGATATTTTTGGAGGGTAGAGGGTAATGATCTCATCTAATGGATCCAAGGACATACCAAAAGTAGATTATATGGGAGATCAACATCCACTACTTAAATTAGGGTTTGGTGGACTATGGGTCCCACAACTATAGTAAGATAGATTGTACCTATAGATGGCCTCTCATTATCATCATATGCTTTAATCATTCTTAAAGTGGGCCGTAATGAAGACTCAAAATACCCTAAATTCTTAAGAAAATCAAGATTACATAAATTTAGTGTTGATCCTCCATCTATAAGTACTCATAAATTTAGGGGATAAATGACCCATAAAATCCTCAAATTGACTTGTGTCAATATCCCTAGGGAATTTTAGTTCATTCAAGACTTGATTGAGTATCTCTCGATGCACACATGATGTCTTTAGAAGATCCATAAGAGAGATTTATGCTGGAGTCTTCTCAAGTTACTGAATGATATCATATGATTTATCGAAAGAGTTTGACACCTTCTTAGGGATAGTGAAATTATGGGATGAGGAGGTGGATGCGTCATTTGGAGGTTTTATAAGAACTATGATCTTGCCACGTTGTGTAGTGACTACGTAATCAACTATTGCCATATTGATTTTGAGGATGGTGGATATGTGGGCTCTTAGGGGCCTCAAATTTTGATGGTATTAATATAATGATATGGGATGGAGTGATATTCAATTCTATTGGATGTGGAGGATTGACCTTGATTCTTTGGTGGTTTCTTCTACCTCTGATCATGCTTAGGTAATGGGTCTTGATATATACCTAGATGATAATTCTAAGATTAACTTTTTGTATTCTCCCCTTCAACTTCTATTTATAATTTTCCTATTAAATATTGGATGATGTGATTTAATTACATACACTTCTTGGTGTCATGGCCTTTGACTCTATGATATTGGCAAAATTTGTCATCTTGATACCAATCTGGTCATGGCTTGTTATCATCCAACAGTTGAATCTTAGTGATAATGATTATATTAGTAGTAATTAATTATTGTAGGACCATTTCTACAGGCACACCAAGAATAGTTATATGCGTCTTTCCAATTCTCGGCTTTGGTTTGACCCTTGGCACTATATGCTAGAGTCATTTTGATTTTTAGTAATAGGGTGAGCTTTTAGCATTGTTTGTACATGTTTGGAATCTCTGAAACCATATCCTAATAATTTTTTTAAGACCCTAGGTTTACTCAAAAAAGTATTATCTTGGTTTCACCCTTATTCATCTCAAGTATATAATTTGATTATCCCCTTATCAATTATTGATTTCTCAATCTGAATACCTTTTTCTATTATTTCATTAAAAGATTTGGCACATTGTAGTTTTAATTGATATTTTAATTCAACATTAAGATTATCGATGAATATTTTAGCTAGCTCTTTTTTAGGGACTATATAGAGGAATAGGCTAGCAAGGCTTTTCCACCTTTGAATAATTGATGTGAAGATCTCCCCATTTCCATGTTTGGTGTTGTAAATATCTATAATGGAAATGTCATGTTTAATTTTAAAGAAGTGTCACACAAATTTCTTTGCTAGTTATCCAAACTAGAAATGTAGCCTTTTTGTATATGCATGAACCATTATAGTGTAGGTCTTATGAGACTTTTAGGGAAGAGTATAAATAGGTAAGTATCATAATACACAATCTCATGGCATACCATATAAAATTCCTAAATGTGGTCACATGGGTACCCTCTTCCTTTATATCTGTCAAACTTTAGAATCTCAAAGTGTGCCAGAAGGGTACTTGCAAGATGATCATATCTAATGGAGATTTACAAAAGTATTAATACTTATATCTCATCACCTGTGTGTGAGGGTCAATCTGTTGAAGAGTTTCTTTCATCATCTTATACTCTTAGGTGAATGAGGGGTTCCTTAAGGGATTAGAAGTTTGCTCTTGGCTTGTTCTTGGTAATGATGAATCGGGATTGGCATTTTTAGTGGTATGTCTTGGTGAAGTGGGTCTTTGGTTTTGAGGATGAAATTGTGAGGTGAGGGAATTAATTTGTTGAATCAATTGGTCTAGGAAACCTTTCAAGGTGGATCTCCTCATTTTAGCCTTAATGCAATTATTCTGTGGGGGTTCTTATTCTTCTTCCAATTCTTTTTCATGATCTATAAGGTTTTATTCCCCTTGTTCTTGGTTAGTGTTATCTTGATGAGGTTGAGTATTAGGTATGGATGATGGGTGGATGAGGTGTTGTAAGAGACTTAGATTAAATTTAGGGGGTAGTGTGCCCCCCATTCTAATGACTTGGGTGAGAATCTTGTCATAGTTCTTGTATATATATTGGTTAAAGTATGCTTTACCTCCACTATTTAAGAAGTCATTTGTGAACCATTCTTCTTCTCTAAGATTGTGTATATCACTTTGTGTTTCTTCAATATCCCAACTTCACTCACCTAGAGTCCCAAGGATATTATTTTCTTGGTTTGATCCTTGTCTCATTCTTAGGTTTTAGGCATAGGTTCTAATAAGCATGGTGGATAGTGATGGTGATGTGAGAGTGATTAGTTGTTATTTTGATGTAGGATGAGAGAGAAAGTAACTTTGGATACTAATTTTGTCTTAGATGCTAGTCTAAAGTGGTCAAGAGATGTGATACATATGTGATTTAGATTAGGACTTGGAGATAAAAGACTAAAGTGATCAAATATTACAAAGGTAAAAACCCTATGGAGGTTCAATCTAGTAAGGAGACTAAGGGATGAGATAATTAAATGCCCTTTCACACCAATAAGATGACAATGGGATGGGTACTTGGTATGAATAGGCAAGATGATGAGATGATAGGGTGCTAGACAAAACCTAACAAGGTTGTAAACTTGGATAATACTTAATCTAGGATAGGTTAAATGAGGTGATGAATAGAATTAGGAGTGATGGGTGGCCACTATAGTTTGGTTCCATATGTTTCTCTCAATTTTTGTTTACTTTCTAGTCAAAGAAGTAAGAAACTAGTAGTAAGGGTGTAGTAGAAGAACCTATTTGTTTGCGCACATGTGATCTAGAATATCATGAAGAGCTCTTCTTTGTCTTAGGAAGAATGACATATAAATAAAAAATCACTCATGCAAAGGGGTTATTATATGGGTAGCAAGGTGGATTGCTTAACATTAACTAGATCCAAGAAATGTGAGCTTACTAGAAGGCTATCAATCCACTCTCTTAAAATAGTTAAGTTGAAAGAAATTAAGATAAGGTAATTGCATCAAATGACATAAAAGACTGAAAAAGAATACAAGAAGAAATAAATGCTTGATAAAGGAAATAGACTAATTATAGAAAATAACAGGTCAATACTAATGTTAAAGAGGTCAGGTTGGGTTCAAAAAGTAGGTGAGGTCTCTATGAAAAAATAAAAACACAAAAAGTAGAATTTGGTTGGGGGTAAGTAGGTGGAAATAACTTATTATTTCTTAGCATAGTGACTGTTAGCGGTCAGGGTGATCATCGATGGTTAAGTTGACCATTGATAGTTACGATGACCATTGATGGTTAGGGTGGATTCTAAAAGTGTTAAAAAAAAGTCTAGTTTAGGTTGCAAAAAGGGGTCAGTGATCAAGTGATGTATTATTAGAGGTCTAGTTAGGGTTAGGGATCAGAAACCAAATAAATAAAGCTAAAATAAGAAATGTACTTAGTTGGTTACTTGATAGTTTGTGGTTGATCCTAGAGTAATTTTGGTAGTGTAATAATACTTTTCCTAGAGAATAATTTTAGTATAGGTTCAAGTCCCTATTATGGTTGCTAACTTGCTAAAAGGAGAACTTGTAAAGAAGTTTGATAGCTCTTAATGACTACTAGTTGTCTGATGGATGAATGCTTGGATTGCTAAATTCTTGGATATTTTTTCCACCTCTAGCTCCCCTCCTTTTATAGACAAAGAGAGATGGAGGTAGAAGGTTCCATTAGAGGTTCAGTTGGTTACTATCATGCATTAGCTTTCCATCCATATTAAATTTTAAGGTGTTAGTTTTTGCACAACTCAAGTTATATTTGTTTAGATGGGGAAGGGACCTGACCATCAGTGGTTAGGGTGACCGTCAATAATCAAGGTGACTGTCAATGATTGAATGTCAAAGGTTAAGTGGGGTAAAAGGGTGGGTTTGGTCAGTTGGTAAAACTAACCATGGTTAGGCTTGGTTAGGGTTCAAAGGGTCAAATTGGTCCCAAGGGGGTCCTAAGGTGGTCTAGGGGTGTTTTACCATTCACAATTATAGTGTGTAAAATTTTAGTGTCTACATTTTCCCCTTTTTGTTATGCAGTTTCTATCAACAAGCTATAAAACAAAAATGGATTATAGGTCAAAAGTTTGGTTGCTCTGAGCATGAGAGGATACATTCTCCCTCAAATTGGGATTTTATGAGGTGAAACTGAATTAGGTACATATTTTATAAGTAGTTATGGTGAGTCATGAGGTTGGTGACAATGGTGGTTGGGCATTTGAACCATAAACATGCACAAAAAAATGTAACTAAGTGTGATAGCCAAGAGCACATTTAAACTAAGTTGTCATGGTTGGTAAAAATAAGGTCAATTCTAGAAGGATTGGTATGGGATAATCAGGCCACAACGTTAAGCATAACTGATCAAGTTATTCCTATCATGTCTCTTAGATAGGGTTAGTGTTCTCATATGTATCTGAGGTAGGAAGTGATCCCAAGAAAAACATAAATGGTCTAGTGTGCAATAGGTGGTGATAATTCAAATGTTTAACATGGAAAGGTTGGTTGATGAGATCAAAAGGACTAAGGCAAGGTCATCATAAAATATGTGATAGTTTAGAAAAAATGGCCAATGTCAAGGTGGACATGGTCAGATGGTTAGCTGGTTGGAGAAGGTGTTCTCTAATGGTTTATGGTTGGTTTGTAGAGAATAGGTGCTCTCTCAAGGTTGGTTTTGGTTTGGTGGAAAAGGGTAATCTCCAAAAGTGGACACTAAGGTGTTGGTGCCAAAAAATGTTGAAAAGAGGAGATCCTGACTATCAATGATTAGGGGTCTCAATATTGACTGTCGATGGTGACCCTGACCATCAACAGTCAAGGGGTAAACATATAAGCATAGAGGATAAAAAGTGAAAAAGGAAAGTTATTTTCACTTATTGCTTTTGACTCTTGACTCCTGTGTACTTGGTGATTTTGGCATTTTAAGTGAGAATGCTGATGAGGTAAGGTCAATTACTGATTGGTTGATTGGGTTCTTCAAATCTTTATGAAGATTCATCATGGGATAATGGATGGTGACTGGGAACATATAGAGGAGGTTAGCCTCGACATGATAATGCACTTATAACATGTGATGTGAGATGTAATTATGATCATGGCCCTCATCAAGAGATGGGATCCATCCATGAACACCTTTTTCCTATCGATGGGTGAGATAACCATCCTATTAGAGGATGTAAATAGGATTATATGGATATTAATTTGAGGGGAGTTGATATATCATATTGAGAGGGAGGAGAGAGATCATCACATGGAGATTGTATATGGTGAGGATCAGGCCTTTGCTAGGTTGCATGTTGGAGGCTTTAGCTATAGTCCATTATATTAGAGGGCCAAGGATGATTAGAGGTTGATGACTATGATGATGATGGTAGTCTCATGTTTTTAATTACTAGATTTAAGCAATGGGAGGTTTCTATATCTTTTATTGGGAGTTTTGGTGGGGATGCTACTATGTCAAATAGGTAGGCACCTTAGGGGCAGACACCAAGTGATAGCGATGCCCCAAGGGCATAGGATATGATATGATATGTATAGATGCATATGATTTTGATACTAGCCTGTGAGTTGATGCAGTGAGATGTATATTTTTGAGAGAGAGATGCACATTATTACATGTACTATTTTATGTTGATGAGACATAATATGATGATGATATATAGATGTTATTTTATGGTTCATGGTTCATGGTTTTAGATGTTTATAATTTGTTTATGATTATGCTCATGAGATGTAGACTCACTAGCTTAGGCATGTGATGATTATGGATGATGCTTATGATGAATAGTTATACATTATTATGATAATGTGATGTTTTTTTCATGGTCATGATGTTTTGATTATGGTTAAGATGTTCATGTCTATGGTTTATGATGTTTTGATGATGGTTATGTGATATTGGATATGTGATGTTTTTGTTTTATGAGTATGAATGTTATGTTATTAATGATGTTTCTATTATGGTTATTTTGTTGATGATAACACATAAAGTAAGTTATATAACAAAACTAGATGTGGGAAAAGAGATGAAAAATCATGAGACATAGGTCTAAGTGAATATATGAACCAACTATGAGAGGATGAGGAGGAGACATGATGATTCTTCATTGGTGAAAGATAAAACAAAACCTAAATTTAGATTGGATTAAGGAACATAATCCTTTTGAATGCTTCACATTAGCACACATTAGTTGACTCGCTCTTGGTTAACACAAAGATGGTTAAGTGCTACCAGGCGGTGCTCGTCAAGTAGCTCAAGTCATGTTAGATGATCTTGATGATATTCTCTCTCAAAAATGATGTATTTAAAGGATATTCAAAGAGAGGGAATCTATACTTTGAGAGGCAAGACTGCTTGTGCTCTGAAGACTAGATAAAAAGGGGTAGTGCTTATAGAGGTTTGAATGCTAGTGCAATAGGCGCATAAAGTGAAAGGGATATGAAAATGCTAATCTTAACTAGAAGCACTGACCATTTTGGTTAACATCTTGTTGAGTATTTTGTTAGAGGCTTATACTTATCCATTTCCTTGTAGATAATAAGGCGAGGAAAAGGTTAACTTGATTCCAAATGCATCACAAAGACCTTGGACTTTTTTGTTTTTGAAAAATTTACCATTATCAGTGATGATATTATGGGGAACACTAAAATGATAGATGATATGATGATTGATGAAGTTGATAATCTTTTTTCTTTGGTCGAGATGAGACTAATAGCCTCCACCTACTTGGTGAAATACTCAGTGGCAGTGATGATGGAGTGGTGCCACTGTGAAGAATGAGGATTGATTTCACTAATGAGATCTAGTCCCCATTATGACAAGGGAAAAAATTCCTTGGATACTTAAAGGCCATGGGTTGGTGCATGATGTAAATTGGTGTGCTATTATAATTTAACTCACTTGTTTACATAATCATAGTAGTCTTGGTTGAGGGTGGGTGAATAGTATCCAAGGTGAAGGATATGTTTAGCTATGATGAGGTCAATAAAGTGTCCCCCATAGATCCCATCATGCATTTCCTTAATGGCATGGTAAGATTCATGACTATATAAGCAATGGAGAAGGAGGCTGTCAAAACCATATTTATAAAGGATTCCTTCTAGCATGGTATAACAAGAAGTACTCTGAATAAAGGCTCTTTAGGCATTATTAGAGAGGTTGGGAGGAATGATGCTAAGGTTGAGGTAGTCAAATGTTTGCTCATACCTAATGTCTAATGGAGATTCCTCCACACTAAAAATGGTAAGGAGGTCAGATTGGATATAAGAGGGTGTGATAAAATGATGAATGGTGACAAAGAATTTAGAGTTGGAAGGAGCAGACAAGATATGGGAAGTAAGGGAAGCCATTGTATCCATGAATTTGTTAGTGGATCATGGAATAGATTGGATAAGGTAATGATCAAATGATGCTAAGAGTACATCTACTATTTTTTTGTACCATTACAAGAAATCATTCTTACATTGGTAGGATCCATTGATCTGGTTGACCATAAGTTAGTAATCTCTAAAGACATTGATCATCTTAACTCCTAAGGCTAGAGAGGTTTAGAGACCTATTACTAGGGATTCATACTCAACCACATTATTGGTACACTCAAAATATAGTTTGAAATAAAGAGGTTGAACACCAAGGGGAATGATAATAACATTGATAACCCCACCAATTGGCATTTCCAATCATCAAAAAATATGGTCATTTGGTAGGTGACATCCTCTTGATAAAAAGTCACGATGGACTCATTTAGAAATGCAAGAGGAAGGGGTTGGTTATTTGGAAAAGGATCTTTGGCCAATTGGTCAGTAATGTCTTTCCCTTTAATCAACTTCTAATGGATGAACTCAAGGTCAAACTCAGTGAAGAACATGAGCCACTTAGCCATACACTAGTTTTGGTATGGCTTAGAGTGCATGTAATTGAGTGGGTTAGTGTGGGTGATGATAAAGGTTTTATGATTAAGGTGGTAATGATGAAGTTTCGTATCCATGAATACTAAGGTGAGGCAAAGTTTCTCAGTGTGGGTATGTCGAGTCTCATAATTTATACGTATTCAACTTATATAGTAGACAACTTGTTCTTTATTTTATTCATCATGGTAAGTGAGCATAACCCATAAGGAGTGATTAGTGGCAGAGATATAAAGGTAGAAGGGTTGGTCCTCTTTGGGATGGATAAGAATGGGTGGAAAGAGAAGGTATTCTTTGAGTGAATCAAAGTCTTGTTGATAGTCCTTAGTTCACTTAAAAGATGTATCTTTATTTAGAAGATTGGAAAAGGGTTGACATCTATCTGATAACTGAGAGATGAAGTGATGAATAGATTAGAGCTTCCCTTGTAGGCTACAAAATTGATTAAGGTGGGTTGGAAGTGGAATTCCAAGGATCACTCTAACTTTGGTAGGGTTTACTTTGATTCCTTGAAGAGAGATGATAAAGCTAAGGAGATTTATAGATATGACCCTAAAAACACATTTCTTGGGGTTGAGTCAAACATGAAAATAGATTAGGCATTCGATGATAATTTTGAGAACTTTAAGATGATCCTTGTAATATTTGGATTTCTCAAGGAGATCATCGACGTAGTCCTCTACAATTTTATGGATGAGATCATCGAAGATGTAGGTCATTTTGTATTGGTAATTTGATCTAACATTATTTAGACCAAATGGAATGACCCTATAACAAAGGTTCCCCTTGGGGTGATGAAGGAAGTCTTATGTTGATCCTTAGGGGAAATTAAGATCTGATTATATCTTAAGAAATCATCCATGAGAGATAATATCTCATGGCTAGCTATAAGATCAACAAGTTGGTCAATGCTCGATAAAGGGAAGTCATCCTTTGGACAAGCAAGGCTGAGGTCATGAAAGTCAATACAAAGGTGAAGTCCCCCTGTGGGTTTGGTGATGGGAATGATGTTGGAAACCCATTGTGGATAGTCAATAGGTTAGATAAAGTTGACTAAAAAGAGGTGTTGAAGCTATTTTTTAAATAGAAGGGTGTATCCTATGAATCTTTTATTTAATAGGCTTAGCATCAGGGTAGATGATGATGTTGTGGAGAGCTATGGAGGGGTTGATTATAGGCATACCCTAATAGGACCAAGCAAATGCTATACTTTGGTCATGAAGGAAGGAAGGGTAATCCTATTGCTCTAAAGAATCTAAGGATTTACCAATATTTAAAATTTGAGGGTTATCCTCAGTACCCAAGTTGACATTGATAGTGGGTTCATTTAACATGGTTTGGTTCTCAGGAGGAAGGGATTTATGGATAAAATAATCCCTCGCACCAAGATAGGTGAGAATGGAATCATCATCCTGATGTTAGATGGTGTGGATGGTAGGAGAATTGTTTTCTACCATTTTATGATGAATTAGAGGAAAGGTTTTAGTTTGGCCACCCTTTTGATAGGTCATGGGGCCTAAACTAATGATATTGACTAAAAAAATTTAGATGAGATGGTTTCAAAATCCTCAAACTTCGAAAGAGATAGGGTTATTGAGGATGGAATGTCTTCCTCAATGGTGGTGATGGGTTTGGGTGAATTGGTGGGTTCTTCTGGTGGGATGAACCCAAGGCCAAATAGCTTATGAGGTTTCTAGGTTTTGATCAAAGGTAACTCATGGGGTCCATGTTCATAACGGTTAAGGTCAAATCCTTTCTAGGCACACTGGTGAAATTATAATTTGGAAAACTCTAGTTTGTATAAATAGGAGAAATTAGAGGTAAATTATTATATAGAATAGGTGGTGGAGGAAGTGAGAAGTGGATGATCAAGACCCCCATAGATGAAATTGGTTTGGTGGTTGGGAAGATTGAAAGGAGTGATAGTCCTGATATTGGGATTGTAATTAAGATCATGGTCAAGGTTATTATACTCTTAAGGAGTAGGGAAGGCATCCATGGATAAAAGATGATACTCTCCCATTGAGAGACATTGGAATGTAGGTTCCAAGGCATCTTTCTATGGGGATCTGAGAATAAGGGATAAATGATCTAGTTAAAACTTCATCAATGGTAGGGGTTGAATTATTGTTGGTTGGGGGTGAGGTGGATGAACAAGGAAGAAGAACATCATTGGGTTGATATGTCATCTTTCAAGATTTGAAAAGACTATGGTCAAATTTTATGTTGATAACTTGAACCTTGTGTTGGAACTTGACACATGGATGCAAGGTGGATGGGACATAACTCATGGCATGGATCTAAAGGCATCTAAGTAAGATGTTATATTAGAACTTGCATTCTATGACATATAAGAGCTATGGAAGCATGTGAGGTCCCATGAAAATGTGGAGGATGACTGTTCCTAAGGTGGTGGCTATAGTATCATTAAAGGAATGGAGGACCACTAAGGTTTCTAACATGATATTCCTTGGTAGCTAAAGTTGGACATAAGCATGAGAGGAGATAATGTTAATACTAGCTCCTTCATCAATCATCACCCTTTTGATGTGGGTTTGGTTGATGTATGTAGTAGTGAAGAGGGATGATATGGATTTTCAAGATGAATATGTTGTTCCCCAAAATTTGTCATTCATTTGGGACAACATATGAACTATTTTGGTTCAATAGGCCAAAATTATCTCTTCCCTTCTCAAAAATTGTTTTGTGCATTCAAATTCTCCATTTTTCAAGCTTTTCAGATTTCTATGGACTCTGCAGGCTTGAAACTATGGACTCTATAGGCTTGAAAATATGGACTCTGTAGGCTTGAAACTATGGACTTCACAGGCTTGAAATTAGCAGGTTCAATAGGTTCAATGGCTTCAACAGGTGAGCTCTCTCAAAGGGGCAAGTTTCCAACACTTAGGCATTTTCAGGATTGGTTCAATATCTTGGTTCAACCAAAAATGCTCATCAGAAAGCTTCTAAATCAAGGATTGGACCATTGAACCATTGAATCATTGAACCTTGAACCAAAATGGTTCAACAGGTTCAAAGGTTCAACATTGTCAGCAAGCTTAAAGAGCTAAGCACTTTGTCAAAAGTTCATCAAGTTCAATCACTTCAAGGTTCAATGGCTTCAAAACACTTAGTGAGAAGAAGGCTTAAACCATTGAACCATTGAACCTTGAACCATTTTGGTTCAAAGGTTCAACAGTTCAATAGGTTCAATGTGCGGTTGGTTCAAGCGATCAAAAGATTTAGCCAAAATGAAGGATTCTGATAAAGAGATTGAACCATTGAACCATTGAACCAAAGTTGGTTCAATCGGTTGGTTCAATCAAAGGATCAAAAAGTGACTAAGGTATAAAGGGAATATTTCCTTCAAACTTTTTGTCTAAGGAAATTACTAAGTGAAGGAACCTTAAGAATTCCTTCTAGAAGATTTTCCTCAAAAAACTAGATAAAGCAAAGACAAATTATTTCAGACAAAAAGTCTAAAAGAATTCCTTCAGACTTTTGTCTAAAGGAAAAGCCTGAAAGGGAAAACTTGAAAGAAAATGGAAGAAGCCAAGGAAAGATTTCCTTCAGACAAACTGTCCGAAGGAATTCTTTTGGACATTTTGTCTGAAGGAATTAGAGCCCGAGAACCCTCTGAAGGAATTAAAGCCCGAAGGCCACCCGAAGGACCCCAAAGGGTATGTGCCCTTGTGGGGGGATCTCAACACCAACAAAAAGGACTTTTCTCAAAACCTGAAGGGACACCTTCCCTTTAGGGCATTCCAAAGACATAGAACTGAAGCAATTTCAAAGGCTTCAAAGGGACTTGGAAAAATTAAAAAAGCATTTATTAAACCAAAACAGAGAATGAACCAATGAACCGATTGAACCTTGAACCAAAAGATTTCAAATTTCAATGGTTCACAAGTTCAATAGTTCAAAGGAAGCTCCAGAGAAAGGAAGGAAGTAGCAAATGGAAGATTCTAGAGATAGTTCAAAGGGATGTATCAATCAAAGAATGAGGAAGTGATTGAACTAGGAAACCAAAGAAAATCACCTGAACCATTGAACCATTGAACCAATAAACTTTCACAGGTTCAAAGGTTCTTGGTTCAACATGGTTCAAATAGTAAGCCACCATTAATGACCCCACTGACGTCAAAATTAATGTAATGGAATATCTGTTAGTTTTTGAATATGGCACAAAACTTGAAAAATAAGCCAAGCGACCAGTTGAAAAGAGAGCCTGAGAGCTCAAATTGCTACAGGGAAGAGAGAACAATACAAAAAGATTAGAAATATCTACGAGGGAGTTATTTCTAGTAGGTGAAATAGTCGATCAAGTGGTCATCTGAGCACACCAAATCAAGGACGCGGCCTATTTTTTTCTTCCATGAAGTAAAGGCAAAATGGATAGACGCAAAGATATTAGGAAAAGGACCAGACAACTCATGCTAAGGAGGAGACATATAAGATGAATGGGTACGCCATAGTTAAGGCAATGCACTATTCCCAGCATGGCCCCTAGACAAAACTAAAAATGAATTGAAGGCATTGACCCCAGCATGGACCGTTTCATGGAACAATGTGCCAAGCCTTTCTTGGTGGACATATATTGTAAACTCTTGTTTTATGCAAAGGGAGATCTTTTCATTATAGAAGCAAAAACCTTGCCCAAATTGAAAGGTAAATACTGAGACTTTGAGCTCAGATTGTTGTTCATATTATTTTATCTGTATGAGAAAGCAAGTTACTTGAAAATTTTTTGCTATTATAGCTTGTGTCATTTTAGGAGATTGTTCTTATGTCTATCTTTTTGATACATTCTTGTTTATTTAATCTAACAAGCAAAACTAGTGGAAGTAATCAGGGAGATGTCCTGAAGCCAATTGTGGAAAGACTTTGTGCTCTCATAGTTGTCCTCAGTGTGTGTTTTTAATTTCTTTCTATGTAAAGGATCTTGGGATGAATTTGTGCCCCAATTATCTTTAGTATTTCACTCTTTGGGCAGTTGAGGTGTAGACTTTGTGTTACACTTCATCCTGCTGGTTACTGCGCCCTTTTTTGTTCCCTATTATTTGTCACTACTTGAAAGAACTCCTGTGCCCTGCTGTAAGACCAATTTTGAAAGAAGAGAAGTGCCTTCAGTATCATGAACAAGATTTCCCCTTTTTTTGTGAACATCATCTCTGAAAAAAGAGATATGGATGGTGTAGTCCTACCCCTGAGTGTTATTTTTTGCTTATATATATAGTATATAGCTCCTGCATATTTATAGGGAACCTCCCCTTGATGAGAGGAGAGATTTGTCCACCTTTGATGTAGTAAACCTACACATTTGGCTAACCAATCTCCATTGATGTGGTTAAAGAGACCTATTTTGCTCATCACTTACCTGCTTGACAAAATGTTCACCCAACAGCTTTTTGGTGACTCCACTAGGGACATTACGTGTAGTCTGAAGCCTCAAGTTTTAGATTAAAGTAGTCCCTACCCTTATCCATTATAGATTCTGGCGACTCTAGTTTGTGTTTTACCCATTATCATTATAGCCTTATCTATTTTTGCTATATACTCTGAGCTACAAAACCAGGGATGCTAGAGGAGGAGCATTTCATTTCAAAAGTTATTTCTCTGCTAGCTCCATGCCACCAACTTTTTGGTGACTCCACTGGGGAAGAACACGTAGTTTGAAGCCTCAAGCTTCAAGCTGAAGCAAGACCAGTTCTTTCCCATTTTTGTTCTAAAATCTAGAAACTCCATGTTATACTAGAAGTCAGAGAGCCCAAGGTGTTGTTGACCCTATCTTTGAGTTGGTGCAGTAAGGAAATTTTGACTTGTTCCCTCCCCAACTTCAAGTTCAACGATCCAAGAGTGTTCCTCCTACCCGTACCATGTCACCAACACAAGGCAAAGCTTATTTTTCTACTATTAGTAGAGCTTTGTCTATACATATACCACCCAAATTTGTTATCCCCCCTTTTCCATAATCTAATCATGGTAGTTTAAGGCCCCTGGGGTAACTCTTTTGGTCCACTAAATCTTACTCCACCTCTACATAGATTTCCATGTAGCTCAAGAAAGAATTTACCCAAATTCTTTGGTGATGGGAGAGTTCATCCTGATGAACACATTGCAACTTTTAGCATATCCTGTGGTGTGAGTGGAATTTGAGGATGTGGCAATTAGGCTTTTCATGGAAACACTACAAGGTGCTGCTGCAGACTGGTTCTACCATCTGTAGGCTTAGTCAGTGACTGACACGGACACTCTTAAAGATAAATTTGAAGCCAGGTTCAAGACTACAAAAGATGCACATGCCTTGCTGGCCCAAATCACACAGATGAAGAGGAACCTCATGAGCCTATGAGGGACTTCATTTCCAAGTTTGACAAGCTAAGGAACTAGATTCCTACCATTGTTTAGCCAACACTTAAGAATCTTAAATGCTTCTTCATCAACTCACAACTGCCTGAAGTGAGTTTTCTATTGAGAAGTGCTAGCCACATAGACCTTGCTACTACTCAGGACTTGGCTACTAAAGTGGAAGATGACCTTATCTTGGCAGGAAAGATAAGGAGAGATCTAAATAGAGGTAAATCTTCTTCATCTTTTGAATACTCACCTATAGCCACCACTAATCCAATGGTCCAAAAGCTGGCAAATGAGTTACTGGCTCTCAGAAAGCAAATGGCACAAGGGATGTCATCTGCTCCTTCATATAGAGATGTACATAGGAGGACATTTCCTAATCAGTCATACCAAGGCAATGTTGCCAGAAATCAAGGGCAAACAAACCGTCTTCCTCCCCCATGGGGGAACCTTGCCATTGAAGCACCTCCAACCAATTCAGCAGTGGGATATCTTGAAGTTGAATCAAATTTTTCCTTCCATCCTAAGTTGAACCTAGAAGATGATGCTAATATCTTCACAAAAGGAGAAGAAGAATTAGCTGGTGACTCCAACATTGGTTTCCTAAATTACCAAGATGAACCCAAAAGTGAATGTAAAGTAGCAGAGAGATCATACATTGTGTTCACCTGATTCAAGAATCAGTCAACCTGGCAAGCTGATAAAGAACAAACAAAGGAGTGACCTCAAGTAGAAATTTCAATTGCTACACAGGGAACCACTCTTCCTTTCCAACCAAAGGACTCGATGATTGCAAGAAAGGTAAGTACATCAAACACCCCTATACCTTCTACTTGAAATTCACAGATCAGTCCTCCCCCTCCCAAAAATCAAAAGGATGAACTCCCATTCTTTGTAACTAGTTCATTTCAAACATTTGACATAATTGACCATATAAAGAAAACCAAAATTCAAATGTCTAAATTTAAATTCCTATAGTCCAATCCTGACCAGTTAGATAAGTTGGTTCAATGTGTTAAGAACCAAGCTGTCCCTGTAGGACAAGCAATTCCAAAGGTAACTTGTGATCCTCCAAAGAACACATCCACCCAGAATAACCTTGTCATTACTCCCCCTACTACTCCTAAGAGGACTAAACCATTTTATGTCTCCCTGCTAATAAATGATCATCAGCTGAACAATTACATCATTGATTCTGGTGCATCTGACAATGTCATGCCTGCCAAAGTGGTAGAATCCCTTGGCCTCACACTGACCAAGACATTTGGGAGATGTTTCTCCATGGAGAAAAAACAAGTGCCATTGCTAAGACAAATCAATGATGCCCAATTTGCATTTGCAACATTCCCAGACAAAAGAATCAAGATGACTGTCCTGGTGGCTGCCATCTTAGCATCATATGGCATCCTTCTTGGGCAAAATTTTTTCAAGGATGTTTGTGGTGAGTTGAGCATGGATTTGTTTGAGGTGAGGATTCTAGTCAAAGGTGTTATGTAGAGATTACTCCCTGAGAAGGAAACAAAATATGTGGTCACTCAGACATCAATGCCTGAAGCTCAAATTTTTTTTGAGTCTTCTTCCATGGGTATCTACTTTTTATCCATGAAAGAAGTTCATGAGGCATCTGATGAAGCTCTTAAAGGTGTCAACCTAAAAATTGGTTTAAGTGAAATAATAGAAGGATTAGAAGAGAATGGTTCAAGTGTAGAAGATCTTCCCCCTCCAAATGAAAAAGAACCTAAGGAAAAGTCAGTGTCTAATGAGGTATGGATTCTAGAATTTGATGGTAGTTGCTCCTTTACCAATTTAGGAGCCAAGATTGTGTTAATATCTCCTCAAGGAGATATCTTTCCTTCATCATACAAGTTACAGTTTAACAACACTAACAACACAACTAAGTATGAATCTCTATTGCTTGGACTGAAGACTGCTCAAGACAAAGGCATCAAGCTCCTTCATGCCAAAGGAAATGCTGAACTGGTGGTTTATCAAGTGAAAAATCTATATCAAACCAAGAATAAGAGATTGCACCACTACCAAAATCTAGTCTAGGATCAAATTAAAAGCTTTGATGCTTTCAACATCTCTACCATACCTAGGGAATTCAATGACAGAGATGATGCATTGGCGGTTTCAGTAACTCTTTTGATTCCTCACCCAAACTTCAAAGTAGATAGGTACACTATTAAACTGGTCTTTCAACCAAGTGTGCTTGATAATGCTAGTCATTGGTAGGTGTTTAACAATGACAACCAAATCATTGCCTTCATGGAGCAAAAAGATAGCTTTGAACAAATTCATTACGAAGGTAGTGAGCCTCAGAAGCTTAAACCAGTTCATGAATTAAGTTCATATGCAGGTGAAGAGTTCTTACAACTTAAAGGGAATAAAATCCCAAAGGGCATGGTTTCCCTTGAGAAGCTATTTGACAAACATGATAGATTCATCAAAAATTAGCAAATGGATTCAAGCTCCTCCTAGGAGTTTGATCAGGTAAATTTAGGTACCAAGAAAAATCCCAAAATAGTGAACATTGGGAAGTGTTGCACTCCAGAAGAGAAATCTAAGTTCACTGCTCTACTCTGCCAGTACATGGATGTCCTAGCATATTCCTATGATGATTTGAGGTCACTCAAACTTGATGAAATTTACCATGACATTCCTCTCAAAAGTGATTCAGTGCCTTATAAGCAAAAATCTAGATAGCACAATCTAAAGATATCAGGTACTATTCTATCTAAAATATAGAAAATACTGAATGTTAGTATAATTTTTCCAATCCATCATTCCACATGGATTGCAAACATAGTCCCTGTGAGGAAAAAGAATATCGAAATTCACTTTTGTGTGGATTTTAGGAACTTGAATCAGTCATCCTTAAAGGATAACTATCCTTTACCCATCATGGACCAAGTGCTTCAGATAGTGATTGGTTCAAAAATGTTATCAATGCTGGATGGCTTCTTAAGATACAATCAAGTTGAAGTTGGTGAAGTAGACCAACATAAGACTGCCTTCACCACATGTTGGGGCACCTTTGCCTATCAGAGAATGCCATTTGGCCTGATAAATGTTGGCACCACTTTTCAGAGAGAAATGGACCTCACTTTCAAAGATGAAATGGGTAAGTTCATTGTAGTATATCTTGATGACTTGACTATCTTTTCTAAGCATCACCTAGATCATGTGCGCCACTTGCAACAAGTGCTGGAATGCTGCCACCATAATAACATTTATTTAAATCCCAAGAATTTTATTTTTGGGGTAACAAAAGGGAAACTTATCAGACACATTGTGTCCAGAGAAGGCATAAAGATTGACTTAGACAGAGTCAAGTCCATCCAAGAACTTAGCCTACCTACAAGTAAGATTGTAGTTCACTCTTTCTTCAAAAAATTGAATTTTCTACAAAGGTTCATCCCTGAGTTTGCTGAGAAGACTCACCATATTGTAAACATGATGAAAGACAAAGCTACTTTCAATTGGACTAAAAAAGGCAAATTGGCATTCTAAGACATTAAGACAACTATTGCTCATGCCCCAATTTTGGTTTGTCCAAATTATACCAAGGATTTCACAATATATAGTTATGCTTCTAAACACACACTTGCAGCAATTCTGGTTCAACAGAACCAATAAAGTGTGGAATCTCCCATTTCTTTCATGAGCTATCCTCTCAAAGCTCATGAGCTGAAGTACTTAAACATGGAGAAGCATGCCTATGTAGTGGTAAAGGCAGTGAAGCATTTCTACTTTTACATCCTAAATTTACACACTAATGCCTTGGTTCTTGACACCACAGTCAAATCCATACTAACTCAACAGGAGTTTGGAATCAAAAGAGGGAATTAGATTGCTAAAATCTAAGAGTTTGATCTAGTCATCAAACCAATTAAGCTATTGCATGGAAAGGGCCTTTGTCAATTGATTACTGACAATAGACCAGAAGAAGTAGAACATGAGAAGTAGAAGTGGAAGACATGCCAACAATCCTCTTTGTCTCCACCACAGATGAGTGGTATTCAAGTATTGTTTATTTCTTTACTTATGGTGAGTGTCCTGCTCACTTGTCTCATAAAAAAAGGAGGACTATCAAGTTGAAAGCTACCGATTTTGTCCTTTGGGACAACGGTTTGTATAAGAGGAGCCTTGATGGAGTGTTCCTTCACTGTGTGGACAAAGATTAGCAGAACCAACTTTTGAGAGCCTTCCATAATCTAGCCTATGGAGGACTTTTTTTGCTTCTGTAACTACCCATAAGATTCTACAAACCAGGTATCACTAGCCTACTTTGTTTCAAGATGCATACAAATGGGTACATAGATGTGAACTATGCTAGCAATTCGTTGGAAGACCCAAATTGGTTGCTCTGCCTCTCAAACCAGTGGTGATAAAAGAGCCATTTCAACAATGGGGAATTGATTTCATTGGTGCTGTAAACCCATCTTCAAGTGCTGGACATGATTATGTCCTCACAACCATAGATTACTTCACCAAGTGGGTGGAAGCTAGTCCAACCAAGCATGCTACTTTAGAAGTAGTGTGCAACTTCCTCAAGGAAAACATCATTTCTAGGTTTGGGGCCCAAACCAAAATTTTCACAGATAATGCAGCATGTTTATCTTCCCAAGAGATTACTCAGTTCTATTTTTACTATGGGATTACCCTCTCCCACTTCTCTAATTATTTTCCACAAGGGAATGACCAAGCTGAATCAAGCAACAAGAACCTGGTGATTATCATCAAGAAGCTAGTGGATGACAACCAATGAATATGGCATAAAGCATTGGTTGATGCTTTATGGGCAAACAGAATCACACCCAAGAGGGAAATTGGTATGTCACCTTTCCAACTTCTTTATGGTCTCAATGCTAAAATACCAATCACCTTGGAATTGCTCACATTCAAATTGGCTAAGGCAATTGAAGATCAAAAATATGAAAGCTCCATTGATAAGAGGATCATGTGTTTGACTGAGCTGGATGAGTAGAAAACTATGGTGGTGGACCGAATTGCTGCGCATCAAAGTCTGCTGAAGAATCTCTTCGACTAGAAAGCAAAAAAATATGAATTCTAGATTGGAGATCAAGTCCTGTTGTGGGACAAAAGGAGAAAACCAAAGGGAATACATGGGAAGTTTGACTCCCTGTGGAGAGGCTCGTTTATCATCCATAAGCTCAATGGTGAAAATAGTTTTCTATTGAAGTATCAAGATGGCACGCCCTTCTCTCTACCTCACAATGGGCAACATCTAAAGCACTTCAATTTTTGAAGTATCAGATAAGTTCACATGTACATATGTATATTTGTATAGTCTTTGTTTCTATTTTGTGTTGTTCATTTTTATTTTTTGGAGCCTTTATTTTTTGAGTAGCATGACTCCATAGCTCAATTGCATACTTCAAGGCACTAGAGATTTTGGTTTCTACTCTCCTCAGCTATTCCAAGTTTTTAACTAAAGGAAGTTCCCTAATTGGAGCTAGCTGTTGTTCCCCAAAATTTGTCATTCATTTTGGGACAACATATGAACTATTTTGGTTCAACAGGCCAAAATTATCTCTTCCCTTCTCAAAAATTATTCTGTGCATTCAAATTCTACATTTTTCAAGCTTTTCAGATTTATATGGACTCTAGAGGCTTGAAAATATGGACTCTATAAGCTTGAAACTATAGACTCTATAGGCTTGAAACTACAGACTCTACAGGGTTGAAACTACAGACTCTATAGGCTTAAAACTAGTAGGTTCAATAGGTTTAATGGCTTCAACAGGTGAGCTCTCTCAAAGGGGCAAGTTTCCAACACTTAGGCATTTTTAGGATTGGTTCAATATCTTGGTTCAACCAAAAATGTTCATCGACAATCTTCTAAAGCAAGGATTGAACCATTGAACCGTTGAACTTTGAACCAAAATGGTTCAACGGGTTCAATAGGTTCAAAGGTTCAACATCGTCAGTAAGCTTAAAGAGTTAAGTGGTTTGTCAAAAGTTCATCAAGTTCAACCACTTCAAGGTTTAATGGCTTAAAAACACTTATAGAAAAGAAGAAGGCTTGAACCATTAAACCATTGAACCTTGAACAATTTTGGTTCAAAGGTTCAATGGGTTCAACGCATGGTTGGTTCAAGTGGTTAAAATACTTAGCCAAAACAAAGGATTCTGATAAAGAGATTGAACCATTAAACCATTGAACCGAAGTTGGTTCAATCGGTCGGTTCAATCAAAGGATCAAAAAGTGACTAAGGCGGAAAGGGAAGATTTCCTTTAGACTTTTTGTCTGAGGAAATTACTAAGTGAAGGAACAGTAAGAATTCCTTCAGGAAGATTTTCCTCAGAAAAATAGATAAGGCAAAGGTGAATTCTTTCAGACAAAAAGTCTAAAAGAATTCCTTCGGACTTTTGTCTTAAGGAAAATCTTGAAAGGGAAGACCCAAAAGAAAATAGAAGAAGCCAAGGAAAGATTTCCTTCGGACAAATTGTCTAAAGGAATTCCTTCAGACATTTTGTTCGAAGGAATTAGAGCCCAAGAACCCTCTAAAGGAATTAAAGCCTGAAGGCCACCTGAAGGACCCTGAAGGGTATGTGCCCTTGTTGGGGGCTCTCGGCACCAACAAAAAGGACTTTTCTCAAAGCCCGAAGGGACACCTTCCCTTCGGGGCGTTCCAAAGACATAGAACTGACGCAATTTCAAAGGCTTGAAAGGGACTTGGAAAAATAAAAGAAGTAGTGATTGAACCAAAGCAGAGAATGAACCAATGAATTGATTAGAACTTAAACTAAAAGAGTTCAAATTTTAATGGTTCACAAGTTGAACGGTTCAAAGGAAGATCCATACAAAGGAAGGAAGCAGCAAATGGAAGATTCCAGAGACGGTTCAAAGGGATGGTTCAAGCAAAGAATGAGGAAGTGATTGAAATAGGAAACCAAGGAAAATCACCTGAACCATTAAACCATTGAACCAATGAACTTTCACAGGTTCAAAGGTTCATGGTTCAACATGGTTCAAACAGCCAGCCACCATTGACGGCCCCATGGATGTCAAAATTAAGGTAATGGAATATCTATTAGTTTTTTAATATGGCACGGAACTTGAAAAATAAGCCAAGCAACTAGTTGAAAAGAGAGCTCGAGAGCTCAAATTGCTACAGAGAAGAGAGAACAATACAAAAAGATCAAAAATATCTACACGGGAGTTATTTTTAGTAGGTGAAATAGTAGATCAAGTTGTCATTTGAGCACACCAAATCAAGGACGCGACCTATTTTTTTCTTCCATGAAGTAAAAGAAAATGGATAGCTATGCAAATATTAGGAAAAGGACTAGATAAATCATGCTAAGGAGGAGACATATAAGATGAATGGGCATGCCATAGTTAAGGCAATACACTGTTCCCAACATAGCCCCCTAGACAGAACTGAAAATGCATTGACCCCAACATGGGCCATTTTATAGAACAACATGCCAAGCCTTTCTTGGTGGCCATATATTGTAAACTCTTGTTTTATGCAAAGGGAGATCTTTTCATTATAGAAGTAAAAACCTTGCCCAAATTGAAAGGTGAATACTGAGACATTGAGCTTAGATTGTTGTTCATATTATTTTATCTGAATGAGAAAGCAAGTTACTTGCAGACTTTGTGCTATTATAGCTTGTGTCATTTTAGGAGATTGTTCTTATGTTTGTCTTTTGGATGCATTCTTGTTTATTTAATCTAACAAGCAGAACTAGTGGAAGTAATCAGGGAGATGTCCTGAAGCCAATTATGGAAAGACTTTGTGCTCTCACAGTTGTCCTCAGTGTGTGTTTTTAATTTCTTTCTATGTAAAGTATCTTGGGATGAATTTGTGCCCCCATTATCCTTAGTATTTCACTCTTTGGGAAGTTAAGGTGTAGACTTTGTGTTACACTTCATCTGGCTGGTTACTGCACCCTTTTTTGTTACCTGTTACTTGTCACTACCTGAAAGAACTCTTGTGCCCTGCTGTAAGACCACTTCTAAAAGAAGAGAAGTGCCTTTAGTACCATCAATAGGATTTCTCCTTTGTTTGTGAACATCATATCTAAAAAAAGAGAGATGGATGGTGTAGACCTACCCCTGAGTGTTATTTTCTGCTTATATATATAGTATATAACTCGTGCATATTTATAGGGAACCTCCCCTTGATGAGAGGAGAGATTTTTCCACCTTTGATGTAGTAAACCTACACATTTGGCTGACCAATCTCCCTTGCTGTGGTTGAAGAGACCTCTTTTTCTCATCAGTTAGCTACTTGACAAAATATTCACCTAACAGAATAAAAGGTATTTCTAAATCCTTTAATGTGACAAGGGAAGAAAGTCAAAGGGTCCTGATAAAGGTTACAAGAGGTTGAGCGTCTTCAAGTTGGACCTTTATCGATTTTAGGGTATCTATTAGTGATTTGTAGTGATGGGGAGAGGTGTTGATTAGTTTTTATAGGCTCATATTAACTAGTGTCTCATGAAGTTATTTTAGAACCACTCATTGGATATATTTCAAATGGTTGAAGGGAGGGGCACCCAAAATGGATATTTTGGGTTTTGGTTAAGGTGAAGGTGCTTGAGTTTAGTTAGAAGGTTGAGGGGTGGAAAGATAGGTCCATGGAATGTAAAATTTGGCCTTTCACTTATCCATTTATTGGTCCTAATATTGGGAAACCATATGGATAGTGTGGATGAGGGGAGGCATTGGGATAAAAGGCTGCTTTGGTTCCTCCTCACTCTTGGGTGAGAGTGGGGGAGTGGGTAAGTGTTGGATAGGTTAATTTGGTGGTTGGGTTGGTAATGGTCTCAAGAGAGGTTCATATGATAATAGATCATTCTCATCCCATTAGTTATGGATAAGTTCTTGGAGAGCTTTATAGTTCTCTATGTCATGTCTAGGTGTCCTATGGTATGAGTAGATTAAACTATCATTAAACCAAGATGGTTTAGGAATTGAAGGGTTTGATAGGTGGTAGGATTAAGGAAGATGTTTGTAAAAACATTTGTAAAATGGTTGAATAAGATTCAAGAAAAGGTGTTAAGGGTGATGGGATTTTGGTTTTTGGGGTTGGAGCCTTTTTAGAAGTAGGCTTCATTATGGGAGTTATAGGTGGTAGAATGGTTTTGGTAGGTGGGTTTGATAGGGATTATTTAGTGTTAGTTGGTTTTGAGGTGTAAGCTTTAAAGGTGAAAGATTTATAAGTGGATGATTGAGATGATGAAGGTTTAGAGATATGTGGGAAGGTAGAGGTAGATAGTTTGGATAAAAATGAAGGGGGGTTGATGATTTGTAAGGGGTAGGTGAAGGTAGGATAAAAAGAAGAAGTTTAGTTTGGGTAGTTTTGGGAAGATTCACTTTATTGATAGAAGGATGAGCTTCTAGGATGGAAGAAGGATGGGGTCCCAAGATAGAAGGTAAGAGGGAAGGAGGTGGTATAGTTTTAGTTTTAGGTAGGAGTTTGGGTGGCTCTACCTTCTTGGTTGGTTTGGTTAAGGTTTTCTTTGGGGGACTAGGTGGGTTTAAATGCAACTTCAAAGATGGGTGGATAAAACTAGGATTAGGAAGTATCCTTAGGTTCTTGATAGGTTTGGTTAAAGAGGTATAATTTGATTTGATGATTCTGTATGGAGATGGTTTAGATGATTTCCCCATGGTTTTAGAGGGAGAGGTGTTTGATGAAGGGATTGCAGTAATGATAGGTTGAATGGTAGATGAAAGTGAGGTTGAAGGTTCATGTTTGTTTTGATATGGGAGCCAAAAAAGGTGTCAAAAGGTGGCTCAATCCATATTGGATTGAGAAAAAAATTTGAGGTTTTGGACTAATCTAGAGAAGGGTTTGTAGATGGGTTTGATTCCTTGGGCATCAGATTCAAAGATTAGGCCCATAGGTTGAGGTAAGGGAATGGTTTCTTCACCCTTGTATTTGATGAGAGGTCTAAGATTTGGGAAGATGTTTCCTCCATGGAAGGAGTAGATAAAGTGATCTCTCCTTTTGGAATGGTTTCCAAAGAGAGAGAGGGTGATTCCATTTTGGGGGAGGAAGGTGTGATGGCAATGGTTGCCTCCTTTGGTATTTATATCAAAAGAGAGGTGGGTAAGTTAGTTATCTCATCCAATGAAGGAAAAGAGGTGGTTGCTTCCTTTATTTGGGTATTTAAAGGAATGGAGGCTGATTCCACCACTTCAATAAATAGAGTGAAGGAAGAGGTAGTTGAGGCAATGGTTTCCTCAATGATAGGTGTTGATGCAGTGGATTGCACCTAGGGCAAGGAGGCTGAGCTCCTGCCTTCCACACACAACTATGGAAACTCCCCTCTCACTTGTAAGACCAGCAAAGCTAGAGGGGAGAGTCTCTAGGTAAGGGCTAGCTCCCTTTGATGCATCATGTGCTAACACATACATATATATAGATATATAATGGGGGGGGATGAAAAGGAAGAAAGATTACAGGAAAACAAACTACTCTAAGGAGGTGATGCACCAAATTAAATCAACCTTCTCACTTTCACACTTAAATTAGACAAACACATACATACACTTCAAACTTGGCAGAAGGACCAGGCTACAAGAAACATGGGAGGGAGGCTTTAATGGAAAATATAGAAAACAGAGATTCACCAAGGTGCTGTGAAATGCACACTGTAAGTAATTTCTTCTATTTCTGCACTTCCAAATATAGCTCTCCTTGTTAGCTACAAAAATGGCACCTTGTAGACAATAGATATGTTGGTGTTGGACCTATGAAAGTATCAAGAAACAATGATTAAACACAAACTAACACTCAAGACATACACAAAAATATCTATCCAAGATAGAGGTAAAAAATGCATTAATTGATTCAGGTGAAATTTTTCCAGGGCTATGCCTTATAAATGTGGAAGATAATTTCTGAAAATGACAAGTCCTCAATATATAGGAGAAGAAAGGAGGCCTTTTGGTGCCCTTGTTACAAGTGACCCATGTGCCTTATGAGCATTGGGAAGAGTAGGTTGCTTAAACATAAATACTGTGTCAGCCCTAGCTTTGACTTCAGGCATTTTTTGACATGGCCGCACTATTTCCTCATTAACTAAGACTGCTCCTTGAAGGCACCTATGTATTTTTTTTGCTCATAAATATGAAATGAAGAAAAAGGGTTGCACGGTTGGCTATTCGCACCTTCTAATGGTCAATTCATAGGCACTGTGTCATCTGCTAGAGTAACTTCTTGAATTGGTGCCTCCCTTCACCACTTGGACTACCTATTTGATCCATGCTTGGTACTTTGTCTTTTCCCTATCTTGTCTCTTTTTGGCTCTCTCGGCCCTTAGGCTATCTTCTGGTAGGTCACTGCATTTTTGGGCCTTTTCCACTGTTAGCACTCCTTTGGTTCAAAAGCAAATGGCTCTTTCACTGCGTTAGAATTGACATTCACGTGGTCGTCATCACTTTGGAAACCAATAGCTAATTCACTTCCTTATATTTGATGACTCTTGAGACATCATCGTCCTTGGCAAATTCCTTTAGACTTTTCCCTTTTTGCTTTTTCCATAGGTCTTTCCTTTATTTTGGATCTTTTCCCACAGACAAAAGTCTATGGGAATTGGTGCTTTGACCTTCTCGGGTCTTTGTTTTAGCCCCTCATTGAACCAAGCCATTGAATTGAAATTGGTTCAACGGTTTAATGGTTCAACGCTATTGAATTGAGGTAGTTGAACTAAAGGCCGCTGAATCATTTGAACTTTGCCGATTGAAATCTGCATTGAACTTAGCTGATTGAACCAAAGCCAAAGAACTTGAAGCTCAAATCAAGAACTTGTAGAGTTCGTAGAAACCCCTGGACTTGTGCAAAATCAAAAATGAATTGGCCTTAAACAACAGGGGAAGAAGGGGACCAATTTTTTGCCCTATTGGGCAAAATGGTCAACAGATTGGTGCCTCCCAGGGGAAGCATGCCTACCATGCTTAGAAGCCAGTTGCCTTAAAAATCCATTGGGCATGAAGTCAGATTGTAACTTTAAAACAACAACAGCTCTGATAAATTCTAGAACTAATCCCACAGATTCATCTCAAAGGGAAAAGAAAACACACACAAAGCTAAGAAAACTACTTGTGCAAACAACACTTAGGGAAAATAGGGAAAGAAAACTAAAAGAAACCTACTATACATAGCTAACCAGGTATTTTTGATTCCCTTCTAGATCAAAGGGAAAACTTCTAATGTCCCCTTCCTAGCAAGAAGACTTATGGTGCCAGGCAAGTGGCTAAATGAAAAGGAGATTTGGTGACCTGCTCCTCTTGCCTGTCACCTTGCTTGGCTTGTATCTGAGTGGAGATTCAAACATGATTCCAATGTATACATACTCTATTTTTTCTTGGAAGCTTGCCTCCTGTTGGTTCTTCAGGTTGGTGTATCTCATTAAGAAATCAATTGCTGCCAGCTCATCACCATAAGCCCCTTGATACGTACCCTTGACTGGCTTGCTCTCTTCTACCTCATGCTCAGGTTCCATGGTATGACCATCTTCCTTGATGATTTCAAAGAAGATATCTTTAGATTCACTAACCTCTTGAAGAGGTAAATCTAAAAAACTATAGCCTCTTTGCATGCTTGTTTGAACCCCAATGCTACCTTCTCTGCTCTTATCCAGCTCATAGCCTCCTTGAAGAACAGTGCAGCCTACCTTGATGACTTCAAATGAATCAATCAAAACATGAACAAGAGATTGTCCATGCTCCTCCATGTCACCTAAGGTGATCTCCTCCTCATCTGTACTCATGAAGTCTCCCTGGTCAATCATAAATTGAGCATAATCTATATCATGGAAGGCCTGATAGCTTTTTTGGAGGTGTATGGATGGAGTGTATTTAGACACAAAATATACTATTTGGTTTGAAATATCCATCACACATTCGCTAAGGAGACCTACTCTAGACTTCAACTCTACAGTCCACCTATCCATATCTTCCTAGAAAAGCCTTTCCCAGAAGTCACAATCATCATCGAGAGTAGGATCAGCCCCATATTCTTCAAGGTTTTGAGCAAAACCTTTCTCTTCTTCTTCCTTTCTGCCCCATGATTCCACTATTTACTTCCAACTCATGATCTTGGGATTGGAATCTTGCTCCTATGAATAGGCATCAACTTTATCCTCTTCAAGGTCCTGAGCTGGTTCATGATGTTCCTTCTTCCAGCTTGGAATTTGGAGATCATGTTGAAAGACTTGAGGAGGTTGGGGAAGATTTGGAAGGGTTTGCTCATGTACAGGAAGAGCTATCTGAAAAGAGGCATGCTAAAAATCTAGGCACACAAGATTGAGGGTAAGATCGATTGATGCATTAGATGAGCCAAAAAGATTAAGTGCCATCTGATAGAAAGGATTTGGCATACAAGAGGGAGTTTTCTCTAGAATAGGAGAGGGCAGACCTTGGGCCAAAATTTCTTGGTTTTCATCCCTCCACTTTACCAACACTTCATCAATATTGAAATTAGCTTGTGGATTGGTGGAAGGGGTGATTTTTGGCGTCAAATCCTCTACAAGGTCTGAAAGCTCCATCTCTCTTTCTCTAAGCAGTCTCATCTTCTTTTCTAATTCCTCAATCTGCTTGGCCAGGTTATCCTCACCTTGTACTTCTTGGAGCTCGTGGGAAACACCATAGAGATTGGGAGTGTATGAAGATTGCCATGAAATGCAAGGAGCTTCTTGAGGAAGGGTGGGGGAAACTTGAAAAGGACTAACCTCATCTTGTACCTCACACTCTTGGACAATGTCTTTTGCCCCCTTGTTGTTCCATGACTCAACCACTTTATTCCAGCTCAAGATATTCAGACTGGGCATCTCCTTTGGGGGTGGTGGGGCCATAATGTGAGAGGGTAGTGAAGATTTAAATTCCACTTCCCTCACTGCCAAGATGGACTGCTGCATCTGAAGGTTTACCAATTTGATCTATCTATCAAGATTAGCTTTAAACACAAGATTTGCTATTTCAGAACTCTCCCCAACATGATTGGGGAAAGGACTTTGATGGGCTTGACTTGGCTCATAAGCAGGGGCCGTATATGACTGATATGATGCTTGGGGTAGCAAGTATGTAGGTTGATAGACTAGGTAAGGCTACCTCTCATAAATACTCAGCTTCTCCTCCAAAGATTTAATCAAACCACTCACATCCAACATCTCATTTGTAAGCCTGTGCCAATTGGCTCTTTCAATGGGAGTCCATTCCTTCTTAAATTGATCCAGTGCATTCCTCACTTGATGGACGATATGATCAAGATTCTTGGCCACATCCCCTTCTAGTGTCAAGATCTAATACATACTTTTTGTATCCCAGTAGTGCTCGCTTGAAGGTGGAAATGGGTTGATTGGCAAAGAGACTGGGTTGAGTGGGAGAAGTGATGTAATGAGAAGACTGGGCATAAGGCTGATATAACTCATGGTAGGGTTGAGACTAGCCATATTAAACCTAATAAGGATTGACATAAGGCTGGTAAGGATCATAGCCATGCTGGCCAAGGAAAACAAGGTCAATGGCTCTAAATGATGGGGGTATACATACCAAAATATTGCTTCTTGATGGTACGGTACCAAAACTGCTTAACTAGTTAATTTAACTCATAGTCACCATTGGTGTTTAATTCAAAAGCCTCCAAAGGCTGGTTGGTCTAAGAACACACCAAAATTCTTCAACTCTGTGGACACAACTTGTCCTAGTTGGTCCCACTGGGCATGCCAGAAACTGTTGACACAGTGGATTGCACCTGGGGTAAGGAGGCTGAGCTCCTACCTTCCACACGCAACAATGGAAACTCCCCTCTTGTTTGTGGGATCAGAAAAGCTAGAGGGGAGAGTCTCTAGGTAAGGGTTAGCTCCCTTTGATGCATCATGTTCATTCCAGTAAGTGCTAACACATACATATATATAGATATATAAGGGGGGGATGAAAAGGGAGAAAGATTACAAGAAAACAAACTACTCTAAGGAGTTGATGCACCAAAATAAATTGACCTTATCATGTTCACACTTAACTTAGACAAACACATACATACACTTCAAACTTGGCAGAAGGACCAGGCTGTAAGAAATATGGTAGGGAGGCTTTAATGGAAAATACAAAAAATAGAGATTCACCAAGGCGCTGTGAAATGCACACTATAAGTAATTTCTTCTATTTTTGCACTTCCAAATACAGCTCTCCTTATCAGTTGTAGAAATGGCACTTTGTAGACAACATATATGTTGGTGTTGGGCCTATGAAAGCATCAAGAAACAATGACTAAACACAAACTAACACTCAAGACATACACATAAATATCTATCCAAGATAGAGGTAAAAAATGCATTTATTGATTCAGGTGAAATTTTGCCAGGGCTACGCCTTACAAATGTAGAAGATAATTTCTTAAAATGACAAGTCCTCAATATATAGGAGAGGAAAGGAGGCCTTTTGGTACCCCTTTTACAAGTGACTCATGTGCCTTACGAGCATTGGGAAGAGCAGGCTGCTTAAACATAAATACTGTGTCAGCCCTAGCTTTGACTTCAGGCATTTTTTGACATGGCCATGCTATTTCCTCATTAACTGAGACTGCTCCTTGAAGGCACCTACGTAGTTTGTCTACTCATAAATATTAAATGAAGAAAAAGGGTCGCACGATTGGCCATTCACACCTTCTAATGGTCAATTCACAGGCATTGTGTCATCTGCTAGAGTAACTTCTTGAATTAGTGCCTCCTTTCGCCACTTGGATTATCTGTTTGCTCCATGCTTGGCACTTTGTCTTTTTGTTATCTTGTCTCTTTCTATCTCTTTCGTCCCTTGGGCTATCTTCTGGCAGGTCACTGCATTTTTGGGCCTTTTCCATGGTTAGCGCTCCTTTGGTTCGAAAGCAAATGGCTCTTTCACTATGTTAGAATTGACGTTCATGTGGTCATCATCACTTTGAAAACCAACAGCTTATTCACTTCCTTATATTTGATGGCTCTCAAGATGTCATCATCCTTGTTTAATTCCTTTAGACTTTTCCCTTCTTGCTTTTTTCATAGGTCTTTCCTTTGTTTCAGACCTTTTCCTGTGGACAAAAGTCTGTGAGAATTGGTGCTTTGATCTTCTCAGGTCTTTGTTTTGGCCCCTCATTGAACCAAGCCATTGAACTAAAATTGGTTCAATACTATTGAATTAAGGCATTTGAACCGAGTGATGAACTCTTTGTTGAACTAAAGGCCGCTAAAACATTTGAACTTTGCCGATTGAAATTTGCATATTTAGCTGATTGAACCAAAGCCGAAGAACTTGAAGCTCAAACCAAGCACCTATAGAGTCCGTAGAAACTCCTGGACTTGTGTAAAATCAAAAATGAATTGGCCTTAAACAATAGGGGAAGAAGCGGACCAATTTTTTGCCTTGTTCGGCAAAATGGTCAACAATAGGTTCAATAAAAATTACATTGATCATATAGACCTCATGAGCATGAGATGATTATAGTTTATTGTTATCATATTGGTATAAGGGGCATGATTGGGAAAAGGTTGTCAAAAGATGTCAAGGGACTAATTTGGGGGTGCATAGGGATTGTCCAATGAGAGTTCTCCTTTATCAATCAAGTTTTGGACAATGGTTTTGAAGGTGTTACACCTACTAATGTCATGTCCAATGAAATGAGTAAAGCACATAGATCATTATCATTGCAACAAGTAGGCATAGGGTGAGAAGCATCAAATTGTAGGGGGGTTTGATAGGAGGAAGATGTATGATGTTGGATTTGATAAACTTGTCTAAAACTGAAGCATATGACTCCCCTATCAGAGTATATTATTTTGATGTAGATCAGTTTTGATTTTGGGTTTGTTGGTTGAAATAATTAGAGGAGTTGGTTTGGTTGGGTTGGTTGAGAATTGGCGGTTGGGATTTTCTTAGGACAACCATGTTTATGGTGGCAGTT
Source organism: Torreya grandis (assembly GCA_037957365.1). NCBI lineage: Eukaryota > Viridiplantae > Streptophyta > Pinopsida > Cupressales > Taxaceae > Torreya > Torreya grandis. The sequence goes on along the minus strand of JARHVA010000285.1, from coordinate 798,477 downwards.
GGTTTATTGTTAAGGTGGTTAGATGGGTTGGTGGTTTTCAATGGGGAAGGGTCATTGAATTTGAAGTTAGAGTTTTTATTTCTTAGTTTCAACTTCCCCTCATCAATGACTCTGATTTATAATTTGTGTGCCATGGTGAAAGATCATCAAAGGTTCTAAAGGTTTGAACTTATAGAGTGGGGGTGATATGTTTGGCACAATCTGGAGAGAAAAGTTCAATCAACTTGGGTTGGGGTAGAGAGAAAGGGAGCTAGTTGATAAGACCTCTCCATCGAGCTATGAAATTGGAAATTGATTCATCATCAAATATCCTGATGGAGTAGAGGTTAGTGATGGAAACCTTATTAGATGTATTGATCAAGAAGTCGTATAAAAAGGTTTGGGCAAGTTGGGAAAAGGAAAATGTGGAGTGCTGAGTGAGAGCACTATACCAATCCAATGCTGGTCTAGATAAAGACATAAGAAAGGTACAAAGGAAAAGAGCATCATCATAGGCAATTAAGTAGCAAGAATGCTAAAACACTTTTAGGTGTTGTTAGGGGTCTTCCTTTCTTTATAACTTAGAAAATTTGGGTAGTTCCCATTGAGGAAGGTAAGGTTGGATAGGTACATATTGGTGAATAGGTTCATTATAGATTTGGTCATAAGATAAGAGGTTGTGAGCCCCAGAGATAGATGACTCTAGGTTGGTCATTTTGTCCATCAACATTTTGACCAAATCTATTTAGGGTTGGGGAGCTCCATAATTATAGGTAAGTTTTGTTGAGGTTAGGTGGATACAATATATGGATAATTGGTAGAATGTTGATAATATGTCACATGTTGGTATGTGGTTATTAAGGGTTGGGATGATGCCACATAAGGGTTAATGGGCACAAGAGGTTGGGTAGAAGATGGAGCTATATATACTTGTGGGTTAGGAATATAGTGTGGGTAGGGTGTCATAGGTATTTGTTGAGGAGTTGATGTGTGTTGGTTTGGAGGTATGATTGGATTGGTAGATCAAGGAATTAATATAGGTTGGGTTGGAGGTATGGTATGGTTAGTTGGTTGAGGGTGAGTGGTAACTTTAGTACTGATATTTGGAAGGGTAGAAGGTATAGAAAAAACCCCATTTTGAAGAGTGGAGATTGGTGGGTTGTTAGTGATAAGGGGAATAGTGGTGACATGGGTAGAAGGTATAGAGAGCACCACATTTTGAAGAGTGGAGATTGGTGGGTTGTTAGTGATAAGGGGAATAGTGGTGACATGGGTAGAAGGTATCCCCATGGTGGATGGAGTATGGGTAACAAAAGGTGAGGTTGTCCCTATGTTGGAGGTGTTTGGTTATTGGTTGGGTTATTTGATTGAGTTTTGGTGGAGGGATGGGTGATTGGTGGAGGAAGATGTTTGGGTTACCATAGGTTGGGTAGAGGTAGTGGAAACCATAATATGGGGAGGCATCCCATAAGGTGGATCATTAGGAGGAATCGAAGTAGGGGTGTAGTGAGATAAGGTGTTAAGGTAATATTGGAGGGCCATGGGGTTATTATCAAGGAAGGTGGTGAAATCCACATCACCTTAGGAAACTATCTAAGGCATGGTAGGGGGTAGAAGGATGGGAAGAACCCTCAACATTTGAGGTATTCTCCATAGAGGAAGAAGAAGAGGAAGGTGGCTTCTAGTTGGTTTGATTTCTCAATTGTTGTTTAGTAAAAACCATATGAGAAATAGAAAAAATAAAGGAAAGCTCATAACTCAAACACAAAGCAAACAAAATAAAAGATCTCAAAGCAATCAAAAAATACACTAGAGTGTGTTTAAAATCCTAGGATATCTTTTATCTCACTTTTGGCTTATGATTTAGTTGGAGAGTGTGAAAAAGAACTTGGTTTGTAGATCAGGTACTAGAAAAGAAGTATATGGTTGGTTTCAGTTGTTCAAAGATATTGTTGATGCTTCTAAATAAACCATAGGTGCTCTTAGTTTTTAAATAACACTTCTCATTTTAGAATTTAGAGCATGATTTATAGGTTTTGACAATGTAGTTGCCTATGGTGAAATAACAATAGAGCAAGATAAACTATTCCTTAATATTTATATGATTTGGTGGTTGGGAGCCACCTTGGTCCATTTCTTGTGAATTACAATGAGTATATGTTAATACTTAGTGAATTATGCTCCAAATTTAAACTACAGGCTAATCTAAATGGATATTTATAATGAATCTAAAATTAAAGTGATCTAGTGTAAAAGAAAGCAAATAGAAGAGTAAGGTAGAAAAGGAATGAATGATTGCCAATTTTAGTCTAAAAAATTATGACAAAGCATCAATTATAACTGAATATGCATTCAACCAATATATAACACAACATAACCTAAGGTCAAATTCCACTATATATTAGGCAAACTTCAAAAGACAATGTAAAGAGTCATAAGTAAGAACCATGTGTACTTTAAGGATTTATTACTATAATCAAATATCATTTTCACATCTGAATATAGAGTAAAATAGAATGAAGCAAAACCTAATATCTTCCAACTAATCTAACATACGCAAAAATTAGAAACCCTATTATTAGAAAATGCAATTTAAAATTTAGTGACACCATTCAAATTCAAGACCTCTATAAGTAATTGAGTGAAAAGCTATATTAGCAATTGACATATCAAACATGGATAATTCTTATAGAATTCCTTGATTATATTAATTGCTTCAAGTATACAAAAGTTGATAAAGAATCTTATTTTTAAAAATGGTAATACATGCCTTTATAGAAAGATTAGATAGTATACTGGTCAGTTACAAAATATAGGTGTACAAAGATAAGGACAACTATCCTTATAAGTTCTAAAATACATGTGCTTTTCCCAATCATACTGACCTAGAGGAAAATATGCTAACAAACTAGCATATGCCTTTACAATAGAATATTCTATTTCAAAAAGTTACAAAATTTTACAAAATAGAATAGTGCTTAATTTGTTGGTGGGGCCTCTAACTGTCATTGCTAGAGGATGCTCATGGCCTTAGCATGTTGCTCATCAACTAGATCTATATCCATAACAGGCTTCATGATACAATCCTCCTCTTGATTTGTCAAGTCATCAAGTTCCCTGTCGTTTCTATTCATGACTTTTTTAATGCTCTTAGCTTCATTTATCCTTTCTCCTACATTAAATACCATGTCTAGGATTTTACCATTATTAGCCCCAAATTTGCCTTGGTTTTTTCCTTTGATTTATTTAGTTACCAAAGTATCCCTATGTTTAAATTCTTCATCACTTATGATTCCAAGGATAGTGGTTTGTGTAGGATCTATGAGTATAGTCCTAAGAAGTAGTTCAATTCTTGTCATTAGTTCCTTATCATCTTCTAGGAGTCTTTCCACATCATTGTGCCAAGCACTCAAACTTTGAACTTTGTCAACCATAATTCTTAGAATTGTGATCAAGTGTCCTAAATCGATGGTTTTGAATCTTGGGATCTATTTTCTTACTCAAATTTTGAGGAGTTGGGATATTTTGTCCTCAGAGGATTGCCATTAGGTGACTAGGCTTTTGGCCAATGCACACTACCCTTTTGATGCACTCTACCTTAGTTTCATTATTTTGATTGCATTAAACATGTCATAAAATGACTCATCAAGCATTTTGGTCATTGGATTAGGCACTAATAGAATTTATTGTGTCTACAAGTTTTCTTTTTCTCTTTCCAAATTTAAGATCCTCTATTTCATTCCCTAAACTCCAGCTTTGGCCTGTGCTGATTGGGCTTCAATCAAGCTTTCCACATCCTCCCCATGAATGGATGCCTCACCAAGCTACTAGCCTCCCATAGGGGTTAATTCCATAAAGGGTTCCAACTTTTTAAAGGTGAATTCCTTTGTTCCAACCACAACTATCCTCATTATTATTATTTCTAACCTAGCTGTTTCAGGGTTAAATTGGATGGTAGTGACTAGATTTTAGAACTTGGGAGGTTCTGGGACCTCTACACCTAAGCTACTAGATGCTCCTAGGGCATTCATCCTTTTAATTTTTGGTCCTTAGGCAAACACAATTCTTTATTCTTTCTCTTTCACTATATCCCTTATCCATGGCTTCATGTCATCTTGTATCTCAACATCAACAACTCTTGTCATGGCCCATGAATGAGAAAGATAAGGAATCTTTTGTAATCTCCCATAAATGAACTAGTCAGGAATGACTGGTCCATGAATTGGGAATTCATCACTGAAGAGATTGATTTCATTAGTGGGATGAGTGAAATTCAATCTTCATCTCTTTCTTGGTCTAACAGGGACCAATGTTAAATCTTCTTTCCTCTTTTCTTGGGGTGGTGTAGGGATAAATTATTTTCATTTGACATCTCTAGGCTCTCCATCTTGTACCTGGGGCCTATTCAAACTACTCCCTCTCTCTATCTATATCATATGAATCTATGAGCTCCTTTAGAGCACCCTCAAGTGTCTCTTCTAATTTCAAGGCAATCATGACTATGTATTGAATTGGGGTAGGTGGCCTTTGGGGTAGTGTTGAAGCTGAGGGCCCATCCTCAGGCATCTCCTCCAATCTTACTTCTCCTACTTTTTCTTACCCTTGCCTTGTTCATCTTATTCTTATACAATTTTCTCCTGAAGCTGTTGCTATGGTTGTTCTACTTGGGGTTGTTCTTGGGCTATCCCATATGGTCCAAGAAGTAAGTGATACTACAAAGGATGCATTTTCCATGTCTCTCTTGAGGGCTTGTCATCCTTGGTTAGCTTATGTTCAAGATTTATGTTGTGGCCTTAGATCCTGGCCAGTACTTCTTTATAATTATTGGCTTTGATAAAAATGGTATCATGAACACCAAGTTGATGTACATATTTAGGATTTGGGAGCTTCTTGTCTTTCAAGTGGCTGACCACTATACCCTTAGGATCCCACATCTTGAGTTCATCAAGTTGAAAAATAAATGAATCCCTATGTCTAGCCATGGTTTCAACCTATTTCTAGTCCTCGAGTATGGTTCTTCCAATGATCAGAGGGAAGAGGTGGACAAGCCCTTTCTTATTTTCTTTATAAGTGCCATCAATGCCATGCAATTATTGGGAAGTAATTTCTTGCTCAACCAACTTATTAAAAACATATACTGGTAACCTACAAGGTTGGGACATGATCCCCTCAATTTTGATGACCATACAGTCAAGGTAGTACTAGATATCACCTATCATCTCCAAATAATTTTTGATTAGGGCGTAAACCCTAGGCATAGAAACTCCTGTGATGACCTCAACTATGGCTGGATAAATGCAGTCACAAATGAACTACATGTGGTTTCTATACCTCAAGATGTGTAATTTATAATAGTGGTGTTGTTGACCAAAATTTGACATTTTAGGCCAAAATTGGGCACCCCTTTTTTTGCAAAAAGTTTCTGAGTCTATACCTTTGTCCAAATCTAGTATGCATGTTTCATTCAAAAAAAGTGTTCTTATACAAATCTGAAGTCTTTTACATATAAAAACCCAAGTGTTTTTCTTTTGAAAGCTTTATTCTTTAGTCTTTTAGCTAAGTCCTTTGCAATGAATTCTTTCAGGTTTTTGTTCTAAGCCTTTGCCAAATTCTTTCAACCTTTTTGTCCAAGGCTTATTTCCTTAAGTGTGTTTCTTTTGGACTTTTCATTCAGTAGAATTCTTTCAGAAAATTGCCCGAGGCAACTTTTCAAATGGTATGTTCAATTTGCACAGAGTACATTTGGAACTTTCCCAAAGGGAATTTTCTATGAAAAGTGGACACTTGCATTTGTTCTAAAGGACAATTGCCTTTCCAAAGGGATATTTTCAAAAAATCTAAAGAAAATAATTGTTTCAGTGATTTTATTTGAAACAAATTTTTTGAAGGTCCATAACAATTTCTTCAAAGGGTAAATCAAAAGAAAAGGGCATATTCAATCTTCTGAATGGTTAGTTACAACTTTTCCAAAAGGTACTTCAACTTTTTTGAAGGGCAGGTGATAACTTTTTTGAAGAACTTTTTCAGGCTAAGTGAACACTTGCAACTTTCTTGAAGGGTAATTCAACTTTCTCGAAGGGACATTTTCAAAAAGTTTGAAAGATTTTTTCACGGGAAGGTGGACCATTTCAAAAAATTTGAAGGGTATATTTTCCTTTTGAAAGATCATTTCAAATAGTTGAAGGACACTTTTAACTCTTTCAAAAGGTCACTTGCAATAAGTTGAAGGGTATGTTTCCTTTCAAAAAGGGTCTCTTTCACTTTTCTGAAGGGTCATTTCAAAGAATAAAAATGGCCAAAAAGAAAGTCTAAAGGAATTCTTTAAGAAAAATTATCCGAATAATTATTTCAAAAAACTTGAAAAGGTACCAAAGTCCATTTCCTTCAGACATTTTATCCATGGAAATTTATTAAGGCATGAAGGACCAAGTGAAAAGCCAAAGGAAAAGAACAATAGAGATAAAAGACCCCAAAAAATTCTTTTGAGAAAGTGCCAATACAAGAAGTCTAAGGAAATAAAAGTTTGAAGAAAATGCCCAAAGGAGTGATGACCCACAAAACATCAATTTTAGATTGCAAAAACTACCCATTGGAGTTTAAAAAAAGGTTTGATTAGAACCAAAAAACAAAGATAAAGGTGACAAATGGCAAGATCCTGAGCATCTAGTGCACAACATGTATAAATAGGCAAGTTTCTGGTTTAAGTTGTACCATTACATAACTTTATGAAGCAGTAAAGAGAAGTTAGCATAAAAATAAAATTCCAACAGATAGACTCATCTATAGCAAAATGTAGTTCATAATATCATGATTCCATTAATTTAACCATGGGAAAAACATCTTACATAATTTAATGTAATTATTTCTTTTCTTAGGGTGACACATGTCCAAGTGACCCTTGAACTCCCTTGGCTTGAACTCTCTCTTAAAGGCTATATATATGCATTCTCTTGGCTCATTTTGGAGCCTCCGTTGGTTATTGGAAAAAATATAGAAAGATCTGTACTTATATAACTCTTGAATAAATATACAAGTGATTTCACCATTCACACATTGTACTATTGATTATAGGTTTGAATCTTGTTGATAATGACTAGTGAAGAGTTACTTTTCTAGCATGTCAATCCATGGTCACTTACCAATGTGCAAAAGGGATGTTGTTGTAGGTCTCTATTAGTATTCTTTACTAAGTGTATAAGAGTCTTAGAAGTGTTATATGTTTATTCCCTTTGTGGAATCATTTGTCACCCTCCTAAGTGTCAAATACCTTCCTAAATCTAACTTATGAAGTACTGATGTATCAATGTATTTTTGTTTTTAATTTATGTGAAACATTATTGTTTACCTTTAACTAGTGGATTTTTAGTCAAATAGGAGGATAATACATATTGGTGCATCACCATTTTGTTTCCTTATTTTTTTTTCTTAACCCTTTTCATATACACTTGATAGATTAGAGAGAATTTTAAAGGTGCATCAAGGGGAGCTAGCCCCTAATCTAGAGACTCATCTCAAAAAAATTGTCACCCAAAACAAGAGAGATGATTCCATTTTCATGCTTGGATGAATAAAATTGAGTATCTCTTCAAAGGTACAAATCCAAGCATCAATAATTTTTGGCACGCCCAGTAGGACCTCTAAGTCCTAGAAGATTGTTCAAGATTACTACTAGTCTTGACACAGTTGAAGATAAAGAAACATATAAATTCAATGCTTGGTCACTCCATTAAAGAATTCAAGTCTTTGGTTGATGATCAATCCTTCTTTCCATGCCAAAGGTGACCACTAGGTTTGCTGCTAAAGGTGTACCCTTCGAGTTTGTGGAATTACCTCCATTTTCCACCAAAAGGTTTAGGTTTGTCAATACTCATCCTTACAAAAGAGGTTTTGTGTTCAAATCTTCCAAGTTTGTGATACATTCCATTCTTAACATCCATAGTTTTCATTCCAAAATGGCTAGAAGACAACCTTTTTTACCTTTTTGGGGGGCATCTCCCTTGCATCTTGCCTAATATGATCAAATTCTAGGAGCTACTCTCAAAAGTTTCCCATATTTTAGTGGGGATGGTCCTATTAATACCATTGAGCACATTCAGAATATGGATTTTTTTTTAATATCCATAATATTACCCAAGAAAATGTAGCTATTAGGTTACTGGCCTTGTCTTTCAAAGGAAATTTTTTGGATTGGTATGGGACCCTACCTATAAATTTACTAGCTCATAGGATGAGTTGGGGACCCTATTAATTGATAGGTTTAGGTAAAAGAGTGATCACTTGTCTTTAGCTAATCTTACCACAATAAATAGGCCACCACATGAATTCATGCAAGATTTTAATACTAGGTTCCAAAAAACTTGGGACAAAATTCCAATTCTTTTGAGGCCAACCATAAACTATGCATTTTTGTACTAATTGAAAGCATCGAATAGTGACATTTCCACTATGATTCAATATATAGGTGGAAAAATATTTCCTAATACCTATGAAATAGCTATAAATTGTAAGAATTGTCTTGTCCAAGTATGAAAGATAGCTACTAGACCTCCAATGCCACTATTCCCTAATTTGCATTCTCCTAGTCAAAGTGTAATGCCCACTTTAACTCCTTTCCCTGGTCAATAAAATTATACCATTTTCCATACCAATGAAATGCATGAAGTAAAAATAATTCTCCAAAGTGTTACTAATGAATTGGTTTCTCTCAACAGGTAACAAGCCCAAAGCTATAGGCCTTATCATTCCTACAACCAGTTTGGACAAAGAAACATACCTACTTTTTAGGGAAATAATCAGGGACAAGGCCAAATCACCCATGTCAAGCCTTATCAAATTTATAATACTAATTCTTCCTCATCCTCCGAATCCATTATTCCCACTCAAAATAATTTGGTCCAAGAACAACCCAACTATCCATCTTTTGAACAAAGTCAAGAATAAGTTGCTTATGCCAATGAGATGCAAAATAAGGGCATGACTACACAAGGAGATCAAACATCTCAATTTTAAAATTTTGAGATGACAACACAATTTGGGGTGGAGATTAGATATGTTCAGTCTGATTACACTCTCATGAATCATTTGGAGGGTGAGTTTTGTGTCATTAATTATGTGGGGAATACAAGCAATCAGAATGCTAGTGTGGCTGCCAACACTAGATCAAAGAAAAGGGATGTTGAATAAGTCAAAGGAACCAATAAAGGACCTATTTTTAATCCTAAATTATCTTAGATGGGAGGAGGGCCTAATTCAACTCCTAAATCACAAGAAAATTATAGGATTCCAAATTTTAGGATAGCTGCTACAACCCTACCTCCACAAGCTACATCACAAGGTACAAATGTTCATAAAGAGAACCCCAGGGTAAGTAATCCTTCCATTTATGTTTTGGACTAGATGAAGAAGCTTCATATGAACATATCATTATGGGATTCTCTAGCATTACTAGGGTATAAAGATATACTCCAAAAGGCATTGCATGGACTGGGCACACAAGCTGGCCCATCTAGAAGTGACAATGTGGTTTTGGTTAATGGAACTCAATCTATAGATGGTCAGGAAAAGAAAGATGAGAAGAATCCTCCTTTATACCTATATTTAATTATTGGTTATTTCTTAGTTCATAGTTTCATCATATATAGTGGAGCAAGCACATTAGTTATATTCAAATGCATAGCAGATAAGCTAAGCATCAAATACGAGCCAATGACTAAAAGAGTTTTGCAATTGGATGGATCACTAGCCAAGACTTTGGGGGTTGTGAAAGGTTTAAACTTAATCCTTCATGCTTGTCTTACCTTTTCAATTCCTCATGATGTGGTGGTAGTATATTTACCTCCCTATTTTTCTCTTTGCTTGTCAAGAGAATTTACATCCAAGATAGGTGGATACTTGGTAGCTAATTGGTTTACATGGTGTTTAAAACAAAATATGGAACTAAAGTGAAGATTGAGTTAGAACCTATTCATAGAGATCACTTGGAACCATATTCACCTAAGGTAGTAAATGTTAACTATGCTATTGTTAATGAAGATGGGTTTCACATTGATCAATCCCCATCATCTTCCCTAGAAGGAGTTTCTGATTTATTCCTAGATGAGTGGGGAGATGACAACTATGTGTATGATCCTTACAAGTTTATTGAGGAATCTGGTCTTGGAGTATATTATATGCATGAGAAGGATTATTTCATGTCCAATTTTATGAAGTTAAAAGAAGATGTGAATGGATTGTGGCATCTTTTCTTTGATGGGTCTAGAAGCAAGATTGGGGTTGGTGGTGGAGCAATGCTGATTTCACCTTCAAAGGAAAGTTATTTTTAAACTTTCAAATTTTAGTTCTCTTGTTCTTGTAATGTAGTATAATATGAGGCCCTCATGCATGGCCTCAAGTGTGCAAGGAGAAGAGGTGTCAAAGAATTGAAAGTGTTTGGTGATAGCGAGCTTATTGTTAATCAAGTTAGAGGGCATAATTTGACCAAAAAATCCTTGCTCAAGTCTTATAAGCATAGAGTTTGGGACCTTGTAGAAGACTTCATGGCATATAATATCTATTAACCTATTTTGCCCACAGGCAAAATTTTGGTCACCTTCCTCCCCTGCTGTTTAGTGCCAGTCATTTTTGGGTTCAACAAGTTCAATATGTTTGGTTCAATGGCTTGGTTCAATGGGTTCGGTTCAAGGGTCTGCCCTTGGTAGAAGGGTAGTTCAAGCAGTCAAAGTGCCCTTTTGGAGGGTAGGTAGACACTAAAGACTTTTCAAAGTTTTTGGGCATAGTCAAACAATCAACAAAATCATTGGACAAAATTTCCATGGATATTTTGTCTGCAAAAATACAAACACAAAGGGACAAGTGCCAAAAAAATTCAAGGATGGAGAAGCACCCGAGAGGATACCACATGGACCTGACTGACATGGCGATGGACCCGAAGACGTCCTGGTGGACGTCAAAATTAATGAAGTGAAATAGTCATTCCCTTTCAAATTGGTAGAGAGCTAACCGTGGAAAAGAAGGAGCTCAAAATGCAACGACCTGCCAGAATGTTTGCCCAAGGGGCTAAATGAACCAAATGAGACAAAATTGATAAAAGACAAGAAGACATACACAAAATGAGTAAGCAATTAAGTCCAAGTGGCACCAATTTGAAGAAGTGACTCTGGTAGCTAAAATAGTTCCTTCGAATTGATCATGAGAAGATGCAACAACTAAGTAATGCAACCAGTTTCTTCATTTTACATTTAATGGGTGGACAAACTGCGTTTTGACATTAAAAATGTGGACTTCAAGTAGATAAAGCACATGGCTATTAATGTTTTGAGCAACTTGTTGAAGGGATGCGATGGCCACTTGTTGAAGGAATGCCACATGGGCTTCCTCATTTTCTCATATATATTCTATACTTGTCATTTTTGTAATCATCTTTTCATGGTTTTAGCTAGGCACAACCTTGCTAAAATTTCACCTGAATAAAAAAAATGCAATTTTTTACCTCCATTTGGATAGATGTTTCAGAGTATGCCTTGAGTGTTTGTCTATGTCTAGTCATTGTTTCTTGATGCTCTTACAAGTTCAACACCAATAAACCTGTTATGTACAAGGTGCCATCTCTGCAGCTAAAAGGAGAAGAGCAGTATTTGAGAAGTGCAAAATAGAGGAAGTTGCTACATAAGTGTGCGTCTCATAGCACCTTTGGTGATCTCTATTTTTTTTTGTATTTTCCATTAAGGCCTCCTTGCTAGTTTCCAGTAGCTTAGTCCTTCTACCAAATGTGTAGTGTATGTATGTGTTTGTCTGGTTTCAGTGTGAATGTGTGAAGGTCACCTTATTTTGGTGCATCACCTCTTTAGAGTAGGTTTATTTTTCCTACAATCTCTCTCTCTCTCTCTTTTCATTCCACCCCCCTTTTATATCTATATATATGTGTTTTGCACTTGCTGGAAACAACACAATGCATCGAAGGGAGCTAGCCCTTATCTAGAGACTCTCTCTTCTAGCTTCACCAGTCCCACAGGTGAGAGGAGAGTTTCCATTATTGCATGAAGAAGGCAGGAGCTTGGCCTCCTGCCAAGGGTACAATCTTCTACGTCAACAGTTTTTGGTATGCTTAATGGGAACCAAGTTTTTAACGTAGTAGAGTTTCAGGATTGATGCTGGTCCTGTTACAATGAATTGAGTTTTTCAGCATCTAGTGACTCTGAGTTATATCTGCTGGTTAAGCAACTTGGTACCATCAAGAAGTGCATTTTTTGGTATGTGTAAATTCCATCATTTTAAGCTATGGACTCTATTTTTTTGGCCAACATGGCTATGATCCTTACCAGCTTTATGGTGATCCTTATCATGCCCAATATGGCTAGTCTCAACCTTGCTATGAGCTATATCACCCTTGTGCTCAGTCTTCCCAGTATGTCACTTCTCCCACTCAACCCAATATTTTCACCAATCAACCAATTTCTACCTTCAAGCAAGCACTGCTAGCATATGACAAATATGTAATTGATCTTAACACCAGAAGGGGATGCAACCAAGAAATTCCTGATCATATCATCCATCAAGTGAGAAATGCACTGAATCAGGTTAAGAATGAATGGACTCCCATTGAAAGAGTGAATTGGCATAGGCTTTCAAATGAGATGCTGGATGTGAGCAGTTTAATTGCATCTATGGAGGAGAAGCTGAGTGTGCATGAGAGGCAGCCTTACCAAGTCTATCAACTTGCATACTCACTACCCAAAGCATCACATCAGTCATATACAACCCCTGCTCTTGAGCTGAGTCAAGTCTATCAAAGTCCATTCCCCAATCATGTTGAGGAGAATTCCAAAATAGTGAATCTTGTGTTTAAGGCTAATCTTGATAGACAGATTGAATTGGCAAACCTTCAGATGTAGCAGTCCATTTTGGTAGCAAGGGAAGTCGAATCAAAATATTCACTATCCTCTCACATTGAGGCCCCATCAGCCCCAAAGGAAATGCCTAGCCCAAATTGCTTGAGCTAGAATAGAGTGGTTGAGTCATGGAATAGCCAAGAGGAGAAAGACATCATCCAAAATAAAGAAATGCAAAATGAGGATGACCTAGCCAAGTGGATTAAGGAATTAGAGGCTAAGATGAGACTGCTAAGAGAGAGAGAGAGATGGAGCTTTCAGATGCTATAGACCAGCCAATGCCAAAAGGTATCCCTTTCACCAATACAAAAACTAATTTCAATATTGATAAAGTGCTAGTGAAGTGGAGGGACAAAAATCAATAAATTTTGGCCCAAGGTCTGCCCCCTCCTATTCTAGAGAAAACTCCCTCTTGTATGCCGAATCATTTCTACCAGATGGCGATTGCTCATTTTGGCTCATCTAATGCATCGATCAGTCCTGCCCTCAATCTCGTGCACCTAGATTTTTAGTACGCCTCTCTTCAGATAGCTTTACCTATGCATGAACATACCCTCCCAATTATTCCCCAGCCTCCTCAGGTCTTTAAACATGATCTCCAAATTCCAAGCTGGAAGGAAGAACATAAACCAGCCTAGGAACTTGAAAATGACAATGCTGTTGCTTACTCACAAAAGCAAGAGTCCAATCCTAGGATCATGAGTTGGAAGAAAACAATTGAATCTTGGACCAGCAAGGAGGAGGAGAAGGAAGGTTTTAGTCTAATTCTTAAAGACGAAGAGGCTACTCCCACCCCTGATAATGATTATGACTTTCAAGAAAGGCTTTTCCAAGAAGATTTGGATAGGCAAATTATAGAGCTAGAGTCTAGAGCAGGTTTCCTCAGTGAGCATGTGATGGATGTTTCAGATCAAATGACAGATTCTGTGTCTGAATGCATTCCATCCATACACCTCCAAGAAAGCTATTAGGCCTTACCTGATATGGATTATGCTCAATTTATGACTGACCAGGGAGACTTCATGATTGAAATTAAGGAGGAAATCAAGCAAAGTGATGTAGAGGAGCATGGGAAATCTCTTGTTCATGTTTCAAATAATTCATTTGAAGGTGTTAAGGTAGGCTATGCTACTCTCTAGGTAGGTTGTGAGCTTGTTAAAAATGAAGAAGGCAACATTGGGTTTCAAACAAGCATGCAAGGAGGTGGTAGTTCTTCAGATTTACTCCTTCAGAAGGTTGGTGAATTTGAAGATACTTCCTCTAAAATCATCAAGGAGGATGGTCATACCATGGAATCCGAGCATGAGGCAAAGGAGAATGAGCCAATCAATAATGCATACTAGGGGGCTTATGGTGATGAGCTGGCAATAATTGATTTCTTGATGGGAAACACTAGCTTGAAAAACCAGTAGGAGGCAAGCTTCCAGGAACAAACAAAGTATGTATACATTGGGATCATGTTTGAATATCCACTCGGATTCTAGCCAAACTAAGTGACCAGTAAGAGGAGTAAGTCACCAAATCCCATTTTCATTTAGCTACTTACTTGCCACCATAAGTCTTCTCACCAGGAAGGGGAATTAAGAACTTTTCCCTTCGATCCAGGAGGGAGGCGAGCAAACCTTGTTAGCTATATATAATAGTTTGTTTTCATTTGTTTTCCCTATTTTCCCTAAGTGTATTTGCACAGGTAGCATTTTTAGCCTTGTGTGTTTCCCTTTGCTTGGGGGTAAAAGCTTCATGTTTGATTCTTGAATCTTTCAGGCTGTTGATAATTCTTTCATAGCTGCATCTGACTCCGCACCCAATGGATTTTAAGGCAACTGGTTCTAAGCATAGCAGGCATGCTTCCCCTGTGAGTCACTAATTGTTGACCTATTTTGCCCACAGGCAAAATTTTGGTCACCTTCCTCCCCTGCTATTTAGTGCCAGTCATTTTTGGGTTTAGCAAGTTCAATATGTTTGGTTTAATGGCTTGGTTCAACGAGTTCGGTTCAAGGGTTTACCCTTGGCAGAAGGTCGTTCAAGTAGTCAAAGTGCCCTTTTGGAGGGCGGGTGGACACTAAAGACTTTTCAAAGTTTTTAGGTGCAGCTAAATAGTCAACGAAATCATTGGATAGAATTTTTGCAAATATTTTGTCTATAAAAATACAAACACAAAGGGACAGGTGCTGGGAAAATTCAAGGATGGAGAAGCACCTAAGAGGATGCCACGTGGACCTGAATGACGTGGCGATGGACTCGACGACGTCTTGGTGGACGTCAAAATTAATGAAGTGAAATAACCATTCCCTTTCAAATTGGTAGAGAGCTAACCGTGGAAAAGAAGGAGCTCAAAATGCAGTGACTTGCCAGAATGTTTGCCCAAGGGGCCAAATGAAATAGATGAGACAAAATTGATAAAAGACAAGAAGACATACACGGAATGAGTAAGCAGTTAAGTCCAAGTGGCACTAATTTGAAGAAGTGACTCTAGTAGGTAAAAAGTTCCTTTAAATTGATCATGAGAAGATGCAATAGCTAAGTAATGTAACCAGTTTCTTCATTTTACATTTAATGGGTGGACAAATTGCGTTTTGACATTAAAAATGTGGACTTCGAGTAGACAAAGCACACAACTCATTAATGTTTTGAGTAACTTGTTGAAGGGACGTGATGGCCACTTGTTAAAGGAACACCACATGGGCTCCTCATTTTCTCATATATATTCGATACTTGTCATTTTTGTAATCATCTTTTCATGATTTTAGCCAGGCACAACCCTGCTAAAATTTCACCTGAATCAAATAAAATGCAGTTTTTTACCTCCATTTGGATAGATGTTTCAGAGTATACCTTGAGTGTTTGTCTGTGTCCAGTCATTGTTTCTTGATGCTCTCATAGGTTCAACACCAGTAGACCTATTATCTACAAGGTGCCATCTCTATAGCTGAAAGGAGAAGAGCAGTATTTGAGAAGTGTAAAATAGAGGAAGTTGCTACATAAGTGTGCGTCTCACATCACCTTTGGCGATCTCTTTTTTTTTGTATCTTCCATTAATGCCTCCCTACTAGTTTCCAATAGCCTAGTCCTTTTGCCAAATATGTAGTGTATGTATGTGTTTGTCTGGTTTCACTATGAGTGTGTGAAGGTCACCTTATTTTGGTGCATCACCTCTTTAGAGTAGGTTTATTTTTCTTACAATCTCTCTCTCTTTTCATCCCACCCCCCTTTTATATCTATATATATGTGCTTTGAACTTGTTGAAAACAACACGATGCATCAAAGGGAGCTAGCCCTTATCTAGAGACTCTCTCCTCCAGCTTCGCCGGTCCCACAAGCGAGAGGAGAGTTTCGATTGTTGCATGAAGAAGGTAGGAGCTCGGCCTACTGCCAAGGGTGCAATCTTCTGTGTCAATAATATCACTTTTATTCTAAGGGAAGATATAAGCATGTTGATAGATTGGCATTTATTGGTGCTCAATTTGATGTTCCAAAAAGAATAAGATAAGGTAAAAATGAACCTCATCTAAAGTTGATTGTGAGACCTTCTATACCAGATAATGTCACCAATTGGAAGGTTTTTAAGAGTGATGAATAGATAGCCCTCTTCTTACAATAAGAGGCTGAGTTATCTACAAAGAATTAGTCTAAGCTTCAACAACAATATGGAGGGTAGATTGTCTAGCTGAAATCCAACAAGATTCTGAAAGGCCTAGTAAATCTTGAAAGCATATTCAATGAGGATGACCAAATCAAGAAGGAGAAGGTAAGCATGTACACCAAGAAAGAGAAATATTAAATTGTAGATATTTTTGAAGATAAATTACTTTCACTTAGAAAGCTATGCACTAGTCAAGAGAGGCATGATTTCATTGAATTATGAAAAGAGTTTAGTGATATTTTTGCATGGGAATATAGTGATTTGAAGGGTTTTTATCCAAGCTTGGATCAACATACCATATATTTAGATGAAAATGCTAAAACCATCAAGCAAAGATAAAGGCCAATCAATCCCAAGATTGAACCACTCATGAAGAAAGAGCTCACTAAGTTGACTAAATCCAAAATCATTTTTCCTATCAAGCATTCTTCCTAGTTGGTCAATTTATTCCTTGTTAGGAAGACAAATGGAGAGATCAGGTTGTGTGTATACTTTAGGGACTTTAATAGAGTGTCTGTGAAGGATCATTATCCACTCCTTTCTATGGAGAAAATTATACAAGTGGTGGTAGGTAGTGAGAGGTTTTATCTCTTAGATGGTTATTCTAGCTACAATCACATTTTGGTGAAAGTGACCAATACAAGATAACCTTCACCACCAAATGGGGCACATATGAATATAAGAAGATGCCATTTGGATTGTCAAATGTTGGAGCTACTTTCCAATGTGCAATGGATATGGCTTTCCAAAGTCTAATCAATGACATTGTATTGGTTTATCTTGATGATGTGATAGTTTTCTCCAAGGATGCAATGATCATTTGAAGCACTTGAGGAAATTTTTTTAGAGGTGTAGAGAGTTTGGGATATCTCTAAACCCAAATAAGTGTGTGTTTTCTATTCATGAAGGCAAACTCTTAGGCCACATTATTTCTAATAAAGGTCTATCCATTGATTCAGAAAGGGTAAGTGCCATCTTGGCATTGTCTTTACTTAAACATACGAAGGGTATAGAAAGATTCTTTGGTAAGATAAATTTAATTAGGAGGTTTATTCCTAATTTTTATAACATGATCAAGCTCTTGACATCTATGCTAAGGAAGGATGAGATATTCACTTGGAAAGGAAGGAGAAAAGAAATTTTTGAAGAGATCAGGGAAGCCATTGCCTAAGCCCTTACTCTTGCAAGTCCTAAATTCCCAATGACTTCAACTTGTATGATTTTGGGAATGAAGAGGTAATATCTACCATGATTACTCAAGCTGATTATCAAAATTTGGAACAACCTATTTCTTTTATCAGTCAAGGTTTGGAAGGCTATGAGACAAGATACACAAATGTTAAGAAACAAGTGCTTTCAGTCATAAGGAGTTTAAAGAAGTTCAAGCATATGTTGTCTATAAATAAGATTAAAATTTTTGTGCCTCATCGTAGTGAAAAACACTTTATGTTGAGTAGATATTTGAATGAGAAAAGGGCAAGTTGGATCACTAAAGTGATGGAATATGATGTGGAGACCAAAATAACCAAATTAGTGAAAGGAAAAGGACTATGTGAGAATCTTGCTTTAGATTTGAAAGAGCAAAGAGAAGTTGTTTTGGTACTTCATGATGATACTATAGCATATTTACCTTCAACCACAAGGAGTTGGACACAATACATGATTCATTTCCTTGAAACTAGTGAGTGTCCACAAGGTCTTGACAGAGTTAGAAGAAGGTATTTTAGGCTGCAATCCATTCCTTTTATACTTGTTGACAGAGTGATTTTTAGAAAGGACTTTTCAAGTGTGCTTTTGAGGTGCATTGATTTAGATCAAATTGATAAAGTATTGTATAAGTTTCATGATGGGCCAGTTGGTGGACATTTTACTCCAAGAACTACAACTACTAAGGTTATCAGAGCTAGATACTTATGGCCTAGGTTGTTTAAATACACCCATGATTGGGTAATAAAATGCCAAAAGTGTGCTCTTTTTGATGGAAAATAAAAGCTAGCTACCTTGCCTCTTCATCCAATCTAGGTTGAGCAACCCTTTATGTAATGGGGTTTGGATTTCGTAGGTCTGATCAATCCTCCTTCTAGTATTGGTCACAAGTGGGTGTTGACAGCCACTAATTATTTTACAAGATGGGTAAAAGTTGTAGCTCTTAAGGAGGCAAATGAAAACTCAATCCTGGACTTCTATGAAGGTATAGTAACTAGATTTGGATCTCCTTCAATAATCATTTTAGATAATGCTCTAGCCTTCTTAGGAACAAGGATAACTGAATGGGCTTTGAAACATGGCATCTATCTTAATACCTCTTCCAACTACTATCCCCAAGGGAATGGACTAGATGAGACCACAAACAAGAACTTAATTAGGATCATAAAGAGAAATATGGAGGGGAATCAAAGGACTTGGTACACCAAGTTGAAGATATCCCTTTGGGATAATAGGATTACCCCAAAAAGAGCAATTGGGAACTCACCATATACAATTGTGTATAGAAGGGAGGCTAGGCTTCCTATCTCACTTGAGTTGCCTATTTTAGACCTCACCTATCAACTAAAATTGATGTAGAATGAGAGCATGGAAGTTAGGTTATGTGAGTTGACATAGCTTGAGGAGACAAGAGATCAAGCTATGTAGACCATGATAACTCACCAAGAGCAAACAAAGAAGTATTTTGACAATAAATCCATGCTAAATATTTTAAAGAAGGAGACATTGTCTTGAAATGGGATGAAGATAAGGCCAAGCTTGGGAGACACATAAAGTTTGATGCTTTGTGGAGTGGTCCATATGTGATCACACAGTGTAAATAACACAATGCTTTCTAAATATCAAGGTTAGATGGAGAGGAGATACATATCCCAGTTAATGGGATATATATAAAACATTGTTACTAAGTTTCTCTCTTTTTTTGTATATAGTTCCTATTTTTTTCTTATGTTTCCTAAGTGCTAATGCACATGTGTGAGTTTATCCTGGTCTTTTTTTGTGTTATCTTTGCTTGGTCTTGTTATAGTTGTGTGGTGTGTTTCCTTGTGTTTCATTTTGTCATAATCCTTGTTAGTCATCTTCAAGAATCCATTGACTCCATTGGCCATGAGTTGGATAAGGTTACTGGTCTGGTTAGTATAACATGCATACTACCCCTGTGAGTCATAAAAATTTTCACCAAATTTTGGCCCTTCATGCCAAAATTAGGCACCCTTTTTTTTCAAAAAATGTCTGAGTCTATACCTTTGTCAAAGTCTAGTATGTAGGTTTCATTCAAAAGAAGTGTTCTTATACAAAGCTGAAGTCTTTTACATATAAAAACCCAAGTGTTTTCCTTTTGAAATATTTGTTATTTAATATTTTGGATAAGTCCTTTACAATGAATTCTTTTAGGTTTTTGTTTTAAGCCTTTGCCAAATTCTTTTAGACTTTTTGTCTGAGGCTTTTTTCCTTAAGTGTGTTTCTTTCAAACTTTTCACTCGACATAATTATTTCAAAAAAATTGCTTGAGGTAACTTTTTGAAGGGTAGGTTTAATTTCTTGAATGGTACATTTGCAACTTTCTTGAAGGGCATTTTCTTTGAAAAGTGGACACTTGCATTTCTTCTGAAGGACACTTGCCTTTTTGAGGGTATCTTTCCAAAAAATTTGAAGGAAAAAATTGTTTCAGACATTTTGTCTGAAACAATTTTTTGAAGGTCCATAACAATTTTTCCAAAGGGTAACTCAAAATAAAAGGGCATATTCAATCTTCTGAATGGTCACTTAAAAATTTTCTAAAAGGCACTTTGAATTTTTTGAAGGGTAGGTGATAAATTTTTTGAAGGACTTTTTCAGGCTAAGCAAACACTTTCAACTTTCCCAAAGGGACATTTTCAAAAAGTCCAAAAGATTATTTCATGGGAAGGTGGACCATTTTAAAAAATCTGAAGGCTATCTTTTCCTTTTGGAAGATCATTTCAAATAGTTGAAGGACACTTTCAACTCTTCTGAAAGGTCACTTGTAAGAAGTCGAAGGGTATGTTTACTTTCAAAAAGGGTCTCTTTCACTTTTTTTAAGGGTCATTTCATGGAATATAAAAGGACCAAATAGAAATTTTGAAGGAATTCTTTTGGAGAAATTGTCTTAAGAATTCTTTCAAAAAACTTGAAATGGTGCCAAAGTGCATTTCCTTTAGACATTTTGTCCATGGAAATTGTTTAAGGCATGAAGGACCAAGTGAAAAGCTAGAGGAAAATAACAAAAGAGATAAAAGACCTAAACAAATTATTTTGATAAAGTGCCAAGACAAGAAGTTTGAAGAAATAAATGTCTGAAGAAAATGCCCAAAGGAGTGACGACCCACAAAATGTCAATTTTAGGCTATAGAAACTAGCCATTGGAGTTTAAAAGAAAGGCTTGATTAGATCCAAAAGGAAAAAATAAAGGTGATAAATGGAAAGATCATAAGCATCTAGTGTACATCAAGCATAAATAGGTAGGTTGATGGTTCAAGTTGTTGCATTGTTACATAGCTTGATGAGCCAGTAAAGAGTAGTTAATATCAAAACAAAATTCCTATAGATGGACTCATCTATAGAAAAATGCAATTAAAAATATTCTAATTTCATTGATGTAACCATGGGAAAATCATCTTACAGAATGTACTGTAACTATTTATTTTCTTGAGGTGACACATGTCCAAGTGACCTTTGAACTCCCTTAGCTCGACCTCTCTCTCAAAGACTATATATATGCATTCTCTTGGCTCATTTTGGAACCTCCATTGGTTATTAGAAAAAATTTAGTCAAATTTATACTTGTAGAACTCTTGAAGAAATATACAAGTGATTCTTCCATTCACACATTGTACTATTGAGTATAGGTTTGAATCTTGTTGATAATGACTAGTGAAAAGTTACTTTTCTAGCATGTCAATCCATGGTCACTTACCAATTTGCAAAAGGGATGTTGTTTTAGGTCTATGTTAGTATTATTTACTAAGTGAATAAGAGTATTATAAGTGGTATATATTTATTTCCTTTGTGGAATCATTTATCACCCTCCTAAGTGTCAAATACCTTCCTAAATCTAACTTACGAAATATTGATGCAGTAATGTCTTTTTGTTGTGAATTTGTGTGAAACATCCTTGTTTACCTTTAATTAGTTGATTTTTAGTCAAATAGGAGGATAATACATATTGGTGCATCACCATTTTGTTTCCTTATCTAATTATCTTAACCCTTTTCATATACACTTGATAGATTAGAGAGTTTTAAAGGTGCATGAAGGGGAGCTACCCCTAATCTAGAGATTCATCTCAATAAAATTATCACCCAAAGCAAGAGAAATGATTCCATTTTACTGCTTGGATGAAGAGAATTGAGCATCTCTTCAAGGGTTAAAATCCAAGCATCAACATGTGTGAAATGGTGGTTTTGCCATTTGGGGACCAATTCCTAATACCCAAGAAATTAATTGAGGCAAGTAGGGTGTCTAGTAGATATGACATCATATAAAACTACTTGGAGGTCTTTCTTTTTATGGCAGTGAATTGCTTGGTGAGGAAGATACTAATTAAATCTCCAATTGGAGGGGTGAGCTTATGTTCCACCATGAAATGTACATATAGGACCCAAATTTTATTCATATAGGTGGTTGAGGGGGCTCTAAAGGCTCAGTTCAATAGGGTCATTATAACCCTAATGCCCTCATTAAATTAGACTATTGGGATTTTTCCCTCAAAGTCCCTAAAGATATGAGGAACTTGGTGAAGCCAAGGTTTAAGGATAGAGTCTAGGTCATGGTTGCTTATCCACTCTTTGATCTTGGATAAATACACATGGGGAAGGGGGATATTATAATATTTATAAACTACAACAGGAGAAATATATGCTATTTCCTTGGTGTTTTTCTCTTAAATGATCCATTCATTATCAATTCTATAGTCAACAAAGATGCGAGCAAGGAATTCTATACAATGTAGTACCTTAGGTTTTGCTATATCATAATGGAGGCCAACCATCTGAATAATGACCAAACCATAGCACCTGTGACTTATTGTAGTAATTCTTTGCTCCTCTTTTGTGATGGGTTTCAATTCCTCAATCATGAAATAAATTTTATACCAATTCCTAATCCCTAAGATATTTAGGGATATAAGATCTAATTTAGTGTTTTAGAAGATCTGACCTTCATTATCTGTTGACAAGTAGAGCTTGATCTCTTCCTTTAATTGTTGTTTATGAGCTGCCATTGTATCTGTTCCTAAAAATTTCTCACACCAGATTGAAAATGATCTTTGTGAAAGCTCTCTCATGCTCAAAAACACAATTGAGTTCTCCTTGAATAAAATTGTAACCAATTGAGTCTGTTGAGTCATTTTTATGTAGGGTTTAAGGTTTTAGAGCTTTAATGGCATAATATATCGAAGCTTTGGCTTATACATGCCTTAGATTTGATTTGGACCTTTGCCTTTATACCTTTGCATTTTCAAGCTCACAAGATCTTGTATTTTGTCCTTTTTTACTTGCATGGCACCTATGTGGCATTGGTTTGGGCCTTTTGCAACATTTTTCATAAATACCTTTTGAGCACTAGCTATTGGCATTTAAAAATTCCTCTTTCATTTTGCTTCATTGGATCAAAATCTAAGATTAACACAAGCCATTAATTGTAATTTGGGCCCTTGCCTATGATCGGTTCCTTTTATTGCAAACCCTGTGGTAGTGATACTTGGTGTCTTTGGGTGCCTTTCTCATGCTTTAAATCCTATGTCAGTCCTTTATCAAATGAGCATTAGCCACATGATGAGCTCATGAGCCTTTGAAAATTCATGAGTACCTTTGTGCCATTGGATCAAAATCCAATGACAAAGAATGAATCATCGAATCATCCTATTAGCCCTGCCTTGAATGCACTTTTGCCATGCATCAAGTTTGTAGGCTCTCAAGGCCTTGTTTAAAAATATTTGGGTCCCTTCACATCATTGGATCAAAATCCAATGACAAAGCACATGCCATTAATCTACAAAGATACCCAAACATTAAGTTAGCATATTATTAAGACCATGACCTAGGCTTAAGTCCCTTAGGCTAATGTTTATTTCATTTATTAAGCATGAAATAAACCATAGGATAAGGGGTTTATGCCTCAATTTTCTAATTTATATGTAAGGGGGACCATGGCATAAATATTCTAGGCCAATGTTTATGCCATGTTTAAAGAACATAATGTCTACATTGGTCTAAAATATTTATGCTGAGGCTTTATAAAATATGCTCAAAAGAATCAACATACCATAATGGTCCAATAACAAATAAGACTTTATTGTATTGACAAAACACATTAAAACCTTTATATAGGAGCATTTGGTCTAAATATTATGATATAAGGACTCTCTTTTAAAATAAGACTTAGTATAAGTTTATAGTTTAAGGTTCATGAAGTTTGAATAAAATGTCATGGGGACCTTAAAGTATAGATTTAGACTAGGTTTATTTTGCATATGCTTAGACCATACAACCATTTCCACATTTTTCAAATTGAATATTTCTAGAGTTTGAGTGTCTCTTGAGAACTTCCATTAGCTTGTAAAGACATTTTCGATTCTTTCAATAATATTTTAGAGTATATTTTGACCCTGACTATAATAATTCATGAACTTAAATTTGATGGCCTCATGGACATCAAATGCATCCTTGTGGACATTAAATGATGATCACATGAATGCCAATTTTCAGCTAGTGAAGCTTTTAATTTTATGGGTTTAAATTTGATGATCATGTAGACATTAATTACGTCCTTGTAGAAGTAAAATCATGGTCACACGAGTGTCAATTTTAAGCTCATCAAATTCTTGTAGCCCAATAAAAGAGTGCCACTTGGCACATCCATGGGGCTTATTATGATCTTAGACTTAATTGACTTTGTTAGATCAAAATTTGTGACAAAACATTAGTCATTGATCATGATTCAAGAGCTTGCTCATGATTGGTTGTGTTATTGGGTGAGACTTATTTATCATTGATCATCAAATGCAAGGGTGTTGTGTGTTGACCATTCGGGCCTTCCATAACCCTTGACTTTTTAAATCTACCTCACTTCATCTATTTGAGTCTTTTTTGATGAAGTGAGGACCATTGATCATGATCCAAGTGCTTGAATGTGATTGGTCCTATGCGTTATATGCAAGATTTTGTCAATTTTCCTTGTTCCATCCAATCAAAGAGCTGTGGGGAGTGAAAACCATTAGATCATCTAAGATGCATTCTATTTAAGTCTAATCCCAAGCTTTATTCACTCCATTGGATTAAATGTTGTGATAAAGCATAGGTCATTAGATCTTATAAGATGCAAGGAAGTTAAGTCAGAATCACAGAGATATAAAAGACTTAAGCTTAAGGTATTAATACTAAGGTCTCACTCATATTAATAAATATGTTGGGACCTTAGGATTAAAACCTTAGGCTAAGTTTTAAATTAAAGGACTGATCTAACATAAGATTAAACTTAGGGAGCCAAGACTTAGGCTAAGGTGTTAAGACTAAGGTCCTAATTGTATTATTGAATACGTCGAAGCCTTAAGGTTAAAATCTTAGGCTGAGTTAGGACACATTAAAAGGACCTTGAAGAATGAAGTTAGGTATACAAGGAAATTTTATATGGGAAAAGTAATTAATGAGACCAAGGACTTTAGACTATGTTCTAGTTAAGTTAATAAACATGATTGAACTTAGAACATGAATTTTATGCTCAAGTCTAAAATGAAATTTCAAAATGTTCTTGCAAATTTTGGTTCTTACCATTTTTCAAATTTAAATTGAGGGCTTTGGCCAGGGTTTTAAACCATGAAATTATCAAGGACAACACCATGGAACCTACAACTAGAGCAATAAAGACCACTTATTAGCAATGTTAGTCCAAACTAAAGTCAAAACAAAACCAAATAAGACTAACTTTAGTAGAGTGGACGATCTTCAAATTCTATAAATGATCCTATCATGATAGATTTTCATATTATAACTTCAAGGTTTCTCCAAGGTCCTAATTTTAAAAAATGGGGGTATATTGGTCCTAAAAAATGGTGACTTAAGGGGGAAACATAGCAATATATTAGAACTTAGAGACTTTGGTTTAGATAAATAATTAGGTCATCCATTCATTTAATCAATATCATCATCCAAGTTAGATTATGGTTGAAACAAACCTTGTACTTGTAGATTTAGGGCCAAACACCAAGACATAGCCATACTATGTGTGTACTTTGATTCCACTTACTATTTTCCATGGGGTTCAAGAAACAACTTCTAGGTTTCATGTCTTTAGAGTCTAACTTTGACTTATAACATGTTAAGATGCTCATTAAGAACCATGGTTTTAGCTTAGGGAAGGCTTGGGTATTGATCTGCTACCAACTAGGTGTCCATAGCCTTAACAAAGATGCCTTTGGCTCCACTCAAGGCCTTATTCCATTGCCAACTAGGTGTCCATAGTCCTGATGGAGATTACCAGAGTCACATATGCTTATACAGCTTTTAATTTTGTATTGAGTTCTTTTTTTGTATTTTATTGAGTCTTTTACACTTTTAGCAAGGTTGGGAATCAGAATAGCCAAGTTTTAGGATTTGGTCAGGTGTTTGGTCTTTGGAAAATCATCTATGGCTATAACCTTTATCCCAAGGGATGTAGATTAAGTGCTAGTATGACTATACCATGATAGTTTGAATTTTCACCCTATAAGTGCAAGTCTTCTTAAAACCAATTTGAGGCTAGAACAATGCTTAAGTTGCCATGAAATATTTGACTTCTTTTATTGGACTTTACTAATTTCTACAAATTAAAACATTGTGATTTACATTTTAGGGCAATGGTTATCATATGCATGGGGTTTACACCTACATTTCCAAAATCTGGGAACTTTTAAGCAAAATGCATAATTTTAAGTTCAATATTGTCCAAGAGGACTTATTGGTATAAAGAAACAAAACAACAAGAAAGAAACACCCAACAAAAATAAAAAAAATAAGATAGCAAAGGAAAACAAATAAATATATACATGCTTATGCACAAACAAGGGACACGAAGGAAAGAATTGAAAGGAAACTCACTAGCGTACATACTTTAAATATAACCATCTTATAATTTACTCCATGAAGACCTCTGGAGGAGTAGTAGGGAAGTAGTGCTTGAGGTATTTCCCATTGGTGGGCAATGTAAACTTTGTTCCTTGTAGATATTTAAGCTTGAAAGTGTTGTTCCTCAATGTTTCTATAATTTGGTATGGGCTAATCCACAAAGTTATGAATTTACCATGTTTTCCCTTAAGCTTAGATGCTTTGTCCTAAAGGATAACTAGGTCTCCTTGTATGAACACCTTGATCTTGGACATTTTATAACACCATCTCTTGACTGTGGTTTGATGCCTGCTAAAATCAGCGAAGGCTTTCTCCCCGACATCTTTCATCTGAATTATGTCCAAAAATCTTGAATTGGAAAGTTATTGGCTCTCTTCCATGTATTCTTGCATAAATCTATATGTGGGAAACTAGAGAGTGATAGGAAAGATAGGTTCATGTGTATAAACCAATAAAAATGGTGAGGCTCTTAAGGCTTGCTTGATTCTTATGCTATCAACCCAAACTATAAATTTGAGTAGCCCTAGGTTTGTTTATAATAGACTTCTTGATTGCTGCCTTCATTAAGTTCTTATTTGTAGATTCAGAGACTCCATTTCCTTGGGGATAATGGTTGAATGCAAACTTGAGAGTGATGCCATTATCATAAGCCCATTCAATCATCTCTATAGATATGAATGCAAACCCATTATCACACATTAGAGAGACTAGAGTTTCAAACCTAGTACAACTATTTTATTCTAAGAAGTTGATCACTTCTTTAGTAATGCATTATTTAGTGGCTATAACTTTAGTCCACCTTGTATAATAGTTTGTGGTAGTAAGGATGTACTTGTGACCTTTTGATGAACTTGGGTTGATCACCCCAACAAAATCCAACCCCATTATGCAAATAGTTTGTTAATCATGACTAGTTGTAGTGGTATTGATGCCTTTGGCTCCTTGGTGATAAAAATCTAACATGAGTGCAATTCCCTCACATGTTTATGAACATAAATATTTGGCCAATAATAACCAGCTCTAAGAATTTTATAGGCTGTGGTCTTCCTAGATGGATGTCCACTACCCAGGTTTTCATGAAAGGTGCTAATGATTTGGGTGGATTCTTCTTTTGAGACACATCTTAAATAAACCCCTTAAAAATTTCTCCTATACAAGACCCAATCCTTAATCAAGTAGTGGGTTGCCTTCAACCTTAGGGCCCTCTTTTGATCCCTAGATAGACCTAAAGGACACGTGCCATTAATTAGCAAATGTATGATTGAATCATACCACTCACTAGCTTACAAGTTTTATTGATCCACTTACATAATACTTATCCTAAGGTTAGTATTAGCATTCATCTAGATAAAACCTTGGCATCTTACCAATTTTTTTGTTTTCATCTCCAAGCCATACTCATATAAAATTGGCATCTATTTACCTCTATGTTCTCCTAATTCATTCTGACTTAACATGAGTTTGGTGGGTGGGTTAGGTAAGATAACATGTACCTTATTTCTAAGGATATAATGTTTGAATTTCTTAATCACCTTAACTAATGCATATGCCTACTTATCAATCAATGAATAATTTAACTCAACATTATTAAAATTAGTGCTCATAAAAATAATTAGGTGGTCACACCCTTCAATTTTTTTGAGTCAATACTGCAGCCATAGTATGATCAGATGTAAAGGAGTAGAGGTAGAAGTCCCTTGAGAATTTAGGAATTATGAAGAATAGAGCCTGACTAATGGCCTCCTTGATATCATTGAATGCTTTTCTAGAATATTCATTCCATGTGACCTTGGTATCCTTCTTCAGCATTTTATTTAGTGACTTAAAAATTTCTACAAAACCATAAATAATTTTTTTACAAAATTTATGTTACCAAAGAATGACTTTAGCTCTTTCTTACTATTTGGAGGTTTTCTTCTAGATATGGCCTCTACTCTTTTAGGATATATAGGGATCCCATCTTTTGTTATAAAATGACCCAATAATGTTCCTTCAGTCACACAAAAGATACTCTTCTTAGGGTTTAAGGAAATGTCGTACCTTCTACATCTTTCAAAGACTTGTTGTAAATGCGTAAAGTGATCTTCCTTATTTTTAGAAAAAATTGTTAGATCATCCATATAAATAATGATGCATTTACCTATCAAGCCTTAGAAGGCATGGTCCATATCTCTTTAGAAGGTAGCTCCTACATTGATTAGCCCAAAGGGTATCCTCTTGTAAGCAAAGGTCCCTCACTTTATGGTGAAAGTTGTCTTCATCCTATCCTCTCTATCAACCAATACTTGGTTGTAACCTGAAAGGCCATCAAGAAAAGACATCGTAGTTGAACCTAAAATGACTTGAATTACTTGGTCTAGGGAAAAAAGGGGATATTTGTTCTTTTTTGATGCTTTGTTCAAGTTTTTGAAGTCAATATAAAGTCTAATCTCACCATTGTTCTTCCTAACTGGCACCAAGTTAGCCACCTAGGTGGAATGCCTGATGTGGAAGAATATCCTAGCATCTAATAATTATTTTGACCTCTTTGAAGATCATGGGTTATAGGATAGGGTTTACAGGTCTCTATTTTTGTTTGAATGGTTTGAAACTCTCCTTAAGGCGTATAGTATGGGTAATGATCCTTGGATCAAAGATCTTTAAGTCATCATAGGACTAAGATATGAAATCCCTGTATTGGGTAAGGATTTATTTGGCTCTATTATTTTCAATGTTTGTATAGACCTTTCCAACATTTACTAGTCAAGGTTGATCATAGAGGCCAAGATTAATAACATTATAATATTTTTGACTTACCTTGGGAAACTTAACTAGTTTGTCTTGATCAAACAGTCTCTCCAAAGCGATCATCCCCTTTGGGATCTTGTTATCATTCAAATGAATGAATTTACCATCAAATTTGTCCTCAGATGGAATTTAATCAATCTCATCAATGATATGAGCATCAAATGCTCCAAAATTGGTCATGAAATCCAATATCTATTGATCATCATTGAAAACTTGGAAATGGTTGACATTATTAGGCACTGAAGGATAAGGGATCAACTCAAATTCTAAAATTAGAGAAATCTTGGTTAGGCATGAGGTTAGCTACAATGGATGCCAAATCATCAACAACCTTGTTTTCTCCTCTTGGGATGGAAATGATGGCAAAGGCATTAAAGGATTCAATCAAATTCCAAACTTTGAACTTATACCTTTTTAGGTATGAGAGCTTACATAGGTATTTGCTCCTTACCTAGTCGATCACTAGTTCTGAATCCCCATAAACTAGTAGTTCTTTGACCTTGTTCTTTATAGAAAATTGTAAACCTAAGATAAGGGCTTAATATTCAACAAGGTTTTTATTATAAGGAAATTGGAGCTTATAAGAAGCATGGTAATTTATATTAATAGGGTTAGTTAAAATAATACCAACACTTGATCCAACATTACACCTAACACCATCAAAATACAACTTCCATAGTCCAGGAATGACATGAGCATTCTTAGGATTACATACCTTATCAGTCTCTAGGGTAAAAACACCTAAGTTTGAGTCTATTATTTTAACCCTCTCATTCACCGTATTGTACTCAATTATCATATGTTTCATCCTTGGTTCTCTCTCAACCCTAATTTGATTAGGAAGTCCCTTCCAAGGTAGCCACAAATGTGACCTTCCAAGGTAGCCACAAATGTGATCAATTTATGGACATGTAACCATTCAAATCCTTGGTCCATTCCATACTCAATAAGATTCTATAAACATTGGATATATCAACAACTTGAATATCAATGAATTGCTGCACCCTAGGCTTAGAAGATATGAACATTTAAAAGTTCTCCAATTACCCTAACTCTAGATTTGTCTAATTGGATGACAACCCTAATAGACTTAATGAAAGTTAAGCCAAGTGTGCATATACCTATAGGAATGATATTGGTAGATTCTCCTAAATCTAATAAGAAATTATGTAATTTCTTACCAAACATCCTAATAGTGAGCAAGAAAGGAGGAGATTCAACCTTGGCCTTGTGCATAGTCAAATTGGTAGCCTTAGGTGGATTATTGGATCCTTTTAGCAAAGAATCCAATATAAGGTCCCTTTGATCTATAATATGTGTAAGTTAATGCAATGTAATATTATCCTTTATCTTCTTCATGTCCTCAACTATGTTATATCCATTTTTAGAGGAACTAGGAATTTCAATGTTAGGTTTAGAAGTACTCCCTTTAGGTGGCTCAAGATTGTTACTTGAAGAAGTGTTTGGGGGAGTTACATAATTGTTTGGAGGCATTGAGGTAGTTAATTGCTGTCTCTATTCTCTATTCCTCAAGGGATAGGTCTTCTTTAATAACTATTGAAAGGATTGGATCTCCTTAGGGACCTTATCAAGTTCATTTTCCTCTTAAAAGGGGAAATCGAAGGTGCCCACCATGAAAGACTAATCAAATTACTTAGATCTAAAGGTAGTTGCACCATTTTCCTTGTTAGGGACCAATTCAAATGTATCTAACTCTTCTTGGAAATCCTCAAAGGCTTTGAAAAACTCAATACAGTCAATTTCACCATGTTTGGTTATGCAATGAACCCTATAATAATCAGGGAATGAAATATTCGTAAGGTTAATATCCATAATATTCTTTTCAGAAGATGGATAATTATTCCTATTATTATGAAAACTATCATTCTAAAACCTATTAGTTGGCCTATTATACCTTTGAAATGAGAAGTTCCTACCTAAAATTTTAGTAGTATTTCTAACTTATTTTTGCAACTAAAGAAAATCAGTGCTCAACTTTTGGGCCATTTTAAAAATAAATCCGTTCTCATTTTTAGGAATTTTAGAATTATGTACTTGGTTATTGTTAGTTAATGGTACTAGATCCCTTTGATCATTTGGATTGAAGCCATTAGTAGGATGATTTAGGAATCCTAAATTTTGATTGGGAGCTAGATGACTCGATGGCAACTGAGTTAGGTTTGGGATCTGGTTTAATGCTAGGATATTTTGGTTATTGTTTAGGAATAAGTTCATCATAGGCATTTGTGGGTTAAGAGTTGGCATAGAATATTGAATTTGCCTTTGGGGCTACATTTGATCATTGATGGTTACTGCTTCAGCATAGGCTCTAGCTAATGAAGTTATGGCTGGCATAGATCTCTTGATGCTTCTAAATAAACCATAAGTGATCTTAGTGTTTGAAGAACACTTATCATTTTAGAATTTAGAGAATTCAGAGCACGAATTATAGGTTTTGATAATCTAGTTGTTTGTGGTGAAATAACAACAAAGAAAGATAAACTATTCTATAATATTTATATGATTTGGTGGTTGGGAGCCACCTTGGTCCACTCCTTGTGAATTACAATGAGTCTATGTTAATACTTAGTGAATTATGCTCCAAATTTAAGCTATAGGCTAATCTAAATGGATATTTATAATAAAGCTAAAATTATAGTTATCTAGTGTAAAAAAAAGCAAAGAGAAGAGTAAGGTAGAAAAAGAATGAGTGATTACCAATTTTAGTCTCAAACATTATGACAAAGCATCAATTGCAACTGAATATGTATTCAACCAATATATAACTCAATACAACCTAAGCTCAAATTCCACTATATATCAGGTAAACTTCAAAGCATAATGTAAAGAGTCATAAGTAATAACCATGTCTACTTTAAGGATTTACTACTATAATCAAATAATATTTGCACATCTGAATACAAAACAAAATGGAATGAAGCAAAACCTAAGATCTTCCAACTAATCTAGCATACAAACATATTAGAAACCCTATGATTAGAAAATGCAATTTAGAATTCAAAAACACCATTCAAATTCAAGACCTATACTAGCAATAGAGAGAAAAGCTATATTAGTAATTGACATATCAAACATTGACAATCCTTGTAGAATTCTTTGACTATATTAATTGCTTCAAGTATACAAAAGTTGCTTAGAAATCTCCCTTTTTATAAATGGTAATACATGCCTTTATAGTAAGATCAGGCAATATATTGATTAGTTACAAAATATAGTTGTACAAAGATAAGGGCAACTATCCTTATAAGTTCTATAATACATGTGCTTTTTCCAATCATATTGACCTAGAGGTAAATATGCTAATAAACTAGCATATGCCTTTACAATGGAATATTTTATTTCAAAAAGTTATAAAATTTTACAAAATAGAATATTGATTAGTTTGTTGGTGGGGCCTCTAACTATCATTGCTGGAGGATGCTCATGGCCTTAGCATGTTGCTCATCAACTATCTATAGATCCATAACAGGGTTCATGATATACACCTCTTGATATACCAAGTCATCAAGTTCCCTGTCATTCCTATCCATGGCTTCTTTAACGCTCCTAGCTTCATTTATCCTTTCTCTTTTATTGAATATCATGTCTAGGATTTTATTATTATCAGCCCCATATTTTCTTTGGCTTTTTCCTTTGATTTATTGGGTTACCAAAGTATCCCTATGTTTAAATTATTCATCACTTATGATTCCAAGGATAGTGGGTTATGCAGGATCTATGATTCTTTCCACATCATTTTTCCAAGCACTCAAACTTTCAACCTTATCAACCACAATTCCCAAAATTATGCTCAAGTGTCCTAAAATGATGGGTTTGAAGCCTAGGATCTATTTCCTTGCTCAAATTTTGAGGAGTTGGGCTATTTTGTCCTGAAAGGATTGCCATTTGGTGACCAAGATTTTGACCAATGTGCACTACCCTTCTAATGCACTCTACCTTAGTTTCATTTTTTGAGTGCATTAAACATGTCATAAAATGACTCATCAAGCATTTTGGTCATTGCCTCAAGCATTGATATAATTACTCATGTCTACAAGTTTTA
The DNA here is from genome assembly GCA_037957365.1 of Torreya grandis. Classification (NCBI taxonomy): domain Eukaryota; kingdom Viridiplantae; phylum Streptophyta; class Pinopsida; order Cupressales; family Taxaceae; genus Torreya; species Torreya grandis. The sequence goes on along the minus strand of JARHVA010000285.1, from coordinate 765,012 downwards.
TTTTTCACTTTACAAATTTAAGATCCTTAGATTTAATCAAGATTTACACATCCTCCTCATGAAGGGCTGCCTCACCAAGCTACTGGCCTTCCATAAGGGTTAATCCCACAAAGGGTTCCACCTTTTGAAAGGCGAATTTCTCTATTCTAACCACAACTATCCTCATTTTTATTCTTTCTATCCTAGCTATTTCAAGGTTGAATTGGATGGTAGTGACTGGATTTTTGAACTTGGGAGGTTCTAGGACCTCCACACTTGAGCTAATAGATACTCTATGGGCATTTATCCTTTTAATTTTTGGTCCTTGGGTGACAAAAATTCTTCTTTCTTCTTGTTATTTCACCATAGCCCTTATCCATGCCTTCATGTCATCTTGTATCTCAACATCAAAAACTCTTTTCATGGACCATGAATGAGAAAGATAAGGAATCTTTTATAATTTCACATAAATGAACCTATCAGGAATGACTAGTCCATGAATTGGGAATTCATCACTAAAGAGATTGATTTCACTAGTGGGGATGAGTGAAAGTCAATCTTGGTCTCTTCCTTGGTCTAATAGAGACCAATGCTAGTTCTACTTTTCTCTTCTCTTGGGGTGGTATAGGGACAAGTTCTTTTCCTTTTTCATCTCCAAGCTCTCCCTCTTGGACCTAGGCCTCTTCAAGCTGCTCCCCCTCTTTGTATATATCATATGCCTCTATGAGCTCCTTGATAGCACCCTCAAGTGCCTCTTCTAGTTCCAAGGCAATCATATATATGTATTGAATTGGGGAAGGTGGTGTTTGGGGTAGTGTTAAAGATGAGAGCCCCTCCTTAGGTCTCTCCTCCAACTTTAATTCTCCTACTTTCACCTTGCCCTTGCCTTGTTCAACTTGGTCTTGCACAATTTTCTCCTGAGGCTATAGTTGTGGTTGTTTTAATTAGGGTTGATCTTGGGCCATCCCAGATGGTGTAGGAAGTAAGTGATACTTTAAAAGATGCATTTTCCATGTCTCTCTTGAGGCCTTATAATCTTTGGTCAGCCTATGTTCAATCTTGATGTTGTGGCCTTGGATCTCGGCTAGTAATTATTCATAGTTTTTGGATTTAATGTAAATGGTGTCATGAACACCAAGTTGATGTACATATTTAGGTTTTGGGAGATTTTTGTCTTTCAAGTGGCTTGCCACGATACCCTTAGGATCCCACATCTTGAGTTCATCAAGTTAAAAACTAAATGAATCTCTGTGTCTAGCCATGGTTTCAACCTATTTCTAGTCCTTGAGTATGGTCCTTCCATTGATCAGAGGGAAGGGGTGGAAAAGCCCTTTCTTATTTTCTTTATAAGTGCCATTAATGCCATGCAAGAACTAGAAAGTAATTTAATACTCAACCAACTTACTAAGAACATATACTAGCAACCTATAAGGTTAGGGCATGATCTCCTCAATTCTAATGATCATGTTGTTAGGGCAGTACCAGATATCACCTATCATCTCCACATAATTTTTGATTAGGGGGTGAATCTTAGGCATCAAAACTCCTGTGATGGCCTCAACTATGGATGGATAAATATAGTCACAAATAAACTACATGTGGTTTTTGTACTTGAAGATGTGTAATTTTTCCATCTGGGGACAAATTCCTTATACCTGGGAAATTAATTGAGGCAAGTAGGGTATCTAACAAATATGACATCATATAAAACTACTTAGAGGTATTTCTTTTTATGGAAATGATTTTCTTGGTTTAGAAGATACTAATTAAATCTCTAATTGGAGGGGTGATATTTTGTTCCACCATGAAATGTACATATGAGACCCAAATTTTATTCACATAAGTGGTTGAGGGGGTTCCAAAGGCTCAGTTTAATAGGATGATTATAAACCTAATGTCCTCCCTAAATTGGACTACTAGGATTTTCCCCTCAAAGTCCCTAAAGATATGAGGACCTTGGTGAAGCCAAGGTATAAGGACAGAGTCCAGGTAATGGTTGCTTGTCCACTCTTTGATCTTAGATAAATCCACATGGGGAAGGGGAAGATTATAATATTTCTCAAATGTAATAAGAGAAATATATGTTATTTTCCTTGGATTTTCCCTCCCAAATGATCCATTCATTATCAATTTTATAGTCAACAAAGATGGGAACAAAGACTTCTATATAGTGTAGTATCTCAAGTTTTACCACAACATAGTGGAGGCTAGCCTTTTGAATAATGACCAAGTCATAGTGCCTTTAGCTTAATGCGATAATTATTTACTCCTTTTTTGTGATGGGTTTCAATTCCTTAATCATGATGAAGAGTTTGGACTAGTTCTTAATCCTTGATATATTTAGGGTTGTAAAATCTAATTTAGTGTCTTTGAAGATCTGACCTTCATCATTTGTTGACAAGTAGAGCTCAGTCTCTTCATTTAATTATTTTCTATAAGTTGCCATTGTCTATGTTCTTGTAAATTGCTCACACCAAATTGCAAATGATCTCTATGAAATCTCTCTCATGCTCAAAAACACAATTAAGTTCTTGGATCAAATTGTGACCAATTAAGTTCATTTAGGTCACTTTTATTTAGGTTTTAGGGTTTTGGAGATTTAATGGTGGAATATATTAGGCTTTGACTTATACATGCCTTGGATTTGATTTGGACATTTTCCTTTATACCTTTGCATTTTTGAGCCCACAAGATCTTGAATTTTATCCTTTTTTACTTGTGTGGCACCTATGTGGCATTGGTCTAGGCCTTTCATGGCATTTTTCATAAATGCCTTTTGAGCACAAGCCATTGGCATTTAAAAATGCCTATTTCATTTCAATTCATTGGATTAAAATATAGTATTAACACGAGCTATTGATTTTAATTTGGGACCTTACCTATGATTGGATCCTTTTGTTTCAAACCCTATGATAGTGACACTTAGCATATTTGGGTGCCTTCCCCATGCTTAGAATCCTATGTCAATCCTTTGCCGAATGAGCATTGGCCATGCAGTGAGCTCATGGGCCTTTGAGAAGTCATGAGTTCCTTCATGCAATTAGATCTAAATCTAGTGAAAATGTGTGAACCATCAGATCATCCTTTTAGCCCTACCTTGAATGCACTTTCATGACATGTTGAGTTCATGGGCTCTTGGGGTCTTATTAAAAAGTATTTGAGTACCTTCGCATTATTGGATCAAAATCCAATGACAAAGCATGTGCCATTGATCTGTAGAGATGCCCAAACATTACTTTATCATATTATTAAGATCATGACTTTGGCTTAAGTCCCTTAAGTTAAGGTTTATTTCATTTATTAAGCACAAAATAAACCTTAGGCTAAGGGGTTTATGCATAAGTTTTCTGATTTATATGCAAGGGGGGCCATGGCCTATATATTCTAGGCTGATATTTACATTGTGTTTAATAAACACAATGTCTGCATTGGTCTAAAATATTTATGCTAAAGCTTTATAAAATATGATCAAAAAAATCAACATGCCATAATGGTCCAATAACAAATAAGACTTTATTGTATTGAAAAAACACATTAAAACCATTAGTTAGGAACATTTGGTCTAGATATTACAATATAAGGATTCTCTTTTAAAATAAGACTTAGTATAAGTCTATAGTTTAAGGTTCATGACGTTTGAATAAAATGTCATGGGGACCTTAAAGTATAGATTTAGACTAGGTTTATTTTACATATACTTAGACCATACGACCATTTCCACATTTTACAAATTGAGGATTTTTAGAGTTTAAGCATCTCTTGAGCACTTTCCTTAGCTTGTAAAGCCATTTCTGACTCTTTCAATAAGATTTTGGAGTATATTTTGACCTTGAGCATAATAATTCATTAGCTTAAACTTGATAGCCTCATAGACATCAAATAAATCCCTGCAGATGTCAAATGATGGTTGTGTGAATGTCAATTTTAAGGTAGTGAAGCTTTTAATTTTATGGGCTTAAATTTGACGGTCACATGAACATTAATTACATCTTTGTGGAAGTCAAATGATGGTCATGTGAGTTTTAAGTTTAAGATCATCAAATTTTTGTGGCCTAATGCAGGAGTGCCACTTGGCACATCCATGGGGCTTTCTAGGATCTTGGACTTAATTCACTCTGTCAAATTAAAATTTGCAACAAAGCATCAGCCATTGATTGTAATCCAAGAGCTTGCTTGTGATTGGTTGTTTTGTTAGGCAAGACCCATTTGTCTTTGATCATCAATTGCAAGGGTGCTACATGTCAACCATTCAGGCCTTCCATAACCCTTGAATTTTTAAATATGATTTGCTCTATCCGATTGAGTCTTCATGATGAAGCGAGGACCATTGATCATGATCTAAGGGATTGAATGTGATTGGTATAATGGGATATATGTAAAATTCTATTAGTTTTCCTTATGCCATCTGATTAAAGGGCCATAGAGAGCATGAACCATTAGATTATCCAAGATGGATACTGTTTAAGTTGAAGCTTGGGATTTCTTTGCTCTATTGGATTAAATGCCATGATAAAGCATGGGCCATTGGATCCTACAAGATGCAAGGAAGTTAATTCAAAACCACATAGATATAAAAGACTTAGGCTTAAGGTGTTAAGACTAAGGTCTCACTCATATTAATTAATACATCGGGGCACTAGGATTAAAACCTTAGGCTAGGTTGTATATCAAAAGATCGAGGTAACTTAAGATTAAACTCAGGGAGCGAAGACTTAGGCTAAGGTGTTAAGACTAAGGTCCTGATTGTATTAATAAATATGTCAGGCCTTAGGGTTAAAATCCTAAGCTAAGTTAAGAAATATTAAAAGGATGCTGAAGAATGAAGGTTAGGTATACAAGGAACTTTTATAGGGGAAAAGTAATAAATGGGACCAAGGACTTTAGACTAAGTTCTAGTTATGTTAATAAACATGATTGAAATTAGAACATGAATTTTATGCTTAGGTCCAAAATGAACTTTTAAAATGTTCCCACCAATTTTGGTTCCTGCCATTTTTCAAATTTAAACTGAGGGCTTTGGCCAGGGTTTTGAAACATGAAATTCTCAAGACAACATGTCCAAATTAAAGTAAAAACAAAACCAAGTAAGCCTAACTTTAACATAGTGGATGATCTTTAAATTCTATAAATGATCCTATCATGCTAAATTTTCATGTTCAAATTTCAGGGTTTCTCCAAGGTCTCAATTTTAAAAAATAGGGGTATGTTGGTCCCTAAAAATCTCAAAAGGATTTGTATTAAAAATTAATATGTGGCATACTATTGGGGCTTACCCTCTCACTTCACACATAATACTGATAAGAGTGTCAGGTGCTTAGCCAATATATACCAATTTCCAAAGTTTGGACTCAATCAGAGAGCTGAGTTTTGGTTTTTCTTCTTGGTAATGACCTCCAATTAATATAGCCAAAAGGTGAAAGTGATCCATTAGGTGATGAAATCCTATTTAGGCCTTATGTCAATTATTTTGATAGTTAATTTATTTAAGTGGTTTGGTATAGTGCGTGATAAAGAAGTGGTACTACGATTGATTACTTTGCTTTTAATTTAACTAAATGAGCTAAACATGCAATAAATTAATGTATGCAAGGTTTATTTAATACACAAAATAAATTTTGATATATTTATATGAGCATATAATAAAGAAGAAAAGGGCACCTAGATGTTACTATGTCTCACTGGGCATGCCAAAATATTTCTGTCAATTTTTGTTTACTTTTTAGTCAAAAAAAAAGTAAGAAACTAGTAATAAGGGTGCGGTAGAAGAACTATTTATTTGTGCATGTATGATCTAGATGATCATGAAGAGATCCTCTTTATCTTGAGAAAAATGACATGTAGCTAATAAAGCACTCATGCAAAGGGGTTTTTAGATGAGTAGCAAGGTGAATTACCTAGCGTGAACTAGATCCAAGAAGCATGAGCTTATTAGGAGGCTGTTAATCCACTCTCTTAAAATAGTTAATGTTTTCAATCAGACTCATACCCTTGCAAAGGATTTTTTATGCCTTCATAGTCTATTTAAACATGGAAACAATCCTAGACTGTGGGTGGCCTAATCAATGAATTGAGTTTCTAGATTCTAAGTGCTAGCTCCCTATGGTGTATCAATTAGGATCTTTACTCTATGATACACACTAATGAGAAAAGGGAAGAGGAAAAAGGTCAAAAAGAAGATTGAAAGGAAATCCTATATAATGATGGTGATACACCTATATTTTGGTTCATCCACTCAATTTGAGCTTCTAAAACATTGATTAGACAACAAAAGACTAAATCTTCAACTACAATTGACTCCTATGCATCATTATTTCATGAAAAGGTTTTATCTAGTGATCAAGGCTTAAGAGAAATGATGGAATAAGCCTAATTCAAGGCACTAACCAGCCACTTACATCCTTTTTAATTTCAACAAAAAGACATCAAACACAAAACATGACCTCCATAATTAGATCAACTAGAAATTATGTAAGAATCAAGACTTGACAAGGAAGAAAATTTTATCACATATGCAAATCACTGACATAAATACACTATACCAGCCTCCTAGAATTTGAAAATATTCCTTATATTTATCTAAAAAGGTTAAAAAAATCAATCTTGATAGAGTCTGGTCTTATCAAGAGAGGGATCCCTCCAAATGGCCAAAAAACCAACTTATATAGTAAAAAACAACCAAATCCGAGAAATTGGCATTAAAAATAAAAGAGGAGATCAACTACCACATCACACAAGTTCTAATTGAGCTATCAAAAGATAACCAAGCCTTCAATTAATATCCTTTTCCCCTATGTCTTTCATGAAATAACTCTTTGGCATTGAAAAAGGATGGTGGGTCCATCTTGGACTAATCTCCTTCATGCATGGAAAGCTACACCAATTATTCAAAGAGAAACTCCACTTGATATGTTTGGAAGTTGAGTTGAAACAAAAGAAAGTTTTATGCATGAATAATAAGGAAAATGCATGATAAGCCTTGTCTAGTCAACTCTAAGTAAATCTATCCTACATGAGATGATGTTATGTCAATCTTTAGGTGAGGAAGTTTAGTTTGAACAAATTGGAAGTGTTGAAATCCTTCAATTAACAACATAAATCAGATTAGATGTGACACTTTGAGATGAACTTTTATTTTGGACAATTTGTTTGTGGCTTATTTCCTTATGCACTTTACTACAGATAATTTGTCCAAAGGAAATCACGTCTTTGGAATTTTTGCTTGGACCCTTCCCTGAAAGAATTGTTTTAGCATTTTCTCCCATGGACACTTCATACAAAATTTTTGTTTATCACTTTCCCATGGATAATTTATCCAAAGGAAATCATGTCTTTGGACTTTTTGCTTGGACCCTTCAAAACTTTGAAAATGGACCATTTTGCCTAGAAGTGCCTTTCATATTTTTTGTAAAGGATATTTTAGATTTTAAAAAGTTCCCCTCAGCCTTTTGAAATGTCCATTTAGAATTTTTGAAAATGACCTTTTGGAAGTTTTGAAAATGACCTTTCAAAAAAATTGAAATGGACCCTTTAGAAAAAATGAAAAGGATCCTTTGGAATTCTTGAAACAGTCTTTCAGAACTTTTGAAATTGTCTTTGCCTTTTTGAAAGGAACCCTTCAAAATTCCTAAAATGGTCTTTGAATTTTTGAAAAGAACCCTTTGAAACTTATGAAATGGTCTTTCAAAAAAATGAAATGGTCTTTTGGAACTTTTGAAATGATCTTTTGAAATTTTTGAAGTGGTCTTTGCCTTTTTAAAAACAACCCTTCAACACTTTTGGAATGAACCCTTCATAGCTTGTGAAATGAACCTCTCTACCAAGAAAAGTGCCCTTTGGAAAATTTGTTTCAGACAAAATGTCTGAAACAATCCCTTCAGAAAGATATCCTTCGAGAAAATTGCTTCGGACAAAATGTTTAAATTTTTTTTTACACTTAGACAAAAACCTCAAAAATAAAACCTCTAAAATAATAAACACTTGGTGAAAAAAAATCCTAAAAGAAAATAAACTTGTAGTTTTGATTATTATTTTTCTTGAAAATTTTGCTCCTTTCACTACTCTAATCAACATCAATACTTTCCTACAAAGAACAAGACAAGTGAAAGAAAAGACCCTAAATCACCTAAACAACCTTAAGACCTATAAACCATGGATTCTTTAAGGACTTTTTAGGATCAATTATTGACCCACAAGACAAAATGACATGGTATGCAAAGTTTTTAATGATAAGGGTGGCAATTTGACCTATGGGATCAAAATTGTCAACATTTTGGTGACTCAACTAGGAAGCATGCCTGCTATGCTTAAGAACCAGACCATATATATGACATTTGCACTCATAAAGTAATGAAAAATCTGATCCATGACTACAAGTACAACCTTTGATTTGAAATAAGACAACTTTCACCTTCTAAAATAAGAATGGAAACACATAAAATAAGAAAACTAACTAAACAAAGAAAATGTGCAAACAAACACTTATTTGGGACAAAATAGAATGAAAATAATGTGCTTAAATATCACTTGGAGGAAAACAAACAAATAAACTTATCTCTTCAGTAAAAATGTTTTAAATGTATCCCATTGACTAGGATTGGAAGATCCTCACTATCCATCTTTTTAAGCTGGAAGGCATTATGGGATTTGCAGCTAGAGATTATGCATGGGCCACTCCAAATGGAATAAATTTTTTTGTGCCTTCCTAGTTTAGCTCTATCCTCATCCCACTTGAGGACCAAATCTTCTTTGAAACTTCATGAAGAAGCTCCCTTGTCAAAATACCTCTTCACTTGTGCTTGATGAATTTCCATGGCTAGCATGGACTGATTTCTTATCTCTTCCAACGCCATAAGCTTAACATACCTAATCTCCATGGGCTCATTCTCCAACAACTCAAGTTGATGCATTAGTTTTAAAGTAGGAAACTCAATAGAAATATGTAACCTTGCTTCCTTACCATATACCAGCTTGTATGGAGAGTTGGCTATTGATCTTTTGTAGGTGATCCTATCAGCCCATAAAACTAAATTCAACATGAGATGCCATGATCTATGATTGTCTTCAATAGTCCTTATGATCTTCAATAGGTTCTTATTCATAGATTCAACAAGGCCATTGCCTTGTGGATAATAGTTTGATAAAGTGCTAAGATAAATTCCATGTTAGACAACCCATTGGCTGATCCTAGTTCCCATAAAAGCTATTGTATTATCAAAAATAATAGTTGAAGGGACTCCAAATCTAGTAAGCAAACCTTCATAGAAATCTAGAACATTGATTTCTTTTGCTTCTTTCAATGCCACTAATTCTATCTAATGTGTAAAGTAATTTGTAGTAGTTATAATCCATTTTTCTTGAACTTGAAGGAGGATTTATGAGACCAATAAAGTCTAATCCCCATTGGATAAAATGCTGATCCACCATAATTGGTTGAAGAGGTAAGGCTACAAGTTTCATTTTTCCTACAAATATAGCACACTAGTTTCACTTCCTAACCCATGCATGGCAGTCACCAAATATACTAGGCCAATAGTACCCACATATCATGATATTAAGGGTTATAGTTATTGTATAAAAATTTCCTCCACCATGTCCATCATGGAATTCTTTAAGAAACCTTTGAGTTTGGCTTGGATCTACACATCTTAGAAACATGCCATTGATATCTTTCTTGAATAGAACACCATCAAAAAGCAAAAAAAGAATTGATTACAACCTAAAATATCTTAATTTTGAAGCATTTAGATGAGAGGGATAAATACCATCTTAGAGATAGCTTACCAAGTCATGAAACCAGCTAGAAGGTGAGGTTGACCAGATGTAACCTCTTCATCATTTGACACCAAAACAACCTCATTTCTATTGCAAGTCTTGAGCTAGATTCTCACAAAGTCCTTAGCCTCTGATTAGTTTTGTGACCTTATTTTACACATCATACTTCATTACCTTGGTTATCCAACCAGCTCTCTTCTCATTGATATCTTTGTTTAAAAGGAACTCCTTGATGCTCAGATGGGAAACCATTAGGTGTATCTTATTGTTAGACAACAAGTATCTAAACTTTTTAAGAGACCTTATAATTTAAAGTACATATTTTTCAACAAAATAGTACTTTGTTCATACTCTTCCAAGCCTTGACTAAAGAAGGCTATTGGATGCTCCAAAGCCTCATGATTTTATTGCATTAGAATGTTTGAAATGGTGTCCATGTTAGCATATATATACAAAATGAAATATTTTGTGAAATCTAGATTTATAAGTGTCAGAGCACTAGCTATGGCCTTATTAATATCCTCAAAACTCTTTATTCATTCTTTAGATGAGCTGAAGCTTTGATTCTTCTTTAACATGGCTATAAATGGCTTAGCTAAAAAGGCAAAATTTGAGATATATCTCCTTATGAAATTGATTTTCCCTAAGAAGCTTTGCAAAGATTTTTTGTGTTTAGGAAAGGAAAGTGCAAGAATGGAGTCTATCCTTTCGAAATCTATGCTTAAACCATACTTTTAAACCACATGTCCAAGGAGCTTACCTTCATGAATTGAGAAGACACACTTTTTAGGATTTAGAGATACCCTAAATTGCCTACACCTTTTGAACACTTTCTTGAGATGAACCATGTGATCACTTACACTTTTTGAAAACACTATTATATCATCTAAATAAAAAACTAAATTTTTTTAAGAAGGCCTTGGAATGCCATATCCATGGCTCTTTGAAAGGTTGCTCCAACATTATATAAATCGAAGGGCATCTTTTTGTATGCAAATGTCCCCCATTTGGTTGTGAAGGCTGTCTTAAATTGGTAATCTTCCTTGACCAAAATCTAATTGTCACCTCTATGTCCATCCAACAAAGAAAATCTCTTTGAACCTACAACCAAATATAAAATTTGTTTCATTGATGGAAATGGATAGTGATCTTTAAGTGAAGTCCTATTCAAATCATGGAAGTCAACACAAAATCTAATCTCATCATTCTTATTCTATACCAGAACAAGATTTGACACCTAAGTTGCGTGTTTGATTGGGAATATAATCGCTGAATCTATGAACTTGTGAAGCTCAGTTCTTATTAAAGGCTCAAGCTTAAGATTGATGGAACTTTGTCTTTGTCTCACTAGTTTAGTTTTGGCCTCTAACTCAATGGTGTGTTGAGCTAAACTTAGGTCAAATCCCTTGAGATCACTATATTTCCATGTAAATACATCAACAAAAATTGTGCATAACTCAATGAAAGCTTCCTTTTGTGAAGGAGTGCATACCTTACCCAACTTCAAATTCTTACCAGCTGTAATCTCTACATTGGCATAGTGCTCTTATTTTATTGATAAGGATGAATTCCCCTTTATTAACTCATCATCACCACTAAAAATGTTCTCAAGTGTGACCAATCCTTTGGGAAACTTATTTTATTTTTAGTTTCACAACTTGATCACCATACTGCTACAAATACTTTGATTAGTTTCTTGAAGAAAACACAACCTTCTCTTGCAAGAATCTCACAATTTGATTGTCATCTTCGAACACTTGCCAATTCTCATGATTATCTAGAAAAGAGGGCCTTACAACCACATTTATATGTCATTGAATTTTATCACTTTTTATATCAGTTGGGATACTAAATTGTGCCTCAATGATAGTCAACCTATCTGCATGTTTATTCTCACCTCTTGGTATTGCCTAAATGTTAAAATCTTGGAAATTTTCAAGTAAGTCCCATATTATATGCTTGTAATATTTAAGTAAATTTTTTTTACATAAATTTAAACCTCTTACTTGGTGAACTATACGTTCACTATCACCAAAAACTTTCAAGGTGTTGACTTTCATCTTCTTCGCCCACTACAAATTGTGAACTAGTGCCTCATACTCTACAACATTATTTGAAAAACTAAAATGAAACTTAATAGAAGAGAAATATATCTACTTTATTGGAGAAACCAACATAATTCCAGCCCTAGTACCATGTTTATTCCTTGATCCATCGAATTGAAATTTCCATAAACCTTCAGTAGACTCATCATCCTTAACCATGGCTAGAATTAGTGCATCATTATCATGAATGCAAACACACCAAGTCCTTAAATTTTCTTATAAGGATCATGATCATGAAAATTAGAATCCCACTAATCAATAAACAAATCTATAACTCCATCCAAAGGTTATCCATTTTCTACTCTGATAATTTCTAGTACATCATCTGAGATGATATAGTTAGTGTTCACAACACTTGGCATATATGGCTCCATATGAAAACATGCAATAGGTTTAGAATGAATCATTGAATTGGTACCATACCTAGTTTTTAACATCAAATAATTCCAAATAACTGATAAATATCCCCCAATCTTTAAGGTGAAGTCCCTTGAAAGGCACATAGCAAAGTGAGGAGGCAAGTCTACCATAACAACATTGGGACAAACATGTAATGTAAATCTTAGATATTTGATGATGCCTAACATATTTGTTGATGACCCATACAATTAAAATACCCCCTTAGTGTTTGGATCTTAAAGAAGGTTGAGCTTGTCCGTATTCTATTTAGGCATAATTGTGCTACTAGCTCCACTATCCACCATACAGTTATGAACTAAAGTATCACCCACTATCAAAGAAAGGTAGAAAGGAGGATTTTTATTTGATTTTACCTCAGTTTTTTCCAAATTTACCATCTTATTTACTTGATTTACTTGTTGCTTAGTTGGCTGATCCAAATTAGTTAAGACAATACTTTCTTTCTCAACCAGTTTTAGAGACAATTTGAGAGCTAAAAGATTTTGGATGAGCATATATTTTTGTCCTAGAATGTAAAGAGAATCCCACATGATTATTTTGATATTATACTTTTTAATCTAATCCACTATACTGAATTGAGATCCATCAAACTTTGGTTGCACTTTCTAGAGCATTGACTGCTCACGAATTAGAGATATTTGATGAACTTTACTAACCTCTATCTTCTAATTTTTTTGAGTTGTAGGGGTAACAAGTTGTTTTTGTGTAATCTTAAATTTTTTTTATGAGTAATTAAAGAATTTTTCACCTCCTTCACCTCATCAATGGATTTTATTTTAGCTCTAGTTATAGCTGTAACTTAACCATTTGTATTGTGAGTTTTAACACCCTAAGTAAAAGCAACATGATCATCCACTTGCCAATTTACATGAATGGCATTAGGATAACCTTAAAATTGTTGAGTTTCTAATTGTGATTCCAAACTTATATCTTGGTACTGACCTCCTTGAAAAGAAAATTCTTTTTGTGTCATTTGTGGTATAGTGATGTTTTGTGATACCAAGGCTTAGTTTTGAGCATCATTGAGATTTGAGGAATGCCAACCTGAATCCCGCATCAAGTTATTTTGAGGTGGGGTAGGAATAATGAATTTTTAATTAGAAGGAGAATTAGGATCAAGGAAAACATATGGATTAGTTGTAATTATGGCTCCTTGTATTTGATAAGGTGGTCTATTCTCTCTAAAATCTTGATAAGGAGGCCTTTGATCTTTGTAGGGCTGATAGGTGGTCTGATTTTATTGTTGATAGGGCCTATTAGCCTAATATTATTGTCTCTTGAGTTACACTATTTTATTACCAAAATATTTTAATAAGCCTTTCAACTTTTCTATCTCATTAGCTTGACTAGTAGAGGTAGCAATTTGAGCTTGATGTGATGGAATAGGAGTTAAGGGTGGAATTTGAGGAACTCGAGGGGATGGTATAGAATTAAATTTTGAGAATATAGGCAATTTAAGCCTTGGAGAAATCTTACCAACTTGTATCAAACTATTCTCTACCCTTATTGCAACCTCATAAGCATATGGTAAGGTAGTACCACCTATTGACTGTATCATCACACTAATGTTAGAGTTAAGGGTTTTCAAACAGTACAAAAATGCATATTCAAGGGATGACCTAATCAACATATGTATCCTAGTCTATGTTTTTTGGAATCTAAGATTAAAATTAGACATGAACTCATGAGGAGGTCTCATTATGGTAGTTAACTATTCAATCAAAGAGAGGTGATCAGATTTGTCTTCAAATTGGTTAAGGCTACACCCAATTCATCCTAAGTAGAAATGGAGTTTAATGGTAGATTTATATACCACTATAATGCTTTTCCTTTGAAGGAATCAATAAGAAATCTAATAAAAACATTATCCTCAAAAACATTATGGATTGAACAAAGATTAGCTACATCCTAGATATGCTTAATAGGCATTGTTTGATTTTATCCTTAGAAGAATGGGATGATCTTGAGGGTAGACACCATAATGTCATCAAACTAGGTTAAATTTAGTGGGCTACCTCTATTGAATATAATAAACACTTGGTTTCTGATAGCCATTAGGATAGTGGGGGTTGTAGTGATTAGAATAGTAGGATAACCAAGAGATAAATATTATTTTTGAGGATATGGGTTTGTATTACTAAACCTTGATATTTTATATGATGTAGAAGACAAATAAATGAATTAAAAAAGAATACCTTTGATTTGTGACCTTGTGGTAACCTTTGGCATGAAGGAATTGCCTGAATGATGCTATGAACTCTACAAATTGAAGAATCTTTAGCTTGTGATGAAGATAGATATTATCCTCTACTGCAAATGCTTCTCCTTAGATCCAAAATTTAGCCATGCCAAGGAGTAAGTGTCCTACCAGATGTGTGAAAAACTATTGTCAATCAGAATGACACCCTTGCAAAGGAAGTTTCAAGCCTTCATAGTCTACTGAAACATGGAAACAATCCTAGGTTGTGGGTGGCCTAATCAGTGGATTAAATCTCTAGATTTTAAGGGCTAGCTCCCTTTGGTGTATTAATTAGGATCTTTACTCTATGATACAAAATTTTGAGAAAAGGGAAGAGAAAAAAGATAAGAAAGAAAATTGAAAGGAAATCCTATCTAATGATGGTGATACACCTATATTTTGGTTCATCCACTCAATTTGAGCTTCTAAAACATTGATTAGACAAGAAAAGACTAGATATTCAACTCCAATTGACTCCTATGCATCAGTATTTCATGAAAAAGTTTTATCTAGTGATCAAAGTGTGAGGGAAATGATGGAACAGGCCTAATTCAAGGCATTAACCAACCACTTACATCCATTATGACTTCAGCCAAAAGACATTAAACATAGAACATGACCTGCATAATCTGGTCAACTAGTAACTAGGTAAGAATCAAGACTTGACAAAGAAGAAAATTCTATCACATATGAAAATCACTAACATAAATACACTGTACTAGCTCCCTAGAATCTAAAAATAGTCCTATTTATTTTAAAAGGTTAGAAAACTCAATCTTGATAGAGTTTGGTCTTATCAAGAGAGGGATCCTTCCAAATGGAAAAAAAGCTAACTTATATAGTAAAAAGTATACCAAAGCCAAGAAATTGGCATTAAAAATAAGAGAGGAGATCAACTCCCACATCACACAAGTTCCACTTGAGCTATCAAAAGATAACCAAGCCTTCAAATAATATCCCTTTTCCCTATGTCTTGCATGAAATAGCTCTTTGGCATTGAAAAAAGATGGAGGGTCCATCTCGGACTAATATCTTTCATGCATAGAAAGCTATGCTAAATATTTAAAGAGAAACTCCATTTGATATGTTTGGAAGTTGAGGTGAAACAAAAAAAAGTCCTTTGCATGGAAAATAAGGAAAATGCATGATAAACCTTGTCTAGTCAACTCCAAGTAACTCTATCTTACATGAGATGATGCTAAGCCAATCCTTAGGTGAAGAACTTTAGTTGAACAAGTTGGAAGTGTTGAAAGCCTTCAGTTAACAAGATAAATTAGAATAGATGTGACACTTTGAGAAAAAGTCAACTCAAACTCAAGACCAATCAACTCTAAATGGCCTCCACTTGCATGAAAAGGGGCTTTGAAAACTGAAGCATGCATGAAATTCCATGTTAAGATCAAATATGTAGTGTTAAAAATCCATGTTAGCTACTTGAATTTCCTTGGTCTTTTGCTTTTGGGCTCTTCATTTTTGCATGTATTCCTTCTAGGTATTTATTTGCAACTTTTTGTTTCAGGCTATATGTTTCTATTTATTTCTTTCAGACTTTTATCTTTGGGCTTTCCTCTTTGGAATTTTCTCTCGAAGGAATTGTTTTGGCACTTTGAGATGAACTTTTCTTTCAGACAATTTGTCTATGGATTATTTCCTTATGCACTTTCCCATAAATAATTTGTCTGAAGGAAATCATGTCTTAAGACTTTTTACTTAGACCCTTCCCTGAAAGAATTATTTTGGCATTTTCTCCCGTGAACACTTCATTTAGACTTTTTGTTTATTTCTTTTCCATGGATAATTTTTCTGAAAGAAATCATGTCTTTAGAATTTTTTCTTGGACCCTTTGGAACTTTGAAAATGGACCATTTTTCCTAGAAGTGCCTTTTGGATTTTTTGCAAAGGATCTTTTAGATTTTGAAAAGTGCCCCTCGGCCTTTTGAAATGTCCCTTCATAATTTTTGAAAATGATCTTTCAGAAAAATATAAAATGACTTTTCAAAAAAAATGAAATGGACCCTTCAAAAAAAATGAAAAAGACCCTTCAAAATTTTTGAAATGGTCTTTCAAAATTATTGAAATGGTCTTTGCATTTTTGAAAAGAACCCTTCAGAATTATTGAAATCATCTTTGCCTTTTTAAAAAGAACCCTTCAAAATTTTTGAAATGGTCTTTCAGAAAAAATGAAATGGACCCTTTGGAAAAATTGAAATGGTCTTTTAGAAAAATTAAAATGGTCTTTTAGAACTTTTGAAATAGTTTTTCATAAATTTTGAAATGGTTTTTCAGAACTTCTAAAATGGTATTTGCCTTTTTGAAAAGAACCCTTTGACACTTTTGAACTGAACCCTTCTGTTGAGAAAAGTGCCCTTTAGAAAAGTTATTTTGGATAAAATATCCAAAATAATCCCTTCAAAAAGATATCGTTCAAGAAAATTGCTTCAAACAAAATGTCCGAAACAATTCCTGACACTTAGACAAAAACCCCAAAAATAAAACCTCTAAAAGAATAAACACTTGGTGAAAAAGAGTCCTGAAAGAAAATAAACTTATACTTTTGATTATCAGTTTTCTTTAAAAACTTGCTCCTTTCACTGCTCTAATCAACATCAATACTTTCTTGCAAAGAACAAGATAAGTGAAATAAAAGATCCTAAGTCACCTAAACAACCTTAAGACCTGTTACCCATGGATTATTCAAGGACTTTTCAAGACAAATTATTGATTGACAAGACAAAATGGCATGGTCTACAAAGTTTTGAATAAGGATAGCAATTTGACATGTGGGGTCAAAATTGTCACCAGTTAAGTTGAAAAAATGAAGATAAGGTACTTACATCAAATGAAAAAAAATATTGAAAGAGAATACAACAAGAAGTAAATGCTTGATAAAGGAAATAGACTATTTATATTAAATAATAGGTCAATACTAATGTTAAAGAGGTTAGGTTGGGTTCAAAAAGTAGGTGAGTTCTTTGTGAATAGGTAAGAACACAAAAATTAGAATTTGGTTAAGGGTAAGTAGGTGGAAATAACTTGATATTATTTCCTACAACAGTGACCGTCAGTGGTCAGGGTGATCATCGGTGGTTAAGCTAACCATCGTTGGTTAGGGTGATCACTAGTAATTGCTGTGGATTATGAAAGTATTTAGAAAAGAGTCTAGTTTAGGTTATAGAAAGGGGTTAGTGATCAAGTGATGGATTGTTATAGGTCTGGTTAGGGTCAGGGGTCAGAAACTAAATAAATAAAGCTTAAACAAGAAATGTACTTAGTTACTTGATAGTTGGTGGTTGATCCTAAAGTAATTTTGGTTGAGTAACGATAATTTACCTAGAGAATGATTATGGCAGAGGTTTAGGTCTTTGTCATGGTTACTAATAGGTTGAAAAGAGAACCTACAAAGAAGTTTGATAGCTCTTGATGATTTCTGGTTGTCTAATGGATGAATGCTTGGATTGTTAAATTCCTGGATCCTTTTTCTACCTCCATCTCCCCTCCTTTTATAGGAAAAGAAATATGGAGTTATAAGGTTCCATAGGAGGTTTGATTGGTTGTTGTGATGTGTTATCTTTCCATCCATATTAAATTTTGAGTTTTTAGCTTGCACATAGCTTGAGTTATCTTTGTTCAGATGGGGAAGGGACTTGACTATTGATGGTCAAGTGTCAAAGGTTAAGTGCGGTAAAAGGGTGGGTTTGGTCAGTTGGTAAAGCTAACCATGGTTAGGCTTAGTTAGGTGTCAAAGGGTCAAATTGGTCCCAAGGGGGTCCTAAGGTGGTCCAAGGGTGTTTCAACATTTGAAACTACAGTGTGCAAAATTTTGGTGTCTACACCAAGATACAATATAATACTCAACGGTGTGGGTGATGGATGAAGATGAAATAGTTTGGTTTAGTCCTAAGATGGGGTGCATCCTAAAGTTTATTTAGATGTTTAGGTAATAAAGGGATAGTGTGACCTCAACTCACAAATTGTATGGGTCTTAGAATAACATGCACATAAGCATGACAAATCATAAGCCTTATTATTAGTTAACTAAAAGGGTGTGTAACTCGATGACTGCACCATCTAAAATCTTTTTAGGTGAGGTTGTAGGCCGGTGACCTGTTGTAGAATATAATGAACCCTTTCAACGTTGTTTGCACTTGATAGTCATTTAATAGTTGATCTTGACTCTAGAAGCAAGTCACCTATTATGGATGATAGGTCCTAAAATAAGTATACACAAAGGTATTTAGGGGCATCCTTGAGATACACAAGGTACATGGGGTCTAAATCCATGTAAAGTGATGTTTAATGCCTAGTTTAGATAATTAACTCTTCCCCTTCATGGATGACCTATTTAGGGTCAATTGCTTAGCATAACAATAACTATATTTGATATTTATACTCCACCAGAACATAGAGTTTGGTTGAATGCACGGTGATGAAATCCACATCACCAACCCCTAATGACTAGGCAAGTGTGTGGGGATGAATTCCACATCATGTGCACTTCTAAAAATAAAAATGGGTTGACAAATAAGCTAATAAAAAGTTTATTTATCTAACTAATTAACTATGTGAGATAATTAAGCAATCAAGACAACACACACACACATATATATATATAAATTCAAGATTAAAATCTTAGACTAACTATTAATCCTATAATAAAATGTGTTAGTAAACTTGATCTAGGATCTCCGGCTAAGGTTTTATACAAGGAAAATGGTTACTAGTTTCAAAATTATCAAAACTACCTCTGAACTTGCAAAACCATATTTGCATACTTAATCAATTCAAAATTAATTCTAGAATGCACAAAACCACACTTATTAGGCAATACCACAACTTGGAAATATGTGGTTTTATTGATAGTAAATTAGCTTTAACCAAAAGTTAATAGGGTAATACTATTGGAGAGTTATCATGATGATGTTATGATGGTGTTATGGAAGTGTCCTTGTGAGTGAATGAAGTGCCTTGATAGTCTAAGTGACAATGATAAAGTGTACAATGTGTTTGTGCTTATGCTTGTTCTTGTATGCTTGAAGGATGATTGGTTGATCTTCAATATTGACATGTCTAAAGAGGATTAAGGTTGATTATGGAGGTTTAAACATGTGCAAAGGGTCCTATTTGATGTTATATATGTTTGGAGAGCTTTTGTGCACAAGTGGAATTCACTTGGGTGATCATAGTTTTCATCTAGACACTTTGGGTCCAGTGGCAAAAAAATTTAAGTAGGTAGTTTGATGATGTCACCATTGCCATGTGGGAAGGAGTCTAGGGGAGTTGATCATATGGTTGTGATCATAATAGTCCCTAGTTTTTATGTGCTAAATCTCAAGTCATGCATTGAAGCATGATCAAATATATAAGGGTGCAAAGTTGGCTTCTTAGTCAGATTTTATTATTCCCATACTTAGCCAAATTTATAGTTGGTAAGAAAGAACTAAGTAAGCATGTTGATGAGGTCAGCATTCACATGAATAGAGGTGTCAAGCTAAAATGATCATATGGGTTTTTTCATTTTTATGCCTAGCTTATTTATGTTAATTTTTAGATCATGCGATATAGTGCATCAAAAGATATGCACATGCGAAGTTAGGCTCCTAGGTAATTTGACTGTGTTTTTTCATACTTAACCAAATTTGCATAAGGCAAGAAAGAGCCAAGTGAGTATTTTGATGATGTTATATCTTGCACATGTGAAGGTTTCAAGAGAAAATTATCATATGGGTTTGTTCAATTTTAAGCATAGATAATTTACACTAAATTTTAGATCATATACAAAAGCATGACAAAAGTTATGCATGCTCAAAGTTGGCCTCTCAGGCAGGTTTTGACATAGTTGGCTCTATGATAGAAGTTTTAGAGAAGGCATTTTAATGGATTATATTTCACATGCACGAGGGTTCCAAGATCTATGTATCACATGGTTGGATTCTCTTATGTGAGGAGATCATCTGGTCTAAATTTGAGGTCCTGAGTCAAAGCATAAAAGAAGTTATTAAGGATAAAAATGACTAATCAAGCATATTGAAAGGTCCCCATAGTCATTTTTAAAAGTGTTAAAGCTTGAGCAAGATCAACGGTGTGTGCTACTCCAAGAAGTTAGGAGGCAAAAAGATCAGGATAGGTGCATGATGTTTAATGATAGAGTAAAAGTACAAGATAATGATCCAAAGGTGAGTGAGCATTTGTATAGATTGATTGAATGGTGAGTGTTGATCATTAAAGACCTGGTTGATCCCAAGAGATCAATGGAGTGCATTGAGTCAACATTTGAATATTGCACGAGATGAAGTCAAAGTGACATAGGTTTAACATTTGGCATTGGTAGACTATATGTTAAAGATCAAATAAGATTGATGGTGAATATTTGATCTGAGTTGAGAGTTCATGAGATTCGAGCATTGTGTTTGAAGGTTAACTAGTGATCATTGTTATTCAAATATTTGAATTTAACATAGGAAAAACTATACCTCTATATTTCATCCATATCTTTTGATAAAAGTTAAATTTGCTAGTGCTATAAAAATAAAAGATGAAGAGGAATCCATGGTGCATCTAATAAACCTAATTTAAAAATCTATAAATGAGTACACTCAAAGATATTGAGCCTAGAAGTTGACTATGTGTTCATGCTTATTCTGCATGTGACCTGAGAAGGATATTCAATCTTGTATTGATGTTGTTTCGATGTTTCATGGTGAATTGGCTACTAGAGAGTGTTATGAACTCCATGAGTATGCTTTGTGTGGATTTTAGAGGTGTGATCAGTCTATCTTGAGTATGAAAAATGCTTAAGAAGTTGACTGTGTGTTTTTTCATGATGATTATGTGTACCAATTTAGTGTTTGAGTTGTTTGAGCATACACAAAGGTGAGCTAAGTTGACTATGATCATTTGAGGATGTCAAAGGGGACATAAGGAGTAGACCCATGTATTTGAAAGTGGTAATGTGTTCTTGTTTTGTTAAATGGAATTCTAAAGGAGTGAATGGGTTCACATGAGACCTATAAGGACTGCAAGGGCCTTATTAAAAGGTGTAGTTCCTTAAGGGTGACCCATAGATGCTATGGCCAAGATATGAAGATAATATTGAGCCATGTCTTCATGTGAAAGCTGTCTTAAGGGATAAGTCATTCCTAATGGCCAACCAAGGTAGTGATTAACAAGATTGTTTTATAAATAGTGGAATGAAAGATGATGGGTTATATACTTGTATGAGAGAACAAGGAGCAAATTGAGAGAGACTTGTGTGTGTGTTGGGGAGAGAAGGAAGGATAGAGTGAATTGAAGATGAGTTGAAGAGTAGAATAGATTGAGGACTATTTCTATGACATATTGGTCATATTTATGTTGGCAGAATAGAAAGCTTGTTGTTTGAGTGTGAGTGAAGGTAAAGTGTGATAATTAGAGTTCCATCATCAGGTGTTGAAGACATCAGTGCATAGGTGGATGTGTTCATAGGTGTTTTTGAATCTCATCATCTAAGGTGGTTGTATCCTCCTTAAAAGGTGAAACTTATTAAAACATCTGGTTGTTGTTACAACTCAGTTGGATAGGTGCATCAACACCTTATGGGATTTAAGTCTCACTAAATAGGGATTGTAGTTCCTTGATAATTTGTAGATGGTCTAAATTGGATCTTATTATTATAGGATAGTAGTCCAATTTCAAGTTCCAGTGGGTTTTATTACCAATAGGATTTCCCATGTATATCATGTGTTATGTGATTGATCTTGTATTATCTCTCTTGCTTATTGATATGAACAATATGTATGCTTCATGAATGCTTGTGGTAACTGGTTAAGTATTTGTAAAGATCAAAACTAAATTTGGATCACTAATTCAACCCCCAATGATTGTACCTCTAATAATTAGTATCAGAGTGAGGTCATTTGATAAAGGCTTGACAATTTAAAGGTGATCCAAGGTAAAATAGCTAGTTAGAATGTGCAAGATGGTTTCTCTAATAAGCAAGCACCGATGTTCAATGGATCCAATTATGCATTTTGGAGTACTAAGATGAATACCTACATTATGTCCCTAGGGTTTGATGTATGGGAATAAGTTTTGGATGGTTATGTTTTTCTTGCTATTCCTGCATCTAGTGTTGTAGATAAGAAGCTATTTGAAAACAACTCTAAGGCAATGAATGCCATCACTTGTGGTCTTACATAAACCGAGTTTAACAAAGTAATTCATTGCACTTCTACCAAGGAAACATGGGATAAATTGAAGACTATTTTTCAAGGAGATTCAAAGGTTAAGCTTGCTAAGTTATAGACTCACATAAGGTAATTTGAAAGTCTCAAGATGAACAAAGAAGATACTATGGCATCCTTTGTACATAGAGTTGATGAGATTGTAAACATCATCAGAGGTCTTGGAGAGAATATTGAAGAGACTAATATTGTTCAAAAGGTATTAAGGTCTCTTTCCCCTAAGTTTTATATGAAAATATTTTCTATAATATAGAGTCATGATCTTACTCAATTGAAGATGGATCAATTGAATGGCACCCTTACTACCTATGAGATGACGAAGAATGATGATGTACCACCATATAATGAAGCAACATTCAAGACATAGATGAATCCTAAGAAGAAGTTTCAAGGTAATAAATCCAAAGAGGATGACATATCTAATATTGATGATGATGAACTAATTGCTTTTATTACTAGGAAATTGAACACTAGCTTAGGGAAGTATAAGGGTAAACTACTCCTCAAATGTTTCAACTATGGAGAGATAGGAAATTTTTATTGGAAGTGACCTCATAAGCATGATAAGAATGAAGATGAAGAGCATCATGAAGGTTCATATGAAGACAAGAAGACACATAATAAGAAAGGATTTAGGGAGTTTAATAATAAAAGGAAGTTCTTCAAAAATAAGAAGAGTCTTTACACCAAAGAAGATTGTAGCTCATCATATGAGAGTGAAGATAGTGACTCAAAATATGATCATGAAGATGATGGTCCTACTGAAGATGAAGCCCTATTCATGATTGAGGAAGGATGTTGATCACATCAGAAGGAGTCTACTTGGAGTGATTCAAATGTTGATGAAGATGAGGTAGACTGTGAGACTATTTTGATGAATACTCTTAAGGAATTGAAGATTAAAAATAAGATCAATGAGAAGATGAAATATAAACTCAATGAATATGAAGATAAATTTAGTGTGTATGAGGTAAGATTGAATGAAGACACCAAAGATCATGAAGATATGATTAAGCATCTCAGTTGTCAATTGGAAATTTTGTCTACAAGCCTAATATCTAAAGAAGATAAATGTTGAAGGTATGTTTCTAAAAATGAGTCTTTGAAATTTGAGTTAGAAAAGACTAGTAAGGTTGAGGCATTTTTGAGATTTGAAAAGAGCTCATGTGACCTAGATAACATTCTGAGTGGTCAAAAGATTGCTAGAGATAAAACTGGTCTTAGATATGAAGAAGAATAAAATAATGTTACTCAAGACAAGGTGAAGACTAATGAGAACTAGGAAAATCATACTTTGAAGACAAATCATTATACAAGGATTGAATGTGCTGATAGAATGAAGACAAATCAGATGAGACAACCAAATGCCATGAGGTATGCAAGGTTTAATGGTTACTATTATACATGTAATCAATTTGGTCATAGGGCTAGAGAGTACAAGAGACCTATTAGAAATGAATTTGCATAGGACTATGATGGAGGTCATTAGTCAAAATATGTGAAAAAAATCAAGTTATTTAACTATCTTGATGTGGGATACTTTGCAAATCATTGTCCACATAAGATTAGACAAGGTGAGTCCTCTTCAAATAGGGGAGTTTGTTTTATTTGTCATGACATAGGACACACTATAAATTTCTATCCAAATAAGGTAAGGCAAGATATGATTCTTGTAAAAGGTATGGTGTGCTACAATTATGAACAAAGAGGTCACATTGCTAGGTTTTTCAAGCAAAGACCTACAAGATAGAATAGGTTTAATTAGGCTCCTAGAGTTCAAGGACGAAGGAAAGTTAACACATGGTAGCCAAAGGTGACAAGTGTGAGTCATGATGAGATTATAGGTCTAAGTAATCTATTTGAAATGATGGAAAATGATTTAGAAATTGAAGAGTACCAAGAGGTCTCATTGTCTGCTCATGTTGAGAATGAAGAAATGAAGCTCAAGGAGAAGACCAAGGTGCTTATTGAGGCCAATCCTGAGGTATGTATAGATCCAAGTGAACATCCTCCTATTGTTGAGTATACATCATGTAATAAACATCAATTATCTATGCCTAAATATTCTTCAGATGAAAAGGTATGTAATGAATTTCTATTGTCTTCATGTATTGCCAATTCAATCATAGAAGAAAAGAAGAATGTTGTAGTGGATGAGGAAGTTGTTTTCCCTAAGCCAAATAAGAAGAAGAACTATAAGTATCAATTGAGTAATGAGGAGATGGAATATGAGGATTTGTTTTTATTTTAGATCATTGAGGTATAGAGGGTGTCTCTATCTATGCTTCTTAAGAGACTCCTTTCAAATGGAAAAACAAGTGTTACGGTAGTGTTTTTTAGTTGGAATAGTCTGTAGGGTTAGATTGAAGGTTCTTAGATGACAAAGAAGGATTTTTGATTTTTCAAGATGATATTTTAACATAAAAAGGTCTTTTGACCTTATTCTAGCATGATCCAAGTTTTTTTGTGATTTCAAGGTATGTTGAAATCAATTAAGAGATTTTTGTAAGCTCTCAGGTTTCCCAATTTGTGCTTAAGAGCTTACAAGTCCTAAAATAGGTAATAAGAAGTCAAGGTTTATAATGGTGTGGAAGCTCAAATATTGGTTTGGAAGTGTGTAATGGTTTTCTTCAAGTTTACAATAATTTTTAGAGGTGGACGTTGACTAGAAGGTGCTGTATTGACTTTGTTTGTTTTGAGATTCTAGGGTTTTGGGCTCTACTAGAAAAGTGGTTTGACTTACAAGTTAAGGTCTGAGTCTTATTAATTTTTGGAATGGGTAAAATGGGTGGTGAAATCAAGATTCATATAGAATTGAATGTTTTTATTTCTTAATTTATTCAACTTTTTGTCGATATGAAGGGCTAATTAGCTAGAAGCTTTATGAAGGAAGTATGTTTAAGAGGATGATCTTGGTGATACAAATTGGTGTGATTAAGGGGGAATATGAAATTTCTCTAGATATGAAGTTTTAGGTCTTGAAGATGTGTCTACTAAAAATTATCAGCTCTACAAGGTTTAAGTAGGGCTACAAGGAGGCTAAACAAGCATAGTTTGAAGAAGAGTGTTTTTTGCTCAGTCTCTCCAAAAGAGAAAGGTATGAGTATCTAAAATTATGTTCAGTGCATGTTTCCTTTTTTGTATAGTGTAGATTTAGAGTTGGTGGTCATGGAAGTATCTTGAGAAAGAAGGCTAGTAAGCCTGTATGGTGGTTCTTCATGGTGTGTGGAGATCTAAAGATGCTTAGAAGGTGCAATTTCTCAAAGATATTAGGGGGAGTCCCTCTCAAATGTTTCTTGATGTGTTCCATCAATATTTATATGGTTTTGTGTGTTATTTATTCATTGGTTGAAGTTCTTGATTGAAGAGAGTGTTGGCATGGAGCAAGAAGATGTTGTTAAGGCAAGATGAAGTAGGCTCAAGGTGAGGGAGAGTTTGTATCATCTTTTTAAAATGGTCCTTTCTTATTTGATAGTATTTTCAGATCCTCAAGATCAGTTTGTGCCCACTTTTTCATTGTGTCAAAAGGGGAGAAAATTCCTATTATGGGAGTGATTTGAAGAGAGAGAAGGTGAACTATATATTGTTATATTGATGGGTGTTGATATCAATGATAAAGGGGGAGATTATTGGAGAATTATCATGATGATGTCATGATGGTGTCATGGAAGTGTCCTAGTGAGTGGATGAAGTTAATTTATAGTCTAAGTGATAATGACAAAGTGTGTAATGTGATTGTGCTAGTTTTTGTATGATAAAGTGTGCAATATGCTTGTTCTTATATACTTGAATGATGATTGGTTGATTTTCATTATTGACATGGCTAGAAGGATCAAGATTGAGTATGGAGGTTTGAACATGTGAAAGAGGTCATATGTGATGTTATATATGCTTGGAGAGCTTGCATGTATAAGTGGAATTCATCTGGGTGATCATTGTTTTCATCTAGACACTTTAGGTTCAGTGGCATAAAATCTCAGTAGGCAGTTTAATGATGTCACCATTACCACATGGGAAGGAGTCAAGGGGAGATGGTAATATGGTTGTGATAAAAATAGTCCCTAGTTATTATGCACCAGATCTCAAGTCATGCATTGAAGTACGGTTAAATATATGAGGGTGTAAAGTTGGCTTCTCAATTAGATTTCATTATTTTCTCATACTTAGCCAAATTTGTAGTTGGCCAAAAAGAGCTGAGTAAGCATGTTGATGAGATTAGCATTCACACACATGGATGTCTCAACACAAATGATTAGATGGGTTTGTTAATTTTTATGCCTAATTCATTTGTACTAATTTTTAGATCATGTGATGTAGTACGTCAAAAGATATGCACATTTAAAATTGGGCTCCTAGGAAGTTTGATGGTGTTTTTCCATACTCAGCCAAATTTGCCTAAGGAAACAAAAAGCCAAGTGAGAATTTTGATGATGTTATAGCTTTCACATGTGAAGGTTTCAAGAGAAATTGATTATATGGGTCTGTTTGATTTTGAGCATAGATGTTTTGCTCTAAATTTGAGATCATGTGTTAAAGCAAGACAAAAGTTATGCATGCTCAAAGTTGGCCTCTCAAGCAAGTTTTGACATAGTTGGCTCTGTGATAGATGTTTTTGAGAAGGAATTTTAATGGAATTATATCTTACACACGTGAGGGTTCTAGGAGCTATGTGTCACATGGTTGGATTCTCCTATGTGAGGAGATTATCTAGTCTAAATTTGAGAACTTGCATTAAAGCGTAGAAGTTATTAAGGATGAAAATGGCTACTCAAGCATATTGAATGGTCCCCATAGTTATTTTTGAAAGTGTTAAATCTTGATCAAGATTAACAGTGCACATTAACCTAATAATATAGGAGGTAGAGAGATGAGGATAGGTGTATGATGTTTAACAACTGAGCAAAGGTACAAGATAATGATCCAATGGTGAGTGGGTGTTCGTACATATTGATCGAATGGTGAGTGTTTATCATTAAAGACCTAGTTGATCTATAGAGATCGATGGAGAAAATTGAGTCAACATTTTGAGATTACATGAGATGAGGTCAAAGTGATAGAGGTTTAATGTCTAGCATTGGTGGACTATATATTAAAGATCAAATAAAATTGATGGTACATATTCGATCTAAATTAAGAGTTCATAATATTTAAGCATTGTGTTCGAAGGTTAACTGTGACTGTTGCTATTCAAATATTTCATCCATATATTTTGATATAATTCAAATTTTTTGGTGCTATAAAAATAAAATATGAAGAGGACACCATGGTACATATAATGAACTTGATTTGAAGATTATAACTAAGTACAGTCAAAGATATTGAACTTAAAAATTGACTGTGTGTTTGTGATTATTCTACAAGTGACCCAAGAAGGAAATTCGAGCTTTTATTGATGTTGTTTCAATGTTTCATGGTGAATTGGATATTGGGAAGTGTTTTAGAATTTATGAGGATGCTTTGTGTGGATTTTGGAGGTGTGATCAATCTATCTTGAGTATGAACAATGCTTAAGAAGTTGACCGTGTGTTTGTTCATGGTGACTATGTGGATAGGTCAATGTTTGAGTTGTTTGAGCATACACAAAGGTGAGATAAGTTGAATATGATCATTTAAGGATGTTGAAGGGGACATAAGGAGTAGACCCATGTATTTAAAAGTGGTCATGTGTTCTTTTTTTGCTTGAGGGAATGCTAAAAGAGTGAATGGGTTCACATGAGACCTATAAGGACTGCAAGGGATTTATTAAAAGGTGTAGTTCCTTAAGGGTGACCCATAGATGCTATGGATAACCTATGAAGATAGTATTGAGTTGTATCTTCATTTGAAATATGTATTAAGGGCTAATGCATGCCTAATGGCTGACCAAGGTAGTGATTAACAAGATTGCTCTATAAATAGTGGAACGAAAGATGATGGGTTTTAGACTTGTATGAGAGACCAAAGAGTGAATTGAGAAATATTTGTGTGTGTGTTAGGGAGTGAAGGAAGGGTAGAGTTCCCTGAGGATGAGTTGAAGATTAGAATAAATTGAGGACTATTTTTATGACTTATTGGTCATATTTATATTGGCAAAATAGAGAGCTTGTTATTTAAGTGTGAACAAAGGTGAAGTGTGATAATCAGAGTTCCATCATCAAGTGTTAAACACATAAGTACATAGGTGGATGTGTTTATAGGTGTTGTTATTTTATTTCAACATCTAAGGTGGTTATAGTCTCCTTGCAAGGTGAAACTTGTTAAAAGGTCTGGTTGTTATTGCAGCTCAACTAGATAGGTGTGGCAACACCTTGTGGGATTGAAGTCTCACTAAATAGGGATTGTAGTTGATAATTTGTAGATGGTATAAATTGGATATTTTTATTATAGTATAATAATCCAACTATAGGTTTCAATGTGTTTTATTCCCCAAGAGGGTTTCTCATGTATGTCATGTGTTATGTGATTGATATTGCATTGTCTCTCTTGCTTATTGATATGAATGATATGTATGCTTCATGAATGCTTGTGGTAAATGGTTAAGTATTTTTAAAGATTAGAATTGAAGTTGTATTATTTGGCCTCACTAATTCACCCCTCTTTAAAAAATACCATAGGTCCAAGACAATATCTCATATTAGGAAGTGTAGTTTTACCACCTAGGGATAAACACAATAGATTTCAGCAAAAAAATATGTATAAAATGATTACAGAGAATTAAAGGATGTTTAAAATGATTAAAAAAAATTATTTTTGATGTATAACTAGGTAAATATATTCTTAAGACCCTAAGTCAAAATTGATTATATATGTTCAATACTGACTATATATGTCAATATCATAGTTTTCAAAATGCGGTATTGAAGAGTATAAAAAGGACAATAAATTCTAAGATAAATTGTTTATAGAGTTTCCACAAAATTTATAGAATAATAAAGATATTAAAAAGTTTTAAAAGTATTAAAAGGATTTTTAGAAGTTGAAAGAGATCAAAATATAATATTTATAGAATTATGTACTACCTAATCAATTTAATTCAAAACTACCTATTGATATGAAAAATTGAATATGGAAAAATAAAACCACTTCTCACAAAATGTAGTATTGCAAATAGTTAAAAACTTGGTTAGATATGTACAAAAAACTGATCTCTGTAGCAAAATTTTGAGACTATTTTGGAACAAGAAATTGATCTCTATCTATAATAGATTAGATGTTTATGGTTAAAATTAGAAAAATAACTAACAAAAACTATTATCAATATCCCTTCAAAACTAATTACAACCTATAAAATCGTAGTTAGTAGTTAATATCGCTTCTTCAAAGATGTTGTATTGTGCCAGAGAGTCAAAGGGTTGTGTATAGATGTTTTAGATAATTGTGGACACCACATCCCCCTTCCTATGAGTAAATGATAGTCAAATAGAGACAAAAAGATGTTAAAAATACAAGGTTAGTAGTTTAAACTAATGATTTTAAAGCTTAAGTCAAAATTGCCTCTTGCAGAGGCAAAACTATAACTTGGAAATGATACCACGACTACAAATATACAATTTTAAACAATGATAAAAACCTTCTAAAGGTAATAGTGACAATATTTTGATTCTAAAAGTACAAGACAAGTCAAGTTAGTATAGTTCTATAGAAAATAAAATGATGTGTATAGGGCTAAATTTTGATTCTAATAGTATATGTCTTCAGAACTACACTTTTATAGTCAAAACCATAACTGCACAACATTTTTCCTTTTGTGATATGTGGTATTGTAGATGGTGAAAAACCTAACAAAAATCCTATCTGTTAGTGGTTAGATGGTATGATTTATGCAAAATTACAACTTCAGTTGCCAGTATTGCCTATTCAATATCTTTACAGAGCAAAACCATCTTTTTCCTAGATGTAAAAATTTGAAAGAACCCTAAACTCTCTCTTCATCTAATCAGTCATACAAGCTAATATAAGACATATAACATGCAAAATAGAAATTTAAAGGGGTTCTCCAAATGTAGTCACCAATGTATGATTGCATTTTTGAGCTATAAATCGAAACTACTATAAATAGAAAATTTAACCCAAAAACACAATAACATCAAAAAGAGAGATATGTAGGAACAATAAAAAATTTAAGAATAAATACTTACCATCACCTTTATTCTAGTATATTCCCTCCAAGATTCTCCTACCGATTCTAATGATATTTGAATTATATGAAGATTGTTTGATAATGGCTTCAAGGTGGCTTTAATGGATTCTTTAGATGCTTGAGTGGATTGTAAGAGAGTGTGACTAATTTATATGGATGGTATGTGGATGCAAGGAAGGCTTATGTAATTTATAATTAGCTTATCCATGATCCAAACATTTGTATTTATAGGTTGTTGGAGGGAGTTTTTAGGGGAATTTTCAATTATTTTAAAAGTCTCTAGTTTGGAGAGTTCTAGAATTTTAGAGAGGGTTCTCTACATATAGATATTTATAGTTTATATTAAGGGATAATAGGGATTAGTTGGGGTTTTAATAATGTTTAAGTCTCATAGGGATGTAGGAAAGGCTAGGGTGGTAGGTATAAAATATGAATTTTTAATTTGAAAGTGGGCTCATGGCTAGTTAATGAAGTTGAATTAGTAGTTAAGTGGGATGTTAGTAGGATAATGAGGTGATTAAATGGTCATGGGGGTGTGTAAAGGTTAATAGGATGAAAACTATGTTCAATAGGAAATATAATTTTAATTAATTGATTAGGATTATGGTTATAGGGTAAATTAATAGGATAAATAGAATAATCAGAGTGAGAGAATTTAGGTGCGTACACTATACAAAAAATGTAGGAACAAATCTAGTAGAGTTCACTTTAGTGATGCCCATGGATTTCACATCACATTTTTATTAATAGTGAAATGAGGGATTTACTAAATTCACATGAATTAGAATATAACTTATATGTGACAATATGTAGAATAAATAATAATCTACAAATGCATACAATATACAAGGTGTATTTGTTGTTGAATGTGAATGAAATTTTGGTGAATGAGAAATGTTTGGTAAGTTTATAGATTATCACATACAAAGATAAAGTCATGTGACATGATGCCCATGGACATTTTCCTTGTGTTACTTGTAAGGCCTTTACAATTTCATATGAAGGCAAAACATGATCCTCACATGAACACCTACACTTTGGTGAAGGATATGTTGGAGGTACAATCACTGAGAGGGGGGGGGTGAATCAGTGATGCAAGGTATTTCAAACTTCAATTGTAATTATTTAAAACTATTAATCAATGACTACAAGAATTAATAAATCATACAATATGTTCATAATAATGAATAAGAAAGATGCTGCAAGATCACACACATAACACAAGATCTACGTGGGAAACCCTCTTGGGGAATAAAACCCAATCTTAAGCTTGAAAACACATGGACTAATTGTCCTATAAGATAAAAAACATGAGAATTTTTAGTGAAGAACCCACTTCACAAGGAGAATCTACCCCTAAGTATGAACAAGTACCCATTTTTTCTAGATGTTGAGAAGCCACACAACACCTTATGATATCAACAACTCCAAAACTCTGATTGTAGATCAATCTAATTAGAGAAAAAATGTATAACACCTCTCTTTCACCTTTCATATACATTCAAACTTGATCATATAAGCAATGCATATAAAAACTCCTTTTGGATCACTCTAAGCTTCTTCACTCATCCTCAATCTACTCTGTACTTTAGTTGATCCACTGAGCACACTCTTTATGATCTCTTCCTTCGTCTCTATCTTCTAATCTCTCAACATATTCACATCCAATTATAGAAACCATTGACTTAGTCTTCACTATTTATAGAGTCTTCATGAATATCAACTTTTATGTCAGCCAAAATACTTGCCTTAACCCTTAAAACATCTAACATGCTAACACAACTCAATATCATCCTCACAAGTCATACTTAAGTAGCTACGCCTTTTAATTAGGCCTTAGTAGCCCTTATAGGTCTCATAGAAACCTATTACCCTTTTATAACTTCAACGAGAAAAACAAGAAAACATGATCACTTTAAAATACATGGGTCCACTCCATATGATCTCTAAGACATCTTCAAATGATTATTCCCACCAAAACACACTTCTGTTAAAACACATATTGCTTAAACATTATTCTATACGTACAACCACCATGAAAGAACATAGAGTCAACTTTGGATATCAATAAATTCAATTGTAAAAATAGTCAAACCTTACAATTATATTTTATGGATGTGAATTGAAGTCCTCTACAACTTTGCCTTTACACCATGATCAAAATTTGCATATATCAAAAGTTATATCTCAAAAACTACAGACTAGTTTTCCATTATAAATTTGAATATTTAAATTCCAATAGTCACTGTGTAAATGTTAAAAATCAGACACTTTGACATCATATCATGCTCCCTAGAAAATTTGAACAAATATGCATCATCAATCTCCTTGAGAGTATCCTAGACTTTAACTTGCAACTCTCACCATTTATATTCAATCTGAGCTCCCACGATTGTACCACTTGGTAGCTTTGTATGCCTTCTACACATTTGAATCTTTGAATTGATGCACTCCATTGATCTTTATCTGTATGAGCACCCGCATGTTATTGATCTTATCTCAACTTAATGAGATTGAGACACTTGTTATAAGTGCGTGAAATTTTAGGAACCTTTGATAATTTGACTTCATGTGCACCATTGATCTTTGTCTGATAATATCATGCATTCCATTGGATCCTTATTTGATCAAAATAAATGCTCACCATTAGATCTAAAATCTAATTAAATGCTAGGCATAGATCTTCAATATCACAAATTTGGCTAAGTATGGGAAATTATTGAACACTGTTTGAACTCTATTTGAGAATCCAACTTTGTACCTTAATAAATATTTCTATGCTCCATGTCCATACCTAAAATTTGAACCATATGATTTAGTCACATATGGGAATCTATTCATATATCAAGTTGCTCTTGAAACCTTCACATGTTTGAAATATGACATCATAAATATGCTTACTCAAGCTTATTTATCAAGATGACTACTTGAGCTTAGATAATCAAATGACTATTCTAATGAATTCCATTCCTTCCATAAGCACTATAAGCACTCATAACACCCCATAGGGTCTTTGCAACATGCCCATATCATCAATATAATCCATCAATTATCTCATTAAGCCAAACATTCTCTAAAACATCGAACTAATCACTTTATCATTAATACGTTAGCACCACATGCTCTCTTTGACATCAATGATAATAAAAACATAAATGACGATGCTCAACAATCTCCCCCTTTGTTATTGATGGAAAAACACCCTTAGAATGACTTTATTTGAACTCCTTCATTCTAATCTTTCTCCCCCTTTGACATTAATGACAAAGGGTCTCTTCCTCAACATGCCAACAATCATTCCTCAACATCATGTGTGCATTCAAATACTATTTAAGATCCTCAGAATAATTACATAATTTCAAGCATATGAAATAATTTCTCTCCTTTGACATGCACTAATCTAAACTTGGACTTCTCTGATCCTTGGACCTAAAAAACTAATTATAGATCTTATAATCTCCCCCTAACATCATGATCCATCTCATGTCATCTATTCTAAAATTGAAAAATCTCACACATTCTCCCCTTTAGTCAATACATACCTTGTATATTATCAAATTGAAGAGAAAAAAACTTTGTATTGATTGGTACTTTGATCATTACCTAAATCACACACACTTGCTTCCATACATGATAAATGTCTCCTAAGAAGCATAGGTAGAGACACCCACTTGTCATAGAGGGACTAAAGATCCCAAAACTTAAAATACTCCCATATCTTCATGCTCTTACTTGACTTGTTGTCCTTCCCCATATTTAGATTGTCTATTTCCTTGTCCATTTGGGCAAGTAAAGCTTGTTCTTTGATACTTGAACTTGTTACCTATTATAGCATGGAAAATATTCCACTTTGAGTCTATTTTTCATTTATCTACTTAGGCCTCCATTCACTATAACTCATTTTCTTCATGACATGAGAAGTATAATACTGATCATTCTTGTAGAACCTTGCTATGTGACCTCTCTCATGACAATTGAAACAAATTAAGTTTCTCATATTGTACATACCTTATGATTGAGATATAAGATGATTCCTTAAAGTTTCATGATTATGTACCTAATCATTTGGTCTCTTGATGAAGATATTACAAAACTTTGCAATATGATCAAATCCTTGACACTTGTAGTAAAAGATGTCATTCTTTCCTTGTAAACTTGTTGATTGTCTTGAGTGATGATGCTATTAATGATTACCATTGTCTTGTTATTAACTCCTTGAGGATATTTTACAATCTTTTGACATATGAACAAATTGATTGCAAGAGTAACAATAACCATTGAAATTTGCATACCTCATAGTATTTGGTTGTCTGATCTAATTTATCCTCATTCTATCAATACCTTCATTCTTTTACTAGTGATTGATCTTAAAATCCTTTATCTTGTCTTGAGTTACATGCTTTTTCTATTCTTTGTATCTAAGACCAGATGTAACACTAGCATGATTTTGACTACTCTAAATATTTTAAAGATCATTTGAGCTCTTTTCATACTTCACAAATGACTTCACCTTACAAGATGTCTTGTCTAACTCAACTTTCAATGACTAATTTTCAATCACATACCTTGAATACTCATATTATTTAGCTTTTAGGCTTGTAGATAGGATTTCTAATTGATAACTAAGATGCTTGACTATATATTCATGCACCTTGGTGTCTTCATTCATTCTTGCCTCAAACATACTGAATTAATCTTCATAGTCCTTGATTTGTGACATCATCTCTTTATTCTTTTCCTTCTCAATTTTTAGATCTACAAGAGCATCCATTAATTCATCCTTATTAGCTAAATCATTATCTATATCTTTTCTTACTACTTGATTTAGTTTTATGTACAAAGACTCTATCTCTAATTGATACATGATACACTCTTCATCTTTATTCTTTACTTCTTCATTAAGAGTACAAACTCAAGTTTAAAACTATTGAGTGATGTCATCATGCTCCTTGACTTCATTACTCAGCCTTCCTTAAAAAATATAATTTGCTCCTCATAGGATTTGATCAAGGAATCTTGTTTTCTATTATTTATTTGAAGTATCTTCATTTCTTCCACAACATCTAGAAATTTATCTTCAAGAGTGACTTTCTCATCTTTTTCCTCTAAGATATCTCTCTCAAATAAATCTCTACTTAAAGAACATTCACCTTTATTATCATTGAAAGCCATAAACAATGTTTAATTTTCCTATTTATAAAAAAGAATCATCACTATCAGATGTGTTTACATCTTATTCTGTAGATGAGTTACTATCTTCTTCATGGTAAAGGATCTTACTACCTTTGTATGATTCCTTCTTTCCATTTTTATTATTGAATAACTTTTTGTACTTTCTAAGACCCTTAGAATTCTTGTGTTCATCCTCATGAGATTCCTTATGAGCTTCTTTAGGTTTAAAACCATCTAGACATTTAGCTTCAAAATGACCAACTTTACCACATGAAAAACATTTGAAAAGAAGTTTTCCTTCATACTTACATAATCCTACATTCAATCTTCTTGTAATCATGGATTCAAGTTGATCTTCATTAAGATCAAAATCTTCATGACTTGTTCTTCTTAGCTTCTTTGATCACCTTGATGGCTACTTCCTTCTTAGGAGGTCTATCATCATCAACTCTTATCTCATAGGCAATAAGCATGCCAAGTAATTCATCCATCTTCAATTGAGTGAGATCATGACTTTCTTCTATAGTAGAAAATTTTGAATAAAACTTGAGTGTAACAATCCTCAATACCTTTTTTACTATAGTAGCTTCATCAATCACCTCTCTAAGATCTTTGATCATGTTTACTACCTTATCAAACCTTAGAAAATAAGATGCTACAGTATCTTCTTCCTTCATTTTTAGACCTTCAAATTATCTTTGGTAGGTCTACAACTTATCCAGTTTTACCTTAGAGTGTCCTTCATAGATAGTCTATAATTTGACCCAAATTTCCTTGCCAGACTTGTAATGGATCACTTTGGTGAACTCAGCCTTAGATAGACCACAAACTATAGAATTCATAACTTTAGAATTTCTCTCACTCAACTTCTTTTCAGTATCACTAGTTGGAAGAGTGGTTAGTGTATTGTAACCATGCATGATATATTTCCAAATATCAAACCCTAGAGACATGATGTATGTCTTCATCCTTATACTCTAGAAAGCATAATTTAACCCATTAAATAATGGTGATTGATTTGTAGAGAAACTAGGCATGTGTTGACTTGTCATATGTACCTTAGATCACCTTCAAGTGGCTAAACTTGTAATGAAGGTCCTAATATGATACTAGTTATTAGAGGTATAATCACTAAAGGGTGGTGAATCAGTGATGAAATATATTTCAAACTTCAATTTTAATTCTTTCAAACTCTTAATCAATGACCAAAATCATTCATAAATCATACAAGATGTTCATAATAATGAATAATAAAGATGATGCAAGATCACACACATGACATAAGATGTACGTGGAAAACCCTCTTGGGGAATAAAACCCAATATCAAGCTTGAAAATACATGGACTACTTGTCCTATAATATCATCACAAATATGAGACATATTAGTGAAGCACCCACTTCACAAGGAAAACCCACCCCAAAGTATGAATAAGTACCCACTTATTCTAGATGTTGATCACCCATATAACACCTTATGATATCAATAACTCTAGGACTCTAATTATAGATCAATCTAATTGGAGAAACAATGTATAACACCTCTATTTCACCCTTCATACAAACTCAAAATTTATCATACAAACAATACATCCAAACACTCCTTTTGGATCACTCTAGGCTTTGTCACTCATCTTCAATCTTCTATGTACTTTAGTCCATCCACTAAGCACACTCTCTCTAATCTCTTCTTTCATCTCTATCTTCTATTCTCTCAACACATTCACATCCAAGTCTAAAAATCATTACCTTGATCTTCATTATTTATAGAGTCTTCATGAATATCAACTTATAGGTCAACCAAAATATTTTCCTTAACCCTTAAGACATCTAACATGTTAACACATCACTCAATATCATCCTCATAGGTCAGTCATAACATCCATGGGTCACAATTAAGCAATTATGCCTTTTAATTAGGCCTTATTAGCCCTTATAGGTCTCATGGAGACCTATTACCCTTTTATCACTTCATCAAGAAAAAAAATAACACAAGATCACTTTAAAATACATGGGTCCACTCCATATGACCTCTAAGACATATTTAAATTATTATTCCTTCCAAAACACACTTTTGCTAAAGCACAGATTACTTAAACATTATTCTATAAATACAACCACCATGAATGAACATACGATAAATTTTGGAGATAAATAACTTTAAATATAAAGATATTCAAACCTTATAACTAGGTTCTCTAGATGTGCCTTTAAATTCTCTACAACTAACTTTTACACCATGATCAAAATTTGCATATATTAAAAGTTATAGCTTAAAAAATACAGACTAGTTTTCCCTCACAAATTTGAGAATTTAAATTCCAATGATAACTATGAAAATGTTAAACATCAGAGACTTTGACCTCATCTCATTCTCACTATAAAATTTTAACAAATACACA
The DNA here is from genome assembly GCA_037957365.1 of Torreya grandis. NCBI lineage: Eukaryota > Viridiplantae > Streptophyta > Pinopsida > Cupressales > Taxaceae > Torreya > Torreya grandis. Next base: position 726,588 of record JARHVA010000285.1, on the reverse strand, counting down.
ATGTTGATCTCCTCGAAAGTAGCCTAGAATTTAACTTGCAACATTCACTGTTGATCTTTGATCTGAGCTCCTGTGATTGTGCCACTTGGAAGCTCTACATTCCTTATATGCATTTGACTCTTTAAATCAATGAAATACATTGATATTCATATGTATGATCACTTTCATGCCTTTTATTTTCTATCAACTTAATGAGATTGAGACACTTGTCACAATTGCGTGTAATCTCAAGAACCTTTGATAATTTGACTACATGCACTTCATTGATATCTTTATGAAAAGATCACACACTCCATTGGATCTTTATCCAATAAAAATAAATAATCACTATAAAATATAAGATCTGATTAAACATTATCCATAGATCTTCGATATCATAAATTTAGCTAAGTATGATAACTTATTGAACACTATTTAAACTCTGTCCGAGAAGCCAACTTTGCACCTTAATAACTATTGATACGTTCCATGTCTAGACATAAAATTTGAACCATATGATATATTAACATAGGGGAATATATTAATATGTCAATATTATTTTAAAACCTTCATATGTGTGAAATATGACATCATAAATATGCTTACTCAAGATTATCTGTCAAGATGACTACTTGATCTTAGATAATCAAATGATCATTTTGATGAATTTCATTCACTTCCACAATCACTCTAAGCATTCATAACACCAAATAGGGTCTCTATAACTTGTCCATATCATCAATATCATCCATTAATTTCCTCACTAAGTCAAACATTCTCCAAAACATCAAACTGATCACTTTGTCATTAATACATTAGTACCACATGCTCTCTTTAACATCAATGACAATAAAAACATCAATAACCATGCTAAAATAGATAAAAGGGAGTAAATTTGAAAACATTTGAAGGAGAAGAGTGAGGATATGGTCAAATATCTAAGACTATTGATGATTTTTGGAAAACAATACTTGAAAGAGGTGAAGCTTTGAAAGTGTAATGCATTCTTACTAAAGCTAATGCAAGTTGTAAGTGTAGGCATGATAGAAGAAACACTTCCACATGAAGTCAAGGAGATGTTTAGTGTGTTTAAAAAGATTATTTCAAATAATATACTAGATGGATTTCCACCCATGAGAAGTACAAGTCATCACATGTATTTTATTCCAAGCTCAGGTTTGCTAAAAAAGTGGCATATAGATTGAATTCTAATGAGAATGCAAAGGTGAAAATATAGGTATAAGAGTTTTTATACAAATGGTTGGTAAGAAAAAGTCCAAGTTTGTGTGAAATTTTAGTAGTGTTATCACCTAAGAATTTTAGATAAAGGAAGATGGACATCGATTCCATAGTTGTCAACAAGATTAAAATTAAGTATAAGTTTCCATTATTGTGCATTGATGATTTGATATATTATTTGAGTGGAGTGTAATAATTCATGAATATTAACTTGAAGAATGGATATCATCAAATCTGCATAAAGGAACATGATTAGTGGAAAATTACATTCAAAATGCAAGAATTATCATATGATTAGTTAGTTATGCCATTTGGACTAAGTAACATACCGAGTACATTCATGAAACTCATGAATGAAATGCTAAATGTTTTTTTGAGTAAGATTGTAATAGTATATCTAGATGACATGTTAATTTTCAACAAAATGAAATGGGAACACTTATTACATTTAAGACAAGTGTTTTAATGGTCATGAGATGAAATTTTTTTAGTGAAATTGAATAAATATAAATTCATGAAGAATGAGTTAGTATATTTAGGTTTTGTAATATCTTGAGAAATTTTGAAGATGGATCCAAAAAAGGTACATAATATACTTGAGTGGCCATTACCTAGGAGCTAGTTTGAAACATGAAGCTTTCATGGCCTTGCAAGTTTTTATAGGAAGTTCATTAGGAATTTTAGTGGGATGTGTGTAGGGATCACCAATGTGATGATAAAAGATATAAAATAATTTGTATGGATTTAAAAATCAAAATATATGTTCCAATAGTTGAGGAAAGTGATTGAGTAACTAGTTTTGGCATTCTCAGATTTTAGTAAGCCGTTCCAAGTATATTATGATGTGAGCGGTGCAAAAATAAGAGAAATGACAAATCATGTAGACTTATATATTAATTTAGTGATAAAATAAGTGATGCAAATAAGAAATATTCAATATATGATTAAGATTTTTATGCCATAAGGCAAACACTTAAGAAGTGGAGCCATTATTTGTTTCCTAAGGATTTTTGTTGCATACAAACCATCAAACATTGAAATTCATTAATAGTCAGGGAAAACTAAATGAAAGTCACATGAAATGGTATAATTTTATGCAATGTTATTCATTTTTGTCGAATCATATGAGAGTTAATTATATTAGAGTTGCAGATGCATTGAATAGAAGGTCTATCTTGTTGAGCAAAATGTGAGTAGAAGTCACATGATTTGATTATATAAAATAGATATATGAATAAGATGAATATTTTAGATACACATATAAATCATGCATATAAATAGTGACTAATGATATAACACAGTGGTTGTATTATTTCATATAATAAATAATATTATTTTGAGGTGTGGAAATGTGCATACCTAGAAGATTAATGTGTGAATATTTGATTAAGGAAAAACATAGTGGAGGTTTAATAGTCGACATTGATTATGAAACAATATATGCATAGTTGGTTTAGAATTATTTTTTGATTTGAATGAGTGTGGATGTGCATAAATATATGCAAGAATGTAGACTTTTCTACTTAATGAAAGGGAGAATTCAAAATGCAGCGTTGTATCAACCATTGCCTATTCCAAAGGGACCATGGGAAGATATTAACATGAACTATGTTATAAGATGGCCTAGAACACAAATATGACATGATTCTATATTTATGATTGTGGATATATTTTCAAATATGGAACATATTTTTTTTCTTGTAATAATACCAATGATGTGACACACATTGCTAATTTAATTTTCAAGGAAGTTGTAAGGATGCATGGATTGCCATGTAGCATAGTATTAATAAAGATATGAAATTTTCCAGACATTTTTAGAGGGCATTGTGGAAGAATTTTAATACCAAGATACAATTTATTTCAACATATCATCCTTATATAGATGGAAAATGGAGGTAATCAATATAAGTCTTGGTAATATGTTATGATGTTTGATTGAAGAAAAGTCCAAAATAAAGTATTCAATTTTAGCACAAGGTGAGTTTGCTTATAAAAATTTAGTTCATAGGAGTATTAGAAGGAAATCATTTTAGATTGTTTATGGGTCAAGTCTAAGAGGTGTTGCAAAATTATGTGACATTAGAGATGAGTGGAGGAAGAGTGATAAAGTAGAATAGTTTTTTGAATTAATGCATACATTGACAAGTATGCAAAAAATTAGAAAGGATCATTTTAAAATATAAGCAATGCACATATGTGAAGAGAAAATAAGTCAAATATCATGTGGTAGACTTAGTCTTATCCCACCTAAGGAAGTAGATATTTTTTAAGGGAACATATAAAAATTTAAAGTGGAAGAAGATTGGGCCATACAGAGTGTTGTGAAAGTTTTTGACAAACACTTATGAGATTGAGCTACCTTAAGGTTTAGATATAAAACCTATTTGAAATGTGGAATTTTTTAATCCATTTATTGAAGGGAAGAGTAGAGAGGAAAGTGCAATATATGTTTTTGTAAAATATGAAGAAAAGAAATCTTTTAAAGTGTCTGCTTTTTTTTTTGGGTTAGATGGAATATTTCAAATCAATAAGAAGCAAATAACCTTTATCTTGATGAGTATAAAAATCAAAATGTTCTCATGATGAAGGATCATGCTATTTACTTGTAATCCTACATCAACCATAAATATTTTAGAGTATAAAATAAGTTGACTTAATGTGAAAAAGTACTTGTTTGCATGCAAGTCTGTGTTATGTTTTGCATAACATTTATATGTGCAGGGACACTTTGTATTATTTTGTGCATCTGTGTTTGTAGTTCCACACAATCATGTTGGCACACATAATTTTTTTACTTATGAAACAATGTGAGAGTTTTTATTCAATTCTGTGTAAAGTAAAAGGCTTGAAGTCTTATGATATTAAAGGGTTATATTGCACAAATTTTCTTGTAAATATTATGATATCATATGAATGAAGTTGGTGTGTAATAATGTTGATATGAGGATCATTGTGACTTAGTCTTGCAAGGTTGAAATCTCTACACAGATTATTTTGTGTGCACTTTTGTTTTTGTGATGTGTTATGGATAAAGAGCCATTACATTTCCTAACCAATTGCATTTAACTCATTGGATGTTGGAAGTTTGTTGTGATTTCATTTAATGTCACTTCAAGATGAAGTTTTTTATGATGCATTACAATATGATGTGTTAGGGTGCTTTGGGATTGTAATGAATAGTTAATGTTTATGATGCAAAATTATGTGCTAAATATATTTAATGCTAGTATTAGGTTGTTGAGAGAACATTATTATAATTGGGTGGTCTTGTGCTTATATATTAACATGCCATATGCTAAGTTAACTAGTTAACAAATTTAAGGATTATAAATCATAGTGAGTATTTTGAGAAATAAGTATACATGTAAATATTAAATGTTATCAAGTAAAGATCTAAATATTTGATGTAACACATCTCATTGGAGATTAACATGTTATTGTCATTACGTAGGTAATTTATATTTCAAGCTGTTGAAATTTCATAAAAAAATTGTTATTTTGTTGTTGCATTTTATTACATTGTTATGCTTTATAATTTTTAAGGCTATGTGGTTTAAGCCATCTTTTCATTGAGACCCATAACCATGATTGCATCATTTGGTATTTTTTGGTAGTAGAATAGGATTTTAAAATAATAGAGTGTAGATTCATGACAATGGGTGATGTATAACATATATCATTTTGTATGTATTCAACCTATGTATGTATTCCAAAAGATTACAAAATATGAAAATAATCTTTCAAGCTAGAATTGAAAAGATAGAATGTCAAGTGTCAGAGATTTGTAAAGTCTTTACATAGTAATCAATTGTAAAGAAAAAGAGTTCTAAAATATAGAAATTACTATATAGATCAAATGATGGGTTTATTTTTGAATATTTTTTGTATTGGTTCCATGCGTAATGCATAATATATTTTGATTAAATATATTTAATTATGTAACAATAATGAACATTCTATATAATTTAATTTTGTGTTTCTTTAAATAAACATGGAATTCTAAACTGAATGTTTACTCAACCTATTTTATAATACTATCTACGTTCTGAACTTGTAACCTACTTTGCATAGAAACACACATTAACATTTTTGATGGGTTTTATAGGAACCCATGCTAACAATGGTGTGGTGAGAATAGAAATTTAAAACATGCTGAGATAATTACCAAAATAAATATATTTAGAATGGTTAGAGGAGATAATTCACAATTTCGTAGAAGAGGAGGTAAAGAGTAGAGGAAGATATGTGATAGAGGTTATAACTAAACATATACATGGTGAGATATATAAAATAAATTGTTGTTAATTTATTTGTTTACTAGTTGTGTGGTTGTAAATAATTGAGTACTATTACTTCAAACTGAGCGAGACAAAGTATTTTATTTAGACTGAGGAAATGATTAAAAATATATGAAATATGGACACCAATTGGATGTGTGAAATAGATAATTGGTTAAATAATTACATTGATGGATATATCAGAAAGTTTTCCATTCAAGGGTATATCATGTTTAAAGTGGTAGTGGATTTGTTTATAAGAGGTAATAGAGGAATTGTTTTACAACAACTACTTACTTTGGTTAAAATGTTAGTTGTGGAAAAGGCCATGATGCCTATCTTGGCTAACATGGAGTTGTCACTTTGAGTGTTATGGGGATGTGTGAGATGATGAAGTGAATGATGAATAACTAAGAGAATAAATTTGAACCTAAACCTAGAAGATGGAAGACAAATAAAAGTAGAATGAGAAGATAATTTCAAGGTTGTCACAAAACTTATGACAATAGAGGATATGGAATAAACAAAATAATCATAATATATCTATGAGTAGGAGTAGAGTAGAGAGTTTAGGATATAAATAAGGAATGGGAGCTTAGCGAAGAGCTATAGATTATGGATATTATGGAGTTGAGGAAATGAGAGGGCTGAAAAGAGGAGATGGTGCATATGAGAGTGTAAAAATGAATAGAGATAGGAAAAAGGATTCAAAGGAGATGGAATAGAGTGGAAAGAGAGAAGATGAACAATTATATCAGTTAGAGGATACTATTAGATCATAGTTACAAGGGGAAATATTGTTTTGAGAAGATAAGGAACAATATTTTAAAGAAGTTATGTTAAATTATAGGATTAAAGTAGGTTCAAGTTCAAACAAAATAAGAGTTGCAGATAAGGAACATTAATTTCAAAGGTACACATCCCCTATGCCTAATTTATTAATAAAGATCAAAATAAAAAGTGTATAAACTGGTAAATATAATACATGGTTTGACTATTTTATAGATAAATTTGGAAAATATGGTGAAGATACTAAGAAAGTGTTGGATAAGAAGAAATTGATTGATGATGGATTTTAAGTTGAAACAAGTTTTAAAACATCGATAAAGTTTAATCCATAAAAAATAGTGGTTTAGGTGTGAGCACAAGAAACACGGTTTTCAATATAGAAATTTTTATCACTTTGGCACCATATGATGGGTCTTCTAACCCTAAACAATACATGTTAACTTACAAGATGAAATGGGAGGTTAAAGGCATAACTATATATAATGCAAAGAAGTAAGAGCTCATAAGATCCTTAACAAGAAGAACTCTAAAGTTCATTTACAAAAGGGATGCTACCAAAATGAGATTTGAGGATGTCAAACATTAGATGATAATATAATTTAAAATGATAAATGTATGAGTTAGATAATATATGATCTAAAATCAAGTGAGTCAGTATGGGTCTATGATCGTAAACTCTTTGATGTATTTAATAAAGTAGATTTTCTATTATAAAATACAGACAAGGCCACCTATTTTTTATAATGTTTAAGAACTTATATTAGGTTTTCCATTTCTCAAACTTAGTTCACTTTCAACGCAAATGCTCAAGCAACTACACTCTAGGTGGAGCAAATAAAGGACTATGAGGAAAGTCCACATTCTATTAAAAAATTGACACAATGATATATGATGTTTGTGTAAAATGGATGAGCTAAAAAAGTAACATGCCCAAGCTAGGATTATGGTGTAATGGGTGTAAAAAATAGGGGCACCACATGAATTACTACCCAAAATTCAATAGAGTTTTGTGAGATCTACCAGGTATTATGACATACAACTGTGAAATGTCATCTATTATAATAGTATGCCAAAAAATATTAGAGTCTATATTATAATTTATGCAAGTCACATAGTCATGATGATAAAAATGATAGAGATCTCCAAAAATTAAAGGAATACATCACCAAGAATGTATTTTTAGTAATAGTGCTAAAGATCCCTGCTATGAAACTAGGGGTTCCAAACCCATATATAGAGGTGAAAACTATGACTTAAACTACTAGTGGATTGGTGCCAATCTCACCTAAATATAAAACTTAGATCTTAGCAAGTTAGACACTATGATCTCCATAGTACTAGATAAGATGGACTCTACCACATCCTCAATATCAATAGTCATAGAACACTATGTCACCCAAGAATCAAAAGACAGGATGGGGAATGTATTATCCCCAAGGACCATATGGGGGATATGATGGTAAAAAAAAAGGTGGGGTTCACCACATCAACAAGGAAGATATGATGGTGAGTAATAAAAATATTGGGGTTTTTGGTAGAGACAAGGGGGATATATAGGTTGGTACCTATGTAGATACCAAGGAGGTAGTCATAGAATAGATGAGAGATAAGGTTAACAACCTCTTATATATTATCTATGTGGAGAATATTTTCTAACCAATTTGTAAAGATAGGTTTACTATGCATATTGTAGAGTTCCAAGGCAACATCACATAGAAGATTATCTTGTGTTAATAAAGTAGAGAAAATAAAAATTGATATGAAATATAAACTTAATGAATTCACACCCAATGGATCTTACCTACATATAATTAATCACCTGACATCAATGTGTAGAACAAGGATTACCACCCTTAGAGATACCACAAGATAAAAAATTATAAAGGTAAAACAAGACAAATATATTGATATTCTAAGGGAAAAGGGTCTGAAGTATCATGCAACACAAATATTACATAATATAAAATACCAAACTACATCTGAGAGTTATAATGCAGACATTAGTGCATAAATGTATGGTTAGATTATGTGCATTATGAGGGGGGATGGAGTAGTTAATACTTTGAAAAATCTACTCAAATTGGTAAAGACTTTATGAAATGAAGATATATCACATAACACCATAAATATTTTACATAATATGTTAGTGTAGATGATATTTTGTTATTATGTATCACCTCAGTCTTATACACTTGGAAAACTCATGACCCTGGATTTTCCTCTTAGTTATACACATGCCTTACTTACATAAGCCTTGTATATACTCTATATTGTTCCCCTTGGCCTATCTCTTAGTCTAACCAAAATTATATTGATGACACAAACATCCCATTTTGCCAAAAATGCTTATAAATGCACTTATACCTCTGCAAGTTTTGATCCTATGCCTACTCTCTTCCCTGAACAATAATGTCTGGGTTAGATAGTAATTTCAACATTACTATCCTAGCCCAATGAAAGTGTCTAATACCCTAAAGTAATCCAATTTACAAATTAAATGTATCACAATGGTTGGCCTAAGTTATTTAATATGAATTATCTCTTGATAGGATTGGTATAAATATAATATCAACCCTCATTCATTCACCACTTGGGGAACACCTAGCAATTAGACCAAAAAATCACTAAAGAAGCACTAAAAAAGAATTCAAGATACCAAAAGCTTTATTATTCTACCCTATTCTAATATTAGTCAAAGGAATAACTGAAATATAAGTATAAAGTAATAAATGAGTAATCATAAGGTCATATTTACCAGGTTACAAGCTAGGTCACTATTGTGCTTATTTTATACATTATGTGATTCATACAAAAGCCAACATATAAGGGAGAACTATATGAGTTTAATTCCCTCTTCTAGAGTATTGGATATATAGGTAACACTCTTTGACATTGGGGTCATATAGGTCATCTTGACACTATGTGCCCACTAACCCATTTTACCCCAAGGTCATTTTAAAGATGAAAATCTAGGATTTTTCTATTTCACCAGGAGGAACAATGCATGACCTAGACCTGAATGCACTAGAATGAAGGTGAAGACAAACCTAGAATCATCTAGGTGGTTATATCCTACTTAATCACATATTCCATATAAGACACTAGCATTGAGCTTAGACACTAGTATCGATGTAAGTGTCCCAAGTTGACACAATTATCTAAAGAGCCAAAGACACCAAATCCAAAATCTAATGATTTATCCAGAATTTTATTCTTACTTGCTTCTCAATTGTACCATAGCCAACATTGTTATGCTTCTCAATTGTACCATAGCCAACATTGTATTAACATCAAAAATAACTAATTACTTGTTATTATATCATTTATATATCTATCATAGTTATACTTTCCATTATTATCCTATCTCAACATAATAAATTCAACATATGTTACATTTGAGTTTAGCACATTAATTAGCCTACTATAGATATAATATTAATTCATGTGCCCTATCATTTCCATATCATTATCCCTTTTACCAAAGTAAGGATAAAATCCTTATCCCTTTTACCAAAGTAAGGATAAAATCCTTTATTCAAATTAGGATTAATTTTTTTGTGAACTCGATCTTTGAACACCATTGTTGCATAAGTATTCTCTTGTAAATACTTATCTCCTACCTTATCCTAATATTTGTGTTCTATTTATATTTTATCATGGATGACTTTAATTTATTTGATGATTATGACTATGAAACCCTTCAACAATATTTACAAATAGGGATCAAAATTCATTACTCTTGCATTCCACTAAGTGTCAAGGCAAATAATATAAAATCATTGAATGGTGGTAGATACTATCCCTATAATTAGGTCCATGATCCCATCCTTTCAAGATATGATGTGATATATCCCAAGGAGGATCTACAACATATTCCCTTGCCTTATATACCCAAATTTATCCCCCATGGAGATAAGGTACTTTCATTTGATCATGATAATTTTTGTCAAACTCCATTAGGAAATCATAGAGGATTTGAAAATCATTAATAAAGGGGATGTTCTTTCAAGTTCATTCATTAAAACCCCCCTGTTCCTACATTTACAAATATTATTCCCCTTATTACGGGTGATAATATTTATTTCCCTTAATTTGATATTGTTTTTTTTATAAGGTTAACCAAGAAATTATGGCATCTTTATCAAGTCATATTAAGCCATCAAGAAAAAGGAAACATCTTACATTTGCAGATCAAGATAATATTAATGTTCCAAATTTAAAAACATGTACCAATGTTAATCAAGGTGTCTTAACACAAGGAGACTCCTAACACACCAAAAGAGGTGCCTTCACCAATGCTTCCTCAAGCTCCACTTGTTATATCTTTACAAAAGGTGCATCAATCAGGTCATAAAGCTATTCTAAGCTCTTCAAATAATAAACCAAGGGTACTAAAATTCAAATATCCATTAACACTACCAAAATATCCAAAATTTAAGGATTATGAACTTGCACTTATTGTACATGAGGATGATGATACTCATATGCCTAGATTCAAAAGAGGTGATGGTTTAGAAGTAATGATAATACCTGTGTCAAACACCACCATCCCTATGGATTATCTTATGTCTATGACAACCACTATTGGGGACCTTAAAAAATAGGTTTATATACTTCTAAGTGGCTTTCCATAATGCAAATGCACATGTTACCTCATTTAATAATCAACCTCTTGTATAATGTATACTTTAATATCCTTATCCACTTGGTTTTGAATTAACACATTTACCTATATTTGGGCACCATAAGGATCCACTTCAACACATGATAAATTATGTAAATTCTCTTGGTCAATGGAAAAATGATGGCAAATTATTATTAAAAGTATTCCATATGAGCATTTATGATGAGGCTCATAATTGGTTCTATAGTTTACCAAAGGGTTCCTTAACCACTTTTCCAAACTTGGAAGATGATTTAATCATGGATTTCAATATTCAAAAAGTTCCCAAAATTACATTAGAACATTTCCATAATTTACAACAACGTGATGGTGAGTCCCTTCAATATTATACTATTTGATTCAAAAGTACATCATATGAGCTAGCATTTAGATCTTCATATTTGGAATTACAATTTATATTTAGTAGAGGCCTTGTTTTCCCCTTAAAGAAAATATCATTGCATAAATAATATGATCCCTTCACTCGTTACATGTGGATATATACATATAATGCTGCATTCATACTTACTCATCCAACAAAGCTTAAAATTTATCCTTCCAAGTACCAAAGTTTTATCCCTCAAATAAAGGAGGGAGACCAATTACCTAAATAATATCATGAACAAAAATGTGGCATCCCTAATCTCTATATGACCAATTTACAAATGTTACTTAACATGGGACTGATCCAAGGTTTAAGTCCCATACAAGAATCTCAAAATGAATAAAACAACAAGCATCCATTTTAAAAATATTTAATAATTAAATTATACATGGGTGGCACTTATTTTTGGCATAACTATGTTGACCCTACATAATTAAAAACTAATTGTAATGTAAGACATTTGCAATAAATGGGATTTCATTTAACAAACTTATAAAACAAAGGAAGTTGGAAAGATTCCATGGACAACATAATAATACCAATTTGTTGTGGTCCTAAAGTAATTCAAACATGGGTTTGGATTATGCCTACCACATCTCCATATGCATTTACACTTGGAACTCTTTGGATATACCAAATGGGAGAAAAAATTGACCAAAATAAACAAGGCATTTATTTTTCTCATGAAGGAAAATTAATACATATTTTTGAAGACACCTAAAATTGGCCACTGATAGCCTCCAACTAGGGTTTTGACCAATTTACACCAAAAAGCACAATTTGGATTAAAAAAATTAAAACATATTAAATAAGTTGAAATTTATATATTTAAGTGCTGATTTTGGCTAGGGTATCACTAAATGGGACAATGCAATTTATGGTCCAACTAACTTTGATCAAATCATTTCGAGTCAAAATGCCAATTTTGCACCTGGGTGCTCTAGATTGATCTTTTCTATAAAATATCTTGAATGATACATGTGACTTTGTTATTTGGTGTTGAAAACATCCTAAATGGGATAATGGTTCCAATGCATCTGACTTTGACTTCTAATTCTAATCTAGTCAAAATTTGGACCAATAATAAGGCATTCTGATCAATTTGAGTAATTTGTGCACAAAGTGCTTAATCATGCTTAAGAGATAATTAAACAAAATTAGAGACTAATTAATAATTCCATGGAAAATTTTTGAATACTTATTTTTATAAATAAATATTGAATATCTGCATCATCAGGTGACATCATTTCTTGGGAAGACATCCCTAGGCCATAAATGCATAAAATATCAAGGTTAACCCCTTCCATGCCTCATCAATGCTTCCCATGCCTCTTAAATGCCCCTCTATCCAAAATATTAATGAGCCTATTTATGTATTTTTAATTAAATAATTATATTATTCCTTAGCCACACATCTCAATCTTGAGATGGATGGTTCATGTTGATTCTAACCATTTGCAAAAATCTATAAATAGGAGGCCTTGCCACATGAATTTTAAGCTTAACTTGTGAAAAGTTACCATGCCAAATTAATTACAAAAATATCTCAAATTCAAAAGTTATGATGCCAAAATATTGAATCCAAAGCGAAACAAGGTATCAAGGAGAGATGGAGGTAGTCAATCTTCCATTAATGTAGACTTCATGAGCACAAACCGAGCAAGCCACTACAACAAAGCATTTGGAACATCTAAGGAAGGTGAAGGATTCTTATTTTTCCTTAATTTTTAGTTGTGTTTTTCATTTTTTTAAATTAAGCTCACCCTATTAAATAGGCATGAAGGTGCTAGTTTAGTGTGCTTTTGATTTGATTTATCCACTAACACAATACTAATATCCCCTTCATTGTCAAATTCCTAGTTCACAATTTCTAATGATAATGAGGAAGGCTATCATTTAGGGAATCATATAATGACTATCACACATTTTTTGCAACCTCCCTAAGACAATTCATAAGTTTCAAGACTTTCTAGTCTAGTTTCAAGTGGTCAAGTGGTGCTTCATCAGAAGCTAGTTTCAACAAGGTTAGAGGAAGAGTTTCTATACCAGTTTGAATAATGTGTCATGATTGAGATGGACACTTGTCCAAGAAAACCTTCATGGTCTATTACCCACTTTATTATTTTATAATTTAACTTGTTCTCATAGCTTGACACTCGTCTTTATGACCTTTCCACTTCTTTTATTCTCTCTCCTCTCACATGCTTTATAAATGCAAGCCATTTTGGCTTTTATAATGAAATCCACACCTGGTATCGTAAAGCCCTACTAGTTTGAATACTATATTTTCATTTGAAATAAATATTTTCAATCTAGTTTTGATCTCATAAGCTTCTTGTTTAAGTGTGTGAAGTGGTGTGTAGTGAAATGTCAAGTGATAATTATCTATCCTTGGTTTCTCTTTGCTCTTCCATGTTTGGTGCAAGTAGTTCTCTCTCTAATAGGTCACATGAAGTGTAGCTAGTGAATTTGTCTATATCTAAGTTTAAGGAATAGCCTTAGTGTTTATAATTTGACCTTTGATTCACTCACCTTGAGTAGTATAATGTATATCACCTCCATGTTTAAAATATTTATGTTAGAACAATCTATGATGTTGAGACTCGTGTTGTGAGTCAAGTTTCTTAGTGCAAGTGTATGATAGTCTAGTGGAGATCATTCTAGTCTATCACCTCATTAGAGTAGTTTAATTTAATGTTACTTCCATCTCTTTTCATCCAAGAAAATAAGTTGTGTAGGTGATAATCAAGCAAAGATTAGTTTAGGGAGTTAGCCTTTAAACATAGAGGTTTACCTCCACTATAGGCAACCCATAGGCCTAAAGGTAATCTCATGCTACCAAAATCTTGGAATAGGCTTGAACAACCTCTCCTAGGGAAAAATATTTGGTGACAATAGTAATATTTTTCTTACCTTTCCCTTTACCTTTAACCTTATGATTTGAACCAATTTATTTTTTAGAATTTTTAAGGGGTAGATGGAGCCTTATTTGTGTCATCTCTAAGTAGTGATCTTGAGAGAAATCATCATATACATCTTTAGGCTTGGCCAAGATGATATGTTCCCTAAAATGGCTATGGAGTCCACCAACATACTTCATCAAGATGTCATAGACTGCTATATATTTTCCTATTTAGAAAACCTTCTTGTGGAACTCACTTGTGTACTCTTGTAGGTTTTGGCCTACGATATTTCCAATACATGATTTCTCTTCCTCATAAAAAATAGGATAAAAATTCTTCTTGATTAGAATCTTGAAATCTTCCCACTAAGGAATCTTAGTAACATTTAAAGTATGAACATAACTCTCAAACCAAGTTAAATCATGATTGGCTAATTTAACCTTGCCAAATAAATTTGTTGGCTCTTATATTTTTGATGAAAACTAAAATTTACCTCTGGTTGGGATAACCAAAGGTTTAGCCTCTCCACATTCACATCTACATAATATGGTTAGATATAAATTTTTACATCAACCTTGAATGAAGGTGGAACGTGGTTGGAATGGGCCTACTCTTCCACCTTCTCATAAATGGGAGTGCTATTTTTTTGATTTTAGTACCTCTATAGAAGCACTAAGATTTTCCATGAGAATCCCTATGATGGACTACAATCAATCAAGATTGTTCATATAAAGATAGATCTAGTCACTCATTCAAGATATTGAAATCACTCTTCTATTTTATAGGAATATTATTCATCAACATGGGCCATACTTATAATCTCTTACTTCCACTTCCTTATGGAAATGTCTTGTTCAAAGGGAAATAGGATAACTTTACCACTAACACTAGTTACACTAATGATGGGCATAAATTGCAATGTAGTCACTAACACATAAAACCACATAAAATGAATAATATTAAACCAAAATTGATACCAATATTATATATAAAATTGGTGGATATTCCCAATTAAGCTTCACCAACATGGATCTTATCTTCTTCACTCAATAAGTGGTTGGAGAATGAATATTCTTGTCTAGTTTACTTAAAAAAACATAGATGTATTATGTTGGCATTGAAGTTTTATAGAATTATAAACATAAATAAAATTATGAAAGCAAAAAAAATCATAATATAAACACATTAATTAATCTAGAAAAACCCATTGTGGGAAAAATATAGCGGATGAGGAAATTGAACTCCTCTTTCCATTATGTAATCCTCAAAAGTATAAGTTATTGGCACCTTTGACCTTTCAGTGACAAAGATAACAATTAATAAACTATCTAAACATTTACATATTTGATTTACATTAAAAAAAACTTATATGAATAAATGAACACTTTAAATACCCAATAAAAACTAGGAAAAAATGGGATCATATGAACAAAGACTCAAACATGAAAATTACAATATGAATCCAAATTCACAATTCCTCACTAAATTATTCGATGTATTTAGCCTTTCACAAGGTTGTATTTATTCTGATTAATTTATAATCCACTAAGAATTTAAAATGAACCATCATTTAGTATGGGAAAAAATTTCAACCATTCTTCTGCCCATTTTTTCATAGTGGTGAAACTATCGATTTATGAAAACTAATGGTTACTGAACTATTTAGATAGTTTTTTAATCACCACCAACAAAAATTGGTTGTTATGTAACCACTAGGGAGATTTTTAAACATCCAACTACATATAATAAAGGTTATACTATCTAAATAAACCCCCTCTAATTAAAAAAATAAACCATATAGACTTTATCATTTTGAAGATGTCTAGATCATCCCCATATCATCTCTGTCATTTCAATATATATGAACTGATATTTTGAACATGAAGTGTCTTAAAATATCATCTTACAATATTGTATTACAATAATTAATTACATATATTTGGAATAGTGGAAACATTTATAAAGTATATCTAGTATGTTAGATCTATATCTTGGATTAGTTCGAGCATGATAAAATGTGTCAAGTTAATGAGATGAAATCACAATTCTTCAAGTTGGTAATTAGATAATAAATTATGTTTCAAATAATATACAAAATAAAATTAATTCCTTAATACATTAATATCAAACTTAGGTCAAATATTAGAAGAGACTAAGAAAATTTACTATCAATAGGGCAATGGAGTTGGTGTCTCATTTCTTTGGTGCTACAAATAAAGCAGTGAAACAAGTTTTTAACTCATGGGAAACATAAGATAAGAAATCATTGGATACACCAAAAAAATTAAATATATTTTAAGAATAAGGCCCATAGTAAAAATTTGTGAAAATTCCCATCTTGAAGCACATCATTTTGAAATGAAGGGAAAATCAAGGAGGATAAGGAATATTGAAATATAATATTTGGCCAAAATATTTGATCAGTTGTCAATTTGTATTTATTATTTTTAAGTACCAATTTTTAAAGTTTTATTATAATTTTTTAATTTTCCATTTATAAATCACATTTTTATCATATTTATAACATTACATAAAGGAAATTGGTCAAAAGAAAGATAATGGAGGAGGTAGAGCTGTTATTGATAACATTGATACAAAAATAGGGAATGTGATTATGACAAATAGTGGCCCAACATCAAGGATTATAATTTAACAAGGGATTATTGAAAATAGAAGGGAGAGGAAGGTAAATAAAATAAATACTTTGAATAATAACAAAATAAAAATAATAAAGACAAAATATTCATCCATGACTAGGAATGAATCATTATATGTTGAATGGCGACACATAATTTATCAAATTTTGCTTGAGTAAAAACATTGTTTTCAATCTATAGGAATTATCTAGTGAGTTAAAATGGAATAATATATATATCTTCGTATGAATATGTTTGTCTGATATATACATTTAAAATAAAAAATGAACATTTTACATTAATGAATATAATTTTTAATGTTGTAATAAAGTGAAGCATACATTGACATTATTCTGCCACTACGATTTCACTTTTATGGATTTTTATTATATAAATTAATGTATTTTTAGAATTTCAAAATGTATATACTTATCTCTATAGTGAAGCATAACTGAAATATATAGGATCTCTTTCTACAATTCTAATATAAATAATGAAATAATAATATAATAAAGAAAAGCATAATTGATTTTTTTTGCATTCATTGAAGGGAAAATTTTTAAAAATTCAAACATTATATAACTAAGATAATAATAAAATAAATATAAACATACTAAAGCATAACTATACTTTTTTGCATTACAAACATTACATAATGAAATAATAATACAATAAGTATAAGCATAATGAAGCGTAACTAAGTTTTTTTGCATTCATTGGAAGGAAATATTTGAATAAGACAATCCTCATGAAGCATATAAAAAAAATTATGCATTTATTGAAAGGAAACATTTATAGAATTCAACCATAACAAAGCATAAATAAATATTGTTACTTTCATTAAAAGGAGACATTTAAAGAAGTCGAGTGTAGTGAAGCATAATTGAATTTTTTTGCATTCACGAAGCATAACTTATATTATAAATGCATAGAATTAAAAAAACTATGATTTGTAACATTAATAAAAACATGACAAGTAATAGTTAACAACATGAAAATTAATGACTAACAACATGAAAAGTAGCATTCATTCAATATAACTATTCTTAGTAATAGACCATCTTTATATGGCCAATTTTTTCATTGATCTAAACTACTTAATCCATCTATAGATGCTAATTTAATTCCTTCTATTCCTTGAGATTCTGGTCTGCTTCATTCTCAATTACCATAACACTATCCTCTCCTTCATGAATAAGTTGATATTTATCCACCATATTAATTTAAGTATCACCATGCTCGACTCTTGATTTGACATCATGTGTTGAATATAGTTGTGGTAGAATCAATTTTGATTTAATTTAAAATTACATATTGGTAAAATGTAACATTTTCATTAAATCAATTCTAATATTAATTAGTACAATATTATAAATCAAATTTATTAGTAGTTTTTTGTCCTCAAACATATAATTTCCTCCAACGTCTTCATGTCTTGTTCTTGCAATACCATTTTATTTTTAGATTATCGTAAGCAAGCAAAAAATTATTCCTAAAATTATTTTAAGATTGCATATTTTCAAAAAAAATTATCTAACAAAATATCATTTCTTCAATATTATTAATCAATTCTTATTTTTCTATTTTAATTCATCATTGAAATTCTTCAATTCAATATTCTCATTTTGCATTATATTCATGTTTGCATTAATTACTAAAAAAAATTAATATTTTCCATAGCTTCCATAGTTAAATTATTTATATCCATGTGTAAACACATAAATTTAGTATTAGACACTTGAAAATGTTAGTTTGGACCTATCATTAACATACATGTCTTGTGCTTACACATTTAACACTTGTTCACATTCTCTCCTAACCATTCATCTATATATAAGCTTAGCCTTTCTAATTAGTCACCATTCATATACAAGATCCACCTATTCTATGGCCTAAATGGACCATCATATTAAGTACACTATCACCATAGTATATATAATTATTTCCTCCATTCTAGATAATGCCAACAATAGTCAAACATTATTGATTACCAGTAACATCCCAAGTTATCCAAGTGGTCACTTTTAAAATTAAAACCCTTCCCTTAGGTTGATTCACATGTTATTCATATTGATTACAGAGGGAAATTACCCAAAGAGTCTATATATACACCAAGACTAATGACATTCTTATTTAGGGGTCAATGAATAATAATGTGTCCCACTAGGTGGACAATTTTTTTTAAACAATTCAAAAATAAATCCTAAAAAATATTTAATATTCTTAAACAAATTGGAAAAATATATATGCACTACATATTTGTATATATAAACTAAAACACATATGTTTGATTAATATCAATGATACAAACTCAATATATTTTAAGGGGAAATTGGAAGTGTATGTGACCTCTTTAGGCCAAAAAGTGGGACACAATGTTATGATTTAACCCCAAGATCCCACTTAAATATTGTTTGGAAAAATAATAGTATATTGAAATACCTATTTTCACATCCTTGTTGCAATATCCTAAAGTATTCAAATCTGAAAACCCATTAAATAAAACAATCCCTGGGCCAAGTATGAAAACCTAAATAAATTTAAAAGTTGCATATTGTCAAGTGTTGAAAGCCAACATGCCGCATTGTATTTTAACATATCACTATTGAGCACAAATATAAATAAGTGGGAGAACTACGTGAAATTTAATTCCTTTTAAAGTATTAAAATATAGGAAAAAGTCAACCACCAAGTGGGTTGTGGTTTGGTATATTCAACCCATCATTATAACCCATTTTTATATGCCAAACAAGTGTTCAAAATGAATCTAAGGTCTCAAGGTGAAAGGAAAAAAATGATGAATCTTCACACATGACCAAGCATTTAAAATTACATAGGAAACACATTGACAATTAGACATAAATATATATGGAAGGATAGACTAACATTTTATACAAATAAAATTTTAGTAAATAGTGGACATATCTAGTTTCCACAAGCCTTTGAACTTTATCGGTACTGTCCTGGCAGACTATGATAGTTCATAACCTAATTTCCATAATCACATATCCATTTAAATCTATATTGGGTGATTATGCATAGACATAGATTAGAAAAAAAATAAACAATAAGCTAAGTATCCTATCCTCTTATCATTTCTATAAATAGTAAGTTAAATAACTTCAACCCTCTCACAATTATTTATGACTTCTTTATCATATCCATAATATTTATCAAGTTCCTCATGTTTTCATTCCTATTATGCCACCACTACTTTGGTTCCAAGCTATGAAGTTACACTTCAACAAACTATACAAGTTATGAAAAAATAAATTCAATTGTTTTCCTCAAGATCTCAACAACCAAGACATAAGGTGAATTCACCTGATATATTACTGAATCCTTTAGCTTATGAGGTCCTTCCATACCTATTTCCTATTGGTTTCATATATCTTAAGTTTGAATTATTCTATATTAAGCGTGATCATTTCCACCATATCAATTCTTTCTATGCTTCATTTCTTGACTTTGTACATAATGATAAATTATTGCTGAAACTCTTTCTTATGATCCTTAAGAACTACAATCTTGATTTTTTTAATGGTTTTACACACACACACACACACACACACACACACACACACACACACACACACACACACACACACACACACACACACACACACACACACACACACACACACACACACACACACACACACACACACACACACACACACACACACACACACACACACACACACACACACACACACACACACACACACTAATTCAATTATTTAGTTGATAATTTCTTATCTTGCGGTCACATTTTCACATATTTCCCAACTTAAATATTTAGGATCTAGTGATAATTTTAGCAAGTATGTGCTTAGATTAAAAAACATACTTAAAAATATGACTAAAATTATTTGATAGTGAATTTAAAATCATATTATTTTAGAGTTTACTCCAACCTATTAAATAAATATTGATCTTCAATTCTAACAAATATTTTTATGAAATTTTTCATGTGGTTAAAGACCATGAGATCAATATTTTAGAGTTCAATGGGATTAAATATGGGACCAATGCCTCTATTTATACATACTAGAGTTAAATATCAAGGTAAATTAACATTAAAAGTTAAGGCTAATCATAACACTTTTCAACCTAATAACGAGGCCAAAAAATTTAGCCATTATGGTAGACCAACAATTAGACATTATAGACATTTCTCAAAAAAGATAGCGAAGACAATTTAAATAGTTAATTGAGAGTCATATAAATGTGATTAGAAAGTTTATTGAATGTAATATGATATATTTATCTCCTCATCAAGGCCCTTTACTAAGAATAGTGAAGTTCATGCAAATTGTTATTATCATAGGATACCTAGTTATTCTATAAATAAATACATAACTTTGAAGTATAGAATCCAAGACTTTAATTGAAAACAACCAAATTGAAATAGAGTCACAATATTAGTTCAAATGAATTAGTTGTTCAACCAAATTAGAATCTAAAAATATTTACCAACCCTCTTCCAAAAAATGCCACTCAATCCAAAAGCTAAGATGGTGTTCATATGATAACTAAAAAAAACATCCATAGCATTACAGTGTTCAGTCACTTGATAGATTCAACAATGTGGTTAATCACACATGTAAGGAGCCTCCTCTAATTACACATTATTACCATAAAAATTTAATTAATATCATTCTAATAATGGTTAATTATTCATTTGAGCTTTCATAGATACACATTCAAGTTTGAAAATAGAATTATGGTGGATAATGGTTTATGTATTAATGTGGGCATAGTGAAATTTATTACCAATATTGGATATACTCAAAAGAATCTCACTAGTACCACCAAAATTATTAGAGGATATGATGGAATTACTAGGTCACCACTATGGGAAATTACATTATACATCACTATTGGTCCTAAGAATTTATTAGTTTGGTTTCATATATTGCTAGATAATTGGACGTTTGATGTACTACTTAGGTGACCATGACTTAACCAAATGAAAGAAATATTACTTACACTACACTAAAGTTTGAAATTCATCCATGAAAAAAAGTAATCACTATCTAAGGCACTACTTATGATCCTCCCACACATGTTCAACATGAGGTGTTATCTAAAAAGCTATTAAAGAAGAAAATCATATGAACTCAAGCAAATACACCTAAAATTTAATTACCTACTCATCCATGTATAAAAATTATATTATTTTATCCAAATGCACCCATTTAGAGTATATTACCTACCAAATATATAACCACTCACAACTCCATAAAGGAAAGTAAAAAATTACAAATAGATAATGTAATCATTGTAATAATATGACTATAGTGAAGATGATTACAATGACAATGATTATACCATTGAAAATTACTACAGTGCCATGATTATACTACTGATGATAGTGATGATGACAATGCATTAGCCTTTTTAGACTCATAGGTTCTAAGACACCCATATATTGAGCATGAGAACATAACTACATCTACTTATACACAATGTGATCATTTAGATGGAAGAATTACTTAGTCTCACTTGCTAATCCCATACTCTTGCACTTGAAAAATATATTTGAACATAATTTATTTCCTTTTCTTGCTTTAGGTCTTCTAATAATTATTTTTATTTATCTTTGAATGTTACATATTTACAAAACTTAATATGTTGTGATTATCTGCTTGTTATTATGGGTTATACATTTTTTACACACATTCTAATAATGGCATTTTTGAGTTACATGTAGTATATACAAGTTTTTTCATATGATTATGGAATCATAATTTTTCAGGGGCATCCTTATGTTAAGGCTTTCTATTTGGTCATATATATTGATTTATCATATATCTTGCATACTTTACTACAATATTGTTTTGAGATTTGTTATATGAGTGATTCACATAGTTATATAGTAATTATTGTTTTTTTTAATATATTATTTATTGTTTGGTGCATCTCTCTTATTTTTATCTACATTCTTTGTGTGCTTATACTTTTTTATTCAAGTGCATTTCTTGTCTTCCCTATAGTGAATGCTTTTATTGTATAATCTATGTCACATGTTTATGATTGTTTACCTTGCATTTTATTTTTTTAATCCATGTTCAACATTTTTTGAATTGCATATTCTTTTTGTAATATTTATCACTCTATTTACTCTAAGTGGGTATGTTTTCTATGTGATTGGTGTCCTTACCTTGGTTATTATGTTTACTCTATGTTACCATGATTTGTTATAGAATCCATATCATGCATGTTATTGATTTCCTATATGTGTGTTGCTTATGTTTCCATGGATTATACTATGCATCTATTGAGGTATGTTATTATTGTGTTTTACTAATTATATATTTCCCACTAGGGGCATAATATGATCATGCATATATTGATTAGACACTAATTTTATTGGGGCATGATATTGTCATGATTCAACTTATCCTAATTTAGAAAACACTATTGCATGTGATTCATTGATAATATCTAATTCACAATGGGGCATATTATTATTGGTGCATTCACCATTTATACATTGGGGAATATCATCTACACCTCATTTATTACACCACATCCATTTAGGGTTAATAAATTACTATGTTTTCTTATATTTATTCTATTCAAGTATATAAGAGTAAGTTACCTATTATAATTATGATTTAATAATTATATCTTTCTTTGATTATACTAAAATGTGTTATAAATGAGATTTAACATTTACATCATCTTAAAATTTTATATGTTACACATGGTATTTATAATACATATATTTTACAATGAGTGATATGTAGGTACATCTCACACCTCAAAATGGGGACATATGTTCTATTTATTTTATCTTTAAATACATGATTGTACACATGAAGCACACTACAAAAAATCCCCCCAACATTGTTAGAGGAAATCATTAGACAAACTGAAGATACTGATGTATTAGATCCTATAGAGATAATGGCATAATTTTCATATCATTGTGTTCCTATTCTCATATTTTACTTTATGATTTCAATAGTATCTTAATTATCAATTTATAAAAACATTGATATACTTTCAAATGTTTCCATTATGTTTACATGTACTATATATTCTACATTCATGACACAGGTGCATGAATTCTTGTTTTAGAACTCTTACTGGTAGCCAATATGCTCATACATATTACGAGGAGACATGGTTTATTTTATTTTACATGTCATAGGACCTAGAGTTTGTGATAAAGTAACCTTTATCCTCCTTTTGAATTTTATACATTTATCATATTTGGTATTAAATTTGAGTAACACTTACAAGGTTAAACTACAACTTCTTCTTTAATCCCTCCCAAGTACACTTATTTATTTTACTTTAATTTATATGCATGCACACACATAAAAGTATAACACTATGTAGACACCTAATTTTGGTACAATATTAGTTATTTTCTATGTTATTATTATGTTTATGTGTATATGGATCATTATTTTAGATTAGGTTCTTATTAGCATGTATTACCTAATGTTGGGCCTTGTATTGCATTCCCTTGTCTTGTGTTGTCCTTATAACATTACTTTATTTTCATTTTAGGTTAATGATAATACAAAAATTAGATCCAAAACACTTGAAAACCTATGTTTTAATTATTTTTTGGCCTCAATATAACCACATAGGCTCTAAGATTATCCAAAATACTATTTTAAGGTTTATTGGTCTCCTTAACTGGGACTAATTTAGTCCAATCCCAAGCATTTTTATTTATGGGTCCCTTAACACATTTTTATAGTTTATTTGGTTTATTGTGACCATTTTTGGGCTTTTCCAAATTTTTACTGTTACCTTACATGCTAATAAATTTAAGAAGTATATATATGTGTGTGTGTGTGTGTGTGTGTGTGTGTGTGTGTGTGTGTGTGTGTACATAAGCATTTTGATGCATTTAAAAAGCATATATATGAGAACATATTCTAATTTATATTGGTACGCCATCTACTAAAGTGCTAGAGTATCACTTCTATAAAAAATAAGAATTAAATTATTATTGGAAGGACATATAAAATTAATTTTTAATTCACTGTACTCATACATAAGGATAAGGTTAAAGATCTTCATATTGCATTGGAATACTTGTTAGACAATGTAAATGTTGATTTCCAACTTATCAAAGAACATAGGTGTTAGTGTAGGTTTTTTCTCACTTTTGGTTTTACCTACATTGTTCTTAGTCAACTTGATTTGGGTTATTAAGGTCATTAGAGGAACACACACTTAATGTGTTTTCTAATAATGAGTTGAGTTGTTACCTTTATGGTGACCTAATATCTCATTATATAATGTACCTCCTTTATACTTTTTGGTTAATGCCTAATGAACATTAATGAAGCTCACTTTTACTCTACATTATTTCTCTCACATATCTTAGGGTTTTCATGTATTCTATGCTGTTTAAGGATCTTGTAACAATCTGACATGTTATTAGAGCTCTAATCTGACCACTATTTTACCATTTCAAATTCTTGATGAGATCTTTTACATGCATAAATTCTTGGTAGTTTCTTGATTTTTTAATTTTCATAGGTTTGGTAGGATTTCATGTAAATCCATACAAAATATACAATAGGAGTATCCTATTTAAAAACTAACATCATAGATTCAAAAGGCATCACAACCTTAAGATCGATTGTACACTTGACCTACATCCATGATAATGATTTTCAACCATTTTAGAGGGTTTCAATGTATTTATAGACATTTCATGAATTTTTGTACTATAGGTATCTCAAATCAAGATTATTTTATATATTTTTTGAGTTATCAAATGGTTCTTTCTATATTTTTTATAGGATGCACCAAACTTATAGATCTAGGCATTTTCTAACTTTAGTGGGTTTTTCAAACCCAAGAGGTAATTTTAGTAGTTTGGTGGGTTTTCACCCTTGAGTAAATCATGATTTTTGAACCCATTTCTTGCACATACATCAGGTTCTAACCCTCCTACATGCATGACTTGTGGGTTTTGACACCGCTACTCACACCATCATTGGGTCTTGTAACCCTTTCCTACACCTATGCCATTTTCTACCGATCGTACCAATACCTCTATCTGGTTCCATTGACTATGCCATCACCTATATCAAGTTACACCAGCCATGATAGAAACTCCATTGAGGTTTGATGAATGTGTTATCACCTCCATTGGGTTCCACTGACCATGCCTATACTTTTTTCAAGTTCTACTGACTGTGTTTGCATATCTATTGAGTTCCATCGACCATACCAACACCTTTGTCAAGTTTTTATGATTATGCCAACACCAGACTATACCACTTGTAGAAGCACACCCAAAAGTCCACCAATCTTCTTCTACACCCTATGATGCATGTGCAGCCATCAAATTTAATTCTATGTTTTGTGACATTATTCATTTCACAATTAGTGTATCTTTTGGATGATGTCACTCTCAGATCAATAAAATCAATAAAAAATGGGAGGGGGAGAGAACCCACAATAATCCTTAGTCCCCTGGTCATATGGTGTGGTCACATGAGGTAAACACCTAGCTTAGCCCTTAGCCCTTCCTATTGATACACTTATTATGTTCCCTATGTTACTAGGGAACAAGGGGAAAGTAAAAAACTCCATTTTGAGTCCTAGAAGACTTGGGACTTGAGTTTTTAACACAATTACTACTAGAAATAGAAAAATAGAAAAGATGTGGTCACCAATTAGAAAGTCTACATGCAGACCCTGCTATAGGGATAATAGATGTCATGCAGTGATACTACTTTTTGCTAATCTTTATAAATTTATTTTAATATTTACCAATTACTACCCAAAATACAAACAAAAAATGGATAATTATAGCAAGAAATAAGATAAAGTGAGTCATGGGTGGATCCAAGAGTAAGTAGGGTAAGGCATAAAAGAGAATTTGCTTAAGATGAACAAAGGTACTAGTTCTAACTTCTAAGGTAAGAACACATAAAACTAGAACCTACCAGCTCTAGCATAATGCTCAAAGCTAAATAAATGTAGTTAAGGATTTAAAGGAAAGTAAATTCATATATTTAAAATCATGCTTTGCATAAAATTGCTCACTCATAGTAAATTGCATAGCATATTCAATTGTAAATGAGAAGAAAACAAAGCAAGTATACTATCAAATTTGTTAGCCTAGTGTTAAGCTCAAGCTAACAAATGCATATATGGAATTTAATTGATAAATTAGTTTGAAAAAAAGAAACTATTAGTCATCTAAAATCATGAGGAACAACAACTACAAAAATAAATAATTAATAACTTCAGACAAACTTGTGAATTTTTTAGCTCTTTTGCATTAATTCTTGTAACAACTATTTCTAATTACAAACTAGGGGGAAAACCCTATTTATAGGCATAAAAAATGCCTAAGACAAGTTAAAGTGGGCCCATCAAAAGGCACCCAAATATCCAAGTGGCTAAAATGTTACATAGAGAGGAATATTCTACTATTGATTTTACAAAATGAAACAAAATATTCTCTAAGGCACTGGAGGTGGCTACTGCAATGCTTGCTATTATCTTTGTTTCTTCTCCACTTCCTCCTTAGTCCATACCTCTATACATGCCAGATAATCTTGGTCAATCTAAGTGAAGTCCAAGGTCATGGGCTAAAATAAATTGGGTATCTCTTAGATGAGCTTGCCATGTTCTGTGAGTATTGGCCTTAGTGCTTCTTCAAATGCATCCACTTTTTCTAGCCTCTGATTGCAAAATGATATGATGCTCATTACCTCAGTAGTAGTATTTACATTGGATACATCCTAATAATTTTTTTCCATAAACATCTTCATTCGGGATCTAAACTCTTGATCGTCCATGAAAGAGACATCAGGTTTGGTCACCCTTGTGATCATGACATCCTTCAACAATAGTGCAATTTTGAACTCAATCTTCTCTAAGGATGTGGTTGCATCCTTAATTTTTTCTAGACATCTCTTTAAAATCCTCCTCCTATTCATTAAGATGGGCTATGTAGGAATGATGTCCTCAAGTGGTAGCACCTTGAAGTCAAGGAACTTATTGCTTCTTGTAATTTTAGCCAAGTTTGCCAAATTGACATCATAAAGTGCAAGATTTTGGTCAAGTTTAATGACCACTTTGGACTATAGGACCCCATGTTCCTACCTCTTATTCATAACCTTATAGGTTCAAGACATTAATAACAAGATTTATTATTGAAATTAAAGTGTCCTTTAACACAGGGGGCAACATTTACTCTTTCAACATTTTCAATTCTTATTGCATCCCCTTCATCAAGGTAATTATAGATTCTACCTAAGCCTAAATTCTGGACATAGGGTCCTCTACATATTTATGCACCTCTCTAGGACTGGCCTTCCTTTTCCTTGTCAAAGTGAAGAGTGACTCTTCACTCTCATGGACAATAACTAAACTTTATTATGTCCGTTCCACTTATCTTTTAACCACCCTCTTCATGGTTCCTATGTCAACATCAAACTGTTGACACAGTGGATTGTACTCGGGGTAAGGAGGTTGAGCCACAACAATAAAAACTCCCCTCTCGCCTGTGGGATTGGTGAAGCTAGAGGGGAGAGTCTCTAGGTAAGGGATAGCTCCCTTTGATGCATTTGATTTGTTCCAGTAAGTGCTAACACACACACACACACACGTGCACACACACACACACACACACACACACACACACACACACACACACACACACACACACACACACACACACATAATGGGGGGGGTGAAAAGGGAGAAAGATTACAGGAAAACAAACTACTCTAAAGGAGGTGATGCACCAAAATGATCTGACCTTCTCACACTCACACTTAAAATTAGAAAAACACATACATACACTTAAAATTGGCAAAAGGACTAGGCTGTAAGAGCTTGGCAGGGAGGCTTTAATGGAAAATACAAAAAATAGAGATTCACCAAAGGTGTTGTGAGAGGCACATTGTATAGTAATTCCTTCTATTTTTTCACTTCCAAATATAGTTCTCCTTATCAGCTATAGAAATGGCACCTTATAGACACCAGGTATGTTGGTGTTAAACTTGTGGAAGCATCAAGAAGCAATGACTAAACACAAACTAACACTCAGACATACACAGAGATATCTAACCAGGATAGAGGTAAAAATTGTGTTTATTGATTCAGGTGAAATTTTGCCAGGGCTACGCCTTACAAATGTGGAAGATGATTTCTCAAATGATAATTCTTCATTATATAGAGGAAGAAAAGGGGCCCTTTGGCACCCATTTTTAACAAGTGACCCATGCGCCTTCCAAGCATTGGGATGAGGAAACTGTCTGAATCTAATGCTGTGTCGGCTCCTGTTAGGGTTTGAATTTATGAGCTGTATCATTTTACTACTCTCCAATGCATATTAAAGAAAACCAATTGCATCGACCACTATTTGTGCCCCTTTAATGATTGCATGGTAGGCACTGTGTCAACCACTAAAATAACTTTTTGAATCGACACCTTCCTATGTCACTTGGATCACTTCATTTGCTTCTATGTCATGGCCATTCCGCTGTTAGGATTTGAATTTATGAGCTACACCATCCACTTATTCTTTATTCTCTAGGATTTTTGTCCTTTTTTGCTCCTTCATCCCTCAGGGGTGATCTTCTAGTAGGTCACTACATTCCTTGGGCTCTTTTCATGATTTGGTGCTAAGGTAGTTCAAAAATAATAGCTACTTCACTATGTTAAATTTGACGTTCACGCGGCCATCACCCAACAGCTAGTTTGTCTGCTTAAATTTGACAACTTTCAGGACGTCATCATCCTCAAAAAAAGTCATTGGGTCTTTTCTACAGCTTTTCTACTTCTCAGGGTTTTGTTTTAGGCCTTTTCTCATAGACAAAAAGTCTATAGGAATTGGCCACTCTTTATCCTTTTCTTTGGGATTTTTTGACTTCCCCCTACACTGGCAGCCCTTTTAAATGTTCTCTACCCTCTGCAAGGGCTTTTAGATCTTGAACTACCCTTTGTAAGGGCTTTTGGACCCTCAGCTTCCCTCCAGCTATAGGGCACACCCTTGAACCAAGCTGTTGAACCAACCTGTTAAACCAAAATTGGTTCAATGGTTCAATCGGTTCAACAGTTTAATCACTATGCATCGATGCCCATTAAACCATTTGCTTTGAATTGAATGCCACTTGAACCAAGTCATTGAACCAATTGGTTGAACCAAAAATGGGTCAATGCTGTGTGCTGAGACCTTCTGAACTAAGCCTTTGAACTTTCCTTGTTCGCTTCTGCCATTGAACCTGCACATTGAACTGAAGGTGTTGAACTAAGTCATTAAACCAAGTGATTAAAATGGTTCAATGGTTCAATGCTGCATGTTGATGAACTCACTAAAGGATTGTAGATTGAAAATAAGGGATGAACCATTCATTTGAACCTGCCGAAGTGTTAAGGCATTAAACCAATGTGTTGAACCAACCCATTGAACCAGTTCAATGGTTCAATGAGTTCAATGGTTCAAGTGATTATTGAGCCAAGATCATTGAAATTTTTACTAAACCAAGTAATGAACTTAAAGATTGAACCAAGGCTTAAAAATGAAGTGATGAACTTGAAATGATGAGCCAAGGCTTGAACCAAGATTGGTTGAACTTTTTTGATGAACTAAGCACTGAACTTAGTTGATTGAACCAAAGCCAAAGAACTTGAAGATTAAACCACAGCTTGAAATTGAAAGTGATGGACTTGAAGTGATGAACTAAGGCTTGAACCAAAATTATTGAACCACCGATTGAACCAAAGCTTGAAATGAAGTGATGGTCTAATGGTTCAAATATGCCAACTTTCTTTGTGAATTTCTTCAGACAAAAAATCTGAAGAAGCTTTATAAAATCTTGCCCTTTTTGACTGGTTCTTCAACTATCAAAAGGAAACCTGTAGAGTCCATAGAAAACCAAGCTCTATAGAGTTCATAGATTTAGACCTATAGAGTTTGTAGAAATGGACCTGCAGAGTCCTTAGAAAACCAAACTCTGCAGAGTCCATAGAAATGGACCTGTAGAGTCTGTAGAAATTCTTGGACTTGTGCAAAAATAAAAAATGAATTGGCCTTGAACAACAGGGGAAGAAGGGGACTAATTTTATGCCCTATCGAGTAGAAAATGGTCAACAAAATGGCAACTCCCAGGGGAAGCATGCCTGCTATGTTTAGAAGCTAGTTGCCTTAAAAATCCATTGGGCACAGGGTTAGATTATAACTTAAAGATCAGTAATAGCTCTAATAAATCTAGAACCAATCACATAGATTCACCTCAAAGGGAGAAGAAAAAACACACACAAGGCTAAGAAAACTACTAACATGTGTAGAAAGCACTTAGGGAAAGCAGGAGAAAAAATAAGGGAAAATATATACATGATGAAAAGAGACTCAATGGTAGTGCTTTAGATGTATCCCATTAACTGGGATATACAGTTCCTCACCATCCAACTTGGAGAGTTGGAATGCATTATGCTGGTTGCACTGAGTGATTATGTATGGGCCACTCCATAGGGCATCAAACTTTGCATGCTTTCCAGGCTTAGCTTGATCTTCATCCCATTTCAAGACAATATCTCCTTCAGAGAAACCTTTTGATGAAGATTTCTTGTCAAAGTGTCTCTTCAATTGTTGTTGGTAGCTAGTCATGGAGGCCATATCGTGGTCCCTTGCCTCTTGGAGTTCGATCAGTTCGCATAATCTAGCCTCCATGCTAGTTCCTTCTTCTAATTGTAGTTGGTGAGCGATATCTAAGGCTGGTAATTCAAGTGAAATGAGGAGCCTAGCTTCCCTTCCATAGACGAGTGTGTATGGCGAGTTGCTGATTGCCCTCTTTGGGGTGACCCTATCTGCCCATAGGGCTATTTTTAGCTTGGCATGTTAAGTCCTCTAATTTTCTTCCATGGTCTTCTTGATGATCCTAATCAACTTCTTGTTGGTGGACTCAGCCAGCCCATTCCCTTATGGGTAATAATTAGATGAATTGCTAAGATATATACCATATTTTAGTGCCCATTCACTTGTTTTGGTCCCAAAAAAGCCAATGCATTATCTGAGATTGTGGTTGTTGGGACCCTAAACCTCACCACCAAGTCCTCATAAAACTCCAAGACCACACTTTCATTTGCCTCCTTCAGAGCAACAGTCTCCACCCACCTTGTGAAATAGTCTGTGGCAGTCAGGATCCACTTGTGTCTAGCACTGGAGGGAGGGTTAATCATCCCTATGAAGTCTAGGTCCCACTGCATGAATGGCTACTCTACCTGAATAGGTTGTAGGGGCATGGCAACCAACTGTTGCTTCCCATCAAAAAGTGCACACTTCTAGCACTTTCTTACCTAGGCATGGGTGTCCTTAAAAAGAGTAGGTTAGAAATAGCTAGCTCTCATTATCCTTGCTATAGTAGCCCTAGGAGTGAAATGACTACCCACTGGCCCATCATGGAACTCAGACAACACCTTGTTAGCCTGATTTGAGTCTATGCATCTTAGAAGGACCCCTGAGAGATCCTTCCTAAACAATACTCCATCAACCAAAACATAAGTGAGAGAATGGAGCCTAAAGTACCTTCTTTTAGTCCTATCAAGACCCTGTGGGCACTCACTAGTGAGAAGGAAACACCTCAGGTCTGATGTCTAATCCTTCATGACAGCTAGTTCTTTTGCTGTAGCTGCATCATGAATTAATAAGTTATCTTCCCTTTTCTGCTTGAAGTCTGTAGCAAGGTGTTCACACAGGCCTCTTCCCCTCACTAGCTTAGTGATCTTGATGTCTACGTCATAATCCATTACCCTAGTGATCCACCCCACTCTCTTCTCATTTAGGTCTCAGTTGGTCAAGAAATCCTTGATGCTAGGATGTGGAACCATGAGGTGAATCCTGCTATTGGACAACATATGCATGAATTTCTTTAGGCTCTACACTATTGCTAGGACTTGCTTCTCTACATACGTGTACCTGACTTTAAAATCCTCTAACCCCTAGCTAAAAAATGCAAGTGGTTGCTCAAGGTCATCACCATTTGCTTGGGTAAGCATGGTGGAGATTACTTCTTCATTGCCAAAAGTGTAGAGGTTGAAGTCTTTATTGAAGTCAGGGTTGATCAACATAGGAGCCTGGGTTATGGCCTGCTTGATGTCTTCAAAGCTATCCTTCCTTTGTGTTTTCCACTTGAACTCCTCACCCTTCCTCAGCATAGAGGTCAGTGGCTTGACTATATTTACAAAATTCAAAATGAATCTCTAAATGAAATTTATCCTGCCAAAGAAGCTCTACAAGCCTTTCTTGTGCTTAGGTAGGGACATCTCCAAGATAGAACGAACTCTCTTAGGGTTAATGGATAAGCCCTCCTTAGACACAATGTGGCCAAGGAGTTTCCCCTCATGAATAACAAACATGCATTTCTTTGGGTTAAGAGAGATGCTGAACTCCCTACACCTTGCAAAGATCTACCTGAGGTGTTTCATGTGTTGGCTCGCTTCCTTGGAGAATACCATCACATCATCGAGGTATACCAGCACATTGTTGTTTATCAATCCTTAAAAAGCCATGTCTATGGCTTGCTAAAAGGTAGCACCAGCATTAGACAGCCCAAACGACATCTTCTTATAGGCAAACATTCCCCATTTAGTAGTGAAGGCTATTTTGTGCTGGTCACAACCTTGCACTAGAATCTGATTATATCTTGAATATCCATCTAGGAGGGAGAAATTTTTGCTACATATTACCTTTTGAAGGATCTGCTCCATGCTTGGGAGGGGATAATGGTCTTTTAAAGAGACTTTATTAAGGTCTCTAAAATCAACACATAACTTGATCTCCCCATTCTTATTTTGGATAGGAACAAGATTGGCTAGCTAGAAGGAATGTTTGATTGGAAATATAATCCCAG
Organism: Torreya grandis; assembly: GCA_037957365.1. Lineage (NCBI taxonomy): Eukaryota > Viridiplantae > Streptophyta > Pinopsida > Cupressales > Taxaceae > Torreya > Torreya grandis. Next base: position 692,858 of record JARHVA010000285.1, on the reverse strand, counting down.
ACTCAATCAATTTGGCCAGTTCCTTTTGCATGAGAGGCTCAATCATTGAGTTGACAAGTCTCTGCTTCTGCATGATTGGCTTGGCACCTTCTTCTAATTTGATGGTGTGCTGGGTGAGTCTTGGGTCAAAACCCTTCAAATCACTATAATCCCAAGTGAAAACATTAGCAAACTCTTGACACAAAAAAATGAAAGTCTACCTTTCTTGAATTGTGCAAACTTTTCCCAGTGCAAGAAGCTTATCCTTGAAGATCTCAACCTTCTTGTAATTCTCCTCCTTAGTTGTGATGCATGCCTTGTCACTTTTCAATTGGTCATCTCCATTGAAGATACTCTCAATAGTGACCAAAGATTTAGGGAGCTTATTGTTCTTCAATTGAACACTCTGGTTGCCATATTGCTGTTACAGCTTTGCCTGGTTCTTTGTTGCGAACTCAAATTCTTCCTACAAGAAGAATGCTATCTGTTGGTCATTTTTGAAGACTTGCCAATTTGTAATGTTGTCAGGGATAGAGGGCCAAACTACCACCTTCAAGTAGCATGAACTGCAGTCTCAGCTTATCTCCTTGGAAACATCAAACTGAGCACCAATTATTGCTAACCTATCTGCTTGTTTATTCTACTCTCTGGGAATGGAGATGATATTGAAAGCAAGGAAATCTTCCACCAAGTCCTAAACCCTATGCTTTTAGGACTTTAGCAAAGAATTTTTTGTCAAATTTTGGCCTCTCACCTAATTTACAATTAGCTACTATCTCCCAAAACTTGCAACTCCTTGATCCCTCTTTTCCTTTCCCATTCCAGACCATGGATAAGGGACTCATATTCTATAACATTACTTGTGCAAGAAAATTGGAAACAAAAAGTTGAAAAGTATCTCTCCTTTGAGGGGGAGACTAACATCACTCCACCACTAGCTCCCAAACTACTTTTGGAACTATCAAAGTACAGCTGCCATATACCTAGGTCTTCTTGGCTTGCCTTCATTACATTTGGTATGAAGGTACCCTCTTTGTGCATGCAGTAGACTCTAAGGCCTACCTCCTCTATGAACTTGTAAGGGTCATGCTCAAATTTATCACTTCCCCACTCATCCAAGAGTAGGTCTGCAACTCCTTCAAGAGTAGAGGACAGAGATTGGTCCATTTGGGACTCTTCTTGGTCGATAATGGTGTAGTTGACGTTCATTACCTTCAGCAAATATGGTTCTAGATGGTCCTTAGCGAGTGGCTCAGATCCAATCTTTACCTTGGTCCCATACTTGGTTTTCAAAACTAGATAGGACCAATTCACTACTAGATAGCCACCTATCTTGGATGTGAAGTCCCTAGATAAACAAATTGCAAAATAAGGAGGAACATCTGCCACTACTATATCATGGGGAATTGAGAAAGTCAGGGAAGCATGTAATGTCTAGCTTAAACCCTTCATTATCCCAACTATTTTTGTAGGTGTCCCATCTAACTATATGACTCCCTTATTCATCCCTTCATACTTCAGTCTCATCTTGTCAGCTATGCACTTGGGCATTACTGAGGTACTAGCCCCACTGTCAATGATGCAGTTGTGCACCAAGAAATCTCCTATGACCAACGACACATAAAAAGGGGGGATTTTCTCTTCCTTCTTTACCTGGCCTGAGGTGGAAGGTTGTCCATTCATCATCAAGACATTATCAGCCCTTGATGGGATAGCTTGTCGATCTAGCTCATGTAATTCCCTTTGTAACATGTCCTTTTGTCCTAGTAGATACAATGAATCCCATAAGGAGATGTTCATATGTAGCTTATTCATCTAATCCACCACATTGACTTGAGGACTGCCTCCCTTCAAGCTTTCTTTGGGGCTAATTCCAACCTAAGGTGCAGGCTGAGGGGCTGAAGGTACAAACTATGGTTTGAAGTTTGGGACCTTTTGATTTGAGTGTGATGGAGAAGGTGCTACTACCATTTGGGTAGTAGCTTGGGCTTCTCCCATTGCTCTCGTCTTGAACCTTGTGTTGGTTGTAACACAGTTAGCCTGATTGTCTGTAGCACCCACATAATTGATTGCACAAAATTCACCTTCCAGGTGGTTCATAAGAGTAGAGTTAGGCTGACTCTGACTATTTTTTGTGTTGGGTTGCATTGGAGCCTCAAAGACCTAGGAATGAGCGGCTACCTGATTGTCTTGCCCATTTGGGTAATAACCCATCATCTCATTTCTATAAAGGGCTTGCTCCTGACCATATCCCATGGTTGAACAACTTGGCTGTTCCTACACCATGTTGTTCCGAATAAGCACCATGACCTTAGATGATGAAGGGGGGCTTGGGTTGTAGCCTTGAAATGGTCTGGTCTGAGTAAGCTGACCTTGTCCTTGATTGTAGTTTTGGAAAGGGGGTCTAGGGCTTGACCATAATGCTAGTATCCCTAATTTGGTTTGTTGCTTTGAGCTTGTTGCCTTTTAAGAGCTACAATTTCATTTGAGATACTCTACAATAGACTCTTAACTTCATGAAGCTCATTGGATGGAGCAGAAGTTGGTTTCTCTATGCTTGGTAGAGGAGCTAATGTGGGAGCAACAACCTAAATTGGAGGTAGCATTTCTAGGAAAAGTGGCATATGGGGTCTAGGCGCTATTTTCCCAGCCTATACTAAGCAATCTTCAGCTGCTATGGCTATGTCATAGGCAGTAACCAACACATGCCCTCCCATGGATTATATCATAACAATAATATCACTGTTTAATGCTCTTAAATAATATAGGAAAGCATAGCTAGCAGTTGGTCTTACCAGAATGGGGATTCTATCCCATGTCTTATAAAACCATGTGTTGAAATCTTACATATATTCATGTGGGGCTCTTTTCATGGTCGTCAGCTGCTCAGCAAGTGAGAGGTAGTCGCTCTTTTCTTCAAAATGGTCCGTCAATTGAGTACCCAATTCATTCCAGGAATGGATGGAATTTATAGGCAAAATCCCATACCAATTAAGAGCTTTGCCTTTGAGAGACAATGCCAGCAATCTGATTGTGACATTTTCCTCCATGAAATTGTGAATATTGTAGAGGTTAGCAATATTTTTAATGTGCTCAACGACTGTAATGGGCCCATCTCCATCGAAAGAAGGCACATTTTTGAGGGCTGATCTTGGAATTGGGTAATAACATGGGAGATTCAAGGGGCTCCCACCACAAAAAGCCACAAAGGGTAATGTCATAGCTGGAATGGGATGTAACTATGGCCTTACTGCATATGCATTCCTTACAACAAGTCTAGGAGGGTGGTTTACTAAATAAGGATAGGTCTTCTCAAATCTTAGTCTTTTTGCTGAGTTTAATGGCAATTCAACAAATTCAAAAGGGATGCCCTTAGAGGCAGACCATGTGGTGACTTTAGGCATAAGAAGTTAAAATTGGTCTTGATTGGAAAATTTAAGCTCTCCCCAGTGGAGTCGCCAATTTTTTGACCATTTTCTGCCCAATAGGGCAGAAAATCGGTCCCCTTCTTCCCTTGATGTTCAAGGCCAATTCATTTTTTATTTTTGCACAAGTCTAGGAATTTCTACAGACTCTACAGGTCCATTTCTATAGACTTTGTATATTTTGGTTTTCTACAGACTCTACAGGTCCATTTCTACGGACTCTGCAAGTCTAAATCTACGGACTCTATAGAGCTTGGTTTTCTACGACATCTGTAGGTTTTCTTTTGGTAGTTGAAGAACCAGTCAAAAAGGGCAAGATTTTACAAAGCTTCTTTGGATTTTTCATCTGAAGAAATTCACAAAGAAAGTTAGCATCTTCAAACCATTGAACCATCACTTCATTTCAATCTTTAGTTTAATGGGTAGTTCTTCGGCTTTGGTTCAATCAGCTAAGTTCAGTGCTTAGTTCATCAGAAAAGTTCAACCAAGCTTGGTTCAAGCCTTGGCTCATCATTTCAAGTTCATCGCTTCATTTTTAAGCCTTGGTTCAAAATTTAAGTTCATCACTTGGTTTAGCAAAAATTTCAATGATCTTGGCTTAGCAGTCTCTTGAACCGTTGAACTTGTTGAACCATTGAACTGGTTCAATGGGTTGGTTCAATGCGTTGGTTCAATGCCTTGGCACTTCGGCTTAACACTTCAACAAGTTCAAATGAATGGTTCATCCCTTGTTTTTAGTCTACATTCCTTCAGTGAGTTCATCAATGCGCAACATTGAACTAGTTTAATCACTTGGTTCAATGACTTGGTTCAATGCTTCCAGTTCAACGTGTAGGTTCAACGGTAGAAGTGAACAAGGAAAGTTCAAAGGCTTACTTCAAAAGGGCTTGGCACATAGCATTGAACCATTTTTGGTTCAACCAATTGGTTCAACCATTTCAGTTCAAGCAACATTCAGTTCAAAGTAAATAGTTTAATGGGCATTGGTACACAGTGATTGAATTGTTGAACTGATTGAACCGTTGAACCAATTTTGGTTCAACGGGTTGGTTCAATAGCTTGGTTCAAGGGTGTACCCTACAGCTGGAGGGCAGTTGAGGGTCCAAAATCCCTTGTAGAGGGTAGTTCAAGATCTGAAAGCCCTTGCAGAGGGTAGAGAACATTCAAAAGGGCCACTAGCATAGGGGAAGTCAAAAAGCCTGAAGAAAAGGATAAAGAGTGGCCAATTCCTGCAGACTTTTTGCCCATGGGAAAAGGCCTGAAACAAAAGTCTGAGAATTAAAAAAGCCATAGAAAAGACCCATTGACTTTTGTTGAGGATGATGACATCCTGAAAGTCATCAAATTTAAGCAGACAAACTAGCTATTGGGTGATGGCTGCGTGAACATCAAATTTAACATAGTGAAGTAGCTATTATTTTTGAACTACCTTAGCACCAAATCATGAAAGGAGCCCAAGGAATGTAGTGACCCACCAGAAGATTTCCCCTGAGGGTTGAAGGAGTAGAAAAGGACAAAAAGCCCAGAGAATAAAGAACAGGTGAATAGTGTAGCTCATAAATTCAAATCCTGACAGCAGAATGGCTATGATGTAGAAGAAGATGAAGCGATCCAAGTGGCATAGGAAGGTGTCAATTCAAAAAATTTATTTCAGTGGTTGACATAGTGCATACCATGTGATCATCAAAGAGGCACAAACAGTGATTGATGTGACTAGTTTCCTTCAAAATGCATTGGAGAGCAGTCAAATGGTGTGGCTCATAAATTAAAACCCTGACAGGAGCCGACACAGCATTAGATTCAGACGATTTCCTCATCCCAATGCTCAAAAGGCACATGGGTCACTTGTTAAAAAGGGTACCAAAGGGCCTCTTTCTTCCTCTATATAATGAAGACTTGTCATTTGAGAAATCATCTTCCACATTTGTAAGGCGTAGCCTTGGCAAAATTTCACCTGAATCAATAAATGTAATTTTTACCTCTATCTTGGTTAGATATCTCTATGTATGTCTAAGTGTTAGTTTGTGTTTAGTCATTGCTTCTTGATGCTTCCACAGGTTCAACACCAACATACCTGGTATCTATAAGGTGCCATTTCTGTAGCTGACAAGGAGAGCTATTTTTGGAAGTGCAGAAATAGAAGGAATTACTATACAGTGTGCCTTTCACAACACCTTTGGTGAATCTCTATTTTTTGTATTTTCCATTAAAGCCTCCATGCCAAGCTCTTGTAGCCTGGTCCTTCTACTAGTTTGAAGTGTATGTATGTGTTTTTCTAATTTTAAGTGTGAGTGTGAGAATGTTAGATCATTTTGGTGCATCACCTTCTTTAGAGTAGTTTGTTTTCCTGCAATCTTTCTCCCTTTTCACCCCCCATTATATATCTATATATATATGTTAGCACTTACTAGAACAAATCAGATGCATCAAAGGGAGCTGGCCCTTACCTAGAGACTCTCCCCTCCAACTTTGCCAATCCCACAGGTGAGAGGGGAGTTTCCATTGTTGCATGTGGAAGGCAGGAGCTCAACCTCCTTGCCTCAAGTGCAATCCATTACGTCAACACAAACCTCATGAAAATTTGGGAGGTAGAGTGAGATACCTAGGGCTTCTCCTACCTTTTTACCTAAATTATTTATCTAACCCACTTTGGGGTAGTAGTAGATGTTGGCTATGTGTGAGGTGATTGCAATGGAAGTGATTGGGTGGAGGAAGAGGCCAAGGTTGTGGTAGGGATGTATAAGTTGGATGTTCTAATTTCCTAAGTGGGTCAAATAAAGACTTGGACAAGCCCATGTCGATAATGAATGAAGGTAGCTTTGTTGACACACTCACCTTAGCAACTATGGTAATGTTGAGTGTCTTATGAAAGGGGAACATCTTGGAGATAGGTTTCAATGGCTTTGTAGGCACATGGGAAATAATATCAAGTAAGGCACTTGTTATGGTTGCCTAGGAAGAAACCATATGCACAGTGGCTTGAGATATAAACTAGGGGAAGGTAAAGCCAAAGGAGGCACTAGCTTGGCTCATGCTAGTGCCAACTGAGGACTGAGTAGAGGTAGCTACAATAGTTGGTAGATTGAAGGCAATGAGGAAGCAATGATGGGGGGAAAAATATGGAGGTGGGAATATAAGTAGAGGAAAAAGAAGGCAATGATGTAGTAATTATAGTGGGAGTTTGGGGAGATGATGGAGGAGGCACTACTCCTATCATGGTAGTTTCAAGAGACTTCTTTCTCTCGTAAACATTTTTGATATTTCTCCTTGATAGTGCATGCAACTCTTACATTGAAAGATCAATGCCTTATTTTAGTTATTCAAGGTCAATGACATATGGGTCAGGTTGACCTATGATCTCTATGGCATCTCCCATAGTAGAGGTAGAGACAAATGTAGGCCCTTGGGAGGGACCTAGTTGGATGCTTGGTTCTCCTAACTAGGAGCTTAGAGGTATGCTTTGGCTGCCTAGGGTGGAAAGGAGTGGATGCCTGCATGGTCTATTTCTAATGAGATAAACACTATCATATTCCTCTTCTTCCTACCTAGCCTCATAGTCTACACCAAACATGCTTCCCTGGGATGGTGGTGGTTGAGGCCTTATAGTGTCTTCTTTCTTCTTTTCTCTGTCTAGCTTCATATCCAGCTCAATATTTTTCTTGGTTATATATCTAATGACTACTTCATTATTCATATCATCTTTGTAGATCCATTCATAGACTTCTTCTTGATGCTTATATTCCAATGCCACATCATTATTGAACTTAAAGAGATGCTTTGTAATGAGATTGTTTGGGTTCCATGCCCTGAAATCATCCTTAGGAAGTAGGTATGAGTCCCTATGCCTTACAACCACCATAATGTCATGCCACTTCATTATCTTAGTCCTCCCTAAATTATAAGGAGTCTTGTGGGGACTATGTTATTTTTGATCTTGAATATGCCATCAAATCCATGGAGAAGTTGATAGGCCATCTCTTCTTATGCTAGTTTCATTGGCACATATCTTGGCAGCCTAAGGGGAGCTACCATTACTCCTTCCATCTGGATGACTATGTTATCAGGGTAGATCTAGTAGCTTCCAATCTCCTTCAATGTATATTAGACCTCCAGGGGAACCCTTAACATTTCAAATTCAGTGATGGATTTGTACACCACTAGGTAGAAGTCTTATACAATCACCTTTATACCTAAAGTAGTGAATGTGCATTACAAATGATAGCTTTGGCATGAATTCATCTCATATGGGAGATCATGAGTTCTAACCTAGCTGGGTAGTTGTACAAATTTCATCCAATAAATATCTCTTTAGGAAGAATGGATCACCATTATTTCAAGTATCATTCATTGCATAAACTAGATTATTGCTAATGATGTCTCCTAGTGAGGGGCTTTGTTGATCCTATAGGATTATCTATAGCAGTGGGATAGTTATGATATCCACATAACCAATGTGTGTGTTGTCATATATCCTATTGAGAAGGGAAAAGATAATCCTAAATCCCTTCTTAAATTGATGGATAGGTATGTTCCCTAGATCATCCATGAAAACTACCAAGGTTGGGTTAGTAACACATGACGTCAAGACTATCTCTAGTTTGTGTGCCTCATACTAGTTGTCAATAATACTTTGGTTATAATATATCTATGTCAGAGGCCATAATATTTATCATATTTGGGCCCTATGATGAAATCAATTGGGATCCCTTGATTTATGGATTTAAACAACCCATCCTTGGATCTCATCCTCCCAAAGATGCCATCTACTAGGTCAACACATGACATAACCTCTGACTTCATTATAGCCTTATGGAGTCTGGTAGCTTGGATTAAAAGGATGTATGAAGGCAATTGGATTATGTGAGGCATTGTTTTGTCCTCACCAAGATCCCTATCTCATTCAACATTTTAATAGATGCTACTGTAATGTATGTCCCTTGGGTTTATGGCCTCAGGGATGAATTTTGTGTCTTTGAAAACTACTAAACTACCATATTGGAATAAGAAATCATAATTTCTAAAGGAGGTGCCCTTATAAATAGTGGAGGGACCTACCTATGCCATTTTTATAGTATTATAAATAGCAACCACCATTCTTATATATATTTCTACAACCTATGAGCTTCAATAATGGTAGTCCAGGTGTGATCTGTGAATAGCTCAAGCCTCATCATGCTGGGAGAACATAGATAATAGGGAGATCAAATGATTAGAGATTCAAATGCAAGTGTAGGTAATAATGACCAAGTTGAGTATCCTTTTGAAATATTTCTTTCATTAATGCAATGTATATGGTGATTCTATTTTGTGCCGTACTAATGGTGAGCTCATCAACTTTGTATTCAAAATACTTATAACTATTGATTTTGGCACTTAATTACTTTAAAATTAAAATTTATCACTAATTTTTATTTTATTTACTATAAATTTTAGCTTTAAAGCTAAATGTTTCCACTTTTTGACATGTGAAATGCCACCTTAGATCCAGCTAGGCACTTGTGGGACCTAAATATGACTAGGCTACTTTCTCAGCTTAAAATTTAGATAGGCCATTTTTCAATTTGTGGCAAGCTATTGGATGTTATTTTGTTATTTATTGGTTTCAAGAGTGACACACATCAGTCTCATGAGAAATTGAGACTTTCCCTTACTAGGTGTCACCTTCAGAAGGCTTTCAGAACTTCCCCTTGCCAGGTGTTGCCTTGAAAAGGATTTTGGCCAACTGTCGGTAACTTGGTATCAATCATGTGGATTGGATGGAGACACATGTATCTTTTTGAAGTGATCTCTTAGATCTTAAGATGTAGCTTAATGGGAATAACATGCAACATCATCTCATGGGTCCAAGGGGGACATGTGTCACTCTTAGAGGTGATCCAATGGATCTCAGATAGAAGTAATGAGGGAATGACATGTGGTATCATCATACAAGTTTAGAGGAAACATGTGTCATTATCATGGGCTTTTCCTCATTCTTATATCACTTATCATTCTTAGAATGAGCTTTGGACAATTATATGCCATTGGGCCTTGATCGGATGACTCAAGTTCTACTAGATGTCTACCATATGAGCTATTATGAGCTTTATATGGATGAAATGTAGTGTGCACATACATCAATCTCATATGAACTCTTAGGGACACATGTTACTGTAGAGGGTTACTCAAATCTAGTTGGTTGTGATTGACACACATGATAACATCTTGTGAGATTTTGGATCATAGTGGGATGTGTAGAAGCTTAGATTGATTAGGATTTCTTGCAGGGGCTAAGATCTTGATGCATAGCCTTGGATTTGAATTCCAATGGTTAGTTACTCTATAATTTCTTCAAATGGCACCATGTATCTCATGAATTTGGTATATTTACTCCAAGTGTCCTATATGGGGCATGATAAATCTCTAAGGTATTGTGAATCCTGATGAGTTGGACACCTATCCTCTTGAGTTGCATTTAGTTTGACATCCCATGAGGCATCACAAATCGATATTTTAATTTTTTACATATAATGAGATCAAGAGAGAGACTAAGTTAGACATCCAAAAATGTCAAATGCTCACCTTAAGCAAATTAAAATGAGTTTAAATCAAAACTATGCAAATAAATGCTTTAAATAAAATACAAGGTTAGTCTAATAAGATCAGGCAAAGCTTGTTATGTTCTTACCAATTATATAATCTAGTTAGAACATCCTTAACAAAGGCCTATCTACATAGTTTTGAAGTGTTAACGGTTAATGATTCATTATTTGAATAAAACTTGAAGAACTAGCAATACCCAAATATTTCTAAGTACTAATCCATATTGTAAGATGAATAATTATCCAAAAACTATAAAAACACATGCATTAATAAATTAAACCAAATTGATATGCAATTAAATGATTTATCAAGCTTGGAATATTAGGCATCTTGAAAAAAAAAGGAAGTTCCCCATTCTAGGAATAGCGGGTAGTTGATCATCAACAAATGGTGACCTTTGTAGGGAAATATTGTAAAATGTTAGAATCCAGATGTTCTGTTCAAAGATGACTCAAAATTAGTCACCTCACTATGATTTTTTAGTTAGTATCAAAAGTGATTTTCAAAACTAATGAAAGTCTATAGGCTGAAAACAAAGTTTAAACCTTGTAAACAATCATACTATGTGTGTGCTTTGAGGTTCATTAACCATTGCCATTGGGTTCAAAAGTGATAACTTTAAGTTTCAAAACATCAAAATTGAAATGACTTAAGCATTCTATATATTTTATATAATTATGCTTTGTTTAGTTAGGTATGGCTTGGGAATTGCTCTATTAATATCTAGGCATCTGTAGCCCCAAAAGAGATACCTTTGGCTCCACTTTGGGCCTTGCTCTATTTCCAGCCAAGCATTTATAGCCTTGATAGAGATTGCCTAAATAACTATTTATGGAATGTGAAGTAGTTTCTAATTTCACTTCATTGGTGTATCATTTTTTTTTACCTGAATTTATGAACTTAAATGGTTGGGAACTAGAATTAACTATGTGTAGGGCTTTTTCAAGACATAATCTGGATGTAATTCACTTTCAGATACTAAGTTCTACCTAGGCAATTTATTTAGTGAAATTAAGTGATATTATTATGGTCCACATAGATTCAAATGCTTGTTCAAGAAAATGATCAGTCATTTGAACTATATTACAGCTTTAAAATAACTTAAGACTTTCATGAGAAAACCAATTTATAATTAACCCCACCTAGCTTATCTAAATTAGAAAACTGCTAGAGGTTTCTAAACTTTGGATAACCAATGTTTAAGACCAACATTTCCTTCTTCCCTTTTTAGGACTAGGTTAACACAAATTGAGCCAATGAATTCTTATCCAAAGGACTTATTACCAAGATATAACATACAATAGGAAAGCAAACAACAAATGAAAATAAAAACAAGAAAGGAAACCATAGGAAAGCAAAGCAAGACTACAAAGTGAAAGTGAGAAAGAACACAACAAGAAAGCAAAATAGGAAAGCAAACTATTCTACCCCAACCTAATCTAATCCTAAACAAGCTTACTATCCTTCTATAATTTATGATAGAGCAACAGAGAAATAATGTTTCATGTATTTACCATTAAATGACAAGGTTAAGTCATTCCCTTGCAGGTCTTTGAGTCTGAATGCATTTTCACCAAATAGTTTTAACACTTGGTAAGGTCCAATCTAGAGGGGAGTGAATTTGTCATGTTGTAATTTCTTCTCATGGGATTTATCCCACAATAGGACTAATTCTAATATTTAGAATGCTTTAACTTTGGATTGCTTATCAAAACTAATATAATCTTGATGCTTGCTAAAGTTCTTCAATGATTCATCTCTATCATCCTCCATTTAGATGATGTTTAATATCTAGGATTAAACTCTTTCATCATCTTCTAGGTACTCAACCATAAACTCATAGGTGGGAAACTTTAGCATGATAATAAATATAGGCTGCTACCCATAGACTAGCAAGAACATGGATGCTTTGAGTACCTACTTGTATCTGGTTATGTTTACCTATAAAACATGTTTTAGCAGGGATTGAAATTCTTGAGGTTTATTTTCTTTAGAATTTTTGATGGCATTCATCAATTTTTTATTGGACTCAGTGAATTCATTACCTTGAGGGTAGTAGTTTGAATCAGACTTGATGACTATCTAATTATCATATGCCCATTTAATGAAATCAGTTAAGGTAAAGGCTAGGCCATTGTCACATACCAGAGTTAAGGGTGTCCCAAACTGAATAATGACATTATCTTCTAGGAACTTGATGAAATCAATTGCTATAATATTTTTGGTAGATACCACTTTAGTCCACCTTGTGTAATAATCTATGGCCATGAGTAAAAACTTGTGTCCAATTGAGGAGTTGGGATTAATCACGCTTACAAAGTTGAGGCCCCATTGTGCAAATGGTTTCATCTCAATTATTGGTTTCAAAGGCATGGGTACCTTTATATGTCACTAATCAAATACTTGACATTGATGGCATGTTCCAATGTTCACATGGGCATCTTTGAATATAGGTGGAAAATATAGTTGGCCAATAGTAGCCAACTCTCAATATTTTGTGTCCAATGGTACACCTTGAATGATGGCCACTTCTTAACTTATCATGGAAATTATCCATGATTTTGGTGGCTTCAGCTCTAAAAACACACCTTAGATAGATTAATTCATAGATATTTATTTAGAGGACTCCTTTTCTAATCATAAAGTGAGATGATATTAGCCTAAGGGCCCTTCTCTACTCTCTTTTGAGGTGTGGGGGACATGCTCCATGTAGTAAATAGTGGACAATATCTTTGCACCAATCATCTTCAAATACTTGACTTAATTCTACCTATAAAACATCAATGTGAGGATCATTATTTGTAATGAGATAGATTAGACCTTGACCTCTTACTAACTTATCATATTTTATTTCTAATCATATTCTTGAAGTTTGGTCATTCACTTCCCTCTTCATTCTCCAAGTTCATTCTGCCCCAACATTAACTTGATAACTAGATCTGACACTATGGCATATGTCTTGTTTCTCAGGGTGTAGTGTCTGAATTTATTGATAGCCTTCACTAGTGTGTAGGCTTACTTATCCAAAATATGATAGTTTAGTTGCATGTTCTTCAAATTGGTGCTCATAAAGGCTATGGGGTGCTCTTTGTCATCTTCTTTATATGTTAAAACAACATCAATAGTATAGTCACAAATAAAAGAATATAGATATAAATATCTATTAAAGTCAAGGCTTATCAGGATAAGGGCTTGAATAATGGCATATTTGATGTCTTGAAAGGCCTTCTTTGCTTCAGCAGTCTATTCTATCTTAGCATCTTTCTTCATCATGGCATTGAGTGGTCTCACAATCTTTGTAAAGCTAGAGATAAATTTTCTTACAAAATTGATTTCGCCAAAGAAAGATTTTAACTCTTTTTTGCTATTGGGAACTTATAATTTTGAAATTGCATTAATCCTATCAGGGTCAATGGTCATACCTTCTTAAGTGATTACATGTCCTAGAAGTGTACCTTCAATTACACAAAATATTCTTTTCTTGGGGTTCAAGGAAATGCCATACCTTCTGCACTTCTCCAACACTTGTTCTAAATGTATCATGTGATCTCTATTTTTGGAAAAAACTATTAGATCATCCATATATATAATTATTCACTTACCAATTAATCCATGGAATGCATGGTCTATTTCTCGCTAGAAAGTTTCTCCTATATTGATCAATATGAATGGCATTCATTTGTAAGCAAATGTTCCCCACTTGATAATGAAGGCAGTTTTCATTCTATCATTCTTATTCACTAGGACTTGATTGTAGCCTAAAAGCCATCAAGAAATGACATAATTCTAGACCCACTCATTAAATGAATGACTTCATCTAAGGATGGCAAGGGATAATTATCCTTCTCTAAGGACCTGTTTAATTTTCAAAAATCTATACATAGTCTTATTTCTCCATTCTTATTTTTGACTGGGATAAGATTGCCAACCCATGTTGAGTGCTATATAAAGAATATTATCCCCACGTCAAATAATTTCTTTACTTATTTGTAAATCAATGGTTCTATCACTAGATTTACTAGTATTTATCTTTGTCTAAAAGGTTTTTAGGCTTATTTCAATGGGATAGTGTGAGTATTAAAACTAGTTTCAAATACCTTGAGGTCATCATATGACTAGGTAATGACGTCTTTGAACTTGGTTAGAAGGGTGAAAATTTGTTTTAGCTCTTCATCAGTTCAAACCACACTAATGTTAACATTTTGGTCATTCCTAGGATTTCCCAGGTTAACTTGTTTATAATCCTTTCCACTTACCTTGGGTTTTTGAACTTTAGTTCCTTGTTTATCTGGGTCAAACATCCTTTCTAATGAGATCATGCCTTTGGGTATTCGATTCTCTTTGAGTTGGATCACTCCATCCTCATTATCATTTGAATTTTTTGTACAAATTTTATCTTGTTCATTAATGATGTGAGATTCAAATACGCCAACACTACACAAGAAGTCAATGATTTGTGTGTCATCATCAAAAACTTGGAAGTGATTGATGTTATCTAGAATAAAGGGAGATGCTAATATTTCCATGGTAAACTCCTGTAGGGTCAACAACTCAGGGGGCACTAGCTTTGCTACTGCTGAAGCTAGAACATTTGCCAATTATTTCTATTCCCTTCACAAGGAAATAATATTGAATGAGTCAAATCTAAATTTATTCTTTTTTAGACAAGAAATCTTGCATTGATACCTACTTTTAACCTGATTAACAACTAACTTAGAATCACCATAAACTAATAATTCTTTCACCTTATGCTTAATTGTGAATTGAAGTCTTGAAATAAGAGCTTCATATTCTACTAAATTATTAGTGTAAGAAAAATATAATCTATAAGAATATAGATACTATTTGCCTTTGGGATTCATCAGAACAATTTTGACACGAGAACCTTATTTTGCTCGTGCACCATCAAAGTGCAATGTCCATAGACCTTTGTTTTCTTCCTTCATGTTATCACCTACAATGGTATCAATGGTTTCTAAAGTATAAACACCTAAGTTAGAGTAATGGTAGTATACCTTTTCTTTCTTAGCATTATACTCAGTAATTATGTATTTCATCTTGGGTTCCCTATCGATCCTAGTTTGATTGGGAATCCCACACCAAGGCAACCACATATGAGATTAATCAATTGACATATATCCATTCAAGGGTTTAGTCTAGTCATGGATCAATAATAATCCATAAGCTTTTGGTATGTTAATGACTTGAATTTTGATAGACTGTTGGATTCAATGTTCATGAGGTAGCTGCATATGGATATTCAACAATTCACCTACCATCTTTACTCTTGACTTGTCTAAATGTACCAACACCTTATCCAATTTGATTGGATTTAACCCCAAATTTTCATAGATTCATAAAGGTAAAATGTTGGTTCATACACTAGAATAAAGCAAGTAATTATGAAGATTTTTACCAAAAATTCTAATAATCAACAAAAATGGAGGAAATTCATGATTGCTCTTATACATTACCACATTTACATGATCCTATTTAGACTTGATGGAACTAGGCTTTTCATTCAATAGTTTCAACAACAAATCATGTTGTTTAGTGATTTGAGTGAGCTCATGAAATGTTATGTTTGAATTGATCTTCTTCATGTCTTTCACTATGTTGTATCCACCTTTTGGTGTTATGTATGGAGCTTCTATTATTGGCTAACTCTCCTTATCTTTAGGGTGTGGAGGCTTATTGTCTATCCTACTATTTGGAGGTGTATAGGGTTTATTAGGTGGGGTGGAAGTTTTCAAAGGTGGGTTATGACATTTACTTCTCAAGGCATAGTTACTCCTTTGGTACTATTGGAAAGCATGTATTTCTTCAACATTATCTTCAGGCTCATCTCATATTGACTAGGAAAGTCATAAGTCTCAACCATGAGGACAATTTTTGAGACTCTAAAGGCATCATTGGTATTATAAGAGATATTAGCATTATTTTTATCACTGGGATTCATCTCAAAAACTTCCATTTGGATCTAGATAACTTCAAATGTATGGCATAACTCAACACAGTTTAGCTCTCCATGTCTAGCTGTATTGTGTACTTGGCACTAGTTAGGCAAGGCCATCTCACAGATGTTGATCTTAGGGAATTTAATCAAAGGGGGATCACTATTTATTTTAGGCCTATTGAAAGGTCTATTATATCTTTAGAAATTATAGTTTATATTGGAATTATCACTAGTATTACCCATTTGTTTTTAAGATCCAAGAAATCATTAGTGAGTTTCTAAATAGTTCTTTATACTGAGTCTATCTCTCCCTTTCAAGTCTCTGATTTTTTGATTTGGGTTGCATTTTGGACGTTGGTGTTATTTATAGGTACCATTATCTGATTGGTTTTATTTTGAAGATGTGCTCTAGCATTTACTTGGTTAAATAAACCTAGCTACCAGTTGGGTGAAGCGTGGCTCAAAGGCATCTTGTTGATCATTGGTAATTGGTTCAATGTAGGTGATTCTAATTCATATTAGGGATAACCTTTAGAGTAGGCATGGTTGGATCAAAGTTTAGTATAGGAGAGGAAAGATGCCCTTATAGGTGTATCTACTCATTAATATGAATAGCTTCAGCATATGCTAAAATTAATGTGTCAATATTCAAGGCTCTCCTTAAGAAGATAACCATCATTGGATCCAAGGAATTCTTATATATTTCTAAAGCCAACTTGTCTACAAGATTATATGGTGGGGACATTAGGGTGTACATCTTTTGGAACCTATTATTAAATATTTTGATTGGTTCCTTTGGACCCCTTTTGAGGGTGGTAAACTATTGGTACACAACTCATGGGCTAACTACCTTGCCAAATTGGGCAATAAAGGTATCATTAAATTGATTCCATCTTATGATGGAATCTTTGTTCAAGTTAAGGAACCAATTATAGGTAGTGTCTTGGAAGGTGAAGGGAAAGAGATGGAAGGCTATGTCCTCATGGATCATATTAAGCAATATTAAAGATGATTTAAAGGACTTGATATTATTTTCAATAGTTACTCTACCGATGGGGGTAAAGAGAGGCAAATAATTCTCTAGATTTCTTGGCAGATCACGCACAGGTCTAAAGACATTGATGGATGAACCAACTAACCATGCCATGACTGGTAAAAGAGGTTGTAAATTTTGGTTAGATGGGGAGTTTGGATGGATCCTAAACTTCCTACATCTACCTTTGTTTGCTTTAGACTTTCTATGGGTTTCCAAGGATGTCAAAGGGATCCTAGATTCAGATCAAGATATGGTTCTCCTAAGTAACTCTAGGATATATAACGGGTATTAAAATCAAAGGAACTTAAAAGATAGCCTCACAAGTGCTAAATATTTTAAATATTAGTCAATATTTACCAAAAATATTTAGATAAAGCAACTTTACCTTGATATTTGGGATATAAGCCTTGAAACCTCAAAATATTTGATACTTATACAAATATTATGTCTTGTATGTTAACCTACAAAGATTAGTATTAAACCAACAACCTAGAGTTTTTTTATGCCTTATTTAATGATCTAAAAGCATTTGAGGACTTTAAAACAACTTTAAACATAAAGAGATGCAAAAGTTCACTTAATTTTAAATGAAATAGAGAAAATATGATCTTAAATGTTCAAATTTAGGACAAATGAGGTCGCATCAATCCATCTTTGCACAAATTTTAACAAATACTTAGATTCTTTACCAAATTCATGTGGATGTTTGAAAATATGATCAAAATAACCTTCAATATGTTCAAAGAATGGGGTATTTCACCTATCTTTGCATAAATTTAGACAATTATCTAGGTTATTCACCAAATTTTCACAAATGAACACTAATCTTAATGAAATCTTTCAAAGGATGAAAAGAATGCAAATATCCATGTAAATAATGCATATCTTTAATGTTCTTCAATAATATTTGTGTACTTTGAAACAATTATACACAATTTTAATGAAATATGCTACAATTCTACAAAGACGTATGAAAATAATTGCATAAAATCCCTCCTTTTAGTGCCAAAATTTCCCTTCCTATTGATGCACTTATTATGCTTCTTGTGCCACTAGGGAATAAGGGGAAAGTAACAAACTCAATTTTGAGTCTTAGAAGACTCAGGGCTTGAGTTGTTAACACAATTATTACTAGAAATAGCACAAATAGTAGAGATGTGGTAATCACTTGTGATGGGTGTCATTATTCCTTTCATTTAATCAACTTTTTGTTGATGTCATATTTAACCAAGGATGTGTCTAAAGCTATATGCAACAAGAAGAATCTTAGCGATTTAGTAATTAATTGTAGGTATTTGTATTTTTCTTTTGTTTTGGAGGATTTTTAATGTCTTAAGGACTTCTTTGGTTAAAACCTTATTGGAATCAAACTATGAAAATCTACTGGAAGTAAACACACTTTGCAGAAATGAATTTGCTGGAAGTAAACACACTTTTACATAATGAGATAGATTGCTGAAAATAAACACACGTTTGCAAAATGAAATAGATTACTAGAAATAAACACACATTTGCAGAATGAAAGAGATTGCTGGAAATAAACACACTTTTGTAGAATGAAATAGATTGCTGGAAATAAACACACTATTTAGAATGCTTGGAAAAGGATTGCAAAGAAATGAGAGTTTAATCTAGAACACCCGCAGGGACAAATCTACAAAAAATTTTAACTTTAAGGAGTTGGAAGCATTTATAATTTTAATAGAGCTACCTATTTGATTTTGAGAATAAAATATAAATACCAACCAAAAATCAAGATCTTGGTTCTTGGAGGATTGGGCCCTTGCTCTACCTAGAAACATGATTGAACAATTTAATTCTCTCTCAAAATAGAAATGGCTATTATATTGATAAAATGTTCTATATTACAAAAATGTACTAATCTATCCTTATCCCTTTATTCTTCAATTATTCCTACTCCTAAATTCCCAGGTCTGTATATATATTCTTATTCTTATGGTGCATTGATGGCTGTAACTATTTCATGGATATGATGGAACTAAATCGTGCCCAGAATAGATGCTGAATTAAGACGTGGCTAGATGTCCAACTGTGTGATAAATGTCTTGGATCTGCAAGTATGGAAATTGCAAGTCTGTTCCTAATTAATAGGATCATTGATTTGATAGATCGCTAGCCATTTGGAATAGATCCTTATCAGTTCCATGTCTAATTGTGAAAGTTTCAGAGCTTATCTACAGGAGTACTAAAATTAATTTAGATAATTTTGGAACTAAATATAGAGTTCTGGAACTAAGTCCAAAAATGTGACAGAACTTGTAGTAGCATGGTGGGGTTCCGAAACTAAGCTGTATTGATTCCAATGCTTCTAAAAACATGCAATTTGCTTCATATTTGTTCTTCAGCCTGATGATGACCTATTTTATTACAAAACTTAAATTTTTCAAACACTTGTTAGGAATTACAGAGCTTTTTAAATGTTAGAATCACAATCAACAAAAGATAGATAATTACATCCTAACTCATATTAGATCAAAATAAAAGTCACAAAATATAGTCAAACTTAATAGAAAGAGAGAATAAGATGATGTCATTTATTATACATTTAACGATCATATTCTGGCCTCGTCATTTCCCCCATACTTACTTTGTTTGTAAGTCCCTTTACAAACTTTAATCTTCAAATTTGGGATTGTATATTCTGCATTCCATTTGATTGCTCAGATTAAATGGCTAGAACTGAATATCCTAATGCTTTGATTCAGAGGTACTATACCTTGCTCCTGCTTCTACTTTTCTTTTCCACTCCTCAAATTGAGTGGGATCTTGAGGTCCTCTATTTTGCCACAGAGATATGGGGGTGAGAAGTAGAGGTGGCCTTATCCACATTCCTATCCATATGCATAGGGGAGTTTCATTGATATGAGGAATTATTATGCATAAAGCTTTTGCCCTTTCTAGACTCCATATCAAATTTGAAGGGGATATTACTTCCCTTCTTTTTAATGCCACTAGGAGAAATTCCCATCTTTTTAAACATGCATCATAGATATTATCAAAATTTGCCTTTTCATAAGAGGTGAAGGCATTAATGCTTTTCTATAAATTGAAAAGATAAGGTTCTTTGAACTTGTCATTAAATGCATGGGATTGGAAATATGTAGCAAAGGTGAATGGGTTGCCATAATGAATTCTCATACAGAGACCAGATGAATTAGCCTTTAACAGATGTTCTGACTCCCTCTCTTTCCATGCAATATGATTTTTAAGAACAGAGATAAATGTGTTAAGTTAGCTTTCCCCTACATACAAATTGATCATAAAACCTAATTTTTTTTCAATAGAAAATTACAGAGGTAAAATTCACAGAGAATTTTTTTTGTTCTGCATTGGCTAAGGAGTAGGCTACCCAAAAATTAGCTTCATCTTTTATTTCATGTGGAAGGCCACATGCTATCCTTGCCAACTTCTAGCGAATGAATTATTCCTCTAAAAACATACTATATGCAGGAGAAGGTCTTCTGCATGCAAGTAGTTTCTCACTCATCATGCAAACTATTTGTATTTTCATAAGATATTTATAATTATCTTTTTCCTCGTAAATTTTTTCTTCCCATTCCTTCCTTTCTTTCTTTCTTTCTTTCTTCCTCCATTTTGCTTTTCATGTCCTTATTGGATGCCTTGATTACACCAAGTTCTCTGCATGTATCATCCCATAACTGCTTGAGTGGCAGATAAGTCAATTCAGTCTGTGCAGAGACTGTTGACACAACTGTCTGTCTCCTAAAAATTGTACATTTTTCCTTGTTCTCCATCAGTTGCTTTTTAATCTCTGCTAATTCCTCAGTCTTAGCTGTGAACTGGTTTGTTGATTCTTTAAGGAGAATTTCTCTTTGTTCTAATTTGAGTTTGAGGAAATTCAATTCCTCATCTTTTTCCTTGATAATAGCCTATTTAACCTACTGATTTTATTCTTTTTTTGAAATTTCATGGGGAGTTAAGCATTCTTCCTCCACTAGAGGGGATTTCCCTTTCATTTTTTGAGATGCTTGTTCATCTTCTGCATGTAATGGTGCTGCTGTCTCACCCATTTCTTGGAAAACTTGCTCCTCAAATCTTTCATCTTCCTTTTATTTTTATATTTGGCTTGGTCTAGGAGGAGTCATGGCCATGCTGCCCAAAATATCAGCAGCTTCAATTTCTAGCCTTTCTTGTTCTTTCATCTCCTCTAGAATTTCTTTAGACATTTTATGATGTCTCCTTCCTTGAGGAGCCTCAAAATGTGTAGACATGGGTCTCGTCTTAGAGCTTCTTCTGATTTTATCCTTTTGCTCAGGCCTAGGTGAACTATCACTGTTAGAGATAGGTATTAGTTCTTCTATAGATTCTGCAAAAGAAGGAATTTCTTGAGAAGGCATAGTAGGGTCTGCAATTTTAGCTCTTCTTCCAGATCTTCTTCTTGTTGGTATTTCCTCTTCCCCTAGTTATTTATTTTCCTCAGTAGTGGTATCAGTTTCCAAATGAACTGAAGGGTAGGAGGAGTTACTATTGCTCTTCTGGAAATACCAAGGTTCTGCCTAAATTTGCCAAGAATTTTTTCCCACATTTCTTCCCCATTTTTCTTTGAAAGGAAATGGTGCTGGCATACTAAATGCACTAACCCATGATGTCTAACTATTCCTACACGCTAAAAATACCTCTGGGCTATTATATGGATGGAATAAAAAAGAAACCCTAGAAGGTTTACTATATATTCTAGTTTTTTGGCTCCATATCTAAGGTGTATGAGGATTTTCAAGACTTCTTTTCCTACTAACCCAAATTGTCCATCACAGGTTAAATACTTAACTATCCAAAATTCTACTCTGTCAAAGGGTTTGGGAAAGCTGGCCTTTTTGACTCCTTTGATGATTTTTTTGTGTTGTAAATATACTGGGGTTCAGCTTCCCCCTCTTTCAGCAGGGTTTCAACTAGGTCTTTTAATGTCCCTTTGACAGGGTTTGGGACATGCACCATTGGTATTCCCGATATCTCACTTATTACATTCACAAAAAAAGGAATGAAAATCTTCATAATCTTTGTCCTTGTTTTCTCTAAATTGACAACAAATTCTCTTACCAATTTATCATTATATTTGGGAAATTTCCTCAGAAACTCCAACCATCTTGCCTGTTGAAAGATAGTTGCTACTTCTTCATTTGCAAGGAACTGGGTATCATCCTCTGGTTCTGACTTCTTTTTAATATCCATAATTCATTATTATTTAATCTCAAGTAGGTTAGCTGAAGATTGTTTCTCTTATCAGTGAAACTAATGACTTTGGTTGTAGAATTGGTAAATTTGTTTGCTGAACTGGTGAATTTAGTTGTAAAATTACTATACTCAGTTGTAGAACTAGCAAATTCAATTATGGAACTACTGTACTCAGCTACAGAACTGATGGATTTAATTCACTGTATCTATTTTGAAGTTTTTTTGTAGCTAGTTTTTACTTTGTCGATTCAATAATAATAATGATTCTTTATAACTATTCACCAACTTATTCCATCATCAATATCCTTCTCATGATTTCACACATTTAATCATGATGTATAATAGATGATTCATTATTCCTAAAAGGTAAAAAAAAGAAAATAGTTAGAAAATAATTAGAATTCCAAAGAAGTTTTTATTTTGAATTACCCATTTATTTGAAAAGATCAATCGCCATCGCTGGTTTTCAATTGATCTTTGAGAGAGTTTTTTTTGGGAAGAGAATGCCATTTACTGGTTTTCATCCTCTTCCCTTTATTTTGGATCTTTTCATCTAATTATTTGATCATTTTGGAAGAACTAGGTTCTCCCATATGATCAAATTCTTTGTTTGCTTCAATCTACTTCAAGAATTCATCCTTAGTAGGAGGCTTCCTATAAAGTTTTAGCCTGTGTCCATTGACCAAGGGTATTTTTCTGCTACCATCAATGGGAAGTAACTGGATAGAACCATTGTCAAATATTTTCTTGATCTGATAAGGTCCCAACCATCTGGTTTTTAATTTGCCTTTGAATTTTTGGTACTTAGAATCCAACAACAATGCCCAGTCTCCTACTTTGAATTTCCTTTCCTTGATATGTGAATCATGCCATTGCTTCCTTTGATATTAGATTATCTCTGTTTGGTGAAGTGCTTCCATTCTTAATTCATCCAATTCATTGAGTTGAAGGATTTGCTCCTTTTGAGTTACATCTAATTCAATTTCCTCCTTAGATGTTGTCCTCAATGTCTATAGTTCAAATTCAATAGGCAAAAAGGGCCTTTTCCCATAGACTAACTCATATGGTGAAAACCCTATTTTGGTTTTCCAAGTTTTATTGTAAGCCCAGACAGCTTCAGGTAGTCTTTTTACCCAATCTCTTCTTTCTACTTCAACTATTTTAGTGAGGATGTTTTCCAATTCTCTATTTGTTACTTCAACTTGTCCATTTACTTATGGGTGATAGGGAGTTGACTTCTTATGATTGATCTAATAATACATTGTGAAAGCCTAGATCATATTAGACATAAATTGTGGTCCCTAGTTTGAAACTAAGCTTCTTGCTACTCCAAACTTTACCATAATTCTATGCTAAAGGAAATCAACAACTGCTTCTTTAGTGGCATTTGTTAAAGCTTGCACTTCTACCCACTTTGTTACATAATCAATACATGCAAGAATGTGCTCTTTTCCTTGTGAAGGAGGATTAAAGGGTCCAAAAAAATCCAATCCCCATCTCTCAAATGGTTCAATCACTACTTATGGTTGTAGAGGCATTTCATTGGTAATAGTTGGCTGTGCCATTCTTTGACAAGGATCACACCGTTTGATATATCTCTTCACATCTTTGTCCAGAGATGGCCAATAGTAACCAGTGCCAAGTATCTTGTGAGCTATTCTTTTCACTGAATAGTGTCCTCCACTTGGTTCATCATGACATGCCCAAAGGATGTCAAAGATTTCATCTTCTCTTACACACCTACGTAAAACCAAATTAGGACCACATTTAAATAACATTCCATTTAACCATTTGAACTATGCACTGGTTTTGATTAACTTCTTTATTTGTTTTTTAGTGAAAAAAGGAGGAAACTTCCTTGTTACAAGATAATTTGCCATGTCAGCAAACCATGGTTTATCAGCTAAAATAATAAATAATTGTTCATCTAGAAAGTTGTCCTTGACTAGATCTTACTCCCCTATAGTGGTCATTCTTGACAAGAAATCAGCTACCACATTAGATTTGCCTGGATTGTCCATAATGGTAATATCAAATTCTTGTAGAAGTAATAACCATCTAATTATTCTACCTCTAACCACTAGTTTGTTCATTAAATATTTAATTGATGAGTGATCTGTATGTACAAATATTTTGTACCCTGTAATGTAATGTCTAAATTTATTGATTGCATAGATCACAACTAAAAATTCTTTTTCAGTGGTAGTGTGATTTATTTTAGTGGGAGTAATATTTTTACTAAGATAGTAAATATCATACATTCTTCTTCATCTTTTTGTCCCAAAACTGCACTAATTGAGTTATTTGAGGCATCAGTTTGGATGTGAAAAAGTTTCTCCTTATTAGGTCCTTTCAATATTGGGACAATTACTAATTTCTCTTTAATTTCTTGAAAAGCATGTTGACACTTTTCATCCCAAAGAAATTCACAGTCCTTGGTAAGCAACTTAAACATGGGGGCAATAATTTTACTAAAATTCTTAATAAAGCACTTATAGTATTCAGTATGCCCTAAAAATGACTTGATATCTGTGGGGGTTTGAGGAATAGGCAAGTCTAAAATAATCTCAATTTTGTTTTGGTCAACCTGAATTTCTCTTTTTGAAATATGGTGTCCTAATACGATCCCTTCATCAACCATCATCAAACATTTCTCATGACTAAAAGACAAGTGATGTTATTCACATCTTGTTAATACTCTGTCCAAATTTTTCAAGGCATCATCAAATGTATCTCCATGCATATTAAAGTCATCTATGTATACCTCTACACAGTCATTTGCTAGGTCTATAAAAATTGTTAATACAGCTCTTTGAAATGTTGTTGGAGCATTACATAGTCCAAATGGCAATACCCTGTAAGCAAAGGTACCCCATGGACAAGTAAATGTAGTTTTGTCTTGATCCTCAGTCGTAACTCTATTTTGATTATATCCACTAAATCCATCCAAGAAGGAAAAGTACTATTTACCTGAAAGGTTGTCTAAGACTTGATCTATGAATGGTAAGGGAAAATAATCTCTCAAGGTGGCTTTGTTCAATTCCCTATAGTCAACACAAATTATCCATTTTCTATTCTTTTTAAGGATAATTACAAGAGGAGACACCCATTGGCTATCTGAGATAGGGTAGATAAAACCTAATTGTAATAGTTTTTCAATTTCTTGTTAACTATATCCCTTAAGGCTGGATTAATCCTTCTCTAAGGTTGCCTAACTGGTCTAATGTTTTTAGTATAAATGTGATGGGTACAGATACTTGGGTGAATTCCCTTCATGTCTCTATAGGCCCAAGCAAAAGCTTTAGTATGATTCTTCAAAACATCAAACAGTTTGGCTTCTTCATCATTCTTTAACCAGCTATTAATATTCAAAATTTTTCCTGGTTGAATCTCAACATGTTTGGTTCCAGTATATGATAAACTGATTTGTTGAAAGGGTTCCATTAAGGTGTTTAGTGGACATGCATGTGGTAACAACATATGATATGTAGCAACATCTCTGAAATTTCCTTGAGACAAATTGTTGGACAAAGGACAACAGGAAGAGTTATGATACTTATCTTGTTGTAGGTTAAACTCCTCATTACTGTTGTTTTCCAGAAATTCATCATCATCTCTTGATATCTGTAAATCTGAAGCTACAGATCCTTCCTCTCCCCAAGAGAAATCTCATTCCTCTAGAGTGAAATTATCTTCATTTGTAGGGAATTGTTGTTGGTGTGGTTCTAGAATAGATTATGTAGGTTCTAGAACTATTCTTGACTGCTCCAATGACAATTGATGTTCATTCAATGAAGGATTAACCATATCTTCTATTTCCCAGACATGATTATGTAATGTTATCATAGCCAAAGAAGATAGATTTTGCTCATTAATATCAGGATTATCAACCCATAATTTCTCTTGATTATCAATAAAAGGTCGTGCAGAGGGATATAATGAAATTTGCTTAGAATTCTTACCATTTGAAATAGTCATATCACCTAACCTGAAATAAATTAAGGCAAAAACTATAGCTAACCATGGTCTCCCCAAAATAATGGGATAACCAAGTGTTTTATCTTTTGGCTACAATATAAGGAAGTCAATTGGATATTCCCATGATTCCACCATTATTGCCACATCTTCAATAACTCCTAGTTTTGCTACACACTGATCTGCCATCTACAATATGGTGTTAGTAGGTTGTATGCCTATTAATGGTAATGTTTTCAAAGTGTCCACTATCATTACATTGATAGTTGCTCCCAAATCAATCAAAACATTATGTATATCTTTATTGCCTATGGAAACAGAAATAACATGGCTTCTAGGATCTCCATATTTGGGAAGTAGGAGTTTTCCTACTAATAAATCAGCAAGTTTCCCATCTACCTAAATAGTCCCGGGGTACTGCTTCTTTCTTCCTGGTTTTTTAAAACATAACAATTTGATTAACTTGTTCAACTCTAGAATATCTTTAATTACTTGTAACAATGGTATTTCAATATTCAATCTTCTTAGTTCCTACACCAATTTAGATTCCTTAATTTCTATGGCTTCTTTAAATCTTTTTGGAAATAGAATTTTAGTAAAATTTCTTTCTGGTTCCTTATCTTTTTCTTTTTCGTCTTTCGTAGGTGCAGCTAGACTAGGGGTTTTAGCTTCTTCTATCATCTCAGTGATTATAATAGGTGGACTGCTAACTATTTTGCCAAATCTGGTTTGAATGTTTTTACAATCCATTACATTTAGATCAACTAATTTTTTTGGTTTTGTTTTGTATACATGAGTTGTTTATTTGTTTCTTGGGTTTGCTACTGGTTGTGCTAGCATTTGTGTTTGGACTATATTTTCAGCCTATGGATTTTGTGCTAGAGATCCCATTATGGCTTGTTGGTTTTGATTTGAATATGTTTTTCCTTACACATAATTACTAGGGCCCCATCTAGGTTGTGGCCAAGCATAAGGATTTCCTTGACCAGCCCAAGGTTACTGATGTCCCTGAGTATACCAAGATTGACTTGCCCAATCCTGAGGATGCCATATTGGTTGAGGGGCCCAATGTGGCTATCCCCAACTTTTTGGTACTATTTGAGCTGCCCATGGCATCATCCAAGGATTAGGAGCAGTCTTGGAATAAACTATCCTTGGCTGGGTTGTCTCTGAACAAAATTCAATTCTTCTGTGGTGGATGATATACTGGTTTGTTTGAGCTAATCTTTTATGAGTGGAAGAAGAGAACAATCATGAGTATCATGTTCTTTAGATTCATAGACAAGACATATTTCTATTTTATCCAAAGGACATTTCTTTATTGCATGCTTCTTCCTGCATCTAGGACAATACATGGTTAATGGTTCAATTTGGACATTTGCTTTAGCTTGCAATCCATCCATGGTGGGGGTTAATTAAACTAATATGTCTATTTTAAAGTTTTCCAATTCATCCATTAGTTTGTTCATATCTGCATTTGAATTTTTTAACTTTTTTCCCTTTCTAGGTCCACCCCTTGTCCTTGAATAGTTTCTACAAATTTCTATGATTTCATCCATTCTTAATTGAGAAATGTTTCCCCCACCAATTAAATCAAGGGTTTCTCTAGATTCATCATCCAGACCTTTGAGAAAAATGGTTTTACTTAAATCTTCTTGAAGTACAAATCCACATCTTTTACTCACAAAGAGGAATCTATCCAAATAATCTTCCATATTTTCATCTTCTTCCAGTTTGATTTTGAAAAATTCTTCATTTCTATTTCTTCCTCTATAATAATCTTGATATTTGTCTAGGAAGATAGTTTCCATTTATTCCCAATTGGCAACAGAATTAGATATTAATCCCATAAACCACCTCATTGTTGCATCCTTCAGGGTAGATGGAAATAACTTGAGTTTTTGATTATCTCTCTTGTAATCATAAGTCTGACATAGTACTTTAAACTCAAACAAAAATTGGTCATGATCCTCAGATGACATTCCTTTAAATGTGGGAAAGTGTGCAGGTGAAATGTTCTTCATAGTGGTTTCATCATCCTCTATCTGAATGAGATAGGTAAAGGTTTGCTCAGGTTCTCTTCCAGCTTCTCATGCCATCTTTCTAGTATTTTCTAGTCCCTTCTCCCAGTCAATGTGGTATATGGTCTACTTTAGGGATGGTGAAAAGTCAAGAGTAGGAGGTTGACTACTCAATTGAGAATCAAAACTTTCCCTCAATGGATATTGAGAAATAATCCTCCTCCTTAAAGTTCTACTTACTTTTGGTGACTGATCCAAAAATTCCAAATATGATAATTTTGCTTCTTGTCTTATAGGAGATAATGGTGCCTCCAATTCTTACTCGACTTCCTTATTTAAACTAGAGGATGATGGAAATTCTTGTTTAGATATTTTGGGGAGAAATCTACCCTTGGAGTCTCGTGGTCTACTCATAAATTTTATGATAACTTTTTAGGGAAAATTTCTTTAATTACTAAATGTATGATTGTTACTCTTGTTGACATCTAATTAGAAAATTCCAACTAGTGGATCCCTAGCAATGGTGACAAAAATGATGGGTGTCATTATTCCCTTTATTTAATCAACTTTCTATTGATGCCATATTTAACCAGGGATCTATATAAAGCTATATGAAACAAGAAGAATCTTAGCAAATTAGTAATTGATTGTAGGTATTTGTATTTTTCATTTGTTTTAGGGGATTTTTAATGTCTTAAGGACTTCTTTGGTTAAAACTTTATTGGAATCAAACTATGAAAATCTGTTGGAAGTAAATGCACTTTGCAAAAATGAATTTGCTAGAAGTAAACACACTTTTGCAAAATGAAATAGATTGCTAGAAATAAACACACGTTTATAGAATGAAATAGATTATTGGAAATAAACACACATTTACAGAATGAAATAGATTGCTGGAAATAAACACACTATTTAGAATGCTTAGAAAACGATTACAAAGAAATGAGAATTTAATCTAGAACACCTATAGGGACAAATCTACAACAAATTTTAACTTTAAGGAGTTGGAATCATTTATAATTTTAATAGAGCTACCTATTTTCTTTTGAGAATAAAATATAAATACCAACCAAAAATGGAGATCCTGGTTCTTGAAGGAGTGGGCCCTTGCTCCGCTTAGAAATAGGATTGAACAGCTTAATTCTCTCTCAAAACAAAAATGGATATTGTATTGATAAAATGTTATGTATTACAAAAAAGTACTAATCTATCCTTATCCCTCTATTCATCAATTATTCCTACTCCTAAATTCCCAGGTTTGTATATATATTCTTCTTCTTATGGTGCATTGATGGCTGTAACTATTTCATGGATACGATGGAACTAAATCGTGCCCATAATAGATGCTAAATTAAGACGTGGTTGGATGTCCAACTATGTGATAAATGTCTTAGATCTGTAAGTATATAAATTGGAAGTCTGCTCTTGATTAATAGGATCATTGATTTGATAGATCACTGGCTATTTGGAATAGATCCTTATCAGTTCCATGTCTAACATAAAAAGTTATGGAGCTTATCTGTAGGAGTACTGGAATTAATTTAGATAATTTTGAAACTAAATATAGAGTTCCAGAACTAAGTCCAAAAATGTGATAGAACTTGTAATAGTGTGATGGGGTTTCAGAACTAAGCTGTATTGATTGCAGTGCTTCCAAAAACATGCAATCCACTTCATATTTATTTTTTAGCCTAATGATGACCTATTTAATTACAAAACTTGAATTTTTCAAAACAATTGTTAGAAATTACAGAGCTTTTTAAATGTTAGAATCACAATCAATAAAAGATGGACAATTACATCCTAACTCATATCAAATCAAAATAAAAGTCACAAAATGTAGTCAAACTTAATAGAAAGAGAGAGTAAGATGAGGTCATTTATTATACATTTAATGAGCATATTCTGGCCTCATCAACTTGGAAAGTCTGGAAGTGAACCCTACTATAGGGACAACATATGTTATGTAGTGACAATACTTCTTGCTACTTTTTGTAAATTTGTTTCAATATTTGACAATTACTACCAAAACTACAAACAAAAAATATATATTTATAGCCTAAACTAAGCTAAAGTGAGTCATGGGTGGATCCGATAGTAAGTAGGGTAAGGTAAAAAAAGAGAATTCACTTAAGATGAACAAATGTACTAGTTATTTTAACTTCTAAGGTAAGAACACATAAAAATAGCACCTACTAGCTCTAGAATAATGCTCAAAGTTAAACAAATGTAGTCGAGGCTTAAAAAAAAGTAAATGCATGTATCTAAAATCATACTTTGTGTAAAATTTCTCACTCATAGTAACTTGCATAACACATTCAGTTGTAAATGAGAAGAAAATAGAAGAAGTATACTATCAAATTTGTCAGCTTAGTGTTAAGCTCAAGCTAACAGATGCATATATGGAATTTAATTGCCAAATTAGTTTGTATAAAAAAAACTATTAGTCATATAATAGTGTGAGGAACAACAACTACATAAATAAACAATTAAGAACTTCAGATAACTTGTAAATTCTTTGGCTCTTTTGCATTAATTATTGCAACAACTATTTATGAATAGAAATGAGGGGGAAACCCCTATTTATAGGCTTCAAAAATTCCTAAGACAAGTTCAAGTGGGCCCATAAAAAGGTACCAAAATATCCAAGTGGATAAAATGTTACATATAGAGGAATAATCTACATTTGGATTTTCAAAATGAAACAAAATATTCTCTAAGGTGCTAGAGGTGGAAACTGCAATGTTTGTTGCTATCTTTGTTTCTTCTTTGCTTCCTCTTTAATACATACCTCTACACATGCTAGATAATCTTGGTCAATCTAAGCAAAGTCTAGGATCATGGGTTGAAATAAATCGAGTATATCTTGAATGAGATTTCTATGTTCTATGAGTATTGGCCTTAGTGATTCTTTAATTGCATCCACTTTCTGTAGCCTCTAATTAGTAAATGCTATGATGCTCATTACCTCAGTATCAATCTTTTCACTGACTATGCCCTATTAGAATTTGGCCATAAACACCTTCATTTGGGTTCTAACATCTTGATCATCCATGAAGGAGCCATTAGGTTTAGTCACCCTTGTGACCATGACATCCTTCAACAACAATGCAATTTTGAACTCAATCTTCTCTAAAGATGTGGTTGCATCCTTAATTTGTTCTAGCCATCTCTTTAAAATCCTCCTATTCATTAGGATGGTCTATGAAGGAATGATGTCCTCAAGTGGTAGCACCTTGAAGTCAGAGAACTTATTGCTTCTTGCAACTCTAGCCAAGTTTATGAACTTGGCATAATAAAGTGCAAGATTTTGATGAAGTTTAATGACCACTTTAGACTATAGGATCCCATATTTCTACCTCTTCTTCATGACCTTATATAGGTTAAAGACATTAATAACAACATTTATTATTGAAATTAAAGTGCCCTTTGACACAATGGGTAATATTTTCTCCTTTAGCATTTTAAATTATTGTTGCATCCCCTTCATCAAGGAAATTATAGATTCTACTTGAGCTTGAACTGTGGAAATAGTGTCTTCTACATATTCCTACACCTCTCTAGGGATGACCTTCCTCTTCCTTGTCTAAGTGAAGAGTGACTCTTCACTCTCATGGAAAATAATTGAACTTGATTGTGAATGATCCACTTATCTTATAACCACCCTCTTCATGGTTCATGTGTTAGCATCGAATCTCATGGAAATTTGGGAGGTGGTGTGGGCTGCTTGGGGCTTCTCCTACCTTATTACCTGAATGATGTCTCTAACCCAATTTGGGGTAGTAGTAGATGCTGGTTGTGTGAGAGGTGATTTAAATGGAAGTGATTAGGTGCAAGAAGAGGCCAAGGCTATGATAGGGATGTATACATTAGTTGGGTCCAATTTCTCAAGTGGGTCACATAGAGACTTGGCCAGGCTCATGTCAAGAATGAATTAAGGTAGCTTTGATGGCACACTCACCTTAGCAGCTATGGTAATGTTGATTGGATTATGAAAAGAGAACATCTTAGATATATGTTTCAATGGATTTATAGGTGTATGGGAACCAATAGCAAGTGAGGCACTTATTATGGTTGCCTAGGAAGAAGCCATATACATAGTGGTATGAACAATAAACTAGGGGAAGGTGAAGCCAAAGGAGGTACTAGCTTGGATCATGCTAGTGCCAATTGAGGATTGAATAGAGGTAGTTGAAATAGTTGGTGATATTGAAAATAATGAGGAAGAAATGGTGGGGGAGAAAATGTGGAGGTGGGAGTAAAATTAGAGGAAAAAGTAGTTGAAAAAGAAGGAAATGATGAAGTAATTTTAGTGGGAGTTTGGGGAGCTGATGGAGGAGGCATTGCTCCTCTCATGGTATTTTTGGGAGACTTCTTTCTCTTGTAAAATTTTTCAATATTTCTCCCTGACAGTGCATGCAACTCTTCCATTGAAAGCTCAATGCCTTGTTATACTTATTCAAGGTCAATAACATCTAGGTTAGGTTGACCTATACTCTCTATGGCAACTCCTATAGTAGAGGTAAAGACAAATTTAGGCCCTTGGGAGGGACCTAGTTGGCTGCTTGGTTCTCTTAGCTCAGAGCTTAGAGGTACACTCTAGATACCTGAGGTGGAAAGGAGTGGAGGCCTACATGGTTTATTGATAATGAGAGGAACACTATCATATTATTTTTCCTCTTACCTAGCCTCATAGTTTGCATCAAACATACTTCCTTGAGCTGGTGGTGGTTGAGGCCTTATAATGTCTTCTTTATTTTTATCTTTGTCTAGCCTCATTTGTAGCTCAATATTCTTCTTGGGCTAATTTTTGAGGACTACTTCATCATTTATAGCATCTTTGTAGATCCATTCATGAAATTCTTCCTAATGCTTATATTCCAATGCCACATCCTTATTAAACTTGAAGAGATGCTTTGTAATGACATTGTTTAGGTTCCATGCCCTAAAATCATCTTTAGGTAGTAGGTACGAGTCCCTATGCCTTGTAGCCACTATAATGTCCTACCACTTCATTATCTTAGTCCTCCCCAACTTGTAAGGAGTCTTGTGGGGGACTATCTTCTTTTTTCTCTTGAAAACACCATCAAATCCATGGATAAGTTGATAAGCCATCTCTTCTACTCTTATTTTCATTGGCACATATCTTGGTAGCCTGAGGGGAGCTACCATTACTCCTTCCATCTAGATTAATGTGCAATCAAGGTAGAGCCAGTAGCTTCCCATCTCTTTCAATGTATGTTGAACCTCTAGGGGAACCCTCAATATTTCACATTTGGTGATGGATTTTTACACCACCAGGTAGAAGTCTTCTGCAATCACCTTTATGTTATGCCTAAAGCTGTAAATGTGTAGTGTAGAGAATAGTTGTGGTGTAACTTTATCTCATGTCGGGACCATGAGTTCTAACCTAGTTGGGTAGTTTCATAGATTAAATCTAGAAAATAGCTCATAATGAAGAATGGAACACCATTCTTGAAATTATCATTCATTACATAAAATAAATTATTGCTAATGATGTCTCCTAATGAGGGAATCTATTGATCTTCTAAAATTATCTGTAGTAGTGGGATAGTTCTAATATCCACATAACCAATGTGCACATTACCATATATCCTATTAAGAAGGGTGAAGCCAATCTTGACTCCCTTATGGAACTAATGGATAGGCATGTTCACTAGGTAATCTATGAAAACTACCTTGATTGGATCAATAATCCATCATGCCAAGACTATCTTTGGTTTGTGCACCTCATACCAGTTGTCGATGATGCTCTGGTTGTAATCTAGCTATGGTAGAGGTAGGTCATAATATTTATCAAAGATGTGACCTATAATGAAAGTAATTGGGAGCCCTTGATTCATGGATTAAAGCAACCCATCCTTGCATCTCATCCTATTGAAGATGCCATATACTAGGTTAGTGCATGGCATGACCTCTGGCTTCACTATAGCCTTGTGGAGACTGTTAGCTTCGATTGCAAGGATGTCCAAAGCCAATTAGATTATGTAAGGCATTGTTTTATCCTCATCAAGATCCCTACCTCCTTCAACATTGTAATAGATGCTACTGTAATGCATGCCCCCTAAATTTATGGCCTAAAAGATGAATTATGTGTCTTTGAAAACTATTGAATTGCCATATTAGAATAAGACATCATCATTTCCAAAGGAGGTTCCCTTACCAGGAGTGGAGGGACCTACCTGTGCCTTTTTTTATAGTATTCTAGATAGTAACCACTGTTATTCTATATCTTTCTATAGCCTTTGAGCTTTGATAATGGTGGCCTAGGTGTAATCCATGAACATTTTGAGCTTCATCTTACTAGGAGAACATAGATAACAAGGAGAGAAAATGCTTAGAGATTCAAATGAAAGTGTAGTTAATAATAGCTGAGTTGATTAGCCTTTTGAAATATTGATTGATTAATGCAACATATATGGTGATTCTGGTTCATGTCATATTAATAGCAAGATCATCAACTTTGCATTCAAAACACTTCAAACTATTACTTTTGGCATTTAATTACTTTAGAATTCAAATTTAGCACTGATTTTCCATCAATTTTAGCTTTAAATCTAAATATTACCACCTTTTGACACATGGCATTCCAACTTGGATTGAGATAGGCACTCTTGGGACCTAAATATGCTAAGTTACTTTGTTGGTTTTAAATTTAGACATGTGGCATCTTTCAATTTATGAAAAACTCTTAGATAGACTTTTGATCTTGATTTGTTGCAGGAGTGTCATGTGTCACTCTCATGAAAAATAAAGACTTCCCCTTAATAGGTGTCACCTTTGAAAGGATTTTAGAGCTTCACCTTGCTAAGTATCATATTCAGAAGGCTTTTGGCCAACTGTTAGCAACTTGGCATCAATCATGTGGATCAGATGGAGACACATATATTCTAGAGGAGATCTCTTAGATCTTGGGATGTAGCTTCATGGGAATGACATGTGGCATCATCTCATGGGTCTAAGGGGACACACATCACTCTTGAAGGTGATCTAATGGCTCTCAGATAGAAGCAATGAGGGAATGACATGTGGTGTCATCATGTGGGTCTAGAGGGGACACGTGTCATTCTAATAGGATTTTCCTCATTCTTCTACCACTTGTGATTCTTGAAATGAGTTTTGGATAGGTGTATGCCATTGATCCTTAATTGGATGGATTTGGTGCTACTAGATGTCTACCATGTGATCTCTTACAAGCATTAGATGGATGCAACATAGTGTGGACATGCACCAATCTCAGATGAAATATTTGGGATACATGTCACTTTGGAGGGTTACTCGAGTCTAGATAGTCATGCTTGGGACACATGATGACATCTCATGGGATTTTAGATCACAATGGGATGTATGGAGGATATGTGGTGGCTTAGATTGATTAGGCTTGCTCATGGGGAATAAGATCTCGACATGTAGCCTTGTATTTGAATTCTAATAGTTAGGTCCTCTACAAGCTCTTCAGATGGCTCCATGCAACTCATGAATTTATTAGATTTACTCCAAGTATCTTACATAGGGCATGATAAATATCTAAGGCATTATGAATCCTGGTGAGCTGGATACCTATCCTCTTGAGTCATAGTCTTTAATTTGACATCCTATGAGGCATGATAAATTGCCATTTTAATTTTTGACATCTTATAAGATAAAATGAGAGACTAAGTTAGACATCTGAAAATGTCAAATGCCCATATTAAGAAAATTAAAATGATTTTAAAGAAAAAAATATGCAAGTAAATTATTTAAACAAAATATAAGGTTAGTCCAATAAGAACATGCAAAACATGTTACATTCATGCTAATTGGAGAATTTTTGGTAGAACATCCTTAGCTAAGGCCTATTTGCATAGTTTTGAAGCATCAATGGTTAACGATTCATTATTTAAATAAAAATTGAAGAACTAGCAATACCCAAATATGTCTAAGTACTAATTCATATTGAAAGATGAATAATTAACAAAAAACTATAAAATCACATGCATTGGTAAATTAAACCAAATCGATGTAGTCAAATGATTTAGCAAGCTTGGCATCTTAGGCATTTTGAAAATAAAAGGAAGGTTCCCATTCTGAGAATAAGGAGTAGTTGATCATCAACACCTTGGTCATATAGAAATGAAGCCCATGGTCACTTCTAACTCAAAAATGCTTAAATTTTGCTCAAGAGAGGATTAAATTTTTATTTTGGAATATGATGCATAAAAAATTCCTTTGGGGAAGTTGATAAAATTTTTTACACCCCTATTTGTGACCAAATGTTTCATGTGAGCAGTTTTCAAATATAACTTTTGATCAATAACTTATATTTGAGTGTTATCTTCTTAAAAAGTGATTATTTTTTAATGCTCTACACATTGATGACATTTTTGAGTCTTATATATCTACCTATTTTTTCACATATTATACACTCTTGGATGCATTATCAATAGAGTTTGGTATCCCTTCAATTCCTTATACTTATGCACTTGTTGCTCAAGATGTATTTTTGATTGTATCAAATGTCTATCTAAGTGTGCTTGTATCTGAAACATTATGTGGGGGGTCACTGATGATAGTTATGAGGAGTTATTATATTATGTTGTGTATTCTTTGGTATTTCTTCTACACATTCTTATTTTTTGCATTGTGTTGATACTTGTACTTACTGCTCATTTGGACACATTCTCGATTGTGCTTGACATCCTCATGAGCATGCCTTGTTATTATAACTAGGGGGTTATAGTTGTATTGTGTAGTTATGAACTTCTTTGGTGTTTTCTCTCAGTCATGTCGACTTTACTAGAGAGACACTTATAGGGGAAAGTTGATTCTACACTAGTGGTTTTTATTGGAAAAACCAACTATGTTTCTTAGCATGCTTACATAGAACACTTAATCACAAGAAAGAATCATATTCCATTCATATATGGATAGATTCTTACCCATTCTAACTTATGTCAATTCAATAAGTGGGTTAACACTTGTGACAAGTTTTTTGGCACCTTATTGTTACATGTATTTTTGAATGTTCGTTTCCATGTAGAACATGCACCATGTCCCTACCTTGTTTAGATCATTCTTTAGTCACTTTTCAAAGATCCAACCAATATTTATATAACTCCCACTCTTCTTCTTCCTATTTTCTCTTTAGAGACTATTGTAATATCTCCTACGTCTATTTCTTATGATGACACATCCATGGTGGAAAATAATGCTCTTCCTTCTATTGAACCACCACTAAAACATGAGATTCTACCTAAACTCAACTATCCCATTATAGATTATACTTCCATTCATGTGCACGATGTTTTTATTATATATCTATCATAGATTGGTACTTTTAAGGACTCTACTATTTAAAATGAGACTACACGCTATGAGAGCATCAATAACTCTTCTCTTCTTATGGATATGTATTCTACAGATATGTGTGATTCATTTACAGTCTCTTCTTTAGATTTGATGGTTTTGAGCCCTGCACTCCAGTTCACATTGACATTCCTTTAATGAATGTTACATGTCATTATTTTTCATCAAACTCACCTATACTTGATGGCACTTTTGAGCCTAAATACATTTCTGAGACTGAGGAATCTTTTTATATAACATACAATTATATTAGTGATGGGAACACACCTCCACTATCTCCTTATCACCTTCCAAATGCTAAAGAGTTATTTATTGATCAACCTACATCTAGTTTAATTCAGAAATTACATGGTGCAGGTATACTGATTCAAGACTCATTATACATTGGGTAGTATATTCCATAGGTATAAGGCATTTTATAGTTCATTTTAGCTTCTACTTCCATTACACCATCATTGCATATAGAAGTTGGATCTCTTTATATGAATGAAGAGTATAGTTCCTTGGTTGTATTTCTATCAAGCACTTCATGGACCCATTCACTATTCCAAGGAGATCCACTCTTCATTTCACCTATCTCTAATAGGTTCAATTCAGTGGCATTACATTCAATTCTTATGCATGATCTTGTCAGACCTATGACGCACTTCTATTTTGGACCATACTTAGAGTGTTTTATATTGTTGCCTCCATCTTTTACTATGGAATGGGTAGACTTTGAGTATACCATTTGTTTCTTCCTTTGGCAAAAGGAATAAACATTTGTTAATGTGGATGGATCTTCAATCTTTAGGAAAAGGATCACATTAGTGAAATTTATAATTCCACAAGCTCTACTGTAGGTAGCTTTAACATCTTGTATGGGGAATTTTTAGTTTTCCTCTCTATGTGCTTGTTTGCTATCACTTATGGACACATTCTTGGTTGTGCCCGATGTCCTTAAATCATGCATTTTCTCTTACTTTACTCTCTTTTAAGAGATGAATTTTATCCTAAATATTTTCTCCTTTTCTCCACTTTATGGTAGTTGCATTGTGCTTGGGTACCTCATCAGGGCTTGTTACTGGGACCCAATTCTTATACCCACCTAAGCTATGCTTTAGGGGGGGTGTTAGTGTATACTTTTTATCACTTTTGGTTTCACCTACACTATATTTAGTTAACTTGTTTAGGGTTGTTAATGTCATTATGAGAACACACACTTAATGTGTTTTCTAATTGTGAGTTGAGTTGTTACCTTTATGGTGACCTAATATCTCACTATATCATGTACCCCATTTGTAATTTTTGGCTACTTCCTAATGAACATTGATGAAGATCAATTTTTCTCTACATTTTTGCTCTAACCTATCCTAGGTTTTTCATGCATTATGTGATGTTAAGATATCCTAGA
The DNA here is from genome assembly GCA_037957365.1 of Torreya grandis. Lineage (NCBI taxonomy): Eukaryota > Viridiplantae > Streptophyta > Pinopsida > Cupressales > Taxaceae > Torreya > Torreya grandis. Next base: position 653,911 of record JARHVA010000285.1, on the reverse strand, counting down.
GAAATTTGACAATGGGTCTATTTGAGGTAGGATCCTCATATCTACTTCCATTTTTTATGATAATGCAAGGTGTCTTAGATCCAATTAGGGTTGAGAATAAGGAGAAGTAATTATTAAGAAGTTTATAGTTTAATTTGACAATATAAGATAGGTTTTTGATAAGTAGGAGCACTCATCAAAATTGGAATCATTTAAGATGGATAAGAGTTTGTGACCATGATCAAACACTACCTACTGGAATGACCCCCATTTATCCTAGTCTAGGGAATATCAAACCCTTTCATCTTGGCTATTATTTGCAAATTATTAATTCTATAAAACTTTTTAGGGTTTGATATGAGACTAATTATAGACATATTTTCACTTGTTTTCATAATTTAGGTGTTTCTTTAATAACTTTCTTTATCAAATTCTAAACATTTAGTTCACATTAATTTATGTAAGTAATTTTGTTTGTGTTGTTATATTACTATATTTTAGGTAGGTTTAAATTGAATCACTACTTGTATGGTTTAGGCATAGTGTCCCTTTCCCTAATCCACTTTACCATACTACATAGTACAACCTTCAAACTATTAAAGTATTATATTTTTTTCATATGTTTAGCAACATATATGATGGGATAAATCAAATTTTAAATATTAATTCATGTAAACTCATCAATTTTAGTTAACAACTACATGAGAATTATAAATTATAGATAAAGTTTTCATGATGAAATTAAAGAGGAATTTTAAGTATAATTGTACAACAAAACAAACTATTAAACTAAAAGAGCCATAAGAAGCTAACTAGATCATACTCCATGCTTAAAGTGGTATAATATTAGGCAATTGACTCAAGGCCTCTTTCCACATTGAGATTTGATTTAACTTATTTTGGAATAATGGAGTTTTATTCATATTTTAGTTAAGGGTTTGGATTAATAAATCAATACAAAATATAAAAATAAATATAATCTTGATTCGTGTAATTTTTTATCTTTTTCACTTTTTTAAAAATAGCAATAAATAAGAAGAAATATAACTTAGCTGGAAACTACGTTGAGATGACTAATACAGAGGTTGAAAATGGTTGTGTAGGAATGGGAAGGTGTCATAATATTGAAGCTAGATTTTGTTTCGTAAAAGCGTAGGAGTGTTTAAAAGTGGGTGCTTTGGTGTTTAATGCTATTGTCTATTCCTACTACTATTGTCCAAACTAATCATAGAGACCTGAAAACTTCTAGGTAGGTGCCTATGAAAAATTGATCATTTGTTGTTGATGGAACTCATTATGGAGCTAATTTTTTCTTAAAACCCTAACCCTCCATCATGCTTGATAAAATGTTATTTGAGTCACTTGAGAAAGAGGGTGGGTTAGTGTGTAAGATGTACTAAACATGCAATCCACACCCCTTATGTGGGAACGCTACCTATATACCAATAATCTAAAGAGGGATCAAGCCATATGTAGTTCTCCCACCTAGTGTGCTTTGTGTAATAGTGTGATATAGATGCAAATGCCAAATTGATAGTGTTTAAGGTGGCTAGGGACTAGTATGAATATTTGAGTATGTTTGTAGCTGAGTTGGGTGATTGTGTGCAAAAAATAAGGAAGTTTACCTTAGTTTTTTATTTGTATTCTTGCTTGCTTTGTAAGTTTGGTCACTTCTCTTTACAAATGAGCTTTTGTAAGGAAAAATTGGTTATGGGTTAGATGTATTCATGCTAGGTTGGCCTAATTAAGGATAAGAACTAGATGAAAATGATCATTGGGGATCAAAGTATAAATGGATAAGACTACCAAAAAGTGGGTACTTTGGTGTTTGATGCTATAGTCCAAATGGGGTGTTCCTATCCTACAAGCTTGGGACTTGGGGGAATAAGTTTGGCACAAGGAATACTATTTAGCTAAGGTGGAATGACCATTCAAAAGGTTTTGGATGACTGGTAATGAGCAAAAAGGTGTCTCAAAGGGTCATAAGTGCATGCAAAAAGGACCTATGGATGGGGTGTCATAAGCCACACTCAAAATACCAATTTTGATGTTTTATATCACTACATTTACCCCCCCTTTATTTTCGTGATACAACAAAGTGAAATACTAAGATAAAGGAAAAAAGACAATGCACCTAAACTTACTTACAAGGGTGAAGCTCACGAAGATGTGTGATGATAAGTGTGCATAGAGAAAACATAGTGTGAAGCATAAATCTACAAGAGAAAACAAGGAGTAGATCAGTTCTTACTAGACATGCTATGTCTTAAAAAAGAACATATAAAGGTTGGGTAAAAGAGAGAAAGAGAAAGAAATGAATACACCTCATTGGGTATGCGAACTAATACAAAACCTATTATGATGTTGAGTGATGATGGGTATGTGTTGTACCAAGAGTAATATCATGAATAGAGATAAGTGCTCAATTCCCCAAGGGTGGCTCAAGAATACAAAGGCTGGTCCTTTGGCTCCATCATTGCCCATTATGTAGTGAAGCTATGTGATCATGCATGTGTTAATTAATGTTTGGACTATGTGTCCAATCCCTCTAAGTAGGTGGCTCAAGAATAAAAAGGATAGCTAGTACTTTGGATCCATCATTGCCCACTAAGTGTGAACTATGAACTAATATCAATATGAATGTGCATTGTATGAGATGGCTTATGAATCCCATAAATGATCTATAATTTGACAATGTGGTGTGGATATCTAAATGTGTACTGATAACTAGGCCAATCTTGATCACTCTAAAAGGTGGAGATTAGGCTTGTATGAAATCCACTCTAAAACAGAGAACTAGGCTTATATGAAATCCACTCTAAAATGATGCCAACCACCTATACATGGAATAAGGCACATAACTATTGAGAATACCTAGGTAATACAATGAACTAAAAATAAAAGAAGGTAAATGTGTTGTGCATATTTCTCCCAATCACTGATGTCTATAACATGGATTTTGATTTGGAAGTTATACTAATTTCCCAATCTAAAATTGGAAGTGCTAACCATCATGCTGTGCATGATGCCCCTATATTTGGATAATCTAAGTAAAACTATATTGAAACTACCCAATCTGAATTGAACTATAACTGAAAAAATTGTAATTGACCTTACTTTTCTATCTATTTTTGAATTTTTTTGGTTTTTTACTATTTGGATAGGAGTGCCAAAAAGTGGACACTTTGGTGTCTGGTGTTGTAGTCCAAATGGGGTGTTCTTGTCCTTTACTATTTTTGATGCCTATTCTATGTTCATCACTATTTTTTTGGTCTATTATTCATATTTTGAATTTTGATTACTATTTTGAGTGTTCTAAAAAATAATTTTTGACCTGTAGAGGGCTCTGATCTCTATGACAAAACCCCTATTTATTGCCCCCTCTTCTGAGGGTAGGAATGAAGATCCTACAATAACTAACCTCATAGAAAGAGCCCTGTAAGTGTCTAATGCTACAAAATACATGATATAACAATGATAATCCAAAATATGTCTCAAGATATAACATAGTTTGTATTAGAGATTATTAGATCAACAATGGTATGCCTAGATAGATGTAACAATGTAATAGCATGTGTAGTATATTGAACTAAAATTGGAAATCTTGTTAGTTGTCAAGGAGGGATGGATCATGATGTCTATCATGGCATCCAAGAAGGCAAGATAATGCATGATGTGGATCATGACATTAAAAATAATTGAGAAGCAAACAAACAAGATTGGCATGAGGGCCACAAATACATACAAGAGTACAAGAAAAGTACATTGGAAAATGTCCTAAGGCACACACAAGTAAAAAAATAGGAAATGATAAATTTAATCACATCTAGCTACTCAAAGAAAAAAAGGAAGGCATGTAAATGATAGAAATACTATCACATCTAATTGGTCAAATCAAGAAGTGAAAGTATGAAAAATATGTATTACAAGACTAGGTAGATGCTAAGAAATACACAAGTGATATATACTAGTGGTTGTTGATAGAATAATCTATGTAGGATAGTAAGTAATGTACATCAACATGATGACTAGAGTGTGTGGTGAAATAATGACATAACTTGGATGGTGTAGTCATGTAGAAGATGCCCCTTATGGGTAGATACGCTGATGTCTATCTCAAATGTAAAAGTAAGATTCCCCTTCAATGGGTAGAGGGAAGCAATTAAGGATCTGGGTGTCACTACACACACTCAAAGAAGATCAAGTAAATTATGGTAATGTAGATAAATCGACAAACAATAACACATAATAGTAAAATGTATGTTGAGCATGGTAGTAGAAATGTAAAGAATGGATAATGCGTATAATTGAAAAGTTTTTGGTGTTTTGAGTTGTTTAAATGTTTTTTATTTTGACATGTTATATTGTTTTTTGTATCTTTAAATATTGTATTTTTTTTGGTGTTTTAAAATATTGTATTATTTTTGGTGTTTTTAAATGAGATATGTACAAGTAATCATAAGGAAACTATGTACAAGCAAGCAAGCTAAGAAATTATGTACAAGTAATTAGAAAGAAACTATGTACAAGTAAGCTAATAAATTATATACGAGAAAGACTAAGAAGAAATGATACTAAATGATGAGTCTCATAAGAGACTCCCTATCATGTTATCCTATGTCAAGGAGAGGAATTATGCATAATCATGAAGCACGATGGAAAGGCTGAGACTATGACTCTAAAAGCTATATATGTTATAAATGCTCTAAAATATCTATAGTGGAAATTGACTATGGGGTCCCCCTATAACTCTGAGAAGTGGATACAACAATGGGGATCTTAGGGATCCATCTAGTAATAAAATAAGCTCTTTGAAAATATGTTCTATGTGTAGAGGCATGAGACCTCATTAATACTACCCTGGGTGTAAATACTATAGATGGAAATTGTCTAGAGTCTTGAAACTATCACTGATGTAGTGGTTACTCTATGAGAGGCCTCCATGAAAGTGTATGAAATATCTATACTAGTGAGGGAGGCCTTGACTGTGTCTAAATCTCAACTAGAGGAAGACTGTAACTAGTGGCGGAGTTGACACTGTATCGGAAGGGGTGATAACCTAAGTGACAAAGCTATAGCCATGGGTGTAATCAACCTACCTATCTTCATAAAATTAGGTGATAACATGTACCACATGATCTAATATAGGCATATAGTTGGTAGTAGGTGCAAGATGAGAGCTAGGTGAACCAAGTTTGAAGGGAGGAAGAATATATATTATTATTTTCTTGTGTTTAGTAGTGATAGGGTATACTCAAAAGTAGCTAAAGAGTTAGATACATCTAGGTAGAAACCATGTATGTGGGATGAAATGCATATAATTGGAGTTATAATTTGTATAGAAATATGATTATAAGGAACATTCCACATGAGAGATAATAAACAAGGGATATAAAGCATGGAACTTTGCACTAATGCATAAAAAACTTTGACTTGTAACATGACATTTCTAACATGTTTAGCAAGATAGAGTTGAAATTTATTTTGCATATGTGTGAGAGAGAGAGAGAATATGGAAAATAAATAGTGAAACCTTTTATTAAATAAAAGTAAAAATTGCTTTGAAGGAAAGGGATCTTAACATGTTTATCAATAAATTTCTTAATAGCATCCCATATTATAAAAAGTAAGCATGAAAGGGAAAGAAAGAAGCTTTGCATTAACATATAGTAAACTTCATCATTAATATACATGATAGGACCAAGTATGGACTTCGTATTATTTGAAATAAATGTTTTGAAATAAGTGAGATCCATTTTTGATTTTATGTGAAATTTGATTCAATTAAAACAACAAACTGGAATATGCAAAAAAAAGATACAAAGCTCACTAACATGTAAGGTGATACCTCAAAAAGCATAGGAACCTAGTATATTCTACTAGGGTTTGAAAGAAATGGTTTTTAAAATTAATATTGTGAATTTTAAAAATTAAATGTGAAATTTTGATTTATATATGCAGGAAAAATCAAAATAATATTGCTAAAATCAGCAAGGAATTTTCCCTAGGGTTTTTAGGGTTTTTGTGCACAACAAATTAAGTTGGGTTCACCAAATGATTTAAATTATTTTAGAATAATGGAGTTTATTATTATTTTAGTTAAGGGTTTGGATTAATAAATTAGTAAAGAATATAAAAATAAATATAGTCTTGATTTGTGGAATTATTTGTCTTTTTCACCTTTCTAAAAATAGCAATAAATAAGAAGAAATACAACTTAGCTAGAAAATAGGCTGAGACAGATGATACAAAGCTTAAAATGGTTGTGTAGGAGTAGGAAGGTGTCATAGACCTAAATATATATTTTTTTCAATGAAAGGATAAGAGCACCAAAAAGTGGATGCTTTGGTGTCTGCCTCTGTTGTCCATTTCTACTACTCTTATCTAAACTAATCATAGAGACCTAAATTTTTTTGGGTAGTTGTGTTATGCCTGTGTAAGCATGCCTATGAAAAATAGAGCATTGGTTGTCAATGGAACTCATTATGGATATATTTTTGTTTTAAAACCCTAACCCTCCATCATGATTGATAAAATAATATTTGAGTCATTTGAGAAAGAGGGGGGGTTAGTGTGTAAGATGTACTGAACATGCAATCCACACCCATTGTGTGGGCACGCTTCCTACATACCAATACTCTAATGAGGGATCAAGCCATATGTAGTTATCCCACTTAGTGTTCTTTGTGTAATAGTGTGATGCAGATGAATATGCCAAATTGATAGTGTTTGAGGTGGCTAAGGAATAGTATGAAGATTTGAGTATGTTTGTAGCTGTGTTGGGTGACTGTGTGGAAAAAATAGGGAAGTTTGCCTTAGTGCTTTATTTATATTCTTGATTTATTTGTGAGTTTGGTCACCTCTCTTTGTAAATGAGATTCGAGTGGGATTTTATAGGGAATAATTGGTTATGGGTCAGATGTATTCATGCTAAGATGACCTAATTAAGGATAAGGATCAGATGAAAATGACCATTAGGGATCAAAGTGCAAATGGATAAGACTACTAAAAAGTGGATGCTTTGGTGTCTGGTGCTATAGTCCAAATGGGGCACTCCTGTCCTATAGGCTAGAGGCCTAGGGGAATAGGTTTGGCATGGGGAATACTATCTAGCTAAGGTGGAATGATGGTTCAGAAGGTTTTGGATGACTCATAATGAGCAAAGAGGTGTCTCAAAGGGTCGTAAGAGCATTCAAAAAGGACCATGGATGGGGTGTCACAAGCCACACTCAAACTACTAATTTGGACATTTTATATGACTACAAGATTGTTATCACAATTTTATTTAGCTTGTATTATGAAAAAACCTCTCACTTAGTAAAATGCTTATATAACATACAAATTTTATAAGTAGGCCTTCAAATGATCATGCAAAAAAACAAACTTAAAATAGATAAATAATGAATCTTAAATATATAGCTCTTCAATAGTATAGATTCAAATCTAATAATGGTTACTATGCCTAGGTATTTATAGGTGATTTATGACTTGTAAAAGTAAAAATCAATGGTCACATGAAAGGTAATGATGTAAGGAAAAGTCTAACCAAAAAAGTATAAAACATAAAACTAGGTGTTAATGTTTTTTATTTTTTTGGATTATGAACGATATTGAGTCGAAGATTAATTTTTTTTGATGACAATACTTTAATTATTTTAAACTCCTTTATTATATCTAGTAGATTATCATTTACATCCTATGTATCATACCACATCAAGGGACACATTAATAGATACACATATATTTTTAGGGATTTGACATCCTACATTCCTTCTTAGGAATTGGATTCAACTTCACCACACCAATAAATTTTCTAATTAGATCATTATTTCAACACCCTTATCATGGAAACCAAAGTTAACATCAGTAGGGGACACTATTCAATGAGGGATGATTGATCTAGGAGGATATGAGACATTAGATCTTACCATATTTATCATGTGTTTCTCATCTATCCTTGTGTTAATGTTAGTAACTTTTGCATCAAATTCAACACCCACATACAAAAGGGAAATATATAACTCATCCTTCACGTTACTACATATCTCTCATAGTTCAAGACTTCAAACATTGCAAGTCAATTTTAGAGGTCTTTATAGTGTTTTTAGGGTTCAAAACCCATCTCATCATAATGTTCGCTATGTGAACATCTAGACAATGAAATGAGTTTTATGAAAAGGTATGATAGTCCACAACTAGAGCATACTAATAAAAATTTAGGTCATTCCAAGTGAAATAGCTTACTCTAAAACTTATGGTATCTCCTTATGCATTTTTAAGATTGTTTATCCCATCTAAAGTTGATGTAAGGAATTAAGGAAATATTATACACATTGTAAAAATACACACAAGCTTATACCAATACCATATCCTATGTATCTCTGTAACACTTGTATATACCCTCTGCACCTTTTCATACTTATATAATAGTAAGATGAATCATAATGTTAATGTGTAGATCTCGTACATGCCCTACGATATACTTGTGCACATTTGTAACACTAAGATGAACATCATGTAACATACAACTCTACACATGAATCATCATCTCTGAAACATCTCACACTAAAGAAAATAGACACACGACATCCCTATGTGATTTTGTAACACCTTACAACATACAACAAACCAATCTAACTCATAAAATAACTCAACATCCACATATCATAACTCTTATACTACATAACATGGCATGTATAGTTTTATAGGTTTTCACCATGTCAGATATCTTGTCAATAATGAAACATATATGGAAGTGGAATCATCACACCTAAAGGAAGTTGAACCATCCATGGGTAGAAGATGAAATATTCTTGTAACTGTTCACTTTTGTAACCACTTTTGATAACTGCTTTGTTATAATGATATATATTGTAACACATAGAAGAGACATGTATAACAACCAAATGAGAGGCCATTGTTCCTATTCAGTAATGTCTACAGTATATTGAATACTTTATGCCTTGAACAGCTAGTATCATATGGTATTTTCCCAGACTTGGTAAATTAGTTAAGATGTTTATCCCTTTCTATTCATGAGAACCTACTTTCCCCATTTTGTCTAATGATACCCCACTCTAGATGAATTAGGTTAGATTTTTATCCCTTTTTGATCACATGAAATAAAATTATTCATCTTACTATTTATTGTATGCATATGTACTTTTAACTATTCTATATATTGAATATAAGTGGCACCATTCTACCAATCTCTTGTGTGATACGTATAATGGTTATTTATGCATCTATCTTAGATTCCATTACTTATTCCATAATTCTAAAACTCTATTTTAAATTTTCTTATGCATATAACCACTTTAAATCCATTTAAGTAGGTTGTCCATTAGGTCTTCTCAGGCCCTAGATCAAAATGTGCATGCTTATTTTATGGTTGATTCATATGAGAAAAAAACTAGGTCAAAATTGATGAAGTTGATTTCAAACTTAATATTAATTATCATTCCATTGTGATAAATGTGGGAAGGTTTGTGATGTATTAATTAAGATACTAAAATATAATGGCATGATGTCTTATATAGTCTTGGAAAAATTTAATAGTAAGGAGGATTATAAATAGGTTTTAGCACATGTTGTTGATCCTAAGATCTAAAGAACATCATGAATTAATTATTATTACTTTACCAAAACAATATTATTATCATTAATGATAGTTTGTCTATTAGATGGTGGATCCTGATCTTATTAAAATGCATTGTAAAATATTGTAATTTTGTAGTAAATCTAGATTGTTCACTATTGGGTCATAGATCTAACAGTAAAAATTAAGTTGGTGCATTTTTTTACCTAATATGTAACCCTCCTTTGATATGAGGTTATTAAAATAATGATGACACATAATGTGTGAGTGAAGAATAGATTGCAGTGGATGTATTGTAGGTTTTTATCTCTTCATTTTTTGGATTGAATAAGAGAAGAATTTGTTAATTTTGTGTGGTCATAGCCCATTTTGGGTGAACCATTTAAATTTTTTCTCTCTTATGTTTTATTTTCTACATTTTATTTTCATATTTATTTCATTAATATTTATCTACGTTCTATATTCCTAAAAACTGATATCAGAGTCAAAGGTTTATATTGTAGAAAAACTTATAGGGAAAGAGGGTTCTTGGTTCAAAAGGGAGTAATGGTGGAAGAAGACAAGTTTAAGGTTGAGAAGTTTAATAATCAAAACTAACAACTATGGAAGATGCAAATGGAGGAATACCTATATCATAAGGATATTTTCCTACCATTTGGTGGAATAGAAAAGAAGTTGGCAACTATGAAGGATGAAGAATGGAAATTTCTTGACCAAAAGGAACAAGGAACAATATGGTTATTCCTGGTAGTGTCAGTGGAATTTAATGTTTAAAAAGAAAAGACAATAATAGACATGATAAAGGCATTAGATAGATTGTATGAAAAAACCTTAGCCTCCAACAAGGTATTTGTTATGAATCATTTATTTATTATGGAGATGTTAAAATGTGGGTTTATTATTGATCATTTAAATGAATTTAACATGGTCACAAATCAATTAGGCTTTGTAAGAGTAAAATTTGATGATGAGGGTAGGGCTCTTTTGATTCTATTCTCATTGGTAGAAAGATGGAATGGCTTGGTCATGGCTGTAAGTAATTATGTCTTTGGTTCAAACAATTTAAAGTTTGATGATGTTATTGGTGTTATTTTTAGCGAGGAAATATGATATAAAATCATAGGTGAGACATTAAGTAATGATTTGACTATGGATAATAGGGGAAGACAAAAGGATTGAGTAAAGGGCCTAGGGAATCATGGGAAATCTAAGAAGGGTAGATCCAAATTCAAAAGAATGCTGGTGTGCTAGATTTACAATAAGAACATTTGAAGAAAGATTGCTGGTTTTGAAAAGGAAAATAAAAAGGACAACAAGATAAAAATTATGAAGAAAATGTAGCAGGTGATGTGTTGCAATATGTTTTAATCATTTCATTAGATAATATTAATGATTCTTGGGTGTTATATTCAGGGGCTTGATTTCATGCTACACCCCATAGGAAATATTTTTGAGACTATGTTCAAGGTGATTTTGGATAGGTTTATTTGGGTGATGGTGAACCTTGTAAAATTATTGGAAAGGGTAAGATATTGATAAATTATAAAATGGAAACAAATAGTTGTTGAAAGAGGTGAGACATGTTCCTAAGTTGAGAAGAAATCTAATTTTAGTAGGGTAGTTGGGAAGTAAGGGCTGCACAATTACATTTACAAAAAATTCATGGAAGGTCACTAAAGGATCATTGGTAATAGTGAAAGGAGATAAGGTAGGTACATTATATTTATCTACTAGGAATGTTTAATACTCTATTACTTTAGATTATACATAAGTAGATAAAAAATTATGACACCACAGACTTGGGCACATGAGTGAGAATGGGATGCATGTTGTCCACTTCAAGAATTTGTTGCTAGATTTAAATAAGGTGGATTTGGATTTTTGTGAGCACTGCGTGTATGGAAAATAGAAGAGAGTCAGATTTCTTAGAGGTGGAAAGACAAAAAAGGATGCAAAGTTAGAGATTACGCAAACAAATGTGTGGGGACTGCCTCAGGTATCATCTCTTGGTGGTTCTTCTTATTATGTTACTTTTATTGATGATGCAACTAGAAAACTTGGGTTTATTACATATGAAATTTTTTTGGTGTTTTTGATACTTTTAAGAAATGGAAATATTTGGTTGAGAATGAGATAGGAAATATGTTGAAGTGTGTTAGATCATATAATGGAGATGAATATTGCAATAATGAGTTTGATAATCACTATCCATCCCATGGAATTCATAGAGAGAAGATGGTTCCAAGAACATCACAACAAAATGGTGTATCAAAAAGGATGAATAGGACAATCATGGAGCATGTAAGGAGTATGAGATTGCATGTAGGGTTTCCCTTACAATTTTGGGTAGATGTTGTGGACACTTCTATTTACTTAATAAACAGAGGGCCTTCAAGTCCTTTCGATGGTGTCATTGTAGAGGAAGCAAGGATAGGTAAAAAGGTAGACTATTCCTTCTTAAAGAATTTTGGTTGTGAAGCATTTGTCCATATTGATAAATAAAATATAACCAAGCTTGAAGCAAAATCCAAGAAATGTACTTTTATTGGATATAGAGTTAATGATTTGGGTTACCATTTATGGGATTTTAAAAATCATAAAATCATCAAGAGTAGAGATGTGATCTTTAATGAGAAGGTCATATACAAAGATTAGTTGTAGGGAAAGAAATAAAAAAAGCCAAATATAGAATATGCAGTACTTGATGAAATCACTGAAAATGAAATTCCAAAAGTGCTAGAAAACTAGAATGTGCAACAACTACAACAAGTACCTCAAACTCCTAAAAGTGTAGTTAGAAGATCTACTAGAGTAAGTAGTCTCCCTAAATGATACTCTCCTTCACTTTATTATTTATTATTGACTGATGGTGGTGAGCCAAAAAGCTATGAAGAAGTAATGTAGGTTAAAACCTAAAAGAAGTGAGAGCAAGGCATGAAAGAGGAGATGGACTCCTTGGTACATAACCAACATTGGGATTTGGTTCAGTTGCCTATAATTACAAGAGCATGGAAGAATACATGGGTTTATAGGTTGAAGAAAGAGGATGGAGGAAAAAAGAGGTACAAGACCAGACTTGTTGTATAGGGGTTTACACAAAAGAAAGGTATAAATTTTTAAGAAATAATTTTCTTCAATTGTTAAAATGACTTCCATAAGAACTATTTTAAGTTTGGTAGTAGTATAAAATTTTCACCTTGAACAATTAGATGTAAAGATTGCTTTCCTTCATGGTGACTTGGAGGAGGAAATATATAAGGGGTATCCATAGGGATACAAAGTCAAAGGTAAGGATAAAATGGTGTGAATATTGAAGAAGAGTTTGTATGGCCTAAATCAAGCTCCAAGGCACTGATATTTGAAATTTGACATGTTTATGATAAAACAAGGTTATAGTAGATGTCATTCTGACCACTATGTTTATTTTAAGAGATTAGATAATGGAAGATATATTATCTTATTATTATATGTAGATGATATGCTTATTACAGGGTCTAACATACATGATATTAATGAGCTCAAAATAAAACTAGAAAATTCATTTGCAATGAAGGATTTGGGTGCTATAAAGAAAATAATTGGTATGAGAATAATAAGAGATAGGAAAAATAAAAAATTGACATTGTCTCAATAAGAGTACATTAAGAAGGTGTTAGTTGGGTTCAATATGCAAGATGCAAAACTAGTAACTATACCTTTGGGAGATCACTTCAAATTAAGCAAGGAACAATGTCCTAAAATGTAGGAAGACATAAATTACATGTCCAAAGTGTGATATGCTTCAGTAGTTTGAAGTTTAATGTATGCTATGGTGTGCACAAGACCAAACATTGCTCATGCAATGGGAGTTGTCTATAGGTTTATGAATAATCCATGAAAGGAGCACTGGGATGCATTCAAGTAGATTCTTAGGTATTTTAGAGGGACCACTGATAAACAATTATACTATGAAGGGTTAGGTGTTACCTTACAAAGATATGTTTATTTAGACATGGAAAAATATTTATATGGAAGGAAGAGTACCATAGGTTATGTATTCACTTTTGGTGACACAATAGTTAGTTAGATTTTAAAATTGTAGAAGATAGTTACTTTGTCAACTACATAGGTAGAATATGTTGCAGCTACACAAACATTTAAGGAGATGATATGGATGTAACGATTTATGGAAGAGTTAAGACATAGACATGAAGATTTTAGGTTGTATAATGATAGCTAGAGTGTGATTCATTTAGAAATGAACTCAACATTTCATTCAAGAACCAAACATATACAACTCAGGTTTCACTTTATTCATTTAGTTTTGGAGGATGGTCAACTAAAGTTGGAAAAGATCCATATGAGTAAAAATCCTATAGATATGATAATAAAGGTAGTCACAAAGGAGAAGTTAGAGAGTTGTTCAGCTTTAATAGGTCTTCAAAGATAAAAAAGAAGATGAGAAACATGCCAGGGTTAAAGTTTAAAGAAAATTCCAAGGAAGAGTTGTAGCAATCAGTATCCAATTGGGAGATTGTTAGATGGTAGATCCTGATCTTATTAAAATGCATTGTAAAATATTGTAATTTCATAGTAAATCTGGATAATTCACTATTAGGTCATAGATTTAATGGCAAAAATTATGTTGGTGCATTTTTTCCCTAATATGTAACCCTCCTTTGATATGAGGGCATTGAAATAATGGTGACATATAATGTGTGAGTGAAGAGGAGATTGTAGTGGATATATTGCAGGGTTTTATCCCTTTATTTGTTGGACTAAATAAGAGAAGAACTGGTTGATTTTGTTTGGAAGTAGCCCATTTTGAGTGAAACATGTTAAATCTGTGTCTCTCTTGTGTTGTGTTTTCTACATTTTATTTCCATATTTATTTCATTAATATTACTCTATGTTCTATATTTTTAACATTGCCAATTTGTAATTTTATGAAATTCATAATTACATGGCTATTACAAGTCTAATATGCAATAATAAAGTTTCAATTATGTAAAATGAATTCTATCCATGGTACATAGTCCTAAAAAATGACATGTAGATGGTCTTAAAGAAGCACATTATAATTAATGGTGATACTTTCCACACTATTTCTAAGTTGCACTCAATGACACCAAAATTTCTATAGGAAAGTTCAATTCTATTTTTATTGATTATTTTTTACCTTACTATGTGTAGACATTGTTTTATCTTATTTTATAGACAATATATAACTTAAGTATCAAGAATTTAACCCTAAGTTGAATCCAAGTAAATGCTGGAATACATGTATGAAAAGTTTATTACAAACATCAACCCATCATTAGTTGGTAAGGAATTGACAATAATGAAGATCTATACCTTCAACAAAATGATTGACAAAAAGGTACATAACATGTCACACTATTTTTAATTTTAGATTTTATTTATCTAACATGCAAGCTTGAATTTTCTACTAGAAGCTATTACAGATTACACCTAGGATGATGGTAAACCTTATTTATTGTGTTTACTATGCTATAGTTCTAACTATTGTGAATATGATTTACGAAGTTAAAAAAATAACAAGATCAAGAAACATCCCTCAAAGAAGCATGGGAAATATAAATTTAATATTATTGGGATGGAATTTAAAATATAGGGGTTTCATGCATCTTGGAAAAAATATACGATTATAAAGGCAAAGATTACAAGGATATTAACTATGGATAATATGATGATTTTATTTTTGATGTAATTCTCATTCGACATGAAATAATTTTAAATGTTTATAAAAATTATATACATTTTTTAGGATTGTTGTTTTTTGTATGTTAGTGACTTCATTTGGGAACTCACCTTATTTTTATTTTGAGTTAGCTAATTGAAGGCCTTTCAGTTGAACATAAGTATATAAAGCTTGTGAGAATGTGGAAACATTATGCATATTTCCATAAGTTGAAACTTAAACTATCTAGAGGATATGATACAATTGAATATGAGGAAAGATATATAATGGTATTCAACTTTTTGACCATGAGAGACTCATAATATGGGTGTTTGTTGACTTATATCTTGTACTTTGAATATGATTTAATCTAGTATTATATTTTAGGGTTAGAAACCTTTTAAGTGAGTGTATTTAGTTGTGCTCATTTCTAAGAGAGGAGATGGTCCCTTATATTTATATTCAAGGAACACATGCCTTGAAAATGAATAAGTTAATTCATATTTTTACATTAGGTTAGGTAAGAAATGAGGTTATGGAACATAAAGACAAGGAGATGAAAGATTTTAATTCTAAATTTGGTTAAAGAACTAATATTTTGGAATATAGAAACACATTTATGATCCATAAACTAGGTGGATATTCCACACTAAGTTTCACCAACCCAGATCTTATACTCCTAACTCAATAAGTGGTTGAATAATGACTTGTCAAGTCTATTTTTATCGCTAAAATATAAATGTATTGTGTTGGAATTGAAATTATACATAAATAAAATCATGAAAGGAACACTAAAGCACAAGATAAACACAATAATTCCTGGTGTGTTAAAAACCAGTGGTTGAGGTAATCACACTCCTATTCCTACTATATATCCTCAAAATTAAAAGTTATTGATACCATGGATAGAGATATCAATTAATAAATTATCCAAACTTGTACCTATTTACTCTAATATCTTAAAAAACTTCTTTGAATAAACCAAAATTTTAAAAAACCACTAATAGCTAGAAAAAAAATGAGATAATATGAATAAAGGCTCAAACTTACAAATTACAATGTGAATCCAAATTAAAAAAATCCTAATTGAATTATTTGATACCGTAAAATTTATAAAAGATATATATTTATTCCCTCTTACTTTTAAACTCACTAAGAAGTTTAAATGAACCATAATTGGATAAAATAAACATTTACAACCATTCCCATGCCCATGTTTTGTATGCTGGCAAAATCATTGGTCTATGTATACCAGAGGTTATGTAACCATATGGCCTGTTGTACAACCATCATGATGGTTTCAAAAACACCACATAAAAACATTAGTGGTTATGCAACCACCAGGGTGTTTGAAAATTACTACTTTAATGTAAAAATGGTTCCACTATCTAAGGCAAACCCATCCAATTCAAGCATTGAACATTACTGACTTCATCACTATTAATATATCTAGATCATCCCCACATTGACTCTGCCATTATAACTTATATGAATTAATGTTTTGGACATGAAGTGTCTTAAAATAGTGTTTTACAGACATTATATCAAGTATAACTTGTACATTATATCTATATTTAAGAATATACCTCCCAAATTTGAGTCTTTCAAGTCCATAAAAGCTTAAAGAACTCTATTAGTGAGTAAATATCTTCACAACATCTTCTCTGGAATAAAATTTGGTCTTTCTAGGTAGCTAACCCTTTATGATAACCAATCAATGTTCTTACATTCCTCTTATTATTTTCATCTCCTTCTTCTATAGCACAACGTCCTCTTCTAATTCCAACTAACTATCAGGAATGAGGTATTCAATTAAATGGAAGCAACATCATTGTCTAACATAGAATGCTCAAATAGAAGTAAGTTTTTAACATTGACAATTGAATATATATTTATTTAAAGAGGACAATTAAGTCTAAAGTCATTCTTTCCCACTTGATTTAGACTTTAAAACAAACCATACCTAAGAGGCTTAAGATTATTAGTCTTACCTTGGAGCCTTTCTCTACTCAAGTAAAACCATACCTTGTCTCTATTAAGGAAACTATGCTCATAACTATATTGTTCATGGCTTGATTTGTGCTTGGCTTGAGACTCCTTCAACCTCTCTTTCACTTGGAGGCGAATCTAATGAATCTTCTCAATGAACCTTTAATCTTTGTGGACTTCTTAATCAACTTTCCATTTTTCTTTGTATGGCTATCTCATAAAAACAATAAATGCACATGGAGTTAAGTATCCAAAAAATGTTTCCAAGGATATTTTGTAGTATAAAGGTGTATTTTAATGTCATAAGAATGATGGATATATACCACATTTTCATCCCACGACTTAGTATGCTTTTGATTGTACCTTATCAAGAGTTGTACCAATGTTTTTCTCACAAATACCATCTACCCATAGGTTTGGGGTGAAAGTTGTAGATAATTTAAGCTTGGTATCCATCTTCCCACATAATGTGGCTTGAAACTTACCAATAAATATTGAATCCCAATATGAAATAATAAAACTAGGAAAACTGAAATAAATCCATAGCATCAATACTTTTAAGGATATTCTTACGAGGAATAAGAATACACATATTACTAATCTGGTCCATGACCATAAATAAATAGGCATGCCCCTTCCATGACATAAGCAAACTACTTATGAAATCCATGTAAATTCTTTCCCATGGCCTATAAGGAACAATAATGACATATACAAACACAATTTCCTATTATTAGGCTTTATTTTCATGCATAACACACATCTTATTATGAACTTAAACACATCAGATTGCATTTTAGACTAATAACAATGCATTTTCAAGTGTGCAACAATCTTTGTAACACCAAAATGACATACAAATTTTGAAGTGTCTTTCCCTCATTAGCTTAGATCTTTCCTTCTTAGGCACATGAAGCTTACCCACCTTATAGAGAAATCCATATTGAAGGTTATAAACCTCCTCAGGCTTGAATATTTCACCTCGGGAACTCTATGCTTGAAGAAAAGGCTTCTAAAAATTTGCATCAAGATCATATCCTTCTACATAATACTCACACATAAAAGCCTCAATAAGAGTTATGGTGCCCATGGCTAAAAGTAAAGGAGATCTAGATAACATATCAACTAGTGTGTTAGTCACACCTTTCTTATATTTGATATTCAAATGAAAATTTGACAAAATTCCAATCCACTTATAGTGTCTATATTACTGAAGTTTGGTTTGAACTTTAAAATATTGGAGAGAATGGTGATTGGTGTGGAAAATGGTTATAGTGTTTCCATTTCTTGACTAATTGAAAAAATATAGTTATTTATAGTATGTAAAATAATTCAAAATTGCACAATGAAATACATATGAATGGTAACATACAAGCTTACCTATTTGGAATATGACAACCCCCATAATTTTGTTACTAGTATCTATTTCCACCTCAAATGGCAGTGGCAAGTTATGCAAAGATAATACTCAAGCATAGATAATCTTGTGTTTGAACATATCAAATGCATCTTGTTAATTCTTACCTAAAATAAAATTCTTACCACTTATTTTCATGGCATGAAATTTTTTGGTTATGGAAGATAAATTCTTGATGAAATTCCTCAAAAACTAAATTGCATCAACATAAATCCTTGTTTCGTTCACTTTAGAAGGCTTTAGATAATGGATGATGGCCTCTATCTTCACTGAATCAGTCCTCAATTCCCCATATCCAACCACATTCCCCAATAAGACAAGTGATTGTTGATAATACTCATATTTCTTGTCATTTACCACTATTTTTCTCCTTCAAAACTTACAAAATTTATTTTAAATGATCGATATGCTCATACAAATTTCTACTAAAAAAATAATATCATAAAAATACAAAATAAAAAAAGAATGAATAAATGGCATAATTACCTCATTCATCAACTACATGAAGGTGTTTATTACAATGCATATCCCATAAGGTTGAAACAAACATTCATACAACCCTTGCCTTATCGTGAATGTTGTTTTCCAAATGGCCTCTTCTTTAGTTCGCACTTGGTGATACTAAGATTTCAAGTCAAGATTAGTAAAATACTTGGCATGATAAAGTTGATCAAGAAGATTATCAATTCATGGAATAGGGTACCTATTTTTGATGGTTATCTTATTAAGTGATTTATAATCAACACACATTACCCATGTATCATCTTTCATAGGTACTAAAAAAAGGATAACCACATGGATAAGTACTAGGACATATTATATATTGATTAATTAGAGACTGTAACTGCTATTTTACTTAATTGGCATCCTTCAAGGAAGTTATATACAACCCAAGATTTGGAAGTGGAGTTTTTGGTAATAGTTAAAGTTCATGATCAATAAACCTTACTAGTGGCAACCCTGTTGCATAATGGAAATCCTCCTTGAACTGATATACTAATTTCACCATATGCTTTTAATTTTTGTTAGTAAAAAATATACCATAAGTATTATGTGTAGCCACTTATTTAGCTTGAAAATATCTGTAAATAAGAAAATAAAACTTCTAACTTGCATGAATAATCATTTTAGCCTAAGAGGCACTAACTAAAGAGATTTTAGAATCCCCTTTTAAGGATGAAATGATGGATCTCTTTCCATCCTTTACCAAATGGTATTAGTTGGGTATCCTTATGAAGACAACATCCTAAATATACAAGTAAGGCTTCAAAACACTACACCACACACATCAAGAGGCACAACATCCACTATAAATTCATCAATGAAATGTATATTAATACAAAAATTAAATTAATATTTTTTAGTCACCTTGATGTCTCACCCAACCAAAATAATATGGGCTTGGATGATTGTAATTATCTATCTTAAATTTGTCTACTAACTCCCTACTTATCAAATTTTATTGTGAACAAGTATAAAAAAGGGAATCCACTTTTATTTTGGAAAAGCTTATAAAGCTTCCTCTCTTGAGAACTACTAGTACCAATAAATACCTCTTTATTGAGAGGTAAAACGCAAAGTGTCATCCACATCAGATATGAAACTAATGCTCTCACCTAGAGAGAGGGTATATTATTATTATTATTATTATTATTATTATTGTGGTTTAATGGATGCAATTCAAGATGTAGCTTCAAACATTAATCATTCGAATGACTATCAACATCACAATGCCCATAATGCCATTTAATATCCTTTTTATAAATGGAAGTAACATTATGCTTAATTTTCCATTTACCTTTACCCTTATGATTTGAATTACTTTATTTATTGGAAATATTTTGAGAGGTAGATGGATCCTTCATCATGTCCATCTATAAGTAGTGAGATTGATAACAAGCCTCATATACATTTATAGGCTTGGCCAAGATGAGTGGTCTCCTCAAATAGATATGAAATGCACCAACATACTTCATTAATTTGTCATAATCTAATATATATTTTCTTATTTGGACAACCTTTATATGGAACTCACTTGTGTAGTCTTGTAGTATTTGGCCTGAGATATTGTAAATACATGACTTCTCTTCCTCATAATAAATAAAATAAAACTGATTCTTGATTAGCATTTTGAAATCATCCCATTGTGAAATCTTCTTAATATTTAAATTATGAACATAACTCTCAAACCAAGTTAAATCATGATTGGTTAATTTTAAACTTGAAAAATAAATTTGATGCAAACTAAAATTTACCTCTAGTTGGGATAATCAATGGTCTAGCCTTTCCACATTCACATCTCCATAATATAGTTGGATCTCAATTTTTGCGTCAGCCTTGAATGAAGGTGGATCTTGGTTGGATTGGGTAAACACTTCCACCTTCTCATAAATGGGAATGTCTTAAAAAGAACTAAAAAAAATTAGCACCTACATAGAAACACCAAGCTTTTCCATGGGAATCTCCACAATGGACTCTAATCAATCAATATTATTCATAGAAATAGAGATTATAGACACTTATTAAAGTTTTTAAAATCTTTCTTCTATTGTATGGGAATATTATTCATTAGTATGGGCCCTACTTATAATCTCTTGCTTCCACTTGTGGAAATTTCTTGTTCAAATGGAACTAGGATAACTTTACCACTAACACTACTTGCTCTAGTGATGGGCATAAATTGAAATGTAGTCACAAACACATAAAACCACGCAAAAGGAATGATAATAATCCAAATACAATACCAATATGATCTATAAAATTTGTGGACATTCCACACTAAGCTTTACTAGCATGAATCTTATCCTCCTAACTCAACAAGTGGTTGAAGAATGATAGTTTTTTTCTATTTTGATTGAAAAAAACATAGATGTATTATGTTGGAATTAAAATTTCATGGAATAATGAACATAAATAAAATCATGAAAGGAAAACCAAATCATAAGATAAACACAATAATTGACCTGGAAAAATCTAGTGTGGGAAAAACTCTAGTGCCTGAGGAAATTGCACTCCCCTTTCCATTATGTAATCCTTAGAAGTACAAGTTACATAAATAAATATACCAATTACTACATTATCCAAAATTTTACCTATTTTATTTGATTTCATAAAAAAATTATATGAATAAAACAACACTTTAAATAATCACTACATCTAGGAAAAAATGGGATAATATGAACAAAAAATCAAACTTGTAAATTACAATGTGAATCCAATTTCACAATTCCTCACTGAATTATTCAGTGTCTTCATCCTTTAAAAAGGTATTTATTTATTTCCATTACTTTTTAATCAAATAATAAGTTAAAATTAACCATCATTGAGTATAACAAACATTTTCAACTGTTCTTCTGCCCATTTTTTCATAGTGGAAAAACTACTGATCTATGTAGACCTATGGTTATAGAATTGTTAGGATAGTTTTATAATCATTACCTAAAAAAATAAATTTTTATGAAACCACCAAGGAGGTTATGAAAATTCCACCTACATATAACATAATTTATAATATCTATTCAAGAGTTGAACATTATTGAATTCATCACTTTGAAGATGTTTGGATCATCCCCATACTATCTCTGCCTTTGAAATTTATATGAAATGATGTTTTAAACATGAATGGTATTACATTAGTGTCTTAAAATAATTAATTACATACATTTTGAATAGTGTAAACATTTATAAGGTATATCTAGTGTGTTAGATCCATATCTTGCATTAATTCGAGCATGATAAAATGTGTCTAGTTGATGAAATGAGATCACAATTATTAAAGTTGGTCATTATATCATAAACTATGTTTCAAATAATGGATAAAATAAAATTCATTCATTAAAACTTTAAATCCCAACTTAGGTTCGAATATGAGAAGAGACCAGGAAAAAATATTATCAATAGGGTAACGATGTTAGCATCTCATTTCCCTGGTGCTACAACTAAACCAGTGAAATAAGTTTTTAACTCATGGGAAAATAAGTTAAGAAAGCATTGTATACACCAAAAAAATTAACTATATTATAAGAAAAAGGCCCATATTAAAACCTGGTGAAAAGGCCCATATTGAAGCACATCATTTTGAAAAGAAGAGGAAAATCAAGGAGGATAAGGAACATTGAAAGATAATATTTGGCTAAAATATTTGATCAATTGGTAAGTTATATTTATTATTTTAATTACCATTTTTTAAGTTTTATTATTATTTTTAATCATCCATTTAATTAACCACATTGTTATCATCTTTAGAAAATGATATAAAGAAAATTAGAAAAATAAAATCATGGAGGACTTAGAGTTGTCGATAACTTTGATATAAAAAAAGGAAATCATGACAAATAGAGGCCCAACATCAAGGATTGGAAGTGAACAAGGGAATTTTGTAAAGAGAAGGTAAATGAATGTAGATATAAGAAATAATTTGTCTAATAACAAAATAAAAACAAGAAAGACAAAATATTCATTTACGATTATGAAAAACAATATTTTATGTTGAATAGTGACATAAAATTTATCAAAATTTTCTTGGGTAAAAAACATTGTTTTCAATCTAAAGGAATTATCTAGTGAGTTAAAATAGAATACTATTTATATCCTCATATGAATATGTTTATATGAGACATACATTTGAAAGTAAAAAATGAAAATTTGATATCAATAAATTTAAATTTTATTATTGGTAATAGAAGTGAACTATATGTTTACATTAATATACCACTACAGTTTCACTTTTACAAATTTTTATTATATGAAATAATGTATTTTTAAACTTTCACAATGTATTTCCTTATCTCTATAGTGAAGCATAATTGAAATAAAGATGATATCTTTATAAAATTATAAAAATAATTGATGTAGAGATTATGCCTACAATATCCATTTGCTTACCTAGCTTTGATTTCTTGGCTTTGATCTCTTTCTCTAACCTCTGATTTTCTTTGTCATACACGTACCTTTGCTTCTTACTTGACACTTGGGTCATTCCTAGCTTTTCTTGGATCCTAAGCCTCTTTGCATGTATATAGTCCTATTTTCTCTTGAAATATCATCTATAATGTTCCTATTCACTCTCATCCTTCTTAGTAAATCACACTCATAATCTCATATACCACTTTCACTCTCTTCATTTGAGCTTCTTCACTCTCATGTAGCTTCATAGGCCTAAAGGCCTCATTCATGTTTATAATATTATTTTATTATTACATAGTATCATATGACATATACCATGCCTATTTTAACTCCCACACACATCTAATTATAATCCTCAATCTTAGGGTTAGTACTCTCACACAACTCCCTCTTTCCTCTTTAAGGCCTTTTTCCTTGTAGCCCTGTTTTAGGACAAATCTAGTAGGTTTGAATAAACTACAAAGGTTATATACAAAATAAATACATAATTGGATACCCTTTATCCCAATGTATATTCATCCAAAGTTTAATCTCACAACTCTAAGGGAGACCACCTAAATCACCCTACCTCTTCAAGAATTGGGTCTCTTTAGGCCTAGTTTAATGCCATAGAATTGGTGACCATACTGTACAAAAATTTATTGAAGTTAAAAATATTTAATACTACATAGGAATTAAAATACATTATATTCCAAAATTTTAACAAATTTGGCTAAATAAAATGAAATTTATTCAAGCTACAAGATTTGAAACCCTAGCTTGGTCTTGACAAGCCTGTAGGTGGCAAAGAGCATAAAAAAAGGAATAGAATGCATTTCATGGCAATTAAAACCTTTATAATACATATTTAATGTCTTCCCCAACATATTACACCTTTCCCAATAGCTGGTATTTCAAGATCAATCCTCACAAGGATATAACAAGTAATTATACAAAACTTTACTAAATTTAAAAATATTTAATACTATATAAGGCATTAAAATACATTATATTCCAAAATTTTAACAATTTTTTCTAGATAAAATGAAATTTATTCAAGCTATAAGATTCAAAACCCTAGCTTGGTCTTGACCGGCCTATAGGTGGCCAAGAGCATAGAAAAAGGACTAGAATGCATTTTATGGCACTTAAAACCTTTATAATACATATTTAATGTCTTCCCCAACTTATTACACCTTTCCCAATAGCTAGTATTTCAAGATCAATCCTCAAAAGGCTTTAATAAGTAATTATACAAAATTATGGGTGCCTTTTCTTGACTGTGTGTAAGGG
The DNA here is from genome assembly GCA_037957365.1 of Torreya grandis. NCBI lineage: Eukaryota > Viridiplantae > Streptophyta > Pinopsida > Cupressales > Taxaceae > Torreya > Torreya grandis. The sequence continues at coordinate 629,071 of JARHVA010000285.1, read as the reverse complement.
TTACCATGTGTATTTCAATTATAAATGATGTTTGAGCCTAAAAATGTATTACCAACATATTTCAATATTATTCACTCTAGAATACATCCCTAAAAAACTCAACCAAAGCTTAACAACCTTCTAAAAACACTGTTGCTCCTATTTTTGGGACTATGGAAACACAAAATTCTCTCAAATGGGACTAGGTGAGCTTACCTAGAAGTGTAATTTCAATTTTGAACTATAAATTAGATAATTTTGAGCATAAAAATTATCATAAACAATATATAAAGACTACACTACCCTCTCATCACCTCAATACTCTTGAATAAACCTCAAAATAATCACCCTGTTGTCTATCTTCTTGACTGTGCAAAACATAATTCTTGTATCTTAAGTCATAAAACCTCCAAAATGTAGATAAGTTAAAAAAATAACTTCAATTAAAATAATAAAAAACAATACAATATTGTTTCACATGCCAATAATCTTTGGGAATTCATAAATACTCTCTAAAAGCATTCATTCATTCATTTCATTCATTCATTGATCACATACAAAATCCTACAACTCAGGCAATTCTTTCTCAATTTTTGATTATTATTATCTTTATTTAGGATATTCACCTCTATCAAAAAAATATATCCTTCCTTATAACCTATACTACACACTCTATCCTCACTTACATGCATTTATAACCTCATATTACATAAACATGCAAAAGTAACTCTCTTTTCTTGCCAACCCCATGTAGGGTGGCAATTACAATTCAAATTCTTGGCTTACATTTCCTTTTTATATTTATTTCACATTAAGACATAACTTACACACAAACTTATGACCTTATATCACACTTCACTAACATTTTGATTACACAAAAAGCCAAAATTACCACTCAAAACCTTGTTAAAAATTCAAATTTTCAAATTTTGATTTTTGGTGGGAAAACTCTCCAAGGCCAAGAACACACAAACTAAAGACTCTCAATGACTCAAAAATAACCTAATGGTGCATAAAATTTCTATAACACCCAAATAAAACTAAAAATGACTACCATGAACACTTAAACATACTAACATTTCATGTCACTTTGTGATGCTCTGCATCAAACTCCCTAAGTGGGAAAATTTGAATTCCTACTCAAATGTGATTTGTAAAAATTATTTATTATTTTATAATATTTATCCTCTAATGTTTTGAGATCCTATTGCTGATACTCCTCTTGTCTTTCTCATTTCTGATCATTTTGTTCTTATATCTTTGTATCCTTGCCTTATCTTGCCTATTTTCCAACTCATCCTCTATCTCCATGAAGTACATTATCTCTTGTAACTCTTTATCCACTTCATATTATATCTCCTCCATCTTTGATATATCTTCATTTATTGCTTGGTATTCAAACTTAGTGTCTTTAAATTCAACATTTAAGACTTTAATTTTGGAAATTTGCATTTATTTCAACTTGTTATCTCATTTATGGTTGATCTTTTCCTTCATACTTTCTCTTTCTTTAGATACCATTGCTTCATACAATATATATATGTGTTTTCTTTTATCATCTTCTTCACCATCTTCTTATATAGTTTGTGAGGTTTCAAACTATATCCTTATTCTTCATTTTTGACTATTTCATGCAATCTAAAATCTTTCTGCTTGTCCTCATATATCTATCTTTATGTTTGTTCTATATTTTGATGTTTACCATTTTCAATCTTCATGACTAATGCACCTCTATTTTTATTCTTGTCTTTTTCTTTACAAGACACTATGTTTTGTACCATTCCTTGTTTTTGAATTCCATCTTCATTAGGTGCCTAATTAGGCATCTCCTCTTGCTACATATCAAGTTTTATAATAACTTCAATTAGTACTTCATATTTATATTCTTATTCATTGAATTCTGCTGCCACAACTTGTTATTAAATTTTGTTTTCAATATGTGTCAGTTTAGACACCTTTTCTTGTACATCAAATTCTACAAACCCTTCATGGGGTGATTCAACTTCACTCTTCATTTCCATGAGTTTATCTAATATTTTAATTATCTCCTTGTATAAAACATATTCATCTTTTTTTAAATATTTATACATGACTGTTTAGTCATATTTTTCTTCCACATAAGCATGTTTTTTATGCTTACTTTCCTTCATGCTTTCAACTTTTATGTCCTCAAAATGGACTTTTTATTCCTTCACTTTTATACTTGCATACACAAATGATAATAAATCATAAAAATTAAAATATTGAGGCTTGTTTTCCTCCATATTCTCCTTTTTAGGTTGCTTTACCTTCATGACTATCTCGTTCTCCTTAAGGTGCTACTCACCTTCCTCTTATCTACCAACTTATTCATTTCTCATGAAAATTTTCATCTCCTCCTTGAGCTGGCTACATATCAACTTATTTTTCTTCTCATTGTATCTCATGAAAAACTTTATTCTTCTCTCCATGGGTAGCCGTATAGGCCACTTAACTCTCCTATTCTTCATTACCTAGCCATACCATTGGCTTTGCTCTGCTTGAATTTCTCTTTGGGTCTTCCTTGTTCTTTCTTTCCTTGTGGTACTCTAACTTAGCTAAGCCCTTACTCTCTTTTTACTTCTCTATATTCATCTTGTAAAAAATTCTTTTTCACCTTGCTTTGGTGTCTCAACCTAGGTTCTCTCTTCTACCTAGTCTATTAACACTCTTGTCCAAGTATTTTTCACCGTAGAACTACAACTCTCTTCTTGGAGTCCTTATTTTCTTTTCTTAGGCTTGTTATTCTACCGAAAAATATTTAACTCTCTCTTATTTTATTCCTTTAACCCTAATTAGAAACCTTTAAAAAACTCAAATATTAACCTTTAATATTACTCAAAGTTCATGAAATTTATTAGAGCTTATCTTCTCTGATACCACTTGATGTAGATTTAATTCCTATAATATCCATTTTCTTACACAACTCTTATTTCTTGGCTTTGATCTCTTTTTCTAACCTTTAATTTAATTTTTCATGCAGTACCTTTGTTTCTTACTTGACGCATGGCTCATTCTTAGCTTTTCTAGGCTCCTAAACCTCTTTGCATACATCTAGTCCTCATCTTTCTTAACAAATCATATATAATGTTACTATGCACTCTCATCCTTATTATTACATCGTACTCATCATCTCATATACCACTTTCTATCAGTTCACTCTCTTTCTTCATTTGATCTTCTTCACTCTCATGTAGCTTCATAGGCCTAAAGGCATCATTCATGTTTATAAGCTTATTGTCTTATTACATGGTCTCATATGAACTATAAAATGCCTATTTAAACTCCCATACACATCTAATCAGAACACTCAATCTTAATGTTAAAACTCTCACACAACTCCCTCTTTCCTCTTTAAGGCCTCTTTCCTTATAGCCACGTTTCAAGACAAATCTAGTAGGTTTGACCAAACTACAAGGTTATATAAAAAAATAAAGAGCTATTTGGATACCATTTATCCCATTTTATATTCATTCAAATTTTTAGATCACAAATCTTGGGGGAGACCACCTAACTCACCTTACCTCTTCAGCAATTAGGTCTCTTTAAGCCTAATTTAATGCCATAGACCTGGTGACCATATTTTACATCACTATAATAACTTTAAAACTCTTTAATACTCTATATGACATTAAAATACATTATATTCCAAAGTTTTAGCAATTTTGTCTGGATAAAATGAAATTTATTTAAGTTTTAAGATTTGAACCCCTATCTTGGTCTTGACATGCTTGTAGGTGGGTAAAAGCATAGAAAAATGACTAGAATGAGTTTTATGGAACTTAAAACCTATATAATGCATGTTTAAGGTCTTCCTTAATAGCTGTTAGTTCAATATAAATCCTCACAAGGCTCTAACAAGTAATTATACAGAATTCTGAGTGCCTTTTCTTGATTGTGTGAAGGTTACCTTGTGTCTTTCACTTAGAAAGGATGTATTAGAATCCAAATAGATTAAAAACATAAGTAAATATTATTATCTCTTTAACACACCCATAAAAAAATTCAGCCAAAGCTTAACAACCTTCTAAAAATATTGTTGGCCCTATTATTGGGATTGTGGAAATGCATAAT